>JANCRA010000005.1:5312873-6574123 GCA_024362935.1 Setophaga petechia
AGCAGCACAGGTCACACACCCACAGGGGATCAAACCTCCCTCCTGAACCTCTGTGGTGTTTTTATTAGTGCTGCTCCTCACTCCGTGTGCTTAGAGCTACTGCCCAAAAAGGGATCTGAGACTGTTTCATGGCAAGATTATTTAATAACATGAACCGGGTTCAGGACCTGTAAAATTTCTGTGAATTGCAGTGAGTTTTTGGAAGGTATTTTGCCTTTTTTATTTTTTATTTATTATTTTATTTATTATTTTTTATTTTATTATTTACCTTTTATTTTATTCCTACGTGGAGATTTATTCCTACATTTATTAATAATTTTATTTATTATTTTTTTATTTTATTCCTATGTGGAGATGGATGGCACGAATCTCTGCCTGGGAGACACAGTAACGCCACCACCTCCAGCAGCACAGGTCACACACCCACAGGGGATCCAACCTCCCTCCTAAACCTGTGTGCTGTTTTTATTAGTGCTGCTTCTCACTCCTTGTGCTTAGAGCTACTGCCCAAAAAAAGACCTGAGACTGTTTTGTGGCAAGATTATTTAATAACATGAACTGGGTTCAGGACCTGTAAAATTTCTGTGAATCACAGTGAGGTCTTGGAAGGTATTTTGTCACATTCTAAAGGCAAATTGAATATTTGCAGTTACATTACACCTTGAATGCTGTGGGGTTTGTAAGTGGTGGGTACATGTGCCTGAGCCAATTTTTGTTTAGTACTTTTTGTATCTTGCGGCAGTGAGATTTTGCAGCAGAGGCAGGCTCAGCTGCATGCACTCAGTAATTTTTATATCCATGGACCAGAGACACAATAACATCTTTTCACAGGAAAAAAAAAATTATACATTTTAAAATAGAGGGAGATTCATTTTATGGGGTTTTTTTTCATGTTGTTCTGCCTCTCTGATTCCAAATTCCTGGTTCAATAGCATACTGAAAGATAGAGTTCATTACAAAACAATCTTTAAGAAGTATATTTGATGGCTTACACAGCAACAATGATCTGCTCTCAACAACAACAACAACAACAAAACAGAAACCAATACAGATGTGGAAAAAAAATTGACTTGTGTATGAATTCATGGCCTTTTATGGTACAGAAACAAGACTTTTAAATTTAAATTAGGTTCATAACTTTTACAGGCAGAGGGACATTAGTGATGCTACAGCAAACAGAATAAATAGTGATAATGTCCTGTTGTTAAAAGTAGTTTGGAAATAGTCTTGGCATTTTGCAGCTCTTCTTTGAGATCATGGAATCATAGAATACCAGCCCTCACAGAGGGTTCAAGGTTCATCTGGTCTAAATTTTCTTGGCAAAAGCACAGTCTAGACAAGACAGACCAGCATCCTGTCCTGCTGAACCTGAAGTGTCTGATGTTGGGAAATCCACCACTCCTGAGATTATTCCAATGGATAACTGCTCTCATTGTGAAAAAATCCTTTTTGTGGTCAATCATAATTTTCCCTCATCTTTTCCATGTTACTACTTGTAAAAAGGGACCCTCCATCTTCGGACCCACCCTTTAAAAGCTGGAACATGGTGATGAGTTTTCCCCTAAGCCTTCTTTTA
Organism: Setophaga petechia; assembly: GCA_024362935.1. Taxonomy (NCBI): domain Eukaryota; kingdom Metazoa; phylum Chordata; class Aves; order Passeriformes; family Parulidae; genus Setophaga; species Setophaga petechia. The sequence continues at coordinate 5,314,450 of JANCRA010000005.1, forward strand.
TCAAGGCTGAACAAACCCAGTTCTCTCAACCTTTCATCACATGCAGGTTGCCAGACCTTGGCTCATCTTTGTGGCCCTTCTCTGGACCCTCTCCAGGCTGCCCACATGTTTTTGTGTGGTGGTGCCCCAAAATGAACACAATATTCCAGATGTGGCCTGAGAAATGAGAAATGTTGACTGAGATAATGATTTCTTTAGCCCAGTTCAGGATCTGACTGATGATGCCCTCATATGTTATGAGGCAGATAATTCTACCTGTTTAAGACAGGTTTGTGCTATGAAGAGATTTTCTGATCCAAATTATTTCACTTGCAATCACTTCAAATCTTGTTTTAACAGTCCTGAGGCATTCAGAGAAAATATGCTTCTGTTAACAAGTAGCATTGCCAAATCTTTATAAGGCTATTTTTATTGTATTGAGTTTCCAGTAAGCCCTTCTTTGTCCTCTGCTGAAACCACGTGTTTAATTTAGTGGGTTTAGTGAGACTAAAGCATTCTCCTCCTTGTTAGGCTTCTTTAAAGGTCTTCATGGCCTATTAGACTAATTATAATTATCCATAAATCATCACGGGTGAAAACCAAGCGATGAAGCTGCAGCTGCAACTGAGAATTCAGTTTTACAAAATAAAGATTTTTAAAACAGCGTGTCACTGTTTGCCATGCCAGTCTGGGTGTCTAACAGGAATCAAAAGGGAAAAGAATCTCACCTCCAGTGGTGCAAATCTGAAGAAATTTAGTATTTGTAGGGCTACCCTGGAGGAAAGGCGATGCCACTAAGAGGGGAATCAAACCCTGGCACCAAACTTCACCACCCAGAGGCAATGGGTAACTCTTGCCTGCCCAAGATAGATGCAGATGCCAGAATATTCTCTCAGGCACTATTAAAGGGAGGCCAGATTCACACTGATTTGAGAGGGGAGACAATAAATCAGGAGCACTTCCCAGTACTTTTCCCCTTCTCCATGCAGAGCCCAGTGGGAGCATCCCCAAGGCTGAGCACTGCCAGGGTCACAAGGGGCATTCAAGGCAGAATTTTTCCCCCAGGACAGAGAATTTGCAGCATTTGAAAACTACTTTTTTGAACCTTTTTAACTCATAATTTCTACTTGCACAATAACACATAATTTCTACTTGCATTTGGTTCCACACATTCATGGCCTGAAGTCAGCATCTTCTCTGTTCCTTTCTTGACAAAAAACCACAGCCAAGCAAGACGATTTTTTTTTTTAACATCACTTTTTGGGTGGTTGATGTCAATGCTATTCTTTGTAAAAACACCTCCAGGCAATAGGTCAGTCACATAATGGAATAACTATTGATATATTTTAATACACAGTCAAGCCTTGGAGAAGAGTTGAGATTTACCAGCCAACATCCCTGAACTTGTATTGACTAAACAGCCAGTTATTTTTTAATAGCCATCATGTGTCCTTTCTTCCCCCCATCTTTGGGTTGCAATTTTGTTATTTCAGACAGTAATGCTGGCAGCACAATGTTCATGAAACTATTGCAGTCTTAAATAAATCTATAACATGCCACTATTTCTCTATAAGCTCTGAAAGGAGCCCACTCCATCTGATATGAAAATCCTGGCATTCCTAAGCCTTATTTATGTGATAGTGACAGAGGTCATTTCATTCCTCGAGGCACAGCCATCTATAAATTATAGCAGCACACTGTGAGTAATGAGTTATGCTAAGAAAGAAAGGTGTTTAGGAGAAAACTGTGCAGATTTTGCTCAGCACAGCAATCCAAAAGTTCACATGGCGAGGAGCAATTGTCACCCTACATAAACCATGGTGCTTGTTGTAAAATAAGAATGTTTAAGCAAAACCAGCCTTTCTGAGCTCTCTGATAGAAGTGGCTGCTTTGCATGGCACTCTGCAACAGAAGGAGATTATGCCCCAGCCAAACAGATAGCAAATTATTGCCTCAATATATAAAATAACTATTTTTCTCTCACAAGGGAAAAAGCATGAAATTTCATAGAGTGGTTGGGATTGGAAGAGAGCCAAAAGATCATCCAGTTCCAACCCCCCTGCAAGGGCAGGGGCACCTTCTGCTAGGCCAGGTTGCTCCAAACCCCATCCCAGCTGGCCTTAAGCATCTCCAGTGATGAGGCAAGAGATCTTACAGCCCTGTTGTTCTTGGTGCTGAAGGAAGCCAGACCTTGCAGAGCACTTACTTCATCTCTCAAGGAAATAGGATTTTTGTCTGACTGCCAGCACTTCTAATAGATGCACCAGTTCAGCCCAGGGCAGAGAAGCAGCTCATTCCAGATTATGGATCCACTACATTTATAGCACTTAGATGGAAAATCCTGGGCATATGGACTCATAAATGTTAAATCATATTTAGCCTGTACCTATGGAAATACTCAAGCACTTAGAGGGCCATCTTGAGGGTTTGCCCCTTCTCCTCTCCCAGGTTTAGCAAGGTTTCATCCTCCAGACCCCCAGTCAGCACTGGCTCTCAGCATCTCCCCTCTTGGGTCACTTCATGCCCTTGGCTCAGCTCTCTCTGACTCAGATTCTGTCATGCCCAGCTCAGAGGTCTGCAACAGCATCTGGACTCCAAAGTGACAAAGTGGCATTTCCCCATCTTAAGCACTAATCCCCTCCCAGCCACTGGATTTGTCAAAATCAACAACAGGAATAGCAAGACCTGCCTGTTTGTAGGTCACAGCTGAGTTTACAATTTCTTCCTCAGCCTTCAGGTAGAAAATGAGAAGCAACCCCACAGAAACAGAGCTCTAGGTGAACTTGAGCAGAGATTTTAAAGCAGAAAGGGTCAGAGAGTTGATGAGCAAAACTCTGCAGATGATAAAACACCTCACTGTTACCCTGGGAAAACTTCCTTCCTTAGCAGAGTGCTGACCCCGAGTCAGCTCCCACACACTGCCTGGCCATGTGGCACTTGGGAGGGAAGAGCTGCCTTCTTCCTGTGCAGCCAGCAGCAAAGAGAGCAGAGCTGGGCTGCCCACAGGGCCAGGTCACATCACACAGCTGCACCTGCTCCCTCCTTTCCGCAGCCAACAGCCCCTCACCGGGAGTGATTTGTGTTCTAAAGCTGCAAGGTCTAGTTCATTAATTAAATCAAAGACAGATTCTCCCGACTTTCCCCTTCCTGCTAACCCTTCCCTGAGACTTTGTTCCTACCCCTTTCTGCAAATACCTACAGCCAGATCGTTTTCTCAAGCTAATGAGAACTATTTGTCTTTTATTCTGGCTTCCCTAGAAATGTCATCCCTCAGTTCTGCTCATCCTTTGCTCTTTTCATCAAGGCTGCAAACCCCAGCTCCTGGCAGAGTTTCTAACCCCAGCCCATTAGTGTTTAATGGAGAAGGCAATGGCAGCTGCAGTGCCCCAGAGCCATCAGGACACACCTTTCACCTGGCCTGGTGACTCCCTGCCCTGCCTCCACCTTCCATCCAGAGGGTCACCCTGAGCCCTGCGGCCCCAGCCTGCTCTGACACGGGTGGTACTGCAGGATCCCAGGGTTAACAACCACCTTCCTGTTAATAATCACCTTCTGCACCTTCTGCAGCCCCCCGATTGCCCTGCTGAGGGAATGGCCAGCAGGAGGTGACCCTAAGGGGCTCCTTGTGGGGAGAGGGGAGCTGCCCACAGCTGCCTTGGTTAACAGAACCCCCTGTACGAGCACAGGGGGAGAGGCTGATGGAGAGGGAAAAGCTGGATCTGCTGCAAACATCCCCATCCTTGCCCCAGCATGGGCTCCCCACACCACATTCAGAATTAGTTAAGAGAAAAGGTGAAATTAAAGACATTATTATCATCAAAACAAGTAGAAATAACTGATTTGGAGGAAATTTGAAATCTGAAAGCTATAGGGGAAAATACCCACATTTTAATGTGCAAGTTATTAAGGAGAAATTTTCTGGGGATGGTGACAGGTCCTAGGATTAAAATATTCTCCTAAATTGTTTCACAGAACTAACTGATCCTCCCCAAGTTAATGAATGATTTCTGCCTTTAGCTAAAGAAGCTGCTCATGGGGTTCATGTCAAAATGGGTACAACTCTGTTTGAGTCCATTGAAGGGGGCAAATCTGCTCCAACACACACCAAGGGAGACACTTCTTACCTAAAAAGCCTTTTTTGATAAGAGTTTTGTCCCTAGAAGAAGTTTTCTGCCCTATGGGAAGTTTTGCCAGCACATAGGGAAAACAAAGCATCCCATGTCAAGAAGCAATCCAGTCATCCTGTCCAAGGGTACCTGTCCCTTTAAAAGAGATGATGAAAAAATAGAATTTGACTTTTTTTTTTTTTTAACAGATCCAATGAGTTTGTGGAAAAATACTTCCTAACTTGTCACGGCCATCAGCATACTGCTGTCAGTGGTGCTTTTATCTCTTTGCTTTAAAAAGGCTGCATCCTGAGATGGGTGTAGGGGGGGGGGGGAGAGGAAAAGAGAAAGAAAAAGTTGATTACTGAAGTGCAGAAAAAAGAGTTAGTATTTAGCTAAAGGCAAAAAAATCCCTCCTCCTTGGGATGACTATCATAATTATGTGACAAACTGTCAACCTGCAGCTCAGTATCTGATGAACATATCTGCTGATTGTGAGGTCTGAACCCAACAAGGGTGGGAATTATATAAAAGACAGGAATAAAATGTGAATTGTGATGGCTGTCCATGCATTTTGAATTTTTAAAGTTTGTGCTGACCTCCAAAAGCACTGAAGATTGAGCTGGGATGGACTGATAGTCTACAGACATCTCTGTGTGTCATTAGGGAGTAAGGTTTTAGTTGAGTGTTTGGTGCTTTATCTATAAAATATACTTCTAAAATAGATATGAGAGGAAATACAGTGAGGCTGGGTTCTGATATTTGCCAGGATACCACTTTGGGGGAGATCACCAGGCCATTTTCTGTCAGTGCTGGGCATCCCTGTGCCTGTCCCTGGCGGCTGCTGCTCCCTCCCTGGCACAAACACTCCTCGTGCTGGGCTCAGAGGGAATCTCAGTGGGAACACTTTTGCCTAAAAGCACTGCAGCCAAAAGTGCAAACAGCCCAGTGAGTGCAAATACATCACCTGCAATGTGGGTGCCCGTGATCTGCTCCATGAGCTCTGCAAGGGGGTCAGTGTTGTTTGTTTTTGGTAGGAGGAATGTGCATTATCTGAGCCCTTTCTCTGTTGTCATCACCTTGCCAGGCCCTGATTTTGCAGACTCTCCCTGTGGCAGCAGCAGGAGAAGCTGCAGGAGCATGATCAACACTCACTTTCTGCCTTGCCAGCAGAAGAACTGGTTTGAAAAGTCTGTAAGCTGAACACAAGCCCTTAGGGGAGGATTGGAGATAATAAATATCTAATGATAACAGGCCCTTATTACCTTGAGGAGACAACAAGTTGCTCTCCTTCAGAGGCAGCCTGGATAACTATGAAATATCTGAGGAATTTTAACTGTAAAGTGTCTCTGTGAGGTGAGATCTGTCTGGTTTTCCCCCAGTACACCCAGTATGACCTCAAGGCTTCCATCTTGTTAATGTAACAAATGGCACCACTTTCACTGGGCCAAACTGTCTGGAGCTGTCAGCAAGAGAGTGAGAAAAATTGTGGAGGTAAAACCATCCCAAAAGGCACATAAGCCTGGGACTGAGCTGAACTGGAAATAATCCACTTGAAGAGCACAGAAAACACTTGTTTTTCCCCACAGCCCTACAAACAACCCTGTTTTGCTGGTGGGGAATTTCTGCTGTGCACAAATGAGATGGGAAAGAGGATTCTGCAGTTTGGAGGGAACTCATGGCTTGATTGTAACGAGGAGGGACTTTTAGGGTGCTAAAAGAAATATTTCAGGCTGTTATGCAGCTCATGACCAAATGAATCAGGGAATATCCTGGTGCAGAACCTGCTTTGCAGGTAGTGGCATGAGGGTTGTTCCTGAGCCAGCAGGTGAGAGCTACAAGCATCAGCATGGCCAGTGAGTGATGCTGGAAAAATCTATCCAAAGGCATTTGTTATAATGGAAAATAAATTGGATTGGTCCAGTTCTTCCTTGCGGGTTACTTGAGGCTTAAAAAAGGCAGCAGCTATAAATATGTCATCTGAGTATCTGGAATTTGATTTAATATGTCACAATCTGTTACTTCATTTCCAAGAAGACTAAAAAAAATATTCAGAACTACAGTTTCAGAGTCTTATTGTCATTTGCTTTAAGGAAAATTTCTGTGTTTTAATCTTATGGTCCTAGAAATGATTTTTGCAATTTGGTTTTTCTGAAACCAATGAAACATTAAGTTGGCAGATGGTGTGCAGGCTCAGCAGAGATAAAAGTTGTGTGGCTTTGTTGCTAGGAATACAACATAAGTGTCCTAGTACATTGTGTTTGGAGGAGTTTTTTATTTGAGTGAATTTTTCTTTTTTTTTTTTTTTTTAATACAATATAACCCCTATAGGCACATCTGCATCATCTTTTATAAAACTATAAGGAAAAAAAAGGAGCTTCTCTTATTGCTGACACAGTTTCTGAGACTGGATGACTGTCAAACAAATTCAAATTTTAAAATAAAATGCTTACAAATGGGGTACAGAGAGAAGATGCCTGATCCAGTGGACAGACTTGAATCTGGGATCCCAAGAGCAAATGTCTGAATTCTGACAGTGATACCTATGCACAATGTAGGTTTTTATTAGTAAAATGAGTCAAAATCATAAAACAAGGTGTTTAAAGAAAGAAGAAAAACACATTGTAAGAAGAAGAAAACACATTGTAAGCATAAAGTGTTATTAATTGTTGAGACAAAAGCCATACTTCTTTGCTTATTAAATGCATCAAAAATTCTTCCAAATCTCAAAATTTTCACATAAATATTCTCAAAGCCTAAATACCCAAAATATGTCTCAGCAGTAGAATGAAAGCTTGAAACTTCTGAGCAACAGGAAGATGCATAATTATACGAATGTTATTCAAGAAATGCTATAGCATGTGCTGTTTATTTATTTATTACAGGTCTTTTGCACTGTCACAGCTTTTAGGAGGGGCTCTCCTGAGCAGCAGTCACTGCCTGAGGACAGCAAAGGTTTCTATGCTGGGATTAAGGTAACACCCGTGGCCCTGAGTCACTGACTAGGGAATATTTTGAAAATCATGATGGAGAAACATTAGTCCTGATGATCACAAGCAGTGCTGTTCACTGTGAGAAAATGGCTTTTAGTTTGTCTGTAAAACACCCTGAAGCACCACTGGCACTGTTGGGGTGTTGTGAGGTCCCCAGGACGAGGGGAGAGATGAGAATCTCATCTCTGACATCCAAGTTCTCTGAAGGCTGATTATCATATCATATCATATCATATCATATCATATATTTCTGTACTAAAACTATACTAAAGAAAGAGAAAGGAGACATCAGAAGGCTGGACAAGAATGAATAATAAAAACCCGTGACAGACTCAGAGAGTCTGAAACAGTTGGCTGTGATTGGCCATTAATTAAAAACAATTCACATGCTGGGTAAACAATTCTCCAAATCACATTCCAGAGGACCACACTATGGAGAAGATGAGGCTTCTCATCTTCCCAGGAGAAGAAATCCTGGTGAAGGGATTTTTCATAAAATATCCACTGATATGACACAAAATATGGGCAAAGCTCCATGTGCTAGTAAAAGTGCCCTGAACAGCTCTGGGGGTTTTTGGGATGGGAAGACACACCTACAAACCTACAAACCTACAAACAAAGGATGCACAATTCTGTTGTAAATAAACCAGGACAAAGTGAAGGCAAAATATGATTTTTTATCCATGATCCTGTTATGGTCAGACATTACAAAACAGAAGTTGCTGGAGATAAATTCACGCTGAGTGCAAGGACCAGGTGTAGTCCCACTCAAGGATTAGGCTGTCAGGAGATTTTGGGATCTTCTGGGTATCTGAGTGTCATGCCTCCATCAAAGAGGTTTCAAACATCTGGCAGCCCATTCTGTGTGGCATCTGAAGAACAGCTTCTGAGGAATTTTTTTAAACATTAGGATTTTCCAGGGAGTGGAAATTCCCATTTCCTACTAGCCCTGAGTGCTGATTCTGCTCTTTTCCCAGGACAATGGGCTGACAGAAAAGGCACAACCCCAGCTCTCTCTCCAAACCTGTAATATTTTATGTGCAGAGTAATTCTTCTTCCAGCCATAGCAGGGAAGAGGAATTGGTGAAAAATTGCAATTATTTTGCACCTGGTGCAGACTACAAACATGGAGTCCATGACCATGAGGTTATGCCAGACTTTATGCCATGGTACTTCTCCTACTGCACTGGGGTAGGAGCTCCTTTAAACCAGGGATATTAAAAATTAAATAAATTCCACAGCATTATTCTCAGACTTAATAAAGGCTGCCTTTCTGATTTGGAGATGAGAAGCAATTACACATTATATATGGGAACTGCAAACATTTCCTTAATTGCAAATAATGTAGTTAAAGTATGTTAACAGCAATTTTACCTTATAAAGTTGAAGATCACTATTGCAAAATGTGTTATTATTAAGGAGATTATGATAAAGGTTATTATTATTTTGCAAGTAATATCTTAATAATTGGTTAAAACCACTTCAGACTTCATAGATGTCAGCATTGCCTGATTAATCTGTCATCATTTTTGTCTGTCAAAACTATCTTAAGGTTCTTTTCTTATTTCCAGTTTTTGCCAGAATCACTGGAAATCGCAGAGGATGGCAAGGAGCACGTTTTGACTGTCCTGAGCACAGTGCCCATTGCCTGTCCTGGGCAGGATGATTCCTGTAAAATCACTTTGCAACTAAGCACTGAGGACTTGGGTAAGAGTTTTGCATATTGGCATCTAATCAATGGGATTGCTTTTGCCAGTATTTAGGTTACAATGAATTCTAATAGAAAATATATCAATAATACCAAAGGGCAGAAGCCATAAAATCAGCAATCTAGGCCATATTTTTATCTGCAAAATAAAACAGCTGATTACATCTGACAGATTTTTGAGGGAAAAAAAACCCCAAAGCCATAAATCTGACTAGCAATAACCTGAACAGTAGTCTGTTGAGATTTATGGATGAAATAACTGAGAGTAGAAGAACTTATTTTAAATTCCAGGAGCGTAAAACTCCATTTTTAGGGGTTTTTTTTTGTAGCAGGAATGTTCTTAGGTAGAATAATTTCATTAATTATCAATAAAAAGCTCCCCTGCAGATTTATTATTCAGTAAATGCATAGTGAAGCCTTTTTTCTTTCTTTTGTTGGCTTATAGTTTTTGTCTAACTTAATACAGAAGGAAAAAATCATTCTTGTGCTTATGTATTATTCTCTTTCTAAACATTTAGGGGTTTTTTATTTTATTAACTTGAAAATATTGACAATGTCACTGAGAAAACTCTTGCCCTTTTATTCAATAAATGCTGTCTTCAGGTCAATCAGGTGGAATACCTGTCCTGCCTAAGGGTGGCACGTGGGTATTTACTTTCCATTTGCACTAAATAAAACACCCAAGCTTTTCTTTCTAACAAGTTACTTTCTCTTCCATGAGTGACTCAACAAGAGAAATGTTTAGAGATAGGATTACAGCTGCAATTTCTTTACCCACAAAGAGGCAGCTCTAAAAAATGTTGGCAAAACCCAGATAGGTCCTGATATTTTTCTCTTTTTAATTCCCTTTCCTAGCTCTCCTCACCATCAGCCAAGTGCTTAGACAGAAGAAAGAAAAATAATTTAAATGGTATCACAACACAATGAACTTAAACTGAGCAGCACCTTATGGTTCCAGCAGCTGTGCTGGCTCTGGTACATGCAGTACTTTGCATTTCTCCATGGCTCAGTGCTGCTCTGCTCTACACACTGCTCTTGGCTTGGAGTCTGGGCTGCTCCATCAGGAAAACATTCCCTGAGCTCATGGGAATGGATTTCCTTGGACAGCCAGGAGGAGGAAAGGCTGCCCCACACTGAGGGACTGGGGTGTCAGGGCTGCTGTGTGCTGGGACGTCCCCACAGACCCTGAGCAGCTCAGGCACTGAGGATCAGAGAGGAAGGAGCCCCAGCCAAGGCCATTTGTTTAACTCACATTTTCTGAGGCACCCATCAAGGCTTTCAGAATCCCTCTGGCACTGGGAGCCTGGGCCAGGAGCTCCCAGGTGGGGGAGGCTGAGCTCAGCACATTGGATTGGGACTGACCCCTCACCAAGGTCCCCTCCAGTCCCTCAGTGTGCACTTGACTGGAAGAAAGAGAGGATACAGGACTTGCAGAAACAGCTCTATTTCCAAGCTGTCAATGGGTTTGATGTGTTGGTGCCAAGAGGTGCCAGGAGGAAGGCACAGCTCCTCCAATTAACTCATATTTGAAGGAAGTTGTCACTGAAGTGGAAAATTCCTGTTAGTTTGGATCAACTCATTTCTGCAGCTTAGACTAGACCCTGCTCTAGCCCTTGGTTGCTCCATCCTGGGGCTATTTCCGGGGATGACACTGGGCTGTTATCTATTGAGCTATCTATATATACTTAAGGCTGAGGATCTGCTGCTGGGTGTCTGCACAACCACATTTGCTCTGAGCCTTTATTGTCTTTAGGCTCCATTAGTTTATCTGAAGAAACACTGCGGGCTTCTGAAAAATGTGTGCTGGCCACAGTGCTGGAAATTAAAAATAAAAACCATTTCAGCTGCGACTCGTTTATACCGAATAAATTAACTGACAAGCTCCTTGTCTGACTGAATCCATATAACTACACTCTTGTGCTAATTATGTAGGGAATAAGTGATAAGAAAGCTAATTACAAGCACAGAAATATCTCTCCAAGTTCAGACAATATCATAATGAATGCCAAGGCACAGCAGAGCCACTGGAGTTCGGCTCCTGTTAAGTTTATCGCTACTATTTTGACAAGATGATTTTCTTTGATTTTAAACTTTTGTTCTGGGTTTTGAGCACAGCTCATGGGGCTGTAATGGCAATAACTATTCCTCGTGGAAACCTCCAATTTAATTGAATCAAGAACCTTGAAAATGAGCCAGGACTTTTCTATAAGATGTGAGGTTAGGCAGCCTTTAAGGATTTGATACGAGAGATAAAATGTCATTAATATCTGTAGATTTTAGTTCAGTTCCCATAGCACTGTACAGGGTTAATTTAAATTATATTTCATGAGATTTTTCCATAAGGAATAAGGCAGTGATTATTTGATTGTGTTAAAAATGCCATCTTAAAATTCTTTCATGCCATCTCTAGAAATTATTATGCAATTCTACAAATGGGAAGAATGGTATAAAAATCACTTATTTTAATATCAGAAAATCACTTGTTTTCATCTCAGATTAATTTTATGTCCACCATTTCTAGAAATTTATTCTCATCTGATTATAATTAGCAGTCTGGGACAGAAAACCAAGTACTCCTCAAGAAACACTGTAAGTCCTGAAAACAGCATTTGGATTGGCTTCAGCAGGACCACAGTTTCATTTCCTATCAACCAAAGGATCCATGAAAGCTTGAGGGGCTTCTTGAGAAGAAAATGCACACTGTATGTAGTGTAGTCCAGATGGCTCAGAACTAAATGCCATCATAATTCAGTGTGTAAGGGAAAGCATACCTATGGAAATGAAAATCCAAGTTTGCTCCTCACCTGAGACCTCAGCAGAAAGGGTCAGCACCTGAGAGAAGTGGACATTGCCATTCTGGCTGTGCATAGAGGTCACTTTAGGAAAGATATGATGTGCAGTGCCATTGTCACACTGATTCTGTCACCACACATCATTTCTCTACTCACCACAGATGCTGACATAGCCAGTATCTCCATAGCTTATTATTTTCCTCATTTTTTAGTGACTTTATCAGTACAATACTTCTGCAAAGGACACAAATAAAAGTACCATTGTTTTACAGATTGAAAGCAAAGCACCGTAACATAACTAAGCCAAAAAATACAAATATGGACCTGCTGCATTTGCCTTGCTGTTGTGAATCCATAGTTCACCAAAAACTTACTCAAGAACCCTCCCTTTTCACATCAAAACACCTGTTTATTTCAAATTAAATAACTCCCAGCAGATACCTCCTTATACTCCAGACAGTGAAGGAGAATTGTTTTCCAGAGCACAGATTCATCTCTTTCTTTGTCATGAGAACAACTTGTCTTCATTCCCTGGGCATGGACCCATAAAGATAACACCATTGCCCCAGAAATATTAGCACCTGTGGAAAAATAGACACTGCCAAGTTTTTAGCAAACTTTGGGGATAAAAAAGCAGCACAGTGAAGAGTGCAGAGGGATGCCAGATTCAGTCAGTCACAACTTTCTTCATTCAAAGCCCATCTGGTTCCAAGGTGTCTTGGTTTGAAAAGACAGGTGTCTGCTAAGGAAGGCAGGAGCCTTCCTTCAAATGGAAGATGTAAACCTCCACATTATTATAATTTTGAAATTAAGGGGCTCTCAGGCAAAGATATGGGAAGAGGGATAACAGTTCTTTACTATGAGAATTTAAAAAAATACAAATGCAATAGTACAAAAAAACAAAAAACCACAAACAAGAAACCAAACCACTGCCAGAGCCAGAATAGGAGCTGACTCCTTGTGTGCCAGGGTGGTGGCACAGTCCCATCCCAGGGTGGCTCAGCCCTCCTGCAGTGCCTCCAGCTGTGGTTCTGATGGAGCAGGGATCCTGGAGAAGGGGGGAGTTTTTCTCTGCAGCTTGGGGTGCTGGAGATGGGCCTGGGCTCCTCTGGGAATGCAGGGGAGGAGAAAGCTGCTCCTCTGGGAATGCAGTGGGCAAAGGCTGCTGTGGTGTTCCAGGCTCAGATTGTATCCAGGTAGGAATGCTTGGCTCCTGCCCCTGGGCAGAGCATCTCCCCTTGGGTTGATGGAATTGGATCAGCCATGCAGGGACACTCACTGGCCATGGACAGCAAGGATCTCCTGGCTGTGGAAGAGATAAAGAAATCTGTCCAATGAACAGAATAACTACCCCACCTCTAACAGATGGCAATAGAACACACATCCCAGCTGAATCTTTCAACCCAAGGCACAAGGTGTGTGTGTCCTGGAACCAGAAGCGTTTCTGTTGAATAGAGCAGGGTGCGGGCGGCACTTTGGCTGACTCCTGTCAGACTCTGTGCTGGTGTTCACTCCAGGCAGCCAGGTCCCAGGGCCCCCAGACATCGTCCTCTCGGCCTGCCAGGTGGATCTGCTGCCGGGGCCGTGCTCGGGGAGCAGCTGTGCAGCAGCCAGGGTGACAGTGACAGCCGTGACCGACTTCGCGCAGGACGGGAACCGCGTCAGCCGCCTCAGCGCCCGCCCGGCCGCGCCAGGGGATGTGCTCTGGGGGGCTTACACACCCAGGGATGTGAAGGTGAGGTCCTGAAATCACTTGGAAAATGTGACGAATCTTTTCTTTTTTCCTTTCCTTTCCTTTCCTTTCCTTTCCTTTCCTTTCCTTTCCTTTCCTTTCCTTTCCTTTCCTTTCCTTTCCTTTCCTTTCCTTTCCTTTCCTTTCCTTTCCTTTCCTTTCCTTTCCTTTCCTTTTCTCTTTTTTCTCTTTTTTCTCTTTTTTTCCCTTTTTTCCAAAGAAAATAAAATTTTAGGGATGACTGTCATAATGATTGGGGCTGGAGGGGACCTTAAAGACCATCCAGTTCCACCCCCTGCCATGGGCAGGGACACCTTCCACTCTCCCAGGTTGCTCCATGCCCCATCCAACCTGGCCGTGGACACTAGCAGGGAATGGGCAGTCACAGCTTCTCGGGGCCACCTGTGCCAAGGCCTCCTCACCTTCACAATAATTTTTTTTTTCCGTAATATCTGATCCCTCTGTCAGCAGAATAAAGCCAATCAGTCACTTTACCCATCAAGAAAATTAAATGGAATTCCCTGTGCTTTGACAGATTTAAGTTTGATTATTACTTAGCACATCAGTAAGGCCAAGAGCAGGAACGCAGAGGTCACCAGGAATGCTCCTGTCCACTGGAAAAGGAGAGAGGGAGAACATGGGTTAGGGAATGAGCACCTTTTTCAGAAGGAGGGAGGGGGAAGATGAGGGTTTGAGAACACTTTGAAAAAGCAGAGGAAAGGCAGAGCCTCAGAAAGGAGAGAGGAGAAGGGGACTCAGCAGTGCCGTGTTCAATTTGTGACTCGGCTGTGAATTGCCAGGACACTTTCGATGACATGTGGCTGCTCCATCTCTTCATTTATACCACTACAAAACGTCCAAAATAAAAAAAAATAAAAACAATCATGAAGGCCAGCCACGCTTTCCCTGTAGAAAGGCTGGCTAAAGAAATGTGGTGAGCAAGGACCAGCCCTTTTGCCATTAAGTTATTTCAGGACCTCAGCTGGGAGGTTTGAGAGCTGTAACCCCACCACCCCAAAAAATTAATCAGAGCACAGACTTGACTGAGCTGAATTTCTCAGAGCAGGGGCACATCCAAGCTGGAATATCTTAAGTAACTGAAAACAACCCCCCAGTGAAATCCACAAATTCCCTGCCCTAATTTTTGTGGATTTTGTCATGAGATAATAAGATTAATCTGGACCAAAAGAATGTTTGTCCTCAAAGGTAAAATGTCTAACATGGGTGTATAACATTTCATCTCCAGAACTGGCTTCTTTTTAAGGTTCTTAAACCAGAAATTACAGCTAATTCAGCATCATGCACTCACACACTCATATTTTTTCTTGAAATTACAAATTTTGTCATTAAAATATGAAGATGTATCAAGTGTGAAATTGAATAAATCAATTTTAATAATAAATTCCATTTATCTCTGTTAAAACTTGATATATGGAAACATGAGAGACAATACTTCCCTCCCCTCCATTTTCACATTGCTGCTTTGTAGTTAATTAGAGCCCTTAATGTAACGTAGCTCTTGAAACATAGCAAGAAAAAATCCATGTATTAAAATCCACATAATCTCTAATCCTTCTGACTTGTTCAGATATTTTTGCTTTATCTGAAAATTGAACAGAAGTGGTGGGCAGAACATCATAACACATCTAGATACCTGTAAACAGAATTTTCTCAGCAAACTACTCCTGCCTCCAACCAGGAATTGTGTCTTCTGGCATCATGCAAGAAGGAACAAAGCAAGAAGGGTTACATGGATTTGTTTGTGCTAAATTTTTTACTTAGGATGTGTGAGGCTGTGGAGAAAATGGGAAAATTCTGAGACACTTCATATCACACGTTAAATCCAAATGATACAGCTGACCCCAGATCAAAAAGTTGTTCAAAGAGAAGTTCATTTTTTCAGTCCTCAAGACCATCATTCTAAAAGTTTGGTGTTCCAGACACAGGTGGGCATCTCAGTGTTTCTCTGTCATGGTTAAGGGGTATTTTGAAATACAGATGATGTATTGCTGCAGGTGAGGATTGTTGTCAGGAACTGAAGTTCTATCTTCACCCTCTAATTCATTTATTTAATTTCACCCCTGTTCCCAAAAGCCAGGTTCTGCTTTGTCACCAAGAGCCTGCACAGGGATATAGCAGCCATCCTTCTTCCCTGCTCCATGGATCCTGGTACAACTAACTGAAGTGCACCTCTGGGCTCCTCATGGGCAGGGAGGGAGCAAAGAATTAACAGCCCTGGCCAAGAAATCAGTCTGTCAGGATGGATAATGGAAAACCATAACACTCCATCACTCCCACCAGTATGACTGGGGGAGCTCTTCATATCACAAATCACTTCACAACCCAGTCCTGCATTTTTGGGAGCTGGTCAGCAGGGCACTCAGCCATTAAAAAAACACAGTCTTGAGCAGACCTGGGTCCAGCACTGCCTGAGATTGAGGTGTTACAGCCTCAGAGCCCTGCCCCTGGCTTCTGCAGGCACTTCTGCTCCCTGCAGGGCACCAGGGCTCTCTCTGTGACCCAGCTGGTGCCCAAGGAGTCAAGGGCTGATGCTGATCAAGATCTCTGTAGCTGCAGTAGATCCTTTCCTGTTTCACCCACATACCTAAATCAGTGTAATTTGGAGCTTCCTCATCAATATCTGATCAATATCCACATCAAATAGATAAATCAGCCATTGAGATGCTGTAATGGGAAATCTGAGGTCAAATTAGGGGAGAGGCAGCTACTGCTAAAACATGCTAATGTTACTTAATTATAGCATACCTTTTTAGCATACTTCAGGCATTAAAATTAGTACAATTTAATGAGCACTCTATTCTCCTGGTAATTTTAGTGAATGATCTGCTCCTTAGCAAAAAGTTTTAATAGAAAACTTCAGCTTTTACCAGATAAAGGAAGACATTAGATCAGATGAACAGGAACACTTTGAACTCCCTCATTGGCTATGATTAAACTCTGTTGTTTGAAAGCAAAGCCCATTTTGTCCCTATCTGCAATCATGTTTCAGAAGTCAGATTGTAGTTTGTACTTAACCCATGAATCCTGCCCCTAATGTTTTGTGAGGAACAGTAATGAAGGAAAACTGCTGTGTAGACTGTATTCATTACACATTTCATTTTAACTAGGTCACAGTTCGAGACCTCCCAACAGGGAACTGCTACTCTTTCACCGATCCACACATTATCACATTTGATGGATGGTGAGTATTTTACTTTGAAATAATTTGGCTCAATTACTGCAGTTATCAGTTTCTGGATGTGGCATGCATTTGGGCTTACATTAGAATATCAAAAAAGCATTGAACAGGTTTGCTTACAATGAGGAATGTTCTCCTTCAACAGCACAAGCGCTTTCCTTCCAGCTGTGTACTCCTTTTAACAAAAGGAATAGAAATGGATTCATCTTGGAGAAGCAATGTGTTTGAGTCTGAATAATTTTTACAAGGCAAAGGTCAGGTTTCAAAACGTTCTTCAAATAGAACCATCACTGGTGGCTTTGCACCACAAATTGTTGTGTTAGTGACACCCCAGTGCCACCCAAGTGACACATTGTGTCACCAGGGCAGCACAGCAGACAGGGACAGCCTTCCCAGGAGTTTAGCAACATCTGCTGCAAAGTCACTCATCAGAAGGATGTTCTTGATTTCTTCTGTTTTCAGAGCTGGTTTATGTTCAGCTGGAGTTGACAACCAAAAAACCCAAAAGAGATGGCTCTAATGTCTCAGATAAAAAAGTGCAGAATTATAAGTGTCAAATATCAGGAGAAGAATGCAAAGATAAAGTTGTACATCCTCCTGTAATGTCCAAATGTCCTTCTGTATTACCCAGCAATAAGCTGCTTAAAGACTTACTGAGCCAAAGTGGTGCCCTTGTGTTTGACAGCCTGAACTGTACAAAACTTTTCCACATTTAACTCCCTTAATCATTCATCCCCTAATCACCTATTTATCCCAGCTACTTGGCATCACTGATAGTTTTTAAAATTTGCACCTGGCATATTTGATCCAATGTTGCAAATATTTGAGATGACATCCCAATGTTGTCATTCTGCCATTGACCTCCTGATGGCACAGACAGTGACTGTGGGTGCACAGCATCCACAAGGGCTTGGCAGGTGGGAATTTCTGCTATCCTGACATCCCAATTTCAGTCCAACATGCTCTGGAGGTGGCATCTGAAATGATGTCAAAGCTGGAGAAATCTGTTGATGAAATGCAAGTAAGAAAAGCAGTGACTCCATTAAAGGTTACACTTCTGCTTCTAACAAAGATTTCATGTAAATTGGGCAGTCTGAGACAGGAGATAACTCTGCTTATCCATGGTTTCCCAGTCCCCTTTCTGCTTTGCTGAACAGCATTTAAATGTGTCCAGGAACTTGTTTCATACAAGTTTGGGTGCTTTTCTTGCTTTGCAAGCTTCATTAGAGCTGCATGAGGGTCAAAGATATTCCCATAGGTCATGTAGCTGCAATTATTTCAACTCTGGGATATTAAACTAGATCAGAGTATTATTTCAAACCTCTCCATACATTTATATTCTAAAATACTCCCTTTTGATTTAGGGCTGGGAACAGGCAGTTATCTGTCAGATTGTTGTATTTAGGAAGTTATAAATAGCTGGAAAGTACCTCTTGGAATGGGGATACCCTTCCAGCCATGTAGCCCAATTTTACATTGCTTCCATGAAAAAAAAAAAGGTCTAAAACCAAATAAAGCAATTTTATTTGAATAACTAATTTTTAAATCCTATGGTTGATATCACGCAGAAATGCTTCCAAGCAATTTAGGTTCTATTTTGACCCAGGGAGTTTGGAAAAGCCCATCAGTCTGTGTCATCCTGCCTCAGAGTCACACAGACTCCAAAGAGGAAAAACCCAGGATCAGCTTGGCCCCTCAAAAGCTGCAGGTTTTTCCTTGTGGACAGACAGACATTCATCTCTGCTCTGTCCAGTGCAGCTTTAAATGAACCACACTGAAGGGGCTTTGTCCATCTCAATTACCAGGTTATTTCCCTAAGATGTATCACTTCTTGGTATTCAGCCAAGTTTCTTACCCATCATTTCACAGTCCCATTACTCCTACTTATATTCCCATTTATTATTGTAAATAATTTCTCTTTCAATTATTATAATGATTAGGCTACCTTATTACACATCACTTAAGCAACTTCTCTGACTGCCTATCCAAAAAAAAAAATTTGTTACCACGTTAGCAAATGATTTTAACGCTCTGTCTTTAAGGAGTAAGGAAAGCAATTCCTGCTTCTGTCCTGGTACAAAACTATAATCTGAAAGCAAAGGCTGACACAGAGATCTGGAAGGGAAGCATTCCCCTTTTTTCATGTAAAGGAATCTGGTGGGAAAATGTGTTTGAAATGAGAAACTTTTTGTGGTTTCAAAATTTAAATGAAAATCATAAAAAATTTAAAATTTAACTTCAGTAAAAATAGTTATTTAAATAAATTTGAAAAATTGAAAAAATGGTACAAAAATCATCTGGAAGTATTTTTCTTATTGGCAGTACAATTTTCTTACTGAAATGACCACTTCCAATGTAATTTTAACTTCTGTTGTGATGTTTGCAATGGTTTTAATCTGACATAGTGAGCTCATGTTACATGTGAGGTAGTTAGCTATTCATTAGACCACTGAAATACCCAACTCCCACTCCTTAATAGCACTCCCCTTTGCTGTGCCTCCTGCTAATACATGTCTGTAGGAATATTTATCTTGTAATCTTTTCATTCTTCTCACCAAAGGCTGTGACTGAAAATCAAAGAAGAATGTGTCATATTTTACAGCATAAGCACAATCAATTTGTGTATATTGGAGCGTAGATGTGAAATAACATTAATTATACCAGCTAAAATCCAGAGAGAGCACTTCCTTTTATAGCAAAGTACCTTCTAAATTAAACAAATGTGAAAGCCTGGTAAAGCAAAAGTATAGCCCTCATTACTGGTTATGGCACATTATAAATATAAAAGCTTTTCATGCCATAAATCGCAGATTCTTAAATATGAAGTACTAGCTTAAAACTAAATATGCAGAAAATCCTTTTAGGACAAAGTAAAAAGGGGAATTTCTTTTGATTGGGGAGCTATAGACATCATTTATGTTATTTTGCATTTTACCTAACCAAAAAAATGTTAAAAGATTTTTCAGACTTCTCAAGAATTTTCACTGATCTATGTTATCCCAACAATATTATCACCAAGGAAATGGCACCATTTGCTGGTTGGCTTTAATGACTTCCATCACAGGAGCCCACAGCTAAGTCCTGGGTGTGAGTATCCCTGCCAGGTGCTGGGGTTTTGATGGTCTGCAGCAGTTTAGCTGTCCCCAGGCATCCAGTGCCTGCTGAATATAACCCAGCATCTGCTCTGAGAGCAACGTGAGGGGATGAGCACTCTGAAAGCAGAGAACGTCCTTCAGCATCACCCAGCTCTTCATAGGGTCAAGCCTGCCATGAAATTGTTCCTAGTAGCAGAGGAAGAAGGAGCCTGGAGGGTCAGGCCAACAAATTAAATCATTTGGTGGCAAAGCTGTGGTGGAAAATCTTCAGGAATGACCACAAAAAACACTGAATAAATACAAAGATGAAGTGCAGCTTGGTGAAGAGGAAGTGCAGTGTGTGAGTTAATTGAGCACTACTAGGTAGTAGTTGTTGACATATGTCTGTATCCCCTTCTGTCCCTCTCATGATTTACCAACAGAAATTATTTCTAGATGAACTCCCTGCCATAACCAAACACTCAGGAGTGTTTTATAATTACTGGATAAAGAGCATAACTCGAGCCATGACTTTGTGCCAGGACAAGAACTTGCTTCCCTCCTTGGAAAACAATCTAAGTACAAGAGGGGGAGGGAGGGAACCCCTGTTCACCCCATCTGCCCATTGCTGCAGACTCTCAGGGGAACAGGGTGGGGAAGGGCACTGTGGAGGGAGATTTAGACACAAACAGTGGTGCCTGGCTCACAAGGAACATGCAGAACTCCCTCCTGCAAAAGCTGCTCTACGCCTGCCTCAGGCATTTAGTACTACAGGCAACTCCAAGGTTGTCCAAAGAATCATTATCACAATTACAGTTGTGTAAACATCACAAAAGTTTACCTGACTACATCCAATTATCCATCCAACTGATTTGAAGGCTCCTGAAATCTCTAATTTAGGCACGGTGCAGGTTTGTGCTGTGCAATCTCTGCCACGACTTAATTGAAGGACTCAGAGTGACTTCCAGGAGGGTTGGATTGGGTCCACTGTCAGTGATTATTAAGCAATAAATAGCTCCCCTGACTGCAATGACATTTATATGCATATGCAAGAAGAGCCTTCTCTACCAGACAGAGATGATTAGTCTGGGTACAGCCAATCTGATGCCTGATTCCCCATCAGCCTCCTTAAACACCTCTCCTTCTAAGCTCATCCTGTAGAAGGAAACTGTGGAAGGTGCTCTCATAAAATATCCTCTTTCTCCCCCACAAAGACATCCAAATGGAGCGAGTACTAGAGGTTTAAAGAGATTATCTGGTTTTTTATGTTGTCATTAGTTCTGATCAATCTTAGCAGCAGCATCTATGCAGTGTAATACAGGATTTATGTATCTGATTAGAAAGTAGGATGAGACAGAACCATTCAAAATCTTATCACTTTATGGCCAACCTAAGTTTTTCAAGATGAAAGATAAAGTCAGATGTGTTTTCTATCAGAGAAAAGGAGCTGGAGTTTACATTTTTTACTATGTTTTAAGCTACAAAGTTATCTATAGCTTTTTTTCTGAAGAGGAACAAAACAGAAATATACATGTAAAAAAGTCACAGTTCATAAGCCATTTGTTCCTCTGCATAAGAAACATTAATGGCCTGAAACAATGAGGATGTCTGTATGGCACTGTTTTAAAAATAATCCTGTTATTTAGCAGAAACATTTTTTACATGCCTTTTAATGTTTTTTTATTGTAGAAAATAATAAAGGTTATTATTATAAGCTTATAGTTTAGTTTCCACATTAGTTAATTTCATAAAAATTGAGTTGAAAACTTAATCACAGTGCCTTAAAAGAAAGCAGAATAATCCATTGTTTTTAAAGATGGAAGCTCTTGGCTTAAAGGGAGAAAACATCAACAACATATATTAAGTATATGGCTACTATTTCCTTTTATATAACAGAATAAAATAGAGTGAGAATGAGACAAGTTTATGGGGTGAGAGCACAAAGAACAAGCAGAAGAGGGTCCTCTCACAGGCCTCTGTGGTGGAAACCCCAGAGGTTCCAGAGGGTTCATGCAGAGGCCAAGTGCTTGCAAAGTTGTTAAAGTTATCCTGCTCTTGGCCTCACCCAGATGGAGCAGGGACATTCCTTACAGAAAAGAAAGAAAGTCCTAAATTGTTCTCTAT
The DNA here is from genome assembly GCA_024362935.1 of Setophaga petechia. Lineage (NCBI taxonomy): Eukaryota > Metazoa > Chordata > Aves > Passeriformes > Parulidae > Setophaga > Setophaga petechia. Next base: position 5,336,157 of record JANCRA010000005.1, read on the forward strand.
GCTGATTGCTGATCCATTGAGTGTGAAAGCTGTGCTGAGGGGCAAGTCATTGAGGGGGAGGAACAAAGTTCATTTTAGCTGGCTTTCAGGAGAATCACAGATTTTCAAAGGAAGCCTTCACCTAGCCACAGCCAGACTTGTAAAATTTGGTGATTAGTCACAGAAGGGGTTATTTGAGCACTGATTTCCCTTTCAACATCACACTCTAAAATCAACCAGTTAGAACCAAAATATATCCATTAAGACCTGGAGGGCAGGAAACTTCTTCCCATTTGCTTTACATCAAATGTTTACCCTTTTTATCCATGCCCATTGCCATGGCAGCAGCTGGGACACAACTCCTGCTTTTCACAGGAATCCTTAGACCCTTCCAGCCAACAACTCCTGCGATGTTCCCTTGGATACAGAGCCAGAGAAACTCCTCCCCACATGCGCGTGGCTCCCTCCTCCAAGGCCAGCCAGCACTCTGCTCTAATTCTGGAGCGCTGCTGTGCGAGTGCCAACGATCCCCCAACACAGGTGCATGCTGAGGGTGCCTAACCCTGTCTGGTTTTGTTTCTTTGTGGCTGTTTAGGCGCTACGACAGCCATAAAATCGGGACGTTCCTGCTGAGCCGCAGTGAGTCGCGGGCGTTCGAGGTGCACGTCCGCCAGTGGGACTGTGGCGGCCACCGCTCCGCCACTGCCTGCAACTGCGGCGTGGCTGCACGAGAAGGGGGTGACACCGTGGTGCTGGACACCTGCAATGGCCACTTTCAGGACAGCAGGCCCCAGCTGACCATCAAAAGCACCGAGGCGTCGCCACAAGTCAAGATCCTGAAGTCTTACGGAGGCAGGAAAATAACAGTACGTGCGTGGATGGCTGAGCGCTCTGGTGGTGGTTGCTCTTTGCGAACACGCGTTCAATATTTCTGAAGTATCAGTGAAGTTGCTCTTGGGGTTTCTGTGGTCAAGATGACCCTGAGGTGTTGGAAAGTCTCTTTTTCCCAGCCCTGAGATTGAAGAAGGAGTCAGGATTCTTCGGCTGTGCTTTTCAAGGTTGTTTATTCTCTGTTATCTAAAACATTCTTTTCCTGACCTGCTGAGGTCTGTCCAGCAAGTCAGTCTGTGGCACACTGACCACCCCTGAGGCAGTGTTATCTTTTTGTACTAAAAACTATGTGTACGTTATTTACAATAATTTCCCAATACCTATCACCTATTTACAATGATTTTCCAATACCTATCACCTATGTTAGACAGTGTGTTTCTACTCCGAACCAATCCAAAAGTGCCAACATCACACAGAAGATGGAAGCTAAGAAGAAGAAAGAATAAGGACAAGGCACGCCCAAATCCGTCCATCTTGGCTTCTGAACCCCCATTCTAAAAACTCAAAATTATACTTTTCTTTCTTGTAACAAACTGACTATCATTCTACTTAAAATCTTTTGGCTTGAGAATCCTCATATAAGGTTGGCAATTTTTTCCATGGGCTAAAATTAAAGCCACAGGTGTCTTTGGCTTCATGCCAATGTCTCTGAGCCCCCTGGCAGGGGCTCGAGCCATCCAGGGCACCCAGAGGGATGTCCTGGGTTCCAACAGTTGCTATGAAAATATTTGAAGCCATCAGAGTGCTTGCAGCCAAATGTACCCCAAAACGAGGCAGGGAAGTAGCTGGTTAAAGTGTTGGTTTAGCAAAGTGTAAAACAAAACAAAACAAGTGCCTCTGGAAAATTTTTGGCAGCACAGCGGAGCTCTGATTGCACTGCTTACTCTCTGCAGCACTCCATGTTTGCTTATGCCAGGCACTACCCAACCACATCACATAAAGCAAATTTCTTTGCAGAGCTCAAGATATAAATATGCAAGGAAAGATCACAGGTAGCAGAGTAATGGAGTTTTTGAGTGGAGCAGTAAGACACTATTAGTCAGAACCAGAGAGCCCCCAAAAGCTATGAAAATGGGTTGTAAATGTGCAACATTTGCTGTAACATAAAACATTTGCCTAAACAAATATATGGCCGCAACTTACTTTGCATAAGTATTGCTTATCCACACTAATAGACTGAAATCACTGGAAAAATAAGAGCAGGCTGCACCAGGGGTTTTGGTAAAGAAAAGAGCTGCAAATTATGGCCAAGAAGATAATTTTATCCTAGAGTTGTATCATCAAGATTTATTGCTATGAAACGTTTTGGATGAAGATCGGTCCACAGCAGAGCCAGAATGATGCAGGAAGTGCCTGTGCTTGGCTCTCCTTGTGATCTCACTTGGAATAGACCTCAGGAAGGCAGTAATTGAAAGTCTGGTAATTATAGAATAGAGAAAAAGCAGGAATCAAGCTGTCATTTCATTTTGCAACTGAATGCAATATAATTACTGTTCTATTACTAGGATAATCTTAGCAAGGAATCCCTACTCTCGTTTACACCTGAGGTAAAACTCAGGGAAACAAATCAGGGCAGATTGGGGACACAATATGGATCCTGCGGAGAGGTGAGTGGGGATCTACAGGAACTGTGCAGCAGAGAACAAGATCCCTGAGCACACCACTGAGTGGAGTGCATCCCAATCCTCCCAGCACTTGTCCATCATTATCCTCATGCAGCTCAGGAACTGGCTCCCACTGGCTCCCACAACGTTCAAGGAGGATCGGAATGAGGTTGGGTCACACAAAGTGGCAGCTTCCAGCAGGCAGTCACTGAATAACTCTACAAACTGAGGGCTCAAAAAACCTTCTTTGAAGCCTCAATTAGCAGCATTAAATCCAGGTGGGATGCCTTGCCCAGGGCAGCAGGATAGGAAAGGGTTAGAGCCCTCCAAACTCCCAAAATAAATCCACACCTGGAAATATGAATCTGGGCGGTGCAGAAGACTGAGCAGTTCTGACTGCAAGGGTTTTACACACAGCTCTCTAGAAAAAGCCTGAAGTAATGGTGGACTAAAATGGGCAGAATTATAATTAGTGAAGCCAAACTCTGAGTAAACTCTGGATTCAAGCACAAGAATAAAAATATGAGCTTGTTACACCTTCACAGGTATCAGTAGATTTGATGGGGAGGAAATCCAAAAGGACCAGAAAATTCCCACCCAAAATAAAGGAAAACAAAACAGATTATTTGGATGAATAAATTATGTTTAGGCTGGGGCCACTTAGAAAAGGAAAATAATTCTTTTGAAATTTTTATAATGTGATGTTTGCAACTCTAATGTATTTTTTAAGATTAACTGAAAATGTTTACTTTTGGATAAAAAGAAAGTATTAATGCTACTTATCAGGATAGTGTGTTCCTGCTCCCTCTCCAGGCCCAGATAATTTTCAAATAGTTTTTTTACCTGTAAAAATACAGAAAATAAAAAAAAGAAAGTCAGTTGAACAGATATTTTCTTTTTGCTTTTTTTTTCCCTTTTATTATTTGGTTAGTAAACCAATCTTAAAAATCCATTATCCACACAGTTACTTCTTGTTTTGAACACTGCTAGGTTTTTTTTTTTTCCTTTTAAAGGTCAGTGTAAGCCTACCACTAGTCCTTTAATGAGAAAATTGCTTTATCCACTTTAAAACACAATCATTTTCTGGATAATCCGGCCCTGGAAAATGAAACAATTGTTCAGAAGGAAGAAAGATACTTTTCAATCTTGGCAGTTTCCCTTAAAAAAAGTTATTATTATAAAATTATTAAAATAAAAGACACAAGGGTGGCTTATTGTCATGGAAGTCACTTTAAAAATTAGCTGGTTACTTACCACTGGGAAAACTTCAATGGATGCAAATATTAATTTAAGAAGAAAGTACTCATAGAGTTATATATTTATGTAATGCTATCAGATATTAATGCCATGGAGTCCGAAAGCAAGCTAAATAATAGCACAAATAAATATTTATAGTGTTTCTAAGTGATCTTAAATTACCTCCACCATCACTAACATCCTGCTTTGAAATTTTTGCTTATGGAAAGAGATGTTTTTTATTGCATAAAAAGCTTGGTAAGAGCTTCAATGCACTGGAGCTTCTTTTTTTTTTTTTTTTTTTTTTTCTGCCTTTTCAGATCCTGTTCCCTTCTGGGGCATTTGTTCGAGCAGACCTGAGTGAGAGGGGAATGGGTGTGACAGTGAGGACACCGGGCAGGGACTTCAACAGCACCCGGGGCTTGTGTGGCCTCTTTGATGGGGTGGCTCACAACGACCTCAACAACGTGCCTGAGGAAGACTTCATCGAGGAGTGGAGGTACAGAGACCCCACCCAGGAGATGCTCTCAGCTGTTGGGAAGGATGAAAGTTTGGCAAGAAAGCCTCACAGATATGTGTGCTTAGCAGAAAGATTTTTGAATGCAGAATCTGAAGAAGGAATGGAAATTAAAGCAAGTTTTGATATAGAAGAAAAGAATTGCTGAGCCAGGCTTACTGGATAACCAAGAAGGCAAGGGGTGTGTTAGCTAGAAGGGATTTTTATGGCTTAGAGAAAAGGATAAACCCATCCCAAACAAGAAGATGTTTTTACCAAGCAGAAAGATAGCACAGGCAAACAAGTCAGCAAATATTGCAAGTAGAAAAAAGGTCTCAGAATTTTCCACTGCAAGAAAACTGAATAACAACTTCTAGCTTAAACTGTAATGTACTGACTTTACTGATTGGAGAGCAGTAACATGAATATGGTCATTTTAGTAGTTATGATAGGCTATAGGTAAAAGTTAAGTTATAGGTTGGTTCTATGTATTAAAATGCTCAGCAAAGAGAAGTATATAATGCAATACAACCAAAACCAAAGGGTCTCCAGGCCTGCCTGCAGCTGGAGCTGACAGCTGTAGGCACAGGCTCTGTCACCCACAACCCTGGACTGCTGTAACCTCTTGGATGGGATAAATTGCATTTTTGGAGAGCCAACTGGAGTCCTGCATCCCTCTTTTCGGCTCTTACACTTAGCACTGTTCCAAATGGCCTTGATGGGTTTATTTCCTTACAGACTCCCCTGATGGCCTGACAGAGAGATCTCCTTAACCTAAGGGAGAAGCCTGAGGACCCATCTCCATCCCAGCAGCACAGGGCCTTAATCTTCAGTCAGCACAAAACACATCAGCAGTTTCCAAGAGAAGTTTTATATTCACAGGTCATGCCATGTTAACAGCTGTGTTAAGATCCCTCTCAGCTGTTAAAAAATAAATGCAGTTCTCACCCACTCTTGAAGATGTAGGTAGCTGACAATAGGGATTAATTAAGGGTTTCGTATTTCTCTTGTTCTTTTATTCCTGAATGCTAATTACAACATGTGAGTATAGATTAAATGTTACATTTTGACAAAGTCTGGTAATATATGTACCATGTTAAAAGCTAATATCAACTCTACTAATGATGACAGTGAGCTCTGAAAACTTGTACTTTCTGGGAAATATGGCCTGGAAACAGAGCCAGGAGTCTGACTCTGACATCTCCCTGTCACAGTTCCTGTCCCTATCCCTGCTCCTGTCTCTATCCCTATCCCACATCTTAATTCCTGTTGCTGAACTTCAAACATGCCTAATCCTAAAACCAAAATGGGTTTGCTTGTGTAGCTTGGTTTGTAAAGCAAGGAAAAAGAAGACAAAACACTAACATAGCACTTAATCTGTACGTGGGAGCTCAGCACAGTCCTATAGGAGCTATGAATTTTAGACTTCTTACACTTCTGAAAATAAACAAGCACCTCTGTCATATTCTAGTTCTATTCAGTGGGCCTAAGTAATGGCTACCTAATGTCTATTTTGGCCAGTCATTATAAATTCTACTATTTAGAATTCAACAGCCATCATTAACATCCTAATAATAGAGTAATCAGTCAGAGATTGCTTCTGGGAAGGCAGATGGAGAAATAGCTTGGTGCAAGGACCAACCAATAACTCACTGCCCCAAAAAAGAGCTAAAAGGTCCTTAGGAGCACTTGCTCAAAGCAATTTTGTTTAAAAAGCTGAAGCCAAAGCACAGTGCAAAGGAATTTAGTTATGAAGCACTGAGGAGTTTTCTAGGGCTGTGTGATGGGGATTCTTCAGGGAAGGCAGAAGCTCCTGCTAAGTGAGAAGGGCAGGAGGGGTGCTGAGTTTCATCTTGCACTACTCCCAAGCATGGATTCTCAAGGACCCCTCAGAACCTGTATAGAAAACCAAACCAATAGAGAAACTGAGGCCACCTCCAGAGGAAACTGGATCATTCTCTGATCCGCTCACTGAGAAACAGCCCAGTAAAACCAAAAGCTAAAGGGTGACTTTTCTGCTGCTGTTTTTAATTTCATTTTAAATAACCCTGAAAGCGTGCTAGGCTTTCTCCAGCACCTGAAGCCATCTGAGTGCCCACCATCTGGCAGTTCAGAGCTTTCCCTGGCTCCCACCTCTCTCAAGCAGCTGCAGGGCCCTGCATGCACAGATCAGTTTTACACACCAGCTTTCCAACACAACTTTTAAACAGTAAAACAAGATCAGAGCTTCCCAGCCACTAAGTAGCAACCAGAGAAGAGATGAATTTTAAAACATGTGATTTAAGTAGGCAAAATAAAATCTTCGGACATTTAAAAATACGCCAAGAGACCAGTGTCCACAATTTAACAGAAATGCTGTTAAATTGTGGACACTTTCTCTATAATAGCATCCAATTAGATGAAAAAAAAATTCTTTAGTTCTTCCTGGATTATAGTGGGTGGCTCAGAGGAATGATAGTCTGGTCAACTCATGCAGGGGACAGAGTAACATTTGAGCTCACTGAGGAGCAGCTGTACATGCATGGCTGTGAGGAAGGAGGGGTTTCCATTCTTTCCTTACCATGCACCTCTGTTCTGTAGACAGGGCTGACCAAAAGAAGGTAATTGGCTTCATGTAGGATTAACAGGGGATTTTGTTTCAGTAAGATACCAAGGCAAAAGAGTTTCATTTTAGTGCATTTTCATTGGTGCATTAAGGTTCTGTCCAGATTCTGGACCAGTTAATGTGGTTGATTTATTTTTTTATTAAATAAATAATATTTACAATAGCCTCTAGTTTATGTAGTATTATATCAAAGGAGGATCTTCTTCTGCTGCCTTAGTCTAGATTTAAATGTGCTTGATGCTGAGGCAGGGAAGCTTCAGGGGCAGATAACCCCTCTATTAGAACCAGAGGAATGGAGTGTGAAGGACACTCATTCAGACACTAAAATGTTTTGTTCAAAGCACAAATCTCTCAATCACCAAAAAATTTTATTTTCCTAGACAATAGAGAAGTGCAGAACAGCTTGTGCATTTCCATGAGCATGAAAACCACCCTTTTGTCTCATACTGTCTCCTGCTGAGCACACACTTTGGGCAAAACAGTTCCATAAATGTTTGTGCTCATTTTTCAGGAGGAGAAATAGGTTCATTTTGCCACTGTCACTGAGATGTTCTGTTTTAAAGTCATGATTATGTCAATGATTAAAATGGTACTATCAGATATGCCATTTAAAATGTATTTCTAGCAAATTGGATAAAGGCAATTGCAGTTTCCAACAACAGTATCTAGTGTTTGGCTCCAATATGTTGGCAAATGCTTTCCCTTTCCTGAAACCCCAACATTCTGGCTGTAGGACAAAATTAATGCCAAAATAATTTTAATTTTTGGTGCTCTTTCAAATTTTTCTGGTAATGACATGCTGCAAAATATTGGAACAAAAAACATATCCTTTCCTGTGAAGCTCTAGGATTCCTCTTGTGCTGCACAAAAAAGATCAATAATAGATATGAGATTTCTGAAGAAACTTGAATCATGGCTGTTTATTCAAACTGAAGTCTCTAGAAGTTCATCCATCATTAAAGACTAAATTTAAAAGGGGGAAGAGAATCATCTCAGCTTATATGATAGCCTAGCCCTATGATCAATAGAGAGCTGCTTTGTGTTGAAAGAAAAAAAATCAGAGAAAACTCTAGTAGAAGGAAAGAATGAAATGAAGTATGAAAAAAAAAAAGAGGGGGAAGACATTTAAAAGAAAAAAGTTAGCAATCTACATCTTAGAGGACAGATCAGGCACACAGATAAAGATGATTTTCATAATATAAGGTTTGAAACAAATACAACCTTTTTGTCTTTCTCCAAGAGTTAGCTGTGACACCCAGGGACAAATCAAAGGCCTTTTTCATGTATAATACACAAAGGGTAACCTGCACCTCAGAGAAAGTCCTGCAAAGAGAAGTCAAGCAGTTGGGCAATGCTCCAGCAAACCACTTAAACATCTGGTATAAAAAGTCTCTATGAAGGGCTAGAAAACACACAGGACAACTCAAGAAGGGCAGTACAAAAGTGACTAAAGAAAACAGGTTAAACTTAAGCATTTTCTCAAGTACTTTCGTAGATTGGGAATTTATGCTTACCCTACCCTCAGTGAAAGTTTTCTTTTATGATAGACTAATTTGTTGAAAGCTTTCTCCTTCTAATCCCTTCCTATTTTTAAATCAGAATTCCTCCAGGGAAGAGTTTATTTGACATGACTCCAGCACCCTCTGAGAGGAAGCAAAGGAAAAGTTTCTGCAGATGCCAGAAGGAGAGCGCCAAGCCTGTGCCCGTGGCAAACACAAGAAACGCCTTTCAGGCTCCTTCCCCTGAGCCCTCTGGTTGCCATCATGACCACGTGGACCACAGCTTTGCAATCCCATATCTGGATGTTACATCTGAGTTTGTCACTCACTCAGAAGCAGAGTCAACTTTGAGAAAAGATGGGAAACTACCGACCAAGACTTTTGGTCAAAGGTATTTTTCTAAATCTGTCCAAAAGCGAAGAAGCCCCGAGGTCCCACTAAAGCACCCCCCACACAATGTTTCCATGAATAGCCACAGCTCCATTGACTCTACCAAACCAACAGGAGACCTAAGGAAAGCAAAAAGGCAAAACAAGTATTTTAAAGACTCATCCTTTCACCCAGTGCATGGCCCAGCCCAGAGACACTCCGAGAGCTTTGCGTATTTTTTCCCTGAGGATTATTTTGAAGGGGTTCGGATGAAAATTCCACTGTTGTGGCCCACTCCCAATGGCCTGACCGCCACCAAAGCTCAGGAGATTTGCCACCAAATTCTTGCAAACTCCACCATTGGCTTGGCATGTAAAGGCCTCCTGGCCAAACACCTGGATGAGGCGATCAATATTTGCCTGTTGGACCTGCAGCTCAAAGATGACGTGGCTTGGGCGAGGGCGCTGATTGCCCTTTTGGAAAATGAGTGTGAAAGGAGAGTGCTGGGGAGCAGGAAGGGAGAGTTCCCTGTTGGAAACCAGCCCTCTGCTGCCTGGGAGGAGATCCTCACTGCTCTCCAGTGTCCCTGCATGGAGCTGGGCTGCCAGTGCCCTGCAGGCCACAGCTCCCACCACTGCAGCTCTGCCAAAAGTGAGTAAAACCTTCTTCTTTCCATACTGGCAGTGAGTAAAGCCTTCTTTCCATACTGGCACTGAGTGAAGCCTTCTTTCCATATTGGCATTATTAGGCAGAACATCTGCACAGAGTTGTTTGCTCTTCAAGCGGCGCTACCAGTGAGGTATTTGATGAATTAGTAATCAGGTTTTGACCTTGAGGAGCCAATCAAAATATCTGGTTGGCCGGTCCTTTGCTTTTTTTGCCTCAGTAACTTTTTAAAAATGGATTTTACAAGCCCCTTAGCAAATTGGTTTTGCAGAAGTGATTTTCTTTACATCTGATCTATCACTGGCATGCTGACAAGCAGGCTTCTCACAAAAAAAAAAAAAAAAAAAAAAGAGGAGCGTCCTGCTCACCTTGTGGTCAATATTCATGTAAACAGTGTAGAGATATGTCTTTCTTCTTTTTTTTTTCTGGTCAAGAGAAAATAAAGTTTGAACCTTAATTTCAAACACTATACTAGTAACAACACAAAATTAAAAGTGACAAAATGAACAGGTAACCCTGCCAAAGCCATCAAATAGGGTCAGTCTAGGGTCAGTCACCATGGCTTAGCTGAGACATCCAAATCTCCAGCCAGCCCCAGGAGACCGGAGGCACATCTGACACTCCAATGCATTTATTATCAGGGATGGGATAACCAATATTCTTCACATTAAACATAACTCCAGTGCATGGGTTTAAAGCAGTTAAAATATATCCTGACATCCTTTTTTTCTGTTAATGACAGGCTAAAATATGCAGAATAACTTCCCAAATATGGAAGAATTAATTGTCTTTCACACAGAGAATAATTGACATAGGGACTGAAAAGTGAGTTGAGCAATTTTGAAGCAATTGCCCAACATACAATTCAATGTTTAACTTATTTCTCTGTGATACAGAGGGGTTAGGGGGCTTGCTTAGGCCAAATTTTAAAATTTTATTTCTCTATGGCTGAAATCTCTCAGATTAGAGGAAAATAGCTTCAATATGACCTTTCAAGTAAAAGCTAATGGCACCTTGTCTCTTGCTGTGACATCAAATATAAACAAGGACAGAGAACAGAGCTCAGCCTGTGATTGCACAGGGAGGTGAGAACTGGAAAGCAAACACAGATCAGCTGTGGCAAACACCCCCAAAACCATTGCCTTCCTCTGCCCTGACTGCTTTGTCTGCCTCTTGCTGCCTTTGCCTTGTGCATTTCCAATGTTCAGCTGGACAGGGTGCTGGGCCATTTTATGTAGACAATGCTTTTTCCTGAGCTATAGAAAAATTTAGAATAAAACAACCCATAAAAATTAAAACCAAGGTAACAACTGGCATGCTTAACTTTCAGGATATTCTTCCTTGTCTTTGGTATAAATGCAGAGAATTAGGAAAAAGCATCACACAATAAATTCATCTCCGCATTAACTATGGAGAGGAAAAAGTGCTGCCACTGTCTGGAGTGAATCAGTGGAATGAGTTGCAATGAGATTCATTATTAAGGACTATTTATTAATAAATTTATTAGTGATTTAGAATATTTTTCTATATATACAAAAATGGAGAAGATATTATTTATATATACATACATACATATATACATACATACATACATACATATATATATATAATTATCTGATCTTCTGAATGCAATATAAAGCAGATCTATACATAGAGCCCGAGGTCGGATCCCCTACAAGGAGAAATAAAATCTTAGTTCTGGCATGCCAATCACCCTGACATTATAATACTAAGAAAAGGTCACCTAGATAATTTGGTACAGTCAATCAAGGCAAGCCTCCATGGGAGCTTCACCTTTAGCTGTTCTTGATTTTTGAATTTAATTCAAAATATATTTAAGGGTATTTGCTTGTTTTCACATTTCACAGGCAGAAATGTTCTAGGCAGATAAAATGGAATCATTTAGATTCCATTGGGAAGGATCTGGGAGATCATGCAATCCAACCCTTAACCCAGCACTGCCATCTTCACCACTAAACCATGTCCCAAATTTTCACATCTGAGGTGTTTTTTTGAACACTTACAGGGATGGTGACTCCACCACCTCCCTGGGCTGCCTGTTCCACTGACTGCCACCTTTCCAGTGAATGCATTTTCCTTAATTTCCAATTTAAACATCTCTTGGTGATGACAGCAACAGGATCCTCTTCTCCAGTTGCTCTTTACTTGGGAGAAGAGACCATTCCCCACTAGGTACAATCTCCTTCCAGGCAGTGCAGAGAACAATAAAATCCCCCCTGAGCCTCCTTTTCCCCAGGCTAAACACCCCCAGGGATGTTCCCCTACAGATCCCAAGGTCCATGTGTGATGGGACACCTCTTTCCAGGGAAAAACACAGCAGCATCAACCTCTCAAATCTCACTTCACAGGAGATGCTCAGAACTGTGGTCCTGCTGATGCCACTAAAGGCTTTCACACCAGAATTGGTTACTAGAGATGAAGAATTAAGACAAATCTCAGAAATAAAGCTGTGTGCTCCAACCAGAGCAGCTTGAGCCCCATCCCTGGGAGCTCAGGAGTCCTGGCCTGGCTGGCAGAGCCCAGGAAATCAGCACAGGCAGGATAAGCCCCTGGGCTTGGTAACTAATGAGCAGGGGTTCTGTAGGAAGGGAAAGAAAGGAGGTGAAATTAAGAATTGAATTAGGTTCCTGCAGGACATATAAAAGTGCTGTCTCTTTCACTTTCTTTTCAAAAACTCAGGACAGAAGAAACAGGAGAAGGAGTGTTGATCTCAGAAATGCTGAGTTTTAAGTGCTATTGCTAGGGAGAAGTTACTTTCCAGGAGAAGCTACATAAGTAATGAAGGAAAAGGCAACTCCTTTCGCTGGCTATATATTTTCCCATCAGTTCCAAAACAAATCTCTGTCTAATTTTCTCAGGCTGGAATTATAGATGTGAATTAAAACTCCCCCAAGATCAAGGAGGCTATCAACATAATTCAAATATATTTTCCAAGGTCACCCAACCTCAGCTACACTGCCAGTACAGAACAATATATTCTGCCACTAGTTTTGGCAGCAAACACACCCAAAAAGATGGGTATGGTCCTGCAGTATTTTTAGGAATCAAAATACAGGCCATGATATATTTGAAGTGATTTTAAATGAAAACAGAAATAAAGAGAGAAGATGTGAAGTGTGGCTTGCAGACAAGTTCACTCCTCTGCTCTGCCTGACTCCAACAGGAGCAGTCCAGGTGGCCAGAGCTATAATTATCCTCACATGAAAATCGCTATTTGGAGTTGAAAGGCACCTCTGAAACTTGGCAGTACTCCAGAAGCTTAGAATTTCTTAATGTTGCTTAACATTTCATAACCCCCACCCTCCCCCCAACACCTGTATAAGGTGCTTAAAATGTCATTACCACCTGTAATTAAAGGCAGAATCCAATTACAGCAGATAGCAAATCGGGTTGGTGCTTACCGTTTGTATATATTGACCATGTTGCTTATTAAAAAATATCAGGACTGGTAAAGCACACATAGAGTAATGTAATATGCAGATTGTATGAAGCTCTAAAGAGCAATTACAAGATAAAAGGTAATGAGGAGTAATAACGACAAATTAGTTTCAGTGAAGTAATGACACTTGAAGTTTAAATTTCTATGTGGAAAGTTCTGGGGCGAAAAAAAATTAACCAGCAAAGAAATCAAAGCCAGCAAAAAATGATGGTGAGAAGGTGAGAAGGGAATGTTCACCTTCCACACTGACAGAGATCCCATTTTCATATCAATACATTTCAGTGGTGATATTAAGAGGGGCTGTGAACCCAACTGCATTTTCAGAGCTGTGAACCACAACCACACAGGTCCCCCAGACCCATCTGCTACACCCTGTTATTTTTAGAGTGGTTGTACAGACCTTTCTGAATTCAGCAGTCTGCTTTGGGTCCTGTTCATGTGCTGTAATTAAATAATATTAATTAAATCACACAGTATTTTTAAAATTCGTATATAATGAGCAAAATTATGGGGTCAGCTATCACAGTTCCTCAGGCTGGGTCTTCCAATGGATAATGCCTCTCCTCCTTGGAAGAACAAGCTCAGAGTTTTGATCAGACCTGGAATGTAAGGTCAGGTACATATTATAGAAATCTCACTCTTTATGTAACTGAGATTTACTTTTAAGCTTAATTCTCATTTTCAAAGATTAAGCACGAGGAAGACATTGAAAGAAAACAATTTTTTTCAGGATCCCCAGGTGAAAGGGGACAGAGTATTTCAGTTGTCTACATCAAATTCCAATCTGTTTTGGAGATTGGAGCATTTGTATGGGAACATCCTAGGTAAAGTAAATACTTGTCTCCCACTCGAATAAATTCAATGATATTAAAATTCCAGATCATTATGATTATGTAAGGGCTGTTAGGAAGTCAAGTAAATTAATACTTTTTGGTATTTTCAATATGTGTTTTGCTGATAAGATGCAGAAGGAGCCATCAGGGTGTGTTCGTACAATAGATGCTGTCCTTGCATGAATTAAAGTAAATAAATTAAAATATTATGCAAAGTAAAAAATGCATCTTAGACTTTTCAAAGAAAATGTAATCCATTTCCTAAATCCCAGGATATCTACAATGAAAAATATTTCTCACTGTGTGTAAGGGTGGTGTTCTCTGTGGCTGGGACCAGCTTGTGGTGACCAGACCTTCCAGGGAGAATTCCATTTAATAGCAGCACAAGGGCCCCAGAAACAGTTACCAGAAACTGTGACCCTTTCCACAGGAACTGAACATTTTTTTTTCCAATCCTCTGGGCTTGTAAACAAAGAAAAAACAACCAGGCTTTTTGCTAATATGGCAAAACATGTTCTATGGCAGAGAGGATGCAGTACACTTTAGCAAGTCCATTGATTTTTCAAAATTGGATTTCATAAGAGTCAAATGTGCTTGTGAGAACAGCAAAAACCATTCTTACTGTTTCAAACTTTTCTCACCAAACTACTATTGCTATAAAAAATGTTAAATTGCATTATCCCTGAAAAAGCCCTTCTTCTTTTCAAATAGTAAGTCATTGGGCTTAATTCTACTCTTCATTATAACAATTCCATTGGCTTTGGTGAGCACAGTATTAACAAAATCACAGTTCCTGTCACTTTGATGAAGTTACACTATCAAGACAAAAATCAGGTCTCTTTTTCACAAGTGTTCTTTTCTTTTTCCCTTTTTCTCTCATACTAATTATTGACTTTTGCACTCCACAATGTTGAATTTTCCTGTCTATCCAGCTGAGGGAGGTTTGAAGCTCTCCACTGCCTGCAGCCTCCCCATTCCCTCTCCTGTTTAAAGGTTCACTCAGCAGCTGATGGGTGTGAGGCTGTGTTCTTGCACTGAAATTTAGAAGCTGGGGCATCTGTTTCTATCAAATACATTTTTGTTCAGTAGTGAATCCTGTAAGGCAGAGAATATTTCAAGCAGATCCCTGTGTACCATTGCAGCATAAACCACATTTTAATATACAGCTCCCATCCCACTGGGACTGTGTTCTTTACACTGGGCTTAAAGATATTAAAGATATATTCTTATTTCCTTTAAGCTGACATTAAAGAAGTCTCACTAAGATATCAATACTCCATAAAAGAGGTTCTATAAAGCTTGAAAATGAAAACTTTTCTTTTGAGACCAGTTATCTCTACTTACTGTGAATTTTTCCCCTCAGCTTACCAATATTGGAAATAGATAAAGAATAAGTATGAAGATACACATTATGTAATTTAAGATTACATTGTGTTCAGTTAGTCAGCTTTTTCCTAGTTAAAACAATTTATGATTTAGTACTGAAAGATAACTGGCAAAATATCTTTAAAATGTTTATTTGCAAAGCACACTTTCCTTCTCCCAGCCATCTGCAGAGGAGTGGTTCTCATCATCATTGAGGCCCTGGCACAGAATGCCCAGAAAAGTTGTGGATCTCCCATCCCTGGAAGGGTTCAGGGCCAAGTTGGATGGGACTTGGAGCATCCTACTTGAGGAAAATCATTCTATAGTATCTTCAGGTCTGGGCCATAAAAATTTACACAAATATATTCTTCTCAGCAAAAACCAGAACCAGTATTAGCAGACATAATTTTAAAAGGTATAATGATTAAATATCAAACTTTGAGAGTACTTGTCAAAACATCAATTTCTGAGCCTAGGACTTGTCACCTTTTGAAAATAGCACTCCTGTTCTTTTAGAGGAATGAGCACCTCCAACCACAAAAGTTTTAGCAAGAACGACAAAATTTACAAAAGAAAAACACTTTAGAATCAAAAGAGAAGAAAAGCGCAAACTTTAACTACCACAGATGCATCCTCACTGACACCCACATACACTGCTCAGAGAAATATTTTTCTCAGTCACATCAAAGATCTTTGTAGGCAATTTGTAGGCAAAACACAATGCACATACAAGATAAATAACAAATTCATGACAGGTTATAAACTAGAATTAGAACTTGCAAACCATTCAAAGGTCTGATTTAAGTTGACCAAAACCAAAAATTCAGAGCAAACCTTTAAGGCCTTTTCATAATATCTTATGTTGTGTAAAGAGCTCACAACCCACTAGATACAGAACATTCAACCAATTGTGAACAAAACCCCAAGTGTAATAACCAGATTTAATCTAATTCAATTATTTTAAACATGGGAAAATTACTAAAACCAGTTGGGCACTAGAGTGGACATAAGGACCAAGATGACATCACAATGACCTAAATCCTTTTTGTGGCATCACTGCACTCACTCTTTGGAAGCCTCAAGATGCTGCCAAGGGTTCTTCCCTAAAGTGCCACCTGAGGGACAAAAACTGAGACCTGCTTTGGTGTGCCAGTGAGCACCATGAATACATAACCAGAACCTTACACAAGGTCACCTCTCCAGGCTATCTGGAAAAGAAGAAATTTTCTGCAGTCAACAGCACAATCCTCTTCTTTTCTATTGCTGAAGTATATTGCTACAAGCCTTTTAAAAATAGAAGGATTAAAGAAACCTAAAATGTCACAGTGAGTTTTCTAAAGCAAAAAATAATCTACCATATTGTTGCAGCACATGGATGCTTTCCGTGTGAAATTGAGCCAGGCCATTTCTCACATGCAGGGAGCTCTTGCAAAATGTTTTTTCCCCACTCTCTCTCAGGGCTTCTTTCTGCAATCCATACTGGATAGCAGAGACCCTCAAAGCAGAAAACCAGATTCACTCCAAGCCAGCAAAAGGTCACAGATCTAGAGTTTGGTACTATAGAAACAGAGTTATTTATGTTGGAAAAAATCCCTGAGGTCTGTGAGTCCAGCTGTTAATCCAGCAATACCAAGCCCGGCACTAAACCACGTCCCCAAGTGCCACATCTACACAGCTTTTAGATACCCCCAGGGATGGTGAGTCTGCCACTTCCCTGGGAAGCTCATTCCAGTGCTGACCACCCTTTCAGTGTAGAAATTTTCCACAATATCCCATCTAAACCTCCCCTGCTGCAATTTGAGTCCATTTTCTCTTGTCCTGTCTCTTCCTAGCTGGGAGAAGAGACCCACCCACACCTTGCCACAGCCTCCTTTCTGGGAGTCATAGAGGGATGGTCCCCATGAGCCTCCTTTCCTCCAAACTATACACCCCCAGCTCCTTCAGCTGCTCTGGTCCTCTGAGGTCTGAATTTGGAAGCAGGAAAAGTACAGCTTTCCTTCAGAAGCCAGGGAGGTCCCTGATGTGCAAGAATTCTGGCAAAGAGCATGTGGCTGCTGATAGTTTTTTCTTAGGGAGGATTATCAAGTGAGCTTTGAGTTATGAGTTCCAGGAAAATGCATTCAATGATTGTGTCTGTGATTACCAAAATAACATTATATACAAAAGAAATACAATATTTGTGCAAACATTTGGATGGTGGCAGACTCAGACTTGCTCTATCCAAGCTGTAGAGATAATTGTGCATCAATTTGCTCTGATACAGAACCCTCATACCTGTGGTAGCTGGAGGTCCATACCCACAGCAGCAAGCTCTGGCATGGAAAATTGTTAATCAGCTGATTTTAATTGTTAATTGCTAATTAACAATTCCTCATTCCAAGGCAGGGGCACCTGGACATCATGGGCCATTTACTTTGTCACTTCAGCAAAGATTTAACCCAACCAACTTATGATCTGGTTCTTTATTTGTTTTTCATGGCTTAGATTGCTTATTTATCATCCCCTTTAAGAAAAGCAGGGCAGTTCCTTTCCTTTTCTTTATTCAAACAAAATTCCTGCTGGTTTCAATTTCAGGTCTGCTGCTCCAGCCCAAAGCCTCATGTGTAGTTTTCAAACATCGCAGAAGAAAGTTTATTTGTGCTGGGATGTTTTTCTAATCAAATAGTAAATCCAACATGAATCATTTCTATATGTCAGTAAGACTTCAATAAGTGTAGATTTGCAATATTCTTGATTTTGTGTAATTTTACTTCTACAACTGTGCATATTATTTACATAATACACTGTAAAAATACCTGTAAGACCAACCATATATTTATGGGGGGGTGGGGGTTTCAGTCTATTATTTAGCCTGTGCTCCTTGTCAGGTTTGATTCATGTAAATGATTACAGAATGAAACTGCACCGTCAGCAAGTCTGAATTTACTGTTCTTTCCTGGAAATTCCTACTGGAGATGGGAGGAGAAGGAAAGGAAGGCAGGGGAGGTGTGCCTTGAGGGCAAGCATTGCAAACCACAGAGGACAGATCCTTTATTCTGTCTGGAGGCCTCTGAGATTTCCACCTTCAGCTCCAGACCCTTCTCTCCATTTTATCTCAAGACAGTTTCATTAAAACACAAGATGTTTTTTACTTTTTATCCCCAACATTTCCTGCTGTTCACACTATCCCTACACAATGTTCTTCCAAGTGACAGATGCATTTTTTATTTGCATTTACTTGCAGTGGGTACAGACTGGGCACTGTAAATGCAGTGGGATGTCCATGCCTGAGCCAGTGGATGTGAACACACAGCTCCTCAAATCCTCCTCCATAACTGCTGCCCCCTGTCACGCATCTGAGCCCCAGGTGCCACCCTGAGCTTCAGTTTTTAATCTGCTAGTAAAAGTCAAAGCACATTTTTGGCCTATAGGCCATACAGAGAAAGGAAGGAGGATTTTCTGCCCTGGATTTCGTTGTATTTTGATATTCACACTCCCTAAACATAAATTATTAATGTTCAAATATATTGTACTTTTTACAAGCACCTTCCAAGAACTGCCTGATTACCTACAGATTTCTCTCCCCTCTACAGACATCAGACATCCATCCCAGGTCTCCACAACCTCAGCTTTCTCTGCACTTTTGCCCTCACTCTCACCTTTGTGATGTTTCCCAGCTCTTTTTATTGCTTCTTCCCTCCAGTCTTTAGCTGAATTACTTGCAGCCCTTTTGCTGGGGTTTTTCAGGCTCTCCAATATTTCCTTCTGATGTCAGCACCTCTCTGCACCCCATGAACCACACCTTGATCCCTGTACCCCCAGCAAGAACAGGGTCTGGACGCTTGAGTGCCCAGCTGCCAACTGCCAGGGGACTTTTCCAAAGCCAAAGGAATGAAGATTTCCTCTCCTTTTTTTTGGTTGAAACTGGCTAAAATGCAACAACACTAAAAGGCAGAGGGGGAAGACAGACAGAAACCCTCATTAAAACCAAACGCCTAAAATTCTTAAAATTTCTACACCCATTACTTGTGACATTTAAAAAAAATCAAAAAGATAAAAATAAAAACCCTTATCAATATTTATGTACTGCCTATACTGAAGTCTAAAGGCTGAACTCCCGCATCCATTTCTTTAAAAAAGAGACATTGTAATTACTTTTATTTTCCATCAGATTTCAAGCTGGTAAGACCCTGATGTTTGCAGTTGTTGCCAAGCAGTGTTTGTGTTAAGGAAAGGACTTCCCAGGATCTCATGTCCTGACAGTGAGGGGTCTGAGGATGTTCAGAGAGCTGGGAGGGGACACCAACAGGACAGCTGACCCCAAATGGCCACAGGGACATCCCATTCCATGTGGCATCACTCTCAGTACCTAAACTAAGGACAAAGCTGGGCAGGGGTCACTGCTCAGGTACTGGCTGAGCCTCTCTCGGCAAGTGGTGAGCAACTGCATTGTGCATATATTCTAAATATTTTATCATTATTATCATCATTACTGTATCTTCTTCCTTTTTCTCCCAATAAACTGCCCTTAAGTCAACTCCCACATTTTCTCACTCTCTCCCTTGTGGTTGTCTCCCTGATCTTGCCAGGAGGAGCAGTGAGAAGTGTCTGTGTGATATTCAGTTCCTGGCTGGGGTTAAACCCTGGCAAGTGTGTACAGAATGGTTTGAGAGATATAAATACAAAATGCTGAGCTGATACTGCAAGGCACTGGGCACTGAGAGTGCTTTTGTGGAGCAGGAAGGGCTGCAGGAGCACATTCCTGTGCCCCACTCCTTCCCTGGCTCTGAGATTCTGCTTCACCCACAGAAGCCTGAAAATCTGTAGTGATAATGAAAACATTACTGCAATCCAAGCTGCCTCAGTACTAGTGGGGCTAACTATTAAAATCTCATGAAAAACATAATGAAGCATTTTTATTTTTTAATTTTTATGCACTAACCACAGAAGAAGGCAATTTATCAAAACCAGTCACCACATCTGACTAATAGTTTTGTACATTACAAGAATCCACCAGTAACTGATGAAAGCTGATAAGCTGTAAACGATTTCTCTTCTTGTAAATATTGCAAAGTGTCCAGCAGTGTTGGTAATACTGCTGCAATAAAATCAATTTTTTTAAAAAATGAAAGAAAAGCTAAAAGCACTTCAGAAGTGCAGGGGGAAAAAGTATTTTCTTTTATTTTTTTCATGTTTATGTTGCTTTCCTTCCTTTTTTCCCTCTGGAAAAACACAAGTCATGTGGCTCTGTTGTTACAGGCTGCAATCTGGTGGGATGGCAGCGTTTAAACAGCATTTTTCCTAATGACAGCCTAAATGGCAGAGCCCTAAAGGAACAGCGAGGTGCCTGGGAAAGGTTATCAGCTCCACTCAGGGCATTTTGCCCCTCAAATCAGAGCTAAACGAAGGTGCATCAAAATATTAGGTGATGGAGAGTGTCTGTTTTAGCCAAACTACAGCTCAGTGAAAACTGATGAGCAATATTGCTTTGCCAGAGCAGTGGGGATGGGGCAGGGAAGGAGAAGCCAAGCAGGGACAACAACTGGGACACTCTGCTGGTGAACAACATCCCTCCCAGGGCTCCTGGTCATGCCCCTGCTATTAAATGTTGTGCAGGGGACAAGAAGAAAGTGTTCTGCTTTGTGTTACCTGTCATCATTGTGGCTTCTCCCAACCACTGGATCTACAAATGGTATAAATGAAAATATTCAGCCATGATCCCAACCAACTCCTATTATTGATGTGTGATATTGGAGCCATTCTGAGTCTTGTGCTACCCAAGAGCTGGTGCAAATATCTCCCAAATTATAATTTTTCTTAATTAAGGATGTGAATTCTGACATCCAATGGACTTGCATTTTTCCTCTGTCGAAATAACTCCAATATGAAAGCAATGAACAATTTTAAAAGGTGAATGCCCAAAGTACAGCAGAACCCATATGAAACTTTACCTGAGAGCCATAAAACATTTTTAAAACAGTAATGGGTGGAAGTCAGCCTTGCAAGGGGGCCAGCACAGGCTGTACTTCACTTAAGCTCTACTTAAGGCTTTAATGTAGCATTTAAGTGAAACTTAGCTGGTGCACGACCTTTGTGCTGACACAGTGCAGAGCTGAGTGCTACCATTAATGATTTAACCCTCACAAGAAAGTTTTACTTTAAGGACCCTTTTACTGCTGCCAAAACTTAAGGGGAAAAAAACAAACAAAAAGCCAAAAACATAGGGCTGGGTTTCCCCCTGCTTTTTAACACTCCAGGGATCCTGGTGGCATGGTTATCTCTTGTTCCCATATTTCTCTATGCTATGGGATGAGGGTTTTTCCTCTCAGCTGTGGTCCCATTCTGTTACCTGGGTCAGGGGTGTATTGCCCCTCTTACCTGGGTCAGGGATGTATTGCCCCTCTTACCCAGGCCAGCAGATGTATTGCCACTGGATACTTAGGTCAACAAAAGTTTTAGCCCTGGAGA
Source organism: Setophaga petechia (assembly GCA_024362935.1). Lineage (NCBI taxonomy): Eukaryota > Metazoa > Chordata > Aves > Passeriformes > Parulidae > Setophaga > Setophaga petechia. The sequence continues at coordinate 5,357,607 of JANCRA010000005.1, forward strand.
CCTTTTAACACAAAGCCACGGCTTCAGAGAATTGATTCAGGAGCCCTGACATTCACTAATACATCTTGCAGTGCTGGGTGCACAGGACAATATTTAATGGAGGTTTGCTGCCTCCCCTTCTGACAATTGCTGTTTCTCTGTTCAAGAGAAATCCACAGGGAGCCAAGGAAGACTTCCTTAAGGAAAAGTATTAAACCACAACAACCAGGAACAACTACAACAAAATCTCTGCTGCAGCAGAGAGAGCAGAGTGTAAGTGCTGCTCTCTGAGGCTCTGTATCCATCTCACCCTGCAGAGCCAGCTTTGGAAATCACAGCCCTGGAGAACGGGGGTCTCTGCGACGTCCGCGCCTCGGCGTGCAGCAGGATCCGGGTGTTTGGCCTCGGCTTCAGAGACTCTCCCAGCCTGCACTGCCAGGTCACCAGGCTAATTGTAAGCTGCCTCCTGTTGGCTCCTAAAATATGAAATATGGATGATACAGTCAAACGCTGACATGTTTATATAGAAATGTTTTACTCCGATCTGTGCTATCTTCCCTCACGGTTTCAGCAGTGTTTCGCCTTCTAAGCCCACTGCCAATGTGTTTGCTACAAGTGAGGGGGGCTGAAGAGGTTCAGACCTTTCCAGAACTGGTTCCCTAGAAATGCACAGCTATGAGTTCTTGCTCATAATCTCTGTGGAGTTTTGTTTGACTCCTCTTTGGTTCAGCTGCTCTGTAGTCCACTGAAGCCTGAAATCACAATATTATTTCTCATTTTGTACATCTGGAATCACTATACTTGGTTGTTTTCCTAAACACATTTAAATGTTAAGTTTTCTGGTTGAATATAGGGTTTCCTCACCACAGTTACAGAAGTTCTTATTTGAATTTTCTTAGTCATACTTCAACACCAAATCAGAGGTTTAGATGAGCATCAAACCCATCTCTTATGCAAGCACTGTAATTTTATCATAAACAACTATACACAGGCAATGCTGCAACTGAGTGATTTGGTGGATCATCATCCTCAGTTATGAAATGTTTGATTAAACTCATAAATCCACCTCAGAACAGACACTCAGCCTGACTCCCAGTTGGTGCTGGCATGCTCACAAGGCACGGCTGAGATTTGCTGAGCCCCCTTAGGGCTCCATAGGCTCTTACCAAGTTGGATTGTTCTGTGCAGCTGATCTGGAGGAGTGGCTGACATCACCTTCAAGGAGCCACGAGCCGGCTGCTGAGCTCCAGCAGGAAACACAAAGTTACTCGATTACATCAGCCCATCTCATCCCAGCTGCTCATCCCAAGTGCAGACCACAGCACTTCCTAAATCAATAGACCACCTGCATGCCTAGCTAAGCATGACTTCCCCTTTACTGTAGCTGTAGTAACAGCATGTTTCCTTTTAAATAAACCACCGTGGAATGCCTTATATTATTGATTATAAACATAAACATACACTGACAACTGGAATCTCTTTGTGAGCCTTCATTTTATGCACTCTCCCTCTGCTTTACTGTAGCATCTCAATGGCGAATGGCTATCAAGAGAAGAAGAAAACACAAAAGCAGATTTCCTGAGCTCTGAGGCTGTGGACTGCCAGATCCCACTCCTGAACATCACAGAGGCTGTGCACTTCGTGGCTGGTGATGAGCCGTTCGCAAGATGGCAAGTGAAAGTAGGAATTTTATTATGTTTCTAAGAAACGCTTTAGAAAGAGAATATCAGTTGTCATGGTAAATTAAAATGCAAAGCACAGTTTTCTTCCTTTCAGAAATGAAAATGCCTATGGAAATACTCGCACTAATGTCATGTAGAGGAAAAGAAAAAACACCCCACCAACCAAAACAATGAGCTAAACCCAGGTGTCTCTGTAGCCAATCCAAAAGGGCAAATTACAACCACTTCTAGATGTAATCACCTGAAATTGATGCAGTTGTGCTAATCAATTGTTAATCATTAGTATTCCATTTCTGAAAACCCCAGCTCAGACTCCTGATTAGGCAGCAAGTGTCAGCGAGCTGTGACTCCCTGGGTGCACGAGCGGCGCGTGCCCGGGCTGGCTCCTGGGCAGGATTGAGCTGGGATGTCACGGTCACAGTCATGGTCTGAACGGCTGCAGGAAGAAGCATGTGCATTATCTGCTTCTTCTGGGTTTTCTGCTGCAGATTCAGCTCCTTTTTTTCACAAAATGGTACCTATTTTTCTAAATATCCCCAGGAAACCACTACCTTCCCGACCCTGCGTGCCTGCTGCCCTTGGTCTCCCTCTAGGCCTGGATAGGTTTTTTTCTTCAGATCAGTTGTTTTTTTCAAAACTGAGATTTTTTTAAAGGCTCTGAAGCTGAGAAGAATATATTGCCATTGTAGGGAGACTGCAGATGTGCCCTGAAAATTGCAGCATGCAAAATGAGACATATAAAACACTCCCCTCACCCCTGCCTGTCCTGCACCCTGCAGCGGCCTGCACCCAGCTGAGGACACGTGCTGCCGTGTGGCCTGAGGGAAACAGAAAGATGTTGGGCAGGACACTTCTTCTAGTCAGAAATTTATTTTAAAAAGATAAGGAATTGGGAGTTTAGGACATTAGGGTAAAACCCTGTGGATGCAGAGCCTGTTTGCTGCTGGGGTGGACCTTGGACCTTCCTTGTGTCACACACCAGGGCTCTACCAGGAGGGGAGGTGCTCTCCTCAGGGCTCCAAAATTGCTCAAAAAGGTATTGAACTCTGCCAGCTGTGAGATAAAATGCTGCTTCATGGTGGAAGGATCTGAGAGGGAGACACCCTGGGTGCTCCTGGCCCAAGAGGAGAGATAAAATCCTGGTTTGGGCACAGGAGGGTTTCTCCAGTGTTCCAGGACATCGTCCTCACAGCACAGGTCTATTACAATTCTGATGGTGTTCAAGTGCTTCCTTTCAGCCCCGAGGAGGTCTGTACAATTTTTCTCAATCTTACCCCTCAAAAACAGCTACAAAAACTCTTTCCATGCGCTAAAGCTCCAGAAAAGCTCTGCACCTGCAAGCTTTCTGCCCTTTCCCTCTCCTTCAAACCCTGCAGAGGAACCAGGCTGACAGCTACAGAGCAAGTGCTCAATTAAATCATCTCAGTGTGCACGTGAGTCTGGAACTCCTGTGGATCTTTAGATGAACAAATTGGGAAGGCAGAGCCTAGTGCTCAGTTTCAAAGGCAGCTGGCCTTACATGGCAGCACAGAGAACAAAATCATGGAGCTTTTCAAGCTAAAAAATTACTTTCAATTAATTCCACAGGTGTTCAAAAATTCGTGTTCCAGAAAATTCCTCTTAAGACTTATTGCAGCTCATAAGACTTATTGGTGATCTGGGTTATGTATCTATGTATCTACTTTTCAAAACATAGCTAAAGGATTTTTCAGATCCAAAAGTCAACACAATTCTTTCTGGAAATGTCACTGTTCAATATTTTCAGAATCTTTCCCCCTTCCCAAATGAAATTTCAAAGGAATCAGAAAAATTTCACTACAGCTTTTTCCACTACCAGCATTGAGGGAGCAGGAGCTCTTCTCAGTGCTCTTTCATTTAATCTCCTGTTGTAGTCATGTTTCAGATTTTGCCCATTGTTCTCATGACATGCTGCTGAACGCAGATAAGAAAGTACATGTGGCTACACCAGAGTGTTTGGCATAATTAATTGAGATATCAAAATACAAACCCATGCTTGGGCAGCAGATGACTTGAGCTGTCCAGGCAGATGCCTGGGTGAAGAGGTGAAAGAGCTTGGCAGGCACTAATCTAATTTGGGAAGCAGCTCTCATCCTTTTCATTAAGTTGTTGTTGCTGTATTTGTCTACAATGGAAAAGAAAACCACAAAAAATTCAGTGAGGCAAAAACTGAATTTGAACTCGGCACAGTTTTACACCTTTCAATTTTTTTTTTTAGAAACTTTCTTACAAAGTCTATGTAGAGTGATGCCAAGATCATTTCATGATGGGTGAAAATCCTGAGACAGAAGTAAAAGAGTTCCTGATCATCCTTTGCATTTCTGCAGAAGCAGCTCCTTCTTTCCAGATGATACCTATGCCCAAGCAAATAAGGCCCAGCTCTAAGTTGGTTATTGGTCCAAATAAATTAAAGGTTTGCTCAGCTTAGTTCTCATCAAAGTGTTTGTTCCACATCACTAAGATGACTAATGAAAAAGCAATTAAAATAGCTATAAACCAGCCCAATTCTAGATGTTTATAATAGAATGTTGAAAAAAAATACAAAACAGATTAAAAAATAATCTAATTACAGGAGTTACATCTCACTCACAATGCTCACTTCAGATAGAACAATTAGTGCAATTTTACAGCTTTTTATATTTTTCCCTGTCTAGCCATTTTTTCACCCATTATTAGTGCACCGGTATTGAGACAACATTGGACACTCCAGTAAAATAATGAATTTAAATTAAGTTTAAATTGTACTAGGAATAATAAATTCTTAATGGAAATCTTGCTGCCAGAGTCTTTCAGTGAAGAGCAGGTCTACAGGGGGGTTTCAGTCTTTTTCTCAAACTGCAGGAGAAATCCTTTATTTCTTTTAAAAGCACTTTTACCTATAGTACAACACACTATAATCTAATATGCCAATAGTCTAATATTTTCCTTAAACCAATGAATTTTACTAGATCAATGAATTTTGCTGAATTTTGGGACCAATTTATATTAGTCCAAAGAAGTTATTTCACTTCCACAAGTTGGAAATGTGAATATCCAAGAATATTGCCTGTTTCTGCCCTTGTGGTGATTTCTGCAGACACAAACACTCAGCTTAAAATGTAGAACCATCCCATGAGACATTGTGGGAGAATCTGCTCTATTATCTCCCATGAACTTTCAACCAATTCATGAAAATTGCTGCTTTTTACAAAACTTACCAAGTGTTTTTTGATCTCTATACTCCTGTTTATCTTTGTTAAATTTAACTTTTTTTTTTTTTTTCTGTGAGCTGGAAGAGTTTATTGAGTGATCAAAAACTTTATGGCCTCATCTTGTAAAAATCCCCTGCAAAGGGACTAAGGATATTTCAGCTTTGTGGTCTCAGGAGAGATGGAGGAGGGCTGGGGATTCCTTTTTAATAGCAGGAAAACACAGGGGTACCTGATGAATCCAAAGCAAACCCTGTTAGATTTGCTAAGCAGCAGTTTTATTTTGACTGTGAGAAGACAAAACCTGAAAAATACCTGACAAAAGGGTTTCCTGCTGGTTCTCATCAGTGTCTACAGCATGGCTGTCCCCAGGATTTTGAGGTGCTCTTCAAGGTTCACACCTCTCAAGGCATCTCACAAAACACTCTCAAAAGCTTTCCACTTATCCACACTTCTCTGGTATCTTTTCATTTTTTCTGTGGAAAAATTAAAATATAAATTTCTTCAACTCTTTTGTATTGTAGAAGCACTCTTATATAAAAAAGGCCATGTTTAAGGCTTCCTGAATTATCCATTATGAGCTGGGACAGGTGACTGCTCTAAGGTACCTTCCTACAGAAATGAGACTGTTTGTCTCTCATATTGTCATCCCTTGCATCTTTTATAAGGTTAATTTCAAACAAATCTCTATAATGCACATTCTTTTTTTCAGGCCAAGGATTTTACTTACTGATTTGCTATTAGTAAAAAAGAGGTTCTGAGTCCCAACCAAAAATATTGTGTTTCACAACTCCTTGAAATCCCCTTGTAGTAGCACTTGAGTAAAGCTGCCATGAGCGTATCAGAATAAAAGAAAAAAAAGCACCTTCAGGATAAAACCTAATAGAAATCAGAAAGCTGAATGCCAGTTGAGCCAAAAGATCTTTTGGTTATTAATGAAGAATTTTCAGGTTGGAGCATTAAGCAATTTGTTAGCTCGCAGAGCTGCTCACAAGTGGTTTAATTTATCCTGCTGGCCTGCATCCAGCTCAAGGGGGCAGTGGTATGGCTCCACAAGGAGCAGACAGTCTCCATATGGAGCATTATGAGTTCTGAGGATGATTTTTGTCTCATTCAGGTCACTAATGATGGCGTGCAGTACAGTAACTCCCGGGTGCTGACCCTGTACGACGCGCTCTGCCAGCTCTGCCAATTCCACCCCACCGCACTCTGTAAATTAAAGGTAATTTAAAGATCATCAAGGTTTCATATGAATCCTTTGTCTCTTCCTTAGCCCTCTCCCTCCCTCTGATGGGCTGGGTGTAATAACTGCTCTGGAAGGGGAAAACCTATTTCACAGATCAGCTGCACAGCCCCACACTTTGCTTTTCTCTTTCACAGCCTCGTGTCTGCAATACTTTATTTCCTTTTCATATTTACACCTGATAGAGCATGCTTTATGATGGACCTTCCTCATACAAACACCTCAGGAAAGCTCATGGCTGCCAATATTTATCCTTTGCAGCTGTTAGTGGGAGTAAATAAGAGTGAGAAGCCTGCCCTGAGAGGCTTAGCTTAACTTCTGAAGTGTCTCTGCTATTTTCCCTCTCCCAGCCTGTTTGGTGAGGGTACATCATTTCTATTTCCATTTTCTGCCTTAGCAAGAGGCACACAAAGATGCATGTTATACAGTTTTTGTCATGTGAGAACACCCTTGAGAGAGCATAAACCATTCCTGCTTGCATTAAACACTGCTAAGTGCAAACACTGAGTATTCTGACAGTTTCAAAACCGTAACCAAAAGTCTACAGCTATGTTTTAAACTACCAACGTGTTAGAAACTGCCTGCAGAGCACTATAATCCTCAGTTTTCCTGTGGAATTATTGTTGTAGCATCCCTTAAAAAGATCTTCCCTTCTCTTTTTTCCAGAGGCCTGCATTAAGCAAATTATCTGGTTTGCAGTGGGGCTTCAAAAAAATTTTTGGAGGGTATTAGGTGGGATATTTGAATGTGCTGATTCTGCTTTCCTGCCCTGAGGCAAGTATGAATTAATAGGAGGCCACCAGTCTGCTTTTTTGTAAAATGAAGATTAATCAGGTACATCTTAACTCATTTGCCTCACTGTTCTCATTAATGCTAATGAGAAAATACAGTTTTAAAACCTGCACTGATTGCAAGCACACACCAGTTACCAAAATTTTTTTAAAGTTCACTTTTTTTCCAAGGGATTGAGTGAGTGAATAGAAGTTACTTCACAGACCTATGTGGTAGTTTGACCCTGACTGGATGTCTCAAAGTCCCTTTGTCACTGCCCTCAGAGAGATAAGGGCAGGGAAACCCAGTACAGCCCAACTGAGGGCAAAACCACTTTAGTTTTAGATTAAAATAATTGTGTTAGAATCATTTCACTTAAAGCTAAGGTGAGGACTTTCTGTCAAAGGCTTTCCTAATTCTTATGTTTTTGAAACTCAGAAATGTATGTGGTCTCTCAATATGGCGTTCTCTAGGGACTATAGTAATTTCTATTCTAAGATGCTTCAAGGGAATATTTGAGCTAGGCTTCCAATTGCATCAGACCACGGTCTAATTATACCCCTTCTGCATTACTCTGCAACACCTAAATTGCTTTCAGAAAAGGTGTTTCAATTAGGGGACATTTTATATCAGCCCATTTCACATTCTGTGTTCTTTTATGGGGCCCATTCTATACCACACTGTATCACATCAGAAAAAAAAAAATCTTTTTTTTTTTTTTTCATCAGAGCATCAAGCCCTTGAAAACAACAATGTAATAAAATCTAATTAACATCCAGGGTTTAGTGCTGGAGATCTGTCATGTTCTATCATGTTGTGGCCATTATGAGAATGCTTTTTGTTTCTCTACCTGACCCATTACCCTAAAGTGGTATTACTGACTAATGCAGTTTGCAAAAGTAGTTTGGGACACCAGTAAAGCAATAGACAGAAAATACAGGGCCAGTAACAGGACACATATCAGTCTCAGAAAAACAAAGGAAGGAAAGGCAAAAATGTGTTTGGTAGTTTGTCTGTCCTGCTGTCCCTCTGTGGCAAGGACATCTCCCTTGTTCCCAGGATTATTCCATGTTTTTCTGGGAATCTGCATGGTCAGATAAAGTCCCACCTGCCCAGCACAGGCTACAAGGCCTGACTCCTCCATAGGACCTTCCCACAGGATAGATCTATAGGTCTTTAACTGCATCTGTTAATTATGTTCCTGTGTTCCCTTTTTAGATACCCAAATGCCTTCAACCCATGTGGCACCCACAGTGGGAGAGGAGCAGGTCAGCCCAAAGGCTGCTGTGCCCACAGAGCATCCCCTCACAAATGGCTTTTGGGATGTTCTGCCCCACCAAGGCACCAGGGATGTGCTCAGCTCTTCTCTGCAGCTCCCTCATGGGAGCCTGAACTCTAATACACTTCTTTATTCTGCTCTGATAGCAGAATTTGCTATAGCAGAATTTGCTTTTGCAAATGTTTATGAAGAGCAGGATTGCAATATTTCAAATGAAGCTTTTGTCTAGTCCCAGGTTTTGGGAGTCTCATGGAGCTGACCTTTCATGGACACCTGATACTCCCCATATGAGCAGTCACAGCTGGGAATAGTGACCACATGCACCACATGAGTGTGCAAATGGGAAAAGTCACATTCTGTTGCATCCATCATCCATCAAAAAGCAACACCTCTTTGCCTAAGCTAAAACATTCAAAGCTACAAGGATCCCAAGCTGGGACTGGAAACCTTCCACAGTTTCCTCACTGTAAACAGAAAGCACCAACATTTAAATTGCTGCTGTTTCCTTGTTTCAAGAGACAAGCGAATTTCTACTTATATCCAGAAATTAATTATTGCTAATTTCCTATCTTTCTTATTCCTTTATTTTCATTGCCTTCACCTCCCACTCATTTTTATTTCCTTTTTTTGTTGTTTTTGGCAGGAAAATACATGCAATATAGATGGACTTTGCTACGGTGAAGGAGAGTCAAGCCCTACAAGCCCTTGTCTTCTCTGTGAACCTGACATTTCTAAGTTCACCTGGTCTGTTAATGAAAGTAAGACAGGGGATTTCTTTTCTAGAATTTAGAAGCACTTATCTGGAAATTTATTACTTAATTTATGAAATATATCATTCCTCCATTTAGCTGAATCTATCCTGTGAGTGCACATGGATTATTTCTAGTGGGAATAATTGGGTGCATCAGAAATGCAGACTCCTCTGTATGCACTGTGCACCTTGTTCTGTCTGAAACCTGATAAATCTCAGATTAATAAATGAAAAAAAATGCCTGAAAATTAGAATTTGATATGCCAGTGCCCCATGCAGTGCCCAAGTCTGTCAGCTAAAGGTGATGAACCCTAAATATCTCTGTCAGCATCTCGCAGGTACAAATCTTTAAGGAGGCAATTTGGGGAAAATACTGTTTTTAAAACACTAGCATGTATTTTTGGTGTCTGCAAGAATTGCTTCCTTTTGCTGAGCCAAATCCTGTGAAATGCCTCATAGCAGAGCTTGGCTTGGCAGGGAGTCCAAGTGATAGGGATCAGGCACTCATTACCTCCACAGCCACAGAACCCTCATTCTGCAGCCCCTGGAGGCAGGGGTCATGGGGAGGCTGCCTTTTGAAGCATCCCCTGAAGGATGAAGACTAAATCATAGTTTTTTCATGGCTACCTGCCCAGTGTAAACAGCAACCATTGCTCACCCTACTCTTTACAGACAATCTGTGCTTCCAGCAGCATTATCCTCACAGCTCATCTCCTCCATTGCATGTTTGCATCTGGTCAGTATAAAGATTATATTGCTGCTTTTATGTAAATCCATGTGGTGCATCCAGAAGGGGTTTCTCTGCATTTTAGGCTTTGTAGACCCAAACACATTACAGAAAGGTGTGTGAGTCACAGAACCGGCCTGCTTCAGTTGTTTGGGGTTTTATTACATCTCAAAATTTGGCCAACTAAAAATCCATTTGGAAGAGTAGTTAAAATGCCTAAGGGTGATTTAGATCTGAAAGAGAGACTACACTTGAAAGCTGTGTGTTTTTCCCCAGAAAAATATTTAATCCAATGAGGAATATTATCTGTGACTCACAAACCTTGTCTCCTTTCTGTCATAGAATCATACAAAGTTTGGAAGGGTTTGAAATGGACCTCAAAGATCATCTTGTCCCACCCCTGCCATGGGTAGGGACACCTTCCACTAGACCAGGCTGCTCAGAGCCACCTCCAACCTGACCTTATATTCTGCTGGCAAGAGCAGCAGCATCCCCAGGGATGAGCAGGTCCTGGGTGTTACAGACAGACCTATTAGTAATAACAAGACGGCTTGATTTTCAAATTTAGGAAATGGATTAAAAAGTAAAAACTGCATTTGTTTTGAAATTTATAAAACTAGAAGTGATTTGGGAACTCTGACACATGTCATGGTTCACTTTTAAATTATGTCAAAATTTAAAAATATTTAGAAGAAAGGGTTTGTCAGACCTTTTTTTCAAAAGTGTGAAAACTTCTTTAAAAGTTCTGCAGTAATAGGGAGAGTGAATATATATTTACTGGATAGCAAGCAGATCTCTGTAGGATTAGAAACACTCCTCCACAGACTCCTTTCAGAATATCTGATTTTATGTTATTTTGTGCCTACCACTTCCACTTACCATCCATTCAGTTAACACCTTTGTGTTTATCCATAAATGCATACCCTGCATCAATATTTCATTGATTACTTTGGGCACAACTTTTATGGGCTCCATGGCTTTAGAGTTTGGAAAATAAAAGGTAAATGAATAGATGGAAGCTTTCAACAGTTATGCCAGGACAATCTGCTGGACAAGCATTTTAGAAAGCTCTCATAACACAGCAGCAATAAAGGAGACACATATTTAAATAATTGCATCATCCAAGCTGTGCTATGGAAAGCAAAGTTGGTTAAAAATTATATGCATCACAAAAAAACCCTAATGGTGATTTCCCATGAGCATAGTGCAAGGAGAACTTATGAGAACACATATATTGTTCATAATGTTAGAGCATGGCTTGAAATTATTCCTGGGTATTAGAAATGTGCTTTCATTTAAACATAACTATGGTCAAATTACACTGTGAGAAGATTCCTTTAAATATCAATACCTGTCAATTTGTACTACTGGCTAAAGAGGAAAGATGCCTTGAGACTGAGGAGGCTTAGGACATGGAGATGAAATTCCTGTCCCAAAAAGAGCTGCTGTCACCTCAGGCTACTCATCTGATCTTACTTTTCCTTGGTTTCTAATTATAAAATGTAATCATTTTCTCTACCTTGTCCTCCTTACCTATATACATTAAAAGTATCTTCAGGTAGCATTTATCTTCTGCTGCTATACCCTTGTAAAATTAGGGGGGTTTATCTTCATTAAGTGAATAGTGAATGTAAACAGCAACCCTGGAAATAACAGTGCCAGTGGTGACATGATACACACCCCTGTCACTGGGGATGGACAGACTCTGGCACTGAGAAGACCTTTGTTCCTGATGAAATGCCCAACTGAATTCACTCACACTGCTTGTTTAATTACTCCTCATGGGTACAGGCAGGAGAGTCTACTCAGTGGAAGGGTTACGATTTATTTTCCCTTCTGTGTTGCCTGCCCAGCTCATTTGTCATTCAGCATTTTGAGATTTATTTTATTTATGTTTAAATGGGTGGATGATAGGTAGATTAAATATGTAAGTAAGTATAAGAAATATAACTAATTACAGTTTTAAGAGGAATTGGGACTAGGGGGAGGTTGTAGAAATTATATATTATTTATTATCATGTATCAGATAGTGCATCAAAATTAATCCAAGTGCAGGATGGGACAAAAATTCAGCATAGGACACAAAAAAAAGTGGGGGAAGGAAAAAGATGTTCTTTTGGTAAAGCTATTTGCTGCCTCTAACACTCAAATCTCTTCCTCCATCAGCCTCTGGGTATGATCTGCATGTTTTCTTTGAGAGCATTCCTTCAAAGACCCACACTGAGAACCTTTACATGGGAGAAGCTGGAGTTTGTGTAATCATGGTTTCATTTTTGCTGTTTAGACAACCTGCCTCCTGTGTTCCAGGCCCCCTCCAGCCAGCTGCTGACATTTATTGGTGAGAATTTTGTTTACCAGCTAATAGCAGTGGATCCAGAAGGGTCAGCTGTGCTATTCATCTTGGAGGCTGGGCCACGGGATGCCAGGCTCTCTCCTGCTGGCCTGCTCCTCTGGAAGGTGGATTCAGAAGAAATGCAGACCTTTGAATTCACTGTGTCAGATGAGTGCAATGCACAGAGCAGATACTCCATTGAGGTAAGGGAAAGAACACTTGAAAGGAAAAACAAAACAAACCTGTTTGTCATGTCAGTGCAATTGTGTAATTGTCATCATAGCTAATAATTTGTTACTGCCTTGAAAAACAAGGCTTCAGCTATTTCCTCATAAGTGCATAATATCCAGCACAGCAATAATGATCAATTAATGGAATAAGTATCTCTGAGAACATAGAAACTATATACAGGGAGCAAGAGAGAGTGCTATTGATTGCTGTTTGAAAGAACATTCTTGCAGAGCCTTTTAATGGTTCATTAATCTGCTTTAAAATTCACATTTTGCATCTGGATTGCACAAAAAAAAGCATATAACATAAAAGACCAGGCTTTAGCTATAAAAGGGAGATTATAACTCATTCTCAATGATATTTTTAGAGGATGTCTTGCTCTTATGTCTTTACCCCACACTCTTAAGTTTCTTGGCAGAGATTTTGCATGGCTTTGTCTTCATTGTATGGGCTAACATTAATCCTCTGATCAGATGAGCTAATAAAGCAGGACACAGACTCTTGACATAACAACAGTTTTGTGAAGAAAAGATTTTTATTCCCAGAGATTCTATTTTTTACTCATTCAAATCACAAAATACCAATCTGCTGAACCCACACAGCTAAGGGGAACCTGGAGCCTAGATATGGCTTTAATGGAAATATTTCAAGCTAGACCTGTGTTATCTGGGGGAGATAATGCAGAGCTTTGAATCTGTAGAAATGCAGTTCTTGTACATACGTAAAATACAACCATGGATCTCCCTTTCCTGAAGGGAGACACCAGATAAGGAATGCCACAGTCATGTTCCTGCCTGGGAGCCATTTGTAATGTGAAGGAGGAAGGTGGGCAGGCAAAGAGAAAAGATTTTTCCTTTCTTCTTTGAAGAATAAGGAACAAATTCTGCCCTCAGATACGATGTGAAATCTGCTGTTACAACAAAGATTGGGGTTTTTTCCTTATAAGAAGTCAGAATGTGCCCTTAAATGATGAAAAAAGAAATCCCTTTGAAGTTGAGCTCTCAGTCAAATAAATAAATACAGTGAGTATAAGACCATCTATCTAGACAAGGGAAATTGGTTAGAAATATGTTTCCATAATAGTGGATAACATGTTTGCAGTGCAAATCTCTCCCTTCCTAAAGGGGAACAATCCACATCCCAGCTGTGGCTATTCAGAGGAACCTTACCAGAACCCCCTTTTGCCTTTTCCAGGTTGGAGTGAAGCCCTGCAGCTGCCTCAGTGGTGGCACGTGTGTCACCAATATCAAATACCCTCCAGGCCTTGGTGAATACCTGTGCTTGTGCCCAAATGGATTTGATGGAGAATTCTGCCAGGAGGACGTCAGGGACTGCAAATCAAACCCCTGTGGCAGCGGGACCTGCGTGGACAGCATGGGGAGCTACTTCTGTCAGTGCCCCCCTGGTCTGGGAGGTAACACCTCTCTGTTTGCAGCTCTGCTTTAGCCACAGATGTACTGAGCTACAGGATTTTTGAGTTTAGCATGACCACAACATCTGCCAAATGGACTGAAAGCAAAATCCTGCTCTTCTGCTGCCATGGCTTAGTGTTAGACATAGAAAGATGATATTTCTCTACCCAATAATGAGATTATATTTCTCTATTTAATATATTCTCTATCTAATAACATAGAAAGATGATATTTCTCTATCTAATAATGGTCACTCAAGGAGGATGTGAACCTCACAGATCTCTGTTGCTTCCTGCTCGTTTCCCATGGGTTTGTCCGTCCATGAGATGAGCTAGGAGAAGACAGAGTGAAAGAGAAAAAAGACAAAGATTCAGGGCCTTTTTGCACTTAACAGGATTTCACTTGATTAAGCTGAGGAAAGAACAAGGATAAAATGAGTTTTCTTAGGTCTAGGAAGAAGTAGGTATGGAAAACATGGAAAAATAAATTGTCTTTTAGTCCCGCTTGAAGCTTCATTAAATTTAAGCACTAGAAAATCACAAGCCCAGTGAGTTGTCAGACATGATGATGAAACAAAATCTAACCCCAGAAACTCCTCAAGGCTGGAGCTCTGGTTTCAAAATTCTATCCAGGCCAAAACCAGAAAAGCTGGCCAAAATGTGATTTTAAGAAATTAAGGCAAGAAAGATGATCACTTAACCCCCTGCTCTGTTCATATTCTCAAGACCCGTGAGGTTGCCTGCTGCCAGTGTTACAGGTTTGAAAAATAAAGTAGAAGTAACATCAAATGCACATAATTATCACTGCTTATTGTGCATATGTACAGAAAAAACATTCATTTTTAAACAAAAGCAGTGAACAGATTTTACCCAGTGGGCAAAGTACCCCTCCTGCCTGTCAGCAGCTTTATTGCTTTGGTCATGTGGGACTGCAAGCCCAGATTTCATTTCTATAAAATTCCAGCAGAAATGAAAAATAAAAATCCTTCAGAAGTCCATAAAAATGGCCTAAAAGGTCTGTGACACCTCATCTGTGTTGACTCCAGGTAATGCTACCTGATGGCCAAAGCCTGCTGCTGTCCAAAGTCTTTACACCACCAGAGACTCCACTGAGGCAAAAGCACACAAGCCTAAGCAGGGAGAATAAAGCTCTAACATAGAAGTTTGATCAAAATATAAAAATCCCTAAGCCAGCCAAACACATGCAGAATGTCTGTAATTCCCTGGAAAGAACATTCCTATGAGCACAGGAAAAATTGGGAATTTTTATGGTGTAATTTATGGAGCTACACAATGAGAAAAAGTTTTGATTGCCTGTTAGGAGTTTGATTAAATGAATAAAAATCAATATAATTCCATGAGTTAATAACTTCAGAGGGCCTGCTGACTGGAGAGACAAAGGCACACAGCAACTTGATGGCAGAGAAAAACCAGGTTTTCCTGCACCTTTAGATCTTGCAAGTTAAATAACAGTGCAAGGGTTTTGCTGTTCTTCCCAAAATGCCAAAACATAAGCAACAAAAGAAAATAAGATATGATTGAGTGAAAAAGGAATACATCTCAAAGTTTTAATAGCAGGTGAAAAATTATAAACAAGTGGAGCTGCAAGCCAGCTGGGAAGCAGATGATTTTACTTCAGGGCAGGTTCAGTGACAACAATAAAAGCTCATTCTTGATGCTGTGTTTATGCCTCAATTCCCCAGAAAACCATCAATAATCTAATGAGAAGGCAGTGCTGTGCAGCTCAAGTGACAGCACCACTTTACCAATGACAGCAAACAGGCAGGAGAAACAAGAAGGGAACTTGTGAGAGCTTCCCCAACAGCCCTGCCAGGGAAGCAGCAGCTCAGGTGCATCAGTGTGAGGGTAAAATGTAAGAATGGCAACAAGGCAGGGAGAAAAGCCAGTAGGAAACCTGAGAGAAGGCTGATCCAGAGTTATTACTGGATTTCTGAATGTTCAAAGCTCATGCATTTTTCATCTGCATTGTCAACAAGATAACAAAGCTCCCTGTTGTTTATTCTTTTGGCCACAGAAAACAAGATCATCACCCACCTGAGAACTCATGCTTGATAACTATCCCAATCACAAAATCATTATTTCTTTCCCCATACAGCAGTGATTAGTACAAAGTTGGGGGTGGGATGAGCAGCAAGATGGAACCATAATTTCATTTTACATTTCAGGGAACTGAAGAAACTCCCAGGATTTGCTACTGGTTTCTAATAACCATAGAGACCCTAAATGGTATTTTTCTGTTCCTTTAGAGTCAGCTTAATGTGAACACAGTCAAAAAATCTTTCTTTTCATCTGTAGGTGGTCAGCTCCTATCAAGGCATGAAAGGACTTTATTTTCTCAAACAACTTCCCATGCAGGGATGGAGAAATATAGCTGGCACACAAACAGATGGTTCAGCCTTGGAACTTGATGAACTTCTATTCCTATTATTTTTATTGTAGTGTAGCAGTACCAAGACAGTTGAGACTCCCCTGTGCTACAGTGCACAGGAGGTCCTGTAAACAGAATAATTGACACTTCTTGGTGCAGTTTTGTGTCCATTTCTGCTGCTTCTTCAGCATCAGGCTGCCAAGTTTCTGTCTTTGCAAACATTTCTCCTTGGATTCATCAGGTTTATCATTATGCCCAAACTGGTCAGACACTGTTTAAAATCTCTGTGTGAAAAGCAGTGCTTGCATAGTTTCACCTTTACATCACAAAAATCAGCCAAGGGGCTGAATTTCATCTTGTTACTTATGGTGTTCCTTTGATTTCTGTATTGCCCTTGTCTTTGAGATATGAAGGACAGCCCTTTGCTGTGAAAAAAGGGTATTTAAAGGTGAGAAGGGAAATATGAGAGGGACCAAGGGAGAAATTACTGTTGTTACTGAAACTGGGAACATTGATCCTCCTCTCATTGTTTATGTTAGCATGCTTAGTCTTTGTATGATACTCAAAGAAAGGAAGTAATTACTAATTTAATCAGAGGCCTTTTCATTCAATATTTTCCATGTGATGTCTAATAATTTCCCAATGCATCCCCAGAAATCAGAGAAAAGCAGCCTGATGCCAGGAATGTGATAATTAAAATATAATTAAATATAAACAGTCAGTCAGAATTTAACAAGGGAAGGAAAAAGGTAAGCCCAGATCTACAATGCTGTGTGATGTCCAGTTTCAATAAATGAAACAATAAGCATGAAAACTTTAATAAATTAGCTTGAGATGGCACAGGAAAAGAGATGCAGCTTTCTTGCTGCTGCTCTTTTTTTCTTTAAGAAGAAGCAGGGATGGGAAGGTGATGTCACTGGATTTTTAGGCAGCTCAAACTATAAAGAGACTTCTATTTGAGTTTTTCTACACTGAGATACTATTTTAACATGAAAGGACTAGTGGAAGCTGTCTGCAATGCTGAAGCAATGAGAGATTATGTTGTTGGAGGTGAATAATAATTCTCTGTTTTTATCATCCTGCAATTCATTCCTCTGTGACAAATTTCTTTCTTGAAGGAAAAAAAAAGATTCTTTTATGCTTAGACCTTTTGTCCCAATAAAGCTGGATATCTGAAATGGATCAAACCTTTCTGTACCTGGTGCTGTGTGTTGAGGCATGTCCCTGGATTCTCCAGAAGCTGTCCCAATCTCCTTATTTTATTCTTGCAGGGAATAAAATAATAATAAATTAATAAAAGTGATCAGGGCTGGTTTGTGGCTGTCTCCAGAGCTGTACATCCTGTGGCCAGCAGGAGCCAAGCAAGTTTACCCAAATGCAGAGACAGCAGCACCTGGAGAAGTTTTAAACAACATTATATTTGGTTATTCTGCCTTATTGCTGTTCAGATAATGATTTTATCTTTTGAGTCACCCTCCCTTAATTTGACTCATTAAATCACTCAAATTTGTGAATTTGAAAATCAGTTGCTTTAAGAGATTTTTAAAACCTTCTTTCTAAAATCAGCAATAGTCAAGAGATATTGTTTTGGATTCAGATCCTGTGGCAGCCTGTCCTCTGAATACCAGCACTGTGGCTCAGTGATATTTTCAGAATATTCCTTCAAATTTTGATTTTAAATTGAAAAATTTGGGTTGTTTTTTTAAGACTCTGATCATTTTGTGAGGTTTACCTCCAACCAGACTCTCTCAGGCCAGTTCACAGCTATGTGAGGTTCACATAGAAACAGGAAGTACAATAGAGGTCAGTACACAGTTCCTCATATCCTAAAGCCAAAATGGTGAAATCCATGGGGTTCTTCAGGACATGACAAAGATCTCACATTAACAAGACAACAAAAACAGCAGCAAAGACATGACATGCAGGGGCAGCATTAATTTCATTTATGTGCATTTTTATTTAACATGCCCAGCTTTCCTTGAGCAGTAGTCTCAAATTCAGCTCTTCTGGTGCCAGTAATGACAGCAATAAACAGTGTGATAAAAGCAGATTTAAGTGAGACAGTGGGGAATTTGGCTGGAACATGAGTGACATACCCTGTAATGAGTTTGCAGCTGAGAAGTGAGCCTTTGTCTGCTTCAACATTTGAGCTGAACTACAAACAGGGAACCTTTCCTGATTATTAACTTCCCCTTCCCTTTGCCACAGGGCTGACTTGTCAAGAAGACAAGAATGAATGTGAGGAGGGTCTTTGTTTTCCTGGAGTGTCTTGTATGAATACCTTTGGATCTTATGCATGTGGAATTTGCCCCGCTGGGATGGAGGGAGACGGTAAAACTTGCAAATGTAAGTGTTTTACATGATTTATTTTAAGAGACTGGGGGGGAATGGGTTCAATTCTACTACTATTATCCCTAATTGAGTATTTTTCCACTCATTTCAGGTACAGACCCTTAAATATACAAATCAGACTATTGTCATGTTATATTAATGTGGATATTTGCAAATTACTCTGCTATTTTTCATTCTGGTAGAGAAGGAGCACCACAGCCTACAAAAGAGCACTTTACAGATAGATAATTTACCAAGGACACTGCTCATTCCCCACTGTTTCACTCCTAAATACACATCCATGAGTGAGCATTTGGTGAGCACCTCCAGGGCTGATTTTGGTTTGGGTGACAGCTGCTAGGAGAGTAAGAGGAAGGTCAGTGTGCCCAACCTTTCCATCCTTTCATCTCTGTTTCCAAGGTGTGTTTTCATTAGAGGACACAGCCCAGGGAATGCTTGGCATGAAGTCATTCCTCAGATCCCTGCTAGTGAAGGAAAGGGCCATGAACAGTTTTAGATCTGCTCAATATTTGCTTTTAGAGCAAGACTCTTCACTGGGGAGCCTACAAAGGTGACTTTGTACTCTGAGACCTTCCCAGTGCACTTGATGTGACTCACACACACTCTGCTTGTTTTAGTCACATGGACAAAAACCTCCAAAAGAATTTTTCTTTTTTTTTTTTTTTTTTACCTGAGGGAAATAAATCAACACTTGAAGACATTTTTACTTGTTTCTTGGTATTTCCAAAGAAATTCATGTGGAAGATGGAGATATTTCCTATGCAGCCATTAACATTTCTTATACTGACTACAAAAAGGAAAGAACTATCCATTGTAAACAGACTGCAGGACCCTGGCACCAGCAGCATTGCTTTTGCCAGATTCACCAAACGTTCCTTCAATCATATTGCCAAACACCTGTATATAAAGTTTTCTGTGATGTATCATTTGGCCACATTGGTTATTTCAAAGTGATTTTGCATCTGTTTCACAAATGTGTATTTTAGTGGTTAATGTGACCCACAAAGGAAGGGTATACCAAATAATGTGCTTTTGAAAAATGTAACATTTCTTATTTTGCATTTTTTAATTACAGAAAAAAACCCTGTTTCTGAAATGAAAGTTTATTAGAAGGAATAAACCCGAGGGCTTATTTGTTCACCTAGGATAGGATAGAAATCATTATTTTCAGCTCTGATTCAGAAACTTAACATTCCTGCTCTTACCTCCCTTGCTTAAGTGAGTATAAAGAGAAGGAGGACTGAAGTTGTTCTGTAGCTTCTAAAGTGAGAAACAGCTCATTGTATTGTTTAAGATATATATATATAAAAAGTCAGGATTTCAGGGCATAATAATTTCTCCTATAACTGGTTGAAACTTTGCTGCATGCCAGCAGCTGGACCCACCTGATCTGCCTTTATTTGCTTGTAGGCTTCCAGAGTAAATTTGTGCCAGGTTACCTGATTTGCTGTTGCTGTGGCTTTTCATCATCAATCACAACTGAGCACTAACACCTTGTTTTTGTCTCTGTGATATTTTCCACAGCTGTGCTTGCTGCTGATGTTACAGAAGCTTTAAGCAGTGGCAAAGGTGAATTGAACAGGACTAAGGTTAAGCAGCCCCTGCAATCCTTGGAGACAAAGGATTCTCCTGTAATTAAGAATTTTAACATAAGTGATAGGCAAGGTAGGTATACAAGGATATGAAATCTTTTTCATTTGGGAAAGATTATGGATTCAGAAATCATTAATTTTAACACCTTAACAGTAAACACAAACTAGCTGTTTATAACACACGAAAATTTGAGTTAGAGAAAACCACTCAATACATCAAACTGTGGACTGCTGCTAAACAATTCGACATGGAAGGGAGGCATTGCTACAATTACAGTCAGAGTGGTCAGGCTTAATTAGACATCACCACTTCTGAGGCAGGACAAAACCACCCCAAATTGTACTGATCAAAGCAAAGCAAGATGATAAATGTGGCAGCTTATGCCAGCTTGCCATGACCAAGTGATGCTGGTGTTTTATTTCGGTATTTAATGGGCATCCATTGAATTGTTATTGAGTTTTAATCATGAGATCAACTCGAGGAATGAACTTGCCTGTGGCAGTAGCTTTGCCCAGAGGTGCAGCACTCTCTGACATGGGTGTGTACCTCCACCATGCTTCTGTTGGTCCTGCTGTAATAACTGTTGCATTTTAATTGATTTTCCAGTGAAAGCAGGTGGCAAAAAAATTGAGATTGGTCATATATGTTGTACAGAGACAAGAGATAAATAACATATATTATATGTAAAAATAACATATATGTATATATATAATATATGTATATATATAATATATATATCATATATATGTATTATATACATATATGTGTATATATATTTATATATAATATGTAACATATTATATACATTTATAATATGTAAAAATAACATATTTTACATGTAAAATAAAAGGGTTTTTTTTCTTACTCTCTTTTTTTAAAATATCTGTATTGGGCCAGCCAACCCCTAAGCAGAGCCTGCCTCCTGCAGGTATCCTCTATTATGATACTGTAGGTAAAGTTCAAGAATAATGCAGAAAATACATGAGAATCATGATGGAGACCTCACTGGAAGCAAATAAAAGGGATCTACAACCATCATTAAGATTGTATTCATCATCTGTTCTCTGTCTTGACACTATTAAATACTTCACAGGCAGTTCATATACATTTGCTATTCAGTGACATCATAAGTGCTAAAATATTATAAACTACCAGAGTGTCAAATTTTGCACATAGTCCTAAGATAATTAAAGTAGTTTTCTGTAATACAACGTTTGACACATTAAGGATGATTTCCAGATCAGAAACATATGTACTTCACAGTGTAATTTCAAAAGTACAGTATAGGTGCTGTAAGGTTTGATAATTACCTTCCAATTATAAAAGACCAAGAGGATGTCAAATAATACCTTTTCTCACTCAGTTAAGCTTTCACTTAGGCTGAAAATTACAGTTTCTATATTTTACATGATAAACGCCAAACAACTTCGAGTAATAAACTTGAAAACATGTAATTAGAGGACTAATAAATCTTCCTTTAATGAGAAACAGCTGTTCTGTTACACTGTGCCTACAGGACATTCCCATCTTTGGCTCAAGGTTTGCGAACATTTCGCATTAATTAGACTTGAAAAGAATAAAAGCAGTTACAAAGGTAAATTTTAGGTATGTGTTTCATCTGATAAATGGTGAATAAATGCTTGACCTGTCCTGTTTTGGCTGTGCAGGGGCTGTGGCACAGGTGCCACATTCCCATCTTTGGCTCAAGGTTTGGCGAACATTTCGCATTAATTAGACTTGAAAATAAAAGCAGTTACAAAGCTTTGGCTGGGCTAAGCTTTAGGTATGTGTTTGGTCTGATAAATGGTGAATAAATGCCGTGTCTTGGCCGTGCAGGGGCTGTGGCACAGGTGCCCAGCTGTGCCAGCCGGCCGTGCTTCCCTGGAGCGCCCTGCTTTGACCGCAAGCCCCCCTACCTCGGGTACCTCTGTGGCCGCTGCCCTGCTGGGTTTGTTGGGAATGGTCGGAGCTGCACCAAAGTCCCCAGAGCAGGTACGTGCTGGTTTTTTTGAATTTTACAAAGGTTTTGCATAGAAAGGTGTAGGGGGATAGAATATAAGAAAATAAAGATAGTGTGGAAAGTAATCTTACCCCTAAGGAGCTGCAGCTGGGCCAATTAGCAAAGATTAGGAATAGGCCTGACTTTAACAGGCCACAGATGTAAGCAATAAGAAGAGTGCTAAAAAAAGAGTGGGGTGGGTGGTTAAGAAGGAACTGGAGTCAGTTGGCTGCTTTGTGAAGAAGAAAGAGTCAGTGCTCTGAAGTGCTGCCAACGAGAAACACCAAGAAGGTGTGAAACTTTTGTGATGAGGAGACAACAACATGGAACCCCTACAATAAGGTGACAACAGAAAGGCTGTGAGACAGTGTGACCTAGCATGGCATCACAACACTCTGAACTCTGGGATCAAGTGCTGGTGGCTGTGTTGTGTCACTCTCACCTGAGGAGCAGCTGGCAGGAATTATTTCATCAATTCCTGTCTCCATGAGTTGAAATCCAGTAGATAAATCACCTCATTTGCTCCTAGGGAGAATTCCTCATGTCAGGACTTGTTCAGTGGTATGAATCATCACATCTGTATTGAATTACCACATCTGTATTTCTGCCACAGCACTGGCACAGGAATGCAGGACTCGTTTCCTCCTCTGTAAGATCAGAACATGATGTGATAGATACATGCCAGTATCACTCAGCCCTCCTTTCCTGATTCTTCTGTAAGGCATCTGTTCTGCAAGGTGACCTGTGAAGACAATAATAAACAAAGTGTCATGCAAGAACAACTGAAGGCAACAGATAATTAAAGAATTTCTGTAGTATTGTTCATAGCCTGAGCAATACTCTTCCTTGGGGAGCTCTGGAAATCAGCTGCTCCCATTAATCTGTGAGGACTGAAGAGAAGGCCTCATTAAAACAGGTCTTCTGCTGTGGTGAAAGAAAAGCTGTGTCCTGAACTCAGGCACAAAGTGGCCCTGACACAGCTGTCATCTATCCTGCTTTCTCTCAATGATACTCCCATAATTCAATGTATAGTTCTATAGCACAGTCTGGATGATTGTCCCATTTTTGCTGCTAGGGCTACTCATGTTTATTCCTTAATAACAGTCGTTGCCAGGTTAGATTCCTTGAAGTCTTTTTCCTAAGTATTCAAGACAGAGCAGCTTGAAACCTGCCAAATTGTTCCCTGACCTCCTACACTTGACCAACCCCCTTCACTTCCCATTCTGTATCCAAATCAATGGCTGTTACCTTGCTGTTATATTTTAACATACTCTATCAAAGTGGAAGCAATTTTACTGCTTAGTGTAGGTATCATCCAATCTCGAGGAACTATAAATTGATTTTAGCCAGTTCTCAGAATCTAAAGGTCACAAAAATAAACTCAACATTTTTCTCTCCCTAGCAATGAGTATGTACAAAGTATTACTTAGTCTGCCAGCATCACTAAGCCAGCTATTGACTCTTCTATAACTTGGGAAACCTGTAAAAGTGGTTGAGGAAGAAAAAAAATCATTGTGCATATAAATAACTTTCCTGTTATTGCCCAAAGCTGAGCCTTGTC
This sequence comes from Setophaga petechia, assembly GCA_024362935.1. Taxonomy (NCBI): domain Eukaryota; kingdom Metazoa; phylum Chordata; class Aves; order Passeriformes; family Parulidae; genus Setophaga; species Setophaga petechia. Next base: position 5,381,113 of record JANCRA010000005.1, read on the forward strand.
ATTAATGGGATGATGGGATACACATTGTGCACCCCAAAGGTCCTTTAAATGCTGTTGAGTAGAACAGACATTCTACAGCTGCAGGTATTGGTACAGTAAATCAGGCACACTTACACTGCGCTTATATAAACATTAACCAATAAATTTGTCTGTGTTCTGGAAAGGGGAATGCAGAGAGAAGCTGCCATTTGCTGTGATTCATACCTGCCATATACAACTCCACGCAAAGATTTAAGAAATATCCCAGGTATCAGGACCTGGAACAAGAACATGCTTCCTTCAAAAGTGAGCTGTACATCAGAGGCAGGGAGATTGTTTTACATTTTTCTCTTGAATATGCAAACTGAGCCAGGACTTCATGCTGGAAATGATGCCAGCTTGAACACTTCAGGAAGGGAATGAAGAGGAATTATTTTTTTTGTTCCAACAGAAGCTTATATTCACTCCTGTGAATTATATCACAATACAAGCAATGAGAATCTTGTGCCTCAAGGTTAAATGAGAGCAGTCATTTGTTTTAATACTTAGAAATGGAAGCAATTGTTGCAGCTTTATGTGTCCTAATTTATGGCCAAAATGATGGGTTTAACTTTGCTTCCCAAGTGCTTTACCAGTAGAAGCAGAGGTATTGTATAGCATTGATGATTAAAAGATATCAGACAAAAAAGAATTAACTCTCAATTAAATTTATGTACAGTTGTGGATTATGATTATTGTGAAATCCTCCCTGTTGTAATAATAGCTTCTATCCCTTGTAACTTATGCCATCAGTCTTCAAATGAAACAGAACAAATCCTCTTCAGCTTGCTACAGTGCTTGTGAAGGTACTGAGATTATGTGCCACTTCTTTCCAACTCAAGTAATTTTAATCTAAAAATACTCCTGCTAATCCCTATTTTGTACTTTTATTGGCTGCTTTTCACATGAAATTATAGTCAATTGCAGTGATTTAAGGATTAAAGGATAAGTATTTCCTCATACCAAAACCACAAAAATTACTCAGCTGCCTTTGTAGGCCGCTGAGGAGAAAAATATTCCAGAGGAAAATTGTTTCCTAAGTCAGTGTTTGATGAGCTGCACCCAAAAATTCCTTCAATTTTGATTTATAATCAACAAAGTACCATTTCCTCAGCATTGATACGTGATAGGTATTCATCTCTTGAAGTGCTTGACTTACTGCAAAGTATGTAACTCTAAAAATAAGTTTCTGAGCTACATTTATCTCCTCTAAAAATTCAGGGCCTCATTCTGTTCTCACTTATATATTTTACCTGGCTTAGATCTGTAGTTTGTACCACTTTAAGATGGTACAAACTACACTTTAAACCAACCAGACTTGGTTGCAATTTTTCTTGAAGTACATCAGAGCAGTCTTACAGAAAAGCCAATATGGAATTTCATATATAAAGGGAAGTAATTTTTTTTTAAACAGATTCTCCTATCAGAAACAAAAAGCTGTTCCTGTCCCTTTCAGACCTTTAAAACAGGTATCCTACATTTATTTAAAAATTTACTAGTAGGGTCAAAAGTCCCTTAAGTCTGCTGGCATTGCAGTAAAGAGGAAAGCCTGAGGAATTTAAATCTGTCCAGGCTTCCCTGGCCACATTTCACTTTTGTATAAAAAATCTGTTGCTTTTTTGCTACAAGAGGCAGATCTAGTAAATCACACCACCCAGTATCATTGGTCATATTGTTGGCACAAAGAAAATGAATATATCCTAATGGGGATGCTGGTGATGCTCCTGCACGCTGCAATATCCGTTCTCGTCAGGAGCTGTGGGTATTTCTGCAGACTGCTTTCATCACTCACAGTCACACAGATACCCATCTGTTTGCACTTTCTTTAGCAGGTTAGAGAGGTTGGTGTCATCACAAAGGATTTATTTTTTAACTATTAGTAAATCAGCAATTTTACTGGACAAAGCAGTGCCACATCCATCACCTGTAAAAGATTGTTTGTTCAGAGCCAGCTCTTCCTGCCTCTCCCGGTTTAGGCAGCTGAAGATCAAGGGAGGGGGTGATTTTATGATCTCTGTAATGGAGTTCTGCTTTCCCATTCAGAACAGCACTGCAAGATCTCCTGTCATAGCAGTTAATTTGCAGTATTGTAGACATTTGGCACTTGCTATACTTTTGCATGTGCAGCTATTTGTTATGTTTACGTGCTCTGTGCTTCACACTCCTCCAGTGTCTGCACTGTGCATCTGAATTCACTTTGATTTTACATCAGAGAGACCTCTGTCACCCTCTCATTTGCACCACTGTCAGATCAACATCAAGGTGTGGATTTAAAAGGAGAATAAAACATTTTGAAGTACAAGAAGGTGTGTGTCTTTAAACACACACTGCTCAAACACCAGAGGAACATGTTAACCTTAAGTTTTGCATTCTTACATTTTAACTTGGAAATCACTTCTGTCATTATTAGCACATCATTAATCACTACCCATGAAAAATAAATATCTCCAGTAAGAGCTTTGGTCACTAACTCAAGGTTTCATGTCTGGAGATAACTGCAGGAGTAAGGACTTCTTACTGCCCGGAACCAATCAAATGATTTTGTTTCAAGAGATGACTGAGGAATGTAATAGATTCCTTTCATCTTTTATCTAACAGAATTGATGAATTTGCATTAAAAAGATCAAGGCCTAGCTTCCAGTCTCACTTACCCCAGTGTAAATCATAAGTGACTCCACTGAAAAGGTAGCATTACCCTAATGGACTGAGCAGAGCACAGCTCCTGGAAGACACAAAAAGCCCCTGTTAAGGCAGGCACATCACACACAGGACTTTTAAATCTGAGATCTGTGTGTACCAATAGGTGTAGATAAAAGGCAAGCACTGTTCAGCATTCAGAGGGTGCTTTGCAAAGAGGAGCTAACCCATCCTGGTGTGGTTTATGCAACAAGTTACATGGCCCACGTGGAGGCAGGGATGGAGATGCTGCAGCCATCAACTGTGAGGTTGTCTCAGATCCTTGCAAACACAAAACAGAAGCACTAAACACACAGCAAAGGATACTCTGATCTGTCTCTGTGTGGTAAGAGCTCTCAGCTCTGCCTCTGGGCTCCAACACTGGGCAGCATTGAATGCCAATGGCTTCCAGCTCCTAGCTCTGACTCAGGCCATGGAAACTGTCCACAATTCATCCCTGGAATGCATGGTGAGAGCTGCTGATTCCTTTCAGAAACACAGTTTCAGTGTTTCTAACTGGGGAGTATTTCAGGACAAAATGTACATTTTTTTCAGATGGAGCAGTTATGATGTAAAGATGTCTCCTTCAAGGGGTATGTGATGAAATGGCCACTGAAGTGGGGTTAGAAATGCCACACAAAGACATTCCATATAAATTTTATCTTATGAAAGAGCCAGTTTTGCAAATGGCATACCAGTAATCTTCACATGAGGCCTGGACCAGCCTGGCATTTTGGACATAAGCTCTGACCCTTTCCTGCCCTCTGAGTCTGTAATTGCCACTGGAAATCCACTCCTGTACTTGTCAAGACAGAAAGGGAATCAGAGACAGTCTTTCTGATGTCTTTCTCCTCCTTAAAGATACCTCATAAAATATTAAGTATTTTCAGAAAAATATCAAGAGACCTTTACAGTATATGCCATGACCCAAACATAACAACCAAAGTAGACACAGTGGGAAGAATATGTTTAGATAATTTAAAAGATAAATGGTCTCCAGCTTCACTGATCCATACACTCTGTCAATCCAGAACTTGTTAAGTGCTTCCAATACAGATGATATATTTAGGAAATGATGTAGCTCAGCAATAGAAGACCAATGAAGCCCAAGCCATAAAACCACTAGGGAAGAGGACTCAGCTATATGCCATGAATAATATTTACATTCAATCAGAATATCAAGTACAGATTACATTTCTCTCCCACCAAGAATGAGCCACCTTTTGCTTAAGCAATCACTGGGCCATCATGACTTTTAAGTGATAATAACAACTCAGTCTCCAACAAATAATCTGCACAGGATACAGGCTCAGTAGTTTTTTTACATTGACAGAGCAGAGCAAGATTATCTTCTCTTAGAATTTCCAGGCTCATTTAATCATCCAGCTATAATAGCACACAGCTTTTAAAGGGAGCCAGCCCTGTTTGCACAAATTTGACAAGATTGCTGTTTTGTTAAAGGCACTTAAAGGCCCCTTTAGAACTGGAAGTAACTCAGACTGGACCAATATCCTGGCCCCATTAAAGCAACACAAGATTCTTTCCACTAAGGGATAAAGCAAAGAAGGATTTGAAGAGAAAGGAAGAAGCACAAAACACAACACAGTCCAGGGTTTAAATAAAAATAGGTGTGAAATATACAGATTGACCATGGTCAGGACAAATTTAGGACCAGTTCCTAAACATCTTGCTGGCTTTGAACAGGTATATAAAGGTATAGTAGGACTTCACAGGACTTTCTTGCAGAACCAGGGGATGTCCCCTGCCAAATCACGTGAATTTTGACCCAAATATTGCACATTTCATGAATGGGGTTGGTTCATTCCTGAAGGGGCACAGCAACAGCCTATAGCCAACACAAGGCAACTGATCCTGTGGGATGGAGGAGAAAATCACTGCCCATGCTGATAATATGTTAAATTTAGAATTTCAGAGAATCAGAATAACAATGTTGGAAGGGATCTCAAAATATATCCAGTCCAACCTTTGTTTTCTCAAAGAGAACTAGCTAAATTCTTCTGTGCCATACCATCTGAAATCTTATTATTGTAATTCCTTGCCTTTTGCTTTCCAAATTGGGAAGAAAGTCTAGGTACTTGTCAACCTAATCAGCTGAAATTGTGAAGAATTCCATAAAAACATGAATTCACTGAGAGTATTTATACATGCTTACATGATTTCTAAATAGATTCATTACTGGTTCCCAGTAAGGCATAGTTCACTTTGTGTCTTGGCTTTCATATGTAAAATAGCTCAATTTTTATATGTTTACAGCCCAAAACAACATAATTATTGTTTTAGACCACTTATTTCTTGAATTGAATAAAAGAAGCTTTTCGGTAATTTATTCTTTGCTATTTCTTTGCTGAAATACTTTGAAGTATTTCAGCTATTTTTTCTTTGAAGAAATATTAGGGCTTTTCTTCTGAAGAAATGAACTTTCTTTATAATCTATTATTACTCTTCTAAAGGATTCTACATAGATATTTCAGAGTATTAGACAGGGATGCTTCAGAAATGATCTGCCTTAATTTAGCCTATTTTGTATATATCTATCAACCTGTTCATGCCATGAGAGAGTCTGAAGACCCACGAGGCATCACCAGATAAGAACACAGTTTCTATTAATTTTTCCATCTATCTCACTTCTGAGAAGTAAAACATACTGTCAATTCTTGAATAGAAAATATAATTTGGTTCCATGAACTCAATCTTAACACCACCTTTGTAGCTGCTGAAATAATGCAGTTTCAGGCTCCAGTAATTGGAGGAGGCAGAACACAAAAGAGGAGGGGTAAAAGTTCACACCTGAGAGGTGGACGAGGAACAATGAAAGGAAGGGTGATAAATCAGCTACAGGGGGATTAAGTGGGAGATGCAGGGTGAGTTTTGAAACACAACCACACTTCTCCCTCTCTTCCTGTTTTCTTGGCTGGGAATTGAGAGGAAAGCACAGGAAGAGTGCTTCAGAAAGCAGCAGCAGAGAAGGGCTGAGACCCAAGGAGTATAAAGAGCACAGAAGGAGATCTGGCAACAAAGCAGTGAGAGGAGCATGGCTCCTGTGCCAGGGGTGAGAGCACTTCAAACATCCTCAGCTTTTTTTCCAACCCACATGAGGGAAGTTTTCAATTAAATCTTGAAATAAACTGGAAGGTAGACGAGGTGTTTGAAAAAGCATTGCTTGTAAAAACATAGCAGGTTTATAAACCTCCATAGGCAATCCAAAAAAAAAAAAAAAAAAAAAGATACTGATAAAGAAAATTGTTGGTAGAGAAGGGGAAAAAATCCTTGAGTGGGGAGCATGTTCATATCTGCAAGCAGTAATTCTTACACCATTTTAAAAAGGCTGTCTCTTGTGACCCTGATGGTAAAATTTGTATTGGAAACATACAGAAAAAATCACAAAAGCCATAAAGAAAACCCCGCAACAAACAGAATCTGAAAGCAAAGAGTTTGAAATGCATTATTTTCCTCAAAGACCCATTTTTGTCTCTGGTGTTAATCATCTCCCTGCTCTTTGCCTGTAAATGATGTCGAGTCCCAAAAGTCTTACTTGGAAAGCAGATCCACATAAGAGGGGGAAATGTAATGTATTAGGATACATTTCATATTTAAAGCTGTTTTATCAGTTTCAGACTAGAGTGTCAGACTAGGACTCCAACTCATGGCCTAATAGGGCTCTTATCTACCCAGGAGGCCAAAAAAGGAGCTGATCACTTAAATCTATGAGAAACCTGGCTTAAATGATTATAAACTAAGGCACTATTAGTGCCCCAACTCTTTGTTCTTCTTAGTTTTTTCTGTCATGTAATCGTCATAATTATCTTTAATTAATCTCCACAATCTCTTAAACATCATGAAAGGCTTTTTGTTTCTTAAACTCTAAATCATAATGCTTTCTATTGCAAAAATTTTACAAATGGAAATATATTCCTAATTTAAAAAGAGCTATACCTTAGCAAAATCTTTCTAACAATTGTTTTGTATTTGTTCAGTATTAAAGGGATAATCTTTATGTACTCCTTGACACATCTTAGACCAGACTGAAAACTTTGTCAAGCAGTCAATAATATCATTTGTATCCTCATGAACAGTTTCTTTCCTGGTCAGCCATCTCAGAATCCCCATTTTCTTTAAACACAGTAGTTAATTAATTGAGATGTCAATTATATTGCTCTGAAAACCTTGAAGTAAATGAACTGCACAGTGATGCAAAAATTATAAATTACCTTTAACGTGACATAAGCAAACTCACTACCTCACACTCAGGTAATATTTTCTTGTACACTCACAAAGGTTTTCAACATCCCAGAACTGGAAAAGGATCTAGAAACTGGAAAAGGTTTAGACTGTCCTTGATAGCAGAGTCTAGACCCCCTTCCATTTGTGGAAATCATTTACTCTGAACACAGAAAGTCCCCTAACAAGGTTTAGTGGGTGAGCTGACTGAAGATCCCAGGTTTTCTCCTCCCCACAAGTGTTGTGTTAAAACAGAATGATTCTGTATTTCATTGGCACAAGACAAATTTGCCTTGCAAATTCTGAATGGTGTTAGGGAATTGTGTCTGTGCAGCTGCAGCCACGTTGGCAAACAGAGTCTGGAGCAGAGGAGTTGTTATAATCAGAAGTGGCTGAGTGATGCAGAGTCCACAAACCATTCCCTGCTGCTCATGATTTTGGTAGGTGAAGGGGAAGAAAATTGCTCACCAGACAGCAACATCAGCGACACAATCTCATTTTCTATCAGGCTGAAAGAGCTCAGGGATAGTGAAATAGATGTTCACCTTTTAATTTCATCATTAAAGCATCAAGTGAGTAAATTTGCCCACCACAGAAGTGGTGGTTTGAGAGCACAAGGACTGAATACTCCTGTACAGATGGAGAAAGAGCTGTGTGGATGTGAGGCACACCACATTTGACTTTCCACTTTTTTACATTAAAAAAATATGTAAAGGATCATTAGGTCAAAAATTAAGCTCCTATCTAAATTTACACTAATATCCCAATCACAATGAGCCTTTGAAATGGTTTTTTTTGGAAGTAACTCTTCGTAAAACTTGGGAGGTTGAAGCTGTATTTCACTTAAAGGTGGTGAGGAATTGATTCTGGGAGTTGCTGCTTGTGATTGTAGGAGAAGAGATATGGTGACTGGGAAATACACCCAGCATCTAATGTGGGGAGTCTCTGGATGCTTAAGAGGAAGGAAAGGAGAATCAAAACTGTATTACTGAATATTTAGGAGAGGGAAGACATTAGGGTATCACTGGATGGCAAAACAAGAGATGTAGGAATTAAACACACTCTGAGTAGAAAAGAAAGTAATGCTAGAACATAATAATATAAAATAGGAAACTAAGAGTTGATAAAAAAACAGATTTTCCCTGGAGCATCCTGTCGACAGCTGCTCCTGTTTCCGTTTTCTCACTCAGTAAATACAGAAAGAAATATTAACATGGAAACATACAGAGGGAAATGGGAATATCCTTAGCACTCTAGTAACAAGACTTCTCAGACCAGTGTAATTTTTCTGCTCTCTCTTGACATTTTAAATAAGATTTATGTGCTGGTAGATGTCTCAAGTTTTAAATGATGACCCACACAGTGTAATATGTCAAAAGAGCATTTCTCTGCCAACACTCTTCTGAATGAGAAATGGGCTGGACAGCAGGTACTACTAAATGTTAATAGCTCTAAAACTACACAAATTGTAAATTTATTGAATTGTGTTAATAATGAATCCTTAAACTGCTCACAGAATTCTGAAGGAGTTGTAACTCAAGCAGAATTAAAGGTGCCCATAATCCTCTGAAGTCACAGGCAGAAGTGGCCACAGCCAGAGGAGTTTAAGGAGAAGGAGCCAGTCTCCACCTGAAGATCAGTCTGGTTTGGGACATTTTATTAAATTAAAAGAGAGAGAAGCACTTGAGATTACACGGTGATGCTCAAATCATTACATAAATTTAAAGTTACACTCATATTTAAAACCCAAAAGGAAAGTTTCTACCTCTAACAGCTGCAAAGAGAAGCATGGCAATGGAAAGGTGATAAATACTGATATCTGCAGGCAGCTTAGGCAAGTGTTTGAGATATCAGCTGCCAGTTTTGGTCAGGATGGGGGTCCAAGGCACATGGCTTGGGAAGAACAGTGTGAAGGTGTGTAAGTCTGAAAACCAGCAGAGAGGTGGGGGACCAGCACCAAGGAATATGGAAACCAGCCTAGTGCACCCTGCTCTAGGCAGGCTGTGAAATGTGTGCTGCTTCAGTGGGAGCAGAAATAGTTGGGGTCAGAAAGGGATATGACTTCTCTTAATTCCAGTCTGGATCTGGTCTGTTCCTGAAAGACTGTAATTGTAAAAAAAAAAAAAAAAAAAAAACAAAAAAACAAAAAAACAAAACCAAAAAAAACTCCAATCAAACAAATCATAAACTCAGAAGAGAAAAAATATATTGGATTTTTCTGTTTCAGAACCTTGATATCTCACCCCGGGTCTAAGAGATGTCAAGTGCCTTCCCTGTGTATGACTGTTTTCACCAGCCTCAGTGGTTATTTTTATTCCCTTGGGAATGATGTGGATCCTACTGATTTGCTGTGCCTTAGCAGCACCATGATGGCACTGAAGAACCAGGCTGAGACAGCTCTGATCTGTGAAATCCCAGTGGGAAACCCTGGGAGAACCAGAGGCTGGAGGGTCACAGGCTGGGGGACCCTGCACCACATGGATGGGAAGTGTCCTGGTGGAAAGTGCCTCATCCAGCTGGATGAGGGATGTTAACCCCGTGTCTCTGAAATTTGCTCTCTGTCACCCTTGCTCCAATGCTCCCCAGATGGGGGACAGCAGAGGGATCTGTCTGTTTGGGACCTGATCCATGCAGGAATGATCTTTGCTCAAAGTGCATCAATAAGAACAGAGGTCCTGCCATGCCCAGCTGGAGCAGAGCAGCAGCATCTCATCCCTTATCTACTTCTGTGAAAAACAAACTCAGTTATTCCACTGCTGCCCAATTCCCCATTAGTTTGGGCAGAAATACTGACAGGTAGTGAAAATGTGGGTTTGATCCATCATATAACCTTGAGCACTTCACCTTGTGGGGTTTTTGTGGTGATTTCACCCAATCCAATATGCAATCATAGGCTGCCATAGCAGGGAAAAGCAGATTCACACACTCACAGTTTGCATTGATAATGGGTTACACATTTGAAGATATTGATCAACAGCAAGGAAAATAAATTGAAGTAATGCAGGATTTGAGAAAGCTGCTGACTACAGACAACTGAGTCTGCATTCTTTTGGTTTGTTTTCTTTGTTTAAGCTTATTTAGATACTTGAAGGGCTGCAGAAAGAAATTTTCAGGTATTTCAGAGAAAAATCTATCATGTTCTTACCTGAACTAAATTGCACACTATCAATACAAGCAAAAATCAGAAGCAATGAAAGCTGAGAGGCCACTCTGGTCAACACCCTTGAATGACACCAACATCTTATGAAGTTTACTCACCTCTACAAAGTGGCTGAGAGACCTTTATCAGTATATATCATAATGAATGACCAACAAAAATGTGTCACTAATCTTCGTTGGTAGCATTTGAGATGTAAAAATTACCTTATCACAGAAATACTCTAAAAATATGCTCCCCCTTACAGGGAAAGATGAAGTTTATTTGAAGGATGGGGATCTCACCTCTATTATCTGCTAAAGAAATAAAAGATTTCTCTTTCTCAGGTAGTCAGTCTGATCCTCTTACTAGTTACTCAAATTTAATTGGGAGGAAAACCCATTTAATTATGACACAGTGGAAGGAGCTCAAAGCTATAATCAGGGCTCATTTTGGAAATTTGTCAGAGAGGTCATTCAGCCCTTCACTGTCATTCCTGTTGATTTCTTGTCCCTGAATCAAATTTTCTAAGGGCTATAATGATCGTCTATTACTGATAATTTTCTGGGGAGATACTTCTTTCATCTTTCTCTTATTCATTCATTTTTAAAAATCCTTTGACTTCTCCTATCCTCACATGTTCTTTTTGCTGATGTCCTCCTGCTTCATCATCTCTGTTCTCCCATTGTGTGTCCCTCATCATTCACCAGCCTTACTTTGATACTGAAATCCATGTATTTGCCTTCTGCTCCACTAAATACACATATTTACCTGCTGATGGCCACAGGTCGATCCAGCACCACTGTAAATCTCCAAAACATTGTGCTTCAGGGCAATAGAAACTCATCAGCTGCCAGCAGAATGACACTATTTATCAGCCAAATAAACACTGCTTTGGCTGCCAGGATTTGTTTTGGTCCAGTCAATGCTCTAACTTTCATCTGACCCTTGCCAAGCATCCGAATCTCTTTTCTTGCTAAATATGGTTAAGATCTCCATCAATGGGAGTTTTTAGAAAGTGATTAATATTTATATTTAAAGAAAGAGGTGCCTCCTGCATGGGGTTAAGCCCAGAACCAAGTGAGGGTTGTTGTTCAGGATCCAATATATTCCATATCCTACAGAGTGAGTGTGCCAGAACCGGTTAAAAATAGCCTCTTCCATTCATTAGCGTCAGCAGATGGCCATTAATCTTCCTGAAAGTATTGATTCAAACTCCTCGTCTCCACTTTCAAGGCCCTTCACAGAGTCCCCTCTGCCCATCTATCATCCCTCCTTACACAGCTGAAAAGGTGGCTGGCTTTGGGACAAGTGGGTGACAGTAACAAACCGGCCGCTCCCTCGCACGCCGCCCCCGACGTCTGCAGGGAGCTGTGCACAGCACCAACAAAGCTTTGCCATTTGTCTCCTTTAAAAGCTCTCCTAAAACTTCCCTTTGCCATCAGAAGGGCTGCAGAAGCTTTCCAGAGTCACCCACTGGTGTGATGGCACTGGAGCCTCTCCTGCCAAGGGCCATGTTGACACTGTGTGTTTCTCCACCTCCAGCATCCCTCTGTGCCAAGCTGTGATGTTCTGTCTCCTTGACTCAAAGAGCTGGAATGCAAACTCTGAGTTATGCCCTCAGAGCATTTCCCAGCACAGGCAGGTAATAAGAAGCAAATCCTGGCTCAGGAGGTCAAGAACCGGAAGATTCACCACAGAAAAGGTGCACAGTACCAAAACCTCACAGACTAGTCCAAGCCAAAATTAGTAAAGCAGCACAGCAAGTTTTTTTTGCTTTGCTGCAATTTAACCCCTGCATGTCAGCCCAGTGCTGCTACTCAAATAATACCTGACCTTCCCTGAGACTTGCTACCAAAAATATATTTCATCTGGTTCATGAATACCACCCTTTGAGGGTCATGACTGCATTTCCCTGTGCATCAGTGCTGGTGTCACCCACAGCAGACAACCCCATGTAATTGCTAAACCAGTTGGCATAAACCTCCCTGTAATATCTGATAATTAACTCTTTTACTTCTAGAATTTATGTTCTGTTGTTTGCTCCAAGCCCAAAAGTTCCCTGTGGTTCCTTTCAACTCTAAACCAGCAAATTTAGCTAATATATATCTTCCTTCTGCCCTAGTTTCAAGATCTTTCCAAACCCATGTGGACTCTCCTGGAAGAAATATTGAAGATGCTGGAGGCTCTCACCAAGAAGATGTATCTAAGACATCAAGAAATGTATTTTCCCTTCTTTCCCAACCCCAAATGCCAAGACAAGATATTACATTCCTTTTGGAAAGAAGCCCCGCAGCCATTCACATTCCATCCCTTACAATGGAAAGGAAGACTTCCCAAGCTCAGGCATCACCAGAAGAACAGCCTGAAATGGAGTTCACAGCACCTGAGAAACAACCTTTTCTTGAGAAAAGAAGTGATCTCACACCCCTTCTGCATGAGGAGCCAAAGCCCAGAGCCCCAGGTGTCAGTGTGACCTCCCACCCCCCTGTCCATTTTAAGCAGCACAAAGAAACGACAGCAAGGGCTGTTCCTCCTCATCCCAACACAAATCCAGGCTCATTCCCTGCAAGCTCACAGCCTCATTCCAGGCATGGTTATCCTCCCAGGAGATGGCCCAGTGGAGTCTCAGTCTTGAGGCACAAGCCACCCCAGGGTTTCCCAACAGAGCAGCCCAGAGCATCTCCCGTGGCCGTGCGCCCCCCTGTCCCTCCCCAGTGGCTGGGCCCTTCCCTGGATGCTCCATCCCGGGGTGCAGGCTCTGCTCCTGGAGCAAGGCTCCCAGCACACCCCACAGCAGCCAGGAGGGGCTTCAGCAGAGCAAGGGGGGCTGTGGATCTGCCAAAAAGCAGCGGTGGGGTGCAGCACAGGGCGGTGTGTGCTGAGCTGCCCTGTTTCAGGGGTGTGCAGTGCCAGCCAGCTGCGGATGGAGAGCTTCAGTGTGGTCCTTGTCCCCCTGGATACAGTGGTGATGGAATTACATGTGAAGGTAAGGGAGAAAATCCTCTTTAAAATGCTCTAATATCTCCAAGTCTAATAATTCTTCAAAGTAAAAACTATTTTTATTATAAATTTGGAGATTTTTTGAGCCATTTTTTTTTCAAAACCAATTATATTTCAAAATAATAAATAAAATCTATACCTTTGAAACAGCTCTTTCTGTTTACAAAAATGACCTGTTTGATACCATCTAATCTGTTAAAACCAGGGACAGATTGTGATCTTGCTTAATGCCAGATTCATTCTACTAAAGTCATCGCATTCAAAACCATAGAAAATTTCTGTGAGAAAGAGAAAAATTGACTCTACTTCTCTGTACAACACATTCTAGGAAAAACTAATTTTTCTAATATCTTAAAAATTACCTGTAAATATCTATCTAATATCTCAAACTTGAAACTGAACTTGTCATCTGAAATGTATAGCACCAGAAGGGTTTTCACAATATATTGAGTTATTTATTAGGCACCTGAGAATCCCTCCATAAACCCATAGGATTATGTACTTTGTTGAAGCAATGAATTCCCTGACTTTGCTATCATTAATCACACCTTTTGCTGACATCCCTCTGATAAGTTGATATCTTAACTGGCCTTCCACCACAAAAAGCAAAAGTATTTGTAACATCCATTCCCCTCTTTCTTGTCTGGTGTCTCATTCCTCATGCACAGAGCAGGGGGGTCTCAGCCATGCTGTACTGGGAAGGACCTTGCTGTAAGCCAGACTTTGTGGGGGTGTGAAGCCCCCAACATTTCTGCAGGTATCTGAGCTCAGAGCACTATTGGAGATATAGTACAAAATGTACAAAAAAAGGTTTTTATAATCTTGAGCACTTCATTTTTTGCCTATTTGCACATTTCTGAAACGCCCCTCCTAAAGGATTTAGAGTTTCTTGGCACAAAGGAGTTTGTCTTTAACTTCTGGTTTATACCAAGAGATGGAAAAGCAGCAAGCAGGTTCTGGTACTGGGAAGCTCAAAGCAAGTCACAGAGAGGATCTCTTTGAGTGCCCTCAAAGGCCACCAGTACACATGAACATTTACAGTCTGGACATAAGGCTGCTGTGTGTTTAGCAGACCCATCAGTATACTCCTGAAAACATAAATCTACCTTAAAATGTAAATCTCTCTCTGCCTTTTACTTGTGAGATGTTTCCTTCAGTTACTGCTATTACTGAAAATCTCCCTGGAGAGTCCTTAGGATGAAATACTTTATTACTTTATTACTTTATAACATCATTCTGCATCTTGGGGCTTGATGACACGACACACAAACATCCTTTTTTGTCTCTTGTCAGTGTCCAGGACACCTGACTCAATAATTATCCTGTCCCCTCCCTTCCCTTCTCCATCCTGAGCCCCCTGCACACCTGCACCCTGGAGCAGAGCCAGTGCTGTGAACAGAACCCATTGTACCTCCAGCCATGGATGTCCCTTCCCATGTCAGATGAAGGTGATTCATCATGACAAACAAGGCTGAAAATTGAGGACAGTTTCTTGGATTAAGGCCTGTCACAGCCTCAGCTCTCAGCACCTTGTGATGCCCACACTGCACCAACTCCCCTCGAGACAGCAGTGCCCTCTGAGAGCAGGAGCTACAAATATTGGGCAAAAAATCAAAGCTTGGATGAGACCAACATTTGCAAAGTCTCCAGGCTTCAACATAACATCCTTGGCAAGCGAGCAAAAATGTCAAGAGACTCAGACACTATTGATAGTTGTCACCATCTTATTTCATATCAAAATTCACAAGATAAAAGAGCCAGCCCGCTGATAGCAAGTTTTAATGCCTTTGGATCTTGAGGGGATGTGACCTTTGTTTAATAAGAATGTCTGAAAATAATCTAAAATAAGAAGTACTTTACCAAGTGGTATGTATGCTGTGATAGAATACAATTTATTTTTTTCCAAATGTGCAGATTCAAAACCAGGCTTGGAGGACTCATAGAAAAAAAACAAGCAAAACACATTTCTTTCCTAAAGTATTTCATAACACATTTTAGGTCTTTAATATAAAATGTTATATTAAATATAACATTTTATATATTTCATAGATAAAGATATTTTATATTTTTATATATAAAATTTTATATCTTTAATATTATTATCCCTCTGGACAAGCCCCTCAGCCTCCCTGTCACAGTTCATTTGGAATTCCTCTCCCTCTGTTTTGTCACCCTGCCCTGGGGGTCACACACAGGATCACAGGATGGAAGGGAGACATGGGGACCATCAGGTGTAACCTTCTACCTTCTCTTGGACAAACACAGCTAAATGTCAGTGTGTTTGGCTCATATTCAGTTATCCAAACTGAGATATTTTCAGACTATTTCAGCAACTTCCATTTGGATTGCTCCCTTCACTGCTGACCTCTGCATTGTCTGTCAGAAGTAGAACCCTGCTTTTGTTCCTCCTGCTTTGGTGTAATATTATTATTATAAAGAATATTATTATTGTAAAGAATTACAGATTGTTTTCCTTCTATCAGCAGCCATGTACTCTGCAGGTGAGGGGAGATGAAACAGTTCCTCAAGGCTCTGCAGCTCTTTCCCCTTCCTGCACAAAGGCAATGAGACCTTTTTGCAGTAGCCTAATATTAAGACTTCACAGCCCAACAGGGCTTTAAAATCTTCATTTCAGAGCAGTGTTTTGGAGATAGTCAGCATCACCTATACAAAAATAAAAAATAAGTAGGGGAGGAGAGGCCTGCTGTAGTCCACTGGATTCTCCCACATTTTCTCCAGCAGAAGATGCTCTCTGGCATTTCTGGAGTGAGCTTAGCCAATGTCCCTCTGGTGATGAGGGAGGTTTTGCTAAATACTTCATTTTCATTCTGAGTGCTGTTTCCAAGGATTTCTGCAGTAAAAACCAATGCATTGGTACAGGTTCCTTCTAGCAGGTTTTGGGACAGCATGAATCACCTGCCAAGGAGCACTGCAGGAGCAGCAGAGCACAAACAGAGCATTACACATTTCAGCTCCATGTGCCAGCTGAATAAAAACCTAGCCCTGTAATGATGCAGAACGAGCCCAGGCAGGATTGATATCAGATATCAAAGCATTTCTGACATTTTTTTCTGGTGTGTTACAAGTGGCACATGTGCTGCAGTGATTTGTAACACCTGGGGCTAACACTCTGAAATATTTGTTAGTGCTGGTGGCCCCCCTAGAGCAGCTCCTTGCCATGCTGCCTCTGTTCCCCACTCTGCCAAGGTGCACAGGCCATCACTTGCAAAGCTGCTGCATCCACAGGGCAAGGAAAAGGGGGAAATGCTGCCATTTCCCTGGGCTCAGCTCACTCCCCAGGGTCTGTGCATGTGGCACTGCCTGAGAGCAGCTGTTGGACCCCTGGAGCTCCTTAGGGTGCCCCAAGGTGGAACACTGCCTTTCCATTTGATAACAGAATTGAACTTAATGAAAAATTCTGCTCTGCGTGTCATTGTTGGGCTTCATTCTGAGAGACCTAGACCTGAAAACTGATGAAACATAAGGATTTAAACCAAATTTCTCATAATCCTTTTTTTTTGTTTGTTTGGTTTTGTTTTTGTTGACTCCAAGCTCCTTTGATAGAGACTGTCTGGTCACTAAAACTGTACCATTAAAAAGTCAGCCTCCATTTCATAGAATACAGACAATTATTTAAAACCATTTTGGATTAGGTTGACAGCTAAGGAGTGGTATCATTCTGGTATTTCAGCAGTCATAAAAGAGCCGCAGCATTCCTGTCAAAGATAAAGTTATAATACTTTAGAAAAATATTCTTAAGTGAAGTCAGCAAAAATCTGAATTATTTAATTGGTTTTGTACAGCATTTTCAAGGAACAGGGGAAGTCTGGAACAATGGGAAGTCTAGAACAGTGGGAGTGATGTTTTCTGCTCAAGAGTTAAAAACACAGCATTGCCCTGGCATTACAAAACCACTTTTCAGAATTTTCATCATAACAAGAGAGATGGAGTAGTTGGGAAAGCATTATGGCTTCACCATGCACAGTTGCATGAAATGAGAAAAAAAAAATTGGGTAGCTCACATTAATTTTTTGACATTTTACACCCAAAAAAGATCTATCATATCAAACCAGAAGTCCTTTCCTTTCTCCAAGAGCTGC
Source organism: Setophaga petechia (assembly GCA_024362935.1). Lineage (NCBI taxonomy): Eukaryota > Metazoa > Chordata > Aves > Passeriformes > Parulidae > Setophaga > Setophaga petechia. Next base: position 5,398,285 of record JANCRA010000005.1, read on the forward strand.
CAACTGCATTTGTCTGGCAATATGTGAGAAAGATACAGGGATGCTGCCTGAAATACCTTCTCAGAAATTATGGATCATATGCACCAAAACACCAAGTTGATGCCTTGGAACTTTATCCTGTTCACCCTTTCCAGGTCACATCTGATTTCAGTTTTCTATCCTAAAGTCACATTTTTCTGAAGGACCTCATTATTCACTTGTTCATTGTACAAAAGCTGTTCTATAACTTTGTTTATTTATCCTTGCATATTTTCCTGTATCTTTTCCACTTTCACTGTAGCTTTTCTGAGCTGAGGTCTCAGACCTGCCCATAGTATTTAAGATGGAGTTCATCATGGGTACAGGCCATAAGGAGGTCTGGCATTCTGTGCTTTGCTCCTTTCTGAATGATTCCTACCATTATATTTGGGGCTTTTTTGGCTGCAGATGAGCACTCAGCTGACATTTCACAAAGCAAACTGGCACAACCTAGCCAGCAATGGTACCTGCACTTTTATTCCCAATTTATTCAGTCAAGTTTCTCTTGTTAATATTCCAGTTGCTGTGATGGACATTCCTCTCACAACTGGGCTCCAGACTGCTGGACTATTTGAATATGCAATGAGTTAATTTAATTGAAGTAACACATGCTTTAATATTATGCTTCATTTCATTTATCTGTGCATCTTACATGCAAAACTCTTCAGTCCACAGCTTTCCAAAAGAAAAAACGACAACTGAGGAACTTTCCTTTCCCTTTTTTCACCCTGCCCTTGTGCTGAACACATTAAAACTTCATCTGCACATTTGGGAAGTTAGGTTAATGTATCTTTGAAAGGAAATAAATAATGTACAGTGAAACAAGGCAGACTTCAGTGAAGTCTGTTCTGATCTGACTTTGGTGCAAATTTCTAAGCAGGCAAAGCTCTCACAGCTCCAAGCCTGGCTTTATTTGCACAGACCCAGGGCCTCACGTGAGGATGGCACAGGGAGTTACTCACTGTGGAGATGCCAAGCAATAACTCTGTCCTGGAAGACATTTGCTGATTAGGCTATGGAAAATGAGGGAAAAAAACCCAGCATCTGGTATTCCTGAGTGCCCCTGAAGTTATTGCAGAGAAACTTATAAAAACTGTATGATCTCATTTTAATGGAAAATAGAAGTTTGGGGATATTTCCCAAAAAGCCTTTTCAAAGGAAACAATAATGCACTTCTCCATTTTCACCTCCAGATTTTAAATTGTAAACATAAACATACGTACACTTGACAGCAAGATTGACCATTTGCAGCAATGTTTTCCTCTTTGCTGTTATTTTTCCCTATCCAAAACTGCTTAGTATAAAAACTCTGCAATACCTTCCTTCAATTTAGCAAATGCTCATGAAAAAAAAGTATTCATTTCAGAAGATGAAGGATAGAAGTTTGGGAAAATAATTTGACATAAGCAGTATATTTCTATTACAGTGGGAAATGTCTTTTAAGTGAATATTGCTCTTACTCTCACAGAGGAGCCAGTGTTCAGTTTTTATCTCTTGCTTTTCACCAGTAATAGAACAGTTTTAAACATTTTGCTATTAAATGTCACCGTGAGAGCTAAATGTTTTAATATCCAAAATACCATGTTCTTTTCTGACAGTTCAGATGCATCTCAGGATGTGCAAAGGCCAGATGGAAAGTGCTCTATTCACACGGACACACTTGCTCTACACAAACCAGGCTGAAATAAAGCGTAAAACGCTTGAATGTCACCGTGCTTGGCACAGCTCTGAGGCACCTGGAGCCTTTATGCAACCATCATCCTGCAGGAAAGGCAATCACATTTCATGTACTTTAAAAAGAGTGGTGCATTTTCCCCAGGTTTTGTACCCCCCTTACAAAGGGGGACAAAGGAATCACAATCCCAGGTTGCTCCAACCCCATCCGACCTGGCCTTGGGCACTTCCAAGGATGAAGCAGCCACAGCTTCTCTGGGCAAGCTGTGCCAATGCCTCATCATCCTCACAGCTAATATTTCATCCTAACACCTTATCTAAATCTATTTAGTTGTCCAGACAAAGATAATTTGGGTTTATCCCTTCGGTTTTTTTTTTTTTTCCCCCACAGATATATGCTTGGAATTTCAGCAAAGCTCATGTTGATTTGCAAATGTCTCAACCTTATCTAATCAAAAATAAATTTAGCTTAATGACATTCTCAGCATATACAGTATGGATCTAAAATACACTTGTAAGTCTCCTATTTTCAAGAAGGTCAAATCCTAAAGTTACATAATGCAGCATTGAAAATTTCATCACTAAATACTAAGTACATTTCTTCAATGCTATTTGTGTCAAAGTGGTTTATTTAACAGCACCTTCTTGGAGTTTGTCTTTTCCAACACAATTAGAAAATGTGTGAGAGCTTTCATTTTTATTTTTTGTTGGATGGCAAAGTTCATATTCCATGACCAGGTCCTGGAGACAATCACAAGAGGTGATGAGGTCTTTAACACAATAACTACATTTAAATTATGTGGCTCCCCAAGAATTAGTCTTTCAATTAGCTTTCCATTTCCACAGCCCATTTTCCAGCTTTAGGAACAAAATGTGGTGCATTAAGGTTCTCTTCCCTTGTAACAATACTTAAAATGAAAGATGCTTTGTTTCAGGTCTCGTTAGCTTCATTTTGCTTTTTCCTTGGAATAACCTTGCTTAGCCTCATATCCTTCATAAAAGACAAAACTCTGCCAGTGAAGTGAGCCAAAGTAGAACATTTTTCACTGTATTCACTTCCCACACACAAGGGAAGATATTTTTCATTCTGTTATGTGAGGTGCCCTTTTTTTTTTCCCCCAATAGCATGAGGTGATCTGGAACACATTTCTTGCTCTGCTCCTGCCACACAGTTTCTCCTTTGAGTGTCAGTAGTCATCTTGTCCCTTCTGTGATGATTTTGTCCCTTCAGTGGGATATATTTTCCCCCTTTTGAAAATGATGAGCCAGTCCAGAATTATTCTCTTCTCTTAGACATCCCAAATATTTTACAAATTATCAGAAGCTTTCAAAATAAAGTTATTTTCGTGTAGCTGCTGTGGACACATCCTTGAGGTTACACTTTGAACAAGTCAGAGTGCAGGTTGGAGATACAATTAATATTTTGCCCAGTGCCCTCTTGGCAATGGCCAAGCTGGGTAACCTGGTCAAGTACAGGCATCCTGTCCCTTCTGTGATGATTTTGTCCCTTCAGTGATCATCCTGTCCCTTCTGTGATCTTCCTCCTCTTTTGAGTTTACCATATGCAATTAACTCCTATTTTACAAAAGAGTTCTCATGTACCTGCCTTAGATCATAGATTCAATGGTCCAAAATCTCCAGGCTCCCTGTACAATAAAGTTTTTAGATTCAAAATTATCAACACTTGAAAAACAAACATGCTTTCAGCAAATAGGCTGTTTCAGGAGCTGCAGTCCTTTCCACACTCATCCTCTTCATTTCACAGAATTACATTGCATTCTGCAATAAGTCAAGAAATCTTTACCTAACTTGCTGCTTTGTCTGTTGAGCTCATGCTACTCATTAACTTTTTTTATTAACTTTTTTTTATTATTATTATTAACTTTTTTTTGCTTAAATGTTTGCCATTTTGCTGACAAATCCACTCACAAGTCTTTTCTATGAGGAAGAAACAATCTCTGCCTTATTGTGAGTTCTGACACCTGTTAAGGCTTACTGACCATCCACAAGGCAAACTTGTAGAGAGGGATAGGTAAGGTTTTGAGTTGCAACTGCATTTGTGCTTCATCCATCACTAGCCTTCAAAACATGTCCTTAAAAACGTGCATGCTCAGAAGTTAAAGATGGTTATGTGGAAACCATTCCCTTGCAGACTCCATACAGCTGCTCATTAGTGCTGTGCTGCTAATGGGATACCTGCTGCTGTCCTGCAGTGTTCTCCTCAGCCAAATGACTCACTGGATTAATAAAATGGGATGGGGAAAGGAGTAACCTGTGCTGTGCTCACAACCACTGAGAATTTCATGTTTGAACTGTGTTTTTTCACTCCTGCAGCTCAGTGTGAGCCCCCGTGTGAGCATGGAGGGACTTGCCTGCCTCACAACACCTGTTCTTGTGCTTATGGATTCGTAGGGCCTCGGTGTGAAACAAGTATGTATGAACTCACTCAGGCTTTCTTCATCACATGTTTCAATTAGCAGAAAATTACAAGAGGAAAAAAAAAAAAAGAAAGAAAACCACCAAAAGGCTTTTTTTCTTTTTTTTCCCCCTATATTTTCCCTTAAAATGTTTCTTGAATACAAAGGATTCAAGGAATACAGTAGCTATTTCAGAGCATATATTTACCAGGAGCATTGCTGTATTATGTAAAAATATGCACATCTAAATCAACATTTTCTACGTTAAATTGCTTCTGGAAAAACAAACAAAAAAAGAAGGAAAAAAGTGCATGTTATTTACAGTAATATTTAGGAAATTTAAGATTGTGAGTGAATGTAGTAATGCTAATTTTGAGAACACAAAAGACCAGCCATACCTATTAGGAGTAATGCTACTCTGCAATACAAGTTTAAAAAGATGTTCAACACAGAAAATATCTGAAAATCAGCCTTCAAACCCTGCTCTATCAGCAGAACACATGCACTTCCATCACTACAGACCTCCCTGCTTATTTAAATATCAGGCTGCCCTTGAGAGGAATATAATTTTATCTATGAAACCGAGTAGCTGGAATACTTAAAAAGCAAAGGATTTTAGTTGTGTGGCTTCTCATAGAGAGAGAAAATCAAGGAAAGGGAGAAAGCAAATCAAGGAAACCTTTAGTTTATCTCCAGGACTAATACTATCGGTTATTGGCTGTAATAGGACAACTTTGGGATCTGCAGTGGTGTTGGTGATGAGATATTTTGATTTTTCAAAATCATATTTTTTAAAATCTTTTCCAAAGATTTTTCTAAATCTTTTCTCATAGAGAAAGCAAATCAAGGAAAGGGAGAAAGCAAATCACGGAAACCTTTAGTTTACCTCCAGAACTAATACTATCGGTTATTGGCTGTAATAGGGCAGCTTTAGGATCTGCTCTGGTGTTGCTGATGGATATTTTGGTTTTTGGTGTGTTTTGCAGTGGTGTGCAGCAGGCACTGTCACAACGGGGGGGTGTGTGTGTCACCAGACGAGTGCCAGTGCAGGCAGGGCTGGAGCAGCCCCTCCTGTGACACAGGTGAGTGCTTGGCAGGGCCTCATCCTCTGCCCAAAAGTGCCAGAAATCCCTGACATCCCCACCACAGCTCAGTGCTCAGACTGGAAATTGCTGCTTAAAGAATTAAAGCCTAAAAAGAGGAGACCAAGTAAGAATGAAATCTTAACAAGAGGAGAGCAAGTACAGGGCAAAACCTCAGAAAGGCCTGAGTTTATGTAACTGTTCATAAGTTTAGGTCTTTATGTAAGTATTCCTGAGTTTAAATGCTTACCTAAATCTCAGGGAACTTACAAACAGAATCTTTTTGCAGCTTTTTAAGCCTGTGTGATTCTGGAGCACAGAATCTTATCATGCTGTGCTGCCAGAATTCACACTGCTCCTCCTGCCTGCATCTCTCACTTGCAGAGCACCTACAGAAAGCATCCACAGGAGTGGGGAGTTCAGGAAAAAGCCACCTCCACCCAAATGACAAGGTGTGGACTGGAATTAGGTACTTATTTCTCAAAGTTTTAAACAGACACAGCTCAGGATTTTCCTATTTCTCAGGATCAAAGTCCTAAAAGCTAGGGTGGATTTTCTCCAAAGGCACAGAAACTGCAGCACTCATCTGGGACAAGGCATGCAAAATAGTGAAATATTAAAAGCTGAGAACTACCTGAATCAGTGCCAGACCTGAAGGCCCCAGAGGCAGTCTGCCTCTGCCACGGTGAATATTAAATGGCTGAGACACCTTCAGCCTACATTACCTTTCCTGGAAGGTGAGAGATGTCATTTTAACCTCCATCTCCTGGAGATTGCTCTTCCTGTAAGTGTTAAAATGACAGACCTACTGAGGAAACATAAATTAGCCCAGCTATGATCCACAGAAAATGACTGGGACTGTCACTGCTACTCTGGTTCCCACTTGCTCTGTTTTTTCTTCTCAAGGAGTTCTGCAATTTTATTTTGGAGTGGCTTTAAACAGAATCATTCCAAGAGAAGGGCAGACAACAAGCAACAGTAGCAGTAACTTCCAGACCAGAATAACAGCAGCAGGATTTTTTTCTCTGCTGACAGCTTTGGTGAAAGGCTGCCAGACTCCCCTCTCTGGCACAGTTTTGAGTGCACCACACAGAATATTTTTGGGCACTGCTGGGGTTTCCCACCTCAAGTGTTATAAAAGGAATGTCAGGAATAATATAGGTATAAAAATAAAGAAGAAAAAAGAGGACTTTATCCTGGAAATATAAACACTGACAGACTGACACGATTATGGACATCTATGAAGTAGCCAGGACTATAGTATGACTAAACCAAATTCCCCTTAAGCGATGAACTAAATCCATTTTGACTTCATAAGTGACTGCTTCTTAGTCAGAAAAACCTCTCATCTAGACTACAATTTCTTTTTTTTTCTCTCTTTCCAAATTGACCTTTTATTTCTTCTTTAGTTCGTATGAAATATTTTAGTGACCCCTAATTTATTTAAGCTTAAATGCATTTATATTTTTAATAGGCTATCCTGTAAGATACTGAAAGACAAAGGGAACAGAAGGAAAAAGGCTGGTTTGAAGTGTCACTCTGCTTTACAATGAAAACTTTATCAGATTCCTTATTCTTCACACACTGACTTCCCATCTAAATCAATTTGAAATTCTAATAGTTTTGTTTTTAACAGTCTGGTACTTGCCACATAGAAATATGCAAGACAGCTTTTAATTCCTAATGCCTGTTGTATCGTCTAGAGTAATAACAGATACATAAAGAGGCAAAGGGAGCTCAGCCAGTGGCTTTGTTGGTGATGAATGAGCCAATGTGTTGTGGGAACTGGCATTTAAATGAGGCAGAACAAACAGGTTTTTTGGTGCACACCTATTCAAGTCCATGGAAATGCCACAATGCTCTGCTGAACGCAGACAAAGCAGCAAACAATTAATATCTCATCTCCAGGTTATCCAGGGTGTATTTTATTTGACTGCATTTACTACCTTGGGATCATGCTTGGTGAGAATTCTGGAATGGAAATAAATGGACTGTGCGAATCAAAAGAATACATCCGAAATAAATTAAATTATTACATTAAATTATAGCCTACTTCATCTCCTAAGCTATGCTAAGACACCTCTGAAATGCTCCCACTGTGTCGACCATGAATAAGTGCTGCAGCACGACTGATCTGCAAGGGTTGCATTAAACTTTTCACAGTACCACTAGAAATATTAATTCTAATGGCATGTGCAGCAGTAAAAGAGTGCCTACTCTGAAAAGTTCAACATTATCAGAGATTCATGAAGTTATCTTGTATTCCCACCCAGCTGTGTGCAATCCTGTGTGCCTCAATGGAGGAGTCTGTGTACGGCCAAACACGTGCTCCTGTCCTTCTGGTTTCTATGGGCCACAGTGCCAGAGAGGTAAGAAAATTCTATTTATCATCTTGATAAAGGGCTCAGGCTCAAAATATAAATATACCCATACTCCACATGAAATATATCCAGAGACTCTCCTTGTCATAACTATGTGTGCTCCCTTGTTGTTACAGTCTGCCATAAATCCACTTTTTATTGTTCCTGATGGTATGGGAAGAAGTAAGAACTTATTGGTGATTCCATTAATGATAACTAAATAATTATTCTAAAACCATCTGAGTCAGTGATATCATTAATTAGCAACTATTCAATTAAATGAGAAAGCATGGCAGTGCTTTGTTCATTTTGGTATCCCGTGGTATGTACTATACTGGTTCAGAGCCAGGTGGTAATTTACCTTCAAATGGGGCTCCCAATGTCACCTACTTGACCACCCTAAAGTGCTGTGGATGGGAGACTTCATCAGATCCTTGCTTAGAAATGTGATCCAATATTGCTCTGATGGAGCAGGAACTGATTTTGAATACCTGTCCCAGCTCTAAGCTGAGGATAACATATCCTGGGCTTCTCACCAACTCTGTGCTGCAGAAGGCAAATTAATTATTCCTTTAATGACCCAGTATCTTATACAAGGAAGGGAACTTAGGGCCCAAGCAGCTGGAGCACCCCTGTGCTCCCTTTTTCAATATGGATTGAAAGATTCTCTTTTTTAATATGGATCTAGTAACTCCTCCTGAATCTGGGAATATAAATGCACACTTATTACCAAAACTACTTCAACATTTAAAGTTCTTTGCTCTTACTCTCTTTTGTTTCCCACACTCCTAGATTCATGTGGTCCTGATGTATATTTTTGCAAGTGAATGATTCACACAGAAAAATCTAATTGCAAATGGAGCTTGCTGGAAGCTTTTTTTTAATGCTGTTGGGGGTGAAGGAGAGAGTGAAAATTATAGACTGTGACTTGATGATCTTGCTCTTGAACACAAAAGGTGATTTTCAACACCTATGTGATTTGAAATTTTTGCTCTCAAGTGTTGTGGTTTAGACAGAGCTAAAATTTGAAAATAAGTATCCACATTCATGGGATCTGAAATTTATAGCAGGATATAATGGATGGATGCTGAAGGAACACAAAGCCATTCCTTCTGCTTCTTTGAGAAAGGGAGAAGAAGCAGCACCAAGGCCAAGTTAGCAAATGTCCAACACTGATCTGTATTTCATGGGGAGAAGCCTTTGAGGAGCTCTTTGGCAGAGACTTCAAAATCTGACACCACTGGGAATATTCTGACCACTTGAGTGTCTGAGAGACCCTCGGGTGCTGGGAATCATGTCCCACATTTGTGCCACAAACAACACAAAATCAGGATTTCCACCCAAGCAACTGCCCAAATCACTCTTTGGGGACACACCTTCCCAAAAATTACCTCTGTGAGCTGCTGTCCCACCAGAGGCACCTAAATGAGGAGCCTGTGCTGTGGCAGTGCTGATCCCCCAGGTGAGTTTGGTGCTCAGAACATTTCCTTTCCTCTCCCCAGCTGTTTGCATCCCCCCCTGTAAGAATGGTGGTCACTGTGTCCGGACCAATGTCTGCTCCTGCACCGAGGGCTACACTGGAAGGAGGTGCCAGAAAAGTGAGTTACACATTTCCCTTTGTTTTCCAACAGTTCTCTGATTCCTAAACACCTTTTTTCCCTTTTGTGCATGTTCCACAGAACATTTAGCCTGTCTTTGCGCTGTGATCACCTATATTTCCATCAGAGCCCATAATATACCCAAAACCAACTTGTTAATTAGAATAAGTCAAGTCAAAGTAGGGAGGAGAACATTTTGCTGGAATCCTCTCTAAATATTTCATGCATTCAAAATGAGTAACGTTCATATTCGAAGATTAATTAATTATTTTGCATGAAAGATTTTTTTGGGGAAAAAAATTAAGGCCAAAGGCCAAGAAGCTAACTAAGAGCCTTAAAAATATTAGAAAGCCATCGTTCCAGCTTAATTAAGGTAATTGGTTAACAGCCCTTTATCCTTGAATTTGCTCTTGTCACTGAAAACTCCCTTTTTTCACGTTACCATCAGCATTAATATTTGATTCTTAGATTCTTCTGGGGAAATAGGTTATTTTGGCACTTTTACAGACTCAATTGCTCAACAATATCTGTCAGCCAGGGGGTTTAGGATATGTATGTGAAAACTTTTTTTTTTTTCTTTATTATTTCTTAATCAGTTTGAAATTGGCAAGAGGGGAGCTGTGAAAACAACCATTCTTGGCAGGAAGAATCTGTACATTTCCAGAGCATTTTATGTCTCTCACACACAGAGGAAAAAAAAAAATAAAGCCAGTAAAAAAATTCCCTGCAGCAACAAAAGCCCTCTCATTGCCCACACTGCAGCTCTCCCCTCCTTCAGCAGAGAGGGTCGTGACGCACAGTGCACAATTGAATAGTCTGTTCTGGCAGGAATGTGCTGGAGGGAGAAAAAAGGAGGAAAAAACCTTATGTTTGGCATCTTGTTTTTGAGGTTAGGGAACATTAGAGAAGTGCTGTTTCCAGCTTTAAACACCCTGCCACATCTCCAGGCAGATCAAAGGGAAGCGTGCTGATGATGATTGCAGCCTAGCAAAGCCCTCCTCCAAACTCCACCAACTCACAGCAGGTTCCTCTCTACTTTCCAAAAGTTTCTGAGGTTTTGTTGTCCATCTTGCTATAATCTTTTGCAAAAATGTTTTTTTGAGATGATGAAAACAATTTTGTTCTGTCTAATCCAAGCCTTTATTCTACTTCAATAACTGCAATTTAGTCTGGTTTATTTAGCTTAGTGTTATAAAAACTTCAATAAAGGGCCTGTGAATAGGATGAATGAAGAGCAACATAATTAGGTGGAAGGAAAACACTACTTTTTGCTGATTCTTACTGGCCACTGACTGCTAATTGGTGAAAAATGTTGAGCAATGTTTCTTTTTTCTTGCCTAAAATCAAGAGGACATGGGACAAGTATCAAGATCCATCAAAAGAAGCAGTTAATTCACAAGATTTTGTAACAAGAAGTTTCTCCTAGAGCTGTCTTCTTATTGTTATATAGAATAACTTCTCTCTCCTCTGTCAGAGGTTCCAGATTTTGCATCTCCTCTGGAGCAGAAGCCTGCAGGGCACAGCAGAAGTCAGTCTCAACTGACCTTTGCAAACTTTCCTCCCCAGAAAACGCAGAAAACCAATGCTCCCAGCAGTGGGAGGCTGCTCTCTGTCCCACAAACCTCTCAGAGTTCAAATGCAAACACATCTCACCCCTCTTTTAGGCATGATTTCATGTCATTTTTAATCAGGCATAGACTAGATTGGGGAAAGAGATAGAATATGTGGCATACACTGAAAGGCTAAAGTGTGAACACAGGCACATGTTCCTAACTCACACACAGACAAATGAAAAAGTGCAGAATAAGTCCCAAGCATGAAGAATTCCCACTACCCAACCCCTCTTTTTCTTAAATAAAACATGTAAAAACTACATTTAAAAACTACATGTAAAAACTACATGTAAAAACTACCGTAATATCCATTTGAAATTCCAAATAGAGCTGAGTATCATGCTGCTCGTTCTGCAGTGTCACTAGCACTAAACATATCTGTATTTATACATTAATCAGGTTCATTTTGGTAATCCTGAGGCCACCAGGGGCAGCTGACTGTGCAGAGGTGAGGCAGCCCCATGGGCTGTGGTCCTGAGTGCTCAGAAATCCAGCTGGGGGACTTTTTGTGCAGGGATTCTGCTGGCCTTCCTGGGAAGGATGTGGCAAGAAGGAATCAGGAAAAACCAGCACATTTCTGCTTTACAGAGGGGTTTTTTCTGGATTTGAGCATCTTTTCTGTCAGGCTTTAAGGACTCCATGTCAGGTAGCTGAGCCCTGGGTTGCACAGGACATTTCAGCTTGCACAGGCTTGTAAAATCCATAAAAAGAGTGAGGGGAAAAAATGCACCTATCATGATAGCAAAGCTGTGATCAGATGTGAAGTTTACTGGAAGTTTAACAGTGCATCATCTTCCATTTCCAAATCACCAGGACAATGTCAGAGAGACTGCTAGAGGTGAACCTGTGGCCCAAATCACAACTCTGTGGTGTCCTCTGTAGCTGCCAGGTGACCTCACACTGAGAAATGTACAGGTGGCTTAGCCACAATGATGAATGTGACAATTCTGAGAAAAAAAAATCCTTTTGAAGGATTTTATCATTATTTTAATTGTTCTTTGCTCTGTGAATATGAAATTGCTGTGTTCTTATGTGTTCTTACACTTCTAGTATAGTTTCAAACATTTCTGACAGCAAAATAGCTTTATTATGTACTTATATACACTCAGTCTATAAACTTAGAAATTTGGGGTGGATTATTACCTGACTAATAAAACCTATCAAGATGGAGTGAGTAAACTTAATACTAAGGCAGATAAAGTGGCAGTTTATTCAATGTTGTCATTGCTTGATACATTGATATTGTTTCCACTGCTTTTAGATGTTTCTCTTTCCTTAATATCTCACCTGCAGGGACAGAGAGAAAAAAAAAAAAAAAAGCTTCTATTTAATTTTGGCAGCTTCAGATTCTCAATTGAAGGAGATAATAAAAACTAAAAGCCACACAACCCATCAAAGAGGTTATTTTTGAACCGAACCCAAACAGGCTATTGGTTTATTTTAAACACATAGAAGCACGGCTTAGGGTTTTCATTTTTATCCCTGTACAGTTTGGAATTTCTGCCTTATGATTTTTGATTCCATCCCTGTACAGTTTGGGATTTCTGCTTTATGATTTTTGGTTTCATCCCTGTACAGTTTGGAATTTCTAGTACTGTCTGCATGACAGCCAAAAACGTGCAGGACACAGTGGTGGCACCTCATCTTTTCTATTCAGGCTCGCTCTTCTTTTCTTCCTGAGCGTGTGGGAAAAGGCATTCAGCCTGAAAGTTTGTGTTTTGTATCTAAATAAACATCACTCCAAACCCCCAAAAAGTGTAAATCAGGGAGGTGTGAGTGGCTGCCAGCTGCAGTAAGTGCCTGGTGATTATGCAGAGCAGACACCCCCAGCCCAGGCACGGGTGGCAGAGCTGACAGGGAAATGTGTGCTTGTGCCTCAGCAATCTACAGCCTCGTACCCTCACTTGGGAAGGATTGTTTCCAGTGTGATCAGTCTTGTTGAGAGGGAAGAGGCAAATGCTGGCAGCACCTCAAAATAAAATATGTTCCTGGATCAACTTTGCATCCAACAAACATGCTCGAGTGCTGGAGAAAAACTGTTTGTGCAGTGGTTTGAGTTTCCCCTTTGAAAAACACAGAATTAACAATCCTGGGATGTCACTGCTTTTCAGGAGGCTTTAAAGCAGGGTTCTGACTGATATCTACTGCATCCTTACAAAAATTATAAACAAAGACAACACAGTAAGTTTCCTGTATTTACTATGTGTATTTTCATAGGACTGCTCTACAAACAACCTTTAAAAGTGAAAGCCCGTAGAAGCTGTCTTTTCTTATGAAAAGTTGGAATGAAGAGAAGGGGAGAGGAAAAGGGATTCACGGGACCACACATTTATCCTTTCCTCTGCTGTGTGCTCCTTGTGAGTGCATCTCTGAGCGAGAAAAGGCGAGCCACAGCTCCCTCTGGAGCTCATCAGCAAGCAGAGGTCAGGGGAGAACAGCATCCTCCTCCTGCCTTCCCAGCACACAGGCACACCTGGAGCCTGACCTCAGCCCCTCTTCTGGCACTACCTCCTGGCCAGGCAACACAGCCAGAGACACGGGGTTTGCTCCCCATGTAAAAGTGAGAGCAAGTTTCTGTGTGCATCTGTTTCATTGTGTTGGGCTCAATCCTGATGGGCTTTGTATCACATAAATCATCCCACTGACACTGGGGCTTTGCAGATTGGATCTCAGAGTTAGGAGATAACTATTTCTCCATTTCAGTAATTCCTGCAGCCAGGATTTATAGCCAATTCACAGTGTGCAGCATAACTCAGAGTCATTCCTCCAGCTCTGCTTGCTCCTCTTCCCTCCTCCTTTCTTTTCCCTTCCTGGTAGCATGAGGACTTTCCTTGCATGAGAGCTAGAGGCAAACTAATTGGAAATGTGAACACTGGGTTTCAAAGGCAGCTTTTTGCTAAGCAATGTCATATTGTGAAAGTCACTGATTTCCCACATTCCAGCCTTCCCATGTAATGTTTCTGTACATTACTGCCTCGCCAGCTGCATAAGCAGGAAGTTTTACTGCTCAACAAATCAGACTCCCACCGAGTTGTCATCTTGACACTGTGTGATATATTCTCTGCAATGTCTTCACTGAGTAGCCAGATTGACTTAAGCTATCAAAAACCAGCCAGTTTGCAAGCCAAAGGTCCAGCAAACCCTCCCACACAAACAAGCAGGGAACAAACCATGTATCTCATCCAAAGGCATGGAGAAATCATTCACATCAGACTTGCTTTTCATACAGACTTGCTTTTCATAAAAGCAACAAGTGTTTGTCTAAGATTCCTGGACAGCAAATATGCTTGAACAGAGGGTGTTTGGAAGGAAATGAGCAGCTGCTTATAGCAAACAGACCTGTAACTCCCTGTTCAAAGCAACAAAAGTCCAAAGATTTGTGGGCTGGCTCATCCCCTGGTTGGTGCCCAGTGTGGAGACACAGGAAAAGGAAACACTGGTCCCAGTTCCTACTTGGTTTTCCAGTCTATGTAACAGAATAGGTTCATATTAGATGTCATCTTCCTCCCCTGAGCAGGAAATACAACAGAAGATGAACAAAAAAAAAAAAAAAAAAAATCAGGCTACTGCTCTTTCCTATTCAGCTGAACAAAACAAGATCCGTGCATCTTGCCTGGGGGGAACAGGGAGAGCTGTGACTGCCCAACAGGAGAGAGTGACTCAGGCACAACCTGGTTTTTGGTGTGCTCTCAGAGCACTGCTCCTCACTGCTCACCCTTAGTAAGGATTTGTGACAAAACCATTTGTTGCCCTTTCTTAAAAACTAAATTTTTTCATATATATGTAGCAGATGCATTTATTTTAATAGGGGGTTTGAGCACATACATCTGTCTAAATTTATTTTTCAGAAAGGGAACAAGAATAAATCTGGGTAAGAACTGAATATATTTCCTAAATAAGCCCAAAAGTGTTATTAAATTTTTATTCATTCCATAAGCAAAACATTCCCAGACTACAGCATGAATTTTACTAGAGTAAGACATCTAAATTTTAATATTCTTTACCTGTATCTTAAATGTACTGAACAAATGGGCCAGATCTGCTGCTGTATATAAAATCATGCTCAAAGCAAAAGAAAAGGTATTCCTGAATTACTGCATCTCTCTTTGCAGTGGCCTTCTGGGTGACAGTAAGTGCTTTTTGCCTACTAATTGATTTAAGAAACAACATTTTGAGGGTCTACTTTTGATTAAAACATTTTTTAAATGTTTCTTTAAAAAGGAGCAATGGATCTATCACTTGAAAAGGCCAGAGGACAGATGGTCATGGAGATTAATGTTGTCTGTTTATCCACAAAAGACACAGGCAAGACAATCCTCTCCAGCACTGATTTCCATGTAAGCTCAAGCTTATTTCTGAGGCAGATAATAACGGGGTGATGGAGAGGTTGGTGCAGTGCCAGTGCAGGCAGCAGTCCTATTCCAAACTTCCTGACCAGATCCTCTCTTTTTAGCTGGGTTATCAGCCAGACCACTGCACCCTGTGGCTGCTCCCCTTGTCTTGAGGCTTGAATCTCCCTTTTCTTTTGCACAGATGAAAATGAACCAAACTGCACCAAGCACAGGCAGTGCCTCAGCCCGCTCAGGGCAAGGAGAATGTGCCCAAATGGCCCAAATTGCAGGTCATCCTCAAGCACAGAGCTGCAAAAACAATCAACAGAGGAGAAACTGTGTGTATGAGCCCTCTTTCACTTCTCATTCAGGCATGACAAGAAAGCAACTCAGCAGAACAATTGATATGCAGGCTGGAATGGTTCACTGACCTAATAAAACACAGAGCATTCTTCAATGGAGAGAAAATGTTACCAAACTCGAGCCGCTAACAAGTTGGGAATATGACCTGTGCTGAGAGTATACTTTGCAATTCCCCACATTAATTATGCACTAACAGTTGCAAAGCTGAGAATAAAGTGGAGCTATAGGCTTTTTCAAATTAATAGTGTTGCAATCAGGCTAAAACCAGTCTGTAAATGAGAAAAAGGATTTACTAATGGTTTCTAAATCTCACAGTTCCTGGAAGAATATTCCCCAAACATCTAAATATGCACTTACATGTGCTTATTTTGTTTGTGGTGGTTTTATTCTGCAAGGTGTTGAAGTATTCCACAGCTATCCCAATAATACTATTGCATGCCCAGAGTTTCACCTGACCACAGGCAAAATGAAGATCATGAGACCAAGACAGAGACATTTCAGTCCAAGGAGAGTGGGGACTCCCCTGTCTGTATTTCAGTGACATTCCCCACTGATTTCCTGAGGTTTAGGAGCCTTGCCTACCACACACTCCCAGGTGTAGCCATGATATTTTCTGAAAAATCCCTTTGCCAGGAATTTTTCTTCTGAGACGCTGAGAAGCGTCAGAGGAAAAGAAAAACAATAATTATCTGCTGCTGTGTAATGCAACAGGTGCATCTGTGATTGGTCCATGAGGTTGTTTTTAATTAATGGCCAATCACAGTCAGCTGGCTGAGACTCTCTGAGAGTCAGGAGCTTTTGTCATCATTCCATTCCTTTCAAGCCTTCTGATGAAATCCCTTCTTCTATTCTTTTAGTATAGTTTTAATATGACATATAAAATGATAAATCAGCCTTCTGAAACATGGAGTCAAGATTCTCATCCCTTCCCTCGTCCTGGGACCCCTGTGAACACCACCACACCCAGGGAATCTTTTGGAGGTAGAGCTGGAGGGATCAGGATCCTCCTTAGCTGACAGAAGATGTCATCAGCTGCTGAGAGCAACGTGACAGCAAACAGGATGGCAGTGCATCACACTGACTCTGGCAGTGCAGCCTGGCAGCTCAGGAGTTTTTCCATATAGTAGTAATTATTTTTCTCATTTTTACTGAACTAATAACTAAGTTATATTTATCTCCTGCTTTAATATCTCTAAAAGGCACCATAAGTATATCAGAGTACACATCAGAATGAAGACCCAGACATAATTAGGCAAAGCACTGACATTGCACTGCTATCTATATGGTTTGCAGTTTTTCTGACCATTTTTTTCTTCTGAAATGTGTGCTGGGTCATGCAAACTAACTCTTATTGTTAGAGCTCTGTGGTAATGTGAATATATTAGAAATGCAAACTGTCACCACAACCATCACAATTACATTTACAGCTCCCTCTGTGTCTTGTAGTAATTTGTTCTCCCGCACTGCATCCCTCAGAGGTTTCTACCAGATTATTTTTTATTATTCAGAAAGGTAATTTATTGAAGAAGTGCTTTGCATCTCTGTCAGAAGTACGTGAAGCGAGAAATAGGGTGAGCAAACCTCAAAATGATTGGTAGCTTGATATGGATAAGGATCCAAATTTTCGAGCATTGCACAAAATTTGGAATTTTATTACACGACAAGTATTCTTTCTCCCTAAAATTTAATCTGTGCCTATAATTACTGGCATTCACTGGATCACACATCTGAGGTTACTCAGATAGAGCTTGCAGAGAAAGTTATTCCTTTATTTACAGACCCAAATCAACACAGATGGGGAATTTCAGATAAAATCAAGCTGTGGGAAAACATATGTGCCTAAAACTCAGCATGGGCAAAACTATTTCCTCACTGCCCTTGGAAGCAGAAAAAAGGGGACTAGAAATTGCTGGTGTCCCAAATCCATAACGTGTTTTTCAGAGCTGTGTGCATTTGGGACCTTCACAGCAGCAGATATATTGGTACATCCATCTCACTAATGATCTGTTGAGCATCAGTTATACCCTCTAAAGGGTGAATGACATTTTTCTATCTCCACTAGTTTCTGCCAGTAGAATCCAAACAATGATGTCCTTTGTTAGAAACATCTTTTTTTGGCCAGAACACACCCACTTGAGGATTTTTTTTTTCTTATTTTTTATTTTAAAGGCTTGAAAATCACTCAGCAGGATCAAATCTTTATTTGGAGCCTAGAAGAATCCAAAGAGTGGTTCCCTTTCTGCAGTCAGGATAATGTTTCATCTGAGCAGTGCTGCTTGGGTGCATAATGCACCCAGAGAGATGGAGAGCCTTCCTCCAGTGGATCAATTAAACTGTGCTGCTGGGTGAAACTGCTGCTCTGACCTTCCAGTTTGTGTCCTGTGAAAGGGATCAGCAACACCCCTACAGTGCCATGATCATGCCATTCCTGGCACAGAGCCTCTCCACCTTCATTTTGTTTTATCAATAGCTGATATATTTTACCTATAAACACTTGAAAAGGCTGGCTTTAGCACAAAATCCACTTCTTTCAAATTTACTGGCTTCATTTTTGCCCACAGCTCTACTTCTGCCAGCTGTACTTTCCTGGCTAGAGCAGTCAATGATATTTTTAAATCTGCCCCATGCTCTGTGTCCATACTGGGCTGTATCTCCCCAGTTACAGCTCTTTGCTTTTGAGAATGTCACACCAAATCAAGGTAACCACTAAGCAGCAAGGAGGAAACAAACATTAAAACAACATGTACTCATAGAAAAAAAACAAACCCGAGGCTGATCAAGCTCCCTGCTCCACAGAAGAGCAATAGAACAAGTTGAAATATTCACTGGACCCACAGAGAAATCATCAGTTCAAAACCAACACCAGCCAGAAATAAAAGCAGTGCCTGTGAATCACCCAGAAATGTCAGCACAGGGATGGTGACTTCAGGGATAAGTTGAAGTATCTACCAGTAGGTGTTCTTTTGGCTGCATTTCTGTGCTCTTTGTCAGCAAGATACAGCCTGATGCATTGCCTTAGCTGGCCCACACAGATGTTACTGCTTGAGGCTATTTTCTCTCTTCCATCCAAAGGCAGGATGCACCCAGAAGCAGGTCAATTTACTCAGCTTCCACAGGAGAAAAAAAAGAGAGAGAGAGAAAATAAAAGAAAAGCTATTTTGAAAGCTACATCTTCTAATCAGCACTGCAGCCTGATTCACCGTCTCCTCATCAGAGCCTTGGCTCAGGATACCTGATGACAGGTAATTCTGATTCAGAAGGAAATTGTCTCTGCAGTCTCATGGCCAGGAAAGGACAAGGATGTTTCAGTTCCTGAAACATTGCAGAAGATCTCTTTATTCTAAGATTTCAGGGCCATGGTGTAATATTCCACCTCTTTTTTTTTTTACTTTATGAGGGTGGTGATACATCTTATTTCAGCAAAATTAAAAGCTTTTCAGTACTTATTATCTCCTTCTAGTGAGAAACAGTGTAATGAGGTCCTTTTGTCTAAAGGTGGCTTAGGTTAAACTAGGAAAGCTTTTGATAATGCACAGAAGCAGTGGAGGTCTGGAGGATATGCCTGGCTGTTTGTAATCTCTGTATCTGGTCAGCAGACACTGCTGCTTAATGGTGTGACCCTTCATCCAGCAAAGCTTAACTTTTCCCCCAGTCCCATCTGGTTTTACATTACAGGGATATTTTGCTTAATACTGTTTATATTTTAGTAGGAATGTTGCTGCAGATCAATGGGAACAAAGGCAGGCAGCAGAAGACACTGAAATTGTGGGTGTCCATGGCTGTGTGCTACTTACAGCAGGAGAACAAGGTTCACTTGAAACACAACATTTCAGGTGTTGGGGGGTTTTAGTAATTTACAGAAATATGTATTTTGCAGGAAAATTCCTCTCTTTGGCTGACAAAGCAGAAGGTCTGAATACCTTAGAGATTTTAAGGCTGAAGAGTTTGGTATGGAGCTTCATGGAGGTTGATAAAAGAATTTCAAAAAGCACTCCACTGGGTCAAGTGAGCCTAGAGGGGATAAGCCATGAAAAGGGTCA
Source organism: Setophaga petechia (assembly GCA_024362935.1). Lineage (NCBI taxonomy): Eukaryota > Metazoa > Chordata > Aves > Passeriformes > Parulidae > Setophaga > Setophaga petechia. The sequence continues at coordinate 5,417,781 of JANCRA010000005.1, forward strand.
CAAGAAATTTTAAGTGATTGTAAGGTCAAAACACATTAAAGCCATCAAAGAGAAATAGCTGCTGCATTAACCAGAAAGCTCAGCAAGCTGTGAATGCCCTTCAGTGTGTGGGAGGAGTGTGCCTGTTTTATGTGATGCTCTGTGCAACACCTGTGTTTTATCTTTACACCTGCAGCTGCTTGTTACCTTATCAAAACCAGCCCTCCTCTGAAATACAGCACAGAACCACGCTGCTCCTTCATCCTGCATCATCACCTTCAGCAGGGCTGACCCCATCCAACCCACCAGTTCAGGCAAGAAGAAGATCATGGAAGTGGTTCTGAGCTGTAAATGGTGGCCTTGCAGAATTGTGGCACATTTCAGGCTTGAGAAACACCACACAAATGTGTTTATACCCATGGCATTAGGACCAGTCCCCAAGACAGATGGAAAACTTCCCAAAGCCTGCAGTCTCTGGGTCAATATGCCAGGGCTTTCTTAAGAGGAGGGGAAAAAAAAAAAACAAAGTGTCTTTTCAAAGTCATGCCAGTACCTGGGAGGATTGCAATAATTTGATTTGCTCTCCTAGTGTCTGATAATTTATTTAGTTTTCCTGTGAGAGGCTCTAGCATTTTTGTTTGCTATTTTGAAATTGGAACTCCTCCACAGAGGCCAAGGAGTGGGACCAGAAAGGATCCAAACTAGTTATCATTAACAAATGTTGAAGTCTGCCTGATGGGTATTGAGATGGAGTTGTACTTAAGGAAGTCAAAGAAAGGGAGGACAAGGTGGAGGTGTCAGGAAGGAAAATGGGGGGAGATAACACTGCATTCATTTACCTAAAGGTGCTTGTGAATTCCTTGGCAAAAGGAGAGTTTGCTCCCCAGAGGGCAGGCAGGCAGAAGTGCTCCTCCAGTTCAGAACAGGTTTGGTACTGACTTGAACCCTCAGTTCACTTTGAATGAACTCCTTTGGATTTATCACTGGAGTCAGACATGCCATAAGTAATAAAGGCAGTTCATGCTATATTTTCATAGCTACCTGGTCATTTGTAAGGCAACTGAGCAAAAAAAAGGAGAAATGGAAAGTTGAAAGTCAGTTTGAACTTATGTGTTTTATGCAGATCAAGACTGGACCTCACCTGTTGCTGAAACCATTGCTGAATTACTAATTTGACTCCCTACAGCTGTCTGCTGTCAGTACAAAGAAAAAAGAAACAAAAAACAACAAGAATGTGATTGTTTGTGTAAGGTTAAAAATATACAGAAAATGTAAGCAACAAAAGAAAGAAGAAAAGATGAAATATCCATGTGAACAAGTGCTACTGTCCTCATTGCCTTTTCTTGATTTTACTTTCTAAGAGGTGGTGGGAAGATATTGTCCAAGTTTCAGACTATCTCAAAACAAAATCTGTAGATTTTCAAGTGATTTTAGGAGAGCAGGTTAGTGCTGGGGACATTATGGTCCATGAATATCAAAAAGCACAAAGTGATTTTAAATCTAGAACCAAGCTTCATGGTTTGGGCTCATCTTTTCTAAATTCTGAATGTCTGAGCTATTTTATAATTGAAATATTAATTGATCCAAGATTGTGGATCAAAAATCTCTTACTGGAGATGTGAGATCAAAGGGGAGAGAAAAAGGAAGAGGGAAAATAAGAGATTAAATGATTTCAGAGTTATGGAGGCCATGACCCCTTGAACTCAAGCAGGTTTGAACCAGTGGTTGCAGCATTTTTCAACAGCTCAGCAAGAACTGTGGATCCCTGTTAGCCTGAGTAAGCAGAGGCCAAGATTGCAGCATGGATCAGGAGAGGTGGAGAAGGAAGGAAATGGAGGATGACAGTTTGAGGGCTGGGGTCCAAGCAGCCCCTACAATCATGGCCATGCCTGCCCTGCCTGAGGGCAGGTCAGGATGCTGAGGGATCCAGGAGGCTTGGCACAGAGTGAAATGCAAATGTAGCAGCCAGGCAAGAGCAGCAATACAGCTCCAAAAGCTGCCAGAGCAGCAGCATCTGGGCTGAAGGGAGAGACCAGCACACAAAGTGCCACAAAAGCAATATTTCACTACATCACAGCAATAATTAGGCAACCTAAATCTACCTACTTAAAAATGCCTGACCATCCCTAGGAGAGGAACAAAAGGTTATTCTCCCATCAAATAAAAGTTGCTGTGTTTTTGCATGCTGTCTTTTAGTAATCACCCCTATTTTGAGGCTCTATCAGGATTTTCACCTCCTACAGCAGAGGTCTGAGGGGGGACTGTGGTCATGCAGAGCCCTGTATGCAGTGACAGCTCGGCAGTCAGGATTGCTGCAGCATTAGCACTCGCTGATGTGCACAAAGGCAGCACAACCTGGGGGCTGATGGAGGCACTGCTGTGTTCTAGCTGCTCTGCTGAGAGGAGCTGGGCGTACCACAGCCTCCCATCCCTGCAGGCAGGGAGGAACAGCACCAATTACCACGGGTGGGAAGGGCTCACTGCCAGCTCCACTGTGCAAGCAAAGCTCTGGACATGGCAGGAGCCCTTGGGCACAAATGTGTTCTGACACCTGCACTGCCAAACTCCTCCTGACTTGGCTCTCCTAGCCCAGGGCAGCCACTTGCTGTGTTACACAGCTTTTTGTACTCCACCCAATTATCCAATGCCTCCTTCCGTGTAAAATGCAAATCTTTCCCACTCCCACCATACTGGCACTGCCATGTTTCTGAATTACCCAGCCTCTGATGGGTTTTTCTGCACTTACCTTAACAGGCTAGAAGAGACAGGACAGGAGGAATTTGGGTACCTTCCTATGGCACCTACCTACATCAAAGCAGACTGTGTGACTTCCCAGAAATTTGAGATTTTAATGTTAAATGTTCTAAAACAACATTGATAAGTACAGCTTAATCAAAGACACAAAAACTAGCTATTCAATTTTTTCATGAAGTCAACAAAAAACCACATCTGGCTTCTTGTGTTTGAAAGAACTCAGCCTTCACATCTTATTTGTACAAAAGAATAGAGTAAAAAGGTAAGTATTTTAACAAGTAATAGTTCAAAAGGGCAATGGAAGAATAGATCTTTAGGATTTTTGCTTGGTTGAATGCAAAATCACCCCCAGAACTGTGTGAAAACAATCCATCCTCACCAAGGTTTTTCTTATCTAAATGAATATCTGAGAACAGGAAGGAGGAATTTTCCCATATGGAAGTGAAAGCTCCAACACTCTTTGGCCTGTCCACTTGCTTTTCTGAGAATCTTTGTAATCAGCCTCTCTGCTCTGGTGAGGCAGCTCCTACCAGAGCTCCCACCAAAGATTTTCCACGTGCCACAGCATTTCCCATAAGGATTTCTGGGACTTATCAAGCGTCTGTGATTCAGATTCTCAATTCCAAACCACTTTCCTGTTTCTTGTTTTTATTTACAAGCCAACTAACCTTCTGCAAGGAAGCAAGTGAGCCTCCACTGAAGTCTTCCCTCATTTCCCAGCCCCACATTCTTCCTTTGTTTGTTCCTGCAGGTGTGTGTGAGCCCTCGTGCATGAATGGGGGGAGATGTGTCCACCCCAATGTCTGTGACTGCCCGTCTGGCTGGAGGGGAAGGCACTGCAGCAAACGTAAGCAGCTCTGCTCCCATCAAAGTTTATATTCATTAGCCCAGTCAACAGCAATTTGTAATCTTCTAATACTAAAAACCAGCACAGAATCTGTTTTGCTGTTTCAGCAGTTTGAAGAAATAACAGTTTTAAGTACAGGTACTACAAAATGCTGTAAACACTTGATGCTTGCAGAGGAGAAAAAGCTGCGTGGGGGAACCCTGGTTCTGCTTCATGCAGCTCTGTTATACATCTTGTTATGGAAATTCATTTTTACAGTATTAAACTTGAAGCATTGATTTTATGTTTTAACAGCTTCACATATTTTGTTATATTCTGCAGAGAAATGTCATGTATTTCAAAGTACAGAACTATCTAAAGCCTGCTATAAAACTTTCCAAACTGATGTACTCTCAAGGTCATCGGTGCATAATTTGGAGAATGACGTGTTCTTACTCTGTAACTCTGACTACAGTTACATAAAAATGTAATTAAAAAAAAAACCTCTCACCCTAAAATACTTTCAAGGAATATTTTTCCATGCATGGCTATTCATTACTATGAAGTTGACAGATAAACTGAATAAATTTATAATCAAGATGACATACTGTATGTAAACCAGATTAAAATATTGGCTTTTTACCCTTTGGGTCCTGCTAGCAAATATGATTTCAGAACTAGTGGCTTGACTTTATAATATTAATAATTTATTCAGAAATGCTGAAGGAAGGAAGTGTCTCATACATATACACCAGATCATGCACTCACACTTTCAGGATCTCTGAACAAAATATGTATGTAATAAAGATATCAAACTTTTCCATGAAAATATTTGTTTTTTGCATGGAATAAGTAGTGCATGAATGTATCATGGAGAAATTATTCTTAGCTGATGATGAGCTAAGCATTAGAAATGCCAAGTCTCACAGCAGACAGTTATCAGAGATAAATTCCTTAAGAAGAAAATATCAAAGAATCCTGGTCATCATACTGATGATGTGGTGAACAGAACACACCCATTCCTTTGGAAGTCACCTGTTGTGAACAGGCCTAAAAAAAATAAATTTCTTAAAGAACAAAGAGTAGGCTTGCTGCATTAAAAAAAAAAAAATGTAAGCCTGCTAATTGCAAAACTGAACAACTGGATAAGCCAGAGACTTGTATCAACAACTTAGTAACTATAATCATAACACAGGGGTATTTCCAGGGAAACTGGATCCAAGGAAGGACCTGGGTGTCCAGCACCTCAGGCCTTTTCAAGTCCCTCAACTCAGCTGATTGGGGCACTCAGGATCTGTGTTGTGACAGGTCCATTCTTTCTGTCTGTAATTGGTTTATAGCTTGGATTTTTCTGAACCAGTCATTTTGGCATTTTCACGTCTCATTTGTTGATCTTTCCTCCAAACTTGGCTCGAGCTGAGGTTGTGCTCCATGAGGTAATGTTTCTAGAAAGTTCCTTGTCATTTTACAATGATTGCCACTTTATCTTTTCCCTGGTTCCACTCCCCCTCCATAAATACACGACAGCATTAGTTTCTCATACAACCAATTACAATTAGTTACTTGTATTAACAAACACTTAACTTTACATACACACTTCTCAATTTAATTAACTACTTTATCCCAAAAAGTTCAAATTTTTATTTCATTCATGACATCAGCCACATGGAATAAAGCCATGTGGTGCCCTCTCAGCCAGCTCTTGAGCACACAGACCCATCCCATCCATGCTCTCACCTGTCCCATGTCCCTTCCCAGCTGTTTGCCTGCAGAGGTGTCTCCATGGAGGGGAGTGTGTGGGTCCCAACATCTGCCAGTGCTCTGCAGGATGGGTGGGAACGCTCTGCCAGACCCGTGAGTGCTCCTCATTCCTGCACCTTGTAACCACCTCAGCTTTTTACACATTGCATTTTCTCCTGTGTGTGTATTCTGTCAGGTTTGTGCCTGAACTCAGTCATTTCCAACCTAAAGGATTCCATGATTCTACTATGTCTAAAATTCAACCTTAAAGGTCTTTTCCAACCTAAAAGATTCCATGATTCTATTACATGTAAAAAACAACCCTAACATGATTAACACCTGAATTCTTTCTCTGATTTGTCAGAACTGTCCTATGCTGCCAGTAAAACTGGCACTTTCAAAGACATTCCTAGACTGAACATAAGAGGCCTGACTCATCTTTTTTCTCACATGGATGCTGACACCAACCTGTCAGACAAAATAAGTACATTTTAAATTAAATCATTTGAAATACAAGGTTAAAAGGAGAGGTCAAGGAGAAAAGGAAATGGAGTACCCATTCTCTATACCCAAGTGGGATTAAGCACAGAAATTCTGTGTGTCTGCTAACCTTAGAGCCTGACCCTGTAAATTCTGCTTGTTCAGACTGACCAAGGTGGCTGGAAGTATTTGCATTTGGGGGGGTTGGAAGACCTGGAATGGGAAGAGATCTGTTATTGCCAATTACATCCAGGGTCACTTCAGTTTGTGGCTGCCATTAGCTTTACAGCAAAAGGGTATGAGGAAAATATCAAGACATTATCCCCTGTAAAGGGCATTATCTCCTTTATCTCCCTTTCCCTCACACTCACAGAGCATAATTACTTATGGAAATCTTCTGTCAGCTAACTCCCAATGGCTGTGTAATTGTTTCTTTGTGCCAGCTGTCTTCTAGTTCAAACATGGGAATGTTTAAAGTTATTGATGGCATATTCTTGACTCAGTTTATAAAATAAATAAACAAATCGTGCTTGCTCCTGTGAAAGGCAAGTAGGACTAACATCAACAATTTCTGCTGTCCTATGTAAGCACACAAGCCAGGTAATTTTTTATAGATTTATCTAACCTCTGAAACTTTGCTCCAAATCCCTTCATCTGTTAGTCATTCTGATTTTAGTACTTCTTCCCATAGTGGGAGGTTAAATCTTCTTTTTTTTTTTTTGTCCAAAAGGGTCTGGCTGAAACTCCCAGGTCCCACAGCAACCCCAAATTTCTGCTTTTTTAAAGAGATGGAGAGAAGACTTTTGTCAGAGAGCAGATGGTGAGGTCTTACAATGCTGCTCCAGGGTATTCACAGCGAGGCAGGGGTGAAGCAGGGGAACAGGAAAACCTTCATCCTCACAGATGTTAGGTATGGAAGTGTAACCCTGAAAGTAAGTCATGTTTCATGTTCAATGGGAGGCTATTCCCTCAAACCCTGGACTCAGTGGAACAAAAGTATTTATCTGCCTAAGCACGAGAATCCTCCTGATTGCCTGCCTTGCTCATCTCTTCCTCAGCCCTGGCAGAGGCTGCAGCAGCACAGAGGGCTGAGACCAACCCCTGGTTGGTGTTTTTGTTGCTCTTGTACTGCTTTGGCCTCTGTCCCATCTCCCAGCAGCACAGGGACAGCAGGCCAAACCCAGAGGCTCTGCCAGAACCCCTCAGCTTCTGGCAAGGAGCTCTTTGGTTCACCACCCCACTCCCCTGTGCAAAACTGCTTTGTCACATTTAAGCTCCTGAGGTTTCCCTGAGCTCAGCACCCCTGCCTTGCTTGGATGTGTATTCCCAAATTCTGTGTTGCACTGTCACACCAGCAAGGCTGAATTCAACCCAGATTTGCACAACTTTAACCACAGACTTTGGCTATTAAACTCAACAACAGAGCAAAATGTTCACATTGTAAGATAAGAAAGTAGTAGCTGCCACATATTTTTCATTACATGAAAATATTATTTCATATTTATTCTTTGATATTGAATTAAATCAAAACTACATATATTTGAATATTTGATTCATACTATGTATTATTTCTATGTTTTTAAATTATTAATCTCAATAGTTTCCATTTTGTTAATCTCAATAGTTTCCATTTCATAATGCAAATATTCCCTCTCGCTCCACAAGTAACAATTCAGAGGATAGGTGTTTTCAACAATCACTCTGTAATCCAGAATCCATTAGGGTAGGATTTTTTCTCAGGGGCTTTTTCAAGGGTAGGAGATGATTAGATAATCCCAGCTTCATTCTTTGTTTTCAGCCTGTGAATTCACTTGAGTGCCCTTATCAGGATGGTGGTGATGGAAATGCAGATACTGGTTTCATCTATACCCTCATTTTTTCCTGCCTGACTTCCCAACACACTGGGGAGGGTGACTAAACCCCAGGACACACAGAGACTTCCATGGCTATTTTCTGGACATTTCCCAGATGGAACAGGTTGTTGCAATCCTTTATACTGAGATAGCCAGAGCAGGTTCTTAAGTCAACAAAAGGAACAATGGACAAATGCTAAGAAATCATCTTGGGCATCTACTTGGACATCTACTTTTAGATTTATCTTTCATAAGAGTCCCAGATCACCTCCATCTGCTCAGTTTCTAACTCACAAAGGCCTGAGCCCACATGGACCATTCAAGAAGATATTTGGAGGCAGCAGCTGCCACAATAATTCCTCTCTAAACACTTTACTTCTTCAGCCTTCTACTAAACCAGAAAAGGTAGAAAAGTAGATTCTCTACTTTTAGGTTTCTAGTAATTTAACTATTTACAGCCTCAAATACTAATGTCTCAGAGTTTCTTGTCACCTTTCACCAGGAACAAAGACATCAGGAACAAAGATCTCTATCAAAAGTGATAACCCAAAAGGCTTCAACCCTTCAGCAGACAAACCCACAGACATTATCCTAGAGCAGATTTTCCATTCTACTGCAATAAAAATTGGCAATGTCTAAGGCAGAATAATTTTATGTATAAAATATTTTGAAAATGCCTCAGAGCTAGAATAGACTGTAATATCAAAGATAACAAGGAGCTTATAACTAATTTGGAACAGCTCTGCTACATTTTGGAGATGCAACCACACAGGCAGAAAACTCTGCTTCTTTTGCAATGATGCACAATGAAATTGCATGTCTATGTCAGGCAGTGAATTATGATTTCTTAATGCTAAAATCAGTCCAACTCCCAATGACATTGCAGAGACATCTGTGCAGGAGTTTTACCCTGGCTGCAACCAGAGAACTTGGCAAGAGCAAAAGAGACTTTCAGTAGACATTGATAATGGATAAAACACAATAGTCCTCCTTTATCAGACTGTAAATAAAGAGGTCAGTCAAAAGAGTAGTTTTCTTCCTCACTCATCTGTAACTGAGCAGAATGGCTTCTGAAAGAGAATCAATAAAATAGGTCATTTGTCCCAACAAATAAGGTGTATGGGGGAATTCACACGTTAGCCTTGATAAATACCTGTGACTTTGAGGGGCATAGTTTAAGGAATAATGGTCAATTTTCAGACTGTACTGCAAATGTAGGGAAATAACCTTTTGGAAGAACAGGTTAAAAAAGTTATTTGAAATATTTAACACGTCTCAACTATAGAAAAGAGCAGCTTTATAGAGGAGTGTCACAGACATCTTTTATGAAAAATCTTTCCTTTAAGATTTTTCCTCTTGAGAAGCTGAGAAGCCTCAGGAATGAAATGTAAATAATAGTTATCTGCTGCTGTGAAATGCAACAGGTGGATCTTTGATTGGCCTATGTTAGTTGTTTTTAATTAATGGCCAATCACAGTGAGCTGGCTCGGACTCTCTGTCCGAGACAGAAGCTTTTCTTATCATTCTTTCCTATTCTATTCTTAGCAAGCCTTCTGATGAAGTCCTTTCTTCTATTCTTTTAGTATAGTTTTAATGTAATATATATCATAAAATAATAAATCAAACCTTCTGAAACAAAATCAAATCCTCCTCTCTTCCCTCAACCTGAGATCCCTGTGAACAGTCACAGAGGAGGGTTCTTCCATTAGAAGCTTTTTTGTGTGACTCTGTTTTTAGCTTCCATGGCTGCAAAAATACCCAAAAACTTGCTTTTCTAAAAAAGAAAGAAACAGTATCCCAGTGTCACCATGTTCTCCTATCACTTATTTCATTCCTATTCCATATTAGACACCAGTTTAAAGCTCCATGCCTGTGTTTTCCCCTTGCCTCCTGTGCTGGTAACTCACAGCTCTTTTTCTTGGGCTCAGAAGGAAACATTGGGCCAAAGAAATGAACATCTGGCAGCAGAACCTGATCACCCTGCCAGATACACCCAAAACACAGCTCAGGAAAGTCAGAAGGCTTCTGGCCAGGGGTACAGGTCTGCTGTTCAAGGCTCTGAATGCAGGATCAAGGTATAATTCTAACAATTAATTATAAAGTATAAGAAGGTTATAGTTGTGAAGGATGTTCATCATTAAAATTCATGCTGCTGTCTTCTGTTCTAATATTATTGAACCCATACTGGCTCCTCATTGCCCTTCAGAATAACTTCTCTTTATTTGCATGTTATAAGTGTCAAGCTTATGGCCTTATAATTTCCTCAATATTCTTCCCATTCTCTCTCTCTGCCTTGCACACCATCCTAGGCAGGATTTCCTCAAGCTTTCCTCTGTAACCCTTCCAAACCTTAAAAAAAGCAAATAATTTTGAAAAGAATGCCATTCGCATGCAAATTATAGCTCTGTTCTTTTAGCATGCAGGGATAAAACTCCTTCTGTAATTGGCATTTATTGATTATAATTTTAACATAAGCTTAGCCTGTTAAATGCCTTTGCTGAATCTGTACAGGATAATGCATACATAGCTGGTGTCATTTTTAGTGTTTAGTGGCTTAGCATCCCTTGTAAATACATTTATGAAATATTCATTTGAACTTCAGCTCTGTTATTATCCTCTGTGATGTCAATTCCAATTTTCCTCAAAAATGTTTTTAACTTTTCTCCTAACTGAGCTCTTGTTTTTCTTTCTGTAGTGCTCAGAAGCTGGGGGGTGAACAGGGAGAGATAGACAGAAAGAAAAGGATGAAAAAAGGAGCATATATTTTCCCTTTATTTTAATTTATTTTCACACACTGAGAATCAGGGAAATCACAGACAGAAAACAAAATCCTAGTACCTCATTTAATGCCCATGTGTACCAGAACACCCCCAGGTGCTATGGGGATCTGCAGAAAATCCACCTCTCTTTGCGTTACCTGTTCCTATTTTATCTGCTATCAAGATGAAAGGAAAGTCAGCTTCCATTTTTCTCCAGCCCATATTCATATCAAACAAATAATAGAAATATACACAATTCTTTCTCTAATAATATTAACACAGACAGGTCTCTCTCTTCCTGCTTACCATACAGTGGAACAAAACTGGCTTGGGCACAAGGAGCCTTTTCTGCTGACAATGGAATCCCTGTTGGGAAATGGTTTTGTTCCAGTGAGCCCAATTCTAGTTTTCCAATTGTAATTCTGTCCTTTCAAAGTTCCTGGAGGAGCTGGAGTAGCACTCTAGAGATGATGATAAGCTCCCTGATCTAGCCTGAGTGTAATTTCATTCCTCCTCTGCCCCCTCCACACCCAGAATGCAAACTTGCCCCCTGCCCTCTCAAAAAAAGGAGAAATTCTGAGGTTTGCAGTTCACTATTCTGTACCTTAAGGAGATTTTTGCAACAGACACCCAACAAGACCAAGTTTCCTCCTTAAAATTTGTTTCAAGAAAACAGCACTTTTGCCTTTCCAAAGAGACAGGAACGCATCAACAATCTCTTAGACCAGGAAGGCAAGTTCCCAGCTCCAGGTCACGGGAGTCCTGCCCCCACAGCCTCTGGCACAGCTGGCTTTTCCCAAAGGAGCACCTGGAGGTCACAGCACATGCAGGTCTGTGTGTGTTCTCATTCTGGACATGCTCTGGGGCAGTGCTTTTGACACAGCATGAGCTCTCACTACCTGATCATAAAAACATTCCTTTGCCAAGCTGGTTACAGACTCTCATCTTTAAGATGTGTAGAGGGGCAGCAAGCCTGGTTCTTTTCTTCTCTGCCCCATAGCTGTGAAGTTTGTTAGAGATATTTAGATTTTAATATTCCTCACTCTGTCAAAACCTCAGCCTCCTCACTGGCATAATAACCTGACAGTTTAGACCTGACAATACAAATTCCAGGTCATTCCACAATGCCAAGGTCATTATAACAATTGTTATAACTCTGACAATCACTTTTAGATGCCTTAGGATCCCACAATGTGTTTCCTAAAGAAGTTTGCCCTGGTCTATCTCTGAAACTTCCAATCTCAACACAAAGACTTTGCCCAAACTTAAATCCATGTCAGAATCAGAACCTAAGTGCAACAAACTAAAATTGTGGAATTTGGTCCTTCAGCCACTTAATTTATTAAGTTGATCTTCTGTAGGAAAAATAAAAATCTCATAGAAAATGCAGCAAATTCATTTAAATCTGATGGAACATCCTGCTCCATCATGAAGGACATTGGTCACATACATGTGTTTATTTTATTTTCAGCTCTGTCTTACTGGGGCATGGTTGGCAGCTTCCTGTACTCTGCCACACAAGAAAATGTAAGGAACCACTTGTTGAGTCACATCTGACCAGTTTTTAAGGCATTTAGTTTGAATGAAACTAGGATATAATATTCTGGCAATATTTATAGAAGGTTTAGCTCATGAGATCTAATTAAAATACTGTGATGTGTGTTCTTCTTGAATTGGTGCCCTCTGAATTGGCTGTTCTTTTTCCTCTATGCCAAAACAATGTCATAACAATGGAAATTGCTAATGAGGATGAAAAACCAGCTGAAATTTGACTAATTGCTTTTTTCTCTCTTAAAAATAATAGAACACTGAATCTTTTATTAACAGAATATCTTCAAATTGATGGGCCTTTATAAATGCAGTGGTGCTCTAGATAAAACATTTCTCTGGGTTTTTTTTTCCTTGGGATAAGTAATTCATTAGTAACTTTCTATGACCATGAAATCACATGCTCTTACTTGGTTTCCAGAGGTGTGAAGTTCACCAAATTCTCCCCTTTATTTATTTATTGTGATATAATCACTTTTGGGAGTACATATTTTAACATATTCTTTCATCCCAGCTCGAGGTCAGCTCTTTAAAAAGCTGTATTTTAATTGGAACAAAAGAAAATCAATTTTGGTACAAATCTTGCTCAACCATCAATGCCCAGAATGTATCCTGGCTTTCAAACCTAGGTCTTGTACTGATCCATTTCCAGCTGAGCCAAGGTCACAGCTTTGTCAGTCTTCTCTTTCCCCTATAAATGGGAAAAAAAGGAAAAACTAAAAATTGTAAACATGAGAGACACAGAGGCATGAGAGGCCTATGACAAACCATCTTTAATTTTCAGTATTTCCAAATGTTCACATCCTGATTACAATACTTAGAATAAGTGGATTTCTAAAGAATTTTGTCCTTCATCTGTGGCACTTTGTGAGCAAAACTGTCAATTTGGGAGCAGATGCATCAGACCAAATGCCTGTGCTTGCACAAGTGGCTGTGCTGGGTCAGCATGTGAGAAGGTAAGGCCCAAAGCCACTGATCCTTGTGGAAACAACAAAAATAACCAGATGTAACTGAAACAGCTCACAGGAAAATTAATAAAGCCTTGTTAACCCTATGGAAGATGTAAATAAGGTTAGAGAATATTTGAAAGGAAGTTGAATGACTGCTCAGCTGCAAACTAGGCCTGTATTTAAGTTCTAGGGAAATTTTCCCCCATTTTTTATGCCTTGCCCTCAGTCAGACCTGTCTGACTACCAGAGTGGTTTGTGAGGCCATTGCACAGCTGGGCCTGACCTGGCCATCACACCAGTGGGGTTTGTTAGAGATATTTAGATTTTAAACTGCTGAAGCCACAGTCATTGCCCAAACCACAAACACAATTCCTGTCAGATGTCCTGGCTGGCCAATCTCCTGCTCTCAAACAGGAGCCTGCCCCATCATTTACCTGTACTAGAATGCCAGGGGCAAAAATCAATGTATTTTCATTTCTATTATATAACATATTAAGAGAAATCATGAAACTCTATTCAAATAGTCACTTAATTTTGTTAATGATAATTAGAATTTAATATCACAATTAAACTCCTGTATAGATTTTTTTAACAAGTACATTCTCCTAATAAACTACAGCTCCTACATCAATACTGAAATCATCTGATGTAGATAAGATGAGTAAGTGATGTAATTTTCTATACATAAAAAACCTATTTAACAGATTGGCCATGGCCTAGGAGAATGAGGTGCACATTTTCTCAAATAATTGCCAGAAGAATTCTAAATGAAGGCAGGGATATTCCAAGATAAACTGGAATTTTTCTCTGCAGGTGCTTCCATTCAGGAGACTTTCCTTGCTAGGTCAAGAGTTGACCTTTCAGATCCATCAGACCAAGATTAGCAGGACTGCTTTAAAGAATTATTCCAGCTCTGAATGTGCACAGTATGATATCTGTCATTTCACCAATGAAGGGGAAGTCTATTACACTTAGAAGAAAATATTAAATAATAATAATAAAAAAAAATCAAACTTCCATTTCCACATGAATAAACTATTACACACTAAATCAGTCCTGACAGAAAAAGAAAGTAGAAAAAGACTTTGCAAATTATGTCTGTCCAAAATGCCAAGTCACCAGTGACACATCCAAACACACATGTCTCTGTAACAATGATTCCTCTCACAGTTTTTAACACTTTTTGAAGAACCCTTCAGTTTCAGGGCTTATTCTGCAGAAATCCTGATTGGGCACTCTGATATGGACACGTGTTGTTTTGATGTGAAAAGGAAATGTTCTGAACAAAAGGGACTTAGCAGGTTTCCTTCAATCTGTGAGCCTTGCTGAAAGCTAAATTCAGTTAGTAATTAAAATTATGGATTTCATTGTGTCTAATATAAATTACATGGCTTATGTTATATGTAAGCAAATGAGCTACTCCTCCAAAAAGTCAAAATTATGAGAGAGATGGAAATGAAAAGTGACTTACTAGCATGGATTATTGTAAACTGTACACATACCCACATTTCTGTAAAAAACTTGGGATGATAAGCCTCCCAAAAGTTCATTTATCAGACTGGATTGGGTACAATGAACAATCTGTATGTGCTTAAATCAACTTCTCCAAGCCTGTCAGTCGTGGAAACCTCCCAGTTTATCAGAGTCATTTTCAAGTATTTAACTACATCATTAGAGCACAGTTTTGACTTCCCTAACACTGAACATAAAACTTGCTGTGAGTAAAATTGATGCTGCTTGGTGCCACCTTGGTGAGCACAGGCAAAAGCTAACTCAGGTGTCCCAGTGGCAGCATTTCCATGGCTGAAGGAAACCCCAACCTCTGCTGCCTGATTTTATCCCATCTTCCTGACCCAACCAACCAAGCTGATAACCCTGTTCTCTGTCCAAACTCCAGTTTCCCCATGTCCTTCCTGGTGTGCTGTGGCTGAGTCCAGCCCCCAGCAGCTGCCTCCCCAGTGGCTCCTGGCTCTGATTAATACATTTATTAATACATTGATTAATACATTTAAGCAAAGAGATTTACATTTTTCTGCCACAGCCCTGCACAAGTCCTGTCTTTCCCACAGCCCTGACACCTTATCGTTTATTTTCCCTTTTGGGAATGGGTGCAGTTGACTTTTCCTCTGAAAGCACCAACTTTATCCTCTTCGCTTAATTTTTTATTATGGATTTCAAGCTCTTTCACCCAATTATCAAAAAGATTTTTAATTCTAAGCCTGCTTGCACTGCCTCCGAGTGTGACATTGTTCAAGAATGTGACATCTCATTGCCTGAGACATTAAGGAAAGTGGTGAATAACAGAAAAATCAGGAGCTACAGACTACTGATAAAATTATTCCTTGATAAAGTTTTCTCAAACAGGCCTTGCTCCTGAGTGATTTATTATGAATCATACTTACTGTTATGACTGAGTCATATCAGAAGTCTCCCTAAAGTAAAAAACATCTGTTCTTGTGGGCAGACTGACTTCCTCCCTCACTAAGCTTGAGGAACTTATAAATTGATTGTTTAAAAATTTATGTTAGCATCTCCCCAGATACCAACTTAGTCTGAATCTTTGGCTGTCATTCCCTTGCTTTTTTTCTTATTTTTTTCTCATCTAAAGACATGTACTGTGCCCATTGGGACTATTTATATCCTTTGGGAGTTCTCAAAGCAAATCACTGCTGGTTTAGAAACTGCATCTTTAAATATGCTGGGGTAACTGAGGATCTCTTGACCTGCAAAAGCTGCTTCATGTAAAGACCCTCTTGTTTGCTGAGATGTTCCATATGGGGAGTTAATACCCAGCAGACAGCATGCCATAAATGCAAATCCCAGTTATTGCCCAGCCATTTAACCTTGTAAACAGACCTTAAATCAGACATTTCTGAATCTACATACTCAGTTCCTTCCCTATTCTCCCTTGCATTCATGTTCCCTTGCTAATTCTGATCATGTCAAACCTGCTGTCACATTTAACCTTTCTGTGAAGAGTGAAGAGGCGCTGAGCACATCAGCCTTGCCTGTGTCACCTGCAACCTTCTCTCCTCCCTGCTGGATTTACCACTGCATTTGCTATGGGAGTTAAAACTCAGGCTTTGCTCTGTTTCTGTTATGAATCTTCGAGTAATGGGAACAATACAGTAGCAGTGACATGTAAAATTTCTCAAAGAAACCTGTATAAAATTGGAGAGGGGCAGCCTCTTCCCTCCCTTCAGCAGCAGCTGACCAGGGATGCTCCAGGTGACTGCACCTGAACTTAACTGGGGAAAAGAATGCAAAGTAATTGCTTCTTGTCCACTTTAGGACACTGATTTCCTCCTTTAAACTTAATTTTTGTTTTCAACTCATTCTCATAAAATTAGACTGAAATATTCATTTTCAGCATTTTTTTCAGAGTACAGACTGAAAATGCTAAGGAAATAGAATCATGGACTCACAGAATGGTTCTGGTTGGAAGGGACATTAAAGATCACCTAGTTCCATCCTTCCTGTCCTTTATTTTTCTTTTCTTTGCATCAAGAATCTGCAGGGCAAGAATTATTTACTGTGGAAATACTGAAAATGTCACAAATCCAATCAAACTGTCTGATGTGAATAGAAGCAGAGAGCTGGGAAAAAAATAAAAAGGCCTCACTGAATTTTTTTTTCCTCCATAAAGTAAATAGTGCCTGGAGTCTGGTTTTGCCAGTATATTTGGAAAAACTGGATGGCCCATATTTGCTTAATCAAGTTATTCCCCATTTTCTGCTGTAATCTTTAGCATTGCTCCCATTTGTGCAGTTAAGATTCCTGGAGGAACAATATACATTTCCCTAAATTATTCTTCATCTACATCCTATTTCTCACATTTATATTGCCAATTGATTTGCAATTCATTTTGTGACATTTTTGGTTTACTTTGTTTTGGACTTCTGCTAAACAAAGCCTGCCAACAGCATTCCTCAGAAGGCTAATGAACTTGCTAGAATAGCAATCACTCTCTTAGAAACCTTGTGCGTGTGTTTAATTTGTATTGACTCGGAGAGATCCAGATAATTTAGCAAGTTCCACGGCAGACATGAAGACAAATGCTCGTGCTGACTTTCACATTCAAACCTGCCATTAGAGCACATTTGCTCAGGGCTGCAAGGGGTGACCCAAACAAAACAGGCCAAACAAACCTCATTTCCAATGGAAGCACAGTTAAAAACTTTGGCATTAGTCCCAACAGAGGCTGAGACAACCCCTGCACCCTTTGTACAACGGGGAATTTTGGGGGAAGTTGGAACTGATATTGTATCTGTTGTCCAAACTGATACCATCACGTTTCCTGGTTGTTTTTGCCTTCCTAAATGGATTAAAGTAATAGCATTAATTAAGCCAACAGAATTAATTTAAGATAAACAATGTTATCTAGTTAGATATAAATGGTACATAATACTACATTACAAGCTATCGTGATGGTGTATCTTCCCAATAAGAGTTTAAATCTTAATGTGCTAAACTTGTCTATCTCTTGAATATTTATTCTAAGGCAGAAAGGAACTGAGAACTATAGCCTGTTGCAGAAAACAATGATTAAGAAAAGTTAAATCTTATAGAAATTATTTTTAACTCTAAAATTTATCAGTGAATGGAACAGTAACTGGCCATCTATTCCCCAGGAATGAACCCAGTGAGCACCTCCCAAAGATTAAACACACTATTGATTTCAGTACAGCCTGAAAATACACAGTGCCTCTAATAAACTATCTCTCATATTAAGGCAATCCTTTGCTACTGCCAGTGACCTTCACATCACTATTACTTAGTTCATTTATACATTAAGAGACATTAAACCACAAATCAAGGGTGCTCAAGTTATCCAACTGCATTCAGCACCAGTCAATGTACAAGTCAGTCATCTGTGGAGTTTTCTGAAAATACAGCTTGTCTCTTCAGAAATTATTTGACAAGTAAATGCAGGTAATAGGATATTAGAAAGGAAAAGTCAAATACAAGCAGTATTGAGCTGCATATGTCTGCTGGTCAGACTATTTGTGCATATATATACTTATATTTTTATATACATATATAAACTTACACATAAAAATATGCACACCTAAAATCCAGACAGACATTTCAATATAAATGTGTATATACACACATGGAAATGTGCAATGTGACACAGATATGCACATGAATTTTATTTGGCCTCAATGAGCATATATCACTCTTCCAGACAGTACAAACTTTTTTTTTTCCTCAAATCCTTATTCTAATTAAACCTGTCTAAATCCCAGTAGGCACTTGTGGGAGTCTTTTAATAGAAAATAATTGTACCATGTACTAGTCACAAATAGTACCTGGATACCACTATTCAAAAAGTAAGGAAGGGTATTTTAGAGTCAAACTGGAAAGAAAAATTTGGATACAGGATGTTAATATCAAGGTCAACATGTCATATCAAATACAGATGTATCAAGATTAAGAAACACCTTTCTTCTTGTCCTGAATAATAAAATAACATCAACCTCTTTATGTGCTTTGTAATAGAGATTTCTATAAAACTGCCCTTCAGAACAGGTTCTTAAATGTATATGCCAGCATAAAATAAAGCTTTTCATATCATCTATTATCTTGCCTTGGGATAAAGCAAATTTGCTCATGTATTTAAAATGGAATGATATTCATGGACAACTTCTGCTGGATGAAAATGGGATAAGTGCCCTGAAACGCTTTCAGGCAAGAAGCCAATGATCTCCATGCGTTATACAGAAGTGGCAGAGTGATTTTTTTTTATTTTTTTTTTAAGGTGCACCTGCTTTAGATGAAAGAAATTGAATTCCAACTCCATAACTGTCAAGCGCCACCGCAAATAATAGAGCCTGAGCGGAATCACTGCAGCAATATTGCTATTTTCCTGTTGGGGCGATGGAGCAGAAACCAGCCTCAGCTCCTGATAGCACTTTACCTGCATGCTTTGGGAACACTTCCATTCATCATCCCACTGCTTAAGCCCTTTCAAAAACATGTTCTTCATCCCCTGGTTAATAAAACCTATGGTTAGCTAAGTGAAAAGTGTAGGGAGTAGGAAAAAAAAAAGGGAGCGTGGTTTTGCCAGAATTGCATAAATTCCTAAGAAAATACTACAATGAATCATTTGAGCACTTGCACTTGTAATATTTCTTACATGAAACTCCATGCATGAGGCTGTTTTTTCTGTTGTCCCATAAGCAGCTGAATCCTCATTTCTTTTTTGCAGCTCTCAATAGGATGAAGAGAACAGCAGGACAATGAAGACAATCATTTGGGTATTGATAATCTGACCGAGCACATTTTTCATTTGGGAAGATGCAGTGTGGAGAAATTACTAGTTCTCTCCCTTTTATCCTTATATAATCACACAGAAGAATGAAGAAAAAAGCCAAAATCTTTCTTTTATGTCAATAAACCAACATTTATTTTCAAACCTGTCTATGGCAAGAGTCAAATTTATGATCTGCAGCTGCAGTGACACCATCACAACTGCTCCTGACAAGATTTTACAAGGGTACAGACCACTTTACAATAAAAATTTAGTGCCATGTTATTCTGCTTTCATTAAAATTTGATGGCACAGATCAATTCCCTCCTTTTTTTGGATTTTTTTAATAAACATGAATGTTTATCCACAGTCTAGAGAAAAATGAATGAATTAGATCCTGCTTTTACTGAGATATTTCTGTGATTACCTGTAAAAATACCTCAATCATGTTTAACTAACACAAACTCTTTTTTTTTTTTTCTTTCTGCTGAGTAACTGCTAAAGCCAAATGTTTTCCTTTTCTGAGCTCTTAATGTGTCAGCATTTATTTGGGGAGGTATCAATGCATCACCTGGGGAAAGAAAGGCTTTTCCTGGGTCACTAAACCATTGAAATGCTGAGGACACAGAGAGTCCTGTGTAGCCAAACAACCCAAATCCCTGGAGGCATGTTAGAAAACCATCCTTCTAATCATGTATTTGGTAAAATACTGGAAAATCTAGGTGAGCTCAGAAATTTGCAGCTTAATCTACAAAATTTAGATTTAGAGAAATCTACCATTGTCTCACCTACCACTGGCCATGTGTTTCATCACAAGTAGAATTGATGTGGGAAAAGGGAGGAGAGGAGAAAGGAGTGTGAAGAAGGGAATAAAAACAACAAGTACAAGTTCAGTTGGGAAAAAAGAGTCCCAAACTGTCACCTTGGATGGACAACTCAGGTGCAGTAAGGTAAATCCTGAACATCCTGGGTATTCACCCTCTCCTTTTGTCTCATTGGAAGATTCAGGACAAATATAGACTGAAATCTTGGATGCCTTGATTTAGGAACAGAGGAGTTTTGATATTCCCTCACTCTTCCTGAAGAAACTTAGGGGAACAATGATACAAGCAAGGATTTTTTGACTGAACCTTTGGGACTGTAACAGTAACTAGGTGCAATATTTGATCTGACTCTTGCTGTCAATTTGTAAGAATAAAAATGCCTGTCTGTGACATGATTGAATACTTCAAATTAAGGCTTTTTAAAAAAGCTTGGAAAAACTGTAGCTACTATAATTCACAGAAACACTCATCCTTCTTTTTGCCCTGGTTCTAGCAGTTGCATTTTTCCCTCACATTTAACTAATACAGCAAAAATAGCTTTTAAATCTATGTATTCTGTTCTCCAATAGATGATTTTCAATTCGTTATTTCTGAAGTTTCATTTTATGTTACCAGCTGCTCCAGTGTAAACAGTATCCCAAATGTAAAAGATTTAAAAAGCAAATTACATTCAACACTCCTCAAACGTATCCTACAAACACTTAGACAAAGGACCAGCCTTCAAAAATCCCTCCTATATTTTACTAATACACACTGATCTAGACCACAATCAGCAATGTTAATATGAAATGAAGTTTTTTAGCAGTTCCTGGAAGACATTAATACTCTAAGAGAACATTGGCACCCAATGTGTATCTACAAGATTAAATTTAGGATGGCAATTACACCTTTCTTCAAGTACAGTCCAAATCAATAAAAAAGATTTCTATTACTTTGCCTCCCTGCCTACCAGAGACAATGCTAATGATCAAAACTGCTTGCCAAGATTGGATTTGAAAATCTAAAACAGCTTCCCATGCCTTGCAGCCTCTCACTGTATTTCTAGAAGGGACTTTTTGAGACAACCTTCACTCCCATCTATTTTTAGACAATTCAGAAATGGTTTGGGGTCACTGAGGATTGTTCATGTGTGGTCAGATAAGAGGAACAATTGCTAATAAATTGCAACACTCGAGCTCCAGTATCTGATACCAAAGTATGGTACCCTACAGCTGCTTTGGCTCACAGGCCATGTCAGTGTAATTCTCCTTTCTGAAGGATGAGTTGGACACTCTCCCTTTTGTCACTGTCACTTCAGCATTTAACTAATTGTTTCCCTTGATTATTCAATGTGCTTTGCTAAAAACTCCCTAGATGTGACATTTACTTTCCTCCCCAATTGTGTTTTAAAAAAGCTCTTGGATAAGAGAAAACTCATTCTTTAGAATTTCATACATGTTTTACACCTTGTTGAAAGCTACCCAATAGGGACATTTTCTTGAAAACAAAAAAAAAAAGTCTTATTTTTCTAAATTTTGTCTTATAAGCCACTGCTTCTATAATATGTCCAAAAATATAGTAAGGAGCTAAAGACAGAAGCCTGAGTAACTGCACTCTACCAAAAAATTGTACCAGCTCAGTACAGTTACCTGAAGTTATGAGTTACTTAGTTCTAACTTCTAATTGTCATTTTGACTTCCAATATTCTTTGTTTGCTGAATACTTATTTCAAAATCCTATTAAAACCCAGAATAAATAGGGTACAATAAAATATGATCTCTCTTTATGGGAATAGCAAACAGAGCCATTAGGCTGGAGGGGGTTTTTGCCTAATATAAACCTTTTTAAGAGCACAGTAATTGGCAGATTTATCTCATCCATGGCTTACAAAATTCATTCATGTGGATGTTTAAACATTAATCACTGCCTCTATTCTTTTAGGATTTTCATAGGGTGTGATGTCTTCAATCCAAAAAACCCCCTACACTTTTTCTGCATAGAAAGCAGGAGACAGCAAAATGTAAAAAGGTATTTTTTGGGGGCCTACTTTGCCACTATTAACCTTTGCCAAAAAGATGGGACAGGTTACAAGCTCCATTGAACACAGGTATGTTTGCACATAAGAGCATCACCAGAGGACATCAGCTCAAAACCTCAGCTCAAAGTAGAGATTGTTTCAAAGGAAAAAAAAACACAATATTTTCAATGGGAAAACAGCCATGCTATTCAGCATTCCATAAGGGAAAATATCATTTAGATATAAAAGGGTTTTTTTGTCTCACGTTATGAGGCATCATTTTAGTTTAAAGAAGTGCATGTTCCCCCTGTAGAATAGATAAACACAACAGCTCCACTTTTTTTAAAATTAGCAGTTTTGCAACAGAAATGTCCCACTTTTGGGTGCCTGCAGATCTCATTCTTTGGTTTATCCACAAATAATTACACCAGCAGAAGCCACTAATTCTGGCTGAGGGAGACCAAGCACAGGGAGAGGAGCATGATCTGGTCTCTGTGGGGATTCAGTGCTCAGCCTTTCTGCCAGAAAACCCAGATCCCCATGGATCACTGACACAGCAGCTGGGATGGGTGGAAATGGGAAAGTTTGGGGCTCATTTCAAGCTGATGACAACTTGAGAGGATCTGCCAAGTCATGTACCACATCCCAGATGAGAAAGGCTTTGCAATACTGCATATACATAAATAAAGGAACATGGAATTATGCATAGAATTATTTTGCTTTTTAATTATTTAACTACAAAAGCTGTAGTTAATGATATGCTCTGTGGACCTTGTACTACATCTTTATGCTCAATTAATTTTTTAACATTAATATAGTTTGAGGAAGAAGCAGGACTTACCAGAATATGCAAAATATGCATAACAATATGTACCTCTAAGATTAATGTTTATACTTGGGCAAACTAATTCATGCTCAGGAACTCTAGGTAGGAGCTGCCACATCCAAAATTAATGAACTTTATTCAGAAAGAAGTCATCACTGTGCTTGGGGCAGGTCTGGACACAGACATTCCTCTGTCCTCTATATTGCTGCCCATCTATTTCTGATGGGTTTGGGGGATTTTAGCCAGTTTCTCCCAGAAGAGGAACATGCAGATGTTTTGCACAGTTCTTTTATAAAGCTCCAGGCCCTGCACTGTCAGCAGAGGTGAAGTTGGCTCCAGCAGCAAAGCCTGTGCCTGTCTCCTCTCCATACTCACCTTCATACCCAAGAGGATGCGTTCTGTCTCTGCTCCTAAATCACAAATTGCCTTTCTTTTCTGCCTCTGCCTGAGTCCCAGGCAATTCAGTTCCAAATTGACATCTTAGTTGACCTCTTCAGAGTCAAAGAATTACATCCTTCCCTCTCTTCTCTGTGTCAGACCCAGTTCTGTTATTCCTTTCCAGTGTGACAGGTAACTCCACAACTTCCCAAACTCTGCAGTTAACTTGGCTTGGAGAAGGCTCTCTATTAAAACTGGAAAGTGAAGGAAAAAACCAAGGAAAAACCCCCAGCTTCACAAATGCTCAGTCTGAACCAGAAAGAACTTTTATCCCAATGATCATTATTTTGTCAAATTTCCTTCGTCCTAACTTTGCTCCTGAAATTTTACTCACAGTGTTTTGGGTGGAATCAGCCAATTTCCCAGATGATTTCTTTGCCACCTGGCTAGATTTCTTTTCCCTTTGTTTAGGAATAATTTCAATCTAGACATGCAGCTTGCTGGCATTTGTGCTGTATCAGGGAGATGGAAATATCTTGCAATGAGTTTACTAAGAAGACACAGAGACTTTTAATCAGTTTGCCTTACAGCCATGGGAAGAAAGGAACCTGCTCCTGATTTGCTCTCAAGTCCCTGCCTTTTCCTTTCTTTTTTTTTTCCCCTGAAGCAGCTTTCAGCCTGCATTACCCATGACTGATTCATTGGATTGTCAGTGCTGTTAGAGTCCATGTCAGGTGCATGACAGATTTGTCATAAGGGTGCAGCAAACCCAGATTGCCCTGTTCAAAAGCTGCATGCCTTCCTGTTCTCTGTGTCAAGCTTCTGAGAGTCAACAAAGGGTTTGTCACTACCGTGGATGTCTGAGAGAATGAGGATCCAAACCTTTGTGATTATCAAGCCTGTTTATTTCACCTTTTAACTAAGTCTGCTGGATTGAAATAGAATTTCAATGTGCACAAGATGAAGCAGCCTATCTGTTTAATACCACAAGCCACTATCAACCTCATATGTTCATTTGCCCTTTAATACAGAGACCATTTCAAAATCTTTCTCCTGCTATTAAAACACTTTTAAAAGCTTATGCCCTTATAAACCAGGCAATCATTTTCCCCTCGACAGCTACGACCTGCCATCACTTTACCAGACCAAATTACTGAAGAGGATTGGAGGTTCATGAAGGCAAGAGGAAATCTCACAAAGATGTTTCCTTCAGGAGATAAAAACGACCAAAGTTCTATTCACACATAAAAAGAAATTCAAATTTGTTTCTATCCACTATTTCTTCATACAGAACAAAAGCTGTTTTGCAACTTCTACTTGGAAACACCTGAGATTAAAGATATAAGTGCAGACATAAGAAATGAGCTAAACAAAATTGTTTTAGGCTGTAGCTGGGAAGATCAATAAGGAAAACCATCAGTTATAGATATTATGCAAGGTTAAGGACATTATAAAATAAATTTAAAAACTGAATAAGTAGGGTGGTATCTGAGTAAGACAAGAGCAGAAGGATTAAAAATGTCATAAGGATATAGAAATATTACAAAGTAGTCCCAGAACACTGATTTGCCTTTCCTTAAAAATAACCAGAATAGGAGGAGATTAATTAATTCAAAATAAACAGAGGAAAGCAAGGCCTAATATCTCAAGGTAACAAAAGTTGAAGGTGAATTTTTGGGTCACAAGGTCTGGGGAAAAAGAAAAAAAAAAAAAGAAACTGGGAAAGGTTACAGCAACAGTTAAAAAAAGCTAGGGGTAGATAGGATCTGAATTAGAAATTAATACATTAAAGACTACCTGGATTAGTAAAGAAAGTTAAAGAATGTTCATATAAAATAGGAGGAAACTATTATAAGATAACAGTCTAAACAGGAAGAACATTTACAATTGAAGAGTATTTAAAGTGTGTCTTATAGAGAAGATGGACACTCCCTTTTTATGAGGAGTTGTGTAGAAAAGACAGGAGGTGATGGGTATAAATTAATCCTGGGAGATTCTGATTAGAGATACAAGGAAAACTTTTCACAATCACGTGTTTGAATAATCTCCTCAGGTAAGTGGTGGATTTCCTGATGTTGGACACTTTAACAGACATGGTGCATCATTTTATATAGAACACTACTCAAAAGTAGTGTTCAATAAATTTTTCAAAGTCCATGACTGGTGTAAGGGCACAGAGCACCACGAAAAAAACTAAAACTCAGACAAATCAAAATCAAGGCAGATGTTTCCAAGGCCTGGCTGCCACTGTTTAGCACACAGTTCAGCTGCAACAAACTTTAAAAAGCAAATTTTAAACACATTTTAATAGCTAAGTTACAGCATGAACCTAAATGCACTTGTACACTCATCCCAGTTAATTAGCAATCTGCAAACTAATAAATATTCCATAATCAGGGGAAAAATTGTCCCTGTGCTTAAAAAGAAAAGTTTTGTGCCAGCAGCCCGACACCACAAAGTGTTTCCAGTGTTTGTGTGGTGTTTTGTGTCCATGAAAAGAAGTCTTGGGCTTAGTCTGCAATTTTAATGCTGTTCTGAGAGTAAAGTTCTGCAATCTGTTACTGCCTGAGTGCTGGAGAGGGCTTTGCCTGGATGCTCCAGGCTAAGTCCTGTCCTTGGGTGCAAGGGCACAGCAAAATGCATCTGTGTACTTGAGGGCTAAATTTAGATGAAGGAGAAAAGGCCACATGGGATAGAGTTTCACTCTGGATCATTTCATGCTTGGATTTGTACTCAGGAGCTTTAAATTTTCCTGGTTAAGAGAGGGCACCTACAATACATTTGGGTTCATCCAAGTTAGGGGTGCTCACAGATTTGTTATACCCTACTCAAGTAGCTCTTATTTGATGAAATTTTGCACAAAATTAATAGCAGAATTGAGGGGGAAGGACTTAAAACAGCAGCAAACCACATCAGGCAGGGGTTTAGAAAGTTTTCTGGCTAATTTTGAGGTCAAGCTCACAGCCTTTATACAAACAAAGCTCTCTGTAGTTCCTCCACAAACTTTCCAACACCACTTTATCTCTGCTGGATTTCCAGCTACAGATTCTCTTGCCTCAGGAAGAATCTGCAGAATTCTCCCTTTGTCCCTCATTTAAGGTGGATCACATCAAGCAAACATTCAATGTGCATGCACTGACCTACCCAAAAAACATCCACATTTCCTCCTCTGGCTCCCTCAGGAGAAGACACACAAGGAACAGAAATTATGTTCCTACTCAAAAGCTGCAGTGAACTAACAAAGAAGTCTCAAAAAAAGAATTTCTTTGATTTAGAAAGGTTATCTATAAAGAATTGAAAACACACAGAACTGAAATCTGGAGAAAAGAAGAGCTTGTAACTAAGTTCTAGGCTGTAACAGCAAAAAAAATGCCTGAAATTATTTGCACATTAGAAAGATATCTAGCAAGCACTGGGATTTGAAACCATTCCTCAGTGGATCTCTATTGAAAAGCACATTATCATTGTTTAATATGCCATACAAACTAATCAGAGATTACTTTACGTTAACAAAATTACAGCAAGAGTTACTGAAGACAAAAGCCAAGACATTATTAAATAATACACTCCCATTAAAAATTATAAAATGATTGTTTGCTTCTCTTTGATACAAGTAACTACTAGGGAACACAAATCCAAGTGGACATTTATTGAGCACAATGCACTTAGTTTTTAATTAGTAGTTTATAGGCAAAATAATGTATAACTCAGAGAGACAGAATCAAACCAAGTTTGGCGGTTAGATTTTCAAAAAATTAATTTAATATTCTTGTGTCTCATCATTATTTTATAAAATTACCACCAAGACAATGAAAATATTTACATTTTATCTTTCCCTTCAGGTAAACAATTTCTAGTGAAGAAAATAGACCTGCTCAGAACACCAAAACTTTGAATGGACTTGGATCAAAACACATAATGAAGAGGGGGGGAGAGGGGAGAATTTGCATAATTCATCTTCAAAATGAGGAAAAAACAAATAGTTTTTTTCAGCTAACCTGAGATCTCAAAATTTAAAGCCTGATACTTGGGCAAAATGGCCCATTCCCTATTTTTGTGTTTGTATTATCACTAAATGCACCTCAGTTGCTATTTCCTTGTTTTTATAAACTGTTCATATAAGCAGGAAAAAGCTAAAAGTTCAGTTTTGAGCTGAAGAAGGGATTAACAGTTAAAATTGGAGTTTACCAGTACTTTATAACAAAGAGAGGAATTTATATCTGAAAATCTTTTAGGTTGGCACCAGACACAGGGCACAGCCAGTGGAACCTCCCTGACAAAAAATGCCCACACAGGTGCTGCGAACCACCAGGAGCTCCTCAGGTTTGCTCCATCCTCTCCCCACTGCAAACACAGCTGGGCCAGGTTTCCTCAGCTGACTCAAGAAAAGAATTCTGACACAGCTGCAAAAGGCATTTAATTCCAGACACACACAGCTTTCCAGAGAAAACAATTTGTTTGACATGAATTCTTCTTAATAAACTCATTTTGACTATTATTTATGTTGCTGTTAGTATGCCCTCTGTACATACAGAGACAAAAACCTCACCATCAACCTGCTCTTCTTTTTCCCTTCCCTTCTTTAAGCAGCTCCCACTGTAACTCAAGGCCCTTGAGAGATAGAAAAATTCCATACTCCTTATCTTTGGCTTCAAAATAGAAGTATGATGGATATTCTGACAGAAATGAAAATAGACATTAGGCCATAATAATCCTGTGTTCTCAAATAACTTAAGGCACTACTTCAGCTTCACTCATTCAGCAACACAAAATATTATTTATTGGCTGTTAAAGAAAAATATGGTAGCACTTGATGGCAAATTCATCCTCTTTTAAAACATATGTTATCAGTGTTCAGAAGGAAGCTGTAAACTTAGTTTTTAAAATAGTCCTGCAAAGACATTAACTCTGAAAAATTGAAAGAGAAACTGATGGAATTCTGGTTTTAGACAGTCATAGAGTCACAGAATGGTTTGGGTGAAGAGGGGCCTTAAAGCTCATGCTGTTCCACCCCCTGCCATGGGCAGGGACACCTCCCACTGTCCCAGCTTGCTCCAAGCCCCATCCAACCTGGCCTTGGACATTTCCAGGGACAGCCAGAGCTGCTCTGGGCACCCTGTGCCAGGGCCTGCCCACCCTCACAGCAGAGAACTCCTTCATAATGTCTAACCCAAACCCACCCTGTTTCAGTTTAGAACCATGGTCCCTTCTCCTCAGGCTGCTCCCAATCCATCCTCCCCCCAGCCATTCTTTGTGCCTGGGATTGCCCTGACAGAGGTGCAGGACCTTGCCCTTGTTGAAATCACGATGCCCACAGTGGTCCTCTCTGAAGCCTGCCAAGGTCCCTCAGGGTGGCATCCCTCCCTTCCTGTGGGCTGACCACAGCTCACTGTGGTGAGCAAACTTGTCTGGAGTGCTGTCCCAGTAGCACATTTTCCATATTTCCAGCAAAATGTCTAAAACACGAGTGAAAGCACAAAAAATGTTGGCAGAGAAAGGCAGCGCTCACTCTCCTTCCTCACATCCCCTGCACACACAGCACAGGCTGGAGGCATGTGGGACAACACACAGCCTGAAATTGCAGCATTTTTAATCCTCCAGACACTGTAATAGAGGTCAAATACCATTTACAGTGTTCAATATTTTATTTTTAGGAAGACTGATGACATTACAGCTCATTGGATATTTATGAAGAGACAGTAGTCTCATTTTCACGGGTAGCAAACGCTGTGGACAGAAACTTTCACACAAAACCCAGCTGTTGATGAGCTGCTCTGGGAATTTTTTGCTATCTTACACATATTACCCACAACACTGACATTCTTACTACTGCCAAGCCTTATTTTGAGCAAAGCAGCCTGTTTGGCTGGTGATTTCATACAGCAGAAGGCATTCTGAGAAAAGAGAAAGAGGCAGGGAGCCTCCAGCAGCACAGCTTCATCAAGTCATTGCAGAACAACTTAATTTGGTGTGGGATGTTATTTTCCATGGGAACTTTGGTTCGTGCTAACACAGTCCTACAGGAGGCCTAATCAGAGAAATCTGATATATTTAGTAGGAACAGAGGGAGAAGGGCCTCACTGTGTCCTGTGAGCCCTCAGCTGCCAGGACCCCAGCTTGTGGGAGCAGAAATGTCTTTAGGTTTTTTCTCCAACTTCCCAAAATGCTGGAATCCCTCAAGGTCCTGGAACACAGCTGCAAACTGTGCCTGGCCAAGGCTGGGACATGGGATGGCTGTAGGATCATGCAGGAACACTGCTGCACAGCAGAAATAACCTCACAAGAGTAATTTAGTGTCTGCAAAGCCACTTTGGATACCAGGGAAGAGCCCTGGAGGCAGCAGGTCCCATAAACCCTTTATTCCCCACCTCAGGACTGCCAGATAATGTCCCAGTTCCTGCAATGGCACCAGGACAATCAGGATTGCAAGTGCAACATCTTCTGTAACCACGCTCAAAGGCTGGTTTTCTCCTAAAATCAGGCAATTTATCTTTTAAAATTTCTGTGTCAGGCTGTCGTTGTTAGATAATGCCAGACTGATATTTATCCTGTAAACCCTGACAAAGCCCTCATAAATGGAGTGATACGGGCTTTAATTGCAAGAACACACTTTTCTGTAGGGTCCTGCTCCATCCAGGGCACTCTATGGACAGGGGAAGGGTCAGACCCAGATTGCACACAGTGCCACAAATCTGGCATTTCTCCCCTCTCAGCACACAGCAGATTTCCTTCTTTTAGCTCAGGCACCTTCCCTGATTAAATACTGATAACTAAAGGAACTGGCACTAACTCTATCAGCAGGATGGGAAAAGATTGTGGAAATAACCTCTGCTGGAGATAGTGGGGGATGAGAGCGAAAAGGAGATAAAGCAAATAAGGAAGAGGTGAGGAACATTTCAAACTTCAGTGCCTTCAGGCATCACTTAGAAATATATAAATAAAATACAGAGTTATGATAATCAGGCTGGCATAATAGAGCGTTATCTACTAATTTTTTGAATTTTAAGTGCAGCTATGGCACCACACAAGGAGGACTTGTTACCTTTTACCAACCCCTAGAGACCTTCAGCTGTCTTGACTGCTTTCTGTGCCATTAAATCACAAGTGCAGTTTTCCAATTATCTGGGATATTTGATAGAAGGTTTTCCCCTTAAAAATAAAGTCAATTTTACAAGGAAGAAAAGCTTTAAGAGTGAGGTGGCCTTTTACCAGTTTAGTACATCATTTTCATTAACTGAACTTCTATTACGTGAAAGAAAACAGTTAAACATAGAAAACTTATCAAATTTAAGTTTAGAGCTATGCTAAGTATTTTCTAGTAGTTGGACAACCATATTATTTTAAAAGTAGAAGATTATTTTGAAGGTAAATACCATTGTCATTGTTACCATGGTAGAATAGCATTCAGTGTTCATCTCACAGGATATGCACATCCCAACAATGAACACTTGTTCAATTTACTGATTATATTCATATTAAAATACCTCCTTTTATTTCTAAATCACTTGTCATAAGCTGAAAAATCTACTCCACTATTGTTATCATTAATAAATGCAAAGTTGATCTGTAACAAACTACTTCTTTTAAGTTTAAAAGCAAGAATTTAAGGAGAGAGGTTTAAATAAATTATATTTCGGGTGGTAGCTTACCAAAAAGTATTATTATTTTTTCTTCTTTTAATTCTACTCTGTTTCAAATTGATAAAAGACACTTTTAATTCTACTTCAGATGACATTTACATAGATAATGAGTTCACACATCCTTTAATTTCTGTAAGTGCTATGCTTGCTCTCTACCTGAGCTGAATAAAAGAAGTATCAATAAACCTTGAGTTCATCGTAGCTTAGTGTGGTTTTATGTCTAATATAACCTATTAACAGAAAGAGAAGACTCTACTGACATATAAAATTCACTAATCCTTCAGAACATTTTACCTGGAAGTTGGCATCTAGCATCAGTGTTAAAATATAACAGTATAATGCAGCAACAGTCTGAAATACCACAAAATACATGTAATACAGCTTACTCTTATCCCAAAGTATTAGAGAATTTTAACCTCTAAGACAGCAAAAAAAAAAGCTATAGGTTTATTTCTCTAACATTTCTCATCTTTGTGAACATTGGTTTAGCTCCACTGGTTTGGAGCAAATTGAAGGCTGCAACTTCACAAAGCTCCAATAAAATGCATAATGTTCAATTTCACCCTTTCTGAAGCTCTCTGTCCATTACCATAATGGACTTAAATATCTATCACTCAATTCTCAAACTATGTGTTGAACACACAGAACAGACACACATTAAACACAGGTACAGGCTTATGACAAACAATTCAGGCAGAAAAGTGCTAAAAGCATTCTGAAATCTGCTGGCATTTCCATTATTACCATACATCACAGCCATTAGATGCTGTCCTACTTATACCTGTATTTTAATGCAAATGTTCTGACCTTGGATAAATAAACAAACAAATATAACTAAAGTTTAGTAAGGTTGGTTTATTTTATTATGAATCTCAAGGCTCTTACAGATAGACCATGAAAATATACTCTAGTTATTGCACTTTAAAAAAAATGCAGGCTATGAGATATTCTCCAGCCATTCTGGGGAAAGCAGTAACAATTATGAACAAGCCCCTTGAGGTTATAAACAGATTTTCCATAAACTATCATCTCTTCTCAGTTATTACACTAATTTCCTTCTTGCTGCCATTACTAGTTTTACCAGTAATATCTTTTCAGCCTACTTATGCAACAGCTAAGTAAAACTCCATGTAGCTGAATATTTATCTTTGAGAGATCAGGCTCAAGGCTCAGCTGAAGGAACCTATTGGAAAATACTCTTGAGGTGAACACATTCTCCTACTTGGCCTTCCAGAAGAGAATTTTATGCATTAATAACCTTCTGACAATATCTTGCTTGCACCCAGGGTCAGAAAGTGATCAGTTTGTTGACATTTAAGGTGCTCTCCAGGGTTTTTTTGCTATTTGAAGATTAACATCCATTCTTCCATTTCCAAATATAGATGGTTAGGTTTTGTTTACCACAGGAAGGAGAACACATTGTAGGAATGAGTTAGCAGTTCAAGCTTTTGGAAGATGCTGCCAGACAGAACTGAGTCAGAAAGACACTGTTAAGTTTGTGAGAGACGGTGTTTAGGACTAGGAGGAGAGAAAATAGTCATTTTAATCCCAAATCTGCCACAAATTTACCATAGACCTTCAGCAAAGTCATTAAAATATTCTATACTTATTAACTTCCATTATTAAGACTTCTAAAGAGCTTCCCTTGCTTTGAAAATCTTCCCTTTAGACGGATAAGCTCATGGAAAGGATTAGTGGGGAAGAAGTCCCTAAGGTCCCACCAATCCTCAGGCACATCTCACCATTACCTGCTGCTGCCAGAAGCACCACACCCCTGTGAGGATCAGCAGGGAGTACATGGCATTCCCTGTAATCCTCAATTTCCTTCTTCCCTCTTCCCCACACCATTGGTGATCCCTCAACCTCATCAGTGAAACCCCTGGGAGCCCCTGCGCCCTTGGACCACAGAAGTAACCCAGCCTTGATTTTGAACTCAAACTGAGTTATGCCATGAGTAGAAATTCATTCTTGGCACACAATAATCCACTCTGGCAGCAATTCTCCTGCCTGTTATTTCTGATAATCATCCAGCACAACCAATAACATCTGTAGCCTGGGATAATTTTTTGAGCTTTTCCAAATGATTGTTTACCAATATGTGAGCTGCCACGAGGTAATTGGCACAAAGATGGCCTGGCATGGATATGATGTGTGCAAGAACCCAGGAGAGGAGAGATCCTCCCTTACTGCTTCAGCCCACCTGGCCATCGTTTGCCCTGATAAGGATGGAGGAGGTGGACACACCAAACCAGGGGTGTGAAAGAGGCTGAGCAAGGAGATGGGTGAGGACAAGTCGTTCTGACAGGATGGAAAAGAAAGAGGAATTAAAAAAAAAAAAAAAAAGGAAAAGCAGCAGTTGCAAAGATCACCCGAGGGACAGGCAATTATTTCTATTTAATTGCAGCTTCTCTCCTCTGATAAACTGCATCCTTGGGTGAGCTTCCTCAAAATCTCACATCCAATTGTTAAACATCAAATTAGCACATCATTACCCGTGCTTTTTTAAGGGCTATTAGGTCCATGGAATGAAAATTCAGGTCTGATTGAGAATAAATTTATGCTGAATTTTGACTCATTTCAAACAACCAGCACCCATCAGAGACAAGTCCTGAGTTTCTGAAAGCTCAGCTGCAATTTGAGCCTTGCTGCAGTTATCACTGGGCTGATGAGAACTATGGTGACTGTTTCCAAAGCATGTGCCAAGCCTCAGAGGAGCCCCAGCTTCAAGGGAGGAAGAAGGAAACTTAATTAAAGCAAACTGAAATCACTGCACTGAATCCTTTGGGAGATTTTCACCTAGTTCTCTGTTTTTAAATACTGCAGTAGCAGGACACACTGCAAGCAAAGGAGCTATAAAACTTTTTGGAAACTCTTGTATGGCATTCTGGCATAACATTTTGCAGCCAACATCAGGCAAAATGCATCCCATAATTAAAGACTATCAGGCTGTTGTCCAACATCGAGTTCAAAAAGGCATTAAATTCAGTATGGCTAAATTATCAGGGAGGATTCTGAGACAAAAGGGTGGAACCAGGCTTCGTAAAGGTAAAAACAACCAGGGAGGAAAGTTAAAAGGAGGCAATTTTCTTCCTGCTGTTTTTATAGATTCTGTAAAAAAAATTGGATGAGGCAGCCTGTCACCTTCCACAAATAACTGGTCTGTATGGTGTAACCATTCTCCAATTGCTGTTTCAGACTTTTGCCCAGGATGGTGCAAGGAATCCCACCAGAAAACACTGGTCTGAAGCCTGAAGTTAAAATCTTCGATGGAAGAGGCCTTTTTCTTCTCTGTCCAGCTAAGTGAGCAGTGCTCAGCTCCATATTCCATTGAGCAGTGGAGCTTTATAAACTCCAGCTCCTGGGGAGGGGAATGGTGAGGGAGCAGGATTGGTGATTCCCTGACCCCAAGGAACTGCAGCTCCCCTGTCCTGAGGTCCTGCCTCAGCTTGCCTTTGATTTCTGTGCTTCCTGATCAGCCAGAGAAGCAGTTAAGTCACTATAAACATGTTTTCCATTCTATTGTGACAGATGTTCCTCCACTGCAGTGTGCAGTTGTAAACTCTGTTTAATACATTAAGCTCCCAAGCTAAATTGCATTGGCAATTTTATCCCCTTTCCTTCCTGACCTTCATAGGTTTAAAAATCAGGTACTTAACCTTGCATTAATGGCAGGGGTTTTATTGCACAAGATTACACATTTAGAGCCATTATCATAACCTTTGCTCTCAGGTATAAAAGGCTGAGAGACATCCAAATACACGCCAGGAAAATGACTGGTAAGGAAGAATAGGAAACCTCCTGACACCACCATTTTCTTCTTTTTTAACACTGTTATGAAAAATGGGTCTTCTAGTAACTACACAGAAAGCTCTCAACCATAACAAAGTTACATGAATATTTCTAATGTTTTAAAGAGTGACCTGTGCTATGTTAATTGAGGGATTGTAATTTAGGAGTTGGGCCTTGTTTTCACATGGAAAACATTTGGCATTTACAAATTACACATAGAATTCTAGCAAAAAGCAAAATTAGTGTCATCCTAACATGAGTTTTTTGACCCAGTTAAAGAAGAATCTGATCATAAAATTTAATTTTCCAAACATTATCTTTACCTGTCCACAAGTTCACAAAAAATCCTCTCACTCAAGGTTTGTGCTATTTAAAATCCAAGCTGCTGGAGGTGTAGGATGCAGCTTGCAAACTCCTCCAGGGCTGAATTTCTCATGGGTGCAATGAAAACCCCCTCGTGCTCAGCCTGTCATCTCATGCCTGCTTTGAGTTTGGTTATTTAGAGGGGTCTGGAGTGACAGGACAAGGGGCAATGGCTTCGAGCTGCCAGAGGCAGGGTCAGGCTGGATATCAGGAGGAAATTGCTCCCTGTGAGGGCAGCGAGGCCCTGGCACAGGGTGCCCAAAGAAGCTGTGGGTGCCCCATCCCTGGAACTGTCCAAGGCTGGATGGGGTCCAGTGAAATGTGGAAGATGAGCTGGAACAAGATGGTCTTTAGGGTTTCTTCCAACACAAACCATTCCATAACTCCATGGTTAAACCTGAGGTGCTGCTGCAGAGCTCCATGTCTGACAGTCAGTCAGAACCCCCAGGAATTAGACCTATTTGTGCACAGACAATCCCTTCGTTGATTGGGGTTTTAAATCTCAAACAAGATTCTGGTTGCAGAATTTCAATTTGCAGGTCTTTGGAGCAGAGTAGACAGACTCTAACTGGAGAGGTCAAGAGCCCAGAAATGTTACCCACAAAGTCTGCAATTTTGCATTCAGGTGGAACAATCCAGTAGTTGCCAGACCCTATCGATACACAATAAAAAGTGGCAGCTCTTGTTCATGCTATCCCTGGGAATGCCAGATGGCTTTTTCTGGCTCATGACCCAGATAGATTGCTGGTTATGTTGTTAGTTTACTTCAAATATCTATTTGCTTTAATTGCCACAGTGTTATGTTTTCTAATGATGTTTCTTGAAGAGGCATCAATTTATTTGTTTCACCAACCATTTCTCTCATAAAATGTGATACTAAATATAAATTGAGATAATATTGGTGGGATGGAAGTTCCTTTTTTCAAAAAAGAATAAAACCAACAAACTTGGAAAAACAAAAACTTTAAATTTCATTGAATCCATAGGTCTTTATGGTTCACCTTAGATTTACTAGTATCCTGTGGAGACCTTTTATATGCAGTAAAATGTCTGCCCCAGGTAAAATTGCCAGCACTTTAGAACAAAGGTTTTGTAAGTGGTGGTTTATAATGCGTGTGGGATTTGAAAAGTACATTTTTTCTTGTCTTGAAGATAAGTCTTATTAAGATGGCATACCCCCTTGGAGGCAATAATGGGTTTTTTCCATACCTCAGGTTTGCAATAATACTATTTTTTGTAAGAAAGGCAAGGAGTGGTTTTTTATCCTAGATGAGGTTGATGTTTTCTGACCTGATATTGTTACTGTAGGATTCAGATTTAAAGGAACTCTTGAACTTCTGAGCACAGAAATCACAACTGCCAATATAAATCAACAATATTCAATCTATGGCTGGACTGAAATCTTCAATTTTTCACCCTGTGTTTCCTTCACATCCTTACAAGTAAAGCTATTTGGGGTGTAGAGCTCAATTTTGAAATAAAATAAATTCTAGAGAAGATAGATGTTACTATGCCAGCAAACCTGAATAGGGATTTTTCAGGAAAGTTCTAACTATGCTTCTAAGTTGGTATATTTTCTAAATGCTTTCAGAAACCCCATTTCAGGGCTCACCTTGCACCTCTGAACCTCACCAGGCCCCAGCTGTGCCATCAGCCCACCAAACCTGGCTCAGAGCTGAGTTTTCCAGGCTGGGGAAGGACATGCCCTGTCCCTCTGTGAGCCTGCACTTTGTCTGCTCGACTTGCCAAAGAGAGTTACAGCATTCCAGAGCTGCAGGTTGTTCTGAAATCTTCTATTGTATTATATGATTAAGGTAAATCTTGCTGA
This sequence comes from Setophaga petechia, assembly GCA_024362935.1. NCBI lineage: Eukaryota > Metazoa > Chordata > Aves > Passeriformes > Parulidae > Setophaga > Setophaga petechia. Next base: position 5,454,567 of record JANCRA010000005.1, read on the forward strand.
ATGTGTGCAAAGGCAGGTGAATCACTTTAAACAGCATAATAGGCAGCACACTTCAATTATTCTGCTGTCTCACCTGTATTGTTTCAAGCAAACCAGATTTAACAGAACATTGGCTTTATAGTAGCATCAATTTGTCAACTAAACTAGAACAGTAAATATAAAACAAATCTTGCAATAGACCTGCATTTTTAATCTGGTTAAAACAATATAGAAAGCAATTACCAACACAACACCTCTCATGAATGGTTTCTGAGGGCATTGTGGGATCAGACCACATGGCACTTCAATGCCCAGCTGAGGCCCTGGTTTCCTCATAAGGACATGGCAACTTAGGATATCCTCATGAAGAAAGGTGATGGAAAGGCACCATCACCATGAGGAAAGGCACCTTATGATGTTAGGTGCCAGCTTTCATGGGGTACAATATGTGCAGTCTTTAACCACAGCCTACTTCTCAGCTCCACTCAGAAATTCTCTTTATACACAATCCATTGGATTGTTCCCTCTCTCCCTGCTCACCCTTTTTCTCTGAACTTCCTCCTTCAGCAGCAACCAGATCCTCAGGGCACTGCAAAAATCACAGCAAAATCCAGGCTGGAGTTCCTCCTGCTAGAAGCAGGGCCAGATTCCCAGGGAGGTCAAAGATGCATCCACTCAAGTTTAGAAAATCCCCACAGCCCCTGTGGGCTCCTGTGCTGGTGTTTAACCCTGCTCACTGGGTTTTTTATTCTGTGTGTCCAATTTGAATGTCCCTTTCTCTTCTCCAGGCTGGGCAAATCCAGCATCCCAGTCCCTCTTCACATTTGAGGAGGTTCTCCCACCCACCCCAGCAGCCCCCCACAGAAAATCCTCCTTTTTGTGTACATTTCCTGAAATGAGACACAACCTTGTGGTTTCAGCTGCCCCAGTGCCACCACCAGGAGAGGGATCCCCATTCCCAGGTGCTGAACTTCAGGCTGGCACTGTGAGTTTTCCACTGGCCAGTCTTTCCAGTCTGTTCAGATCCCTCCAGGAGACTTGCTCTGTGCTTTCCTCAGGCACTGGAGTGAGACTGACACCCCTCTAACTCCCTAAGTCCCCCTTCTTGCATTTTTTAATTATTTCAGATGCAGAAAGTGACATTAAAATCTGATATTTTTCTCAGTCTTATTATTCTGAAATTTTCTTCTCACATTTCTTTTCAGCAAGCCCTATTGCATTAGAGCTTAAGGGAAAGTTTAATAAGCAAAAAGACAACAACTTTACTGCATATTATTTCATTAGTTCCAGAACCAACCTCACTAACTCCTCTGCCCCTTCTATTTACATTCTGTATTTGCAGGCAACTACTGTGTCCTTTGCTTTAGTAGTTGTTAAGCCATGCCATGCATATTTAACTCTTAATCATTTCTCATTAGTTCATCTTTCCAGTTCCTGACTCACTTTTGTGAATATTAATTAGCTTGTTAAGAGCTTTGTGCCTCTGTTGGCCTCGGTCCCATCTTTATGGAAACTGAGGGAAAATTCCAATTCAAGGGACCAGGCAGCTCCTAATCCAGCTGTGACATCTCTGGATAGGAAGGAGAATAATATCTTCCTTTCTTGCCTTTGCTTGGGGCATTTCTGTCACTTTTCCAGGTCCCAGCTGCTATTGGCTCCCCAAAGATTTCCAGCTGTGGGAGGCTGGCTTTTATCACTGAAGAAATACAGTAACTTATTCTCTCAATAAACTGGAGATGCAAAGGAGCAATTTATAGAAGGGAGAAAGAAATATTTTAGTTCAGTATTGGAACAGACAGGTTGTTAAAAACTGCTTGGCTAATGGCACAAATATTGATTAATAGCACCAAGCCATATTAAAATACATGTTCTTTCTCATAGAGAGGTAAAGCTACAGAAAGAAATTTACAGCCAAATTTCAAATAAAAATTGTTGTTGATAACATGGAATTAAGAAATAGAAGACAAAATGCAACAAACAGGAGAAACACACAAGCTTTTAAACAGAATCTCTTGATTCTGCTCTTTTTAAATTATTCCTTTCAAGCTTTTCTTTAGTGAGGTGTAAATGTAAACATCTTTTTTGACTGGAAAAAAGATTTTAACAGCTTTTGATTTGGAAAAGCACTTGCTTTCATTCTCAGATTTTAAAAGTCAAATGGAGAAATCTATTCCTATCCAAGTTCGATTTCATTTTCCCACCAAGCAAATCAGTAAACAATATTTGATAGCTAAAAGACAGTCCATTAAGATTCTCAATTATCTATTACCATTTAAATGTGTATGCTTTGAATACTACACAGTCCCTAAATCATCAGAGGAAATGTTATCTAGAACAAATAAAACCTAGGGAGGAACGCTTTCATCTTAAAAAAAAGTTTGTGCCAGTTATTACTGTAGGTCACCTTCAAATTCTGTATTAAAGAAAGCACTTATTTTTATGCAGAGTTCTATCTGACAGAGGGGTTTTTATTTTCCTTTAGGATAAAAAACAAATGGTACTGAAACTCCTGCAAGTCCCTAAGCTCATTCATTATGTTGAGAGAACTGGAATATTAGTGCAGGAAACAAAGCATCTGAAGAAAATGGAGGTGGTTACGGTAGAAAAATACTATTAGTGTATCCCTCATCCTCCCAGTGCTCCCCACACAGGAGGGGGACATGGATCCTTGAGCAGAATGCAAGGTCTGCTGCTCTCTCATGGATTCAAACTTCCCATTAAAAAAAAAAAAAAAAAAAGGAGAAAATATGAGAAATGCTGATCTTGTGTTGTAAATAAATTAATCAGCATGCTGACATCTTCCACGGTGTTGCTGCACATTTAAAACAGTGGCATCAGCCTGGGGTTTATTTAAAATAATTTGCATAGTTCTGTGTGAATGGTTTTTAAAAAGAAACAGAGGGAGAGAGAAAACAGGGTGATTTACAGGAGTTATTTTTCAAATCCAGCTGTAGGACATACTCATTGTCATGCCTTAAAAATGCATTTTCCATTATAGAAATGGAGTAAGAAATACATGGTCTAAAAATCTTTGAGGCTGCCTTAGACTTCCAAAGAAGGGATCCACAACTGAGCAGTTGTCCTTGGAATCTGCAGAGAAGACAAGGGCTTCTCAAAGAGCTGAAAGCAGACTAGTGAAGAGTGCACAATCTACTACAAAAAAAATAATGGAATCACAGAGGAAGGGATTTAAAGATCATCTAGGCACACTGTTCCATCAGGGACACCTTCCACTATCCAAGGTTGCCCTAAGCCCTGTCCAGCCTGGCCTGGAACACTTCCAGGGCTGGGGCAGCCACAGCTTTTCTGGGTAACCTGTACCAGAGCATCACCCTCACAGGGAAGGATTTCCTCCCAATATCCAATCTAAACCTGCCAGCATCAGTTTGGATCTGTTCCCTCTTGTCCTGTCACTCCAGACTCTTGTCCAAAGCCTCTCTTCTGCTCTCAGGTAGCCCCTTTAGGCACTGGAAGGTGCTCCAAGGTCTTCCCAGACAGAGCAGCCCCAGCTGTCTCAGCCTCTGTCCATGCACCACAGGTGCAGCAGCCCTTGGATCACCTCCACGACCTTCAGCCATTGCCATCACCACATCCAGCACATTGCCCCAGAGACACACCAAATATTACAGTAAAAACTCTTCAAGGGCCACAAAAGTCTCATTCTCCTGCAAAGGACACCTAGACATTCCACCATCTGTATTTCAGCACTCCTCACCTCCCAAGGAAGCAATAAAAAACACTTTGGCATATTTCTGCCCATTTCCAAGATTTAGATGTTTCTCATAATTTGCATAGGAAACCAAATATTAATATCCACAACCTGCTGCGATATCCATCCCAAAAATGCTAATTTTCATAGTAAACTAACATTCAGAACACACCAATAGCTGTCCCTGGCTTAGGTGGTCTAAACAACCAGGTTGTGATGGACAAATGCAGCCCCCCTTGGGCTGTGTGGGTGAGCTGTAGCTGTGCTGGGTAACAAGGCACCATCATTCACACAATGACAAACTTGCCAAAACAATTAAAAGTATGTAATCTCCCTTCATCCCTCGTGCCAGACCTGAACTGATTATTCCTCACAGCCATATTTTTCAAAAATAGCCTCTTGATGTAATCAGTCATTGCTGCATCCCCACTTGTTGAGGGGTGTAATGTGGGAAACGTGCAGGTAATAAAATGCTTGCTCTGCAAACAAGCACACTCTGCATTCAGCACTGAATGGAGTTTCCACATTGGATTTAATTACTTCTACTTTAAAATATTATCCCTCCTTGTAGAATAAAACTTCTATTTGTGTAAATCACCGTGTCAGGGAACATGCATCATCATCATTCAACTTTCAGCAGAATAATTGAATGTGGGGGTTTTCATCATGATCGTGCAAGAGATCCAGAAGATATTTCTCCACAGCAGTAAAGTAACTCCAGGGAGTGTAGTTATCATGATTATCATCAGGCAATTACAGTCTAGCTACTGAAGGATAAGAGACCTTGAGTTGCATTACTTGCATCATAACACTGACATTACAGTTTCAATTATCACATAATTCCTGCTTGTTTATCCTCTTTTACTGTTTAACTTTCTAGGATGCATAAAGGGAGACAGGCAACAGTAAACACACACAAAGGGCAAAGAGCACAATAAGAACCTGCACGGAAGGAATGGAAAAACATCAGGATGATATAAAAAATTAAAATAAGAAGAAAATAATAAATCTGTAGAGAGGAATATTCAAAGCTCTTTTTGAAAAGCTGCTGCAACATTTTCCCTGGATGTTAACTTAATAAAACACAAAGAGCTACTTGTAATCAGCCAACTAATCCCTCCATGAATCAGTAAGGTCATGATCCAGCAAAGTGCAGCTCCTTCTGACTCACTCCAACAAAACACTTAACTCCTGCTTACTTTTGAGCACTTGAGAATCCCTCTTTGACCTCAGGAAGATTTAAATCTGATTAAAACGAAGCAGATCTTTCACCAGCTGTGGGATTTGGGGTTCGAGCAACAAGTAGGTTATTTTTATATTTGGTCAGGGAAGAAAAAATAATAGTTCTGTAAAATATGGTGGTGGCAATATATTCAAAAATGTTCAGAGGAAGCTGAAGTCCTCTAAGAAACATCATTCCATGCCTGTATTACCGTGTGCCATCAATTAAACGCACATTTGGTAACACACAAAATGTATTGTCAATGCCTATGGAATTTTGTTTGCCAACATTTTAACTGTAATTATGCTTCACCTTATTGTGAACAGGACAAATATTGACACAATTTGAAACTGCAGTGCTTGCATGGCTGATTTCTCTGGATCACTGGGGCTATAGCTTTTTCCCCAGGAAGATCTCCAATTAATTTTATGGTGTTCTATTCAGCTTCAATGGAATGTTTTACTTTAAAAAAAAAGGATTTTTGTGGTTGACACCAAGACTGAGACAGTTCAGAGGAAATGCAGTGTCATACAAGTATGGAAGTAGAGGCATTTTATTACATTTACTGAATCTTTAAGAAACATTGTAAGGGTTTGGCTTGACTTTTTTTTCCCATAAAGATCCAAAGAAATAACCAAAAATAACTGTGAGGGAATACATCTTTAGGCAAAGGTATACCCAGCATAGGACACACATGAGGATATTTAAAATCACAGATTTCAATTTCATAATTGTAATTGAGTCTTTTGTTATCTTGCAATGTCATGAGTGACCCAACATTTCAGATATGTATACAACTCTACATTAATAGCAGTTGTTATTTATAAAAATCATAATTGGCTTTAATATGTTCAATGTCTTAAAATCATAATCTCCAGGAAATTCTTTTGTGCATTTTGTGGTTAACTTCAAAGACAAAAAGAACTGGGGTTGAAAGGGAAAAAGAAAGAAGAACATTGGTGAAGTAAATCTGGAAGTGAGAATAACAGGAAAGTAAACAGCCATAGTTAGGAAAGCCCTGCTATTCCTTGTCTCCTGGCCCTTGTGGCAGCCCCATGGATGGTTTACATTGCAGTTTTCTATTGCTAATCCAACTGGCACATCAGGTTCAAAGGATTTACAGAGGGTTTTTTCAAAGCCAGTTAATTTGCTGTGGCCTGCACTTCATTCCTAGCGGACATCCAGCAGCGCTCCCTGGGCTGATAGGTAGCAGCAGGCTAGGGAGATGTTTACACGGCTTTTAAAACTAAAAGGCAGCCTTGCCACGTTCAGTGACCTCTAAAGTGAGTAGAATTGCAAATGGCAAGGACTGAATTTAATTCAGTACCCAGCATGCCACTGATGTTTTACATGCATGATCAATGAGCAGAGCCGGGGTGAGAAAAGTGCTGAATATTCATGGAAATGAAATTCTCTAACCCTAATTCCAAAGATAAAATACCATTTCCACTTTGACAAGACTGTTCTGGGTGTTTTCCAAGAATATTGATGCACAAAAAGCTCATTAGAACTTTTAGACTGAATGAACAACCACTGCCCTTTGTCAGGCCTGGAATTATTCAGGGTGGAATTGGTTGTGTTCACATGACTTATTGGCTCTGGTAACACAACGAGTTATCCACGTCAAATCATCCTGAGGAGCTTCCACATTGTGACTGTAACCTCCACACTTCCTCTGCCACCCCTGCAGCTTTGCTCCTGCTGTTTGAGGTTCTCAGATGCCCTCAGACTAACTGGGTTGGCCTGTTTCAGTTCACTGGAAATCTTTGTGGCTTGAGTTCTACAGACACAAATGCATCAGGCACAGACATGCAGAACTCTAGGAACACCTCAGATATAGCTTGTACAGTGTCCAGAAGGGATCACTGCAATCTTAGATGGACCCTGTGTGATGCCATCTGAGTTGTGGCAGGGAAGATGAATTTCAGCCCTTCCTCCACCTATCTTCACCAGCAATTCATCACATGCTCACTTCAGGCTGCTGGCCCTTAAGAGCTGTAAAGCAGTTGATAAAAAGAGGTGTCATAACCTGTGAAATTCCTGTCACTCTCTGTCCTAAAACCAGTATGAGATCCCACTGTCCTGCATTCAGGTCTGGTGTAAGTATCAGCCTATTCAACCCTCTTACAGCATATCTATAAATTCAAACCACATTTCACCAAAGACCAAACTTCTAAGCTTCTGCAGAGAATGCCAAAAATCTACCAGAAAGAAGGGCAGCCTACCAGACTGCTCTGTCCAGACAGAAGAGCCTTTCTTGATAATCATGGACCATTTACTCTGGACAGTCATTGATTCAGCTTGACCATATCAGGAGCAAAATGTTGCACTCCATCAGGGAATAAAGGACATCCCTGCTGGCACTGGGGCACATCTTGTGCTATTTCATCCACTGATTTCTACTTTGAGCCACCCACTGAAAGAAATCTCAAATTAGTTTTATTTCCAATCTGTTTCTATACAATTTTTATTGCTCTAAATTTACAGTAGAGATTTTTCTAGGGGATTATCTAGCTACAGACATGGGGCTTTTTTCCAAACAGTTTCAATTTTCCTTTCAAAGTCCATATTTAAATTCCATTTTTATTACTATGATTCCATTGAATGCTAACAAGTGCATTGGCAGTTGTAGGCATGTCACATTCTAATATTACCTTGCAAGCAAAATGCCATTTTCTCTACAGATAAAAATCTATTGACAGGATTCTTTTTCTACACCACAATATCCTGCAATATTAGACGAAGATGCAACACATTCTGTTTTCTCAGAGATCTGTTACCACGACTACATATTAATAAAAGATTTCAGGGACAGCTTTCCCTTCTTTAGAAATCCCACATTGCAAATGGAGAGGGTTAAGCTCTTAGCTGGAAGGATGGAAGCACATATCCCTGGAAGCAGCAATAATTCAGAAAGGAGAATTGTGAAGATATAGAGCAAAGACACAGGGTCTGGTGGCACCTATTTTGGAGTGGTAAATGGTGCTGTAATTTTACTGTGTCACTTGCTTGAGCAGATTTTTAGGGGTTTTTTTTTTTCCTGGTTTCATTATGCACTTTTTCCCTTTGGCTCTAATAAAGAAACTCTCAGTATTTGAACTCCAGACTGGAAAAACAGGGATTTAATTTATTGGAATTCATGATATTTTCACACATGGCAGGAAGGGCAACAATTATCTCCTGAACTTAAGATATCATTACAACAAAATTGGAACTGGAAACTACTTGTTTATTTTGAAAATTGCCTTCTGTAAACAGAAACAGTAATTTAGACCAGAAAGACAGGTGGTCAATTAATCCAAAGTATAACCAGAGAGTTAGGTGATGTTCCTCAGCAAGAATAACCCAAGCCAGACCTGGAGACATTCAGACATTTGCAAGCAGTGACAAAAGTTTGGTTGCCAAGTATCAGAGCAGCAGAATCATGCTAGGACACCAAGTCCTGTGAGTTTTTATCCTATTAATTAAAGCTCCTCTTTGTGAGAAGCAGGATCCCAAAAAACCTGCTCTGACACACTGAAATATTGCTGAAAGGAATCAGATGTATTTGGGATGTGCAGTGCACATGCACATAGGGAAAGAGGTCCTGCAAAGCTCAGATCCCAAATGAGAGCCAAGTTAGAGTTTTAAACGAAGAGTAAATTCAAAGTGGAAGTATTTTCAAAGTGAATTCATTAGCAAATTCAAGATGACATCCACGGCAATTAAAAAAAACCTACAAGGGGTCACTTACATTTACCCATCTATTCCTCTAATAACTTTTAATGCCTTCTGAATTCTTAATTAGAAAGACATATCTGATAGTTAAATATTGCTGGATGTTATCTATGAATTATTGCCCTGTACTATTAAGACAAAAGTATAATTGGAAGCACATTACTTGGGAGCAAACTAGTTTGTCAGCTATTCATCCCTGTGGATAGGTTTACCTCACGTCTATGATAAACTTCGAAAGTGTGTGTTTTGATTCTCAAGAATATTTTACCTAATCCACACAGATTTCCAAGAAGAAATGTAAATTTTCAGGGAGAAACATAGATTTTTCAGACAGGTAGAAGGGCAGTTTTCCTCTTTGTTCTTTATTTCTGCATCCCCTGAACAGAAATGCGGTGTATTTGATTTCTGTCTTTGGCACGGCTGGAGGACAAGAAGCAGCAACACATCCCAGCCCTGTCCTTTCCCTCTCTGTGCACAGAGATCCTCAAGACAATGAGTAATGTGAACAGGGTTGTGGCTAAATTGCTCTGGAGATGACAATTTAGCAAAGAGGATTATCTAGAGGCAGGTTACACAGGCAAGATAAAGTTCATCATGTAAAAAAATGGCTTTTTTGTCTAATTAACCTGTGCTGATCATGTTCCTGGGCTGATTTACAGATCCATCCTTGGGGATATGGGCTGGAGGCTGGGTTACACAGAGCCCAGCTCTGCCATTTCAAGGCCTTTGGCTCTCTGCTCCAAGTGCCAGCATCCCTGTGCAGCCACAACAATGCACTTCTGCTGTGTTTCTTCAGTGGCAATTCTTAAATTGTATCAAATTCATCATTAAACCATCTCTCACAGGGATGGGAGTTGAACACCCACTTGCTATCTCTAAGCAAGGCTGTATTTTATATAAGTATTTTTAAGGCATGAGTTTGTTTAATCTCAGTGCAGTGTGACAGTTGCAGTTCAGGTGTCTGTCCTGACTCCTGCACAACATTCCAAGTCATATGGTGTTTAAAATATTTTTTTTATTTTAGTATTGTGCAAGGAAATTAAATATGTAATGAGATTTAAACCCCCTTCCTTTGATATAGGTAAAGTTGAGGGGCCACAGTAACATGAGCTGGCTTTGCTCCAGCTGAGGAACAAGGGAAATGGAATAAAAAGTAGGTAAGATCCCTTTTTGCTACAGTTCTCTAAGTAGTTGAATAAATTTCAAGCTCATGACACAGGGTAGCAATGAAAATGGAGGAAAGCCATTAAGATCATGCTGTTATAATCCCATGCACCATTAGGATTAAGGAGAATAGCAGAAATGCCAAAAAGCTGAAAGTGTAGGAATTTCTGGGGGCATAGATTATGCACAGCACAAAGACCTGCACCTCCCAAAGTGATGGTTTAACCCTCACTGAAACTTGCAGGTAGGGTTGCACACTCACATTTCAGGACAATTTGATTTAATTTTCATAAGTGATGAAGAGAAAAAGAAGTGAAGAAACTTTAAACTGTTTGTGATGTGTGCTAATGGAGGAGGAAGGATTTCTCACCCTGTAGATCCATGCAAGTGAAAATGGAGAACCAAAGGGCAGATGTTGCCTCTGGCCATGAACATCAAGAGGGGTACAGTTTACTAAAAGGTGTTTTGATGCAGGAAAGGTGAGGGATCTTAAGGAAGTTGGTTCGTGGAGAGGACACAATCATAAAAATAAAGAACAAAATAAAATTTGAATAAATATTTGGATCCTTGAGAAGTTTGGTATTTCATTAGAGTAAAAAAGGCACATGAACTCCAAGGCATGTGCCAAAATAAATATGAGGATATAGTTCATCATTTAAAATAATCTTCACTTGGTCAGCTATATCCACAGGAGGGATTCTAGGAAATAAACCTTTCCCTAGTAATCTATAGTTAAATAAATTATCATTCTCTGTTGTGACACACTGTATGCCACAATCAGAAAAGAAAACATTCTGATGTATTAGTATGAATATGACTAATGTCTTTAGTGAGAGGAAACAGGTTATTTGCATTCAGAGAGAGCAGAGGAGGAAGGTGGTTCAAGAAGAGAGGAAAAAGAAAAGGGTGAGGGAGAAAAAAAACGAGAAAATGGAAAAGATGAAGAATCTTGATTGTTGGTCCTCTCAGATTCCTGAGCACCAGTTTTAGGGACCCCAGATGAAAAAATCCTTTTATGTCTGAAATAATGAAAAAGGTTTCTAGTGAAAATGTTGCTTAAGAATTTGAAAATAAGAAAACATCCAAATATATACGTGGAGATGAAGGTGAGAAAAACAACATTACCCATGCCACCATTGTGGGAAAATCAGTACAGTCTGAGCAGGAAAAAAGAGAGTGGCAAGAACAGACAATGACAGAGACATTTCTTTCAGTCATGGATGTACTAAACAAGGACTCTCACTGAAGACAATGTCCCAACAAGGCTGTCCCCAAAAACCTCATCCTGGGCTCCTGGAACTCAAAAGCAGAGAGGACAATGCAGGACTGGGCAGCAAAATGGTTTTGCCAAGCCTTTGTCACCAACTGGGAGAGGAACTCCAGCACAGAGGTGTCATAGACACATTTTATGAAAAAATCCTTTTGCTAGGATTTTTTCTCCTGAGAAGCTGAGAGGCCTCAGAAATGAAATGTAAACAATGATTATCTGCTGCTGTGGAATGTGACAGGTGCATCTTTGATTGGTCTCTGTGAATTGTTTCTACTTGATGACCAATCACAGGTCCACCTGTGTCGAGGCTGTGGTCAGTCACAAGATTTTATTATCATTCCTTTCCTTGCTAGCCTTCTGATGAAACCCTTTTCTATTCTTTTAGTTTAGTTTTAGTATATAATTTTCTTTTAATATTATATATATCATAAAACAATAAATCAGCCTTCTAAAATACAGTCAAGATTCTCATCTCTCCCCTCATCCTGGGATCCCTGTGAACACCACCATACAGAGCATGTGAGAACAAGAGGCTGTTCCTTGTGCCAGCTGCTCTGGGATTTGGGGTGTGATGGTTTCTGACACACTGAGCCAACCCTGCTCCTGCTGCAGATTCACCAGTGGCAGCAGAATTCCCTCACAGATCAGTTTGAAGCATTGTCTTTCCAGAAGTTCCTGGGACACGATAGGAATTGTCCTCTTGTTGCCACGGGCAGGCTGAAACTCATTGCTCAGTTCAATCAATGCAGGCACTGAACTTCAAAAGTTTCACTTAGCAGAATATGTAATAAAAAATAATAAATTAAATTTCTCAAATGAAAAATAGGAAAGTTTTGCTATATAGTTCCCAACACTACAAAACACAGTTATTAAAAATGATCTGGCCACAAAATTATTCCTGTGGAGAAGCAATACTCCGTTGCTGGTGGATTTTGCCAGCAATATCTTTTCCACCTGGTGGGTTCCTTTTTTAATACAGAAACTATCCACACTACAGGATTTAAAACTAATCAGTTTGCAAGCTGTTCTTAAACATCTACAGCACTATGTGTCTAAAAATAATGTTCAGCCATACATTCACTATCTATATCATATCATTCTCTAATTACATTTCACCACAAGGGCATAAAAGAGGAAGACATTTTCATTTAACACTGTAAAGGTGGGCAAAACTGTCATCTCAATATTCAGGATCACTTAACATTAAAGTTTGTTCTGTACTGATGTTTATTTTTAATTGCATAGGCCTCCATGTCAGCATGTGAGCAGTTCCTCCACATTTCTTTCCAGGAGTATTCTACCAATTACTTGATCTTCTCCCTCTGCCATGTGGAGAATAAATATGAAAACTGATACAAATAAAACTGTAACAGGCCTTTGGATTTTTCCAATTAAAGAAAAAGTATTTGGGAAAAAAATATTACATTTACTAATAAAAAAGAACCAAACAAATGAGGGATGAAAATTTTCATCTGATTGTAATTATTATTGCTGTGGCTTGAGGAAAAAAAAACATTTTCTGTAGGGGAGATGAAAAAATATGAAAAACTAAGATCTATATTTTCTGTTATAAAGGAGAAAAACTATATTTTATTAGAAGGTAGTTATCCTACTCTTCTTCAGGAAAGTCCAGATACAAACGGAGCAAGAATCTGAAACATCCACTGCTTTGATTGCCTGCACTGCTTTCTTTGGGCTTGTGCCCCTCATTTACTGAGCTCACACAGACCCAGATGTGGTTCCCTCTCCTGGTACCTCTCCCCCAGAATGAACACTCAGAGTTTGATCAACTGGGTTGTGAGGTTGAGCTCATTCAAATTCTCTGGTTTTCCCAGGCTAAGAGACCCAAATTTCCTCTTAGTCATGAATCAAGCTTTAATTTAAGAAACCCACTCCAATGTCCTCAGTGGCACTTGGGCCAGTTTGCCCTGGAGGCCACAGCTCCCAGGGCATGACAAGACACTCAAAGAAGCAGAAGAAAGTTCAATAGGATCCATCTGCCAGGTTGGATGCCCACCCCAGCACCAAATCCAGGAGGGAATTTCAGCCCAGAGGTCACCTGTGCTGCGTTCATTCAGTATCTCTGCAAAGATTTCAGCTGGTAAAGAGCTGGTAAAGAGCATCACAGATAAAACAGCTCAGCAGACAGCCAACAGAAGGAAAACACAGGGATTTATCAATAAATGTACAATCACATTGTCAATTTAAAATTCTCAAGTAAGGTATCTAAATAGTCAGCAGTTATTCATTCTTTATGGACAGTGTGCTGTTTAACATGTTCTCAAGTGATATGGAAGGCGAGATCAAGTGTACCCTGGCAGAGTTTGCTGAGGACACCAAAGTGAGTGGGGAGGTGCACATTTCAGAAGGGAGAGCCAGGCTGCAGGAGGTCCTGGGTGGGACAGCTAAGTATTAATCATTTAAAAGGATTTAGTCCATGCCTTGATCACATTATTTAAAAGCTGAGAGTGAATTATGTGGGTAAGACCAGAGCACATGGCTGTACCACAGAGCATGGTGGCTCACTCCCAACCAAGCTCCTAATTGTCCAAACCATGGCTGTGCTCCATTAGAGCCCTTCTGGTCACTGTGTCATCATTATTGCCTGGATTACACATGATTGGGCAGATTCATTCACATTAAGCAGTTTATTCCAAGGGAGCCCAGCCCATTACCTCCTCTCTGTACATACCAACTAAAAACACTGAGTGCTAAAGAAAATGGTTCTGCATATTTTAACAGAAAAGCAGCATTCTAATGAAGGAACACAGGTTTCCTTTTCACATACAAGTTTCCCAGGGAAGTTCCTATTTAAACTTTAGCAGAGAGGAAAAAGAAACAAAAAAAGTCCACCATGTAGCTCTGATTTAAAGAATTGGCTCACATTTCTCACACTCCTGCCTTTCCAGGCCCCTGTCCTTCCACTCTGCAGAGGTGAGGTTTGTGATCAAAAGCACTTCTGTGCAATCAGTGTAAATGCTCACATTTACAGTGGGCCTTTAAAACAGCCCATGGCCTTTAGAATCAGAGTTATCAGAGTTTAAGTGCAAGGGAAAATCTGCTAAAAGACCTCCTAGTCCAGCACAAAATGGATCCCATTGACACGATGTAAACCTGCACTGACCCTGTTTGTAAGAAACTCATAAATGGTTTTCAACACAGGCTGTTACATTTACCAAAGCTTTTACAATTCCCTTCAAAACATTCCACCAGCACACTGAAACTTACAGAAATTAAAAACAATATTAATTCTGCTGTGATTAAAGTATACAAGAGTTGCCAAATAAAACCAATATTTTCACATTTGTCCCTGAGTTTAAATACATATTTTTAGATTCCTATATTTCAAAACACGACATCCTAGGAGATGATTATTATTTTTTTCCCCTGGCTAAGCACAAAGCAATATTAGCATCTCCAGCAGAAAGCTCCAGTAATTAGTTTGACAATTAAAAACACAAATATCAAACCACTGAGGGAAGATTACCCAGGACCAGTAATTTGCAGTTCCGTTGAGCAGGACAGGAAGCTTAAGGGCATTCAAAAAAGAACATAAAATGTGCTGTATAATGGCAGTGACATTTTCAGTTATCATTACTGTAAGAAACAACAAAACACATATTGTCAGCTAACATACCTGCAATGGCTTGTGACCTCAGAGCATTTGTTGGAAGAAGACATTTTTAGAATTGTCCCAGATATTTGGAGCACAATTTCTTTTACTTGGAAAAATTCAAAGCCATATTTTGTCACAGTTGAGATGGCCACAATACACAGAGTATTACCATACAATTTCAGAAGGCTTTGAGCATTCCCTCAAACAGAGTAACACCATACCTCATCAGAAGGCTTCAAGCACCTGCCCATACAGAGTAACATCATTCCAGTTCAGAAGGGTGCAAGCATCTGCTCTGTCTTGTCCTTTAGCCCAACCTTTTATAGCCCTCATGGTCAATGCATTGCACCTGTGTGCCCTCTGCTCCCTTTGGTGGTTGGTCAATGCACCTCATCTCATTGCCTTCAATGCTGCTCACCTGCTTCTCACAGCTGTAGCTCACTGGGGATGAGGCTGGGCCAGCCCCACTCCCAATTACCAAAAACTGTGTGCCTACAATACTTAAATCCTGACTTTGGAATTTAATTCTTCGTGCTATTTTGATCACAATAATATTCTCAAATAAGGAAATGGCCACCCTGGGAGCTGAAGATCCACTGTCTGTGCTACCACCTCCAGCTTCTCCAGAGATACAGCAGCATGCCAAAATACCATGGATGCAAAGGGTGCTTTGCTCCCTTGCCAGCACCCAAACTCACACATGCCCATAAAAACCAACTCAAAATGGGTGTTTCCCTCCTTGGGCTTCTAAATATTGAACATTTCAGTACCTGCAATACCTTTGCAATGGTTTTATCTCTAGGAGAAAGTCATTCAAATTAATATAAAGAAAAAAGGTGAGATGCAGTCAGAACCCTATCTGCAAATAGTTAATCTACAAAGACAGCCTAGCCAGCTCCTCCATCACATTTTTCCTCAGGAAGAAATAACTTTCAAATAACAGTAGCAGAAGAAGAATAAAGATTTCACAGGGAAAAATCCAAGGAATCCAGCGAAGAACATTGTACATGAAAGAAAAATTCTTTCTTTGTTTCCACCATTTTGACAGAACCAGGCAGTACCTGACAGAAACAAGCTCTCAGCTCAGGCTCTAAAGAACATAAAGCAGGTCAAGATTTCCAGTTTACCTTTCTACCCAATCCAGAAATAAAACAGATTTTTGATCTCTTATATGTGCTCAGGAATGTAGAAATTTGCTGTAACTATTGGTGACAAAACCACTTTTGCATTTACTTTTTGGAGTACAGATATTCATTTCTTGATTTGGTCCTTCTTTGGAATGTCACTGGAAATCTTTTCACCATATTTTTTGCTCAGCTGCTGTTTTCCTTATATTGGCTTCATAAGCTTAATATTCAGCATGGTGGTGGAGGCTTTTTTATATTCTTTGCAAGTGCTCTGTCTTTAAATAATGAAACACTGGCATTGTGAGGGGCCTGGAAAGGTAACAGCCAGAACAGAACCATGGCACATCTGCTGCTGTGGGGAATCAGAGCCATCTCCCTCCCTGCCTCCCACCAGAGCAGCATTTGGTTAATTCTGCCTGAGGATTTGATCCTCACTTCATGTCTGATATAAACTCTCACTGCTGAGATCTTCCTGGGCTAATGAAAACAATCTCATTTGGTCTGTGCTGTGAGATTGAGTTTCTGAAATATCAGCTCAGCCCAAGGAGAGAGCACAGGGGGAATGAGGAGCATCCTCTGCATGGTCTATTGATCTGTGCTCCAGCCTCTGAGCCTCTGCAGCTCCAGGCAGGACACAGGGCCAGGCTCGTGCATCAGGTCTGATTAAGGATCCTGACTGCTGGCCTTATGAGGAACACTTAGGGAAGAAATTGGGCAAAGGATGTCAGAAGCTTGAGGGATTGAAAAAAAAAAAAAGGGAATGGAAGAATAGAAAATGAAGTGTGAAAATAGCAGACAAAGATATAAAGGGGCAAAGACAGTGATGAGTCAGGTGAGCTACGAGGATGAAAATTACCTTGAAAAGAATTAAAGGGCATTAGAGATTGGAAAAGGAGCCCATTTTTAAAGTTCACAGTCTCCCTTTCATTTGGGAGAGTCTGATTTTGAAGAGAGAGGAGATTAGGAGTAAGAAGAGAAAATAATGAGTCCACATCTAATTTAGTCATAAATTAAAGGCAATCACAAACCCAACTAAACAACTTAGAATTCAGTTGGGATCCTCTATAAGGGTACTTTAAAAATGAAAAAGGTACATTTTGGAATTATATTTCAGTTAGGAAATTCTTAATTATCCTTGCCTTGACTCTCCATTTTTGCAGCAGATCACTTTGACATGAGCACTGCCCTCCATGTGGAGGTTCTACAGCAGCTGCTACTAAAGCCAGCAGGATTCCCTTCTTTCTGCAGGGCACATCACAGGCATTTCATCCATCCCTTGCAGTTCCCTATTTAGACATCAGCAAGGTGGTTGATGATTTGAGGTCTGCTCATTGAGGTATAGATGTAAAGGCCCAGGTTGCAAAGTTTAGGTTCTGAATGTGAGGTACTGCACACACAGAGGTTGTGTCACACAGATTACTGAAGGCTGACTAATCATAATCGCAGTAACTTGGTGAAAAAGCTTGCAAGGCACAGGTAAAATTGTGCCTTTGTAACTCATCCCTTTTCTCCAACTCACACTCTCAAAATAAGAGCACTCATCTCCCTGAGAGAACTGAAATTGTCGTAGAATGAGAACCACAACCTGCCAGCCACAGGGATCAGGATGCCAAAGGTTAGAGAGAAAGAAATGGTAATGAACTGCAGACAGGAGATGACAAGAACTCTCTGAGAGACCTATTACTCCACTGCTGGCTGGCCTACAAGGAGCTTTGCTCTGCTGACACCTCCAAGGGCAGCCAAGAATGTCAAGCCCAGCTCTCCTGTTCCTCAGCTGATGCACCAGCCTGCCCAGCAGCCACCACGCCTCACCTTCCTGCAGGCACCATGCAGCATCCTTGCCAGACAATCCCAGTACTGTTCCCACAAAAAAAACCACCACATGGTGGTCTTCAAGGCCTCTGCACCGCCAGTGTCCTTCAGAAATAAGCACTGGCTCAACTCGTTTGTAAAACAGACAATTCGTTTCGTTTTTAAGAAACAGCTCTGAGGAACAAGTTTAATAGGAAGTTGGCAGAGGCAGGGTTTGATGAGGGATTTCTCCAGGCCCTGATAGGATTTAAACCATATTAACTCTCTTGCTCAAAGGTAATAAGCTCTCCAAAGCAGCCACTCTGCCTTCCTGCATTAAGAATAATATTCTGCACAACCCAGGGATTATCTAGTACTAAGAAAACAGTTATTAAAAATCTATACTAAATCATTCAGACCTTAAATTATGCCCATTTTGTAAGACAAATTGCATTTTTGAGTGAAAATTAAAAGCATTTTAGCCTATCCAGACCAAGGTATCAGCTGGAATCTCCATCATAAATATCAGTTAGAAATTAAAAGCCTTTGCTTTTCAGCTAGGCTATGTGAGATATTGGTCTAAAAAGCAATCATCAGGGTCTGCAGCCAAGTCCCAGACTCTGGTGTTGGAAACCAAGGAAAGAGTAAATCTATCTTGTTCCTTTAAACATTTGCATTCACAGTAGCTGCAGAAAATAGCTATTTGGTTTGGCAATTTACTTTTTTTTTTCTCTTTATTTGCAAGAGATACAGACTTTTAAAGATTGTTTTCAAAACTTGTCAGCTTTTTGAAACTCATAGATACTGTGAGTGTTCCTCTGAGCCCTAAGGCCCTGCAGTCCATGTACAAGAGAGGGGAGGGCTGGAATTCTGAGCTCTTCCAACAATGAAGATGTTCCCTACAAAGGAGGACAAGAAGCTGCCCTAGCACTAAAACTTTCCCTCACTGAAACTCGAGTTGAAGAACATCTGCAAAGGGTTTCTTTGTTATTGCAATTCATCCTCATAAGCAAGTTTGTTTTCTTGGTGTTTCACATTGAAACACACAGAAATTTACCCAGGAAAACTGGTACAAGATCTGCTACAAAGCAGCACCAAAACAGGCAGCAGGGCCAGCTCAGCATCATTCACCTTCAGTGGTTTCTTCTGTCTTTCCTCTTCTATTGAAGGGACAGAAAAGCTTTGGGGGAAAAAAATGAAGAACAGATAGGAGTTTCCCTCTGTTGTCTCCCCAGATCTCTGCAATTGTGTTTGGTGAAGTGCAATTTTCAATTGGCCAAGTCCCTACTGACAGTGCCTTCTGCTGCCTTGCCTTGTTTGTTTGTCCTTCACCTTGCTCCTTGCCCATAATTTAGGTGCTTACTTTCTGCAGCCTGCAGAGCACTCATCCTCTTGTCTGAACCCTGGTGCAATGTGACATTCTCAGCTCTGAAGGTGGCCTCCAGATTGTTCTACTTCTGAAACCGATGCATTTTTAGTGGTAACATTTCCTTTTATTTCTCTCCTTGATTTCATTCCTGCACCCTCTCCTATATGACCTGCTTTTTTATGGGTGACATCTGTGGATGCAAGAAACCCTCAGTAGCTTTGGAGCTTGGAAACAGAGACACCTACTTGTCAGGATCACAAGCCATCTTCTCCATTAGAAGTACAAACTCACATCTCAGGCAAACAAAGTCTTTTCTCTCTTCAAGACAGGTAGAAGATGTCACATAGAGGCCAAAAGAATTGTTCATTCTTTCTCCTTTCTTATCATTGACACCAAAAAATGGATTTATGGGAACCTAAACTCCCAGTAGAAATATTCCTATTACTAATTTATTTGTATTACTCAAATATTTGCTGTTGCAGCATTTAAACTTGATCAGTCTCTTCTTTCAACACCTCAGCAAAATCACTAAAGCAAAACTCAAATACAAGATCAAGGTCTCATATCTCAAACAAAACCTTCACAGATCAAAGCTGAACTCCTAAATCAGGTCACAGAAGACCCACTACCTTACTGACACACACACACTAAAAAAAATCTCCAAAACAAAACTTCAACATTTTACTCTGCAGGAGTGATATCATTGCCATCAAGAGTTGTGATTTTGGACCTGATGTCAGTTTCTATGAAAAATTAGTAATCGATTTTATCATGAAAATTATTTTTATTGAGGTTAGAATACATTATAAGAACCATTTACAATTATTCAGATGAGAAATTCAATGACTTTATGCAAGACTGGTAGGTAAGAATTAAAATAAAATATTACAGTCAAACCCCAAAGAGAGACAGAATTCAACAATAGCAGGTGGAACTTGAGTTGAATTCATTTAAACTGGAACCTCCTCTGTTGTAAAAATAATTTTTGAAGTATCCTGTCCTCTTAGCTCAACACTGTTAACTTGCACAAGGGTCATGCACCTTGCAAATCTCTATCAATTAAAATCTACTTTAGATCACAGCAGGTTTGAGCCAGTCAATTATCATTTTACCTCCTCATTACTGAAATGTGCTACCTGTGTCCTCATTTATAATTCACATTCACACTCTGAAATCTTGCTTATTCCCTTTGGAAATCATCTCCTTGGCTGAGATAAACTCACCCTGATAGATAACAGCTCTGTTAGCACTTAGTAATCTAGAGCAGATTATTAGATTAAGGCTGAACGTGCATTAGTATAATAAGACAGAAATCTATTTCAAATAGAGTGCAAACAAGCCCTACTTTAGAAAACAAATGAACACAACTCATCTTTGAGCACTCATTCAGTGGAGAACAAAGATGATCTGCTGAGAAAGCCTGGAGGAGAATGTGATTTGTGGAATGGGCAGAGGTCCAGAAAACATTACATCTTGCTGGTCCTTTCCTCTTTTCTTTATAATGAGATCATCCCTGAGAGCCAACATCCACTTATACACTAATTATAAACAAAAACGAGATTTTGCTATCATGCTGGAAAAAGATCTTAAGTCTGCTTTGAACACAGTATATAAACAGTGGTCCAACTTTTTCAGTTTTCTGGAGTCTTTCTTTCACAAATTATGCAACAAAAATACAGGAATCTTACTCTAAGCCTTTTCCCAAAACTGTTTCTAGGGGTTTTTACTTTGGAATCTTCCTGTTCCATTCTATAATCTCTTCTGCCCCAAAGAGACTTTTCAACTCTTTATCCTTGCTCAAGTTAATAGGGCTCTGAGGATTTAGCAGAATAATTCTTCATCTCCAGGAAGGGCTCAATAGTTTCAAAATGTGATGACTTAACAACACACCTTTATCCACTGACAAATTTCTTGCATTTCTCCTTCTCCTACACTAAAACAGAAAATTCAGCTCAATCCATTCTAATTCCTGGATCCCTTTTTCAGTTCTACAAACTACTAAGAGAGACTTCTGAGCTGCAGTGTCTTTGGCTGAGATGTACGACAGGGTTCTCCTCACCCCCCTTTTTTGAAGGGTTGGAGGTCTCCTCTTCCTGTGTCTTGATTTCTGTGGACAGGAAAGGCAGGAGGATGCTGGAGGAGAGCCATGGAATAATCTTGCATCCTTCAAGCAAAAGAGCTCAGCCGTGAAACCTCTGCCCTGTGGTCTAAGTATAACTTCTGACCACATAAATCAGATATAACATCAAATATTCCTTGAATATTTAATATATGTAATGTATATATAATATCTTGATTGGATGATAGATGAAGACTGGAGATAAAAAGAGAAATAGACCTCAAGCCTGCCCCTCCTGGTGGGCACCCATAGTTCAGACTCACTCAAATATTTCACCCTGCACTGGAGGCTTGCAGAGCTGATGAAGCTTCAGTGCCTCCTTTACATTATTTAAATAAAATTGGACTTTCATGTAAAAATAATTCAAATATAACTTCACATTACTTAAATTCCTAATATTCTTAATTTTCTAGGAACCCCTGCTAGCCAACAGGCCTGCTTTTCTAATTTTATAAAACTCTATGTGCTTTGAGGCTTCATTGAGATGGATTGCAATCTTCTACTCTTCTGCTTGCAATTCTGCTGGAGTTTTACAGGGAAATCAAAACCAGACTTGAAAAAAAATATTTCAACTGCCAATTAAACGTTGTGAAAAGATAGTTTAATCTCAGTGGACCTCGAAGTTGACAAAGTCATTGTTTAATGTGTTAAGATACAAAGCTAAAAGAAATTTGATAACAGCAATAAGGCACTTCCAAGAATATCGTTACCATGAAATAATTACATCCCAATAGGATTAGGGGTAATCAGCCACACTGTGCCTCAGCACACCTCGGGGGGGTGATTATCTTACCAAAACAACACCACCCATTGTGCTGCACTGTTTCAATGTGTTCTGATAAAATAACACACTTCTAAAGTTTGTGTAGCTGTTTGTGTCAGCAGAGGAGCATTATTACAGTCAAATTATAGTCATCGTGTATTTTCTTTTCCCCAGTAAATTTGTACTTGGAAAAAAAATTAAATCCCACTGGAAATTTGCAAACATATTCATTACAAAAATATGTTCAGCATTTAGACTGCAGCATAAATAATCAGAATTAGGACATTCACATTTATCTTGGCAGCCTGTACTTCTTTTACGCTGTGGTGGCTTTAACTTGTGCCACCATTTTAATGTTATTTAAATATGGAATTGTACTTAATGCATTTATAAATTGCTAGAATGAAGGAAAATAAAGAAATTATTCATAGAAGATTATGAGCCACACAGAATATTATTTATTTACTTAAATGACCAAAAAATAAAGCAATAAATCTTAGTCTCTCAAATAAATGAAACTATTATGCCTGATTGAATGTATTTATTTATACTAATAAAAAATAATACCTCCACAGGTATTACTCAGCTGTTATTTGTTATGTGCTGTCAGTGTGTTAGAAAATATAAAATCAAATAAAAATGCATGCAAGGACCAGAGTTTGACAGCATTATTTTACACAGTAGAGTATTGGGGCACCATAAAGGTTCTGCTGATTTCCTAAATCTGACCATGGCAACCCAGGGCTCAAACCCACCTCTGAGACTGGACCATCACAGCCCCATTTCTGCAGTCACAGGCAAGAGATTCTGCTTCATTTACCAGCCCCTACAGACAGATCTGGTGGGGGAAGTTTATTTGTCCTGCAGATATTCGGGGAATTTGTGAGATCAAACCAACTTGTCCCAATTCCTTTATTACCCAAACTTACCATTGGCACTTGAGTTTGCAGACTCAGCTTAAGAAAAAAGAACTTATCCTGGGCACATGAGAAGCCTTGGCATTGGAGAGGCACAGAGAGGGCAAACAATAAATTACAAATGAAAAGAGATTTATCAAGAGCAGCAACTACCCAGAGAAAGATCATGTTTTGGTCTTCTTGACCTTTCTGAACACTGACTTCCTGGCTTATTACCAAGAATTTGAAAAACTGTTCCAAATGGTTGACTCAGCTATTCTAAAAATTAATTATGCAGGCTAGAGAGGGAACTTAGCTGACCACATATACTACCATCTTTTGAATGACTATTTGCTTTGAATGAAAAGTCAAAGGGAAATTGAAATTGTTCTCTTTATGACTGTTTTAAGGAATTTTAAGCCCATTATTGAAAGATAAATATAAAAATGTGCATTTTTTACTCAAGAATCCCAAAAAAACTGTTATCCTCATCTTACAGATAAGAAAACTGAGGCAAGGAGATGATAAAGAACAAGTAGATCCAGACAACTTGCAGCCTTTTACTGACAAAAACTTCCATTAATACACCCCAAGACTGTATTCCATTAGTAATTACTACATCATGTAATTTTTACACCAGTCTCTGCTAGAAAAACTTATCTTTCAAGAGCACTAGCATTTCAATGTTCAGAAAGCCAAACTGAGAATAAATAATGAAAACATCCTTCTCCCACATGCACTGTCTCCTTTCATAGGACCCTTCTGAATTCACCTATTTTCTCTTCTGAGAACATCTAAATAAAGGTGCTAATGCTGCATGTTTGAAGAGAATCAAAGCTGAAATCAAAGAGCAAAATGTCCTGCTGTGAAGGCACCCTTCTATTTGTTCTGTGTCATTTTGCAGACAAAGAAATAAAAGCCTTTGCACCATCAATAGGGCTTTGTTTAAACTCTGCATCACAGACTTGTAAATCTACTGCTCCAAAATTTCTCCTGCAGTCAGCCAAAATCAATGATCAAATTAGAGGCTTCCAAAGGACTATTTTTTTTCAAATTCTGAAAATTATTTATTTTGAGGGTTAATCACTGCTGTTTAAATCTCACAGTGGAACTAGTACATACACATGGAATGAAGGAAAAATGTTGCTTTACCTATTTGTTTTTTCCTTATACCTGTAACTGCAACGCCTGCAAACAGCAGCTATTTTGGGCTTTGTGTGCTTTTCATCAAATTGCAGTCAGTAAAAATTTTTTCCCTTGTGATCTTCAAAACTCTGATATATGTGTCATAAAAATCTATTCATAATTCAATATTCACATTAACACCAGTGCCATTTGGGAATACATCATTTCGACAAGGACTCAAAACACTTACATAAGGATGAGAAAGATTTCCTTTCTAGTTAGGCATAACAGGGCTGATCTTAGTCTGCTTCATATCTCCTCACAACAGGCACAAAGCCAAAAAAAAAAAACCCAAGCAAACAAAATAAAAGAAAAAGAAAGAAGGACTGTGTAGTTAGCTAACTTGAAATCCTTTGCAGGGACTGGAAATTCTGGAGAAAATGGTTGTTTGGGAGGATCCTGACCCCAGCCACTTCTGGGTTCCACAATTAAAAGCCACAACACCAGTTCAGAAATTGAGGGTGAACTGAAGAAAATATCAGAGGGTCAACTGCTACCCTCTGTATCTGTGGGCAACCACAATGCATAAGTTTGTTCATGAACCAAGCAACCTCTGCACCAGCTGGCTGTGGTCTGCTGGAGTGTTCCCCTACTGTTATCACTCAATATTCAGTGTGTTACATTGACCCTGCTTTGTCCACACCAGAGTTCTCACCTTTGGGGCCCCCTATTAGCTACAAAATTGTAAAGTGTCCCTTAGCAGACAGAAGGAGCTGGGTGAAGGAGGGATTCTTACAGCCCTGCTGGCACCATATTTCACTTTGCAGAGCCAGGCTCAAGCCTCTTCTTTTTCCATGCCAGAGGTGCATAATTAGTTATCTGTTAATCTTCTCTTCTGCTTGCCCATCCCAGCTTTTGATCTCCCTCCAAGTGCCTGCACTTCCTCCTCCCTCCTTTTCCTCTGGCCATTGCCATGGAGCTGTGGTGTCCCCCTGTGTCACAAACCTGTGAGTTCCCCTTTCACTGGTCCCTTTGATTCTCAGCTGATCATTTCTCTCAGTTTGTAGATGCTCTTGCCTACAACAGGTGATTAGAGTTGTTCTTTTGGTGTCTCAAACTAGAGACAGTTCAGTCTAGCTCTTAGGTGTCATTAACTCAGCCTTAATGTAGTCTCTAAAATCCTGAATTAGCTTCCATTCTTCATTTGTGAATCTCTGTCCTGCAACGAGCCTGGCACTTGAATTCTTGTCCTTCTTTGACTCTCTCTGTCACCTGCCAGTTTTCATTCCTTCTCCTTCTTTACTTTTTAATGAATGTTTCTACCCTCCCACCCCTTCTTCAAGCTTCCTAGGTGGTTCCACGGTGGTTCCACTGTGAGTTAAAGCATTGGACAATTCTACTGAGAAAGTAAAAATTAGTGAAGTACCTATTTTTGTCTTTGATGCTTTCCGATATACGCAATAACCTCTGATGTGTTGGATCGACCCACAGTCTTTTCTGAAACATTGTTTTAACAGGCTGGAAAAAAATAATGCAATACATCTGCCATAAAAAGCAGGAAAATTTGATTCATAATTACTAAGTGCTTTAGATGTGTTTAGGGAAATGAAAGGAACCTCTTCAGACCTGTGCTTGAGCTATGTTTTGCCTTGACTCAAGCTTTGTATCCATTTTCAGCTACCGGTTTGTGGTTAGGTGGTGGGGTTTTTTCACAGTTTATTTTAAGAAAATAATGAAATAGTCACTACAAATAATCAACCAAACTTCTTTCATCACAAATTATGTCTTTCTTTGGCTCTCTCTGTCACCTCCCTCATTCCTTCTCCTTCTTTACTTTTTCATTAATGTTTCTACCCTTCTACCCCTTCTTCCAGCTTCCTAGGTGGTTCCACGGAGCTGCATCCATTCTCACCCTTTCTTCTCCTAGCTCACTATTTATTTGGATAATGCCATCAAAACCACAAACTCTGTCATTGCCCTGAGGCTGATGCTTCACAGAACTGCTTTCCAGCTCAGGCAGATCTGCCCAGGCACTCTATTTCAGCATCCTCCACCAGCCAGGAAGTCATCCAAAGGCCAGGAAGTTTTCAGCTGAGTCCCAGAGGACCTTTACATCCACCACAGGCACAAGCAGCATCCTCACATGTCCAGCCCATGTGCATCATCTCTGACTCCAACCTTATCCCTGCTGCTCCATCCAGGCTGGTTCCAGGAGGTCCTTTCTCTTATCTGAAGGCTTTCTTGTGCATCCACACGATCAGGCTTTCATCTGGGATCCCAGTGAGGGATGAAATCAGACAGTGCTCTGGAGCAGAGGAACTTTCTGCAGCCTCACTGTCTGAAGCATCAGCTGCAGGCAGCGCTCCTGGTGCAGGAGTGATGCACAGTTTTTTGAGGAATATATTTTGTTTGTATATAACACAGCTTGTCAGATCAACAGATGCCCCAGACACCTCCATGATCTCTCTGCTGAGCTATTTCAAAGCTGTGTCTTGTTGCCAAAACTTTATTTCAGTGTTTTATCTCCTGCTGGATATTTCTTCACATGATGCAAAAAAAGAAATGAAGCTTTAAGTGTGAAAATACACAGTTTCTCTAAACTCAAAAGTTTCCCCAAAAGATTCCACAACTGCTAACAGCAACAGTGGCTACATTTTTTTCTCCTCATTTCATCTAGCATGAGTCTCTTTCCAATGCTCACTGCCTCCTTCTCAAAATAAAAAAAAAAAAAAAGCAACAAACCAACAAAGTTTTCTTGGAATAAAGAAGCACTTAGAACTGCTGTTAACATTTCTTCAGTATTCTAATGAACTTAATAAGCTCCCATGATGCCCCTTATAATGCAGAGAAACCTTCAAAAATATTAAAGTGACTTTGTTTACTCCAGCAATAAGGAGACTTCCAGGTGACTGGGGCAATGCATCAATATTACACATGTTCTTAATGCTGGAAAGGAGCTCACCAGAGAAAACAATTCCTCACTTTGAAGCTTTTTAATATTTCTGAATGGGACTCAATTATATAATTCTGATTGTACATGCATTTTTTGTCTCACCTGAAATATCACTTGATTTATGATGAAGTCATATTTTCTCACCCAGTTCTAATTTCATTTCTACCACAGTTACAAGATCCCTATAATTCAGTAGAAGTTGCAGTTTGACACCATTCCTCTGACACCAAAATGAGCTCCACGAGCTAATGAAGTCCCCTGACTCTGGCAAGAGTTTTGAGATAAAGAAATCTTATTTTTAAATATTATTTTTCCTACACAGGATGTAGACCCTCGAGAAATTATTTTAAATATTTTAAACAAATAAAAGCAAATTATGCAAACTATTAGAGTAAATGCATAATAATCCTATTTTTTAAAAAATTCTTGTGTAGACCCATGTGATATATAAAATTTCCTAGCATATACATGAGCAATTCTTAAATAATCATTACAGATATAGCATAAAATATTATATATGTATTATAGTCATTACATATAGTTGCCTGAAGTATTCCTAGCATTGCATAAGTAATTATTTGAGGCAAGACTTCTGCTGAAATGAG
The DNA here is from genome assembly GCA_024362935.1 of Setophaga petechia. Classification (NCBI taxonomy): domain Eukaryota; kingdom Metazoa; phylum Chordata; class Aves; order Passeriformes; family Parulidae; genus Setophaga; species Setophaga petechia. The sequence goes on from JANCRA010000005.1 coordinate 5,481,992, forward strand.
CTTGTTGTCACCACCAGAGCAACAGATGGGTTTTGGCAAGGCTCAGTCTGCTCCCAGCTCTGCCAGAGCTTCACAGGTTGATTTGATCAGTGAATCACCTCACTTCCCCATCCATAAACAGGAAATGCCTCACAGCCCCCTCTGCAAGGCATTTTGGAATCCAATGATTATGCAAGTAAATATTTCACATATCAGTCTTGTGGTTAATTGAATGTTTAAACTCTAAGGGTAGCTGAATTTGTGTAAGTGCCTGCTTATTGAATGTAACTGGAACAGAATTAAGTACCTACCTTGGATCCACTTTTAAATAACTTTTAGAGAGGTAAATTATTTTGAGGTGAGAATTTTGAATTTGAAATTTTTGAATTTGAATTTTTGGGGTGAGAAATTCAAATGTGTTGCTAACAGGGATAACCTGCCTGTTTCCCTCAAAATATGTGGAAATTATAAGAGAAATTAAAATGTTGAAATGGGCATGTCAGCAGTAACAAGAGACTTCAATTTAGAAACTGATTGGGACAGAGGGAAAAAAATAAACATGAAAAGAAGCCGTTTGCAGAGTGAGTTGTTCCTAAGGAGGAATCCTGGATGAAGGTGGAGCATGGGACAGCTGGAAAAAAGGGCACCAGTGCCATGGGCACACACAGCTCAACCCCACAGGGTAACTCAGCCACACGGGCTGGCAGCAGAGGGCCTGGTCACAGGCAGCAATTAAACTTTGCAGTTAGAAGGTGCTGTGGTTTTGCTCATCATTAGGAGATTTAATAAATAGTGCACTTTACTGGCTCAGGACTCAACAAGCATTCTGGAAATCAGCACACTTCCTCATTCCCAGGGATCATCAGCAAGGCTGCCCTTGCTCTTGTCACTCCCAATCATCAGTGGAACACAAGGAATCACCATTATCCTCTCCACACACACTATTTACCCTCCTGCATTGTTTATTCTGCATTGGCAGCACCTCCATTCCAGACACCCCTCACAAAAATACAAAATTACAAGATTTAATAAACCTCCAGGAACAATTAAGAAGCTTAGTTAGGAAGCTCACATGTTACAGGAATCCATCAGCTGCAGTGCTATCACAGCAGCTGGGTCTTACTCTGCCTTTCCACAGGGACTGATGTTTCCCATTATGATCCTGTGTTTTGGAAGTTAATAACATTAACATAGAAAAATAAATATACTTAGTTAATAGCCTATTAGGTGATTAATTTACTGATAGCTCAGTTGTATTGAAAATTGCTTACATTTGTATAATAGCAGATTATGGTCTTAAATTTCCAACAGGCTGCTCTTTCACAATAAAAAAAAAAAATTAAAAATATGAAATTGTGGGGGGAGAAGATAGAAAAAGATGTACACCATCCCTTGGCATGGAAATGTTACAACAGAAAAGGACCTGCCTTGCTACCTCAACAGTACCATGAGATCAGGGAAAGAGAAGCTTTGGGAAGTAGAAGAACACTTTGAAAATATATCCTCACCTATTCTTCTTTTGCTAAACTGGATCTAACCCTAGAAAGTATTTCTTCTGAAATTAGCTGAAGCATCAGTCCTTTCTAATGGCAGATTTTGATATTCTTTTTTGTATGCTTCAGCTTCATAATCTTCTAAAACTCTTAAAGGAAGAGGTTATATATTATCATGCAATCAAAGCCAGAATGTTTTTATATTTCCATCTGCTTCTACTACACTCTCATTTTATAGAAAATTGTTTTCATTGCATCTTCTTTCCTTAATTTTACTATTTATTTACCTCTCCAAAACAAATTAAAAAAAAAAAACCCTTAATATTCCACAAAATTCCTATGTAAGAAAAGTGCTTGAAGCACCAAAGAACTTTGGAACTCACATGAAGGATGGGCAAACATTTAAGTCACTGAAACTGCAGCTGGGGAGATGCAGTGACAGCTCCATCTTCCTTTATTAAAGGAATTTTAGCAGCACAATCCTTATTTTTTCATGTTAACTAATCTGAACTGCCACATTTTAATACAAATTATGTACAGAAATAAGGAAGGCATAAGAGGGGAAGCAAGTTATTCAGTAAGTGAGTGCACCAGTGATTTAGTAGAGACATAAGGTTGAGATTCTTTAAGAAGGAATAAAGAGTAAAACTCTTTGAGGCATAAAGATGTTCTAAAGGAAAGAGAGAAGGAAAATGTGTACAAAAGATATTTGACTATCTATGACATATATAAAATTGACCAAAAAACTTGGAGTAAGAAAGACCAGGCAGAAAGGGATTTAAGACAGAACATAATTTTTTTTTCCAGCAAGACCATAAAATTTTAAGCTAAAAAACAAAAATCAAATGGCTTGCGATGAGAACAAGCAGTAAACATTATGAATTTTTAAAATGTGTTTGAAGGATGAGAATCCTGCCTGAGAACAGAGAGAGGAGAATGGCTAATTAAAGCTACCAAGCAAATGCAGTGCCTGGGCTGTTTCCTCACGCTGGTCTCAGACACCCCACGTTCCTGTATCCACTGCAGCAGGCAGGTTGCTTGGCTTCACTCAAAATGTTCTTTATTCTGGTAAAACAGAGCCCATTTCTACCAGAGCTGGGTGTTTGCACCCTGCAGTGTCCTGTTACAAATCAGCTGCAAAGCCCATCCAGTGATGCTGCACACATAGCACTGCTCCCCAAAGCTCTGCTGCACAAGCAGCAGCTTTCCATGAGCTGCTGAAGTTCCCTTTTCTGTTTGTTGCCAAACACCAATCTTCTACTTTAAAAAAAAACTTCCCACTGAATTTTTCTGTGAACTGATTATTGTGTACTGAGTGCAGATGGGAACAACCAGTGTGGGTAAGTTTGCAGAAATATTTTCCAACGCAGTGGGCAATTTTTCATTCATGGATAACTTATGAAAAATCCACAAAAATTACAGAAATTTGCCATTTTTTCCTATAAGGATAATCTTGATTATCTTTTACTGGTTTGAGGGTGGAAAAAGTAGGAAAAAATCTAAAATCCCAGCTCCACCATTTCTTTATTTTTCTAAGGGAAGAAAATCTACTGTATACCACCTTACAAATTTCAGTTGGCATGAATGTCATAAATATACTTGCAATATTGCTGTAAATTCATAATTTTAATGTCCCAAGTATGTGAATTTTGGAGACTGAGTACTTGGGCTTCTGAAGTCAATTGAGAAAATCATCAAAGGATTCAATTAGGAAAAAAAGAACTGTAATTGTTGCTTCTGGCATTCACTCTGGATTTAGTTCCCTGCATTCACTAGACCACAAAAGACTATCCAAAATTGTTTAAGTTTGATCATAATAAAAAAAAAATCTTTCTTTTCTGGTTCCATTAAGCAATCTCAATTTTGCAGGATGTAACACTGAAGTTTGCACATTACATTCCTGGAAGCTCAATTTTCTATTCGCTATTGGGGAAAAAAAGAGGAACAAAGTAGTTTTCACTTGGAAAAGAAATAACCAAATGACAGCTCCATGTACAAATGTGTGCTACAAAATGTAATTTTTGGGTGGCTTGACTACAGGAAGAAAGGAGGTCAAAGATGCTATTAAAGAAAAAGAGGATCTATCTCTAGGCCATTTAAATAATAACGTGCAATTGCTTCTCGTGGTGTATTTCCTAATGTCTCATTCATAAGAGTTTGAAGTAATGAGATTTTCACAGTTATCTTTTGAAGAATATTCCATAATCCAGTGACTGAATCCAGACTTGAGTCAAGGTCCTGAAAGAGTTATACACCCCCTGAAATAAGAGAGAACTGGGAGTAAATGCAAGACTTTACAGGATTAGCCCTTGGTACCTCATTCCCAGCCAAAAGGGAGGAAATACCAAAAGAGGGGAGAGAATGCAAAGGAAATTAATTAATGTTAATTTATCTTTTTCTCTGGAGTGTAGGTATGCCACAAAAGCGAACCATCTTAAGTATCACTTACAAAGGAAGCAGATTTTGGTTGGCTGTGGAAGAGTTATGCAAGATCAGAGGGGAAAAGGGCAAAGAAAAGGTCAGGCTTACACTCATCCATGTTTTGTGAGTGTTTGGAAAAGCTAAAGTGGGGAATGGTGGCCTGAGCAGCCTGAGGGCAGCAGAATTGTGGATGTGCTGCTGGAAGTCCAACACATCAGTAAGAACTCGAGGCTGTCTCCTGGCTTGCTCCATGGCTGGGCTCCGAGGCTTTAAAACAAGCTAAATTCAAGAGGAAATTAAATCTCTCAGAAGCTTTGCAGGGCAGAAAACTGGAAGCGTATTTTGTGAAAAAAGTAGGAGGAAATCTGGCACATTTGCAATTTTTGCATATTACTTGAGTATTCAAATGTGACCTAAAAATTTGTATCTGACCCAGAGGAAGGTCTTTACATTGGCTTCATAATTATTGATGCCTGTAGATAAGCAGAGTTAGGATTTTCTATTCAGCATCCAATTTTTCCTTGCACATAAATGTCTCTCAGAGTAACAACGGGAAATTTCCAAATGGGATGTTTAGTTTTGGACATTGGTTGACTCTTTTTTATCTTGAGAAAAGCAGCTGAGCTGTTTTATTGGAAGGAAGTCTGGTGAAACCATGCTTTTTGCATGTAAACATTTGGGACAGTCTTATCTAAAACTTTCCTGCTCTGAAGCAAAGACTGAATTTTTAGCAGAGGGACAAATCGCACAGAAGGAAAACCCTGTTGCCATACCATTGAACTATTCAAATCTGGCCACATTTGAGGCTCTGGAAATATTTGCTCAGTTAGGAACCCAGTAGAATTTCACAGCTAATTTCTCAGCTCACTGCCCTGTACCCTCACAGCTCCCTCAGTCTGAGTGGACGTTGCCTGCAGAGCCTCTCGCCCACGCCCGAGCGATCCCAGCGCCGCCGGCTCTCGGCGCGTCCTTCCAGGCAGCTGCTCCTTGGAGAAGACAAATTCTCCTGTCAATGACCCTTCACAGCTGGATGGAAAGCAGTCAGTTCACCTTTTTTCTACAATTACTGCTTCCACCCTGTCCAAGGGGAAAGGGGTCAAAGGCATTCTGGGTTGGGGTGCAGAGTAGAATTGTATATAAAATTGTTTTAAATATACATATGTTGCTATTGTATTAGGGACAGCTGAATGAAGTGACACGAGCTCCTACGTTGTCAGAAGGCAAATGGAAGGTTTATTATACATCACATTCTTTTATTGACTGTTCTGTGGAAAGCTAGACCTGACTGGTCCTCAATCAACACCCCTCACATCACTGGCTAGTTAGGAACAACACCCTTCTTGTAAACATCTTACAGGTTCAAAACACCAGCTGCAAAGATTAGGGATTATTTTAATTCTTTCTCTGAGTTTTCTCAAAAATCCCCAGAGAAATTCCTGGGAATGTTTACCTGACTTTCTCTCTGACCAGACTGTCAGCAACCACATATATATGCAAATACTTTTTATATATATACATTTAACATATACTATGCACACATACATATAAATACTTTTGAGACCTCTATTACAAGACACTATGTCAAAAAAAAATTATTAGGGTTGTAAAAATCGATTTCTCCAAAAATAAAAATGTCAAAATAAGAACTGCACTTGGACATTTCTTTAGCTCCCATAGACCTAGAGCTCCTGATACAACTTCTATGTACATAACTGTATTAATATTTAAAGACAGGAGTTCAGAATTGGGAATTCAAGCATAGACAGATAGGGTTTGATTTGCAAACAAGCAAACATTCACCTCTGTAACTGAGACCAGCAGAAAATGCAGTTTGAACATATAGCATGCTACTGAAGACACATTACTTTGCAAAAACTAAATGTGAGTAATTTCATGGATTTACAGCGTTAACACTCCCTTTTAATCCATGTTCTAGGTCATAGTCACACAGGGGCCAGCACTTGCAGGGGTGTCATGCTAATTAATTTAGCTGCAACACAGAAAGCGTGATGCAAAACCACTAGAAGGCTGTTTATTTGATTTGTTGATGCAAGGCTTCAGTAGCACTCAGTAAATAACCAAAGAAAAAGGACTAAAATAAATACTGACCAAGTACTTATTCAGTAGGTACTCTGTATGCTGGGCAAAGCAAAGCTTATCTGGAACTAGGAAAGGGGTGATTTAAAGTTTCATAGGTGACTTTGATCCTGGGATTTCTAAGTGCTTGACTTACTTGACTTTGTACTCTGAGCTTTTTTTTCCCCCTTTATATTAGTATTGGTTTGGCAAGGTCAGTTTTATGTAAATTGGACTAATTTAATGATACTGGGTGGAATTCAGACTGGAATGTAGAAAGCCCCCTACAACTCAGATGAAATTTAAAGGGTTCCTTGTTGTCATTAAAGGTGTGCTAAATTGATATAAAAGAAAATCTGTCTGGAGGGAGCATAATGACCGCCCTTGTAATGAGTCACTCCAGGCAGAGAAATGCTCAGACCCATAATGTCAAAGTCACCTGCCCACAAAGGCAAAAGAGCAAGAAAGGCAACCATATATGAATTTTACATTTCCATTTCCTTGATGATTTCTGTTCTATCAGCAAACAGTGCTCCAAGTATCATCATCACTCAGAAATAATGGGAACTGCTGCCACTTCTTCTAGAAACAAAGTCCAAAATTCAGAATCTGTCTTTCAGGATGAAAAATCTGTGCAAAAGGTGTGGGGTTCCCTTGGTGGGTAACATTTTCCTGAGCATCTCCTACCATACACAAAGGAAGACTGTACAATATGTCCAGCTGAAGCATGCACAGCAGCTGCCATTCAAAGCACAGAGTCCAAATTGATTTAGTCATCCTGCTCAGATAGAAATTTGAGTATTGAATTTCTTGAAGAGAAAATTCCAGGTCTCCCTATGTCCTATTTTTGGTGCCTAAATCATCTTTCTGGGGCTGCCTGGGGCATCAGATTTTTCATGATAATACAGACTAATGATAGGTGAAATTTCCCTGTTCTGCTGGGTGCCAGCAGGAGGAGAAGGAAATTCCTGTGTTTGTGGGAGCAGGCACCTGCCCCCTTTCAGATTCTCCAACAGACCCCTGAGTGCATCTCTCAGGTGCCTCCCTGAAGTGTTCTGTGTTGGACACCAGCTCCCAGGGCCTCTCTGATATGGGTCTCTAAATCATATCCCCTTGGCTGGTAATTGCTGCTGCAGCCTGCCAGACCTCTCTCCAGCCGAGGTTTTTCCTTGTGGAAGACAAGAAGCACTACTAAAAGGCTGTGATGCAGAAAACAAATTCTTCAAAACAAAGTGTGATTTATTTTGTCAAAAGGTGTGCAGCACTCAGAGAAATGGAGTAAGAATGGCAGAGCCCAAGGCAATACTGTTACTGCTTGGCATTGCCATCAGCCTCCAGGGAGATGTGATTTAACCTCGGTGTCCCCTGCTCCCTCAGGTACCTTGTCACAGCTGCCCCAGCCCGTGGCTCTCAATCACCTCCAGCAGCCTGTGGCAGCTGCCTGCTCCTCTCCCCACCAGGTTACAACACTCCAGCCTTGTTCCACATCAGGGTCTTCTTGCCTCCTCCTGCTCTTTCTCAGCAAGACAGCCCTGCTGTTGCTATTAAAGCTCTGCAGCTGCAGCTCATGGATATAAATATGACCACTCTGTTCGAGTACTTCTGAAGTGCTCTTTTTTAGCTCTTTATTTTGCTTTTCTTGCCTGTTTTTTTTTTTTTCCTTCTTCTTTGTTCCTCTATCTCCCTCTTACATATTTCACTTCACATGATGGAACTCACTCCACAGAACCAGACAGACCCTATAATGATAGAAAATAGCTCCAAGATAGAGGAATGGAAGTACTGAGCAGAAAGAGAAGACCTTGAATTTACACCTGCTCCCCGAAAAGCATCAAAAGCAAATCCCAATAAGTGTAAAGCCCTTGCATTCAGCCCAGGGCTATTTCCATCCCTCTTGACCCCATAGCTGGAAGTCATGAACTTTACTAGAAGAAGATATCTTCTTCTCCCTCTCCCTCCAGGATACAGAATTCCACTCAGGAACTAGATTTAAATGCATACCTTAAGCAAAGACATCAATCTTATCCTTCTTCTGTGGCATTCACCCTACTGCAACTTTCCTCAGGAAGCCTATGGAAATGCCATTTTCTCTCCCACAGAAACCTGTAACTGCGTTGTAAACATTCCACAGCAGCATTCAAGAGTTACTGGTCATGAAATGACATGGCTAAAGATCATGAAAGGAATTACTTTAATGTCTACACCTCGTCTACACTTGGGTTTTAAGATTCAGCATTTAGTGATATTTGCTCCTATGTTAGCCAAGTCTTATCTTACAAAGTAATTTTCACTTTCTCACAACCCAAGGGAGTGGAGTTAACACCGACTAAATGAAATGCCATGGCATTTTTTCCATCTTTCTCAAATGCTGGGGGTGTGAAAGTCCAGAGAACAAGCCATAAACAGCAAAATCACACAGTAGGTGGGAAAAAATGAGGAGGAGGGAGTGACTGGGTGAACCCTCCATGGCTGATTGAACAGGACAGCACATTTGGACGAAATTAAATTTCAGTGTTGAAATTATGTTGCAGCAGTGACGATCAGAGGAAAATATTGATAGCAATAAAACGAAATTCTAAAGAAAGTGGCACTACATCAGAAGACAGCACGTTGACACGATTTATGTTAATTTCTTCAGGTTTCATCCCCATCTGCATTAATGTTGACACCTCATGTAACCAAGCAAATAACTCTCAAAGAGCCAGGGAGGGAAAGTAAATGATTGCAGCTGCCATTAGGCTCCTATATATTGTAGTAAGCAAATGCACCAACTCATTATGACCTTGATCTAACAACCCCAGGAGATGGCTCATGGAGCACTACATTTTTAAACATTATTTCATGGAGAATGTGTGTAAAAAAAGTTACATTTCTCTTACCAGTTTTCAATTATAACAAGCAAAAGACAATGGCAGAGAAAAGAGGGAAAGTAAAAGCGAGGACACAAAAGGAAATTAGAGGCAAGTGACTCACAAGCAATAACCTCTCTCTACAGTCAGGTGTGTTTCCAAAACCATTTAATGGGTCACAGATATCAGGGGACACTTACTTGGGTCACCTTAGCATTATGTTAGCAAGCATCCTCACCAATCCCATCAATGCAGAACCTGACTCTCTAAGCAGACTCTCAGGCATGAAAATAACTTAAAATAAATTGCAGCAAAGTTCAGTTGCCCTGTAATTCAGTCACTCTTGTGAAGCTTCTTGCAGGGGCTCTTTCCACTGGGAAAGAGGATACACTGAGTCATAAACTCTTATTTATTCAAAGCAGTGAAGGCCTGATTTGGGTAACTGAAGTCAATAGAAAAATTCCCACTTATTTCAATGGATTTTGAATCGTCTGCTAAGTTCTCAACAGGTGTTTGCCTTGGCTTTACTTCAGCTGTTGTCCCCTCTCCTTCAGGTGCAGTTGCCATTTGGTCAAATTAACTGCTGTCAGGTTCTGGAGATAGATGGGATTTTGGATCTGGCTGTGTGGCTGCCCTTGTTATGTTTTCATTTTTTAAACCTGCCGCTCCTGTTTTAATTTGAAAATTACTTTGTTACACTTAAATTGCTTTCAAAGGCAGTCTGTCCAGGCAAGCAGATGCACTAATGAGGGTTCTTTATCTTTAAAATGTGCAAGGATTAATTTCCTTTTTTCAATTAATTTAAAAAATATTTTATTCTGTTATTTTTTGGTTCACATTTAATTCCAGAAAGAAGGGACAGAAACATAAGATGCTTTGTTGTAATCCTTAATGGATTAGTGGTATTGATCAAAGCTTTGGGTGCTGATGTGAATTTGTCACTTAATCTTATAGGCATGTTTATCTATTTACCAAGAATTCAGAGCGCCAGGCTAGCAGTGCTCAAGGCCAAGGGCCAGTCCATCTGCTTCCATAGCTGGATACACTTGCTGAGGAAAAGAAATAAATGGTCAAATCATGCATCTTTGTGTAGTAGGGTGGGGATTGCTGTTTCTTTTGCTAACTCACAATTTCCCTTAACTTTATCTAAACAGGGCAGTTTCATCAAGAATGGAGCAAAGCAAGACAACATTCTGTATTAAATTAGGTAGTAACCTGTGCAGTGCATGTTAATGGGAAGAAAAGCTGCATCGCTGGGATTTCTTTCTTTTTTAATTAGATACAATCAGTTTGACAAAAGGACATTGAGTGGTCTTGATTTTCATTTCAGAGAGATGTGATCATACTTACAATATATTTGTATGGCAATTTTTAAAAATGCCATATTAGAATATTAAATCAACTCTTTAGTTAGATCATATTGGTGAATTAAATCTGAAGTGACCTTGAAGAAATAAAAGTCTCAGATTTTAAAAAGAGAAGTTTTTGGAGGAGAAAAAAAGAGGTGGAAGAGGACTCATCCCAGCAGTGGTGGGGCTGAGCAGGCTGAGGTGGGGAAATGGGCCAGTGTGGCTGCCAGCTGCACAAAGGCAGAGGACAGAGAGGACTTACTGTGGTGCCAGGGAAAGAGAATCCAGGATGGAAATGAAGACAGGAAAAGAGAGAAACTCTGTTTATGCAATAGGTGTTGAGGTGGTCCAACATTTGTACTCACATGTTGGAAAAGGTGCAGCAAAAGCATTGCAGCACTGTGAGAACCAGCTGTAAGGAAAACCAGGGCTGCAAAGTCACTGAGCTGCCAAACGGGCCAGCCAGGGTGCAAAGCACCACTGTGAACCACAGCTCCTTGTAATCCCACGAGATGGACAACCATCCTCCACGTGGTGTGTTTTAGCAGTCTGCAAGCTGAACCCAGATGTAGGGCTGCCTTTCTATCCTCCAGATTTTCATGTGATATTTGCCCCTGCAAACTAAAATTCATAGCATTTTGGCTGAGGTATTTGCATCTAATAACTCTGATCTCTTTGATCTTTCTTGCTGCCTGGCTCCTGGTTCCTAATTCCTACCACCAACTCCAGTCTCAACCTTTACTTTCTGCCAGTCCTGTTCCTTTACCTGAATTGGATGCTGCTACTTATTCACAGCAACTTCCAGCTAAACTGACCTTCTCCTGCAGGCTCAGGAGGCTCTAACATTTTTTAGCTTTGGCACAGTTTAAATGTGTCAGCTGGGGCCAATTCTGTTTCCATATGCTTGAAATTTTTCTTCTGTGGATATAATGGTTACTCCGGTTATAAATGGTTACAGTGGTTCTGTGGTCATAAAGGTTATACTTTAATCTAAAAGACTTTCTGCTCTTTTCCTACCCAGAACAATTGCACACATTTCAAAAGCTGCAGATGATAACTACAAAAGCCTGGCAGCACTGACTGGAGAGTTTTTCTGAAGTATTGATATGAGCCTCTCTCATCAGTGACTTTGTAAGAAGAACATTAACCCTGATCTTAAGGAGCCACCTTCAGCTGTATCAAAAGTATCCCACTAGAACAGACCTCCAGGTCCTTCAGGATATCCTCAACCCAGCTGTACCCTCTTATCACTTTGGGTTAGTGAAAACGTGCCTATGCTGTAAATAACTTTTTTGCATCTCTGTTTGCAAGTTTGCAAATGAGACTTCTGCAATTTATGTTTCTATCAGTGTAGTCTTCCATGTACCAACACCTTAATTTTCTCTATTGAAGATATATCCCCATAAAACTCCTGCAAGCTGCTATGACACAGCTCAGCAAAGTTTCTTAGTGGCACATAATTCACAACCTTTTCCTCCACCTGCTCCAGGCTGGGCAGAGTCTCAAGCACAGACAGAATCAGAAGATCTATAGAAGGTCTATAAAGGACATTATCCCTGGAAGGAGACACTGGGATTTATAACCTATTCTCTCTGAGCTAATGCTTTAATGCAAGTAAAGGCCTACAGCTATAAACATTCTGCCAACAGTACAATGAGAGTGACACCCACTAGAAATTAAGTATTCCTGTTTGATAAAATCATTGCTCGTATTTTTTTACCAGAATAATTCCAAACATCATAGAATCATAGGATGGCCTGATTTGGAAGGGACCTTAAAGATCATCTGGTTCCAACCCTCCTGCTGTGGGCAGGGGCATCTTCCACCCAACCTGGTTGCCCAGAGAACCATCCAACTTGGCCTTGAACATTTTCAGTGATGGAACATCCACAGTTTCTCTGGGCAACATGTCCAGTGTCTCACCACCCTCACAGTAAGGAATTTTTCTTTTAATATCTAATCTAAATCTGCTCTCAGTTTGAAGCCATTCCCCCTGTCCCATCACTGCAGGCACTTGCAGGATGACTCTCTCCATGGTTCTTGTAGGCCTCTTTTATGTCCTGGAAAGATCATGGAGAAAAAAATCAAATTCTTGTCCTGTGAATTATCTTTCCCCTGGTTTGAACAGAGGAAAAATCACAAAACAAAACCTACCCTGTATGTTCTGACCTGAAACAACAAAAAAAAACATCAAATGGCCCTGCAGAATGGGAGCCCATGCATTGAGCTGGATGCACATGGAATCAGGTGCAAAGACCCTTTGCCTGATGCTCCCACACACACTGCACTTGATGCTTTACCATTTTTTCCCCATCTGGAGGAGATTCAGGTAGCCTACAGAGCTGTCCCATTTCTGCATAAGCAGCAGAGGCTGTCTATAAGAAATGTAAGCCATTAAAAAAAGATGCTGAGGAAACTTTAGAAATGGAGCTGTTGTCAGCAGAGATTAAATTGTATACCAACAGCACGACATTTATGCACTGCTACTTAAACTGTGACAAATGGTTGCAAACATGATAGTTTCAAGATCTTTAATCTAAATGAATGGTGCTTTTAGCCTACCTCTGACTGGAATTCATTTTGGAAATAAAGAAGCATTTCCTACTCATCTGTGTACAGAACTACACCAGCGATGACTGAAAGGGCAGGAGATGCAGCTCCCAACAGAACTGTGGAGCACTGAAGGATTGGAGCAGGCTTTCTCTATGTATTTATTCCCTTCTGAGTCCCAAGCAATGTAAATTAAGATTTTACCTACCTGTCAACCTTAGAGAAATTGTCTTCAAGGAGTTTTTTCTCCTCTTTCATTTTTCTTGTTACAGCAACATGCATAATGCAAGCTCATATAAGACAGCAAAGATCACATTAAAATATAGTTTTTTAAATAGCAAATATCTCAAATAGCACTTTGTTCAAAAATAATTTCCATCATTATGAGTTTAAATGCAATATTAACTACTGGACAAAACTGATGGCGTAGGAAGTTTATCCTACTTGCACTGAATTTATTCCTCAAACACTCAGCTGAAGGAATTAAATACACAATTCTTACAAACAAGTATTTACAAAGTGATTATTTTAGTGTTTATAGTCTTGTCATACAATATATATAAAATAATATAATCTCAAACATTCCAAGGTGTTTTTCAGTTGATAGTACAAGAGAAAAATAACTCTTTTATTAACCCCACTAGCTACCCCGTCTCAATCCTGGTTCTCTATCAGAGACTGTACCCCTTAGAGATTTTGGAATTAAAGAAAAAAAAGAAAAAGGTAGGAAAAAAGAAACAGGAAGATATGTCAGGTGAAAAACATTTCAAAAGGAAACGACTCATCACAATGACAAAAAATATGAATTTGGCATACAACAAGGTGACCAGATTCTGATGCTTGTGGGACATTTTCAGCCCCCTTGCACAACTGCAACATTTGCAGCTGCAGGGTGACCTGAGGTGGTGAACTGGGCAGCACACTAAAAAAAGCATCCCTTCAAGTTACCCCTTGAAACCCTGAAGTTTCCACCAGCTTCTTTTACAGCCTCTAAATTTAAAAAGAAGAAGAAAAAAAAAAAAAAAAAAAAAAAAAAAACAAACCAATAAAAACAATCTTCCCCGCTCAGGTTTTTTCAGGGAAAATAAAATCTTTGCTCAGAAGAAATCCTTCTGATGAAATACTTAACTGGGAGCAAGGTTGAAGCTGCGGCTGTGCGAAGAGCAGGAGCGCAGTGCCATCTCGCGGTACCCGCGCCGGGAGCCGGGGATGAAGCGCATCCCGGCCATCGTCATCCTCTGCGCGCACACAGCGGGAAAAGCAAGTCCCGGCAGCTTGGGAAGCTGTTAAAAATTTCCCGAAGGACATACATCTGAGCAAGTAAGATAAAAGACCTCTAAAAAGGGATTTTTAGCTGCGTTGCCTGCCGGAGGGAGGTTCCCCCCCTCCTGTACCGGGAGGTTTCCAGCCCGCTGCAGAAACCAGGGGCGGCACGGCAGCAGCTTGGGCAGGGAAAGCTGGCCCGGCCGCCGATGTAGCAGCGACATCTGCCACCAAAAAATCCCTTAGGACAGCAGAGCAGGGGTTTGGGGCAGATGGATGCTCACAGGGGTGCCCGGTGAGTGACCCCTGGCCAGGCGCGGGCAGAGCTCCGCAGCACAGCCCGCAGCCCCGGAGGGAAATCGTCTGGCTGGAACTGAGTATCACCCTCTCATTTTTTCATATCAGTGCCTGTTATTTCAATGTATTAGAGCTGAGATATTCAAAGCTGCCTGAGGGTTTGGAGAATTAGATTCAAAATGTTCTAGGCAATTCTGAATATTCCTAAGAGAGTGATTTTACAGTGCTATGAGTCTGATCCTTCAATCCCTCCTTGTGTAAGGAGCACTTACTTAGAGAAATAGTTTAAGTAGTATTGTCTTAGAGCCAAATTTTGACATTTAGCTGCTGGCCATGCCGGTGGCACATTTTTTTTCATGCTCTCCAATCTACAAGTAAACTCAGAGTGAGCAAAATCTGCCATCTTGCCTTTGGGCAAGGTGCACTCCTGGACATGCACCAAGAAAAGAGAACCCATAATTCAGAGATGATGTAATGATGAGAGACAAATTCAGCATATGGAAGTGGAAAATATGTTCCTTACATGCTGTGTTAGAAGTGGGGAAGACTTTAATTATTTTGCAGAAAAATATGTCTTGATTTGCTTGCCTGCTATTGTGTTGTGTGTTTCTGCTGAGCTTAAATCCAGCAAAGGATAGGAAGAATAGGCCCACACATTGTTCCAGGATGGATCCACCCTTAATGGAAAGATGCAGAAGAGAAGTGGAAGGCCAAAACCAGAGCCCTGCTGAAGATATAGAAACCAGCTGGGAGCATTTTGAGGGCCCCAGGACAGGCAAAGGCTGTGTGGATAGGAGTCAGACTGATGACTGATGTCAGTCAGATCGATGCAGCAAAAGCAGAGCAAGCTTAGCTCCAGCTTTAGAGGGATGTCAGGGACAAACAGGGCCTATGGAAAGTGTGCAGTTCAAGGAGGGGTGAGGTGAGTGAGGCTTTTTGCATGGATTTTCAGTGGAAAAAACCTATGCAAGCAGCTTGCTCATGTGCCTGTGCCCGTCAGTCCACTCAGTGGTTTTTAAATCTTTGAGCTAGTTAAACCAAATCCAGCAGAGACTCAGAGGCCCTGTATCCCTAACACAGTTTACCAGTACAAACACTTAGACAACCATAATAAAATTCACACCCCTGTCAAGAAAAAACTGCAGCATGAATCAGAGCTCAGTCATAACCCAACTCCAAAACAAGCACAAAATCACAAGAATCCAGAATCCAGGACTTCTGCATTTTGTAGGACTAATGCTTACTCTAACACATTTATTTCCATCACTCCATTTAGTGGCTGTTTTTCCTTCCCAAAGCATTTAAATTATTACATCTCAGGTGGCAAAAAGGAGATGGGATGGAATGCTGATTTGATTTAAAAACAGGATGAGCGGTGGGATTTCATTTGGAAAGGAGCACAGAGATAGACCCATTTTTTTGAGAGAAACAGCCAGGAGAAAATGAAAAACAGATCATAGCTCACCCTGAAAACATTATGCCTGAGAAAAAGTCTGGCCCAAGTAAAGGGTGGAAGTAAATATTCTCCATTCATGTCTAAAATAGCCCTTCCAGGCAATTTACTCTCTACCCACTGCACCAGAATGAGTATTCACACCCCACAAAGTAACCTTGACCAAGGTGTAAAAAATGCTGTGTGTAAGAAGCTGGCCCGAGTTTCTAAAATGCCCTGAGTGTCTGATTTGATCCAGGGAAGGGTTATGAACTGAGGACAAGCTGAGGTTTTTCCACTTCACTCCCAGCTGGTAATTGCACTCATCATTCTTACTGCATGTAGGAGACCATGGCATACTGGGTTAGGAAATATTTTGTTATGCAGGATAGAGATGAAGAGCATGGACAATACCAGCAAAAGCCTGGCAGGGACCTCAGCATCACAAAACTCAAACTAATAACTATGGAGAGCTCAGATCTGTGTTACCCTTTATTGAATTCACTAAAGCTTGGAGGGTCAGAGGTTTGGTTACCCATGTCTACTGCAGATTCAGTTCTCTAACACAGTCATTGGATTTCAGTATCTCTTTTCTTCTGTCCATATCTTTTAAAGTCTTCTCTCCAGTGTTTGATGTTTCTCAAAATACACATAGATGAGCATCAGAGGATTTTTGTGCAATACATTTGGCAAACTCCAAAATGCTGTTAGAAAAGTACACTGCAGCAATAAAAAGAAAGCAATAGAAAAAACAGAATGGTTTGGGTTGGAAAATACCTTAAAGCTCATCCTGCTCCACTCCCTGCCACAAGCAGGAACACCTTTCAGTAGACCAGCTTGCTCCAAGCCCCATCCAGCCTGGCCCTGAATGATTCCAGGGATGGGGCAGCCTCAACTTCTCTGGGCCCCCTGTGCCAGGGCCTCCACACCCTCACAGGGAAGAATTTCTTCCTAAATAATTGCTTCCTATTAATCCCTTCACAGTCGTTGATGAGAACCTGAGATTTGTACATTTTCTTCAATAAACTTTGATGTTTCAAATGTACTATTCAAATTACTCCTCAAAAATTAATTAAACATATTTGGACCAGTAGCTTGCCACCTATTATCAACTGACACATACATAACAGCATGTCATTTTATTATAAACATTTCCAGGTCTTGCAGAAAGTAAAATATGAACTTAAGTAAGGATGTTTTCAGTCCTGCTGATCAAAAGCTGCCCTAGTTAGTGGCACATAGAACGTCTGGTGACTTGCAACAGTCTTGTTCTGGTTTATGAGCAAGAAAGTGACCCTGATTCATTACAGACTGGGAAAGGGATTGGACACAGTCATGTCCCAAGAGGGATATTAAATAAATATCCTACACCCAAATATTATACCCAGTTTCATTTCCTTTTAGCACTTGCAGCTTTTTATTTGTAACTGGGCATTTGCTCCCCTGTCATCACCCAGCTCTTGTCTCATGAGCAGGTCCTGCTTTTCAGCTGCACCTCACCCGTGTGTGATGGAGAGATCTGTGCTGTCGTTTGTGCTCCCTTGAAGCTGTGAATGCTGTCAAGGCTGCATCTGAGTGTTGTGGCAGTACCCAAAGGTCCAGTCTGGTCACCATTACACTAAGTATAGTCCTTGCCTCTGAGGAGCTGTTTCACAATGAATAATTTAGCTGACAAACCTAGTCTGCTTGAGAAATACCCATGAGCAGATTTCAATTTCTTCAGCCACAATCATTAGTCAAAATATGCCGGAATAAAGATGGGGTGAAAGAGGTTGAGGGAAGGAAAGATGAGGAGAAAAACAAAGGGGATCATACCTGTATTTCTGGATATCACAGCATGACTTCAGGCTCCTAGTTTCTATTCCTCATGCCCAATGAGTGAAATTAATTTGGGCAGAAGAGGGAGAAAAAAGCCTCTCCATTCTATAAAACTAGCCTAGATTAGAACTAAAGCACTAATATAAAATTCACTGCCTTCCTTTCCAAGTACAAGATTGTCCTTTTTAATCATGTTTCTTCTGTGTGATACAAAGGCACTAGGGTGCATGTAAGGAGAGGAGGAATATCCTCCTTGCTCCTAAGCCCAGGTGTAGAAGAATTCCCCCATTCCATGCATCCAGGGGGAGGACACAAATCCCTCAGGGCCAGCCACAAGCTGGCAGCAGCTTGCACAGGACATGTGCTCCCTACAGCCAGGTGCTCCTGCATCCTGCCTGAGGGTGGCCACGCTCCTCTGCTGGGACAGAGTGCACCCCCTGAGTGCCCTTCATGCAGAGAGCCCCAGCTGAGAGGTTTAGGGGCACTGGAAGAGGGAGAGATTATCCCTGACAGCAGATATTAGTCCTGGAGTGGAGCAGACTGCAGGAAGAAAGAGAGTAGGACCTACAGGTACTGCAGTACCTACCATGAGCTGCTGCTCTTCCTAAGCTAACAGAATGTTTTCCAAACACATGGGATGTGTCATACTGCATCCAGGACTAACATATCTAAAGCAAAATTCCTGCTTCCTCCGCAAAACACAAGCACAACTAAAATAAGAGGCTAATTCTGAGCTCATTCCATGCCTGACAGAGTGATTATAACCAACTGCAACCAACTTACTGCAGAATTACACTGATATACTTACACAACAGTATTGCACCAAACATAAAAATGTTTAATATCTGATCTATCCTTTATCAGGTGACTTAACTGCTGCTGGTTTATGGCCTTGAGGTATATATCTTTTTTCCCAAGACTAATATCTGACTTGCAATCTCAACTTCTCTAAGAAAGGAAAAGAAACAAAATTGTATTTTACAGTTAACTAGTAATTACTCTTTTTTTTCCCCAAGTAAAATAAAGCATTTCTTTGATTAGAAATGAGCATGTAGCACTTATGATGTTGTATAAGTGGCTGAGAACTGGATCCCTGACATAATAATTAGATGCCATTTTGAAGACTGAGCACTGAAATACAGAATCCACCTTCCCTTTAGTCCTTCAACACAGCATAGCAATTTTGAATTTTTTTTAAAAACTCTCCCTACTCCCTTCCTTCTCTTCAGCAAGTTTGGCAGTCTGATTACTGCCACAGAAAGCAGCATGTGTGAGCTCTGTGCTATATTAGCAGAAATTTTTGACAAGCTCTTTATTTTATTTTTCTGAACGTGGGAGAGGGGTGTTTGTGACAGTGCTTACACATGGGAGGTTAATAGAGAACACCAGGCACAGTGATCAGTCAGAACTAAGCCAGTTCATACTGGAAATGTCCCTTTTGGAGAGATGCTGTTTGGGGTTCCTAATTGCTCAGGATTTTCCAGAAGGAAGATGATCAGCACACGTACCTCCCAGGCAGGCAGCAGCGAGCCCACTAAGGACACACAACTCAGAGTGGAGCTGCTTCAAAGACAGCAGAGATAACTAGACAGATCTGCCTTGGAGGCAGGTTATCAACAAAGGGCTGTCTCCCAGACAAGTACCTGTTCTTGTCTGCCTGGAAAGTGAGTTATGAGCCTTTGTACAGCACCTTTCAGGCAAGCAACTTATTCAGGTCTGCCTGGAAGGCAGGTCAGCATGCAGATATGTGCCTAACAGGCACAGAACTGTGTGCAAGTCTGCCTCTCCACACCTTCAAAGATCCCAAGACAAGTCAAGAATTTCATTTTAATGATCTCAGCAGAAGGCCATTATTTCCTGTATGAAATAATTTTCAATATAGTTGATGGATATGTCAAACTGAAGTTTCTTTAACCACACTTTCTTAATGCCAGACACAAGAGCAGAATTGCTTTTTACAAGGTTCTGGTAGGACTCTTTATATAAAAGGAAGTGTTGTTTTATAAGATTTGGCAGTGGGTTACTACAGAGAGCAAAGTGTCCAAAAGACCCATCAAGTACAGCTGGAAAAATGAGAACTGACAACAGACACACAAAACATTTTATGTACTCTACCCATACAAACACATCTCCCTTTAAGCAACATCAATGATTGCAGCGGAGGTTTAGACAGAATTGACAAAAGCAATAAATGAATTTAAATGTCATTCATTTCAAAAGGATTAAATTTTTTTAAAATCTCCATTTTGGAAGGGCTTTAGTAAAGCCATAAGTTTAATCACTCAACTAGAGAGCTTTTCAACAGAGATGCAGAGCTTACTGTGCACATACAGAGGTGTGGTGCTGTGTGTTTGTGAATCCAGGCAGCTTCTCTCAGGCACACTCAACTCAGAACCTCAAGTTTCCTTGTCTCCTATATGATCTGCATTTTCACTGTGCCCATGAAACCTGAGATCACACACAAGCCAAGTTCTGGGACAGTTTTTAGTTCTGGGACCGTGTATGAAGAACTTTGGCTGTGTGTGCTGGCTCAGAGTGAAGCAGGAGCCCTGGGCAGAGAGTGGTGAGGGACAGTCTGCAGTGGGCAAGGACAGCCTGTGACATGAGCCAGTGTTTCCAGCAAGGAAAGGCTCTACATCTCTGGGAAAGATCCAGCAGCAGCACGGGGAGGGAAGAGCACTGGTTTGGACAGTGGGCAGTGGTCCATTCAAGCCAAGGGGACCCCACAAGGCAGCCTGGAAACTCTGTTTTAAACTAAAGAGAAGCACAAAAGAAGAGTTCTACAAGACTCCAAACTGTGCTGCCAGGTCAGCCCACAGAAAACTGGGAAAATTTCAGGGAGACAGCAGGGCATGTGCAGAAAACACAAGGCAAACAGCTCTTGTTGAAACTAAAACAAAGAGTTTGGTTTAACTCAGAGCACCAATAAGCCACTTCATACCTGCACAATCTTTAAGGACTCAGGATGAGAGACCCTGCAGTTGTGTTTTGCAGGACCACCTGGTCTGCCAACTGTCAGCAGGAATCTTAATGAGCATTTTTTATCTTTCCCAAGTGATATCCCCATGGGCACCCCAAGAAAGGTGAAATAATCTTTGTAGTTGGTTTTCTGTGTCTGAGCTTGATCTTTGGTGTGCAGTCTCTAATACGTGTAAAAGACTTACCATACAACAAGATCTGGATGTATATTCTATAGGTATAAAACCATTTAAAAAATTAATTCCTTTATTTACAGTACACATGAGATTATTATGGTCTGCACAGATCTCTAATCTAACTAGCTTAGTCAGACTTCTTTTACATGAAACTATCTACTCTGATAGAGCTAGAAATTCATTCCAAAAGCATAATACTGGCATTGTTCCATGTTTATTTGGCATAACAGGATATTCTTCTAAGCTTTCAGACTGTAAAATCTTTGTTTGCTATAATTCACCTATTATTTATTAACCTGTATTAGTTCAGCTCCAAAGAACAACTGAATACATCTTCACCAACAGCTGTGGATTTAAGCTTCCAAAACACTCTTTTCAATTACAGTGTTTTAGAGTCAATTCTGTTTTAAGTAGATAATTTCTTTGGTTTTATTTTTTCCAACTTGTGAAATTATCACATTAAAACTTTCAATTAGTGATTGATTAAAAACTTTAGAAAACTTCCCACATCCCTGTCTGGAGATAAAAGTGTCTACTCCCCCTGCCTCAAATGTGAGTAAAAGGTCAGGGATGAGACAATTTTATTATAAACGTGTAGGATCACATGGCCCTGAAAAGTTGGCTGTCTTCTTTACAAGACACATTTGAAACTGAAACAGCTTTATGTTTTTATACATATACATATATTTCACTTCAACTTGTCTGTCAAAAATTGAGAACATGAAGGAATTTACCTTTATGAAGCCTCTAATTTCAATGAAGTATTTCCAATGGCAGCTTAAAGCTTATGATTGTTCTGATGATGCCACCAGCCAAGTGTAGCTGGTGGCATCATCAGAACAATCATAAGCTTTAAGCTGCAGGGTCAGATAAACTCAACTGGTGGCAGTGGAGTCAGTTCTGACTTGAACCTGAGTGACTGAAATGGAATCTGTCCTTTAATCTAATTTGAACTAAGAAATCCTGATCAGAGATGTCTTTGCTAACAGAAATGCTCGGGTGGAATTGAAGCACTAAGGAGAACAAAGAGAAGTATCTAAAGAATGTCAGATCTTGAGTATCTTCATAGGAGGAGACTCTAGAAGCTGAGAAGAGAAACAGAAACCACACAAACAACTTCAGTTGCAGTGATATTGCAGAAGCTGTGGTAATTATACAATCAATTATATTTCTTTGATGGGCTTTGGGATATCTTTGGATTAGTCAGCTCTTTAAAAGCTCTCACTTTAAAGCTATTGTTGGAAATACATTCTTTAAACTACCTACAAAATCTTGTGCAGTATAGTGTTTTTCATAAAAGGGTACTGTAAAAGTAGAAGTATGGGGTGAAAAAAGCTTCTTTTTTTTGGCAGATGTAGCTATGATTCGGAGGGGAAGATGGAACAAATCAAATTGCAATAAGGATTTTGAAGTGTTTGCACTAGTTGTTCCACACAACTGGATGATTCTACATCTCATGTTCCTGTTCATTATTACAGCATTACAGTAGCTGAGCTTTTTTTTAACTAAAATTCAGTAGCATTTCTACAGCAGCATTCCACCTTTATTAAAAAAAAAAAAAAAAAAACCAAAAAAAAACAAGTAAACACAAGTCTGTGTGAAAATTCAATGCCTATTTCATACTATACATTCTGCCTCTCAGTGACCTAGAAAGCTCCAGAAAAGCTGGATTTCCACCAGTGATCCAAGCTGCTAAGCCTAGATCAACAGACGTTGCAACACAGACCTAGCAACCCTTAGTATCTGAAAAGGCAAAAAAATGGGATGTGGGGTAGTAAAACATCTCACAGGCTGACCATCCTGTGACAACATCTGGAAGTGGACAGAGAGCACGAGCTGTTGGTGCTTTGTGAGAAGTATGAAGAGCCCTGCACCTTGCTGGGTGGTGCTCCCAGACCCTTTTCCCTGTAAATCCAAGCTGAACACACTTCTGCAGTGCATGCTTGAGGCATGGATTCATGTCTGAGGCAAACTACAGGAGGGTGGGAGAGCCCCTCTCTGCCAGCCAGGCAGCTACAGAGAGACCCAAGCTACCACAGCTTCATCCAAGACCTGGTTTGCCACCAACACAGGGATTTCCAAATGGATCAGCAAAGGAGCTCAGCTCCAAACCATGCACAACAGCTGAATGTTCCAGACAACATCTTCCCAAACACCACCCAAGCTCTGTCAGGATGGATTTTAAAAGCAGTGAAATAAGGCAGCGGGCAAGGGAGGGCTCTGGCAGCTTTAATGAACAAAACAGACTCTGCAGAAACACTGCTTCCAAAACATTTTGTTTCCAAGGGCAGGTGTATTATCCTTATATCACTTCAGCCTGACAGACAAAAGAACATGCCTTGTCATCTTTCTGCTAAATGCAACCACAATCAAAAATTACTTCTGAGGCAGTTAATAACAACTTTGAGAGTATCAGCACGACGTGTAAAACACCACTTAGACTTGGCAAGTTTAAATGGTTTTGAAATAGCAGGTGAATAATATATTTGGATTTGCCTCTGTGGGCAGCCAGAGCAGAGAAAATTACTGTAAGACAAATTTTTTGTCAAAAAACCTGAAGATAAACAACTCAGCTTCTTTTTGTCAAGAGTAACAGAGTGGGTGTATAAATAAAATGCAGCAGGCAGGATGTCCCTGGCGTTTAACAAGGCCTCTAGCACTTCACCACACAGAAAACTCATTAACACACCAGAGAATCGTGGCACAGATCAATTCAGATGAAGAACAGAGATTGTAAGTGAAGAGATTGCAAGTGGAGAGATAAGTGTCATGCTAAATCTGGCTGGCTGGAATATCAAGAAGGGACTTGTTAGGTCCCACATTAATCAACTACCAGCAGTGCAGGGCAGAGCTGCTCTTGCTCCTCCCCTGCCTGGGTACTTGCACTGCAGTAGCAGACTGAGACTTCAAAATGTGTGCAGGATATTTATTACAATCTGGAAGGTTCACCACCCCACCTGACAGGATTTTAACACATGAAGCCTTAAGCCCACCTCTTGATTAACCTCTCCTCATTTAACATGATCTGCGCAAGGCCTCCTTCGCCAAAAAAATTCTCTTGCACCATCCCATATTTTGACTGGTCCTCAATCTTTTCTCCTTAAAATCACTCCCTTAAAGAACCTGTATAGAGCAAAATGCTATTTGAAAGATTCTTCAATCAACAGGTATTTTATGGCAGTCACATTTATTAAAAATTGCAATAAAAATGACAACTCCATCACCCAGGTTTGTGAAGGACAGCAGTAGTTGTCACAGCCAGCCAAAGTCCAAGACAGACACATAATTGATAACATTTTGTCAAATATATTATTTTCAGCTCTGTGGACATTTCCAGCCATCAACATCCTGTATTTGTTTCTCTTTGTTAGAGCTGGACTCTGCCTTCTGTCAAATGTGATTGAAGTACAGCATGCACCTGCCTTATCAGGTGAGCACTGCAGAAGTGTCCTGGTTGATAAAACAGTTAATAACAGTGGTTTGGAAATTTGTATGAGATCTGTGCTGCTTTTGCCTACAACACAGTTATATCTTCTTATACGTGTGAGCAATATTGTATGCAGAAATAAAAATACATGTGTATGTCTAATGGCTTTGATGGAGAAGGCAGACAGAGTATAATCCTTAAAAAACACAGCATGTGGCAAGAAGCACCATGGAGTGAGGCAGAAAAATATGAACAGTTGGGGGAAAAAAACCCAAAAATTTTGTCCATAGGATACTGCCATATTTCTGCTCTTGAATAAACAAGAGTCTCACTGAAGTCAGTGTGACCTGCAGGCACAGAATGAGGCCACAAACATTCAAGTACTTCTTTTTAAAGGCATTTTTTCCCTGAATGTCTTTTTTTTTTTTTTTAACAAGTGAACAATTTTGTGTTATACTTCCTATTTAATGGAAATACATTTGGAAGGCTTCTTGGCTGTGACCAGAGACATTCAGCGCTGCTAATTTAGATTTGTTTCTTTTGTTATCCTCTAAATAACTTGCTCTTTTCATAGGTATAGCTTTTCCAAATTGCCTTCCTCTGAATTCTTCTTTTTTTTTTTTATTTCCTATTAACACTGTTCTTCAAAAAATAAAGGCAAATTAAAGAAATGCCAGCCACTAGACTGCAACTAATCAGTGAGATACTTCATATTTCCAGTCTTTTGAATACTGTTGAATGCTTCCTTACAATGGATATCAGATAACTTTCTCCACGTAGCACGAAGGCAAATTTCAGGCAAAACCTTATCACTGCACATAAAATATTGCCCACTCTTCTGCTTTGCATTCATGCAGCCCCGTTCTTGCTCGCTATTAGCAATTCAGCAAATTGTAAAATAACAGCAATGCTGCACCTTCCTTGAGGAATATGCTCCCCCAGCACTTGCATAAATATTATCCCAATCAATAACCTAGTAATTAAAGTCACCAGCATTTTGGCCTTTTTGCAACACTCCTTATCTAACCAAAAAAACACCAAAAAAAACCCCAACATTTCTTGCATTGCTATTTCCAACTGCCTTGGAAACAGAACAAGAATCGTTCAGCCACCCCTTTGTCCTTAACCCCCAAATTAGCTATTGGTGTAAAGTCACTGAAAATCATTCTGGTTTTCTCTGCAGACACAGCATCATTTTCTTCCTGAGTATTGCCTATTCCTTTTCTCATTCTTGGTTCATCAAAAAACCATAAATTCTGACTTTTAGAATACCAGTTTTAGTTTTGTCTCGGGGTGTTTTTTGTTGATTTTGTTTTGGTTTACCTTCAGTAATTAAAAAAAAAAAAAAAAGAAAAAAAAGAAACTGAGATGCTAAGGACAGGAAAACACTGGTAAGCAAATGAGTGAGTCTGACAAAGAATCAATTATCTCCACTGCTCAGATACCAGAACATATCAAGGGTGAAATCCTGCCTCCATTAAAGTCAGTGGGAGATTTGTCGTTGACTTTGTCTGGTCAGGAATTTCATTCTAGAAATATTGGAGGTGACAAAAAGGAAGAAGCCTGCATGGAGGACAGAGCAGGTTTACCTGGAGACTTCAAAAAAGCTGCACTTCTAAGGATTGAAATTCAACTCCTGAACTTTCTAGATTATTTACTTTTTGAAGGGTTAAGCAGGCAGAATATCCTGCTGTGAGAATAGGACATGGTTATATTCACAAGCTTCAGGAAAACTGATGACTTTGAACACAGCTTTCCCCAGCATCTGAAGATGAAGGGCCACATCCTGCTCTCACCCCAAAGGAATTCCTCTGGATCAGTAGCATGGCACACACCAGTCCATCCAGCCTTGCATTTCTTCAGCTTTTGTTATCAAACACCTCAAGCTAATTTTATTGCAGCAGTATTTTGCTATGGAAATCACAATAACCTCTAAAACATCACCCAGTGGGAAATCTAAAGACTTTCTTTCTCTTTCTCCCAAGTAAGATAAAGGAAAATCACATTAAATCAGTGTTGCTCATTAATAGGCCAAGGTAGGATACTGCTGCAGAGGGCTGACAGAGGTGTTGGTCCATTTTTTCCTACAAGTTCTGCCCAAACAGAAAGTGCAACCAACACAAACCAGCACTTTACCATCCCAGCAGAGAAATGCACTGCAGAGATGTAGCCCTGCCTGTTGGTACCAGCTTTGGTATTTTGAGAGGGCACAAGTCCCAGCCAAACATGTCCAAGCAGCTGCCTACCCTTAGTGTGTGCACCCATGATCGGAGAGATATGGCTCTGTTAATCCAGTCCTGATTTGGGAAGAAGGATTCATATTTAGATCACCACAAATAAGCTTCCAGGACCAAAGAGAAAGAGTCATATGAGGCTGCTTAATCAGGTAGAGATGATTCATTTGAGTAAACCTGTGCCATGACCTTTCCTGAGTCTCTGAGCTCAGACATGATGTCAAATTTTTATGAAGAAGAGAGGTGCAATCAATTAGTGCTTATGATGACCTTTTAATAAGTAAATGATTGAGGCAGACACTCATTCTGAACAGAATGAGAAATTGGATTTGGGTGTGTCTAGGGTTGCCTGGGGAAGGTGGTGAAATCCACCTCCATGCTTGATCTATCACTCCAGCCAAAAGATAATCTCAAAGGAAGTTGTAGCCAGGTAGGGATCAGCATCTTCTCCAAGGCAACTAGTGAAGGGACAAGAGGACAGAGCCTCCAGGTTCAGGGTGGGCATCAGGAAGAATTTCATCACATGAAGAGCTGCCAAGAATTGGAAGGGCCTGTCCAGGGGGGTGGTGGAACCACCATCCCTGGAGGTGTTCAAGAAACAGCTGGACATGACATTCAGTGCTGTGGTTAATTGACAAGGTCATCACCTTGTCAGCCGGTCAAAGGTTGGACTCGATGACCTCTGAGGTCTTTTCCAGCCTGAACGATGCTGTGCATACATACCCACGCACATGCTGGAACAGACACGGAATACGGGGGCGCAGAGCGGGTGAAACCCGCAGAGGTTTGCGCGCCCCACGAGGATCCAAGGATCGGTCGCACCGCTGGATGCAGGAGCCGCAGACGAGCCCCCCCCGGCAGCGGGAGGAGGAGGAGGAGGAGGAGCGGGGGGTTTCCGCGGAGCCGCTGCCGAGCCCGGCACCGCGACAGGTGCGGCGGCGGCGGCCCCCGGCCGAGAGCAGCCGCCAAGCGCGGCCGGCGGGACACGGGGCGAGCAGGGGCGAAGCGGCACCTGCCGCGCATAAAAGTGATGGAGCGGCGGGGCGGCGGCGGCGGGCGCCATGCGGGGCGGCGGGGGCGCGGCGGCGGGCGCGGGGCAGGCGCGGGGCGCGGCGGGCGCGGGGCGGCGGCGGCGGGCGCGGGGCGGCGGCGGGCGGCGGGCGGCGGCCAACGCGCGGGAGCGGGACCGCACGCACAGCGTCAACACGGCCTTCGGCGCCCTCCGCCGGCTCATCCCCACCCGCCCGGCCGACCGCCGCCTCTCCAAGGTGGAGACGCTGCGCCTGGCGGCCAGCTACATCTCGCACCTGGCCAACGTGCTGCTGCTGCAGCAGCGCCGGCAGGACGAGGCGGTGGATGCCGAGCAGCCCTGCCCGCAGCCCTGCCCGCAGCCTTGTCCGCAGCCCTGCCCGCAGCCCTGCCCGCAGCCCGCTCAGCCCCCGCAGCCCTGCTTGCCACCAGGTGCCTCCGCGCCTCGCTCCATCTGCACCTTCTGCCTCAGCGACCAGCGGCAGCGGGTAAGGGCCGGCTCCCGAGCGCCTCTCTGGGAGCTCTCTGTTGGAGAGGTTGCTGGTATCCCCCGCGGGTATGGGATTGAACCGGCCAAAGGGGTCAGTGCTGTCCTTGGTGCCTCCTAACCTGTGTTTTTGTCCATTGAACAGCACCGAGAAAGAGAGAAACCATCACCTGCTCCAGCCGTAAGCGGACTCTGAACAGGCTGAGGTCTCGCACCACTCCTGCTCTGACTGTACCACTGCTCTGGGTAACATCGCCTCGCTCGTGCTGCTTGTTTACATTTAGATAGCACAGTCCTAAAAGAGTTCCTTTTTATGCCTCTGCACTTTTTTTCATATTGTGAGGGTTTTTCTCAGGGTGTTTTGCAAGTGAAATTCACTGCTTCGGTTGCACCTGGCGCTGCAGCTATTTTAGCGCGAGAAATGTTAAACCTCAGCAGCCAAGCCCTGATCCTGATGCCTCCCAAACCTGTGTCGCATGATGAAACTTGAACTTCCAAACACACAGTGTCCCCTGTCAGGGGAAGCTGCCATGAACACGCCGTGCCCTCCGCCTCCAGCCCAGCCCGGGCTGCACGCAGCGCTGCCGCCCACCCCTGCAGCTGCACGCCAGACCTTGGGGACACGGGCTGATGCCGACAGCTGACATGCTTGAGAGGTCTCAACGATGCTGGGAGATTATTTTGAGGTGTTCACAGAAAGTTGGAAAAACTTCCAGTGAAAGCAGCGCCGTTGGCTGTGCACAGGCACAGAGCACAGGGGCACGGGATGTAGCCAGCACAGGAGAGGAAAGGGGAGAAGTGCAGTGTAAGCGATGCTCCTTTCTTATTAACACTGACAGTCCTGCCAGTCCTTTAAATAGCACGGGATATTCCTAAATCTGCCTGGCAAGGAGGGTTTCCCAAGGGCTTTTACCCATCACCCAGGTCTTTCCATAATTGTGCCCTGCACATCACTGAGGTTGTTTATCTCCCCTCAGTTTACTAACTTGTATATTTTTTTTTCAGAAGTCTCAAAGGCAAATAAACATATTCTGTTTTCAGATTTGGACATCGGTGAAGCAGCAGGCTAAAAATCTTAAACCCCGGTAATGCTGGATTCTAAGAAACACAGAGGTTAATTTTACAATATTTTTATAGCTATTTATAATATAATTAATTAGGGTTTAACTTGTTACTTTGGGAGGCACTCTGCACTCTTTGAGAGCCTGGTAGCTGTACCACTCCAAGAAGTGCTGCAAGCAGAACTTGTCTCCTTTTTCCTCCCCTGCTGCCATCTGTGCTCCTGGCCAGCCTTGCTGCTCTGGCCAAACGTGAGGGCTAAGAAGCAGCACTGTGTTATTCACTTGCTTTTCTGTACAGTTTTCTCTTCTAGCCCTACATAAGTGCAAAGCAAATTCTGGCAGTTGTTATGAAGAACTTGGCAAGAGAAAGGTTGTGGTGGACTCCTATGCAACTTCTTTTTAGTTTCCCTTCTCCCCTGCCCAACACACAGTGGCCACTTTTTCTGTAGCGCAATGAGGAAAAATGTGCCATACCTACAGAAATGCAATAAGCTCTTCCTTTGAATTCTAACAAAGAAAAATACCAAGCAAATCCCAGCGATTCCACATTACGTCAGTCTCTTCAGTTATTAAAAGCCACAGGCTGTATTTTCCTGGATTGAGAGGAGATTTTTGCTTTTAGAAGGTTTCCATCATTAATCTTTTTTTAATGAGGAACTTTCAGTTGCTGCCAGATCATGGTCTGTGTTTGCTTTGGCACTGATTTGTGGAGCTGGAACTCTTTACAGTTTTGTATAAAGTGTTTTTTGAATTTTTGTGTTGTGTCGGCCTCTGTGTGTGGGCATAGAGTTCTGCAAACATATCTTCCTGGACTTTTTAAATCAATTTGAAAAAAATTGTCTTTTAAAAATTTATTTGCTCTACAATTAAAGCTGATCTTATAGTTAGGCCCTACATTCTTATGAACGCATTAAACCAAAGTATCTGACCTCTTTATACACAATTAACATTAATTTATTCATTTAGCTGTATCATTTCATATTGCACCCTCAAATGACAGAAGATAATTCAGTTTCAAACAATTTTAGTAAAATTTTTCATTGAGTATGCGCTGAATTTTGGAATTTGTAAGAAAGATGATAAAATTATTTATTTCAGGTTTTCAAAATGCTGTGATTTTATTGCAGTTTTAAGAGTTTTTAGCGTAGCTCTTGGCAAATGAAGTATTTGTATTTAATGAGATATCTTTATACTTGGTTATTAAAGGAAATGAGTACAAAATATGAAGTCCACTTCTGTACCAAAGTAAGAGCTGAAATTTCATAACTCGAAACTCTCATGAATAATTTCTACAATCCTACAGGAATTTGGTGTTTTCCCTTTAAAAGGGATTTTATCTCCCTAGTTTTGTAAAGGGTTTATACAAAATGCTTTTCAATGACAAAAGCAGGAGCAGCCCCTAACAACTTGGCCTTCCCTCCTGTTTAATGAGGCTCAGTGTAACACTGAATTCTTCTCTCTTTACTCAGGATAAACTGTTGAATTCAACTGGGCTCAAAGATTTTCTCAGGGTTTCAATTACTAAATAATACAGGAGTTTCAGCAACACTGATTGATCGTGGCAGAAATTAGACCCCAGAGCACTGTGGCCCAAATATTTATGGCATAGACAGATAATGTCTATGCAAAGCAATTATAACCATGATTTCTCTGGGGAACGTTTGTGTATGTGTAACTGTGTGTATTTAAATGAGGAAAATTGGGGACAAATCCTTCACTTTGCCGAAATTTATTTGTAATGTAAAACTTCTCTAACCTCAGGAGCAAAAAAAAAAAAAAATTGAAATCAAGCTGTTACTCTGTAATGGATTTTCTATAAATCAAGGGGAAAAGGAATTTAATTTCTGTAGACACAGATGAATTGAAGGCTCAGGTTGCACATATAAAGAGCTCATCATCATTCAATGTTTTACTGAGTTTTTACTGTATGAGCTTGTGTGTCTTATCAGTCCTACTTTTTTAACCATGGAGCAGGGTTATTCATGGCATGCACAAATATACAGGTCAAAATCGTGAGGGTGTCTGAGAGCAAGTACCTTACTTGATGGCGAGGCATTGGAATAATGTGAGTTTTTCCAGAGGTGCCAAACCACCTCTAGTTCTGCAGATATTGGGGGTTTGACTTATTTGTGAGTGCATTCTGTTCTCTGTGTATGAACAGAGCATGCCTGATGCCAATCCCAGCTTTGTTTTCCTGTAAACACTTGGCTATTCAATTTACATGATGCATGAATAAAGCAGAAACAGTGAGATATACACCATTTGGTCTCAGATCCTATTAAATTATTGTTAAAATAATCCAAGCATGGTACTTTGTATAAATCATTTTACTTAGCCTGCTACATCACTGTATAAAAACAGCACCTAGCAAAGTGAATAAATCATGTTGTTTGATTTTACTGGTTAAGTTTAAAGAAGCATTTGAACATAGTTCTTGGTTATTTATGAATTAATCATAATATAAGTCAAAGTAGTTTCATATGTTAGTTTCTATTTTCACTTCTGTTCTACAAAACAGAAGCTCCCTTTCATGGAAAATCTGCTTCTTTACAAAAATCTGTATTTGTTTGCAAAATGTGATTATATTTGCTAAAATAAACAGTATTTTTGCTACTAATTTAAACAACAAACTGCAAACATTAAGATGGAAGTTCTCTTCTGCAGCCATCTCAAGACACAAGTATTTAATGGCTTTCTTTACCTTTTTCAAATCTATCTCTCCAAGATTTCAGCAGTACACTGACATGTGTGAGTGCACCATGTGTGTGCATTGGCAGGAGAGAAGGAAAGTGGGTGGAAAGCTTGGGAAAATGAAAAGTGAGCTCCTCTGCTCAGGGCCTGTGCAATATCCTGTGTGCCAAAGCCAGGAGGAGATGGAGGGACGGAAAGGATGGGGCAAAAGGGAGGGAGAAGAAAGGAAGAGGTTGATTCATCAGGGCAGACAAGTGAAAGAGCCCAGAGTGGGAGCAGCCCCTGCTGTGTTTCTGTGCTTTGGCCTGTGACACTGCTGACACTTCATTGAGAGAATATCACCAAAATTTATATCAAACCAAACTGACTGCCTAAATAACACCTTCAAAAAAAGAGAATGCTGTCTTCATTAGTATTAAGAGCTACTGGATAATACAAGGTGAGGAGAAGGAATTTATATAAATGAGCTAAAATAGACAGCATGCTAAAAAGGCAAGAGATCTGGAAGATCTCTTACTCCAGGAAACCTTTGAAGGTTGAAGCAAAATGGTTCTAACAAATCAATATGAGGAATGTGAGGGAAGAAAAGAAAATTATTACTGTGATTAAAAATACTGTAGAGTTTCATGAAAGCTTAGGTGAAAAAGTGACATTTCTTAATAGTGAGAAGAACTAAACTGGCTGCTGTGGATGTCTTTCTTTAAAAACCTTCTCAAAATTTGAATATACATTCACATCCCAGGCAGCCCAGCTTCTTATTTCAAGTGAAATCCTTTAGCTGTTACAACATAAGACAAAGTTTTAGAAACCTTGAAGATTCATCCCACTTTTGAGGTTGTGCAGCAAAGAGCACAAGCTTCCTCAGAAGAGGAAGGGGAAAGAGAAGGCATGGATGAATAAAGAGTAACCAGTAGCCCACCATAGAGGGTATTCCTTTTGGTGCCAAGAAATGTCCCTCTTTGCAAGGATTTGGTATCTTGATACAAGTATACTATGGGGCACCAAAGTGATCCCTGTTTGGGTGAAAGATAAAATGTAACAAAATACTTAAGACAAAAGTTGCTTTAGAAAGGCTTTATCTACTCTCTTTCATTTACAGCATTCACATCACAGAAGCGTTGTGAGGTTTTAATTAAACATTTGGAAATTGCTATGTGTTCTTCCCAAGGAGAAGCCAATACAAATAAGACAATTACACTGAAATGGGTGATGGAACAAGGAAGTGATAAAAGTAATTCCACTTGTTATGGCATCTCTCTCCAACATCTTATTGTTTTTCCTTCACATTATTAAAATAAGCCCTACTTTCCAAGCATATGTATGCAGATCATTTTTAAATGCAAAGATTGCAGAAACAGGTAATTCTTTCAATAAGACAGTGGAGCTTGGTGGGAAGGGTAGGCATCTGTCAGGCCCAGATAAGATCAGACAGCTGTGCTCTATCCTGAAAGGGTTCCGTGAAACTCACTTTTCCTAGGGAAATAACATCTTTGGTATGAAAAGCAGCAAAATGAAGTCTCCAAACAGATAAGTAGAGAAAACACAAACTCTCAGAGCTCATTTTAGTCTAAAATACCAACTCTGTATCAGGTGAAAAGATGCAGGACGAGAAGAGGATAACACCTTTACCAAACAGTAAAAAATAAAGGGCAGGAGGATCATTTCACTCTATAGTCTCAAATTAATCCTTTATATTAGAAACAAAGGTGACTTTAGCAACAATAATCACTGCAGAGAGCCACTGGGACAGTGAGAGGGTTGGAACACAGGACACCCAGGACAGGCTGTGGAAAGAGGGGTGGCTAAAACAGAGGCAAGAAAACCAAGAAGGTGGAAATCCAACAGCAGTGTCACAACAGCTACATGGGATGGTAGAGCCAGACTTCCCCAAGGGACACACAATGAAAGAACAAGCAGAAAAATTCACAAATTGCAATAATTTTATCTTTATTTTCTTTTACTTAAGGAAGAAAGCTTCTCACCACAAGCACGGTTAAGGACAGGAGTAGGTCATCCAGGGAGGATGTGGAAGCCTCTTCCTTGGAGAGCCTCAGAACTTGACAGAGTGAGGGCCCAGTTGGGTCTAACTTTGAAGTCAGCCTTGCTTTGAAAATGGAAGATGTATGGAATAACTCAAAAAGTCCCTTTCAAACTAATTTTTCCTGTGATTTTGTGAAATGATGAGCTTAGGGCTCTCTGGAAAGAAAGTTTGTAGAATGGAATAAAAAGAAAAGTGCAAGGACTTCACAGGAAAAACCCACACTTTTGGTCAGTGCCAGGATCTATTACACCAGACAAGATGAGGAGCATCCAGGTATGCATAAAAAGAGGGGAGCAAAAAGGACTCCTAGAGAAAGTAGGAACTCAACAGGCCCATAAAGGGAATTTCCAAAACCAGAAACAATGAGAGGCAGGGGTCTGTTTCTATCAGAAGGATCTCTCAGGTCTGAATTAGTAAAGAATTTTTAACTATTTTTTTTTATGATGGTTAAATTTAACAGGTGACAACTTTGGAGGGCTGATTAAAATCAGGGATTAACTCACAGAAAAATGAACCTAGAAATGTTCCTAAAAAGATGCATTTTAATGTAGAAATGTTGGTAGTGCCACAGCTGGCAGGAATAATAACACAACACAATCATATGATAGCAAATGACAAGCAGAAAATTATTTTTGAGGTGTTGCATATCACAGACATGACAAGCCTTTGTGTGAAAAGCAAATCCCACAGTGGATGCAAACGTCACCAAGACCCCTTTTGTCAATAATTTCTATTATTATTAGAATATCCCTTAATTTTGTCTGAAGCATCTGGCTGGGTGGAAAATCTGTTAAAAATTGTAACTTAGAAGAATATTACAAGTAGAGAAGTACAAAGTCTTAACCACTGCGTCTGTGCAAATGAAATGATAGAGAAGGACCTGAGATGATTGTGAATGCCAAACTAGGTAACAGTGAGAGAGGATATCTGTATCTTATTAACAAATAAATGTCTCCCAAAGACACCAGCAGCAGTATAAAAAGAAGTTACGAGACACTGAAGTTTTCGAGGATAACATTTAAAGAACCTGTGGTGCTGCTGGTGATTGGAGCCTGAGAATATGCTAATAAACACATGCATATACAACAATTAGACTATCAGAAATGCACAATAGAAGTTTTAGCATCATGGTAAGAGGTATAATAATAGTGATTCAAGATATATCCGTGGGAAACAGGCTCCAGGCTGCGGGGAGCAAGGTCCCACTGTGTGTTGTTTTGTTACCACTGCAACCGATTATTTTTATTTGCCACACTGCTCAAAGAAAACCTGAGTGGAAAAGACAGGCTTTAATAACAGGTGCTGTGAAAGATAACAGCATAAGTGAGAGTTTCTGGCTGATGTAAGAGGCAGTTTCTGGAACGTTCAGTATCTACAACAGTGTGAAACACCAACCCTGGAGCAGCCAAGCATAGGTCAGGCCCTCTGGAGCAGGAGCAGTGCCCAACAAGACAGGCCCAAAGAGGAACAGCCAACAGCAGCAACCCACAACATTCCTGCAGTGCACAGGACAGAGCTGAAACCAGCCAGGAGCAGGAGGAAAAGCAAAGACCACTTTTCTGCTAGATAAAACAATGGAAGTGCTTATTTTAGCCTCTGCAATAAGATGGAGCAGAAACAAGATGTACATTATGGGGAGCCTCTGCATTCCAGCAAATGCCGCAGCATTGCCGTGTCCTCCATCCCACCAGACAATCCTTTGGCAGCTGTCACCAATGTGCTGCAAATGAGCAGATCTCTGCAGGAATTGTTTCTCTCTGCCCTCTTGGTGTGTTTGCCTCTCCTCAAAAGGCCCAGCTTTCCCCAGGATGGGAAATACACAGGAAAAATTACCTGAAATATCACTATTGTTAGGAAAACAGCGCCGCTCTTGAAATGTTTTAATTAAGATGGTTAAACTGCTTAATTAAAACTATTTAAAAGGCCTATTCTCATTTCCATTATGGACTTTAGAGATCTTATGGCCTCAAAGAGTACAAAGAGGTCCAAAGGTCTCCATAATGTAAATAAGAATTAGTGGATTTATTTTCACTGGCATTATTTATAGTTAGTGATCTTCTCATGTTAGCTTAATTATCATCTGATTCTAAAAGGCTAATAATTTCACTCCATTACCCTCCAGATTTGCTTCTCTTTCACAAGGAGTTTAACAGATGCCAAAAATTTAAAAAAAAAAATAAAATAAAAAGAAAGATTAGGAGTCAAAGCACTGCAGAAAATCAAAGCTGTTAAAAGACAATTGCTGAACCAGTGATTCAGAATTTGTTGCTCACCACCTCCATCTGCTGAAAGTTTCAGCAGAAACAGATCAGATCTTGTAGGCACCACTGCTCCTGGACTGAGAAAACAGCTCCAAATATATCAGCAGCAGTTTCAAAGAATGCATTAGACAGTTGGTTCTGGTGGGCAAGGCTCTGGTTCCTTTTGCCAGCACTGCTAGTCCCTCACTCTGCCACAGGCAAAGACAAAACCTTCTGAAACTGTACAGTCAGGAATTGCTGGAACTTACCTCTTAATATCAAAACTCATCTGGTTTTCAGCAAGATTTGAGCCCTTGAAAATGAAACTAAGGCTTTATGGAGGAAAATTTGTTAGGATTCAGATGCTGAATAAAAATCACAATGAGTACAAAGATCAACATCTACACACACACAAACCCCATTCCGTGCATGTGCTTCCAGATCAGCCATTACCTGAACCCCACAAGAACCGACCAGTGTGGAAAGGAGCAGGAACAGAGGGACCATCTTTGCATATTCCAAATTGAGAAAATTATCAAAATAATGCAGAATAATTTGATGGGGTGGACACGAGCTGAGAAGTGATGAACAGAGTATTTACTACCAGCTTACTTCCACAAAGACACAGAGTATGTGTGAACCATCCATGCTCCATCCCTGCTGAACAAGACCAGCACAGGGAGGAGGAGCTGGAAAAGATGCTCTGCTCTGTGTGTTTGTTCCCTTTTCCACTCCCAAGACATAGAACTGAAATGCACATTTAGCTGAAAACAGCACATTCTGTAATTTCCACTGAGCAGGTCCCCACTGCACAACTGCTGTTCCACAACCAAATGTCAGCAGAGCAGCTGAGCCACACACAGGCCTGGGAGGGAAAGGGAGAGCTCAGGAGCCTGGAAGAAAAAGGGAAATCACAGTGCTGACCAAGGAAAATAACAAAAAACCCTTCTGTTAGGCTGCTTGATGGCATATGGTACATGGTTTGAGCTTCCTTGTGAATCCCTGTCAAGTCAACTACCAAGCAGAATTGGAATATTACACCAGATAATGTCCCAGTCCCAATCTTTTTTCAGGATTGGTACTCCATTATGCTCCCACTTTAGGCAGAAATGAAACCTACAGCCCACTTTGCCTCAATATGTAAGGATAGGTTTCTAATAACTCTGTGTCACCTTGGAAAATTAAAATAGTACCTCTTGTTCTGATTGTATATGAAAGTATAGCTAAAACAAATTTCATGGCACTGATTAAGTGTCGTGTTCACTAAACTTTCCAATCCTATTATGGATCTTTCTATATTGGTGTTAGCAGAGGCTGCATGGTGAGTAAGAAAAATCAGATTTCAGGTGCTCACAAGCATGACAAATAGGCACTGAAGTGGCCTTGAGCACTGTGATGTAGTAACAGAGAGGAAATTGAAGCATTCAATATTCTGAGGTGCCTGAGCCCTCTGCAGATGGCTCTTGGATAGTTGTTGGTAATCTAGCAAAAAGAAATCATCTGGGTTTGTGAGGGCTTGTTGTTTGTTTTGCTTTGACACTGCCAAAATAAATAATTTTAATTCAGGCAGCATAATATGAGTAACAATACTACACACACACTAACTTGCAGCTCTTACTTTAGGAGCTCATCTCTAAATGAAATCAATGCAAGATTTACCAAGTCCTTCATACAGTAACAAATCTCCAGTTCCAGGAGGCTACTGTACATTTCTGTGTTAATTAGGAGCTTTGTGGAATTTAATTCAAGGTTGCTGACAGAAAGGCTTGTGATGAGGAGTATTTTAAACTCATGACTGACAGTAACAGCAGTGCTGCAGTCTATTGCCTTAGTAGGACTATGTGTTCTGCCCATCTTCATACCCCACCATTTCATTAAGTAACTCATAATAACTTAATAGCTCATGAAAAAAATATATTTCAGTATGTTAATCTTTGTATCATTCTGCATTTCATAATTGGATGTATAATTAAAATGCAGAAATTGAATTATATGCTTTTATTTTGGGGCCTGTTTCTATCTGGCAACTAGACCTGTGGAAAGAGATGGATTCATAGTTGAATAGATGATCTGAAAATATTTATATATTTTATAATCCATTTAGACATTCACTTTCAGTGAATGAAGACAATACCAGCAGGTATCTAATAATTAGGAGTCATTGTATACATTAGTGCACACATAAATATAAATTTTAATCTGTTATACTGCTCTGAAATTATCATGGTTTAATATTTTTTAATTAAGAGCTTCACTGTTTTAGATTTTCATATATAAGGAGGTGCTGCAATTCTGAAATAAATTTTTGTATTAAAAAAGTCACACAATAATAGAATAGTGATATTTCCTCTTTAAATTGTCAGGCACAGCAATTGTGAGTTCGAGCAAAAAATTCTGATTTGTTAACGCAAACCTCCCTGATCTTCCAACAAAAACAATTCTGTATCTTCAAATAAAATTAACTCAGATTAGCTTGTAGGTTTAATCAAACATGTAGAACACAGATCAGAGTAACAAATTGGCTATTACTCAGTAATATGCACAGGTGTGACCCTGCAAAGGTCAACAGCCAGGCACTGTGTTCAAGTGTGGAAAGTTAAAAATAGCCTGTGCAAGCATAGTTTATATAAATTGGTGATGTACAGTAGCCTTTGAAGGCAAGTAAGA
Source organism: Setophaga petechia (assembly GCA_024362935.1). NCBI lineage: Eukaryota > Metazoa > Chordata > Aves > Passeriformes > Parulidae > Setophaga > Setophaga petechia. Next base: position 5,520,551 of record JANCRA010000005.1, read on the forward strand.
GTGAAAAACTGTATTTAATTACCTAAAATTTAATTGACCTGCACAGGAGAAAAATATGAAATACGAACAATCCAGCAGCTTTATGAAAGAAATGAAGTGGTACTTTATAAGACTATTAGAATTCCTATTGATTTTGTGAATAATCGTGTCCTTGATTATTTTATCTCTCTCCACACATTCAGCCATCGCCTGCAAATGAAATTTAATTATTGTTTAGACAGAATCTGAACACATCCTCAAGCAAAATAGTACAACCAGCAATGGCACAACAATTTGACAGCTCCCTGCAGCAGTACACAGAATCCATCCAGAATTGGATTGTGTCCCAGCGTGCTGCAAAACTACACTTTGCTGCCTCTCCTTGTGTTATCAGACAAAGCCAAGCCAGCCAAAGGATGAAATGGGGTTGGTGGAATTCCTGTTTCTCTCTCAAAGCCAGCACTCACTCACTCACAGTGCCTTAGGAGCAAGCCCAATTCCCTGCTGGTGGCCTCTCCTTCAGGAGCACAGAGAGGAGGATTTGTGTCCCTCCTCAGGGAGGGAGAACTGAATCACCTGCCAGAAGGAAAGCAGCACATGCAGGATCAGAGGGAGGAGGGTCTGTGTCCCTCCTCAGGGAGGGAGAACTGAATCACCTGCCAGAAGGAAAGCAGCACATGCAGGATCAGAGGTCTGGTAGCAACCAGGACACCCCAACACCACAGGGCTTGTGCAGTGCAGGTCACAGCACCCAGCTGATGTTTCACACTGCCTGAGGACTCAGGCTGGTAGCACAACATCAGTTATGCCAAGATCTGGGCCAAAGTGGGAAAATCCACTTAATTTTGAGATGTTCTTCATGCCTTCTTTCAGAGGAAGAAGAGTCAAATGCACCAAACACTGTGCCCAGCCATGACATTTCTGTAAAGGTTGCAGGAGTACAAACAAGAGCTGGACTCAGCAGCTGCCTGTCATCTATGCCAGCTCTGGATGCCAGCATAGAAGACTGATTTAAAATTGCATGATGTGGTACATTTAAAATGTACATCAAAAACCTGAATTTATACAGGCTGGATTCATCCCTAATTTTATAAGTACATCATGTCACATTTTCCAGGCAGCTTAACCTTTTGAAACTACTACCTATTAGTGGGCCAAAACCATTTTTTAGCTTTAGAAGGGGTTTAAATTCAAAATATACTTGGCACTTCTGTTTCAAGTAAAGATTAAAAGCTGGTGGAAAAGAGTCTCACACTGAGCTAAACCCACCCCAGAATGGTGTTATAAATATGCAGAGGCTACAGGGAATAAAAACAAAAAAAGACCTTTCTTTCAGCAAAGAAATCTGCTTCCTTCTCAGGATCAAATGTGATCCAAGAGAAAATGGTGAAAACTATAAAAAATTACACAGAATGAGAATCTGCAGCAAAATATAGAAATATTCTTGAGTAATAGGTAAGAGAACAAGGAAATAAGCATCAATTTATTGTTCTAGATTGAGACACCCAAGTTAATCTCTGAATACTCACCAAGATGACCATACTCAAGGTCTGAGTAAAGACATTGAACTGCAATGAGTCTGAGGAATAGACAATACTGAACCCAAAGGGAAAGTAAAGCTTGATGTTCTCAATTCCAACATGTTCAAAGTCACCATTAATAAAGTCTGATGGCATGATTTCTCTGACAAACCTAACTCAGGCTTGAAAAGAGAAAACACACTGTGTGTGGTTTAAAATGTTGAATGGAGTCACTTGGGAACTACAAATTCATGAGTATGACCTCAGTAGTTTGTGAGTCTTTAGAACACACCCTGAAAGGTTTGATTTAATGCAGATATAATGCAGGTAAATGGAGATAAAAAGGATGCTCCTGTACAGTGACCAGAAGAGCTTTTACTTGTACATTTTCTCAAGAGAGAAAATGAAATACAAAGGGAAAAAAAAAATGAAAAAGAAGAAAAAAAGGAAACCAGAACAAGGCTCTAGTCATATTTACAGGCAAATGAGCATATGCAAGTGGAAGCCTGAGCCCTGGTGTTTTCTGTAATATTCCATGTGCAGCTGTGAATGCTTGCACTAATGCCAGTTAATCTGCAGAGCCATGGGCTGAGGGAAGGCAGTGCTGGCCACAGCACTGGAGTCATCTACTACTCTTCAAACACTGAAACCCAATCCTTCACATCCTCCTGGGCTCCACCAGGAGGGAGCAGATGGAGCCTCACTAAGCTGCTCATTCAAACACAAATGCATAATAAGGCAGTAAACATTAGGGGTTTGACACAATACCAAAGCAGAGGAACAGCAAGAGTTTTGCTAAAAGTGCTTCTCACTTAAACCTTTCTCTGATGCCTCCAGTAGAGTGAGAGTTCATGGCTTAAACCAGGACTAGCAGCATACAATTAAATCTGAGTAAACAGATTTATATTGTTTATATTAAAAAACAATTAAAACTATAGAAAAGACTTTTTGCAATGGCACAGTCTGAATCTGCTTTTATGTGATGCACCAATTTCAAGAACCTCTGCAATTTGTTGTTTGCATCCTTGCAATTAAGGCTCATCCCTAACATCCTGCACTAAGAGGATGCCTTTCAGTTTCCTTTTGTTTTTTTGGTTTTTTGCTCGTTTTTTTTTGTTTTGTTTTGTTTTTTGGGTTTTTTTTTTTTTTGAAAGGTCTGACAATTTTCTCTTTCATTCCTACTCCAGGTGAAATATGGAATTTTTTTTCTCTTTCTAGCTGTCAAAGTTTAGAGAACAAATAAAATGAGGATGAAAAGTTCTTCTTGCTCAGCTTTTTAATTTAAAGGTTTTTCTATTTTAATTTTCTTTCTTTCTTTTTTAACTCATTGAAATCTTAAGGTCAGTAGTAAATGTGTCATTCAAGTATCTATTTTTCCTGAAACCATGGCAGAAAACATCCATCCCTTTGGGATAAACAAGCTGAAAGGAGACTTTCTTGTATTCTCTATCCCATGACTGAAGTGAAATTGCTTGCACCACTGGATATAACTTCATTTTAAAAGAGTTTTCTTAATAAATGCAAAGTAGGATTCAGACTACACAGAAAGATAGACTGGACAGAAAAGGATAAGGGATCCAAAAGAAGAATACACCTCAAAAGAGTTTTCTCCTACTTTCTGGATCTCTTATCCTAATTCTGACATCCTTCCTCCTCACAAAGCAATTCTGACTGCAACCCTTCCAAACCATCTCTTTCAAGCTGAGGAACATTTTCACACCATTTTGTGATCTGATGCATTCCAGCCACTCACATGTGGCCTTACTGGTTTGTCAGGATGCATTCCTGTCTCATTTTATAATATCTTGAGGATAATATTTGTTGCAATACAGCTGAGCAAAGAAGAGAATGTGAAACAAAGTCTTGATTGTGAATTCCCTGACCAGTCTTGTCATTCAAATAGAAATAAAGAGTATGGAGTAAATCCAAAGAGGAGAAGGAGCACACAGTTTTCTGTGCTTATTCAAAGGATAATGATGTCCTAGGGGAGACAATAAAAGAAAATGAAATTGTACAAAGAACACCTCCAGTACATCTAGTAAAACTTGTAGGAAAACATAACAACAAAATCAATAATAAAAAACTATTTGTGAAGATGCTAAATAAAGCAAACTCGGAACAAGACCTCTGAAATGCATATATTGTAAACTGAGTTCTAATACTTTAAAATAATTATTCCTAATCCAGGTTGAGATTCAATAGGGATATTTACCCAGTGCTTACCTGTTCTTTTGTGCAACCTGACTTCCTATAAATGATCAGGGAAAGAGGAACAGGGCAAAGCTCTTCAGCACAGTGCACAACATCTACTGTTCTGCTCAAAACAATGCCTGCATTTGCCCAAAAGTTGTGTGAGTGTTTAAGGAAGATCATCCATGTGCTGGTTTGTTCTGCATGGATGGTTCCTCCTGTTAAACTTTGTTGATTTTTATGTAAGAGGAACAGGAAAATGAAAGTGCAGAATACCAGAGTCTCATGCTGCACTGTTTCTAAATATACTGGGTACACAAAGTCCAGCAGCATCCCAAAAACAACCTTTTGCAGCAGGTATAACAGTGTATTTTATAGATTCTCCTCATTTAAAAGGGATAATCAGATTTTCATCTGATTTTATCATCTCTTTGTGCTGAAACTAAGCACAATGAAAATAGTCTAAATGGATTTTGGAAGGAGTGGGATAAAGTCACTGAGTGAACTGGAGCAATGCTTGAGAGAATGCCAGGAAGGAATCTGCAGGTTTGCTGTAAGATACATGCATTAAAAAGAAAAGAAACCAGCAAATCAACCAGAATACACACATACTTCTAGCCCAATACTTCAGCACATAAAACAACTTAAATTCATTAATGATCACAATACACTCCTCTCAGTTGTAAGAGACAAGTTCCTAAATACTTATGCAGTGCTTTGAACTCTGAAAGTCTTTTAATTGAAAGAGACCTGCACACTTCAGCAGTACTTAAATGTCTTCAGGTAATCCAAAATTCATCTGAAAGTTCAAAGAGATTAATTTATAGAGTATTGGCATTTCAAATGACCAACTCTTAACCTGTCAAATGATATATCTTAAAAACTGCAGCAAAAATCTCTTTTTAGAACTTTGGTCTGGTCATGCATTGCAGTTTATCAATAGCAGTAAAGCTTGGCAAACACAGAGGCTGTAGTTGAAGTTCATGTCAATATAGCACAAGGTCCAGGAAAGACTTGCTGTCTCACTAAAAGCTTTTCTAAAGATTTAACTTGAAAAATGTTAATGCTATTGTAAGATTTCTCTGCACTGCACCCACATTCACCCTGCAAGAGCTTCCCACACATTGTCACAGATATTAAACATAAATGTAAGTAATGAATATAAAACAAAAAGTCCTTTTGCACTATTACAATAAGCACAGCATTTATATTTCAGGAACTGCTGAATGATAACAATCATAACTCTGAAATTATTTACTGCGAAATTTGGGCCACTAAAATAATTCCAAATATGCAATTCTCAAGTACAGGGAAAGTTCAAGGAGAAAACCCCTTAGTTCTTATTCTTACATCACATATTATAAATTTAAAATTAGCTGTATCCAAGTCTTAGAACATTTAATAATTACATTTCCATCTTCTATTTTTCCCTTGAGGTGTGCTTCATTACACAGGTGCACAACTGAGTAGGGATGCTCTGACTGACCTCTCCGTTCTCTTAAAAGTCCAAGATGAATTCCCACTTACTATAAATGATCAAAGTTTTATGGACTAATGACAGTTTAAAATACTTTTTTTTCCCCACTTTTACTGCAGTCCTGTCATTAAGACTAACAATCTAAAGTAGCTAAGAGAATGAGTAAGCAAGATGATTTACACAGATGATAGTGCAATGGTAAGAAGTGGGGAAAGTTCCTTTCAGATTTTTTTGTAGCTGACGCATTAAAAAGATTTACACCAAGGTCTTTAAGTGAAAAGAGAGCATTGCCAAAGAGGTCTGGCAAGCTCTTCTATCAATAAAATACTCTGCCCAATAAATTTAACCAAACTCTCAGCTTAAAACCTGATTAGCACTACAAAGAGCTTGCCTTGTTACCAGAGTTACCAGCCCAGTATCCAAAGGGTCTGATAAAAACCAGATAAGATAGCAACACTTCTACAAAATCTTCACCACCATGGCATCTCTCATACTTTTTATTTTCCCATGATGCCACATGCAAAAGCTGAGGAAATAAGCATGAGAAAGCACAGGCTCTAATACAGAACAAAGTCATATTGAAATTACTTAGGGCTGGGCACAGCAGTAAAAGCTTGTAAGTTTCTGTGCCTGGCTGATCTGTACTTCTAGAGCCAGACTTACAAGAATCGTGGCTGATCTGTGCCTTTAGAGCCAGACTTACAAGAATCATGGCTGATCTGTGTCTTTAGAGCCAGACTTACAAGAATCATGGCTGATCTGTATTTCTAGAGCCAGACTTACAAGAATCGTGGCTGATCTGTGCCTTTAGAGCCAGATTTACAGGAATCATGGCATAGGGTTCAACTTCTTTCAGAATGTTCTTCAGTAAGAGGTCAATTTAGAACAAGCTTGTATCTTTTTCATAATCCAACTTCTACTATTTTTGTTCATCAGAAATAGCCTGAATCAGATCTGAGTTTAGGTGCAGGGTAGGTTCAGATCAAGGCTTAATTTTATGACTGTGCCAGTACATACATTTGACATGTGAAAGCAGCAGTATTTAATATAATTCACAACAAAATTTCAAGACAAAATCACAGAAAGAAAACGAGGCTTGCTGTTGCTTAGTATAACAGAACATTATTTGTTTGGTGCTAAAAATGGGCTTAAGGTTGTAAGCCATGACTGTTTTGACAGTCCTTGCTTCCAGATCAGCTGTTCCTGACATTTCCATCAACTATCAACTTGGATTGCAGCCCATCCAGATCTAGAAAACAGGTGCCATCCACTTTTGGACTGCACCCAAAAAGAGTAGGGAAGATACTCATATGTCCTCACCCTCACCCTGAAAGTCTGAATAAAGTGACAAACTTTATATATAGGGAACTCCAACAGTCAGATCCTAGCAGGAAGAAAAGCAAAGGGCCAAAGGGTGGATAAGCAAAAGGGTCTTTTCATGTCCCAGCAGTGCAGACATCTCTGCTGAGGGCAGCAGGCTGCCCTCATCAAGACATCTGAGCCAAATTCTTTAACCCCCAAACAGATACAAACAAATACATAGAAATCCACTTAAATGGAAGCCAGTTTTGCCTACTGACCAGTCCACACATCCTGTGCAATTCTACTCTGAAACTGAATCAGGACATAGCCTTGGGTAACTGGTCCATCACAGTAGTGCTGAGTTCTATGGGAAAGTTTGAGATCATTCAGGAATTGTTGTGCTCCTTCAGCCAAACAAGGGTGGAAGAGAAAGCCACCAAAAAGGGAGGAACCTTCCATGACCAGCACCTTTCCTAGCTCACTGCTGTGACTTGGCAGTCTACAGGTAACCAGAAGTGTCAGGAATTTAAACAATTCTGGTTACACAAACTTTACAAACCTTGCTGGCAGCATTTAAAAACACAGAAGGAGGCAGATCCCATTCCTTTTCCTGCTCAGCCATTCCTCAACCAAACTTTGAGCACTTGCAGGTCCAATTCCCAATTCTCCATCTTTCACCCAGGTCTCAGACTACATACTGGACACTATCAACACCCAGTTGTAAAGTAGTGTCACAAAATCCAGGTATTAGCATGGTAAAATAACACCAAAATTGAATAGGGAGCCAACATGCATCAAAGGAAGGTCAGCCTACAAGTCTTTTGTCTGCATCAAAGAATTTACTCCTCTATCCAACCACAGATATTATCTATGGCTGTCTAAAATACAGTCAGTATTTGTAATGGAATTCTGATTGAGATAAGGAAAAAAACCACTGAAGGTTACTCATGGAAGTGCTTTCCAGTGTTCCTCATTGGTCAGATTTATAAGTTTTAGAAAATAAATTCACTATTTCAAATTATAGGAGAATCTGTGCCAGCATTGCATGTATTCATTCAAAAACATACATTCACATGTGTATAGGAAGCTCCAAAAAATGGATAAGTCCTAAACAAGAAACAGGACAGAATGTGACCTTCCTGGTAACAAATATTCAACTGAACACAGAGATTTTAAGCTGTTTAAGGAAAATACTAGTTTCACATTCACCAATTTGGACAGGGATTCCTCTTCTGCAAATGCAACTACATCAGCTCTCCAGTGGCAGATGGCAGGATAATTTTACTTTCTGGTCAACATCCACTTGTCAGGATTTTTATATAGGTTCATTTTTCATTGAAATGAAGGAAGAGCTGCATCTATTTCTTTTTTCTCATACAGAATATTTAGGAAAAATTAGCAGGAAACTCTCATAGAAACACAGCATCTTCCCTCCTACTCCCTGCCTTAGAATCTGGTACAGCAGCCTGGGAAACCAAAACAGGTCATGCATTAAAAACCAGTTTTCAGAACAATTCATTAAAAGCACTGAAGAGCGCTTGTTGCTTTCATGTTCTCCCCAGATGATGTGTTGACTGCATATCATATTTGCAAGCCCTCATTCCTTTCAGACCTGCTCCCAAGAGAGAGTTAAAAGTGGGAAGACACATTACTCATCCAAGTATGAGAAGTTAAAATCGTTCAGAGGGGATTACAAATGTCATTTTCCCACTGAATCTTTTCCACACTAAGTCCTGTTGACTGCACACATCCTCACAACCATCCCCTTTGAACAATTGTAGAACCATGTCAATCTCAAGTATCTTCCTTCAGGGAAATGCAGAATATTGCTCTTTTTTTCAGTGTGTTTGGAAAGACATGAAAATCATTAATAAAGAATTTGTTTCTTCTCACCCATATTTTTATTCCCATATGAACTATAACTTTTACATCCTGTATATACAGGAGTTGTGTAGAATTATGAATTATAGCACTTGTTTCACTCACTTTCACTGTAGTTTTTTTACTCCAAACAATGTTTTTGTTTTGTTTTACTAGACTTTGTATTTCGATTACTGGGTTTTCTCCTACAGTGCATGAATTTAAAGATTATGGAGTTCTGAGACCCTGTTGAAGAGGTCTGTTGTCAGTAGATGGCAGCATGTGGCTGCTTAGCACACAGACTGCCAAAATTCTTACAGGGGAAACAAACTCCAGGCAGAAACAGCTGGGTCTTTGTAAACCCCTACCCCTACATATCAATCCCAGCAAAATACTGCAGTCATGTCTCTTACAAAATCCTTCAGGGCCTGAGTCAAACTGTGAAGCTTTCCTTGATTCTGGGTTTGGTGTTTGGTTGAGAATTTTTTTTCCAAATAAAGCACAGCAGAAATTAAAAGATTTCTGTAAAGCAGAGATAATCTAGACAAGGTCTCTTGGTACAGATACTCAGAAAGGTTTGGAAAGGTTTGGAATTCCAGCCCTGTATCTGAAGTTCAATACATCAGTTCTGGCACCAAAACCAATTCTTGTGTCCCTGCCTCTTCACAGTTCTTGACTACACAGGGTACTTTCCTCTATCAAACAATACACACATATATAATATTTTCTCTCTTTCCTACCTGTATAAAATGATGCAGCAGTGTATCCAGGAGTATACACCTAACAAAATTTAAAATAATCAATTCCAAAATTTCATTCCTCTCTCAGCTGGTTTTCATATGATAATTTTAATGGAAACAATTCCCAAGTTAGTATCATGTATATATATCATTCATTCTAAATTCCTAATTCTTTACATTCCCAAAACCAAAATGGGCTTGAGAAAATGTACACAGCTATTTGCACTTGCAATCTACAGTTTGCTTCTCTGAGTAAGTAATTATATAAAATGCTGTGGGCAGCATAAAAAAAAAAAGTGTATTTCTGTATGCAAGGTTTATTTCCATTTATGTGATGTGGTTCTTTAGGTTAGAAAGTTTAGGGTGTATTTATAACAGAGTTTTCACAATGGATAGAAATTTTCTCTCTCCTACCTGGATATATCCCTTTCACTTTCTGACAATATAGAAGCTTAACAGAGTGTTTTTCTGAAAATTTTATACAAGTGCTATGAGTCCACAAACAGCTCATGCATCTCCTTTGTCACGTTTGTTCTACAGCCAGAATTACTTGGTCATTCAAAAATAAATGCTAAAGAAACAAAAACCTATTTTATGTTGCTGGTGTGTTTTTCTTACCTGACATGATTTCATTAGTCTCATTCTGTCCCTCAGAAGCAGCTAAAATTCCACTTTTTTCCTCGTTTCAAGTAGGAGCTGCTTCAGCACTGTGGGGAAAGAAAACCCTTTAGTCAAACAACATAGTGCTTTTAAAATACAACATATCACACAATTGATCTTAATAAAACAAGGCCTCAGAAGGGCATTGCAGCACGTGAGAGCTCATGGATGTTTTTAAAGCAGCAAGCCCATTTGTTGTGAGCCTGTGAGGACAGTGGCCATGGCTCCCATGCCAGGACAGCTGCAGGGCACAGCACTGATGGAAGCACTGAGTGTGACTCCTGTGCTCCTGGGGAGACTCATGTGCTTGAGCCACAGGCTCCTTCAGGCCTCTGAGCTCTGGGCACCCAGACCAGGGCCTCTCCCCAGCCAGTCCTGTGCCCCAGGACTCCCAGGGTCTGTCAGGAGGAGCCTGTGCTCCCTCAAGCTTCCCCTGGCAGCTCCTCACATTATTTAATCTCCAAAAGTCCATCTGGCAAGGAACAGAAGTTGAAACCAGCTGCTCATCCATGGAGAGCATCACTTTGGCTTAGGCAATTATTGCCACAGACTACCTCAAAAAGTCCTAATTTCAATATGCCTTTGAAATTTGGTGTGCTTTGAGTTGCAGCAGATGAGTTACAAAGAAGGTTGTAAAAATCCTTTGTATTGCTAAGCGGTATTAATGGAGTAAAATGATGATGGGATTTAAATATCTCAAGGTAATGACAATTAAAATGGCATCAATTATAGCAAAGAATGGCAGTAAAAGGTCTGCATCAACCTAATTCCATAAATACAGGGAAACACAGGATATTTTCCACTTCTCCAAGTTCTAATGCTGCCACATTACATCCTACTTGCAACTATTGCTTGGCAGTTTCTGAGCACACCTCATAGGCAACATGACAACTGACAACACAATTCTTTATGTCTTTGATATCCTACCCAACCTTTGATTTCTTTTTTTGACCTCTTTTTCCTTATTACCTTACCATTAACCTCTATTTCCTCCCTGACTTCTCTCTTCAGGTGTTTTCTCCTGTATTTCTTCAGATCTTAATAAATTGTATGTATAACACTGGGGGGAAGGGAAGGATCTTCTCTGAAGCAGCATTTAACAAAGATAAGGTTAAAAGAGGGGCAACAGGATCTAATGTCATTATATATTTAAATAGTGCTAATAGTGCAGGAGCAGGCATGCCAGAATTCACCAGCTGTCCCTAAAGGTACAAGCCAGCTTTCTGCCTCCTCACATGATAGCCCAGTTTAACCTCTGCTGGAACATATCTCAGCACAAATAGATTGTAAAACCTCCTTCCCTACAACCAGTCTAGTTTATCTGCCTTCAGAAATGTTCAGAGCTTTTCTGTAGAGCTGGAAATTCAAAGATTACACTCAAAGTTAAGGAAAATTAACAGAGCAGAAGTTTAATAGTAGAGTTAAAGCAGAGTGGGTGAAGTAGCATAACAGAGGTTTCTTCATAGATATCTGTATGCATATGGAAGATATATCTGTATATTGATATATATAACCTAAATATTATAGATATTTATATAGATATATATACACGTGTATATATAACAAACATACACACACCACACACACACAGATATATATATATAAAAAATATTTTCTGTATAGACAAACCATGATGCCATCAGAATAAGCAGTATTTGGCACAAATTTGAATGGGAATTTATACATGGGAAACAGTTCTGGACATAGAAACATGCAAGAAATTGAGGCACAGTTTAGCAGAGGTAATAATATAATTGTGCTGTGTCCAGCTATAAGAACAGCCATTGAGTTGCAGGTAATGATATCTGATCTAGACAGTTTCAAATGTTTAGTCCAGTTGGCACCTAAATGCAGCTAGAAAACAACAGATCAAAATCTATGAGGAGTCATATTCTCACTCTCTGACCTCACTAATAAGAAGAAAATATAGGATCTACAAATGAGAAAGATAATAATTTCCAGAGAAGTGTGTGAATAGGAAGAAAATATTTAATTTTGGCAATGTTCATATGGATGTGCAACTTCTAGTGTTTGCAATCAGCTTTTTCAGGCTACAACATGTAACTCTTTTCTTGATTGAGTCTGTGTCTGGAAAGGATTTAGTCCTGTCTTGGATAACCTTCTGGGACAAAATGCTCTCTGGCAGCCTGCTGTGCCTGTATCTCCCAGTTTTCCTTCAGACCTTCAGCAAAAGAAGCTTGTTATCAAAAAAAAATTCTCTTAAATTCTAAATTCAGACAAGCTGGTATTTAGTTAGGGCTTTTTCCACCCATGACAAATTATATGACTGCTCACTTATAAGCACACTTTAGCTTCAGAGGCCTTATAATTTGTTTAGGTTAATACCATATATTGTGTATCACACTTCCAGCGAGCTTCCACAGCCGTGCCAGATGCCATCAGATGCAGTGGAAGATTTTGGCAATGAAGTACCTTCAGTTCAGCAATCCAGACACAGTAGTGAGTGCTGGCCTGATGAAGTCTCTGTTACAGACACAGAAACCTCAGGCAAGATTTGACTTTGGAAAATTGTTGGAAACCTGGTTTGTGTGGCAGTGCTGGAGGTGGAAATGCACTTTACACTTCATACACTATATAGCCAACATTACCACAGCTAGAATGTTACAGCTGCTCTACATCAAGAACAAAATACTTCACTCTTCTGTTTAAGCCTTCACCATTTTACTGTCAAATAAAATGTCTCAGGTTTCACCCAGTCTTTCATAGTGTATTTTCTGACACTGCCTGCATTGGCCAGCCCTAGTCCTTATGCAAGTTCCTGTACCTACAAAAATATTTCATTTAACTGTTTCTAAAACAACTTCCCAGTTCTGAAACTGCCAGAAAAGTTTCAAATACAGCATCTGTCCCTCTTGTACTTTCCCTGCGTTCACCAATGCTTGGAAATGAAGCCACATCTCAAAAATCAGGCCTGGATGACAAAGAGGTAGTGCAGCTGCAGAAGCCAGCGAGGCTGCACTGAGTTCAAAAGCAAAAAAGGTCTGAGATTATTTTTAATAACCTGGCCTCATCTTGGAGGAGAAATAGGAATTAAAAAGGAGAAAAAAAAAAAAGATGAGGCATAAGATAATCAGCTTAGATAAAGCAAAGACATGATTTGATCAGTTTGTTCTGCAGTGAAATTATTGGGAACATAACACCACACCCTGGGTCACTTCAGGCAGCTTCTAACAAGCACAAAGAGACTCAGGAAGCAGAGGACACTCCATGTAAAAGTACAGAGCAGTTCATTACTGTCCAATACACAAAACCAATTGCTAGGAATAATGAGATACCAATCCAACCCTTGAGAAGTTCACTGCTCCAGAGATGACTCCAGATGACTGCTCCAAACACCATTTGCCAGCCAGGAAGATGATGTGAGGAGGCTTTTCTCTGTTTGTCCTTGGGACAGGTTGAACCTGGTGTCACTGAGATATTTTCTGAAAAGTCCCTTCGCCAGGATTTCTTCTCCTGGAAAGAAGCCTCAGCTTCTCCATGTTTTGCTGCTCTGGAATTTGGCCTGGAGATTCTTTGTCCAGACATATGAATTGTTTTTTCTTAATGGCCAATCATGGCCAGCTGTGTCAGACTCTCTGAGTCAATCACGAGTTTTTATTATTCACTCTTGTTAAGCCTTTTGATGCATCCTTTCTCTTCCTTTAGTATAGTTTTAGTATAGCATTCTTTAATATAATATAATAAATATAATATCATATAATATAATGTCATATCATATCATAAAATAATAAATCAGCCTTCTGAAAACATGGAGTCAAATTCTCACCTCTCACTTCATCCTGGGGACCTCACAAACACCACACCTTGGTGCTGCAGAGCTGCCATCTTAGCTCTTGTTTCCTTCTTAGGACTTTTCCATGTTTTTTCCATGTTTTTTTTTTCCTTTTGAATCCTTGAGCTGCCAATTATGTCCCTCTCACCAACCTTATCTCTGCAGTTTCACCTTCATTCTTTGCACAGCTCTATTCTTTGAGCTGGGGCTGCACAAACATTGCTGGATCCTGGATCACAGACACCTGAACCACTTGGAGCAGGTTATGGGGACAACAGGCTATTCTGGAAAACTATTGACATTCTCTTAGGAAGAGCCATTGTTTTCATTGTCACATCACGTTGCTGCGAGGAAGAAGAGAGCAGCAACACACACTTAATAAAATAAAAGAACCTCTTTGCATCTCATTCAACTCTGACACAGCAGTGAGAGCAGCAGAGGATTCACACAAAAGCAGACAGAAGTACATAAGAGACCTCTTCATTTGCACTAAGAAGTTAAGCAACAATAAGCCTACTTAGGCCTGCAGATGGTTCAGTGCCTATAATGCTTGGCTTGGGTTTTAATGCAGAAAAATCAAAAGCTGCTAGTGGCAATGCTGAATGACCTCCTGCCTACAGTCAGTGATTTGCTTTTAATACTGAACACGATCTACAGAGTGACTGATCATATTTTGAGTCTCATTAGGCAGTCACAAATGGAAGGGAAGAGGCACTAGCTAACTCTCTCTGCCCTGATGAGCAATAGCAGGATAAAGCACTGCCAGCCCTCACAGATAAGAGCCTGCACACTCTGGGGATGCAGCAGCAAGGAAAGTTTGGTGTGTGCAAACAGCCTAGGCAACATGTGCCAGATGTGACACTGCAGGAAAAGCACAGGAAATAAAAAAAGTCATCATGGATGTAACAACCTCATCTCTGGCATTCTCTCTCTCTTGTGATATAAAGAAATTTCCATATCCTAGCAGGCAATCACATCTAACTGCATGACCCCACTGCTTTTTGCAGTTGAACAGCTAAATAAGTGTTTTCCATCTCTTCTCAGAATGAAGGCTCTTAAAATGTTACAATATTCCAATACTGTCAATGTAAGTCAACTTATAAAAAGTATGTAATCCAAGGTATTCCTCTTGACCCCTGAAAAGAATCCATAAACCTCTGGACAACAGGTCAGACAAACAGAGCAGACACAAGTCTCCTCACTATAACTATTTTTTCTCTTTTTAATGTCCTAGCACCCATCTACTCCTTATAGTAAGGGTTGTCTGGCAAAACGTATTCTGTTAAGCACCTGTATAAATTGATTTTATTCTGAATATTGATTGTCACAGAAAATTAACCATGGAAATTGTTTCTACAAAACTCTTACAAATGCTGTCAGCTTGTGGAAATTGCAATTACTAAACAAGGATCCCTGGTAACTTCAAATCTTTTGGACATAACTTTGAAGAAGTCTGTGCATGTCAGATTTCACCTGTCTATATTTATGTCCACTATTGCCCTGAAATGACTGCAGCATCAGTACTGATGAGAAAGAACAGAGTATCATCTATCTGTTTATACCAATGGGTTTGATGCCTATGATGAATTTTGAAAACACTATTGAAAATTTCTACTTGCTGCACTTAAATATTTGCAATCTGGCTACAATGTGCCTTATGTGATGTGAGAATAAGGAGGGAATTATGTGATGGCACAAAATCCCAAGCTTTTTATAAATTACTTAATCCCACAAATCTTGTTTTCCTTAATTCATTACTTTATTGACATTGGCTGGCTGAATACTAGCACTTGCCTCCACTAATCATAGGATCAAAGAAGTCTGTTAAAGTTTTAATTTTGGGAACATTTCTGAAGAATGTCTTTTGATTTAAGAAACCTAACCTTTCTCATCCACCTAGATATTTTCTTGTCTTCTTCCCTCCTGATTCCACTCTCAAAAGAAAAGAAAAATTGATCTGTCAAATCTTTCTTTCTATAACTCTGAAACTTTTAAAATTGGCAGAGGCTTTCATGGGTCTTTTCAACTTAGTTTTACAACCGTAAAAAATTGACAGATCTCTGCAAGAAAAATGAGAGCATGATAGATTTGTCAGAGACTGAGTGGATAAAAATGAATGCAACAAGACATATATATGCCTCTTTCTGCTGTAAGTGAAAGGAAAGCTCTTCAGAGTCAGCAGCAGGAACACTCTGTTCCTCATGCCCCAGCCACACCAAGTTTACAGCTTTGTCTCCCCATGAGCAGAGGGGGGATGTCTCCTGCTCAGTCCAGCAGCACCAGGCTTGGTGATATTGGTGATACCCCAAGGTGCAATTTTGGACTCTTGTTCTCTCAAGACCAACCTAGGCTGATTTCTGCCACCCTTTCCAGGACTGAGGGAGCTTGTTCTGTTCCAGTTCCCTCAAAGATTATGGAACTTTCCCTGCTGTATTTTAATTTTCATACAGATATCTAAGCCCTGAGCTGGATGGTGAAGTCTGAGGTCAACACAGAACAAACTGGTGTGACCTTATACAGGAATTCAATAGGTCCCTCAAAAGTCACTGCTGCTCTCCTTAGATAACCCAGCTGGTATCACTGCACCATTTTCAGGCAACTTGCCCTTATTGAGATGGGTTTCAGAGCAAAAGGCAAAGCAAAGCAGCATTGACTGGAATCCATGGCAAACCTAATTGCAAATTCATGCCTCTGTCCTGAGTTTCTGGTCAAGTAAAAAAACAAAACAATTCCTCCAAGTCAGGCTTCCTCAAACCCATATTTATTATTTTATTTCAAGCACCAGGTCTCTAGAGACTGCAGACTTTTAAAAAAATATCCCAGCAAATGAAAACCAAAAAACAACATAAACTACCTCGTTTCAAGGAAGACTCCTGAGGCCCTCTGATTTATTCCAGTGCTGAACAAACAGAGCACCTTTGCAGCAGCTTTTCCAGTTCTCCAAAACAATTGTGCCAGAAACTAAAGTTTGCTTTTCTCACACTCTTCATCCTTAGAGGGAAGCAGTTTCACCAATGGCTCAAAGCACTGCTTCCAAGTTCCGCAGTGGTTCTGGTCTGGATTCTAAAGAAAAAGAGGCTTGTGTTGGTTTCCCCACTACTGAACAAACCTTCCAAAGGTAATTCCTTCCTCCCTCAAGAGCTCTGCCCCCACCTGGGTTACACTGGAAGGGAAGGTGGAAGGAATTGTGATTACTCTCCCCCTCAGCCTCCTGGTGACGAGATTACAGGGAGCACCTGGGAAACACAAATTCCTTCAAAGCGGCCTGACATGAGGAAAGCTCCAAAAATTCTGTTTCTCTGGGATACAAAAACATCTTGTGAATAATTGCTTTGGCTTTGTGGAAGATGATAAGGAAAATCAAGAACTTGTGTCAATTTTCAAAAGTAACCAATTATGTATTTAACCTAAGAGCTTGTGCATTTGTCAACCTGCTCTAATTGCTCTGATAACAGAAGGCACGTTCTGGATGTTTTATGAACAATTTTATCTCTCAAGGCACCAAAGGCCACTGGGACATGTGCTGTGCTCTAGCCTGAGTAGATTTAGAATAATAAAAAAAGAGTAACACAATCTGACATCTGCTGATAAACAATGTGAAAAGAGATGCAGGGCACAACGTCTCCATCAGTGATTCAAGTCACTTATGCTGGAAATTATGTAAATAAAGACATCTTTATTTTGGCCAATTTGGCCAGAAAAATGATGGGTTTAAAAACCACAAGGGGCCTCTTTAAGGCATAATGTGATACATTTCTCTTTATCTCTGACAAAGTTCACTTGGGCATGTTATCATCCCTTTAAGCTATTTATATCCCTACCTTTCTGAAACCCTATTAAAAATATTATATAGGAGTTGTCCTTTAGAAATAGCCAGAGTTCACCTTGATATTAGTAATTGTACATGTTTTATACAGATATTTCCTAATCACTCCTTAGATGAAAGGTGACAGTAAAAACAATGCATATTTTTATATAAAGATTATGACGTAGAAATGTAATAAAATGAAAGGAGATTTGGAAGCATCTGCTGAACAGTACTTTTTTCAGTACTAAATGAATGCAACAGCAAATTTAATCTCCCGAGTCACAGACAAAATTTTAGCACAGCTCTGGGACTTTTTTTCCCCATATTATAAAGTTGGAATATTTTTAATAGAATTACACAGCAAATGTTTTGGCATAATGCAGATTTGCATCTTTTTTCTGTTGGGTTAAATATATAGCACATGGTACATTCTTATGGTTTATACATATTCTATGGGAAAATAAATAGTTAAAAATTAGACTCTCAAAAAAACTCTGAAAATAAAAACAAAACTTAAAACTAAAGCAATTTTAGAACTAGAACCTTAGAGATAAATTAAACAGGGTAGCCACAGCATAAATGAATCTCACATGAGGGTTCATTATAAATGAGAAAATGTTCCTTTGCAAGAAATTAACTGATTAAATAATGTATCAATTTCTGATGAGCAAAACATATTAAAAATTTTGAAGGTAGGGAAAAACCCCCGAGGGGGTTAATGCAGTCACTCTGACCTCAAATGCTGTGATTGCTTTCTTTCAATATTTAGTTCTGCAATAACTCTAGCTACTATGACTTTTAAAAACAATTTTATTTAATAGCTCTCTTTAACCAGTTACAGACAGCCCATTTTCCTTGCAAGCGGATTTTCATTAGGGCTTCTTCTCATTAATGTACCTTCCAAAATCTTCCCCATTTGCCTGTTTTGACATTTCTGAAATAGTTTATAAATTCTAGAAGTTTAACTTAATGTCTCAGTGCCAACTGTGTTGGGACTATCTAGATAAAAAATTGCTTAGCATTTAAAGATAAGCACAGACCACCAAAATAAGGCAAAATATGGACAATCAAAGTTAATGGATTTATTAGAGGTCAGAAAATGTAATAAACTCAGAGCCATAAAAGATTACATGAAAAAGTAGCCAGGACTCTTCAGCCTCACCCTAAAGTACATGGAAAGGAAAAAACCCAAGGCATTCTCTCTTTGGAAGGAAATCAATCTCCCTCAAATTAATCTTCTACTTTATCTTTCAATGTGAATGAATACCCTGACTCTTAGGGCAAATATTACTAATCAAAGGGCAGGAGAAAATGTTTGCAACACCCTGAGTAAAACAGAATTCCAAAAGCTGATGTGCTCAGACCAGCAGAGATGTGGAAGTGAACAATTCTCACTCCTGAATTTGAAATAACCAACATGGGAAACTGCAAGTCAGAGAGAGGAGATCAGTAATAAAGTTGTGAAATCAGGAATGGTATAAATGTGGAACAGCAAATGCAAATCTAATTCCTAAGAATATGAAGAGAAACACAGTATCAGCAAATATGAGTCTTAGAAATATGCAAAGCTGTTGAAAGCCACCTGAAGGAGGAGAAAAAAGGCTTGGAAACACAGAGAAACAGAATATGAAATAAATTCATCCAGGTTTTAATTTAAGTTTTTGGTTTTGTTTCTTTTCCAAAAAGGTAGATTATTCTAGGATGACAAATATTTCATTACCTGCCTTTGATTAGGTTACTAATTTTATAGACAAAAGAAATCGAGTCATTTATCAGCACTTCAACCAAAATATGATTGGATGTCATGGAGTGAAACAAATAGGCTGGAGAGAATGATCAGGAAAAAGTTGTGAAGAGGGTAAGGTATGGTTTAACAGACTGTGTTCAAGGCCTGGGAGGAAATAACTAATAAGGTTCTTTAAAGATTGATCTTTAGGACCACTGGTATTCAATAAATTAATTAGCTAGTCAATAAATTAATTAGCAATTCCAGCAAGGTAGGAATTGCTATTGAAATATGCTGCTCACACAGAAGCAGCAGCCACTCAATGAAGGATCTGGGTAACACAATGGAACAACTGGAGCAATCCAGAGAAAACACAATGGAACAACTGGAGCAATCCAGAGAAAATATAATGCATTCTAGACAAGGAAAATATTGTCACATGGTGTATCAAATATTCTCTTTTCAACAGAGGCAAACTAGCTATTAATGATGTTCCACAAGGCTCCAGCATCTGTCTTTGAATGCTCACCCACATTAAAAAAAAAAACACATTTATTCCAATGGCAGCAGATAAAATAAAAGTTTTACTAGACTAATACAGGAAATGGAGTGCTATTGCCTGAGAGAGACTGCCTGGCTCACATGATTAATAAAATTTGAGAGGGAATCTGTACCTTTTGAATTTTTTGGGCTACACATTATAATTAGGAAGAAGAGTTCATTAACATAAAGCAGCTGACTGTAAAAGGATCCAGCTATCAAATACAGCGAATTTGAAAATTAGAGGTTAGGAAGAGGTTTTCAAATGCCAGAGGTGTGAATTTTTGGAGCATGAAATTCTCCTACTCCTTATTAGCTAATTCAAAGGAGGCTCTTGAAGAGTTTCCAAAAACCCCAGAGTTCAGTGTCTGCAGTGAAGGGAGATGGACTGAATGACACAGGCTGCTCTTTCCAGTCCATTGTTCCCAGCAGCTGGAAACAGAGTGAGGAATCTTAGGACAAAGAGAAGTAAAAGTTATGTCAATGCTTTAAATTAACTCAGAGGAATGAGATTTGAGACTTGAATTAAGGCTGAAAACAGATGGGTTTGATGCTAACTACAGGCAACAAACTTGTTTGTGTGGACAAATTACTTGATAAAGAAATAAAAGTTATTACTGACTTTGTGCACAAGCATTAGAGATCATGAGTTAATCAGGTATTTTTCACTGTCTTGTAGCAGCCAAGATGGTTTAGCAGGATCCTGAGTTTTTAGTTTATTTTTTTCCACAGCTGGCTCATTAATCCATTTCTAGAGAGATTAGGATTACTTCCTGCAGTATACAACCATTATTTCCTGAGATGAACCAACTATCAGCCATTGTGCCTTAAAATTAGACCAGAAAATTTTCCCATCCCCATTTAAATGAGGTTTAAATATCAAGCTAACACAGCAAAGCAAGGGAATGCAAAGCACAGGCCTTCCATTCTCTTCTTAGCCAGCACTACTGTGATTTTTCTGGCAAATAATGCAGATAACAATAATACTTAGCATTACTGTGCATGATGCTTCTCATCTTCAAAGTGCCTTAAAATTATTTACTGCTACTTAATCTGGAAAAAGCATGATTTCAGGCCGGCTTCTGGTAGCTTGTGTGACAAAGTTAATGTCATTTGAATCAACTCTGTTTGTGTTTAATAGGATAAACCTGCAGTACTTCAGTTCCAACGCTATTGTTCCATTAAAAGCCAATTACAGAAATTCAGCTTTCTCTGAGTTTATAGAGCACCGATTTTTTTTTTTATTTATTTTTTAAATACAGATGAGATGTCTCTAAACACTTGATCCGAGTTCAGCCTTTCCAGCTCTGACTTCGGGTGCGCAAAGCGATCGCCCCGAGCGGGGCCGCGGTACCGCCTGCGGGCGGCAGAGGGCGCCCGAGATGTGTCCATTGGCCGCAGGGCCCCGCGATTGAGCGCAAAAACCGCGATTTCGGCACCGCAGAAAGTGCCATTTCTCACTGCTAAACACGCGCAGAGCAGCGCTCGACTGTCCTCCATCTACGCAACTTTTTGGATTTAAACTCTAATACGGGTAAATCCTAGCAAATTCTTTTCTGATCGTTGTGTATTAACCAGGATATCAAATGGTGGCACTAAAATAACGTCGGGCAATCCCAAGTATAAGTGCAGGCTGGGTGGAGAAAGGATGTAAAGCTCAAAATGAGCTCGGGCAGCACGGAAATTCTCCTGTGTCCTGGGCTGTCTCAAAAGCAGCGTGGGCAGCAAGTCGAGCAAGGGGATCCTCCCCCTTCCACTCTGGTGACACCTCAGTGACCCCAAGGAACAAAGGACATGGACCTGTTGGAGCAAGTCCAGAGAAAGTCACAAAGATGCTCTGAGAACTGGATCAGCTCTGCGCTGGAGTCAGGCTGGGAGAGCTGAGGGCTGTGGTCTGGAGAAGAGACAGCTCTGGGGACACCTCAGAGCCCTTTCCAGTGCCTAAAGGGGCTCCAGAGAGCTGGAGAGGGACTTGGGACAAGGGAGAATAGCTTCAAACTACAGAGAGCAGAGTGAGAGATCAGGAAGAAATTCTTCCCTGTGAGGGTGGAGAGGTCCTGGCACAGGGTTCCCAGAGAAGCTGTGACTGCCCATCCCTGGAAGTGCTCAAGTCCAGGTTGGATGGGGTTTGGAGCAATCTGGGATAGTGGGAAATGTCCCTGCCCATGGCAGGGGATGGAACAAGATGAACTTTAAGATCCCTTTTTAAGGTCCCTTCCAACACCCTCTTCTGAGAGTCTATGATTCTATGAAAAAAAAACTCTTTAACTTTTTCCACAAAAAGTAACTCTGTTAAATTCATTATAGTACATTGACTCAGTGACCATCACTATTTCAGTCTTCTCTGAGTCTTTGAATCTACAGCAAATGAACTCATTTAAAGTTGTTCACTTAATAAGTAGATGATTTTGTTATAGATAAAGCATTTTGTCCAAACTCAAATGAGTGATTGTGACTTTTGGCTCAGTCACATCCACACGATATCTTTTCAAGCCACCTTGCAGCAGAGCTGGGAAGGGAACCAGTGGGATGTAACCAAAAAACCACAATCACTACCTGTAAAATCATGGCTGCTCTCAAGTGCCATAAGAGGGATTGCAAAGCTGTTACCACTGACAAGGATTTTAGCAGTTGAACGTACAAGGGTTGTCAAAATGTAACCTGAACACAGACCTAGTAAGAAGATGAGGCTGAGAATTAAGAGGAAAGTAATCTACAAATGACAGGCAGGGTTTGGAAACTGAAACCACTACTTGCACTTCAGCCCAGTGGCAGAAAGCTCACATATCACATCATGGAATTACAGATGAGCAAACACAGGCACTGCCAGGCCTGGCACAGGTGTACCTGCTGTGGTGGCACTGCTTCAGCCCAGGCTGTGTGTGTGGTTCCTGTGCCAAACCTGGCTGGGGTCACCATTCCTCCCAGCCTCCTGCACCCAAAGCTTTATTTCCCCTTTTGAGGTTGCCACCTTTCACAGGTGTCACAAAAACAGAGGGACAACTTCAGCCTGCTCATGGCTATCTCAACAATGGATCTGGTGAATATTCATTAAATTCTGTTATTAAATGGATCTGACTCCAGTGACTTCTTTGGAAATGGGTCCTGTGGTCTTCGGGGCTCCCCACAGGTTCGCACACCGTTACCCAGACCCTGCGGCCCTGCACAAGGAGCCCAATTAAACATGACCCTGTGCCTGCCTGTGCCCGCTCCAGTGCACACCGGCCCCAGGTGACAGGGGTGTGGTGTCCCCAGGGCAGGCCCCGGGACAGGTTCAGCGTCTCCGGGGCAGCTTCGGTGTCCTTGGGACACTCTGAGAGTCCCTGTGGCAAGTTCAGCATCCCCGAGGTAGGTTCGGTGTCCCCAGGACACTCTGAGTGACCCCGGGGCAGGTTCAGTGTCCCCAGGACACTCTGAGTGTCCCCGGGCCGCCCCACCGTGCCTGCTCACAGCAGAAACACGTCGGGTTTCCCCACAAGCCCCGTGGCTGCCCAGCCGCCTCTTGTGTCGGGGGCAGATCCCCCGAAGGAAGGAGCTGTGACAGAAGTGCCCTGTAAAGCCGGGACCAGGGCATAGCCGTCGAGCCTGTTCACCTGCCTCCGCTTGCCGACAGTGGCAGGGCCGGGCAGCCCAGGGCGGCTCCCGGAGGCGCACCCAGGCTCGGCAGGGCGGCCGCGGGCGGAGGAGGGGCCGCCGCCTCTTTAAACTTGCCGTGAGGGCTGGGCCGCCCCGCCCGGGGCAGCGGGGTCCGCTCAGCGCCCTGCGGGGACGCGCCGCCCCCGGCACCGCTCCCCTCAGCCGCGGCCCGGGCGCGTCCCTCCGGCACGGAGGACGGCGGGGCCCGGCCGCGGGCTGTGAGGGGGCCCCGCCGTGCCCCGCGGGGGGAGCCGGGCAGCGCCGCCGCCTCCCGCCCGCCTCAGCCCGCCTCCCGCCCGCCATGGCCGCCCGCGGAGCCGAGCGGCGCCGAGCCGAGCGCCGCGGCAGTGCCGGGGTCTGGCCGCTGCCTGGCAGCGCCCCGTGAGCGGGGACGGCGGGCGGCGTGTCCCTGCGCTCGGTCCTGCCCCCCGTCCTCCTCCCGGAGCGGCGATGAGCGAGACCCGCGCCGGGGGAGTCGCCGCCTAGACCGGCAGCCAGGATGGTGCCCCTGCAGCCCCTGCCCCTCGTCGTGGTCCAGGGCGTCCTCCAGCTCGTAAGTCTCCATCCCCGCGGCCCCTGGACTCTCACGGGGGGCTTGGCGGACACCGGTGCCATCCTCCGGGAGCGCGGCGGGCGCGGTCTCCTCTGGAGTCCGGTTCCCCAAACCTACCTCCCGCAGCCCCTAACATATTCTTGGTTTTCTTTCTTTTTCCGTCTTTTTTTTTTTTCTTTTTCTCTTTTTCTTTAATTTTTTATTATTCGATTTTAATGAAGCGGGTTTGCCTCTGTTCGCCCCGTTTGGGAATGCGGGACGCTGGCAGCCCGAGCCCAGCGCGGCCCCGGGGGCCGGGATGCGCCGGGAGCCGCCGCGGAGCTGGAAAATACCGCGGGCAGGGATGGGAGGGATGGGAGTGTTTGTGTGTGCCGAGCATCGCCGAGACTGCCCGCTCCCGGAAAGTTTTCTGCTGGCCATAAGCGCCTTTTTTTCGCGTGCAAGACAGCTGGGTGCGCAGGTAGAGCTCGGGAAGCTCCCCCGTTAGTTTGGGCTTGCTGCAGCGCGCCCCAGGTGTTTCCTTAATTTTTATCAGAAACTGTGGGACACGGCGGCGTTGTGGTGAATATTCCTGTGCATGCGGAGGGGGAATGCGGGGACTGACGTGGCGGCGAGGTGAGAGGTGCAGGGTGCGGGATTCGGAGCGCTGGAGGAAGGGAGGGAGGCGAAGCGAGGTGCGCGGCTGAGACGGGCGAGGAGCTCAACTTCTCCCGCCCAGCGCCTGGACCGTGGGGCGCTGCTGGTACGGAACCAATAGATTGATGCTCGTGTTCGTGAGGCGCTCATAAAAAGGAAAAAACGTGTTTGCAAAAGAGCTTGGCCATCTTCACTTTTATTTCGGAAAGATTTTAACTGCGCTTGCTGTTTTGGGGGGAGTTTTGGTGTTACTCTCACAAATACCTCTGCTGCAAAAGTTACGCCTCTCTTCCCCGGCTGCCTTGGACGCGAAAGTTTGTCACGAAGTAGTCAATAGGGAGTGTGTAATAAACCTTGAAGGGATTAAACACCCTCCTTAAGAACCGGAGTCTAGTGTTACAGTGTGAGGTGATTGATTAGTTTTTGAGGAAGCTTATGTCAAATTCTAATCCGGTTTTGGATTGTGCTTGTCGTGTAATGTTTTTTGCTCCAGCACTTTATCATAGCAATGAAGTAGCGAGCTGCAGCCCTGCGATAAGGCGCACATTTCTTTCACACGCCCATCCTTTTGGACAATAAAAGGCTGTTTACATTCTTCACATTCTTGCAGCCCAGTTTCCAACTAAACAACGCGCAGGGGTGAGAGATGAGGAAAGGAGAGCAGCAAATGGATTACAAAGTTGCTGAGCAGAAAGGAACTAAATAAAAACTCAAACCTACAACCTCTCTCACTCACTTGCGCCATCCTTTTTTCTTCCTTTATTTTTATTTTTTTAAGAGCTACCAAAGGGATCAATTGGAACTTGCACCATCAGGGTTGGGGTTTGTTGTGCAGTGTTTTATAGGTGATGTTGGGAAGTTGCTTGCTGTGTGTGAGTGAAAGCTGACTAAATGAAGCAAAGTTGCTGCCTTGAATCAAACAAAAATCATAAATAGCCACTGCAGGTTCTCAGGTGGATGTGGCACTCAGCTCACCCAGGAGGATTCATTTTTTCTGCATTCTTTAGTTACAAACCAGCAAGGTTTTGGAGTCAATTAGTTTTATACCTTATATAAGTCAGTTTAAATAATAAAGTAAAGCAAAATGAGAATGTGTGAGATTTTTGAGGCATTTTAGGTGTACCTTTTAAAGCTAACCTACTACTAAAAAGTTGTGTAAATGTATTTTGGCATGCTCTTACCAGAATGTCTGGTTAAAGTTACAGGTTATTATAAATTATGAAATATTTTATGTTGGTGCTAATGCATTGAATGCAAGTCTGTGCTATTCTTTGTTCTCTGGGCAGAATTTGGAGGGACTGGTGGCTTCCTGGAATCTGATTAGCAGGTTTAGAAGGAAGGCATTGTTATTACTGATTCTTGATTTTTTTCTGTCATTTTTTAATCAAAAATCAGTGTGGATAATATTAATACTACAGTGAAGGCTCAGCATTTCAGCCAAGAAAAAAAAAATCCTGGGTTTCAGTGATGCAATACAGCAGCATTTCAGTAAGCCAGAAATGCTACCATCAAACCCTTCCTGCTGGGGCAGTCTTAATTTTTTATAAATTCAGAGGTGTTAGAATGGGAGATATTTTGGCACTGCCTTTCAGTGAAGGGAGAAGTGTTTTTTATTTTAATAGACTGAACTTCAAATGCTGTCTGTCCTTTCAGATATCAAAGTATGCTGTCTACTTACCTACTTGTTAAAGATGCATAAATTAGGATGAAATCCATGTGAAACTTCACAAATCTGAGGAGATTATGGCAGAGTGTCTCACTGAATTTCTGTAAGCAGTGTTAGGTGATTCTTTGTATGCTGTATCTGACATTGCTCAGTCAGAAGTTCATGTTTTATACTTTTAACACAGTACAGATATATTTTTGTAGCATGTTTCTAGATTATTATTTTGATTACTGTATGGGGTACCAGTATGCATGCAGCAATTGCACATATATATTTCCTAAAATATTCTGTATATTTGGATATATTAAGCAGTAAGGAAGGCTGCTGTTGAGTCAGGTTAAGGTGCTAACTTGCTCCTGTATAAATTCATTAATTTTTAAAACCAGGTTTACCTTCTGTTGACAATATGGAGCAAAACAACAATTTGCAATGCACAGTCAGTGCATGTCTGGGCTGTTATTGATAAGAAGATGAAAAATTGCTGTGTTGTGTTATCATTAATAGGTGCTCTTGCTTTACTATTAATTTTCAGTAAGCTTTTCCAATTGTCACATAATTGCTGAATGCCCTGTTAGTTATCTCTTTGGAAGTAATGGAGTTCTACATGTTGAGAATTAAAGTGTGTGAAGCATTAGGATAATGCAGTTTATAGAATCCCTGCTAGTGTTTTGTTAAGTCAGCTTTAAATACCTCCAAGGAGGGGGAGCTTCTTCTACTTCCCTGCAAATGCGAGTTGTCATTTTAAAGAATTCTTCTTGGAACAAAAAAAATCTGGCACTATCCCTTTGTCTAGGCAAGGTGGAATTTCAGAGACACAGTCCCAGGCAGGACCTGTGGTTCTGGGGTAGCCAGGCACTGTAACTCTTGGTTTATTCTCTCATCTCTGTGGTCTGAAATTGAGAAAGGCTCACAGCAGCATTTTCCAGTGCTTATAGTCAAAGTTGCTTCATTATTCTATCAATAAACTCTCTTTAACATTAACACTGGGCAGAGTTGCTACTGCATTAGAAATCTAGGAATCAGTCATTTTACAAACCCTTAAAAGCAGCTGATTTTTTTTCCCCCAGCACTGTTTATACAGATGAGAAAGAATTAGGAACAAAAAAGACAAAGGTTGTTAATTTAAAATTTTTCTCCACCAAGTTTAGCAGTATAGCATTTGACATGAGTGAAATTCAGTGACACATTGTTTGTATTGCAGTTTCAAAGGCTGGAAATAACTATAACCAAAGCAGGTTTTCACAATGAAGCAAAATTTTTACAGAGGTTTTTTTTCTTTTTTTTTTCTTTAACAGAATGTAAGATTCTTAGCAACTTGAGCTGAAAGAATATTTGCTATAGCACAAGGTACTGCTTCATAAGAAGAAATATATTAAAAGCTGGGCTAAAGCTGCCTTTCCATTTAAAATATGCATATCCTGTGAGGTGTAGAAACACAGAGATCTGTTCCTTCTGGCTACTTTAATTTTGTCTCCATAGCCTTGCAAATGTGGTCCAGGTAGCACGCCCTTGCAGTGAGAATCAGAAATGAGCACCATGCAAGACTCTCAGCACCATTTCAGAAAGGTAAATGCTTCCCTCTGGTCATCTGGAAGTGCACAGATGAAATTCCATCCCCCCTTAATTTCAGAGAGAACTTTGTCATAAAATGTATTGGACCCAACCTTTTATTTGGCTTCCTTTGGTATTTTTTTTTTTTTATGCTGTAGGCTTTATAAGCCTCGTGTAATAAAGTAATGTAGGTAACTCAAGAATTGCAGGTAATTTGGAGCTGGAGACAGATCAACAAACACTGGTTTCAGCAGATTGAGAATTTATTACCCTGAATAAGGAGTTGTGTCTTCAGGTGGATGGGGCCAGGTGTAGTTTGCAAAGGAGGTTCACAACTCAGCCTGCCCTTACATCACATCTTTTGTCCTAACTCCATGAAGCTGCTTCCGTGATCCTTTCCAGTTTATTTGTGGGTTGACTGGGGCACAGAAAGATTACAGATCCTGTTTAAAATTTGTACAGCAAGACTTCTTTGACTGATGTCCAATAGGCCACAAGATACCCCAAGCTCCCCTAGGCAAAATCCATGTCTCAAACTTTCCATCTGTAACACATAAAGAATTTTTCTGCCATTGTAAAGCACTTGGAGGGATGTCACAGTCGTGCTGTAAGTGTAACAGACAGGGAAGTGAAATGGAAAGATTGGTGGAGCCCCAGTGCTAAAATAGGCTGCTCTCATCACTCCCACCCTTCTGGTTTTCCTCCTGTGAGAAGGGAACTCAGGAATGGGAGTTGAAAGGGAGCAGCAGAAACCGCTCACTGACCTGGACATTGAGAGCATCAGAGAGGTGCAACTCTGCCCTAGGTACACCAAATTCCTCCTATACTCTTAAAAATTTTACCTTTAATCAACACTTTACAAGCAAAACTGTACAAAGAGAAGCAAGAGCTGCTTGGGAAATTGGCACTGAGGTGCCAGCAAGTTGCTTGTGGTCGGTGGGTGAGGTGTTGACTTTTATTTGCTCCAGATGTTGGGTAAGATGGGGAAATTCTGGGGCTCTTGTGGTAAAGAGCTGCAGTAAGCAAAGGTCAGTGCTCCTCTGCACTGAATGGCTTTGGTTTTAAGACAAAAGCTGTGATTCCATAGCTGGGCATTGCCTCTTGCTCAGAAACAGAGTGAGCTGTTCCAGTGCTCAGGGGAGCCGTGGCTTTGGATCTTTCACACCTGCCTGTCAATGTGTCAAAACTGGAGACAGTGATGAAAGAGGAAGGGTTTTTTCAGGTTTGCAACACTGGACAATCCACTTGCTCTGCTAATCTGTTCTTGTGTCCTGATTTTTGCCCACTTCAACATACTGCTTCACTATACCCAATATAAAAGATGAACACCAGCTGTAAAATCTTTGCTAGATCACATCTAGCAGAATTGGAAATCAGGAAAGGTGGAAGTTCCCGTTCACGTGGCTCTTATAAATTCATCCTGAACCTGACTTCCAAAAACACCCTATTCTGAGGCAGCTTTGGCCTTTCACTTCGAATCTTGAACATGTTTATGTTTATTTCCTCAACCCCATTCCTCCTTCCTATTATGTTTCCATTCCTTCAATTTCCCACTGGGTTTGTAGCTGTAGTTTTTGTAGTGTGTTTAGGTGCTTAAAGGATCAATCAGAGTGAAAATAAGGGGTGACCTACTGGCAGTTTTTACTTCCAGCAGAGCATCACAACTGTGAATAAGTCCAGTCTGCAGGTCAGGGCTTGGAAAACATTGCTAATTCCTTTCCTGTGGGGAATCTCCTTGTGGGCTGGTGTTCTGTGTCGGCTCTAAGCTCAGTCACACTTAGCAAAGAGATTCAAGGAAACAAATTAGGAGTGGGGGGGAAATGAAGGGCTGTGAAGTTGGGTCAGCTGTAAAGACTGAGTGGTTTTGTCTTTGCAGCAGGGATTGCAGTGCTGATGTGATGCTCTGCTCTCCCTGGAATGGCAGTGCTTACTGTAAATATAGAATTGGAACGATTGACTATAATTTAAGGTAGATTTAAAGAGCTGTAAGAGCTGTAGTTCTTGAGATAGGTTTTCTCTTTGTTCCAAATGACTGGTAGTAATAGAAGCTATTATTAGCTGGGAAGTGAAAATGAAAGAATAGGGAGAAATAAAAAAATAAAGTGAAGAATCTAATGTCTCTAAAATCAGGCTTTATGTGCATTGGGGCCAATTATGGTTATTGTATCATTACAGTACAGATTTGAGGCTACTCCAAAAGCTCTCATTCTGCTTCTCCAGATCCAGCATGTTTGGTTTATGTTTACAATCAGTTGTGAATTTCTTGACATTATAGTACTTGTTTTAGGGGATGACTAGGTATTTCTAATATCATCAATCACCAGTATAAACCCTACCTTAATTTCATCTTACTTTACCCATCATCTAGGAAAATAAAACACTGTGCATAGGAGGTGCCCCTATATTTGTACTATTAAGTAGATTTAAGGGGTTTTAATGGAGAAGGAGCTGGCTGTGCTTGAGGCTGACCTGGAGGGAAAAAAAAGCCCTGGGACTTTGCTGAGGGAATAAGAGGTACATATGAGAGAGAGAAAGATGATGGATGTAAAACAGCCCTGTGGGCAGGTGGAGTGAGCCTGAGCAGTTACTGCAGGCAGAGAAGGACAGACAGACTGACAATAACGAGGAATATTCCCACACTAACAGAGTTCTACTTGTGCATCAAACCCAGGAGGGTGAAATATCAGACCTTGAAGTTTTTTGTCATTTAATGCTGCCTGTCTCTCTTTTCCTTGCAAGCACCTGCTCGTTGATTCTGTTGCTCCTAACATGTGTTTGGAAAGTTGGAATTCCTGTTCCCAGTGGGAATTTAAGGGTCTCATTGGCAGTGGTTTGGTCTCAATCCTTTGAGAACAATCAAAGGTGTTTGTTCTCAATCCTTAGCTGTTACTAGTGAGTGTGTTTCTTCACCATTGGGAGCCTAAACCCAGGAAAGGTTTTCCCAAGTTGAATTTTCTCCTTACTCCAGGTGGTTGGGTGATTGCTAGAAGAGAACTTCTGAAATTGTATGCACATGACAGTAGTTTTATAGTGCACTGTAACTGGAGTTCATGGCACTTTATAGTCAACGTGTGTTACATGTGTGCCATCATCATTTTGGGAAACTAAAGGAATAAAACTGAGCCTAGAGGCAAATTTCTTGTCTTCACCCAGTAGATCAGAAGAATATTTTGCATAACTGACTCTGTCCTTCCCTGGCCCATCTCCCTACCAAGGCAAAGAGCTGCTGAATCTGATCTGAACTGGCTGATAACAGGGGCATTTTTGGCGTGGTGTAGTTTGGATCAAGGCAGGAATGAAGCCCAGTCCTTCAGTTTCTCAAGCAAATGGAGTGCCAGGGAGAGTGCTAAAGCCTGTGTTGTTCTCCACTCATTAAACTAACAAAATGCTAATCAGCTTTGTGGAAAGATTGGCAGTAGATAATGTTGCTGTGGCACCACTGTCTTATCGGGTGTGTTAGCCTGGGCTCCTCTAAATGAGGTGATTGAAACACCTCAGTGTTTTTTGAAGCTGATTCAATTTTGCCCATTGACTACTTTCAGTTCTGTCACCATTCGAGGAAGGAAAATACCGATGCTAAATTCCTCGTGGGGCTGGGACAAATCCTGTGCTGCAGCTGCTGTTGTGTGCCAGCCTCTGCTGCTGAGCTGCTGTGTCAATTTCCAGACGTTGAATTAATCTTCCAGTGCTGGAAACATCTATTTTTGAGTTAATTCTGAGTCAAGCTGCACTGTCTTCTATTGCTGAATGACAAATCCATCAGTCTTCCTCACCTTCCCCTGGCTTGGGTCTGCTCACTGCTGTGGAGAAGTTTCTGGCCCTCCAGGGAGCTTTTCTAAGCTGCATTCTGCTGGGAGCTGCCTGCTTGCTCCCTCTATTTCTGTCTCCCTCTGTGCTCCATCTTCCTGAAGTTTTTTTCCAGGCAGAGGATTCTCAGTTCCTCTGGGAGAACCAGCAGCTTCCTTGCTTTACTCCTCCTCCTGGAGATGCCCCTCCATCCAAAGTACAGCAGCCCAAGAGCAGGTAGAAAGCTTGCTTTCCTTTCTGCTACTCAGCTTCAAATATTTTATTTAAATATTTAAAACATATTTTTAGAAACATTTTATTTTATTATTTTTGCAGGAAACAAATTGTTAGAGCTACCTTTCCAGAATCTATTAATGGTCATCTGTTCACTCCTCACTGGTAGCTTCTGTCCAAGCTGTCTGGTAGCAAATCAGTCCAAAGGTTTATCAGCTTTGAGTCCTTCATTGTATAATGTATTTCTAGAGTGTTTCCATTTCAAATTGTCCATTTTTTAACTCATTTGTCATGATTCCAAGTCTGAGTGGATATCCACTTTTAAAGCACCTGATTGGAATATGTTGTGAGGATTGGTTTTTAAGGAGCAGGTTTTACAGAACTGTAGATGTTGTAGATTCTGCCCTAAAAAGCATCTGTTTCTAAAAAGCATATTTTCCCTCTCTGTGTAGCATATTTACCCTCTGCCTGTGAAGGTCTTGTTGTGGCAGTGAGCTGTGTTGTGTAAAACTTGTATCCAGACCAAGAGATGCAACAAACTGCATTTCTACCACATTACCATCCTGAGGCACAGAAGGTTTTTAGTTTCTCTGCTCTTTCTCTCCTTCTCCCTAGAACCCATAATCCCAGATTTTTTTTTACATCAGTTTTGGTGAAATCACAGTTAATGCCTTTCCTTAAAGTTCTTAAAGAGTGGGAAGGCCATTCTCATCCATCTCACTCTTCAAGTCTTTTCTTATTTTTCTTCTGACTAGAATTCAGTATCCAGTTTCTGGCACCAAGCTAAGCTAGCTTAAAATAATACCAATGTGTTGAGTGCCTGACAGGGGAATAAATGCATTGTTGAGTTAGGACCTATTTGATTTAAATTAAATAAAATGCCTCTAAATGTAAGGATGAAGAAACGTGACATACCTCATACTCAGATCTATTTTATGATGCTCACCCCATAATCCTTTTATTCAGACATGTGTGACCTGTGTCTTATCAGCAATGGGCAGCCTAACACTGCAGTAACCAGGGAATTTAAACTCCATATTTTATTCAACAAAACCTTTTTGTGAGTATTGGATGAGATCTCTTACTCTGCTTGCTTAGACTGAGGGTTCAGTGTTGCTGTTTTTAATACTTGATGATGAACAATGGAGGAAAGAATGAATTTAAAATAGCAAAATTTGTATTTATGCTGGCTAAGGACATAATTCTGCAGAAATTTGCCTTCTGGTGAGTTTGCAACATTCTTTCAATGAACAGCACAGTTATAGGTTTGGTGGAATAATAAGATTATTATGGGGACAAATACAAATGTAATGGCTATTGTATCTTTCTTGTGTTTTGATGGATTGTCTTGTCCATCCAGAGTAGCTACTAGATTTATTTTTTAATTTTTTTTCAATAGTGTGAGGGAGATGGAATTTTGTTCTGTTTAGATGTTGAAACTGTAGTCCTGAAAATACAGCTGAGTAGTCACTGACTGACTTGTCCTACACCAGTGAAATCCTTTCATGTTTTCAGGGAGTACTGAGATAAACTCAGTCTGTGATAGTTATTAATAAAGCCTGCTGAACATGTGCCCTTTGTCCCCATTCCTGTCTC
The DNA here is from genome assembly GCA_024362935.1 of Setophaga petechia. Lineage (NCBI taxonomy): Eukaryota > Metazoa > Chordata > Aves > Passeriformes > Parulidae > Setophaga > Setophaga petechia. The sequence goes on from JANCRA010000005.1 coordinate 5,553,804, forward strand.
ATCCACTACAATTATCTAACAGAAATTTAATTATCCTTGAGATCACCAGCTCTGATCCAACTGAAGTGCACAGAATGATTCAACAGTTCTTTCAGTGATGGACAGCAACATCACAGGAAGCTTGGTTTTCTTAGGAAATGGGCTAAAATAGTATTTGAAACAGAAAGAAGTTTGACAGCCAAATCACACCTGTATGGCAATCAGAAATTAACCAGGATTTCCTGGATAGCCACATTTTGGTGTTTTGGACAGACATGTGGAGGCTGCAAAAGAACTTTTAATGTTGCCTTTAATGGAAACACATGCTGTTGTATAATTTGTTTGGTTCTGACCCTCCCCAAAATCCTCACCTGGAAAAGGACTAGTGATCCATTAGACTAGTGGGGCAAGAAAACCTACATAAATTCAGTTGGTTTGTTTGGTTTATCTTCCTTGTTTTTTCAATTTGAGAATAACATCTTAGTCAGGAGTTTTCTACACACACTTCTGGAAAATTCAGTCATTAAAAGATAATGCAGAGGTTATCGATATCGTGACTTTGAATTAAGCACCTGCAGGTTGTGTGTGGTACCTGAGAATGAGATTCAGCCAGAAGGAAAGGTCCAGAACAGGGATTGCAGGGATGCCTGCTTCCACTTGCACTAGCAGACTTTTTAAAGGTTGGTTTAAGGTGGAACAGCTTTTAATGACTGATGAACAGGTGGTATCTCCATTCTCTCTGTACAAGTAAGTGAGTGCTTATCCCCTGGTTAGGATGGCAGCAGGGAAAATGAGCTTGGATCTCTTAAGACAGTATCAAATTTATCAGGGGAGACAGTATTTTACAGCAGGGTGCTCTGTCCTTGCCCTCAACAAGACTGAAACCTGCTTGGATCTACCTTGAAGAGACACAAATGTGTTCATTTATTTTATTTTGGTGGGAGATGGAATATGTACAAATTCAGTGAGAGAAGGAAAGTAACTTTTCCTGCACCTGCCTGAGGATGTTCTTACTCCTGCAAAGAGACACTAGAAAATAAAACATGGTAGGAGCACCACTGCAAGCATTTTTTTCCTGTTTTTGCAGCCTAAGTCAAAGGTGTGTGAAAACCACATCCTGGATTGGATCCTTTAACAGAAATCAAGGAAGGAATCCCTGTGTTGTATCCTGGGAGAGCCCATGCAGGGATTAGCAGCTTGGGTGCTTGGTGAGGTGTGCTCTTAAACAAACTAAGGGGAATGTGCAGCCTTGAAATGTGAGGACCACTTGGGTTATGTCTCTTACTGTGTGATTTTAGAGATTATAGATTTAGGCACTAGTTGTGAAACTGGGGAGGAACTGCATTTGCTCTCTGTCAAACTCTCCATGCCTTTGTCATTCTCCTTGTCAGATGGATACCTGTAAAACTACCCAATGCCTTCCTGTGATGGAGGATTGCTGATGCTAAACGCTTCCTTGTATTCTTCCTTGGTGTTTTTAGAAGGTCCCATGGTATCATATTGTTTAGTTTTTACTATTACTATGCACAAAGTTTTCTTAATTCCTTCCCTTTATGCTTAGCTGTCTTGTTTTCTATCACTCTTGAGACACTTTGTTCAGACTGCATTATTTGCCTGTTCCTGGGCACCGTTTCCTCAAAGATCTGCAACCTTAGCACTGTGAGTCACAGCAAGCTTTACCTCTTTATTGATCTTCTGATTCTGGGTGTTTGGTGTAATTTACTTTTTTCTTTCTCCTTGCCTCTTTCCTGTTAGAACATCTAACTGGAAAGATATGTGCTGACCCAATTTGCTTAGACAGTATCTTTTAACTCTGACACAGAGGAGTCTTGGAGAATATGGCAATTTCTCAGATTTAGAAAATGGGCTAGATTCAGGAGGAAGACCTTATATTCTAAGTAATTCTCTTGGAATATCTTTGCTACTTCAAATTATGATGCTTTCACTGCCTTTTTTTTTTTTTTTATGGGCATGTGATGTAGACAGGTTGGGTTTTTCCTGGCCATCTGCAGCCAGCCCATGAGGATGGGACACTGTGTGTGCTCTGTGCATATTCTGAAGATGTGAACTACGTGACTGTGTTAGCACCATGCATGAGCTCACAGCACAGCCACGAAAAGGAGAATGAGTACAACTGGGAGGGTTTGGTCAGCTCAGAGCTCAGGGAGAACATTCTGGTATCTACCAGAAACATTACAATGGAAAAACTTCATTGGAGAGACTGGTAAACTCTTCAGGAGTGTCAGTGCTCTGGGTAAAATTGATAGTGTCTGAAAAGAAAAATACCAGCAGGAAATACAGATAAACAGATTGTACACCTAAGTGTTTTGCTCAGTCCTTAATTTCCTATTAAAGAAATATCCCAGCCATTCCCAAGGGACACATTTCTTTGCAGGCAGTGACAACCCTTGTAGCTGGCAGTGTGTAAGAAAAGCTTCTGTTGAAAGAGGCTGTTAAAGATTCACATGTTCTGTTGATATAAACCTGATATTGCTTCAGATTTCCTATTACTGAAAGAAATACATGTAGAGTAGTCTGTAAAATAGTCCTTTTGCCTGGAGCCACCACCTTTTCTCATACAAGTCATCATCTTTAATAGATAAGCTTTCCATTAAGAGCTAGAGAAGCTGCTAGTTTGTCTTTCAGCAGTTAGAAAGAAAAACAATAAATGTGTGGGGGAAATGCATCCATTTGGTTAGGAACATCAAAGTGTGTTCCTATCTGAAATACAGACAAATCAGTTCAGAGAAGGCTCCAAGTGTAGAATTATTGACCCTGGAGGAGAAGATACAGAATAACCTTTGTGGGCTGTACTTTGTCAATTTTAAGTAGTGTTTGCAAGGTGAATAGTTTAACAGTCTCACCCCCCTCAGCAAAAAATTAATAGTAGATTGTATCACAGCTTTTCCTAAAAGTTTTGTGCCCTTTATAAATTACACTGCTGTAAAAGTATATTAATGTTCTATATATCTATTAATCTTCTGTAAGATAAAATGAATAAATCCAAGTGATTGATGTAACTCATAAAAGCCCATAATTGTCTCTTTCTTTCTGCTCTGGTTGCTAATTTCATGATGTGGTCTCAATTCCGGGGCCAACTGGTTGAGCCCTCTCTATGGTGTGTCAGAATCCTGAAAGCAGTGGGGTCTGCAGGTGCTACATCCAAGTGAAGGATGAAAGATTAAACCAGGAGATCACAGGGTTAAAATCACTTTTATAATCTCCTTAAATATAAATACAAATCTCATAAATTAACATTTGAGATTAAATTCTTCTTTCACATGGTGAAAGAAGAAGTGTATGTCTGCACTGTGATATTTTGAAACCCACCAGGCAAAAAAAAAAAAAAAAAAATCTGTTTTATTCAAAATGCGTTTGAGCATTCAAGAAATGACAGCTCAAATTGGAAACAGTCCTGGATGCACTGCCTAGCAAGGAAGAGCAGCTCATCCTGTGACATACTTTGTATGTATATGTAAGCCAACATCCTGGGAAGTTAGCAGATGAATTCTGTCCTTTAAGTTTTACAACACAAATATGACTTGTTTCAGGGAATGTGTACATTAGAAACAATGGAAAAAATGGCTGAATTCAATTCAATGTTGGCAATCAAAGCCTAGAATTTATATAATCACCTTTGGTCCAACATCAACAACTGTCAACAGTATATTTTGAAAATAACTTTTTAATGAACTCTGAAGCAAACAAGATTGTTTAAATCATCTTTGGGAAGATTAGTTTCCAGGGGGAGTTATTCTGTTATACTGTGATTTCCAGTAACTACGTCAAATCTCTTCAGTGGTGATGGTGATTATGGACAGAGTGATTCCAAGTCCATCTGTGAATTCAGTCTGGAGTCTTACAGGAGAACAAGAACCCCCTTGCTCCTGATGTCTGCTCAGAGTGTGCCTCATTAACCATTGCCTTCTGAGCCTGTCCAGTGCTTTTCCCTCAGTTGTCCCCTCATCAAGGCAGCAACATCCCAACTTGGAGGCAGAAGTGCTTGGGAGGCTGTGTCAAAAACCTGGACAAAGTAGGTGACATTCCTCTGCTCTCTCCTCATCTTTTTTTGATGAATATTTGGCAACCAGTTTAGTCAATCATGGTAAATTTAGTAAATCCATGGTAAATCTGCTCTGGCTGTTCCCGGCCATCATCTTGCCCTTCCTTAGCACACCAGACTTTAGAAAGGATGTGCTCCATGATTTCCTAGGGGGCTGAAGGGAATCTGAGCAGCTGGTCATCTCCCAGACTGTTTTTAGCCTTTTTGAAAACAGTTGCTGTATTTGGGGTCTTTCCTGGTTGTCAAGGCCCTCTCCCAGTCTTCAAAACCTTTCACACCTGGTAGTGAAAAGTCTCACAATAACATCAGCTGGCTCTTTCAGCACACTTGAATGGCACCCACCCTCTGGGCCATGCTTGGGTTCAGATTTCTCAGGGGACCCCAATTCCTTGCTCTCTCTGACTGATCCTAGGGAATAGAATAAAAACTTCAGAGGACTTGAGCTAGTTGTGCAAGAGCCAGATGGATTCCTTGGAGTTCAATATGATATCACTGAGACAGGCACCGTTGGTTTTGTCTAGTGATGGATGCTGAATGATCATCAAGCCAAAATTTAAATAAACATCTGCAAAGGAACAGTTTTCATTCATTGAGACGATTTTGTCTCAAATTTAGCTAGAAGGACGTGGATGGTTCATTTCAGGTCTCTTCAGGAGATCTAAGCTTTAATTAGGGAGAGGGTTCGTGAGTTGAGTCTTCCAATATCAACAGAGAATTGCCCCACAGAGGCAGAAGGAAGTGTTCCTTGAGGACAAGGAGGCCAGGGTGGGGCAGAAATGGGCACTTGCTTGGTGACTGGAGCAGTCCTGTAAGAGCTGCTTCATTCCCCACCTTTCTCTGCAGTATTAACTCGGGACGCTGTTCTATGTTAGCATTGCATGACATTCAACAACTTTTGGAGAACACCATTAGTGTGGGTTCGCCCCATTTTTTTTTTTCTGATTGAAAAAACAAGAATGGTTTTCTTAAAATGGTGATTATTAAATTGTTTGCTGTGTTACATTTTAGCAATGCCTACAGATAGAGAAATAACACATGCTTAAGGCAGGCATGGGAAGATGTGTAATTCCTTGTAACTCTCATCCTTCTGGATTCAGTCAGTTTTATGGAGAGCAAGCACAGAGGTAAAGCTCCAGCCTGGTCTGTGACTCAGACTAACAACTTTTGCTCCTGCAAAAATGATTCACATTTTTAATGTTAGTTTGTATCCTACACATTGAGGGCTTGTAGAAAAATAATTTGAGAAATTCTAGATGGGCAAATGAACCTCAAAGCAGTTATAACACCTGAAAAATTTATCAAATGTAGGGATATTTTTCAGCTGTGGAAAGAAATTATCATTAACCACAGTTGAGCACTTGCAGTTTTCTGCCATACAGGAACTTCATTCTCCCTTCAGTCTGTGAGCTGATGTAGTGACAAGCTGCAGAGAGATGACAGATTTCGCTAAGGATTTGGAGTCTGAACACCTGTGCAGTGTCATGCATTTAAAAATAGAATGTGACAGCAAAACACATCAACCTTCTAATGTCCAAATGGAAACCACAGGGTTTTTTTCTTCAGCTTTTATCCAGAGAAATCACTTTCAATCATCACTGGCCAAGTGAAAATACAAAGCAAGGCTGTTTTGTTGTGGTCTGAAATAAACAGGAACAAGTCAGAATGGTAAGCACAGGTGCACAGAAAATATTCAGTAATGCCCATTTCTTTCTCCTCAGTGCTGTTGTGCATCTCTGAGGGTGCAGGTTATTAATGGTCCAGAGTGATATCTGGGAGATGGGTTAGGAGAGAGTTGCCAACCAAAGCTGCTCTGCACACCTTGGCTTCTGCAAGAGTCACTCAACCCTCCAATGAATGCATCAGAAAAAAACAACCAACACAGGTTTTTTTGTTTCCTATAATCTTCTCTCTGGGAGAAAAAGAAGCATTAAGCAAGGGCAGAAAGATAAAAAGAGGCTTGCCTGATTGCAGGGTTAGATGTGTGCGTTCTGCTCTCCTCTGGAGGAGCCTGCGTCACTGGCAGTGTTGGAAGGGAACATCTCTGCTGCCCATCTCCCTTAATGGTATCCTTGAAACGTTAATCACATCGAAGGCACGTAATCTTTTCTCTTTTTTTTACAGAGGGAACGAGGCTTCCCAGTCTGCCAGAGCCTCTGAGCCCTCTGCCAGGCTGCTCTGCTCTGCTCTGAGGTTGAACATAATTACTGGGCAGCACCATGGGCTGCCCAGGAGCCCAGTCCATCCCATTTTTCCCATTACACGGTGCTAAAACCTCTCAGCAAGTGCTCTTTCTTCAGCAAATCCTTTGTTTTCAGAGATCAGATGTTTTTTTCTTCATATTGACTACAATAATTTTGAGAAGTGGTTTTGGCCTCTTTTCTCTTGCAATCCTACTAGCTGTGTTTAGAAGGACATTTATTCAGTGTTTTGGGACAAGATTGTTGTGTGATTGTGTGACGGGGAATTAAAGAGGGTCCAGATTTAGCTCTTCTGTGCTCTCATTTATGGATGAGAAAGATAGAAACCTACTTTAAACTCAGACAAGAATTAGCATTTTGGATGACAAAAGCTATCACACATGAATGGGTTGCTTCTTAAAATCAACAAAATAAATTAGACTCCCTGTTTAGGAGCATCTGGCACCCTTAGAACCTAGTTCATATAATGATGTCTCTGTTTGTTAAAAAGAATTATGTAACAATGTGGTTGATTTATTTCAAGATGATTGGCTTAGCAACTTAATTGGACTATGCAGTATACCAGAGCACACACAAAAAAATAATTTAATTAGCTCATTTGTTTGTGGATGACTGCAAGCACTGCGCATCAGGCTCAGCTCCTTTAGAGGTGAGCAGCCGTTTGATCCTGTGAGGAACCAACCCTTGTCAGCTTCCACGGAAACCATGCTCACAGCCAGGGAACAACAGCACCACGCTGTGTCCAGGTGTTGGGAAAACCCACAGAAACCTTCCTTGCAACCCAAGGAGCGCTCCATGACTCCTGGCAGGCTCAGGAACCTTCCTGGAAAAACAGCGAGGCAAAAATGCCCCTTGAAGACTGAAACTGGTTTTCTCCCTCTGCAACCTCTCTTTTTTCTTGAGCTGATATTCCACCTTCCAGCTCCCAAATACTATTAACATCCCAGAAAATCCAGCATGCTGGATCCAGGTTTTAGATTCATCCTGGTGCAAAGTTTTATGTCCTCTGTTTCCAGGATGGCTACTCATACATGAAAAACAGGCATTTGCAACACCATTGGACTCCTTCATGAGGTCACTACCTCCCACCTGAGACAGAAAAGTGCCATAATTATTATTATCATTATGGTTATTTTTGTTATAAGAATAAAAATAAACCTCCTAGTAACATAAGAGTAACATTTATTGTAATGTGTTCAAATTACCTAATATCTAAGTAGTATTTTCAGAATAGCACTTGACAGTGGTTCAAATAACTTTCAAGATCTCTCCATTTTATTTCAATTCCAGAGGCAGCCAAGAGATTGCTGACTTGTGGGAAAATTTCACTTAAGTGTTTATTAAATTGTTTCTATACTCTAATTTTACACCAATTTAAATAAAATTAGAGGTGTGGATGTTGATTTCTCTTTGTTGTTACGTTAAAATACTCTGTCCCACGTGATTTCCTTTTTCCATTTCTATAATTGAACAGCAAACTCCCCCCTTCTCTCCCACCCCACAAAGCACACAAAAAACAAGAAAAAGCCTAAATTAAAATCAGAATAAGGATTTTACTTAAAACATAAAAGAAGAAATAGGGCTGAAATTCCTTACTTATTGCACCCTGTAGTTCCTAGATACAGCTGCACATCTGGTGTGCGAGATAATGCGCTGTTTAGAGACCATGGTGGAACACAGAAAATTGGAAATGAGTTTCAAGTCTTAACACTACATTTCTTCACTGCTGGGAGCAAGTAAGGCCCTGCTTTTCACTCTTTTTGTAGGTTGTATGATTTGATTCCCTCTGGTTTTTTGCTCTGTAAATAATATATGCATGAAGGAAATCAGAAAAGGAATCACTCTGTAAGAAGTATTTTATGCAGAACAGCGGAGAAGATTTTTTATCAATACTCAGACTATATACCAAAGTTTAGTTGTGATATTAGCCACAGGATAAAAAAAAAGAAGAAATGCTTAGGTGAGGACATGGGTGGAGCAATAAAACCAGCATGTGTATTTTCCTCATTCACTTACCACATAATATAAATCATTAAAGCCAAAGGCAAAGGGGGTTTGCCATTCTCTGCAGCAGAGGATGTCCTCTCAGGACTGGCTGGTGCTACAATTCACTTTTGCCACAATCACACCTCTCAGTTATTTGCATGTTCCTAGCCTGTAGCTATCAGAAGTTAAACCTGCAGCCAACCTGCTTCCCTGTTACCTCCTACTGAAACTGGTGGCTGTCTGCATGGGTCTGACTTCTGGTAAGGAATATTTTCCTTGTACAGTCGTGCAAAATGCAGGACTATTTTACAAAAATATGACCCAGGTGTAGTGCATTAACTTTGGGCTTACTGTACAGGAAATCTAGTACATCTCTAAACGTAGAACATCAGACCTGATCTGACCTTTTAGTATTTCCATACACTGGTGAGAGCATCACAGCCTGGCTGTGAGGCAGGGGAGCAGCATCCCAAAGCAGAGGGAGGAGCAAACTGAGGGCATTGGGATCTTTCCTCTCCCTCCAGCCTGTTTATCCCATGTAGTGACCGTGGAGATGGAGAAAAGCAGCCAAGTGAAGCATGTTGTTGGCACTCCAGAGAAGACATCTCCTCCCAAGTATTGAGCAGCACATCAGAAGTTTTTGGACATTTTGATCTGTATTCAGCTGTCAGGATTTTTGCAGAATTTTGAGCAAAGTTGAACCAGAGCTTAACTTATAAGACATAAAACTAATCTGCACTAATGAGGTGTTTTACTTTGCTGGCTGGACAGAGATCTGCTGAGATCCTTCTTTTCTGGAGCATGATATGGAAATACTAATTCTGTTCAGTGAAGTAACACAATCAAGCTCCTTGTTCCCTGAAGGGGGGTGATAGCAATCCTTGTTTCTCACTGAGTGCAGCCATCCTGCTCTCCTCCATGCATGGCTTGTGGACAGGAGAAGCTGCTGTGACTCAAACAGGAGCTGGAAGGTTCCCAGCCTCAAACCCAGCTAAGAAGAATGGGGAAGGCAGATTTATTTACCAATTTCTGAGCCAAAATCTCTAGCAGACTACCTTGCATATACTCTGGTGCCTGGTCTGGATTAGGTTTGTACCAGAGGGTGATCCAGGCACACAGGGAAGTGGCACAGGGCTGTGCTCCATGTATCCTTGTCCCTGCAGCATCACAGGCAGGTAGGACAGGCAGACAAGCCCTTCCTGAAATGAAGGGCTTGTCTGCCTGTCCTACCTGCCTGTTCTTCCTCACAAGAACCTGGCACTCCTGGAGGAACCAGAAGCTGCAATGTAATTTGATGTAACAAGTTTATTGGCCTGATCATGGAGACTCAGAGACTTATAAAATCACATTTTTATTACTGATTCAGTCACGCACATACATATTTATAGCTTTGTAATTGATCACATAGGGCAACACATTAAATTTTAATACAGGGAATTACTTCCTGTCCCTGTAGAACCACCTTTTGTATCCACAGGAGACAGTTTAAAACATTTACAGCGGAGTTGCTTTTATGTCTGTCATACACTTATTACCAGCTTTGGGCCAGGCAGTTACATTTAGATTTGTTTCCTTCTTTGATCTCCACAATCTGTGGGAAAACATGCATTAGGAACAAGAAGGGCTGCGTGACTTTTGAAGCCTGGCATCACTTACACATCACCAGTTCTTGTAGCTTCTCTTTATCAGCTCACATCTCACATCTCTTGTTCTAAAAATCTGCTCTTCCTAACCCCAAATGTTTGGGGTTTGAAATTACTCAGGGCACTTGTTAACACTCATCCCCAAACCTATTCATGACCAGGGCTAAGGTTTCTTATATAAACACAGAATTTAATGAAAAACACCTCACTTTGTCTTGTTTAGTCAGTGTGTGAATAAAGCAGTGACTGTAAGTCTTATTAGCAATTTTGGGTCCTTATGAACTGGTTTATTCAACTTCTTAAATTTGACTACTGCAAATTGGTAATTTTTGGAGTAAGTCTTAAATTAGCAAAGTCTCTTTTGGAAGCAGATTCATCATTTGCCAGGGAGCTCAAGACTGTAGTCAGCTGAAAAAAAGAATAGCCCCAAAAGAAATCTGAAAACCAAAGTGTTTAAGGAACACTTTGGTTTTGTTACCCTGCATGGTCAAGTTCTGGAGCAGGGAAAAGTCAAAGGGGTTGTTAGGGGAATGGGGATAGGAGCATCCATGGAACCTTCCTGGCTGAAGGTGTTCCTGCCCGTGGCTGGGGGGTGGAACAAAATGATCTTTAAGATCCCTTCCAGTCCAAACCATTCTGTGATTCTATGCTTATCTGAACTTCCCCTCTGAGGAGGGGGAAAAAAGTCTGCTGTAAGTGAAGACAGACAAGCCAAGAGAGCTGAGATTTCTCACCGAGGGCTTGTCTAAACTGACCTCAGGCTCAGGCCTTTGGGGGTTTGGGATCCAGCTGGCTGAGTCCACTCATCCATTGATATTTGCATTATTTGTGCTAACACAGGAAAGATTTTTTCAGGTTATGCTTTTTTACAGCCTTTTCTGTAAAACACCACTAGTGAGCCTCTGAAGAGAACACTCCCCCTGCCCTGTTGCTGGGATTGTACATTTTCTGGGGTGTACATTTCAGACATGTGTGCCTTAAAAGCCACATGCTAAAGCACCATTCCCCTCACCCCCAGCTCCCCCGGATGATTTATCTGCTGTCAGGGCTTGTTTCACCAACTGCAAGCACCCTGCTAGTACAGTTGTACAGTTCTTTTACACAACCTGGAAATGTTATTCTTTATATGCCAATTGGAATACATCACATGCATAGTGAAATGAGACCAAATTAACACTTGGGGTTATGTGCACTGTAATTCACAGTAAAAGAAAGACTGGAAGATGTAAAGATGTGTTGAATGTGCTCCCTTCTTGTTGGATACAGATGTGGAGCAAATAGGTTTGAAAATATATTTTTGCATGCAAATGATAGCAATTTGTATTAACTCCTATTGTGCTAGAATGTAACATTTTCATCTGATCTGAGCCTTTCTGTCTTCAGATCCTCTTTCTGTTCTTTCAGTGCATTTACTATGATCTTAGATATTAATTATCTTGGTAAATTCCTGCAAGGGAACAAACCAGGCACATGTTGTGACATTCTTCCAGGCAATCTAGGTGTCAAACTCATCTCCGTTTGTTAAACACAAGTCATGGATTTATTATATCAGGGCAGATGACTGACCAACTTCTAATTAAGCCTTGTTAAAACTTACATGGTGACTGGATTTCAAATTTGAACCTTGTCGTTTTTAAAGCATCCCAAACTTGTCATTCTGTTTTTTCTGAGAAGGAATTCTGATTTTCCTATTCTTGGGGACATAAAAAATGCCTGAATAAATTAAAAGAGATTAAAATTGGGTTTCAGTAGGACCTCACAGTATGAAGCCACTGTTAGTACACCATTATGAAGAACACAATGACTGCAGGCGTGGCTGGCTCATGCCAGGCAAAAGCTAATATTGTTTCACCTTAAAACTTAATAATCAGGCAGCCTCAGTCAATGATTTTCTCTTCTTTAAGAGAGTAATTCATTTAGGAAAGCAGCATGCATGCATGTGTGTAGGCAGCAATGAAATACCTCCAAGTGCCCCAGTGTGCTATCTCAAGCTAAGTGCTTTGAAAAGGGAAAAGAATTTTAATTTAATTTAGAAAACTTCTGTGGCCTTCCATGCATTGAGCAGGGAGGACACAAGCTGTGAGCAGGCATGGGGACAGGCAGCTCCAGCACAGCCCAGCTTCCACACTGGCTGCATGGTGGGGAGGAGGACAGCCCTCAGCCTGGCCTTCATCCCTAACCTGCGCTGTCATCTGGAGCACGTGGGGAAGGGCAGTGACAAGGGCTTGCCCAGCCAGGGACAGGTTTTGGTGCACTCCTGGGGTGGTGCAGGATTACTTACTGAATGGATTTGAGTGAGGAGCTTCTCCCCAGTGCGTGACGCTGACATCCCTGGGCTGCATTTCCAAAGCAGCCTGTGCCCATGGTTTGCCCTGCTGCACTCCCTGATCTCACTGCTTGAGCAGCACTGGGTGCCCCTGTGCCAGGATCAATCCAGCTGCTCCTGCACTTCCCACGTGCTTCTGTCACAAGGCTTTGAAGCAGAAATATTTTTCTTAGGGAGGTGCCACAAATGTACAGAGCAGCTCTCAGAGCTTGGTCTGACTGTGCTGCTCAGGGTGCATTAATGGCAGTGCTCATGGGCACCAGGGCTTCCAGGAAAAAACACCATCCCTGAAGAAAACAACAAAAGTGTTCTCTGGAAGAGAGCTTTTAATCTGAGAATATTATTAGTGAAAGTCAATCTCCCCTGTCCCTGCCCAGCTGATGGACTCTTGGATACATCCACATCCTTCCTTCAAACAGCAGGATGATTCAGGAGTGACTGGATAACCTGAGTTAACTGGTTCTGTAGCAGGAGCTTGCCAGGAACTTGGAGTGACCACAGCTTTCCTGAGATGTCAGTGCCAAAAGCACTTAGGGCACCTCTTTTCCGCTGGGAGCTTTCCACCCTGAGCTCTGTGGTGATCCTGCCTGAGCCAAGAGTGGTGCCAGAAAAACACCTTGTAATGCTTTAAACAGAGCCTTTCCTTCCTAACCCAGCTGAGAGTTAGGAAGGAAGTGCACATTCTGACTAACGATGCACTAAACTGTGAGAGCTGGGGCAAAGTCCAGAAACTTGGGATTTGTTTCTGCTCACTCTCCCCTGGCTGCAGTTGTCTCTCATTAAAGGCAGTGGAGTTTGGAAGCACACAGGCTGTTCTCCAGGAATGGGATCTTTATCTCCATCACGTCACCAGCAGGTTGTTAGAAAAAGCAGCCTGCAGTGAAGCAACGCAAAAATCTTATGCTTGATTTAAATAAAGGTGTTCGTTGCCTATTAAAATGTAACTTCTTGCTTTTAAAAAAAAGATTAATTAAAATGTACAAGAATGCAATTCAGTTACATTTAATGCTTCAGCCCAGTGCTCACTCTTCATCACTCATTCCCAGAAGTAGTATTCAGGGAAGGAGGCATTCTCAGTTCTGCCATTAAAAGCACAAATGACTATCAAACCTGTTCTTTTCAAAAGCCTGGCTCGAGTATCACCATTGTTAGATTTTTCATAACATATTACTTTGGTCATTACTGTTTTGCAAGATAATTGTATCTGTGATCTAACTTTTGACAGGATCCAAAGTGGCTGAAAATAGTTCACTGCAGCACCTTTGTCTTTTAAAGGCCATTTGGGGCTTGTTATTTTAATCCTTGTGCAGCCTGATTTATCACTTCAAACATCTGTCAGCTGTGCTTTGTCTTGAAATTGATAGTGATAGTGTTACTGATTTTTCAAGAGCAGCTGGTAGAGGTTCATTAGTTAAGCTCTCAAAGGGAGTAGATAACTGTAATATTTTTCTTTGTTAATCATCTCTTACGCCTTGTAATAATACAGAGCTTGAAATCTGCTAGAAATGCACAGCTTCTCTTTGTTTCTAACTCGTCAGAAGCATCCTTTCATTCTTTTAATCTGGTTCAATTATTAAAACTCTCCTCTGCATAATGCAGTAAAAAATTGAATAATTGCACATGAGCGGGAAGAGAGGAAAACCAGCCTTTGCTGTGTCGCATTTCACACGGAGAGAGGTCATCGGGGTCTCAGAGTTAACATCCAAACACAAAACAACTCCAGAGAGGAGATTAAGGGCTCTTCCATAATTGATTTTTAATTTAAACTTTACAAGGCATAAAACCCCCTCATGACAACTTCAGTAAAGTCAGGTTCGTTTCTAACAGATAACAGCAGTCTTCCATTCACGCGCTTTCCCTGCCGCACAAAACAGCCTTCATGGTGAGCTGTGATTCTGAAAACATTTCCCCCCCAGAAATCTTGGCCAACCAGGCTCCAGCTGAGCACCAGGGTGGCTCCTGCCCAGAGCTTCCAGGACTGGAGCATCTGGGAAGTCTCCTGCCACTGAGAGCGTGTCAGCGCCGCTTCCACGGGCAGCGCTCGCGCACAGATAATTACTGCTGGAAATTAGGATTTTAATGAACTGGTCCTGAAACGTGGAGTGAAATCTCCCAGGCATTAAGGAAATAAGCAGGAGGGGAAATTATTAACTGTACAGTTCAGCAGAGGGCTGGTGGGCAGGTGCTGGCTTGGCAGAGGGGCTGTGTCCCTGTTCCCTTTGCTGGGATGGGCTTTGGTCCTGCGAGCTGCCCTGGGTTTTAGGGACAGGGTTCAGTGGGACTTGGCAGTGCCAGACCAATGCTTGGACTCGATGTTTTTTACAGCCCTTCCAACCTAAATGACTCCATGAGCTGCACCTGCAAGCAGCACAACTTCAGTGTAGATTGAAAACACCTGGCACATCTCACAGGCTTTCCAGGTGGACAGGATTGGCTTCTAAAAGGCCCTAAAAATAACTTAATGCCAGATCTCCACCCTAAAACCACATCTTAGTCTCATAAGACAGTACATGTGTCCATAGCAGCAGTGAATCTCAGTGCAAAATAAATTGTGAGAATTCAGCCTGAATATTGAAAAAATGCACACAGTGACTGAAAAAGCCACTTAAGAATCAGTGGGAGTTATTTGGTGCTAATATAACAGTAATCTAAGTTTTCTGTACCTACTGTATCTCAATTTGATATTTTTATACAAGACTTTTTCAGACTCTTCACAGAAAGAGTAACATTTCTTTTATTTCCGCATCCTTCCACAATGCCCCATATATAGTGAAGAACTAAAACTACTTAGTGATATCTAAGAAAAAAATTTAAAAGTTTTTCCCCAGCACACATACAAATAAGAGACATAATTTTTATCTCAGAGATCTCTAATTTAGATTTAAGGCAGGGGGAGGGGAATCCAAAGAGTCAAAGTCTTCAAGAAGAGAATTGGTGCACATTTTTTGGCAAGAAACATTTCTCAGAACAAATTTTCTGTTCTCTCAGCAAAAAGGTAGATCAATTCAATGCATGGATATAATTTAAAAGCAATCTATGCTCTAAGCAATTTATCCGATTGCGGCTGGAGGGAACACTTCAGATAACCTAAAACTACTTGTCAGGGTTGTGAAAAAGACACATTTTTGAAATAGGAAATCTTTGCAGGCTTTATTTTTAATTTTCGCTCTTTTCTTCTGCTGCTTCTTCCTCCCAGTTTTGTTTCTTTACTGAAGTGCTGTTTTAGTAAAATAGTATTTTGCTTGCTTGCACAAATTGGAGAATTTTAAAGTGTTTTTTTTTTTCCTCTGTAAAATATGATACAAAGTTTGAAGTGTCAATTTTGTTTACAAAATATGTAATGAAATTGTGTCAGGAATGGTGTGGCCAGCAGGACCCTGGACTGGGCGCTGGTGAGGCCAGAGCTTGAGTGCTGTGTCCAGTCCTGGCTGCTCAATTCAGGAAGGACATTGAGGGGCTCAAGCACGTCCAGAGAAAGATCTGGAACACCAGGAGTGGCTGAGGGAGCTCAGGGGTCAGCCTGGAGAAGAGGAGGCTCTGCAAGTCAGGCTCTGCTCCCAGGGAACCAGCAACAGGATGAGAGGTCATGGTCTTAGCTGTGCCAGGGGAGGTTTGGGTAGAATTTCTTCACAGAAATGGTGATTGGACACTGGAGTGGGCTGCCCAGGGAGGTGGTGGAGTTTCCATCCTTGGAAGTGTTTGAGGAAACCTGCCATGGTCTGATGGAAATGGTGCTCAGTCACTGGTTGTACCCCGTGGTCTCACAGGGCTTTTCCAGCCTCAGTGATTCAGTGATTCTGTTTACAAGCAGAAAATCTAATGGGCTGCAAGGTTCAGTCATGAAGGCTTTCTTTTCTTTTCTGCTGAAGCATCTTCTCATTGTATTTTTAACTACACAAAGCTGGGTAAAATTGCTAAAATAATCCGATTCTGTTAGTTATTGAACAGGGGATTTCTGGCTACCTTCCCTGTGTGAAAGAAGGTTGCAATAGCATTTAAAGATTCCTAAATTGTAACCTCCCTGACTTGTCTGGGAGATTTTGAGAAGTCTGAGTACTCTGGCACTGTCCAGATGGAGATCAGCCCCCCTGATTCCCAGCTCTGCAGTTTCCCCCCATGATGGATATCCTTGCTGGATTTGGCACACTGAACCCCACAGTTCCTCTGTGTCAGCAGGTTCAAAATGAAACAGAAATCAAGCAAGTGAACTCTGAATTTGTGACTTAGTTTCATCTTTGCACCAGAGTGTTTTGAAGAGCCAGTCATTGTCTCAGAAGAGAGAAGGCCAGGCACAAGAACCTGCTAGTGTTTATTTACCTATAGTTTAGCAAGGACGAGGCTGTAGAACCTGGAAAGGCACTTTGGGGTCCTGAGGAGTGAGGGCACCCTCAGCTACAAGGTTCAGCCTCTCTTCTGGATATTCACATCCCTCCACCCCACCACCAGCTTGGTGGATTAGAGGATCACAGAAGGGTTTGGGTTGGAAGGGATCTTAAAGCTCATCTCAGTCCAACTCCATGCCATGGTGGGCAGGGACACCTTCCACCAGACCAGGTTGCTCCAAGCCACATCCAACTCTGCCTTTTTGCTTCATTGCAGAGCAGATCCTGAAAAATGAGGCTGTGACTGAATGCAGCAAGCATGGCACTCTTACACAGTCCTGCTGAAAGATGTTGCTTAGCTCCCAAATTCCTCACAGCATTCCTGACAGCAATCACATCTACAGCCATAAAACCCTCCACAGCCTCTGTCTTTGAAAAAAAAATTTAATAATCAGTAAAGTTCAAGCTCAGCTTGTTGTGATGAATTATTGGAGCCCGTCATCATTTTCTTGGGGGGAAAAAAAGACTAAAAGACTATAATGGAACACAATTTTATGGTTTTTTCCATTTAATTGATGACGGGCTGAGTTTTTATTAATATTTCTGGGCTCCAGTGTAAGATGCTGAAAAAGCTAATATGAGATCATTGTATCTGGTTAATGTGTGTGCTTTGCAAAATTGATAAGCCCTGTCAAGACATAAATTATTTAAAATTTGATAAATGTGTTGAAATCACTGAATTTTCAAACCGATAAAGCAGAGTTATTTCTCTTCCCTGCCACACACCCCCCTTCAAACTGGGGCTTTTGTGCAGCCACTCAAAGGGGCCACATTATCTCATGGCCTGTGAGGATCCAAAATCCACACAGAGAACCCAGAGAGGTGTCCTGTGCTGCTGCAGAGGGGACACGAGTGCAAACCCATGGGACACTTGGGCATGGAAGCAGCAGAGAGTGAGGAGACGCTGGAATCCTCCCCCAGTATGAGTTTTTCACTGGTGAAACTGGGGGCTAGAGCAGTGGTGGTACCCCTCCTCTCCAGCAGTGGGATAAAAAGCTCCCAGTGAGCAGCAGAATGGTGCTTCAGAGCTGTTTATTCCAACAGACCAATTCATTCCAGCTAATTGCTGAGAGTTTTTAAATGATTCCTGGCAGGGGTGAAGCTAAAGGAATGATTGCTGGTGATTGATGAATAACCTGGATTAAATTCCCAAAGCACCAGAACTATTAACTCTTGCAGGGGGACACCTGCTTTTATTTAGTGCCTTGCCCACAGAGAAAGGCACTGGAGTGAGTTCCAAATGAACCCAAATTTGGGCAAATGGAGAAAACAGAGCATTTACTGATAGCAGTGTTTCATCAGTGTCAGCTCATTTCTCAAAAACAGCTCACAGGGAATGTTATTTAACCCTGTGCTGCTCTGATCAGGATCATACATGGAAGGGGGAGAGTGTGAAGAGCAGTCACCATCTTTTGGAGGAGGGCAGAGGAAGAACCAAAGGTTTGAAGTTTAAAACTCCATTAAATATAAACCACGCTGCACTGATTTGAGCTGTTCTTGTCATTTACACAGCGAAACAAAAGAGCAAGATGTGCTGTGGATGGGGCCAAGGTTGTGTTTCTCACTGGAAAATATCTACAGGCAAATGGGAATTTTAGGGTAACTGGGTGCCATTTTACAGCCTCTGTAATAGGGAAAAAGATTAGGTGATTTCTGTTTGGAAATGGATGGTTTGGAGGGAATGGGAAAACACTGGTGCAGCAGAGGAGAACTCCAGCAATAGCCATCTGTTTAAATGGATACACTAACTTCCCTAAGCTGGTATTTTTCGAATACCCTACCAGCAATATTTTTCACTATAGTGATGCATTATAGTGAAATGGAAAGATGCTGAGGAAGTCGTTTTTTCCAGCATGTGCTGCATTCTTTTAATACAGATTTTTTTATTGCCTGGAAATTGCTAACCAATGTGAATAAACAGCTGAACAAAGCCATGGGCCCTTCCTCACTAACAGCAAAATGCAGCCAGTGAAGGAAGGGCCTTGGGAAAAAACAAGTGTTAGAGTTGGATTCTCTTTTACTGCAGAAAGCTTTATTCAAAACAGGAAAAAAAAATGTGCACAACACAAAGGTTTTACATTACAAAAGCCCAAACACCATTCACATCTCTGAGCAGTGTCCCCTCGTTCCTGCTGCTGAGGCAGGCACTGAGCAGAACCAGGCAGTTCTTTGTTAAGCTCTTTTTTTTTTTTACTTTTTTTTGTTGTGTTTTTAATATTTGCAAAACACAACAATTTACCACCCTGAGCCATGAGGGCTTCCCTGCAGCCCTCTGAGCTGACAGAAGTTCTGTCAGCTCCTGAATCTCTCACCCCTGTAATGAAATTAGTGGAACAAGACAGCACTAGGATGGAGCAGAGTCAAGAATTAAGGCTGTGCAAGACTGGAGAATCCCACAGCCTTGCAAAATACTTCAAAAAAGAGGAGGAAAAAAATACTCAAGCAAAGTAAGCTTGAGTAAACCCAAACTGTGAGATGCAGCTTTCTGCAGAGCCTAGGGGTTGCTGTGTGGGCCTTAAACAGGAGTATTATATCCTTATAATTCAATTTATCAATGATTTCATGTTCCTGTGTTGTGAAAGCTGTTCTGTTACCACATGAAATGGCCCAGGTCACTGTAGCTTCAGGGGTGTGTTTCGTTACCCCATGAGTAAGCCTCATTTGGTGTAACAATGACATAAATAAAAGTAGCAGTAGTCTAGCAAGGTGCAATTCTGTGATTTCACCATGGTCTTGAAATACTTGTGCCCTGATATGTTATTGATGTGGCAAACCTGGCTTTAGCATGTGTTAATGTTTCCCACTCTTCAGCCATCCCCAGCCCTATACCCACATATTTCTTCTTTTCCTATCAGAGCCTTCAGCAAGGCACCCCTGGGAAAGCAGCACTCTGCCATCTCATCTGCTGTGAGAGCCCCCAGAAGAGACATACACCGAGCTCATGGCTCAGTGTCCTCTGCTTCTCCTCGTAAAAGGCCAGGGGAGAAAAGCCAGAGAGCCACTGCAGGATTTCAATAAGCATTGCAGAAGCCAAGGAGCCCAGAAGGATGTTTGAGGATGTTCCTGTGCCCTTGCCAGAGGACACTCAGAGCTGGGTGCAGACACCAGCAAAGCCAGATTCCCCTGTGAACTAAACAGCTTCCTTTCCATGGATTTCACCTTAAAATATCCAACCCTGTTCCCTCTGACTCAGTTGCTAACAGCAATGCCAGCTGTAGGTGCCCATGGTTTGAGTGGTCATTAGCATTTTAAATTGCATTTCATTTAGCTGTGCAAATGAGGAAAGTTTCTGGTGTTCCAGCACTGCCAGGCCCCTGGGCCCAGCTGTAATCTAGAAATGCAGCAGAAAAGTCTCATTTTTGTGCTTCTCAAGGCCTCAGGTCAGGTTGGGGATGGGTGAATGTGTGCAGCACTTCTTGCTTCATGTGAGCAGAGTCATTCTCTGCAGCAGGGGAGTGATTTCCCTGCCAGTGGGGATGGCCAGTGATCTCAGCATCACACAGCTGGTCCTGGGCTGGTGACAGGCTTAGGAGTGGCTGAAGAGCCACACATAAACGTGACAGAGCTTCACCAGGAACTTTCCATCACAGCAGAAGTGATGTTTCCCCCAGCATCATTATGACAGTGCTATTTGGGCTGGTACAGATCAGCATCTGTCACTGTTTCCATTAGAATCTCCTATTTCCTCGGGTTCCTAGCTCAGCCATAAAAAAAATATAAGATAGAGGCAGAAAGTTGACATACAAGGTCTGGGGCTGAGAGTGATCACTGTTGTCTTTTCTTCCCCCACTTTTAATCTGAAGAAGGAAATAAGGTATTTTTGCAGACACACACTTGGCCCACTGCATTTCCACCCAGCTGTGGATTTATTTCTAGTAAAAAATAAGTGATAGGACAAGTGGAATGGCCTTAAGCTGAAGGAGGTTTAGATTAGTTATTAGGAAGAAATTCTTTACTGTGAGGGGGATGAGGCACTGGAACAGTTTTTCAAGGCCATGCTGGAAGGTGTCTCTGCCCATGGCAGGGGGTTTGGAAATGAATGATCTTTAAGATCCCTTCCAGCCCAGACTATTCTGTGATTTTATGATTTAGCAATAGTGATGGTCACCTTTCAACATTCAAGCTGTGAATGTTGCTGCTGTTCCACATTTCATAATCACTGCATTAGGGGTGATCAGGAAGGACACGTGGTAGTGGGTTTGGGCTCTGGTTTGGAGCCTATTGCTGCAGAACAGGCCCCACTGAAGATTAAGGGCTTTGGAGTTTCTAATCTTTGCCAGATGATGAAATGAAAAATTGCAATTTATAGAAATAACAGCTGGATATTGTAGAAACAGAGCCCTGTGAGGAACCAGAGGTGTAGGAGACCCTTTGGGATCAGGAGCAGAGGGAAAACCCAGCCCAACGTTGAGGTTTCCCTCTTGAGACACGAAGCACAAAATTCCATCCCACACATTCCATGTCTGCACTTCGTACTTTGGCTGCTTTAGGAAAACTTCCACCCTGTAATGTTGCTGGAGAGTGAAAATCCCATCCCTGCATTAGTTATACTGGGATCCACCTGGATTCTGGAACTGTGGGATCAGTGATGAAGCAAGAGCAGCATTTGGCCAGCAGCAGTTTGTCACTGGGGACACAGATAGGACAACAGTGTCCTTTCTTCTTCCCATTTTCTCTTTGTTCTGTTCACACATTCTGTAGAAATAGGTGCAGCTGAAAAAGTTTTTCTTTTTTACATTAGGAGGACTGTGTAAGGCAGTTCTAAATAGAACAGAGCCTAAAAATGCCTTCTCCAAAGATTTACTCAAGATTTAAAGGATCTAGAAAGTCAGATGATCATTTCTATCATATTGAAAGACAGATCTTCTTTCTGACCTCTGGATCATACACTCGAGTTCTGCATTTCCAACAGGAATTCTCTGCCAGAGAGAGCAGGAAAACACCTGGGAAATGAGTGTCTGCACTGAGTTGGAAATTTTACTGGGACCTGTTTGTTTGACTCTGAAACCTCAAGGCCATTCTGTCACTACCAGAAGGAGCTTTTGCTCTCTGATTGCAGAATCAGCTTGGCCTTGTCACGGATCCTAAAACTGAGCTGTACTGTGTGGCTGGGAGTGCTCAGCGCTGCTGGAAGGCTGGGCCTTGCTAAGCACAGGCAGCTGTGCAGCTGAAACCAGCACACCAAAACAGGGCCACGGTCACTGTGTCAAACTAAGGGCACAAACTAAGTTTGCATCAAATGGAAAAAGCAACACCAGAAAAGACAAATGTACAATAAATGGTTTAGGAGACAATTCATTTAAGCCTAAACCTGCTGGAAGGTTGTGGGGAGAAAAAGGAAGGGACTGGAAATTCGTGCTGTTCTATTTCACTCAGTCTTTTAGCAGAGGGGCCACTTTGGTCTTCAGGGTGTCTGCTTTCCCCACTCAGGTATTCATCTAACAAATCTGTGAGCATGGGGCACCTGCTCTTGCACACCACAGCCATCAGCATGTCCAGAGTTGGACAGGAGTCCCCA
This sequence comes from Setophaga petechia, assembly GCA_024362935.1. Lineage (NCBI taxonomy): Eukaryota > Metazoa > Chordata > Aves > Passeriformes > Parulidae > Setophaga > Setophaga petechia. The sequence goes on from JANCRA010000005.1 coordinate 5,575,899, forward strand.
TGGATGGCTCCTATTGAGATTTTTGCATCTTCCATGACCTATTTTGAGTTAAATCCTTCAACTCTCATAGAGCAGCAGAAATTACTCATTACAGCGGTCCAGGTGACGGATTCAGATCCTATGAGTATAAAATTAAATATCAATGGCTCCTTCTGTGTCTTGGCTGTTTGATTCCCCCCTTGACCCTGCTCTCTGTTTGTGTTTCGGAGCAGGTGTTCTGTGACACCAGCCGGGTGGTGCGAGCCGCGGAGGTGCTGGACTGGGAGGATAAGGATGCTGCAGAGACACTGGTTGACAACGTGGTCCACTCCAGGATCATCAACCCCCTCCGCCTCTTTGTCAAACCATCCCCAGTGCTGAAACACGGCCAGGTGTCCTACTCGGACAGCATAGAAAACTTTTGGGATTGGTTGTCCAACATCACGGAGGTTCAGGAATCTCTGGCACGAACTAAACGCAGACCTATAGTGAAAACTGGGAAATTCAAGAAAATGTTTGGGTGGGGTGACTTCCACTCCAACATCAAAACTGTAAAGCTGAACCTCCTGATCACGGGGAAAATCGTCGATCACGGCAACGGAACCTTCAGCGTTTATTTCCGACACAACTCCACAGGCCTGGGGAATGTTTCTGTCAGCCTGGTGCCGCCCTCCAAAGTGGTGGAGTTTGAGCCATCTCCACAGTCCACGCTGGAGACCAAGGAGTCCAAGTCCTTCAACTGCCGCATCGAGTACGAGAAAACAGACCGCGCCAAAAAAACTGCCTTGTGCAACTTTGACCCTTCCAAGATCTGCTACCAAGAGCAGACCCAAAGCCATGTCTCCTGGTTGTGTTCCAAACCCTTCAAAGTCATCTGCATTTACATCGCGTTCTACAGCGTAGATTACAAACTGGTGCAGAAGGTCTGTCCCGACTACAACTACCACAGCGAGACGCCCTACCTGTCCTCTGGCTGAGCCAGCCTGGGGATCACCCACAGAAACGAGCATTCCCATCGACCTTCTGGGCAGGAATGTGGTTTCCTATCAGGTTAAAAAGTCTCTAAAAACCGTAGCTGTGTTCGTGCTGTATCGTAACTAATCCAGCTGTTTATGTAACACTCGTTTTCCTTTGAGGCCGTCGCGTTTCAGCTCTCTCATCGTCCGTAAGGGAACTGCCAGGCAGGCACGTGACAAGAATCAAACTAAATTATGTCTGGAATGAACACTGATCTTAAAAATCACCTTTTTGAACAACTCCACGGCAGAGAGGTTGTCTTTTACTTGAATTGGACAGTGCTTAGCAGGTCCTGTTTCTCATTGGGAACTTTAGGTGACAATAGAATGAACAAGTGATGGAGCAGCCTCAAAGCTGCTCATACCCAAACTTCAAATAAACAGCTCTCCCACTGCTTTCATAAAGAATGTTACACAGAGGGCTCAAGTAGTCAAGTCCAAATACTAAGAGGAAGTGCTAATTCTTTAATAAAAAAGGAGAGAAATCTGCATTTATATGAGTTTTAGTAGCTGTAGGTGTTCATTGAAATGAAGAGTGAGTAGTTCTTCCTTCAGACTTCCTACCCATGGATATGCAATGATGTAATTAGACCTCGATGAGCTTTAGTTTATTAGGCCCCACAGGTGTGCACGTGTGGTATACATTCCTTCCTCCCATGCCCACCACTGTGTTTAATTCCTCCCACACTTTCACACAAGCACACACACCCCAATATTAATTTTGCAGCCACAGAGAATCTATAAAAACTTGGGAAAAAGATAATTTCTGTTTAAGTCAACCTGGTCTAGTGGAAGGTGCCCCTGCCCGTGGCAGGGGGGTTGGAACTGAATGATCTTTAAGATTCATTCCAACCCAAACCAGTGTGTGATTCTCTGAACTGTAGCAGGGGCTGGCTTCCAGGAAAAGGAAACAATTATTTTGCTATCCAGCCCCTGAGCATTAAAGTGCAGCAAGGAAAACCCATCACAGCACAAGGATGATACCTGAACAGCTTTCTCCTTCTTGGCACCAGTCGTTCCCTTAGCACTGCACTGCACACCTTAAGTCAAAGTATCAGCCATGACAAAGAGAGAGAACAACAAAAATCTATGCACCTTCACCTCATAAAGCAAGTTTGAAACTTTTAATATAAATCCTCAGCCAGGCTTTCCCCTAGTGCAGCACCAGCTCCCTGCAGTGCAGTTGCAGCAAGGGAGGCTCCAGCTGTGGCTGTGCTGCACCAGCTGTGGTCCCACTGCAGTCAGCAGTGGTTGGCTCTGGCCATGCAGTTCCAGCATCACCCCTGTGCTTTCTCTGGGTATTGATCTGCTGCTGCTGCTGCCAATTTGCTCTCCTGCTCCTTGGTGACAGCTCCATGTCACGGGTCCTGAGGAAGGAGCTGCTGAGGAAGTGCTGATTGCCTCCAGTCAGACTCGCACACAGGGTTCAAGGAGTTACACACAGCTTAAATAAAGCACTATTGAAATACTGTGTGGTGATGTGCACACAGACAAGTGACTGTGGCAGCTCAGAAGGACTCACTCATGAGATTAATTCTGATTTCCTTGGTAAAGACTCACACAAAAAAATTACTCTGTTAAAAATATACGAGTAACTGGGTGATTTGTTTTTCTCTTTAGGTGACAAATTTAAATGTGTGGTTTAGTTTGATCAATAATCTAAATGTTTTCCTTCATCTTATTTCATACAGAGTCTCTCCTGGTCTGTAATGATGTTTTTTAGTTTGCCTATTCCTGTCAATCCCTACAAGTTGGTCTCTTTGTATTCTGTATAGCGTGTCCTCGCCCCAGCTGTACATGAGCTTGGATTTATTGCTACGAGTTCAGTGGTTGGTGCTTTTGTAACTTAGCTGTAAGCCATGATTTTATTGCCATGTATTTTTACTCAGCACTGTAGGCAATTAAAAGAAAACCCTACATGCTATTTATTGTAGAGTATGTGGAAACCATGTATGTATATACACTTAAATATGTGTACATATACAGAACATATGTGTACATGTATTTGTATGTAAATAAAGAGAGTTTATTAAATCTGGCACTTGCTTGTGGCCTGTTTGATGTTTGGTTTTAAATGTTGCATGTATGAAGAGACAAAGTAAAACTAAGGCACAGCAGCAATTTTTGCCCAGCTGGAATTTGTTTTTCTAGGAGATATTTAAGTGTGTGCTATAGTGAACTGTGTGCAAGCCTAGGCAGAGTAGGTTCAGCAGCATTCCATGAGATTTGAGAAATGAAGCACATGTTTTGACTAAGACAACCCTTAACTGTTCAATAATTGCACCGTGTACATTAAAATGAAGAGGAAAGTTTAAATTGGACAACATTCCAAGCAGGAACAGGCTGGGAGAGAGGGCAGCTCGCTGCTGATTCAGCCCTTACTCAGTTCCTCATCAAAGGGGGAGCTGGATTCTCCTCCTCCCTGGCTGTGGCACTTCCCAGGCTGAGTGGTACCAGTGCTGCCAGGCTCAGGAAGACAAAGCATGGGAGAAAAGCTCACCCCAGTCTCCTCCCATGCAGCCCTGGCACAGGGAAGCAGCCTGGCAGCACTGGTACCAAACCCCATCACACCCAGCAAGCCCCCACCACTCTTCTTCCAACCACAACACTTAATGAACCAGCTTAAAAGCAGGTGGTTGGTTTTCCTTTCAGGTCAATTTTGAAAACATCACAGCAAAAAAAAAAAAAAAAAAAAAAAAAAAAAGCAGTTACATTTTTACTGCAGTCAAAATCTGTTTAAGAAGAAATTCTTTACACCCAGCAGGGTAAGCAAAATACAATGCAATGATGACAGGCTTGATTAGGTCAGATGTCATGCTGCCCATGTAAACAAAAATAAATGTGATTTCATTTCACACAGACAGGCCGTGTTTCTAAAAACATTTTCCTGTGTAGCAGGTGACTGTTTCAGACAAGTTTCAAATTGTTGCTATTATGGCTCTTATTCAAAGGATTTTGAAACTTGAATGATTAAATACTATTTTTAAAAAAGTGTCTTGAGTGGGCAATGACAATTTATGACTGCAGCAACTTAATCTGGAAGTTTTTAATATACAGTCTTTATTTAATCCCAGTCTCTACAGGACAGTTTTGCACACATTTGTATCAGTGAAAATGTCATAGAATCATGGAATATCCTGAGGTGGAAGGGTCCCACAGGGATCACTGAGTCCAGCTCTGGCCCTGCACAGGACACCCCAGAAATCCCACCTTGTGCCCGAATCACTTCCTGAACTCTGGCAGGTTTGGGGCTGTGACCACTTTCCTGGGGAGTTCATATTAAATATATAAACTTCTTGCTAAATACCTTTCCTATTGTTCTCCCCACCCAATGGAGAGAACATTAAAAATTTCCAGTAAAAAGCTCATTCATGACAAACATATAAAGCCTCAGCTTTTTTCTTTAGCCAGCACTCTGGCAGGAACCATGCACATCCACAGTTTTTAATCATTCCAACTTAAGGAAGGAAATAACAACTTGGGGTTTTTCTCTTCTCTCCCCCGTGAAGAATTTTGTCCTCTGGACCTTCAGATCTCTGGGGTTACACATTTACTTTTTAGGGTGAATCTGCAAGTGAGCAAACCCCTGGATGATCCTGATGCAACTGGAAAAACTGACAGCAACCAAGCGAGAGTGTTCGTGCAGATCAGCATCCTGTGCTGCTTTTCTTTTTAAATTGTAATTCAAGGACATTAGAATTTGCTATTTGTTTTATGCTCTGTTGACCAGCATAATCTGGATAATGTTTTATTTATAGTATAATAATGATTCGTCATTAGCACTGTCTCTATTCAAATTTGCACAGTTGAAAAGACAATAACAAGCTGCTCTGCACTAAGTAGCTCAATGAAACACACATCAATCAAGTGGATTTTTAGCTGGAGGGTGTCTAGTTTGAAAAACCAGACTTTGCCATTCCCACCTCTCCCTCGTGAGCACCTCCTGCACGTGTCCATCAGGAGCAGCATCCTTTGTTTTGGAGTTAAGAAATCAAGTGGGTTTACAGAAGAGGAGCTGAATTATCAGTAAATATCCTGCCTGATGTCAAACCATGCCTCCCTTGGGGGTTGTTGAGCTGAAAAACCTGCTCAGATCTGCAGCCAGGAGTGATGGGAACTGAACAGAGTCCACAGGACACAGCTAAGGCTGCTGCCACCAACCCCATGGCACAGCTCTGCAGCCCCAAATACTGGGGGGTTGTCAGCCAGAAGCAAGGGCAGAGCTCTTGGTACCCTCAAGCAAGAAGCCTAGCCATCCTGACTGAATTTTGAAAGGAAAAAAGAAAAAAATCACCAAAAACCCCACGTTATTTCCAAAGATGTAATTCAGTCTCCAACTCAGCACAAATCCAGCACCAGCTGCAGCCCAATTAAAAAGCAATCACAGTCATGGGAAAACAGTTTAGCTGGAGAAGAAAAACTCCTACCTGCATAAACAGTGGTGAGACTCTAAAATAGACTCCAAAAAAAATATCAGCACCTTCCTATTCAACAGGAATGGAACAGCAACCAGGTCAGTCTCTTGCACTGCTCTCTGCTTTTGTCCTCAAGCCAGAACAGAGGGGGAAAAAACTCCACTGCTTCAGGGACTTTTTAATGTATTTTCTTTATTTTATGGCAAATGCACTGAGATCAGCTCAGCTGGCCAGAGCAGGTGCTGATCACACCAAGGGCATGGGCTGGAGCCCACATGGGCCATGCAGTGAAGAGCTGGACCCAGAGACCCTCCTGGCTCATTTCCCACCTGGAATGTGCTGGAACTCCTCACCCAGACGCGAGGAGCTGAGCTGCACTGAGGGCCCAGGGGTGATGAGCATCCCCCTGTGCAAGACAAAAGCTCCAACACCTTTCCCACCTACCAGCAAAGGAGTGATGTGGGGAAGCTGAGCTGGCACATGGGGACACCACGGTGTCTTCTGGCTTGTCAGGAGGGCAGACTGGAACTCCCACCCAGAGCTGGGCCATGGGAGCAGGGCAGGAGCACCACAGGACATGACCTGATGGCACTGATGCCTCAGGTTTTAGCTTTTATATTTTTCAGATTCTGTGCTACTTTAGTGTGCAGTTCTGAGCTTCATATTCTGAGCTTTTATATTTTTCAGATTCTGTGCTGCTTTAGTGTGCAGTTCTGGTGAGCTCTCTTCACAGAGCAGGGAGACAAAGCAATTCCTTCTCTAGCTGGGCACCAAGGACAGATGATCCAAATATCAGGCCCAAGAACACAAATAACGTGGGCTGGAGAGAGAAAAACAAGAAGGATGGGACTTGACGGGCTAAAGCTGTAATTGGACAATTAACTCCAATATGCAAATGCAGCAGAACTTATAAAAGTGAGAGACCCCATGACCGGTCGTCCATTTTGTGACCATTTTGGTTCATCTTGGGTGCAGCCCTGGCTGGACTCTTGTGCTGCCCAAGGTGCATCCATTGAAACCTCCTAATAAATCCCTACTTTATTCTTTAGCTCTATCTGGTCTCTGCTCTAGCTCAGCCTTCACAAGGCATCAGCAGGAGTCGAGCACAGCCACGACAGAGGAGCCCCTGTGCAAGAGCTGCCCCTGGAACACCTTCCAGGCACCCCAGGGCTCCCCTTGCCTCTCATGCAAACCATCCTTGGAAATCAAGGCAGCTTTTTTGGCAGCCTGGTCCCAGACCAGCATTCAGTCCTCACTTGCCCTTGGCAGCCCTACATTTCAGCCCCCTCAGACTCAAATCCCATTTCCTTGTTCTCTTCCTCATTCCCAGACAGTTCGTGGCTCTTTCATCATTGCAAGCCAATTAAACCTCGGCTACCTTATCTTAACAGCTCCAAATAAGCTGGTGATCTTCCTGAAAGGTGATACATTATAATTGGTTCCAAATTGGCAGGAAAGAGAATAGTGAAGCATGAGACTTGGAGGTTATTTGAATTAGCCCTGAAGTTTAAAATGGCCCAAAAACTCACCCCCACCTAAAGCTATCGAGGTGTTTGCTTTGAACCTCCAGTCACTGTTGCTTCCCAGAAAACAAGACTTGGCATCTTTTGTGCTGGAGATCCTGCCTGGAGCAACTTGGTCTAGGGAAGGTGTCCCTGCCCATGGGAGGGGTGGAACAAGAGGGTCTGGAAGGTTCCTCCAACCCAAACCATTCCATGATAAGCACCTAAACAGCCACGAGAGAAATATCCTAATTATGAGGTTTTAGATGGGTGGAGAGCGCTTACACTCCTGCCCACATCTCAAAAGTCCCTGATGAAATGCAATTCACACCGAGCTGTTCTAGAGAATGACAAAGAAAAAAAAAATCAGTCCAGGTTTTCAAAACACATCAAATTCATTTAACTTGGACAGGAGAACACGTTCTGGCTTAGCAGGAAACTGCTCTGAGAGGAGCTGTCAGTCCCTCCTAAGCCAGCAGTGCTCCTTCAAAGAAGAGGTGGTGGCAGAGTGTGTCTGAAGCAGGTGATGCTGAGCACTGCTAACCTGGGAGCACAGAGTATTTAACACAGATTTCTGAGCAGGTAAACTAAAGGATTAAAAACTATTTCAAGTTGCCACATTGAAGATGATAAGCAAGGCTATTTATTAAATAGTACTCAGAGCTACTTAATTCCAATCCACTTCTCCTGTCAGATATATTTAACTGAGGCGTTTCTGACTTCAATCGGGGAAGATTTGGATTAGCCAAAGCACCCGGGAAAACAACACAAGCCAGAGCACCCAGCTGCTTGAAGGCAATGCCACGCAGGGGGATTGATCTGCCCCGAGGGAATAACCCCTCTCTTCCACTTCCAGCCCTTGGTTCTAAAGTGAAAACACTACAAACACCAGGCCCACAGTGTTCTGTCACAGCCAGGCACAACCTGAGTGCTCCAAGCAGAAACAGCAGCACAGAGGAATGGGGTGCAAGGCTGCCCACATCCTCCAGGTCAGCCAGGCTTAGCATTGTCCAGACACTGAGATTCTTCTATCTGGCAAAAAGAGGGGAGAGAGAAATCTATTTTGATTCACCACACCAGTTATCTTTAAATAAGCACAGCCCCTTATTTAAAATATGAGTATTGAATTGTGTTGCCAGAAGCAGATTAATTGCAGCTTCCAGGAAAAAAAAATACTCAGAGCTTATTTCACTCTGACTTTATTCCCACTTGAATTAAGTTCCTTATGCTACACCAACTCATTTGAATTTTTTGAATTGGTTTTGCATAGTATCATTTACTGATGTACTATCTTTAATTACATAACACACATACACTCTCCAACTGCATTATTAATGAAAGTGTTTTTAATTAAATGGCTCTCAGCATAATACTCACTCATTAATTTCACATGCTCGGGATGTGGAGAGATTCTGTTCTGATGGTCTGGGGAAGCTCTGTGCTTCAGATGAGGGATACTTGCAAAGTGAGTTTTTGAGAGGAGTTGGAATCATGATGAGCACAGAATTACCTCCTGAGCAGCTGCTGCTGCAGTTCTGCTCTGCTGGGCATTAGCTGTTCTTCAGCTCAAGAGCTCCTTTTGCTCTGCCACACTTCACCACTGGTAATTTGAAAATGCCTCTCCCTGGACCCGGGGAGATTCTGGGGTGAATAATCTCAGAGTTATCTTTTAGGAACAATTTACACTTAGACAATGGCTCTGAGGCTGCACCCAGTGCAATAAAAAGCTTCACATCCTCCTCCCTAATTATGGTCACCCACCTGTCTCCACTCTCAACCTTTCAGTGCTCTCAGAAGTGACAAAGAACGTTCTCACTCCTGGGACAGGAATTTTCTTTTGCCCATGGAGACACAGATACACTGGCAGCCACTGCTGTGAGCATCCTTCACACTCACCTCCTGCAGAAGTTGCCCATTAAGGCCGAGAGGCACAAAAGCAGTGTTTTAATTTTTTTTTTCCTGCAAATTAGCACAAATTTACCATTTCTTCATGCAGAGATGGCAGGAGGACCTCTTTTCCTGTAAGAAGGCCCACCAAGGCAGTCCTGTACAAACTTTACCTTTCCTCAAAGTCTGCAGGAAGGATTTTCACCTCAGTTTATGCCTTCTACTGATTTATGAAAAAGAAATTCCATTTAAAATAAAAAGAATTCCTAGGACAGCATTTTCCAGGAGGTCTTGAAATTAATTTTTTTTCTTTTTCTAGAAGAGCTCAAAGGGACTTGAGAGCAACAAGACTGCACACTGCAGTACCAGTTTCATCTGTGAATTACAAGGAAAAATTCTGCCCATCCTCCATAAAGGCAACTGCATATAAAACTGGTTTTGGATAGGATTCTTCCTGGGATTCACCATTTAATTAGTTCCTAGTATAGATAACCCTGGACTTTTGTTTTTCAAAGTCCTTCTCTTTAAAAAATCCTCTAATTTCTTAGGATTAAAGGTTTTTTTCTAATGCACACAGGGAAGGGAGAGGCTCTTGCCCATCCCACTGTCCCAGAGCAGAACACCCTGGGTCACATCTCACTCACCAGCCCCCTCTGCCTCAGCCCCATCCTGGCCCTTCCAGCCCTGCTCCTTCAAAAGAAAAAGAAAAAAAAAAACACAAAAAACTTTACTCTGTCAAAAAGATACTAAACATGGACCTCCAGCACATTTACAGTGGATTTTTGAGAAATTGCTAATATTTTTGTATGACAAGATTAATGATATTATATGCCCACATTCCCAGCACTTCATGTCTACATAAAACATTGTGCCATAATGAAGATAATTGAAAGTATGACTTCCATCAATATTTAATTAGCATTTGGTGCTAACTCATTATTCCAGTGCAATTAATTTGACATCTTGCTGTATGGCCTGCACAGATTTCCTCCTGGAGGGTTGTTTTATTGGGGGGACACAAGTAACATCAGACATGTGCACCTTCCCCAGGGATCAAGGGGACTGTGAAATAAGGAGAATATGACTGACATTTTTATCTACTGCAGGATACAAAAGCACATTAAATATCACAATGTGCATTTGGCTCAGGCATTCCTGCAGTAACAGCAATATTCTGCTAAACCAGCACTTTCAGAAAACAAACTGTACCACCATCACACCAGGCTCTTCCATGTCTTTGTCCAAATCCCTTTTCCAGGCTGCAGAAGGACTCACATGATGTCAGCACACAGCTCTGGGGACCAAAGAAAGATTCTCTTCCCTTCCAAATGATTTCTGCAGTTCTTCCCAAGAGCAGTGAGAGCAGCTCTGTCCCCACTCACTCAGGAACAGGTCAGTGAGCCCAGCACTCCCAGCACAGCCAGAATCTCTCCCTCTCTGTCACTGCCCTTCATGACCCACTCCCAGCAGCTGACAGCCAGGAGAGGGACACAAAATTAATTCTGCAAGGTGCAAATGGCAAAGAATCTTGGCCTACCATGTGCAAGGGACACCAAGTCCTTCCAGCCCAAATCCACTGGAAAGAAAAGCTCTCATCCCCCTCTGCTTACCCATCGTTTGGTGAATCTTCTGTTGATGTGAAATAAAACAATCACAACATAAGCAAAATGCAAGGGCTCCATTGGTTCCTCTGGCTGCTCAACTGCTCCCACTGAAGGACTCCACTTCCCCAGCTTCACTCTCTAAGCCAAACTTGCTGAATAAAGAGCTTTTAACAACCCCACACAGTGGCCAGCCTCCCTCTGCCTCCCTCCAGGGCAGCATTTCCCTCCCAGCTCTTTAACCCTGGGTAGCTGCAGGAATAGAAGCCAATTCTCACCAAGTTTAGCCCTACAAGAAGCAAGTAAAGATTGCAGCACTATGACAGCACTATTAATGGTTCTTCATAATCTCTACATACAGCTAAATAAAGCTTATTTTAATTCCTGGTGCTGTCCCAGTGGCACTGAACGTTGCTGAGCCAGCCCCAGGTTCCATTCTTGCTTCTAAAGAATGAAGAAAAATACTCACCCCAGGAAAAACTTCTTTCCATCTTTGTAATTCATGCAAAAACACAAACCAGGTTTATTGCTAAAGACAATCTCTGTGCAATAGCACCTTCCCCTACATGTTTTTATCCAGGGGAATCAGGAATAAATGTTTAGTTTGCTCTCTGCAAACAAGCAACAAGATTATGGATTCTTTTGACAGCACTGACAAAGTAAATAAAACTACTGTTCATAGTGTAACTTTGAGTATTTATTACACAAAATTGGTCCAACTTCAGAATTTTATACCACATGGAGCACCCTGAAAAAAAAAAAACCCAAACCTGGTCCTTTAAACCTTTCTCCTTTAAAGTGATAAAACACCTGCACTTTTTACCTCTGCTTCTTTTTCTAACTGCCCAGAATATTCCAATACCTTATTGGAAAACTGCAGCCTCCTGCTGAGGGTGTACCTTGGTTACCAAATCAACATATTCTGAATACCCACACTATTTTTTTCAGGATAATTCTTCCATAAAAACAGGTCTTATACTCTGTTTAAGCACTTCAATAATGATTTGTACAGAATATTCAGAGGTGAATCTAACTGGGGCACACTGCCCCAGTAAACACTACATATTTAACTGGGTGGCAAAACAACTAGAATGAAGTATTTATTGATTTGAAAAGTAGCTGAAACTGCCAACATTCCATTTCTTTGCTGAAGTGTATCTAAAGAAAAAAGATTTCTGGAGCTACCCAAAGAGATGCTGATTTCAGCCATCCAGACCCTTGCAGGCTCCCAGAGCTGGGGCAGGTTTTGGGTTTGTTTTAATGACTCAGATGTTGGATACCTGCAGAGCAGCATGGAAAGCCAGAGCTCCTGTGCAGACAAAAAACTGTGACTTTCAAAATCTCATGGTACTGATTGTAAACACAAAATTCATATGGTTATTTATTTGGATAAATCCCTCCGTGTGTGCATGTCAGGGGTAAAACAAAATTAATGACAATGTAAAGGAGGCATATAGAGACTCTAAAAATAAAATAAACCAAAACCAACCTCTGGAGAGCAGGTGCCCTGCAGGATTTACCCAGTTTTGCCAAACTGCAGCTGTAAATATTCCCCAAAGCTGATGCAGGATGAGCTGAGCTCCTGACAATAACTGTGTACCCCTACACTCCCCACCTATCACTAAAGAGAAAACATCTTTACAGGAAAGACTGAAGCCTTGGGTTATGTCCAAATTATTTATTTGGAGAGACCATATTAAACTCCCTAATGCATCCATCTTATTCTCCCTGTTCAACTGGAAATACAAAGCTGAAAATCTGAAAAACCCCAGCACCCCAAAGAAATAACAGACAAACCAGCCTTGCTCACATACACAAATCTGTATTTTTTTAGAAACACTGGAGATTGAATATGCAAATTATTAGAATGTATTAATTATCATTAATCATTCCTTCACAAAGACTGGAACTAATTGGAGAAATAATTTGGGAAAATTGAAGTACATGACAGAAAGCATTAGGATTCATTAAGTTTCAATTCTCTGGTCTGTCAGCTTGTCAGAAGTAGATGCCTGCTATTCTAGCAGTACTGGTAAAATACTGAGTATTTTCCTAATCTAGTACACAATTTAACCCTTTTTATAGTTTGTTCTGAGATTAACCACATCTGACATTTTCTGCTAGAAGGCACCTTTACAAGAAAATTTGCATCTCCATTTCTTTAAATCAGCAAAATTGAACTTGCTCAAATTTCACTATAAAGCATTTGCAGGTTCACTATTCTGTATTTATTTACATTATTTGAGAGGTGCCAGCACACATTCAAAAAAGAGATAAACAGCAAGGCATTTGAAGAAGAAGATACATTCAAAAAATACCCACCCTGCCCCATACCCACAAATTCATCTTCACCAGAACAGCCAATAAATATGCAAATATTTTATGTCTCATTATTTGTGGTCCTGCAATAATCCTCCCCATGTGAGCTGAGTTGGTACAAACTCTTGATCCAGCACAATAAGCCCCAGTGCTGCTGTGAGGGAGGAATGAGGGCTGGGCAGTGCAAGAATTCCCTCCTGTGTGTGCCTGACAAGGGCAGCTCACCTGCAAGAGGGGACAGGGACAAGATGCACCATTTAATTGACATTTTTATTCTCCCTTTGAAAGCACATGGTGTGGGCTTTACAAAGACACCACAGCTCCTAATCTGGGCATGGCACAAGTACCAGAGGCAAGATTAAGTGTTTGCTGGAGGCAAACATTTTAGTTGTACACTTCAGTAGCAAGTAGGTGGTTTGTTTTAAAGTTTCAAGACTCAATAAACACAGTCGAGTTAGAAAACTGTGCAGGTAATAGATAAAATTAAATTCAAAGCTTACTGAAAACTCCCCAACTTAAAAATGGAAAATATAAATAGTTTATGTGGCAATTAAGGTTAAAATAGGTCAGACTGAAGCTAGTTTCTATGCTTTAAGATTTCATCCTATTAGAATGTTTTTTGCATACGCTTCAAAATTTACCTTTTTTAACAGAAATGGCTCAGTCAACTGTGCAGGGAGAAACGTGGGAAGTCAAAAACTGTGACTGCTTAAAATGCAGCAGCAGTTGTCTCCATTCTGATCAGCAGCAGCAAGTCTGACATGGTGTAATTTATTTTCTGCATGACTATCACTGCCAACGCATGAAACATGCATAAGTTGGGCAAAGCAGAGATTTCCACTCATTATACACCTACCCTTGATTGAAACACAGCACCTGCACCAAAATATTGTTATGCTCCAAACTCTGCAAGGCAAACTTGGTTTTTGCTGGTGTCAGGAAACATTTTCAAAGACGGCCCTGCTCCCTGCCTGACAGGATGATGATCACCAGCATCCTTCAGAACATTTGAACCAAGAGCTCAAAACACTCCTGGTACTTTCCCCATAAGCCAAGGCCATGCAAACTCTGCAAAGTTGCTTTTTCTTCCAGTCTCAAAATCACAAGCTTGTTTCTGTTCTTTATACTTGACTCACAAGAAGCCCAATTTTACACTTGGAGCACCAGCTTCACATGCTGTAAAAATAAAACTTATTGACACCCCTGGAATGCCACGCCAAAGCACTCAAGAACTCTCTCAGCTGAGCCTGGGATGGGTTTTTTCCCTTGGTGCAGTCCTCGTGATGGAAAAAGCAAATCCTTTGCATCTCACATCTGAAATCCTTCACCTGACTCCTTGTCTTTTTTCCCACTTTCTCAGAGTACAAAGAAGGAATCTTCAAAACTGACAACAAGAAACAAGTTCTTCTAGTGGAAAATTGCCAAGATGTTTGCAGAAAAATAAACTGTTCAAGATTAATTTGAAGTGGCAATTAATAGCATTTCCTCTGTTAGCACACTATCACAATGTTAAGTGCAAAGTTATTTGTGTGTAATGGAAGCAGCTGCATCTTTAATCTAATTTACTTAATAAATGTGGCAAGCAAAATTTGTAGTGGAATGGGTAATATTCTACCTTGAATAGTAATTGTAACTGAAGCCATCTAAAACACAGAAAACCATTAATACTATGAAGTTTGGAGTAGTGGCACAAAGACTCACTTTAATCAAGTTTAATTTCTCACCTGACTGCTCAGGCTGCACTCAAACACTTCAACATCAAACCATCCCTTCAGCACAGGGCAGGCCAGGCAATTCTGTACAGCAAGAGATGGTTTTACCCATCAGCCTCTATCACTAATTGAGAATCAATATTTGAGCTTCTCCCTTTTAAAGAAAGAGCACATACACAGGACTGGGCCAACACTGTAAAATATTTTTCACAATATTCAACTTAAAGGAGAAAAAGCTTTCTTAAAGTGCTCAGTTTCCACACAAAAAAAATGGAATTTGCTATAGAAAGAAAACAGATGTTTTTTAAAAACAATGCTCATTGAATCAATTTTGCTGAATAACAAAATTTTTTTATGATGACAAGATTAACAACAGGGAGGAAAACCATCTTCAGACAGGATAAAAATATAGCCTTCTAAATAAAGAAATAATGAAGTTTGATATTCTTTATCTGGAATTTGAAGCTCAGGTCAGACATTTGGACTGCATAAATAATTCTGATACCACTCAGAGGTAACTGAACTCTGTGGGGATTTTATGCCATTATTGATAGAAACCCCACAAGGAACATTAGACTGGATCACTGTGGAGTCAGTTAAGGGATGAATTTTTTATTTTAAGCACTCCTGGAGAATTTTGCATGTAACTACCCAGACACACACTTTTCATACAATAGCTTACCTTGACATCACCATTTTCAGGAGTTCAGAGTGTCCAAATCCACATATCAACAGTGCTACATATCACTGCAAATACTTATGAACACATTAAACCCCTTACATACCACTCCTCCTCTTCCACACCACTTCTCCTGTATCAAATGCCAACAGCATTCCTGCTGGAAGGCTCAGCAGCAGCCTGTTCTCTTTGGCACAACAAAGGATGATGGTTTTTGATGGTGAGTGGAAGAAGAAAGCAGATTTCAAACCCAACAATCCCATCTTTATTACCACAGCATCAACCCTTGTTCCCACCAGCCCTGAGAGTCTGTGCTAAGGGAGACACTTCTCAGGTGGGAAAGTTAAGCTGTCCAGAGCTTTAAGGTGTCAAAACAGAAAAACAACCAAGTTAATGGAGATCAGAGCAAGGCTGCAAGATGATCCTCCCCAAAAGAGGTTTCCAAAAGAGCAGCAGCGTATTTGACACCAGACTGACAGTGCTGATAAAATATCTTTCTCAAAGCAAGGGCAGCCATTGGAACAAATGCAAGTACAGACAACAAATAAAAACAGGCACACTCTGTATAAGTAACAACTTTATTGTAACTTGATGTGCTGAAACGCAAAAATATTTTCAGCAACAAGGTACAAAAAGTATTTCACCATTAACATCAGCTGATAAAAAAAGGCTGGATGGTCTGATACGACTGTTTACATATCTGAATTCTCTTTATCATTTCCACCCCAAAACAGGTCCAAGTCATTTCACTGGTTTAACTTCTAAAATAGGACTCATTGATCTTAAGCCTTCAAAAACCAGGTTACAAATACAGTGAAGTTCCTTGCAAAACACTTGAAATAGTGAATTCCCTTTACAAACATAGTCCATTTACTGTAAGCAGAAGCCAAGATATGAGACAAGTGTCTTGGCTAGCTAAGGAGCTAAGCTCTGCACTAAATACACTACTGACAACAGACAGGACAGGTAACATTCCATTTGTCAATTACAAAAAAAAAAAAAGGCAATTAAGCTTAGGAATTTTAATCAACTGTAAAACTGAACAAAATTTGACAACATTTCAGGTAGCAGTACCTCACATTTGCAATTCACTGCCTTCTATGAAACACAGTTTCAAATACTGCACATGGCTTTTATTCTCTCAAAGGAGAAGCCTTGCTGTGAGGATTTAAAAGGAACACAATCTCTGTGTAGGTCCTCTACTGATCTCCTGTGCAAAGATGAATTTTATACTAAATACTCAATGTGTAGAAAAACATCAGAACTAGAATAACCTTGTGTCCATGATTACCACGTTTTGACATACACTTATCTTGTAACAGTAAATATTATCACAATTTCACAAAAATATACCATTACTCAACTTGTATCTGTACTACTTATTCCACTCGTTTGTGTAGTTTGTACCTCGGTGAAATTGAATTTAGGAAGCAAGAATCAACATGCAACAGAGGTCAAATGCAATTTGAACTTTTCCATCTCAGTTGTGTACCAAAGAGTATTCTTCTTCACCTTGAAAAATACGTTTTACAAAGACCTTGCACCCTGTTAAATCATCCCTTCATTGCAACAGTTTCCTGTAAAGGCACAATGTGTTCATACTTCTGCATGCAGTAAATGGACTAGGAAATAAGGATTATTTATTGAAGCAACTTCCACCCAAAGCATCTCCTTAGGAGAGGTCTGAATGGAGAAAAAAAATATATATATAATACATAATAGCATTTTAACAGCAAATTGAGTCCTTATTTTTAGAAAGTCACCCTTGACAAAAAACACCACACAGTCACACACACACACACGCACACACACACAGGACACATGCAGGGTTCTCCCCAGAAAAGCACAGAAGTGGTGGTTCACATCTATGAGAGTAGTGTTGGCAACCCAAAACATGGCACCTTCATACATAGGCATATTCCTAACCTGGAGGGAACACCAGGAAAAACCCCCAGGATCTCAGCCTGGAAAAACCTGACCACTGATTATTCCTGATCTGCTGCACTTCCAACTGAGGCTTTAAGGGCAACTTCTTGAGATGTGGGGAATGAAACCAAGTCACTGAATCCAAAGGGGAAGGTTGGAATTATCAACGTCCCGTTCCAGTGAGAACACTGCATGTAGGTAATTAAAGAGGTGAATAATTAGTGCACTCACTTAAGAATACAGCAACTGCTTTACCTTTTTCTCAAGATCTGTCAGAACCTGAAAACATAAATAAATAAAGTCCAATCTGAACAGATGGATCAGCAGAGGGCTCTTTCCTGTGGGTGTCACACACAGTTCACACTGCCTGGCTCGAGCAGGGGACACTCTATGATGCAGACAATCACAGCACAGTGTCTGACATTTTTTGGTACAAAGTGTGCTATTAGCCTTGAAAAAAAAATCCTAGAAATCCTTAAGCTTTCCATCTGATTACTGTAAGTTGTTGCTTTAGAACAGGCTGACCTGGGCAATCATTACAGCATTAAATATTCAAGTCACTTTGCACGTGAGCGCTGTGAGCTTTACAGTGATGAGGATGAGGAGCTGTAGTCCCAACACGTTACACAGTGCAGCAAAAACATGATTCTGGAATAAACACCTTCACCTCCTGTTGTGGAGAATGCTTGTGAGACCTTATCTTAGATAAATATTTAAAAATTGATAAATCTCTGTAAATATATAATTTGATGTCTTGTGTATTATTAAAATTTCTGATTTTACACTTTAGCCATCATAAAGATTTAGCTAGAGGGTAAGAAAAAATTAATGTTTAGAGGTTTTAGTCTTCAAAATGGGACTGGGTATTTTTTTCCAATTTACCTTTGTAAGTGGTTTACTAGATGCCAAAGTATAAAATTAAATATTCTTTCCTCTAAAAATTTCATTCAGAGCAAGTCAGATGAATCTCAGTGAAATGAGGATGGAGAAACAATCTGAAATTCTTCCTCTCTCTTCCCTGCACGACTTTTTTAACAGGCAAACTCAAACCCTTACACAAAGTTGTTTATAAATTAGGTGAGATCTCCTCCCATTCCCCACTGTAAAACCCTAATCTTCCCCCCAAAAAAAGAAATACAGCATATTATCACTATTACAGTAAACTCAATGCAATAACTCAGGGAACATTTAGAGTGTGCACTACTGCAGACTTTTCCTCCCAATTGTAAACAAAGCTATCAAACACTGAGGATGTTGATATTAAAGCTAAGGTTCATATAGTAAAGAACTGGCCCATGACAAGCAGTTTACAAATGTTTCATCCTTTTCACATTATGCAGAATTTCAATACCATCCACATGATGCAGAATTTCAATACCATCCACAATGCTAGTACAATAACTGAAATGCAAGACTGAGCAAGTCTCTGCTTGCAGATACCATCTGACATTTCAGGGAAATACTCCTGGATGTGTGCACAGCCTCCCCAGGTGTTTGTGGGAGCCATGCATGTACATCAAGATGGGAAAAATCCCCTCAAAGTTTTTACCATTCACATGCCTTTTTCAAATAAGCGAAAATATTTTGTTACTTAAATATGAAAGCTCGCAATAGCCACCTTCAATTGAGTCTTAAAAAGACATGCCTTTCTTTTCTAACAAAACTAAATCCCATGTGGCTGTGGGCATCTTAAAATGTATCTAAAAAGTTAAGCCACAATTACCTGTACCTCATTAATTCATCAAAAGCAAAATATATATGTACCACACAACATACAAAAGTTACACATTAAAAGTGCATATTCAAAATCCATTTGGCCCATTTCCTCAATTTACATTTGGTCATTCTATGCATCCTTGACTTTTCTATGCAACCATACACTGGGATATATTTATTCCATATAGAACACCATAACCATACACTGGGATATATTTATTCCATACAGAACACCATTCCTTTTCACATTGAGCTCCTTTACCTCTTGTTCAGTTCTGCATTAAATGTAAACTAATGATGGACCGTAAAGAAACACAAGCAAAAGGTTTATTCTGTGTTTCTCTTCACCGCTTGGACAGCTTTGACACACACACAATAAGCATTACAAACTGTAATGAAAATACATTTTTGGGCCAAACCATTGCATATTTGCCCCCACAATGAAAAATAAATTATGTTCAAAGCAGTATATTGCCATAAATAGCCTGTGGGCATTTGCTGAAGGTAAACAGGCTCTCCCTATATTTAGCACTTGCCGAGGGTACATGATGTGCCTCTGGTTCAAGTGCTTTTAATGAGAGGCCGGCCAAAACCTTCCAGTTAGCACAGGACCAAACTATAATCTTTTACTTTTTTTCTTCTGAAAATAATGGAAGATCCCTTTCAAAAATTACTCTTCAGTTATCAACTTTACTGCATTATGGAGCTAGTGCAATCCTGCAGAGCCTAGTCAAAAAGACAAGGCACGTTAAAAAATAATAATAAAAAAATCAAGATACATTAGACTATATGGACTAGAGAGTCATTGAAGATAATTTAAGGCCTTTCAGTGAATTAGAGTAATCAGTCTAATTTAAAGCTGAGGATTAAACCATAAATTATCCATCTGAAAAGCAAACAATAGGCTTTTTCAGCTTCTGTTCTGTGGACAAGGATAACAAAAACTCTTGTTATGGTTTGTGAAAACACCTCTGGACAAGGAGGAGTGGAGTCAGTCCAATTTCTCTAGAGTTCATGGAAGATCTCAGGACTGTTTTAGCCGTTTGCGTGGAATGCCAAACTGTGGACACTGTGCAGACGCCAGAGCGCGAAAGGCCTCGGCTACTAAGTGAGGGTGGGAGTGGATCATGGACTTCCAGCCTGCAGTTTCCATTATGTCTGTTGCTTGGCTGAAAACAGAAGCATTAAGAACAGTCACACCATTTTACAAACCAAATGCACAGTGGAGAAGAGCAGGCAAGGCAGAAGTGCTGCAGTGAAATATTGTGGGACAGACCGTGGATGCCAGGGAGGGTGCCAACAGAGAGAAGCAGCAATTTGCAATTTGGGTATGGAAATATAATCAGATGTGGGACAAAAGGTACTTGTTCTGCTCTACTCAGTACCAGCCAGACCTCAGCTAGAGAACTGTGTCAGAATAACCACCTTGAAATTGCTCATGAAAAACAATAAAGAGGAAAGCTAGGAAGAAAATGAGGTCTAGTGCAGAGAGGAAAAGCAAGGGAAGACACGATAATCTCATTACATAAAAGGGCATGCTCAATTTGGGGAGAGAGAAGGATGACAAGATGAATCAGCTGAAACTGCCTCAAAAATGATGTAGTTCATCTCCTAGAAAGAGCCATGAAGGCAGATTAGCTGGCTGGCTCCAGACCCCTTCACTGGGAGCCTGCAGTCTCAGTCTCATATTGAGAACATTCACTCTTTTTTCAGAGCAGATGATGGGCCACATTCAAAATAGCTTTCAATGGCCACTGTTGATTTTTAACTAACACAAAAGCAGCAACAGATTTCAGCAAGTATCACATTGATACCTAGGAGATAAAAAACTGTCTTTACTCAATGTATGTATTTACTTTTTGGTTAAATAACAGGAAAAAAAGCAAAAAATTCACTTTGCACATCAAGAATATTGTATTGGTTGGGTTGCATGTCACACTGACACAGGACAGATTTGTAATTTGGAACTAATATGCATCAAACCTAAGTTCCCATTGCTCTGCATTTTCACAAGCCTTTTGTGAGCACCCTCACACTGTTTCAGGAACATTATCTAGCATGAAGTTATCAGCTGACCTCTACACCACATGATCTCTAATCTTTGGTAGATTTCTAATGCAAGCCTTTACTCTGCTGCTGCAAGTGAGTGAAGGTAAGGGCCTTGAGAAACAATACTGAAGTTCAGACTCCCTGGTGCCCAGAGTCAGTAAATTAAGCCAGGCCCTCTCCTATTATTTCCCTGAATTCCTGGAGATGTTTTAGCTGAAGCAAAGATGACCAGCATGTTAACTAGCAAACATTCAAGACAGAAGTCAGCTCAGGAACTTCCAAACCACTTGAGAAGAAATACATCAAGTAGTTACATAGTTATGACTCTGCCTTATCTCTATTACTGATATTTTACTATTTACCTTTCACCACCCACTGATTTTCCACATCATGCTCAATCACCATGACTATGAAACCTTTTTTGTTTCAAGGAGAAACAACAATTTAAACTAAGTGGTGCAACACAGGCTTTAAGTTCTCTGGAGATTCTGATAGAAATAAGTGCTCCACTGCACTGTTTGAGCCTACTGCCAGCTATTCTGCAGCTGGCTGTCTTCCACTCTGTGATTCACTGGAGCTGCTGCAATCCAGAGCCTGAGCCACAGTCTCAACCTATTTCCAGTGTAGGCAGGAGCCCTCAGAGGGACCTGACTGACGAGTTGTGTGGCCTCCAGAGCACTTGTGCTGGCATGTGGGAAGGTGCACAAACACATCCCCAAAGGCAAAGAGAGCAACTGCCCTCCTTTCTGTGGAAATACTGCAGGCTCAGACTGACCCAAGCAAGTCTCAAAACCACACTGGGGTTATCACTCCTCCAGGCACAAAGCTGGGTACTCATGAGAATGGTTTTCTCTATAAAGGCTGCTTCCATCATCTCACAGCACTATGCCCCTGGGAGAGGGAATGAAAACCAGCTATTGTTAGGATCCCACACTGGAGAGCAGCTAACATTCCCTGTCATTTAAAGGGGGAGTCACAATCATAACTGGGGTAGCATCTGCTGAATCCTACTTTACTTACAGTCAGTGACAGGCCTCAGTAGTGTGGAAATGAAGCAACAGTTCTTAAGATCTGCAGTCTACTTAGCAGTGTTTGTACAGAACATCGTGGGGCAGGGAAACTTACTTGCTATTCCAGTTTTTCCCATCTTTACACCCAAGTTGTCTAAGAACACTGCACCTGCAAGAGAGAAGAGTGCTAATGAGAAATTACACCAAATATAAACACAAACATATTTAGTGAGTAATCCAAGTATTACTTGCCTGTTAATAAAGTCTATTGCTTGTGCTTTTAGCTGCTCAGCGCTGTGCAAATCTGCGAGGATAAGAATGTCAGCAACATTTTCTACCGAGAGGTTACTACAGAGTGCTTCCTCACACATCACCTTCAGCCGTTCCAGTGCATACTGGAGAGAGAGAAAAACTGCACTAATCATTCCTCAAACTCATTCCCTCTGTCCTCATCTCTACAGTTCTTTAGACACTTCCAGCCAGGCTTGGTGTTTCCCAAGTTTAACATCAAACTGCTTCCCCACGGGTACTGCACAGCACAGTGTGCTGCACTGGACAGCTCTCAAATGGAACACAGGCATTAGGCTTGGCATAAATTAATTAAAGACCTTCTGACAGAATTTTGATCAAACAACAAAAATAACTAAAAATCATTCAGAAGTTTTCATTTCACTTCTGCTTGGAAATGGAGGAGGAGCAAGGAGCCAAATGAGCATTGAACAGGTTCACATCTCTAAGTGAGGGGCAAGAAATGATACAATGGAGTTTCATCAACTACACTGTTTAAAACAAATTTAATTTAATCCCCAACCTATCTCTGAATTTCCCAACATCCCTCATACCTTTGATACATCCTACAATAAATTTGATGGGAAAAAACTGCATTCCCATATTACATTTTGCATTAATAAACTGTGCTGCTTTTTTGAAAGATGTCACAGTCTGAACAGGTTTCATTTTTATTTTCTGCTATTGCAGACAATCATATATCTCAACCTTATAACAGTCAACCTCATATAATCAACCTTATAATGATCTGTCTCTACATTTATCAATTATGCCCTAAATCAAGGCCAGCATTCAAAAAAACCCTTAATTGCTGAGCTGCTATAAATCCCTTCATCTCAAAAATCACAGCAGAAAAAGTATCACAAAGAACAACAATTTTAAGAGTAGACATGATCCCAACAAAGAAGAGATGAAAGATTAGAACTATTAGGTTTGTAGGGAAGACAATCATATTTCTAAAAAAATTTGATAATAAATAAATACCTGAAACACTTCTCTTTAAAAAAAGCCTTATACTGCTAAAAGAATCTATTTTTAGCAGTTTATCAGCCTTATAATGCTAAAAAAAAACCTATTCTTTCCTATCTTTCTTCATTTCTAATGAGACCTGCTCCTCATGTTTTAAAAAAGCAAAATATACATCAAACAATCTGAAAATAATTTTTTTTTAAATCAACATTCCCCAAGCAAACACCAGATTTGGGAAGTTTGGAGTCAATTACTTACTTTGTCTGCAGCTGCCAACAAATTGTCAGCCATTTTTTCAAGGTTTGGTGCTTTTCCTGTGTAAATGAATCTCATCATTTCTTTAAAAACTTCAGGGTCTACATCATTTATTTCTACACGATTCTGGTAAAGAAGAAGAATCAATAAAAGTCTTTGAAATTTAGCTACAATTTCAAAGTGAATATTAAATATCAACTGCATGTATGCTACAAGTTTTCATTCAACATCCATTATACAAAATCCTTACAAATTTAAGGTAACTTTTAACAATGTTAAGCCGAAAGCAATAGAAAAAGCTCTTAAAACTTAGGTAGAAATCAGCTGGAAAAGCCCCAGCAATAAAAAAAATTGCAATTTTTTCCTAGAAATGCATAACTCTGGAGTCTATTGCACAGAATGTACATAAAAATCAGGACAGTTTCAAGAATAAAAAAAATGCTTCTGAGTTTTCAACACAAAGACAATGTGTTTGGAATATCAGAAGTCAGAGCAGCAGACAGAACAAATTGAGCCATTCTTGGCTCAACTTAAACTGAGTCAACACAGCCCAGGTTTTGTTCTGAGAACCCAAAAAGCAAACACACTGAACTGACATCACACAGCTGAAGATTGCCATAGCACAACAGTGGCACTGCAAGCTTGACCAATCCTGCAACAATATCCCCTACAAGCAACCAATGAAGTGGGAAATGATGTCAGAGATGTAGCAGCAAACCCCAGACTTCTGAAAGGAGTATAAAACTCCCAGGCACAGGAGATGTGCATGGTCTGGTTTCCTGTCAGTGTTTAGGGGGAGGGCTGCACAGGGGATCCAGTGCTGGTGAAGGCAAAGGCCTGGCATGGCACATTACTCGAGCTGTGACATCTTTGGGTTTCTTTCAGACCAGGAACCTCAATAAAATGCTCCCAATACTCCACTTCCACCTGGGACAGCTTCCAAACTGGAGAGGTGCTGGGAAGGAGAGTGACCCTCAGCTGTACCACAGCACCACGTTCACCGACGTGTTTGTGCACACAAGTGGCATCTTGCAGTTTGCAACACCAAATGATGATCACCTATCATAACCCTGCTGTGAGAAGATCAGTTCCTCACCTTTTCATGGATGCTGCCCATAACCAACCCACTTTTGATAATTCTTCAAGAAAGACACAAACAGCTCCTCGCTGTGGGAGACATCAAGTGCATAAAAGCAGAAGCAGTGCTTTGCTGATTAAGAAACCATCTATCCAAAACACTTACACAGGTCAAGGGCCTGCAGAAGCTGTGAATGAAAAGGAGTTTCATTCCACTGCCTGAGAGTTTAATTCCAGTCATAATCCACCTCTTGTTTCTTGGTTACCATAAAAAACACTTCAATACTCTACAGTAAAACCTTAGTCAAGTCTATCAGGTGATAGGAGGATACAAACTGAGGCAAAAAGGGGGCAGAGATTATCAGGTCAATTACACCAGTAGCTAATGTTTAAAAACACTATCTAGGGCAGATACAAGTATCTGAAAAAATCCAAATCCTCCAGCACCTCTCCACTCTTTCTACACAAACTCCCTCAGAACTCACCAGGACAGATTCAGGAACTGTCCCTCATGCACCATAAGAACCCTCACCCTCCTCCATCTGCTCTGCCTCAAGTTTTCTGCAATGTGTTCCTCTTTCACAAGGTACAAATATTTACATGTAACATATCCAGTGTAGCTTACCTTTTTGCTTTCTTCCATTTCATGTTCAAACATTGCATTAAAAACTGGAGATCGTGCTGTATCAAGAAAAGTAAATATTAAATATAATCAAATTTTAAATTTATGGCAATTTAAATTACAAAATAAAAGCAATACAAAAGTAGAAAGTACCTGCAAGGACAGATTTATGAGCTTTGAATTCTTGTCCTCCTACATAAAAACTGCAATCTGTAAATCTTGTTGTTTCCCAGAGATTCCCTAAATCTTCTGCTAGTCGACATTCAGGTACCTTCAAAGTGTTTGTATTAGACTGTCCTGATATATTTACTGAGTCTTGGACCACGCTTACCTAACAGAAAATCACAGCAAGACAACTCCTTCATAACTGAATGCCAACAATAATTAAATCACAGTACCTATTGCTAGAATTCCAACAATTCCAAAGCAAAGCAAAAAACAGTGAAGCCTCTGGCATTAGGCCAGAACCCTAAATAATAAACCAATGCTTTACAGTTTACTTTTAAGTAGCATAAAACAAACAGGGCTTACTCTAATATTGTGTACTTATCCAACCAAACAAAAAGAGAGAGCACAATACCACATGCCACCTGACAGAAATGCCAACATCAACAAGGACAGATACAGTTCTTGGAAAACCAGTGGGAACAAAAACAAGTTAATGCTATTTCAGAGGTTAAATTAACAGTTCAACACTTCATCCATCTCAGTAAAATTTACGCAATAAACAATTATATACAGATCATCAGATCACATGGTCACAGAAAAGTTTCAGAAGAACAATCTCTATAATTTTTCAATATCCCTTATTGTACTGACAGTTAAGTTTATACATAACCTACATTGTGATAATACAAACTAAGTGCCAGTAACAGCTCTTTCATTATTTTAAATTAGTCCAGATGAGGCAGGAACCACAAGTAATTGTTTTCCAAACAAGATTAAAAGCCATTAAATTCAAAATACAAGGTGTAAGTAACTTCAATAATGAAATGCATTCTAACAGGATATAACTTCTATACAGAGCTAGTCAAGAAAACTAAAATATGTGCATTTTAAGTGAATATTCTGCCATTATTCCCCATATTTAAGTCTTTCATATAGGAATTGAACAGGACAGCAGCACTCCTTGCTGCTTTTTCAGTTATCGTCACATACCAAGTTCTTTAATCAGTGTGTTGGGAAAACAGAAGAGCTCAGCAGGTTTTGCTTCTCTTGTCTGAGAGCACAGACCTGAGAATAAAACCTTTGTAACAAGCCATACAAGATCTTGATCACTCCAACTCCCAAATACAGAAAATTAGGATTAAATCTTAAGAGAAAATGCTGATACTGTTAGGATGAGGGATTTGGTTGATTTCCAAAGGCATCTGGAATAAATCTGGCATAAAGCAAAAACTGCACAGCTCAGCTTCACAGAAAGTGGGAGCACTGCAAGCCAAACTCCAGAGCAGAAGAGGAGGAGGATGATCCAATTATGACAGCAGCTTGGGGATTTGAATCACTGCCTAATTCCCTGTATCATCTCATACCCCCTTGTGAATACAAGAAATTCCTTTTTATTCTTCCACCTTAAAAAAAGAGAAGAAACCCAAAGCACAGCAAAATTTCCCTTTCACAGTTGGACTGTACATTTATAACATTGAAAAAAAAATCTATAGAGCTATTTCCCAGTTTTCACACACACAGTGATTTCAAGAGATATACATACACACAAGGGAAGTTTTAGCTTAGCCAAGCTCATCTTCTGTTGCCAGAGGAGAGTTTTGCTTTTCCAGAGCCTTGACTCAAAGTTCATGGTCCCAGTTGTCCACACAGCATCCTCCTGTTAGCTACAGACAATTCCTAGGGAAAGTCATCTACACACTCTTTATGTGCATTTAAACTGATCTCTGACCTTCCAAATTTCTGGTTTGGAATGGTTTCTAATACACACTGAGAGCTGGGCAACACAACAATTTGCTACAGGCCATCTTTTTAAGACATAACCCAAGAAAAGTTTTATTCAAATCTCCCCCACCCCAGTGACCTGGAGTGTATTGTCCTTTAAAGATTCTAAATGCAAAGGATTACAGGGGTCTGACCTTTCCTATCTCAGTCCAACGGCCATAAATCAAGTGCATCCTCTTATTGTTTATAATTTATTTAAATAAAGCTGAAATCCAATCAAGTTAATCCCATATAACTATTGAAAACTTGTCAACTTGAACAAGTTCTGTGTGATGACACTTAACACGGATAATGTCCAGGATATTCTAGATTTTGAGTATGCGGTAATCTGATGGTAAGGGTGATATCAATGATTCCTTGGACTACTAAGGCAAGTAAGAGACCTGTGAAAGCAGAGAACATTCGATTCCATTAGCAAATGGAACATCTGAAAGTACTTTCAGATTATATGGAAAAGGAGAACTCAGTCAGAGACCAGTGTGCCCAAATATCTGAAGTTGCATTTAATCCCAAGTTGCTGCTGGCAGCACCAGACTTCACAGAATATTAAACTTAACAGCCCCTCAGGTCTCATCCAAGGGCATATCCAGCTGATCTTGAGAATCTTTGGCAACACAGAATTAATATCTTTGCTGCCAAAGACAATCAAATAATCAAATGCAAGCCAACAGGAAGAAGGGCCCACCAAGAGACCTTCACTAAATACCTGCTACATCTGACAAGTTTTATCAAGCCAAGTGCAGTAGGTAAGAAGTGGTAAGCCAGATTTCCAAACAGGAAAAAAGTAGGAAGGCAAACATGGAAATCAGAGCTTAGCAGTAAAGTTGTAAAAGGACAAAAACTTCAGGCTTGTCTATAGAAACAGGTCCTTCAAACAACACCTGTCATTTCTAAAGACAGCTGAAGGGCTGGTATCACACATCCAAAGAAAGAAATTCTTAAAATATTTGGATTTTCAAGTCTTTCCTTCACCCTGAAACAAGCCAGAAGTTATTTTAACATGTTCACTGTGAACAACTAAATGTTTTGCTTCCTTCCACATTTATAATCAGGGTAGGCCCAACACTTCACAAAAGCTACTCGCATAAAAGCATCAAGATATTTTCATAGGGAAACAGCTAAATTCAGTGATTAGCATCAGAATTTAAATAACAGTATTTCTCTGTGGAAATCCAGTATTTCTTCTAGTTATATTTTTTAAACAAGCCTAATCTCTAAAATTAGAGTGATCTATTCCAAAACCAAATGCTACTTTTAAGAGCTTTTCATTTACATCAAAGTGCTCATTAGGAGGACAACTTAAGAAGAGAAAATACTCAAAAGTATCTTTACAGAACCATAAAACACTTGTTATATCTGCTTTTATCACCCAAATAATTGTATTCATAACAAATTTATCATGCAGCTAATTTAACTTGTCTAAGTGAAAATAAGATGCACTATATTTGCAATATCTAGTCTCAAGGGCCACATTTCAATTATTCTTCCTACCCAGCATAATGACATATAATTAAATTGTAATCTTGCCAAGACAATTTTACACATTTCCTGTAAATACACAGATCAAAGCAAACTTATTAGCAGTTAGAGCATCTATCATCCTCCTAAGTCACTAATCACTTTATGGCAGCCCAGATAACCAGCCAATGTATATTCAACATACACTCCACTTACACTGCTACTTTCTCTGCTTTCCATTTTTAACACCAAGTAAGCTTTTTACTGAAATTTAATAGGAAAATTTAGGTTATGGATATAAATTATATTATAGAAGAAGGAATCCACAATACACCATGAAGTTAAATTTATAGAACAGCTCTCAATGTTAATTTTCAGTATCAAGCACACCTCCTACAAAATACTTGCATTCTCTCAGAAAACAAAATGTAACAATTAGTCAAAAAATTATGTGTTTAATTTACTGGAAAGACCTGATCATTGGTTAAAGCAAACAATTAGGATATTAAAGGAATATAGATTCTGACAATCAATTGGGTTTACTTTTATAATGTGAACCAGTAAGTGAACATTTCCATCCAGTGAAAACCAATCCACTAATTCCAAATACAACTTCTTTAAATAAAAGTGACCTCAGTAAAACAGCATTTCTCTAGACAGCACACAGCAGCCACCTCTGGCATAAGTAATTCTACAGTCAATTCTGATGTAACTGTGGCAAATTCATAGAGAAGTCCAGCAGTTTACAAGTGATCAATTCAATATTCTACACCTCAGTGTAAAAGCACCAAAAAATAAAATAAAATACAAACAAAGCAATGTATACTTTACCAAGTTTATATTTTTCATAAGACACTTTTAGAGTATGTTACAGTTTAAATCAACATAAATCTCTATTTATTAGAGCAGGAAACATTTTCTTTAAAACTTTATTACTTAAAAATTAATACCCACCTCACAAAATAATGTAAGCTTGTCATCTGGTAGAAGACCATTAGCTTCATCTAGTAAAAAATCTCTTCGGATAAATTTCTTAAACCCCCAGTCCTTGCCTTGCACAAATCGATAGGCTCTTTGGCTTTCTGATAAAAAATTGTGTACAAAGACAGCAAGTTAAAGGAAAATATTAACTAACAACACCCAATTCCACATCAAGACTAAGTGGGAATAAAAAAATTCATCAGTTTCACACATTTGGATCACATGTCAACAGAACTGATTAAAGCCTTTTTAATATTGTAATAGTGTTATTTTATAAAACACTTGATAGAACTTAGTGGAGCACAATTTGTAATTTGAACCATATCCTCTCATTACATCTCTCAGGCACCATCCAGCACAAGGAGTTTTTCAGTGAGTGTTTGAGAATGCCAATGTGTCAAAACAGGAACTGTTCAGAGGGAAGCACCATTACAATGAATTTGTCACCACAAACCCATCCTGACAACGCTCTGCAGTTGTCATAACAATCTGGTTTGACTTCTTCCTGAAATGGAAAATCTTGTTTCACAGGTTGAAATGATTTTGAAACACAGTAAAAGCATTAAAATAGCAAACCAGAAATGAAAGCTTTCAACTACTAAACTATCTTATGGTCATAAAAGATATTAATTATATTTATCTTTTGGCCCTATTTATAAGATTTTTTTTTTTAATCCATCAGATTTGCGGTGACTACACAACTTTTTTTTTCTAAAGCTCACAGCCAAAAAAGAATTCCCACAGTCATGTCAGTGCAAACACATGTAAATCCAGTAAGATCACACATTTTACATGGCTGGTTGGCTGAAAAGTGGCCACTTGTTGCCTAAATCAAACCTTTCTATTCCAGGAAAGAGCACCCTACACTTTGGTTATTTGGGAATGGCTTTGAGAATCTAAGTAGAATAAAGCACATTCTGAATTAAATTTAGAAGGATTGTTCAAAATGAAGACAGCAAGAATACTGAAATAAGAGCAGAGGGGGGAGTGGGGAGGGGTCTTATGAAGAGTTCTTTCTTCAAGAATTTTTCTTTCATTCCAAAAAAGCTGGGCAAGGAACTCATCACCACTTCATTTGCTGTACACAGAGTTGCTTCAGCTAAAGAGAGTACTTCAGAAGTTTAAGTCAGAAGTTTGTAATAAAAGCAAAGTGTTCTTCATGACAGAATCTGTTAAAGTACCCTTCCTTCTACAGCCTCCAAAATAAAGCCATCAGCAAAGCCAGACTTCCCTACACTATTGACCTTGGCAGCACCACTGGAACACACTGCAGCATGTACCACAGAAAACACACACGTGTCACACACTGCCCTCACCTCCAAGAGCTGGAAAAATTCTATTCAGAACAGCTCTTCACTAGGATTGCATCAAGCAAAATACCCTGTAGAGATTTTTTTTCACTGTATTTTCAGAATACACTGAGGAGCTGCCACGGCAGGAGGTGTGAGGTCTCTGTCCCTGTCACACTCCTGGATCAACAAGCCTTTGCCCGTGCAGACCACAGCAGCAGAGGGAAATGCACTCCCTCAAGTGCAGTGTGGGCAACAGCACAAACACACAACACTGCTGATATCTGAAATCTGTATACCAAGGAGGAAAAACACGTTTTAAAAAATATTATCCAGGTTTTCTCGGCATCTGGATTAGTGTTTTCACACTTTTACCAATTTTTAACCTCATTACCTTGAATTAAAAGAAAAAAAAATCAGAAATTCACATTCCAAAAGCATTCACAAATTTCTTCTCTAAATTCAGCCCAACTCTTTACTCTGCAGACTTAGATTTTACTCTTAGCAGCAACAAATAGTGTTAACCCCCAAAATTAAGAACCAAAATAGAGCAGCACAAAAGTGCAAATGTATTTTTCTTCTAATAAAGTCAAAATGCTAGTTCACTAACATTTTGTTTCAAACATTTTGTTTCACTAACATTCTGTTTCATACACGGCTTCAACCCTTGAAGCAGCAGCCTATGCACGAATTATCAATTTACAAGGGACATTGGAAGTGGGGCATTATTTTCCTGTCTCAGTAAATACACAGCACCCAGAGAAGCAGATGGCAAATGGCTGGAGAGTCCAAGAAATAAGACTTCTGTTGGTAATTTCCCAAAGTGAAACAATATTTATAACTCCTGTGGTGCCAAAGCCAGCACAGCCACTATTGCAGAAGCTGCAGACACACACCCACTCTCAGGATTTTTAGCACTGCAGTGGATGATGAACCAGCAGAGACATGATGGGTCAGGTTTGGGTGTTTGCTACACACAGGAACAAACAGGTCACTGGAGATTGGGGTCCTGGGGGACAACAAATCAACAAGAACCCACAATGAACCCCTAAGGCAAACAAAGGGCCAGCAGGACCTGGCTAGAGACTGAAACTGATTGCCCAGACAAGCTGTGCAGTCTCCATCCCTGGAGATCTCAAAGCACCACAAGTCCCAAGCAAAGTGCTCAGGCTGACCCTGAGCCTCCAGAGCTCCTGAGCAAACTCAACAATTCTGTGCTTCTCTGATTATCTCCAAATAGGTTTTGATGCAGTTTCACATTTTATATAAATACCAACCCACTCCAGGACTGTGTCCAGTCCAGATGTACACATCCTCCAAATGTACACAAGGGTAGCTATGATCACAGAATCTCCAGAAGAGGAAGTTTGCAGGGACTGAAGAAACCACCACCATCAGTGTAAAAGGATTAGTAGAGTGACACATGCAGGTGAAACATATATATTTACCTCCCTGCCAAAGAGTCCAATAATTTAAGTTTGTCATTTGAACTCAGTTCTGTGGATTTAGTTTGAAGATTACAAGTGGGCCTAGTTACTTGAGGAGAAATAGCATGACCTTTGGGTATAAACACTGCAGAACTACAGACTTTCTGCAAGAAATGCAGAATTTGCAGCGAAACAGCACCTGAAATATCTCTAAAGTCCTGGAGTAGAAGAAAGGAAGAAAAATAGATATTTTTCATATACAGGACTTGTAGCAGAACAAATTCAGTGCAGATCAGCATTAAATTATTCATTTCCACAAGAATCCCAGCTTTCCCAAACAGCATTTCCAATGAAGGTTGTGCTCACAAGTTTGAAACTAAGAGCGTTCCATACATTTTTCATATCAACAAAACAATTAAATCACCTGTTATTTCAAAGTCTTCTAAGTCCTTTGGTACATGGCAGATGTTTTTAAACTGATTACAGTGTAAATCAGCTGAAATAGATCAAAATATAGTAAAGGATGCCTAAAAAAATCCAGCCATCTCTGCTTATCCTAGTTAACAATGGAAATCAAACACTTCCAATGTGGCTACAAATAAGCAAATCCACCTCTGCTAACAGGAAACAAGAATAATCTGCTGGCAAAACCAAGTGACAAGGACCTGAAGTGACAGCAGTTGGCAATGTCCTGTAATTTATACTGCTCAGGATAGAATTAACATAGATCAGTGATCAGAAACGTGTGAAACATGAACAGGATTTTATAATTATGTTTCTAAGAGGAAATTAAAAAAGGTATTTTATAAAAGTTTATCTCAATATTAAATTCTGCTCTCAACTGAAAAAAGTAACATTGCTGATGTTCTTACAAAACCACATTAATATTCCCTTACCCATTGCTTTTGTTTCTTCTCTTTTAGCATTCAGCAAGGAAAATTTGAATTTTGCTCTGACTTCGCTTTTTGGACAACTGACTAAAAGCAAATACAATGACAAGTAGTCTTTGCTTTCATCATCTAATCCCTTTGGATTCACTCTCAGGCACCTGTAAAAAATGGAGAAATGGTAATTTTTTAATGGTACCCAGAATAAATTCAGAAATACTTTTACAAGACACAATCATAAATGCTACTGAAATTAATGTTTCCTTTGAGATTGCTGACATTTTAAAATTAGAACCAATCCATACCTACAGTAACCCTCCAAGAAGTGTCCAAGTTTTAAGATTTACTTTTAATTTAACTTTACAATTTTTGTGAGCAAAATAACCCCAAAACAAAACTCAGAGCACTTGCTCAAATAAAGACCTTACCACTTCATTTTGTCATTTGGCCCTGATGAAAATGTAGAACTCTTTAAAACTTCACCCATTTCTTCACGGCAAAAGCTGAAGTTATTAATGGTCCACATGTATGAAAATTTTACTACTTTAACCTGAACAAAAGATCAGAAAATGTTAAGAAAATTTAATTTACATATCAAGCATTAGCTATGAGAACTACTTAGATCATCAGCTGTATTTATTCAATATGTCAATAACTTTAGTTTTTTTTTAACAATTATAATGACAACAATAGAAAATGAAGGCATTGGCATTTATGTAGATTACCTGGGTGTAACACCAGCTTTCAGCCACAGGTCCACTGGACATCTCCCCAGGAGGAGGTGGGGTGGGAACCCTTGACATTGCCACTTATTGCAGGTTTATAGTATCAAGAGAGCAATCCAAGCTTCAGCAATTCTCCTAAAAAAAGGAATCCATACATTCTGTTCACCCTTTTTAGGCATGGGAAATACAGAAACTCCTATTACTGTGTTTACTAAATGATGCATCTGAAAATTAAACCTGAAAAGAGGACAATGGCTCTGCTGGGTGTCACACATTAACAACCACTGGTGCTCAAAACCTGCAGGCTGAGCCCTCACACAATAATTTATAAAAATAAGCACCTCTGCATCACACACCACCACTAATGACAATATTTCAACACCCCCTTTGCAAATTACCACTTTGGCCACTCCAGAAGTGTTATAACTTTCTTCAGGCTCTCCTCCTTTGACTTGCAGAGTGCCCAGAGCACTCAGTCATCAGTACAATGTCTCAGGTTCTCACCCAGACATAATTCACAAGAACACTCAGCCACCTGGGAGGAGAACAGGTTCACACAACCCTGACATTTCTGAATGGAGGGTAAGAAATCAGACCTGCATTTCAAGCAGTATTTTCCTTCACATATCTTTAACACCAACAGACACAGCTGAAGAACTATAATAACACAAACCCAGAAAAAAACAGTTCCACTCAACTCCCAACAAAAAATAAAGTGATTTTGTTATGAATTACCAGTACCTAACAGAGCACTGCAGCTCCTCCTGCCCACCAGGAACTGAGGCACTTGCCCAGATCCTCACACCTGGCTACACAGCAGCAATTGGGCCTGGCCAATGAAAGGGTGGCAGTGATGGGGCAGCTCTGGGTTCCTGGCTGCTTCTCCTTTAAGGGAGGGTTTGCTGTCAGCTGTGGGCAGATTCCTGTCACAGGCACAGCCTCCCACTTAAGCCGCTTCATTAAATTGCTAAAAAAGTGAAATGAACCCTGATCAAACCAGAAAAAATCAATTATTTCTGCCACAAAACATTTTCTCTTAGTGCAGAAAGTTTCTTTAAACATATCCTGCTATCACTTAGAAGCAACCATCTTTCTGCAACATTTGGCTGCTTCACTGTACAGCTCTTTTTAGCTGTGATAGAACAGCATTAATTGTCTTCCTCAAAAGATGTGATTGCACATCACTAATCATGATGGAACTCTCCAGGGATGGAGCAACACTTAGAAACAAGGTTTTGTGCAAACACTGGTAAAAGCCACTGCAACTGCATGTACAATTCAGTCATGATGTAACAAGTTCATTATTCCTACAGGAAGAATTCTGCTCTGTGAAACGCTGTGATCCTCACTGGATGTTTTCCCCTCTGCCTTTCTGGTACTGCTTCTCACTCATGGTATGAAGCAGCCCTTCCACATCAAAGCCTGCTGACAGGTGATTGCTCTGAATCACTGAAGAGCTTGAAAAGAAAGCTAATTCTCAGTTTTTACCAGATGAGGAAGCAGATGCTTTATAATAACATGCCTTAATGAATCTCTACCAACAGATCTGCTATGACAGGGTGAAAACAAAATACTGAATAGGTCTCCTGTAAGATATGGATCCCTGAGACATTGAAAATTAATCATAAACACAATTCAGCTGTTTTTAAAAAAATGAGTTCTCCCCAGATAAAACTAATATTTGTGGCAACATTCAGTACTTCATTAGTACTTTCTATAAATGAAAAACCAACATCATCCCTAAATTTAAGATAACCAAACTTGTTTGCTTCATGTTTTTTCAAGCAGGAAACACATCTATTGTGCATGTTTGTGTTTACATAATTTTTGCTTACACGTTTACAATTGGTTTTGATTCTATGTACAGAACCACCCAGAGTAAAATTCCTGGGAAGGATACATATGAACTTCTGCTTTCATAAAGCAAATATTAGCACTTATAGAACCATTACTTCTGGAAGCACATCCTACTCAGTGGTGGCAACTGATGCAATGGATTTAGAGACAGAACCATCTCCTGAAAGGGTTACAACAGCTTACCTCAGCCTGACTGACCTTGCTTGCTGCTCCTCGATGCTCCACAGCTAAAAGCAAGAGGAATACAGCCCATTCCTTATTCTGTCATTTGCATGAGAGGCACAGGACTGTCTCTTCTCTCATCTGAACCTCAGTTCTTCAGGCCATCAGACCAGTCAGCTCCCAGTAACCATGAAGGAGCAGCAGATCTGAGCCAAATTTGCTCTGAAGGGGTTTCTAAATTGGAAAAGCCTGAAAATATCTGCTGTACACAATCTCTTTTAAGAAATTGCTCACTGACCTTGGGCCAGCTACCAGTAGTTATCTGCCCACTCCCATCTCACAGCTAAATCAGCTTGATTCACTGAGAATTTAACTCTAAGCAAAGGTAGTTATTTGCAATTATTTTCAGGTCCATCTGTTGCCTTGTCTCTGTACCTGCTCTACCCATGGCAGCTGTGCTTCAGAAGCTGCTTCCACCTGCTGCATGGCCTGTATTTAAAGAAGGCCTGATTTTACCCAAGTACACTTCCCAGTGATCCTTCTGATCAGCCTCAGCTTTTTGTAAGGTTTCCCCTTTACAGCACTAGCACCAGACGTGATTTTCACGACCTCCTGATACACCTCTGAGGAACAGATTAACACTTCACTTTTTTTTGCATGGATTTACTAAGCCAAACACATTTTTAGACTGAGAAAACTGGCAGAAAGCAGTAACTTTAAATCCTT
Organism: Setophaga petechia; assembly: GCA_024362935.1. Lineage (NCBI taxonomy): Eukaryota > Metazoa > Chordata > Aves > Passeriformes > Parulidae > Setophaga > Setophaga petechia. The sequence continues at coordinate 5,612,383 of JANCRA010000005.1, forward strand.
GATACTTGGAGTCTGTGTTGAGGAGCTGTCTGTATTTTTTAGTAGGTCTGAGCACACAACTTAGACAAAACAAAGGACCAACCAAGACAAACTGAATAATGGGAGAATGAATAAACAGAGCTTCTGATGCTCTGTTAACATGTACCAAAAGGGAGAAGGATGGAAATGGTCCAGCAGTACTGCAGACCTGCCCTTCATTTTATTAAATCAATTAATTGGGATTTGGGTGGGGTGATGTGCATATTTACCAGAGCTACAAGGTGAGAGAGAACACAAGCTCTCAAGATGCTGTCCTGAAGTGTAGAGGTGTTTGGAGAAGGACTTTTGCAGTCTTTAGACTGACAGCCAGACCACACTGAGTGGCCATCAGTGGTCACCAGGGCAGAGTGGACCCTGCACAGGCAGCCTGAAGGTGAGAACAGAGATGGGAACCCTTTGTTCTACAGTGCTCTACGTGGGGAGGAGGCTAAATACTACTCTGAAGAAATTGTTTATGAATCATTGATCAGCCACTGTCATCAGCTCTGACAAAATGATTTTCCAAGTACCAAGCCCTCATCACAGCCTATTAGGCCAAATGGTTGGGAACAGAGAGAGCTGCAGTTCACAAAACCAGTCAGGGAACGACTGGGTGGAATTCAATCAGTGAAGTGCAGGAAGACAGGTCTGCTATCTGCAGGATGAAACAACTCAGAGGGACAATTTTCATGCTAGAACCTGCATTTATTACTCTGCAGGCTATCATGAACAAAGCAGCAGAAATGAGGGAACATTATCAGACAACAGCTCCAAGAATTTTCAGGCAATGCTGTGCCTGTCTGGACATGGCCCAACAAACCAGTCTGTGTGGCCAGGCAGAAATGTCTGACCATCAGGGCAAACATGCACTGGGAACAGCAAAACAAGCTTTAATGGATGGGTAAAAGAAGTTTCTGGTTTTCAAAAGGAAAATGAGATGCATTTTTAAAGGGTGTCAAGTTCCTTTGTTGGGAGTTTTTTCTAATGAACTGATATACTCATACTGAATGTTGTACAGCAGCCAGTGCTGATTTAATTCAGAGTTTGTGTTCATTGTCTTCATTGAACACTTAGTGTTCAAAAAAAAAAAAAAAGAAGAAAAGGTCAAAACTTCTCTGCTTGTACTTGCAGACCCCAAACATGATGGGTTTGTCCCTTCTTCTACTGGTCTGTTAAGGAAGGTATTGGCTTCACCTGATAATCACTCTGCAAACAGACCAGATTCTGTTAAATTTGGATCATCTAGGAGCTGATCCTCCTACAGTGAGCAAGTAGGCAGAAATAACATAAAAAAAGGAGATTTCTCTAAGCACATTTTATTTAGGAATTAACTGAAGTGCCCTCCTAGTCGAACAAATATTTATGCTGAACTTAAAGCCATGTGAAATTGATTATTGTTAATTAATTACCTGCACATACAGTGTCAAGAAAGCACAGAGCACCTTCCAAAAAACATATTTGCACAGATTTTCATCAAAAGCTGTATCACATCTCCATTTTCTCAACTTTTAAGAAGAGATCTTAAGATTCAAAGTTACTTCCTATATCAATAGTATAACTTTCAAAAATATTGTCTCGTTTCCCCTGTCTGAAATTGAGTATTTATCAACATTATTCTAAACAAGGTTACTTTTTAACCTCTCGGAGCTAGACAAGAGCCAATTCCCAGTCTCTTACATCTTGTGCTGGAATTATCTCAACTTTTTCACTGAAAAGGTGACTAGCTTGTTAAGACAGCACCACATACACAAAGAAGAATTTTCTAGGCCCCCAATAATAAAGCCACATAATACTTAATAAAGGTGTTTGAAGAGCTGCCCTGTTAGGAGGATGCTGGCCTGTCTGTCCTGAGGAGCAGGGGGCAGATGCCAGGACCCTCCCAGGGCAGGCACAGGGCAGCAGGTGCACACGAGGGGCTGCACACTGAACCATGCACAGCAATGGTTCACTCTGGCATTTCAGGGAGGGACTGCAGCCCCAACACTGCTGGCAGCATGGCTGAACAAACTGTCTGCTGCAGGGTACCCAACACACTCCTAAAGTCAAATCCAGCCTGCCAGAATCCAACCTAGGATGGTTCTCCAAGGAAATCAGTGACCCTGTCCTGCTCCCTCAAGGATGAGAAGAAAAGCACCTTGTGAACTCAGGGATCAGGTCTTGCTGAGCCTCTTCCTTCCAGCATCCCTTCCTTCCATGGCTCAGCCTCCAGGATCAAAGTGGCTCCCTCCAGATTCACACCAAAAAATTCCAAGTGCATGTACTGCATATTCCACTCAGATGGTGACAATCTTTTCCTGAGCACAAACTGCAAAGCTGTTGTGAATTAACTTCTTGTCCCCTCTCTGGAAATACTAATATTTCATCACTGGCTGAAATAAAGATCCCCTTCTGAAGTTTAACTGGAAAATAACATTCTGTCCGTCCAACTTTTTATTCCTAGTAAATACAAAATTTAGAAACCAAATATAGTTTATGAAGTTTTGAGGGTCTGGCTTTAAAAAAAAAAATCCAAAAAAAGTCCTTCTTCATTCAGTAAGATCAACTCCCAAAAATCCATTCAAAATAAACATGGTGTAGTTACAGGGACACTTATTTAATTTCCTCTCATTAAATGATCAGTGAATAAAGTATTACATGGTATTATATTATTACTATATAAGTGTTTTATATAAAACTACCAATATTTGTTCAAGGAATCTGTTTCATTTTTCAAATTACAAAGAAGGCAAATTCTTGGGAAAAACACCATCTTCCCACATCTTAGCGGAGGAAGAATATATTTATTAATATAAAAATGAAGGAAACAAACAAACTAAACCAAAATAGTTATGTCTGAAGCGAAAGACATTCTAAGGCCCAAGACAAAGTTATTTCTGCACTGCCCCACCTGGACCCAGCTGAATCACACAGTTCTAGGCAGCATCAGCTTATGAAGGCCAGACTATTTAAGACTGAAAAAAGCCACGTTCCTTTTTCATTGATCACAGAAGGATTTGTGTAACAGCCACCCACCACCTGGGTCACACTGATTTGGTGGCATGAAATGCCTATGGCTTGAAATTTTTTTTTAAGAGTTTGTCTTATAAGCTAATTAAGCTTACATAAATGCCTACGATTTTTACTAGTAAGTAGAAAAAAAATGAACTTTTCAAGAAATAGGATTGTTTTCTTAATTAGTAGGATTTGCATCCCTTCACAATTGATCTTTTTGAAAGAATTGCTGCTGCATTTCCTAAACAGCTAACTATTAAACTAAGTTTCCTGCTGGATGATCCACAACACAATAACAGATGCCTGAAAGGTCTATTAAGCTCAGGCAGTTTTCCAATTTGTTCAGTTATTATCTCCTCTGAAAACACACTTACAATATACCTACAAAAATTTAAATACAGCATTCAGCATTTATTGATTTTTTCCATCACTGCATCATTTAAGTGAACAGAATTACTCACACTCACACAATTGCAATAACATATATCCATCCCCTAAGTTAGAAAACTTATAGGTTAAGGAGATACTAGTTTGTGTTATCTGTAGTACTTCTAACATGAAAAATTTCTCCTTTTTGGGGCAAAAGAAGGGAACAGCAGTTGGGTTACACACAGGAAACCCTTGTGACAGTTACTGAAGAGGCAGCCTATAACACTTAAAGAAGGTTTGAGGCTTTTTTAGAACACGATATTAAAAAATGTTTATTTAAGTATATGCTTGCTCTGGAACCACACAACAGCAACTAAGTTGACACAAACCCAGCTGTGGGGCTTATATCAGCTCTGGATGCTCCTGTGTGCCTCATGCTCACCATGCCACCCTTGCCATCCCACAGCTCTGATAGAAGCCTGTGCCCTGCCAGGAGACACCATCAGCAGCCACACCACCAGCCAATTCATGACTCCCTCCACACTTTTCCAGTGAGGAAAACAAATACTGCCATGGACTGGGGTGTGACAGCTGAGAAACTCCATACACACCCTGTCACCCCTGCCCGGGGACAGTAAACTCCAGCAGAGAGAGGGCAGGCAGCTGGGGTCACAGGCATCCCAAAATAGCTGCAACTCCAGAATGTAAAAGCACATCCTCACGGTGCTTCCAGCAAAAGGGCCCCAGCGAGGCAAAACCCAGCACGTGGGAAATGCCCAACTTTTCAGAGGGATGATGGTGAACCTCTGACTGATGACTCTGAAGTCAGCAGCTCAAAATTAGCAAGGTCATACTGTTAGTTGTAAAAACTGTAAAGTTGCTTACATGCTATTTTCAGGCTTTTCTCTCAATTTTCTTTCCTATTCTAAGGCTTTGAAAAATAAAGTTCAATTTTACCTCAGCTGTGAGAAAGCCCAAGTGCTCAGCAGAGCTGGAGCTAAAACTGTCTAGTTTACATCAGCCAAACTCACTGATAAAAATCCCCCAGCATTAGCCTTGCATTATTGTTCTGTAATACAGAAAACCCACTGTGCCCTGTATTAGATATCCCAGACCATCCCCTACAGCAGCCTTCTATGCATTTCCCTGGAGAAGAAATGCAAGATTATTTCTTACAGCATTTTTCATTTTCATTGCCCAGCCTAGTTTTACAGGACCCAAAAGAGGTGTATTTCCACCATGATTCCTCTTGGGAAGATATTCTATTCAAATAATCTATTGCTGTCAGGGTTTGTTTCCTGGTTTACAGCCAAACTGATCTTTTCCCCTCCTTAGTTTCACTCCATTACTCTTATTCCAACAAACCATTGACATGTGAAAAGTATATTAAATGAAGACATTTTTTCCCTAAATGCTTCAGTTACACACAATCAAGAGTTCACCAAATCAAAAATGCTAATCTTTACTTTTTTCTTTGCACTTGGAACAGGAGTTTGTTTAAGCCAACAGAAAGCTGATGCCAATTGTAACAAAGAAATATCTTTCTCTAGCAGATTCACAGCTAGTCTGGCGTGGTTTGGGTTGTTTTGGTTTTCTTTTCTTTTAAAATCCATCAGATTTGTGGAAAGCCTGTATCTCTGGACAGAGGTGCTGTATTGTCATTTGCTGCAAAGGAGCTGTACAGAGCAGTAGAAAGTTCTCCTCATTAACTTCTGCAGACTGGCATCACCTGCAAAGCTCACATTGAATTGGTACAACTGCTTTCAGCAGGGAAAAGCTCACACTCACAGATGCTCTCAGGAGGGGGCTGATCAGTCATTTGTTGCCCTGTTACCTCTCATGGCAAAGCAGTGGTCACATTTGTGCACACAGCTGCAACTTGGAGATTCCTAGAGTCACAGCTCATTTCAGGCCTCCTCTATGCCTGAGTGTCAGACTTAATGCAAAAAACAAGTGATACTTTAAAGCTAGGAAATAGAGAAAAAAGGCCTAAAACTCAATTCTGCCAGAGGACCACACTGCATTTGATGTTAATTTTCCCCAACAGTCTTGAAACTGAACTAATTCACAACAGCTGACTAGAAAGACATCCTAGGAAAGACAGGTCAAGAGGTAGAGCAGCACAAACCCTTGCTTTGGTGAATATGAAGCAATAATCTCTAAAAGCCATCAATGCAAGCAAAACTTAACATCTCAGGACTGGACTGCAGCTAAACTGGTTTAGACCCACAGAGATAAAGGAAATCCTAAAAGTTCATAGAATCCTAGAATATCCTGATTTGGAAGGACGACTGAGTCCAGCTCACAAATTAGTCCAACAGAAACTGGCTTCTCAATTTCAAAGACAAGCAGACAACTTCTACCATTCAAAAAACATCCAGGTACTGTTTTGCTTATGCTTCAGACTTTAAGAACCATTCTGATATAAACTGTTTGAGATCCCTGTATTCACTACAAAAACAATCCAAAGCTTGGCAGTTTCCTGTAAGCCTCCCCACTTACACACTCTCAGTTGCTCAAGCCAGAAGGATATTTCCCAAGCAAGCAGCAAGGCACAGAGGCTGGCACAGGCCTGTCGGGGTGGCCTGGCTGTGCAGTAAATAGATTTGGTTTCACCTTGGGTGCTGTCAAACAAGGCAGACCAGAAGCAGATCTGAGGGTGCTGCTTTCTGCCTCCATGCACACACAGGAGACACAACCCCGCAGTGAATCATCCCACCCCACACACGCAGCAAAACGCTCTCCCAGAGCAGAGAAACAAACAGCAGGGAAAAAAGAGATTTACTACCAGGAAATCAAGAAGTCAGCCAGCACCAAGCCCCTCTCTACAAGTGACTCTGGAAACCTCTGAGGGCTCAGACACTGTAATTTATTAGTAACCCAGACAAACACTTGATGATGTTACTGCCATATATCTTTCCCCTCAGCACTCAGTGAGCAGAGTCTCACACTTGTTGGAGGGGATGGCACCTTTCCAAACACAACTGCTATTTAATCGTTAAAAATCATGCCTGGCCTGTAAAACAATATTCAAAACCACTGGCTACAGAATAAAAGTGGATTTTTCTTGATGATCTTATTAATATAACTAATCATAGAAACTAACTCTGGGTATAAAGTTTGCCACACACAAACTTTGAGCAGTTTACTGCCTATGGAAGCTTTTCTTTCACTTCTAGTTATATCATGCTTTCCTTCTCTCTTCCCTTCCTCTTTCTTTTTAAAGGGGAAAACCCCCATTTCAGCAGAATGTTACTAAAAATGCCCTTTTTTGCCATAAGCAAGACAGGACCTTCCCTAATCACAAGCCTCTCATGAGATGCAACAGTATTAATTCAAGTATTTGAGATTTATTTACTGTATTTTTTACCCTGGATCAACCACCTGCCCAATGGATTTTGCAAAACTTGCCTAAAATGTATTTATGCAAACTTCTTCAGTATAAGAAGTTTCAGTTTCTTAGAAACTGTATCACCCATTGCAACACAAATATTATTCTGCTGCCGTTTTATTTTAAATTTGCTCACTATATGCACATAAATAAACAAAAAAAATCTACCTTGGCATATTCTGCAGAGATCAGAAAAACCCACTGAAAATAGATTTCATACATTTTATTCCTCTGAAACCACCATATGCCAAGTGCAGTGCCAGATCCAAGAGTGAGATCACACCCACTTGGACAGTGAGTACAGCAATGCATTACATTAACCTGCAATCACACAAATCAGCCAGAGATTTCAGACAGCTTCATCTTCAGAATAACATTTTCAGAACTGAGATAATATGACTTTAAATAAGTTCATGTAGACTCTATGTGGAACTTTCCAAATGCATGAAAAAAACCAGCTAAAAAGAGGTATAAATCCAGATGTACACAAATAATTGCTGCAAGTAACTTTGTACACAGCACAGACACATAAGTTAAAATGACTATTTTGTCCTGTTACAAGAATAGTTACTCAGCTTGATATGCAAATATCAGTGAGCCCACTGGTACATCTGATACTTACAAAAAGGAGCTAAGATTTAGTATTTTCAATGTATATTGCTCCATCCCTGAAGCTGAAGAAGCTATATTAACCACTCATTATATAAATTCATTACAAACAAGTTCTGGTTTTGTCTTCAAGAGTTTTGATTACAAACAAGTAATTCTGAAATTAATCTCAGTTAACAAGGAATCTGTTTTAAAATTTAAGAAAAACTGCCTCTAAAGAGTGATAGTTTTGTTGCTGAGGTAATGTCTAGATATGAAGTAATTCAGAGCCCTATTTTGAAGACAGTAAATATGTGTCTCCTCTAAAGAACTTAGAGGAATTTTTAGCTAATCTAAATCACTAGATTAATTTATTAAGTGCTTGAAACAACAAATAACTTCTGTTGAGATTTTTCTTCGACTTAACCCTGTGGTTTTTAACTTAAACTCTGCGTACTGAAATCATCTGTATTTCATAGGCTACAAGCCATGCTAATGGAGAAAGCAGATTTATCAATTAGAAACCGAATATGAATAAAGAAAGCCAGGAAAATGAAAGCTTTTGTGAACTTTTCCAAAGAAAAAGTCAGCATGGAACAGAGCTAGAAAGTAGAACACCAGAGGAGAAAGTTACACCAGCTATTCTTCAGGCCAGAGGAGCTCAATTCCAGTTGTTCAGGAAGCAACTGCTGATGCAACCACCCCAAACCCTTCTACAGACACCCAAAAAAAAAGCTTTCTAATTAATTTGCTGAACATTCAGCACACAAAAAACCAAGGCATTTGAAAGAAATCAAGTGCAAGTCATCACCCCCCCATTTCCTTCATCTCCATTCGCAGCCCTACTCACAAATCGATTTTGCAAAAGACTTGACCAACTGGTAAGTGAGCTCTTGGGAGGGGACCAGCATTAAAGGAACTACCAGGAAGGAGGCCAAGAGAAAGCTTGGCTCCCAAGTTTCACCCAGTGATCCTTTCCACTGCACAACAATAAGAGGTTCCCACCCCATGAACTTTGGAAGTTTCCCAACTGCTGGAGACATTTACTCCACCAACAGCAGCACTGCCCATGCCAAGAGCTACTCTGTTGCGTTCTCCCTGGCACACAAGTGCTTTTTCTTAAAGCACACAGGTAAATTGCACATCAAATGATACTTCACCCTTGAACTACTTAAGAATTCAAGTCACAGTATAGTGCAAGGAGCAAATGCCACATGAGCCACGATGGATGAACTGATGCAGACTGTTACAATTAAAAGTAGCATGGGTAATATTCTTCAGCAAAAAATGAAGTAATAAATGGGAGATGCAAGGCAGTATCAAGGATAAGTAATCTAATTCAGGGAATCTGGACATGTGAGCTCTCTGGATTATTCCATGCCAATGACTTTCTGAATCAGCTGAAAGAGTATCTGACTTTCCACTACATTTCCCAAATGCTATATGCAAACACTCATCACAACAACGTTGACAGATACATGCATGGGTGCAAAGTGTTTCCTTGTACAAAATATAAAAAAACCTTGTAGCTGATAAAGAATACTTTTAAGACGGGCTACCAAAAAACACATTGGAAAGCCATTAAATTTGATAAAATGGAACCAACAGAGTTGAGGTTTCTAGCTGAGGGTTTTTAGGTTAAGCTCTCTCCAATACTGAACATACACTCCTGCCAAAATTCCACCACACAAGTTGAATAGCTTAAACATTACCAAAATTCCACATTTATGCAAAATACTCTGTAACATAGTTACACACACTTCTTAAGAAACCCACTGAACTAAGGCAAGCGACCATCTTCTCTCCATTAAGAACTACAACATCTAAATCACCACCACTAAAACATCTCCACCTCTCACAGAACTGCAACAAATCTCCACTAAATACCGAGCACAAGCAGAATGAAAGATTTCCTACTTCCATGAGAAGGGACAACTCCAATAGGAAGTCTTTTGATATGAGTGGGATAAGAAGCAACAGAATGTCACAGGAACATGAACTGGAAATTTTCTCAAGGAGTCAATGGAAGGAAGGTCTCTTGTGAAAATGGACATATTTTGTAGAGGGGAAAGGGAATTGTGGAATGGTTTGGGTTTGAAGAAAACTTGAAGATCATTTCATTCCAAACCCCTTCCACTGTCCCAGGCTGCCCCAAGCATGATCCAACCTGGGCCTGGACACTGCCAGGCATGGGGCAGGCACAGCTTCTCTGGGCACCCTGTGCCAGTGCCAAGGTACAAGAGGCTCTTGGAGACCACAGGCAAGACCCTTAGTCAAGCACTGAGGCAAGTGCCTTCTATTCCATCCCAAAAATGCAGAGCCAGGACATCCAGGACAAAATGCACAGTCTTCATGCTTTGATTGGGAGCACAGCATTTCGAAGATCCCAGGATTTCATGACTACAGATACCAGGTTGCTGCTTCTGGGAAGTGTAACAATCTCACTTAAGACTTCCTTAGTCTCAACCAGGTTTTGCTAAACGCACAGGAAGCAGACTGCTTTTGACAAGGAGACAGAAATGCCCATAAGGAGCATATGAACCTGTCACAAAAACTGTGAGAAAAAAAAACACCAAAAATAACCACTTGTCATCAACATGAAAATATAACAAAAAAAGAAAAAGCAGGCCGAGGTGGTTTTGTAAGGCAAGACACACAGAAGCCTACGCCTGGGCATACCAAAGCACCTGGAAACATTCAACAGGACAAATTTCAAATTACCACCACCTCTAAAACTGCATGGGATGCAAAGAGAAAAAAAAGTGAACAGACGTGAAGAGATTGTATATGAAAAACAATGCAGACTGTCTGCCAAAGCAGGCAGAAAACCTGGGAAGAATGAACGAAGTGAGAAGTTAATGAGATTTAAGTGCAAGTCAACTGTTTCCTGTTGCTGTCCCCAGCTATTTCTTCTCCACTCCAACTTACGTTGATAATGACAACTGGTTTTATTCTCTCTACTGTATATTTATGTTCAGGTGCTTTTAAAAGTACAAAAAACAACAGAGAAATACAACCGATAGAAAAAAAAAAAAAAAGAGGAAAAAAAGTAGTTTTATGTGATTTCAACTGAACATGCAAAACTCTAAACAGCATGCACTGACGGCTGAAATCAGTGATTAGGGCCAGAGAGAAAACTTGGTAGCTTTTCAAATTCATTTTATATTTGTCTATAGCATATACAAGTTTTTAATAGCAACAAGTAGCTTGCGCCGCCTATGCAAGTACAGAATGTAATTCTTTATTTTCACTGACAGTTTAAAAGCAGGCTGCAAAGTACCAAAGTTAAAAGTTTGGCAGAAAGCTGTTTCAAGGGAATATAACACCAAGGATATTTCTGGATATTTAAAATCTCAGATTTCCAGAAGAGAGTTAAACGCAGTTTCTGCTGATGCACCACAGCCTGACGAGTTTGCAGCTTTATACACAAAAGGCATATTGTTGTAAAATTATTTTCCCCTTCCTGAGTAAATATCCCCTTACAGAGTGAGGGGGAAATAACCATGCAATAGACACACACTGGAAATCCTTCACAAACATTTATGGTTGTCCTGGCCACACATCCCAGAAGGCCCAGAGAGAAGCCAGGTAAAATACTTCTAGAAGTGACAGTAACTGCTAAGTACCCCTCTAAAAAGGGATATTTATTTCCAGAAATAATACAACTTCTAGCAAAAAACAGAAAAGGAGACATTTTTTGTTAACCTTTTTTTCTTATGGTTAAAACAAAATGCCTTGGCAGTCATACAAATGGTTTAGCTCAGAACCACTGTGGTAAAAATTCCTGTAACCATATGGGATATCTATCAAAATAATGCTGTCTGCAGAACTGATAAGAATAAGGAAGGACCCTGCTTGACTCTGACACAGATTGTTCTTCCTGGCAGGGTCAGGAGGTTCGAGACAATCTCTTTTGTCCAAATACTATTTTTATGACTCTCGACACTTATTTAGAAAAGAAATTAAGAATACAGCCTCAAAGCAAAGCTACGTTTTAAAACGGATTGCTGATTTCGGTATCCTACAGTTTAAAAAACACCGACACTTCAGCCTGAGCGATATCGGTATTTCCTTTGTTTTGCCGTTTTCCATTCTTTACGGTCTTTCTCACCTACTTCTGCCCTCGAACAGCCTCAGTGTGATGCAAATCCTCCCCGGACTCCCGGGAATCTCAGCAGACGACATCATCAGGTGAAACCAGCCTGACTCAACTCCACTTCCTGACCAGGGCTAAGATGGTGCGCGCCGCCGGGGAGCCGAGGGGAGCTCTGCTCACACACCATCCACCGAACCCTGCCACAAACTTTGCCGCAGCCCAAAGACGGCGAACAACCAGAACAACCTCCCAGCCAACACCCCCCTCCCCCGCCGCCTCCTTCTGCTTTCTCACACGGCGTCAACTTCCCACACCAAACCGCACCGGGGGGTATTGAGGGCACGGGCGGAGAACACCGCGCTGCTCCAGGGGCTCTCCGCGGCCGAGCGGCGGGCAGCGCTCAGCCGGGGCCTGCGGGAGCCCGAGGCGGGCACCGCTGGATGCGGGGATCGCCGGAGCCCCGGACAGCCGACACCGCCCGGCCCGGCCCGGCCCTCCCGCAGCACCTCCCGGCGCTGCCCGAGGCCACAACAAAGGCTTTTCCCCCTCACCCCTTTACCCCCGGCCCGGCACGTACCGGATCGCGGCGCTGGCGGGGCGGCGCGGCGGGGCTCATTCCGCCGGGGCGGGGACGCTGTGACGGTCACCGGCGCCCGGCGGGAGAGGAAGGCGGCGAGCCCGGGCGGCGGCGGAGCCGCATCGCTGCCCCCGCGCCGAGTCCCGCTGCTCCCGGCCGTGCCCGCCCCGCGCTCGGCACCTCCCGGCTCCCGCACGGCCCCGCTCCCGCCGCACTTCCGGGAGGGAGCGGTCACGCGGCCGCGGGACGCGCCGCTTCCATCCGGGAACGCGCGCGGGGCGGGGCGGGAGCCGGGTGGGCCGAGCCGAGCCGAGCCAAACCAAACCGAGCCAAACCAAACCAAACGCTCTGGGTGAACGCTGCTGGGGACTCCAACGGCTCCTCGGGGCTCACAGAGCTACCCTAGGGCACATGGTGCAGGACCGTCTCCCGACGGTTCTGGAATATCTCCGCTCCTCACCCTCTCCGGGCAGTCTGTTCCAGAAAGGAGCTCTGCTCTTCCCCGTGCTCCAGTGGAGCTTCCTGTGCCTTCCCCTGGCCTCGTGTTCCCTCTCTTGCCCGTCCAGAAGGATGGGGCGCCTCTCCTGAGGGGCTGGGACAAAGGGATTGTTTAGTCTGAAAAGAGAAGTTTGGGGTGACCCAATTGTGGCCTTGCAGTACTTGAGGGGAACTTACTGGGAAGCTGAGGCAAGAATGTTTACATAGCACGTAGTGGCTTGACAGGGGGGAACGGGTTCAGATGGAATGTGCGGGTTTAGATCAGATATTAGGGGGAAAAAATAAAAATGTTGAAGGTGGTAAGGCCCTGGCACAGGTTCCTGTGGCTGCCCCATCCCTGCAGGTGTTCAAGGCCAGTTTGGACAGGGCTTGGAGCCCCCTGGGATAGGGGAAGGTGTCCCTGCCATCACGGGGTGGAGCAAGATGATCATCAAGGTCACCTTCTAACCCAAACCATTCCTACTTGGAACCACCAAGAAGACCGTGGTATCATATTCTTGGCACGCCTTTTAGGTATTTATACACATTAATGAGGTCCCCTCTCAGCTCTCTCTTCTCAAGGCTTTACAGGCCAGGCCCAGCTCCCTCAGCCTTTCCTCATAAGAGAAATGTTCCAGTCCCCCAATTTATCCTCATTGCCCTCCTCTGGACCTCTGCTCCAAAAGGTCAGCAGGGCTTCTCTGAGGACTCCTTATTTACTTATTTTTATTTTGTTTTGTTTTACAGATGATGTTGACCTGAAATTGACCTGAAATTGACGCTCACAAGCTCCGTCTCCTCCCAGTAATGGGGCTGGAGAAGAGCCAGTCCTCAGTGACTGTTCCCCCACGTACAGGGCTGGTGTTGGGCTCTCAGCTTCTCACTGTGCCCACAGATCTGCGCCAGGCTGGCACAGACACTTCAATATCTTCAGTCCACAGCCCCTGACCAGGAATCTTCTGCTCCCTCCACAAGTGTTCACCACCCAGCAGTTCTCAGACCTGTTGGTCAGATCTGTTTCCTTTAGAACCAGGTGAATTTCTCTACATCACTGAAGTAGTTGCTTCTAAAAATAAATGGTGTGATAATTTGTAAATTACATGCACAGTACCGCAAAATTCCCTGTGGAGGTCTGAAAATAAAACTTAAGCAATATGTTTTGCTTTGTTTTTCAAACAAACAGGGCTTTAAAGAAAACATCCTCTATGGAGACAATTAAGACCCAGTGACACCTTAATTGCTTCTCTTGAGAATGAGCACTAAGAATACACACAGAGAGCATTGTGCTGTGTAAGGATACCCAGGCTAGCAAGGTCTCAAAATCGATACAACTGCATTAGTGAGGCTCAGAGCCCTGGATAATTCATCCTGCAGAGAAAAACTGCACTGACAGGGCCATACTGCCTTTGGTAGTGCTAGTTCTCTCAGAACTATTTCATGAACCTGTTCAGCACTGCACTCTATTTTCAGATGTCTCAGCGTTTTTTGTTTATTTGGAGTCTTTTTCACACCAACCCTTTTAGGAAACAGCTTTACATCCACAGCCAGTGCTTACACCATTTAGTGAGCAGGATTCTTGCAGGGGGACCAGGCTGCTTTTATGTTGCCCACTACTTAGAAGAAAACACAGTAAACGTTTGCCATTTGTGAGAAACACAAACAGAACACAGAGTATCAGAATGTTTGGTCTTGTGACCTGAACAGTTGCGTGATTGGAGATTGTTACAACTGGGAAGTGAAAGAATTCTGAATTCTTTCATAGGGCAGAATTCAGTCACTCTTAGTGAAAATCAGGGGTGCATTCCTAGTTGTAACTGAAGAGTCTACAACAGGAATCTTAGGATTTAAATAGAGTAACTTGGCAGATAAGAAAATCAGTAAGTGAATCTTCGTGTCTAGTAACCATCACCTCCCTTAGATCCCACTCTAGAGAAAGTCTGCAAAGATGAATCATTAACAGAAGTTGTGGAAAACATGCATATTTGCCAGCAGTCAAAAGGTGAGATTACAGCTCATGCATCCCTTGGGCTGAAAAGTTCCTGTGCTCCCCCTCAGATATTGTGGGGGTGTGGGCACATGCCACAGCAGGGTGTGTAAATAGGGACCAAGCAGAGCAGCTGCCACCTTCCAGATCTGGAGTCTCCATTGGTTTTAGTAGAAGGTTAACTTATTTTCCTGTACTTCTCATCCACTGCTTACTCCTGTTTCCTGCTCTTCCCCCTCAGATTCCCTTTTTTTTGCACCCTCTCAGTGCTGAATTAAAGTGCCCCACGCAGTGTTGGTCTGTTGTGTAACACTAAGGTGAAATTCTGTCACTTCAGGAGGCATCAGAGTGATTTGCATTTTGGCAGCACTGAGTGGGTCAATTGAGATAAGTCACCCTTCATGCTAAATGTTTTATACCAAACACAGAGTTTGTAATCTAGTTATGACAGAAATGATAGAGAAAAACAAGGCAGGGTGAAGTGATTAAGCAGACTTCCAGAACAAAGATTTTGGCAGAGACCAGAGGAAAGACAAAACTTTCCTGGGTCCAGAGTGAGTGCCCTGGGTCATGGTTCCTCTGACCAGGCAGGAGGACCCACAGGAATATACTCTTACAATACACACCATTTTCTGGCAGGACTTTGGTGTTATTTATACTTATCAAAAAATTTTCACAGAAAGAGACTGTGCTAGTTTATTTTCCTTAAAACTCAATACTAAATGTATTTCATTTCCAAATTACATCCTGGGAAACTATATTTCTAAAGACACCTGAAGAAAGCACAATGGCTGTTGTAGCTGTTTTTAAATGTACACACAACCAGCAGTGCTGACTCCTCTATTTAGACTGCCCATCACTTCTCATTACGAAAAAGCTCTCAATGCACACATTTCTGCATGGGGAAGGGTTGTTTAATGTGAAAGGCCTCTAAAATAATTTTACTTCTTGCTCCTAGAAAGATTAAGAAGGTATATAAACATACAGCTATAAAAGGATCAGTATGTGGAGATTTTCAGTGCTCCAGTCTGGGCAGGCAATACAGTGTGATCGAGTTTCTGGCTGTTGGGAGTTTCACCTTAGATAAAGCCCTCAAAACACAAATTCTGTCTGCTGTAGTTTTAAACGTGGTATTTCTTGTGCTTCTATGTGAAATATGATTTATTCTATCTAGGTTGTTGATGAGATTTCTTCACCCTTGTTTTGTGGTATGAGGTGAGCTGAATTCAGCTGCTGCACATGGTGATGTTAACTCCCAGGGCCTGTAAATAGATTGGTTTTAGTATTACTCCCACAGATTTAAGGGAAGTACTTGCATATGTAAACATGAATTGAAGTGATTTGCAAAATGCAGTTGTGAGTGGAAGCCATTCTCCACTCAATAAGTAGTCACATTTCAATGGTGAAATTATATCCTAATTACAGATTCATCATAAATCTCTGAGATATTTCTGTTGAAAGGAGCCATTTATATACATGTGTGTAAGGATATTGCTGCAATAAGTTTTCAAGATCCACAACAGCATTATGTCACTAAAATAATATTTTTGAAAGAAATTAAAGACAGGAATATTAATTTAATCTGTTTTTTAATCACTGTAATTATTTCATTAACATATTCTAGAGAAATCCATTGCAAGCAACCCAAGAGAGGGCAAGTATTACATGATTTCTGTTTTCTTTTCCTGTCTGTTGTCCAATTGTGAGCACTTTCTGGAGGAATCATGATAAATCCGTAGCATCTTATTTCATTCAACCCTATTTACTTTTAACAGAGCCAGCAGACAACACTGCAAATGTGCTGCCAAGATGTATGGGTGACTTTGCATTAAGTAAATGCAAAGGCAGATGTAGCTGATATAAATCACTATTATATGGGCAGCTTTAATAGAGTGAAAAATTTCAGCAGGAAAGTTTTTTGTCTTTTTGTAATGGAGGGGCTTCGGAATTTGAATTGCTTTTTGGAATTTAAAGTTCCAGGGTATAAAGATATTACTCAATTTAGAGTGACTTTTCCACCTTAAATTATTTTTATATTTTCCTGGACTTCCTTTCTGAAAAAGAAAATAAAAGAATCAAACTGTTAAGCCATGACAAACAGCTAATTTCCTACAAAGTGGTGATACAGCCCTGAAATTATTCAGTAGTGTTTGAACAGAATGGGTCTTTACTTGGAAAGGTCAGTGTTTTGAAGCCAGCACTCTTCACTGTGAAATATCTGCTGGTTTTGCAGGAAGGTTTCAGCAAAGATGCAGTTTCTCCTGAGGGAGGAGGGTGACACTGGAGGAGTGAAGTGTTCCTGCCAGCGGCTGCAGCACAGAGCCTGACTGGGGGTGAGTCACAGCCAAGTCTGTTTTTCCCGATTCTGTGTGAATTTTGATCTTCTATCTTTCACCACAGATAAAAACCACCAAGCTACTGTAACACCAAGTCTTCTCTGTTTGTACTTTGCATAAGCAAACACTAGCTTTAGCAGAGGCTTGAACTTGGGACTTCCAAACTTTGCCTGAGCTCAGCAGCTGCTGGGTGTGAGCTTCCCTTTCTTCTTCCATTAAAACAAATAAATAAACACTGGCTAGAATTTCATGCAAAATGTGAAAACATTTCAGTTTTCTAACTTTCACAAGACAGGCACAGGTTTCCCAAATAGTTTAAGTCAGTTTTTCAACACATTTTATTTCAAAAGGTGCTTATATGTTATGTTATTAGTGTTTAAAAAGAATTATTTAAAAGAATTTGCTTTGTATTGTCATGTTCCTTTCCATCAGTTTTTGTGTTTGTGCTATTCACTGTTATGCCTTAAAATAGAGAGCAAGGACTTCAAAGCAGGTATCCTACCTTCCTGTGGGTATTTCTTTAATTCATAATGGCAGAAAACTTCCTGGAAACTGGTTGCAGCACTGCATGACAATAATTTTTCTGCAGAATGATGAGCTGCAAATCACTGACCATCTTTGTTTTATTCCTCTCCAGTATTTTCTCATGTAGTATCACCAGTTTCTTGTTAAAAAACCCCATATGCACCCCAACAAATCTGATTTTCTACTTAGTTTTTCTTCATTCATATTTGCCAGAACTCCACAACCATGATGGCTGTGTAACCATGTGCTGTGTCCCAGGTTGTTTCTCCTTTACTCTCCCTTCACTGCCACTCAGGGTCACAAGTGAGATGGCAAACCAGGGGTATTACTTGATCTGCTCAGAAAGTCACAATCCTGACAGCCACAACTGGATGTGGTAACATTTTTTATAATAGTTTCTTCAAGGAAAGATTTTTTTAAAATATTTCTTTGTCAAATTAATTGATTCTTTTCAGAACTTGCTAGAGGATGAGAAAACCTCTTTAAAGTTCTTTCCAAATAAGCATTCCTCTCCTTAAAAAAAAAAAAAAAAAGTAAAATCAAACCCTGTGGTTTTAAATGTTATGGCAGATTTGTCCTTCTCTACTTCCTTCTACTCTCCAAACTCCACTGAAACACAAAGGGACTTCCCTTCTACAGACTTCAGAGAGTGTGGAAACTTCTTTTTGTACCAGAAAGCAAAAAAGAACAAACGCTGCTTTGTGGCTTATACTCATAAATTTGATAATGAAGCCAAATGCAGTCTCTTCCTCATTTCAATACCAAATTGCTTTTAAAATGTCTTTAAAAGTAACTTTCATAGAGAGAGCAAGCATGAAGTTCTGAATATTATGAAAGCCCAATCATTATTTATAAATAGAGATATGGCCAGCATCTGAACATGATTCAGTTGGCTCAGAGAGGCTGTGAACAGACTCTCAGAAGAATCCAGATTCTTCACTGAATGAAGATCAAGCTGCTAAGGCACATTTAGAGGAAAATCCACACCTCAGTTCAGTTGTGTCAGAAAGAAAAGTTGTTTTGAGCTTTATTACCCTTTTTGATTGTGAGATTCTGTGGTGTTGCCTCTTGAAACAGCCTCCTGCTTCCCAGCTGATAAACAAAATCCATAGTTATGCTGCTCACAGGAGTACATTCCAATATTAATATTCCCCAAATTCTTGAGTTTCATGACAGGACTTGGTGTGATTGTCTCTATGCATGGTAAAAATCCCCATATTCCTTCTAACATAGCATTTTATAGGACTGAGCTCTTCTCCCATATTTTACAAACCAAACTTTTTTAGCACGGAGCACTAAATATAAAATACATATGTATAAAATACATAACATTTAATAAGGACTAAAATAAATCAGGCATTGTCATTCCAGTAAATGCCTATTTTTATTCCTGCCAAATATGCATAACAGACAATTGGATATTTACTGATTGTTGCACAATCATTTACCCATGGATTTATGAGTTACACATGAAATTGCCTGTTTTGTTCAGTTCTGCATATTCCACCAAAACATCCTGTATTTTCTTATTCTTTTTTTTCCCTATTGTGCAATTTTTTGGGTAGGAAATCATACACTGGGGAAAAAATGGATTGGGGTAAATTATTAAATTTGAAGCTCATGCCTTCATGTTTTACATGTGACTTGGCCTCTGTTCAGGAAGTTAATTAATCCCTAATGAAACATGCTTTTACTGTGTATCAAACAGCATTTTTTTTTGACCATAAAATGTTTTTCATAATTTCTTATGGGCAATGAAAGCATTCTACTGGCTGTTTTTTCTAATTTTTTGATTTCACTGTCCTCACGAAAGACATAATTTACATAGCTTTATTCACCACTACTATCTATAATTAATCTGGACACACAGCTTTAATAAAATTTAAGTACTTAAAGTATAAGACTGTACTCTGAGTTAATTTTAAAGTGTGTTGAACCATGTGGACTAGATAATAAGCAATATTATTTATATATATGTATGACAATATCTTGTTAGATGTATGTATATATATATCTAGAGAGAGAGAGAGAGATAAAAATATCTTTAGTAGTCAAAATAACATAACCTGTGCAATAACTTTGAGTTTTTGTAGGAAAATCTCCTAAGCAGAATGATTCCTGAATTTTGCTGAAGAGATGTGGGCTCACTGAATTTCATCTCTAAGAAATATTGGAGATTTACATACGAGTTTCCCCATTCCTTGTGAATAGATGTAAGGACAAATGGCATATTCTGAATACCAGAAAAAAGCACCAAATAACATTCAGGATTATTGGAAGGATCCCAATACAAATGCTAAATACCAAGCTGGGAACACAGAACAGCCCCATGGTAATTTCTAACAGAATTGTGCCAGATATTTGAAACTTTGATGAAGCCAACCTTTTAATTTTAAGACAATGCAGGTGTTTCTTAGTAATTTTTTTTTTGCATTTACTTAGACTTAACACTTTTTACCTATCAGTGTGTGCTGTAAGTGCTGTAGTTCTCCTTAGCAAAGGTTTTGCACTGTCGATGTTTTCATCCACTTCATTTCTCCTTGCTGGCAAGCATTTAGTGTCTCTAGACATATTATGATTCATAAGATGAATAGCTTCCCCTTGCTCTGGGATTCAAGAGACCAGCATGGAAGTATCCTATTCCTAGAGCAGAATCTCAGCTGAATAATGTGGTATGACAAGTGCACCACTCACTGATGGAGATCTGCTGGAGTCCCCTCAGCAGCTTAAAACTGCTGGTCAGGAGGAGGTAAAAGCAGATAGAGGGCTTCTGAGTCAGATTTTGTAGTGGTAAAACAGGGTTAAAATCATTTTACTGTACTTGGATGCAAACTTCATTTGAGATTTCAGCTTTCAACTGCTTCACCATATTTACATAACACAAAAGCTAATTAGTGACAGATATTGTGCAGAAAACTCCTGTGCACATTATGCTTAGGTCAACATTCCACTTATATCAAAAGGTGAAAGTAGCTTAATTTTTTTTAAAAAAAGAGTCTGTTGACACCATTGATTTGGAAAGATGTTATATTGTCATATTTATTTATTGTTATATTATCATATTTATTCATTCTGTATCTCTTCATTAAAAAAGAATTTCCCTTCGTTATCACAAGCATATATTAAAATAACAACTTTATTGTAATCCAAAATTCAGGTGCCTAATTGCTTTCAACTCTTTCTTGTTTTATACTTTGAATACTAAAAATCAAATATTTATATTTAGAATCAGATATTTTAATGTGGCTGTTTTATGCCTGAGTATCTCTGTTAAATTGAACAGAATTATTCATAGTGGTACAGAAGGTACCACTATGAATAATTCTGTTGAATTGACCAGTAATGGCCATATACAAAAAGCAGGAATTCACTGTGGAACAACTGCAAGATACTATGTTTAAATTCAGAAAACATAAATAATAGCTCTGTAGTGAGTCTTAGTCAAAAAGACCAGATAGGTACAAATCCAAACAGGTATCTTGTATTTCAGTTGTTCAGTAATCAAAAACTGAAATGTCCTTTGAATTTTAGTATTTCAAGGTATTTACACAAGCATATAAGCTAGATAATTGAAAAGGAATAAGTTAAACATGATCATTCTGGAAAACTACCTTGAACTCTCTTTAAGTGCCTACAAAACTTGAAATACATTATCTCAAAGTCATTGACAGTCATGGCTGCAACTCTAAAAAATGTGTTCTGAGAACACAAGGATCAGATTTGTCATCTGAACCACCTGTTTGGCCCTGCAAGTTTTAACATCAGAGAAGATGACAGCATCATCTCAAAATGAAGAGATTCACAGGAAGCTGTGATATAATGGAATACCTTGAGGCTTTTCTCTGAGTCATCTCTCCCTGATGGCAATTTTAAGGTCACTCTTGAATATGGACAATTTATTCTGGAGACAAGAAACAACACTTGCCAAGAAACAAACAGAGATCAATTGGTACAACACATGACTGTAGTGCAGTTAATCAAAGTGCCTTTGAAATACTTTTGATTTGCAGCTTTGGTATTCTGTTGTTCTAGAAATCTGTCCTAATTTTTCATCCAATACTTTAGGAAGGAATCTGAATTCCATAACATCTGGATGGAGAATGATTTAGTTTTAGTGCTTTGATCAGTCTTTGTTGACAAAGCTTCATCAACCATTACTGAGTTTGGGTTTTTAGTTTTCATTTAAAAATTTTTATGCAAGGAGTATTTTCACAAATACTAATTCCTTGGAGTTACAGGCTAGCTCAGAACCCAAAACAGAGAGGGAAATTTCCAACTGTTGATCTCAGTTAATATCACTTCCACTTGCTTCTAGTTCCTTGGCTGCTCTGGCTGCTCATGTGCAAGGAAGTGGACAGCTCTTATCTCTTAACTGTGTGCAACTCAAATGCTTTTACCAAAGCTTGGGAATTTGGCTCTTTTCTACCTAAATGAACAATCACAAGAGGAGCTTAAAAGTCTGGTTTATGAGAGTTTCTCATCAGTGACAAACATATTTACTTATGAGAAACATGGATGGTGGTATTGTGTTTCTGTTTTATTTAAAAAGATAAGTCTATCAATATTTTTCTTTGAAATAAATGGAAAGCTGTTTTCCATTTAGCTGGTCTCTTTATCAGAGAATTAGTTATTGAATGGTCAATATTACTTGTTCTTCTCTCTGCTCACTGGATAATAGAGTGCAGATACACAGAAGGGCTTTCAGAACAATGCAAGAAAAGAGGGAATTTGTGCAAACTCGTTTTTACAGATAAGAGAAACCTCTGAGGACTTGAGCCCAGGGTTTCATAGTACAGAACTGGCAGAATGGGTCCTGGGAGCAGTTAGAGACAATGCTGAAAAAGAAAAAACTTGTGCTCCTGACCTTACAACATTTTATTCATAGCAAAGTTGCATTTATAGAGTATGGCATGCTGGTTTAAAAAGCCTTAATTAGCTCTTTTGAGTCTCAAACAACTTTACAAGTGCAGGCCCTGTTTGTAACTATTGCTGACCGTGGTGCCTCACCTGAAAGAAAGAAATTACCATGGTGTTAGTGCTACCCATGAAGATAAGGCTGAAGTTGAGCAGCAATTCTGGCTGAAAACCTGCAGCATTTGAAGCCTTTTCAATTCCTGTGCTGTAAGGAGTCTTTCATGCAAGTAATAAATTGGATGGCACTTAGATGAGGAGTACAAGTTGAAAGACAGAAGAGTTTAGGCCAGACAGTACAAATCTAAATGCATGGCTCGGGCGATTGCCACAGTTCTGGGATTTCTGTAAGCAGCAGATAAAGAACAATTTGATTGTAAGGCTCGAGCTGTTACTGTTTAGCATTCCCAAGATGAATTTGATGTCACTGAGCAGATTTATGGCATCCACAACATGGCAGGAAATACAATTAACAAGACAACACTGCAACACCTACAGAAGATGGTGACGAAGAAAAAATGAAAATAAAATTGGTTTTATTTTTCATTTTTCTTATTCTTTTATTTCTGTACTTTCCCATTGTGAAGCAAGGACATGAAATGATTGACACTGTTACTAGGCATAATGCCTGAAATACTGGAATAAGTATTTAATGTCTGGTGAGAACTGTGACCTGGGACAGAAAGAGGCTTTAGAGTGAAAAGGATCAAAACCTTAGTAGCCATTAATGCACAACAATTATAAAAGCTCAAGGTATCGGAATGGGGAAGTAGAGCTGGCAGGCACTGTCTGAGAGAACACACATTGCCTCTTAAGGCAGAGAAAATGCACAAAAACCAGGAACTAAAACATTTAGCCCAAAATATTACTGGGTGTTTTGTGGGCAGAGGAAATATCCCGGTGTTTGTTCCCTAAAGAAAATGGAAATTGAAGCACGTGCAGGCACACACAGAGGCTACCAAGAAACACAAGTTGTGTGACAAGATTCTCAAATGGACACTTCTTATGCAGAAAATGAAATCCTGGATGTTATTTTGCCACTGTGCTGTAAGCCCAGTAGCAAGCTGGGTTCTGGCTGACCAGCAGAGCTGCAATCTTACTCCAGCAACACTGATAAGCAACTGGTACGTGACCATGGGAGAGAACTTCAGCATTGCAGGACCAGTGGACAGGCTGTCAAAACATTCATCACAGGATGATGCATTGTTGCCTGAATTTTTAAACAACTGGCACAGAAATACTCTATGTTCCAAGAAAACAGCCTCCCAGAACAACTGAGTAAATCTCACATGAGCCATTAGTTTATCTACCATAGAAAGATTTTACTTTTTTTCTAAAATCTAATTGATTTTTTCTACTTTTTTTTTACATTAAATTGACTTCTAAAATGTTTCCTAATGAAAAACCAAAATGAAATTGTATAACCTAGACACAGAATATTTCTTCTAAAATGCATTGACTTCTCCCATTAGTTTCCATTTTTGACACTTACCCAGACAAAATGTAACTCAAAATCACAAATAACTTGGGTTCTCTTCAGTATTTTGGCAAATAAAATAGTATTTGGTCAAGGGATTCAAGGAACTTGTGCCACAAAAATGAAAAAGTGTGCCTTGATATTGAGTAGCAGGCAGAACTCACTGCTCTGGAGTAAGGAACTGGTTCCACTTTCCACATGAGACAGGACAAAGCCTGAGTTGACAAATCTGTCCAGGAGAACCAGAGAGTTTGCACGTCCACTGTTTGGGAATTTTGTGAATACAAAACTCTGTGAATTCCTGTGTTATGTTCACACCTCACATTTTCACAAACCCCAGTCTTTGTTCTAACAGAATCTCACAAGTGACACAATTACAGAAGTAGACTAGCAAACATTAAAACTGACAGAACATAAAATGTTCTCAGTTCAGTGGCTTGGATATAAGCTAAAAGCAAAGAATGCAGCACATGTTTCTGCACTTGAAAAGCTTCCCCCAGAATCTTCTTTCAGGGACAGCTTGAAAAGACAAATTGTACTGGAGTTTTCCAATCTGTCACAGTAGAGGAAAGCTTCTGAACTGTAGAGAGATGCCTGAGAATTAAAAATATATCATTTCATCTGAGAATTTATAAACCTTTCTAGTTCAGTTGGGTTTTTTCTCTCTTTGATTATCAGAAATACACCTTCCAACTCTTATCCAGAAACAAACTACCAAAACAATTGTAACAATCCAAACCAAGTGTTGCAGTGTTGATTTTTTTGTATATTTTTATTGGTAGTTCCATCTTCAAAATTTAAATATCAATGTAAAGCAAAATGAGGAAGTGTTTTGATGTGAACTCCAGGCCAAAGATGATCATCCATACTGTAGGAAGCTGGAATCCATTCTCACCGATCTCACTGAAAAAACAAAACAGTGCAAATGGGAATTTATTGTCTCTCATGCAAGAAAAGAGATTTTTTAAAACCCTAAAAAACAGGTTTAATTTTAAGTCTAATGAAAAACTCGGCCAATCTCTGACTTAAAATATGTGGATTTAGCCTGGGAGATTTTCCTTTTTATGAGAAATCTGCATCAGTGCACAAGAATAGGTGGAATCTCATCATGCTCTGACATGATGCACATAAAATTGAAAAAGAACACTGTGTTTTGTGATCAAGTGATTCCTATAAACACAGCTTCCTTGGTGGCTGCCTGTTCAGTGCTCATCAATGATTATCTGTAGAGTTGTATTTTCATATGAACTCTGTTTTAGCATGATGTCATGGGTCATAACCTTTACAGTTTGGTGAAGTTCTCAAAGATCATAATTTACAGTTCATTTTCTTCTTGGGATTCTTCTTGTTGGGAACTATATCATCAACTGCAGGTTTTATTTTCTTTTCCTTAATGAAAGTTCATATAAACTTTTCAGCTAAGCATTTTGATTAAGTGAATCATGAAGGCTTTCTGTGAAGTCAGTCATGATATTCATGTTTTACAAATGGGGAAGATGAGGAACAGAGAAAGAAAGTGACTTTCATGGTGATACTGTGAGTGGCGAGGCTGGGAATAGAAACTGGAGATCTTTACTGCCAGATCCATTCTACTGGAAGGCAACCATTCCTACTAGTCCTTATTTTTCCATAATTTGCTTTTTTAAAGTCATGATCCTTGTGGATTTGCAGATATTATGATAAGTGAGGTAATCACTCATTGAGGTTATCAATGTCATGCAATTTTAGTGCAAAATAGAGTGGAGTGTTTGGAGTGTTTCTCCAAAGCACTCTGGCCATGTTTTGGAGAATTTTTTTTTTAAAAAAGCAGATCTTAATTCTGACTCTTTAAAACTTTCAAAAATTAGAAGAGAGTTCAAGGAATGGACTTGTAAATTTCAGGAAATTATCAAAAACATTCAAAGAAATTGTTGTAAAAGTGAGAGTGTAGAAAGCCTGTAATGCCTCAAGGAAAAGGAAATGTGTAGTGGATTTGAGGGTGTAGTAAATGATGATTTTGAACTCCAGCTGCCCAATCAGAAAAATCTTGTGTTCCACCTGCAAACCATCATTTCACAAAATTTAATTTACCAGTTAAGATGCATTGTTTTCATGTCATGGTGGAAAACCTTTCTCAGCGTCATCATTGTTCTGGATAATTCAACAGGAGTGCAGTTTGTATCTATGGCTGGTGGAACAGATTTACATGGCAGAGTGATTTTATCCTGCCCAGATCTGGTTTTGATGTTTGCAGTCACAACCTGAGCCAGAATGAACAGTAATGACCAATCTGGAGGGAATCCCAAAGTCATCACTTCTTCTGCTATGGTGAAAGTCTCTCCAGACATGATTCTGTTTCCATTCTCTGGCTCATTTCTTTGACCTGTCCCCGAGCAGGGTCATTCTCTGATTGTGTTTGAATATTTAGATAGCAGAATCACTTCCTGAGCTCTTACCCCACCTGCTCTTGGACAGACCCAGCTGTTTCTTTTAAAAATACAGTCTTGCAAGTTTTACACCTGAGCTGGCTGGCCCCTTACCAGCAGGTTATGTTGAGGAACCCCACATCTGTTACTCTTAGGGAGTGAGAGGTGAGCTGGGTTGTGCAGAAAAGCTGCATGAAATGGGTTCAGACACTAAATAATAACAAGTTTCAGCCTAGAGTAAGATTGTTATGCCTGAATTATGAGCCTCCTGTAATAGAAACTGTAAGGGAAATTCAAACAGGCTATTAATTGTAGGAGTGGCAATATATTAAAGTTTAACATGAAGATGAGTAATTTTCTAAAGGTATATACTAAGCAATTTCAGCTCTTTTTACTTGCTTCATTAGGAGGAAATTCTTTGCAGATGCATTTCCAATCAATGCATGTGCTGATTTAAGAGCTCCTGTATTGGAGTCAGTCAGCCCTGCCAAGGCTCAGAAAACACCATGATCCTAAAGCCATCAGGGTTGTACTGAGGTTACATGCTCCTCTCTGCCTTTGGCTTGCTCTAATCTTCATCTGACCTGTGGTAAATTCATGCTGACTGTTGTCACCCTCGAGGAAATGAAATAAGATTAAGGTTTCTAAGAGTATAAAGTTCTGAAAATGAATATCATGGTCCCGAAGCCTCTTGGCTGTTTTGGGAAATGGTACAAGTCCACTGGTCATGATATTTTGTTCAGCTGACAGAACTGTTTTGTGGAAAGGCTGAAACTTCTCCTTTGAGAAGGGCAGTTTCAGTGATTCTTGGCCAGTGAAGGATTCCCTGAAATTCTGCCTGAAATTTCAAACACAGAGGGAGAGAATCAATCCAGAATTATCTATGGCATGGTGGCTCTGTCACACAGCAAGAGAAGAAAGCTGGCTCAAGTCTCTTCTCTGCCTGGCTCACATCAAGTATTTGAGTCTCAGTTGAGATCTTTTGTCATAGCACTCGCTTCACCTGATCCAATTATTTTTAAATATTTACATGCGCTAGAATGGTTCTTTGGAAAGATATTGAGAAAAAGGAAATAAGGATTGCCTTCTAATGAATAAAAAAAAAATAAATCTGAGTCAGAACTCTTTTATCCAGGTTTCATTCTTCAGGAGAGGATTGTGTGAAGTTGACCATACATGTGCATAAATACATTAGCCATGAATCAATGTGATAACCAGAGAAGCTTTGACATAAAAGTGCTAACTCTAGGCACCTTTACAAAGGACACACAGCAGAGTTCTACACTGAAGCTAGAACTGCATCTACAAAAGTAATTCTTGTCACTGAAAGAAGAGAACAATTTGGTTACTATGAAGAATCATCTGCATTGGGCTCCTTCCAGCTGTACATGAGATAGTAAGGTTATTTTACTCCGTTACTGGTTCTCCTCTGCTCTTCCTGTGTATGCTGTGGGCACAAATTTGTGTTGTATCACTGTAGAAGTGCTTGCCACTGTGTATCTGGATGCTGAGGTGTATTTGGGGAACAGGCACCTCTGCCAGAAACAACTGAGTAAAAAATATCTGTCACCATAAATAGTCCCTTATTTTTCCTGAATATTCATATTCTCATGGGAAGTATTTCCATACACTTCCTTTAAAGGAATGAAGTGTTTGGAAAACCTAAAGGGACAAAGAAAATATCATTTCCTCTAACTAAGCATCCCTAAAATATTAAACATCATTTTCAGAATACACAAAAATATCTGTTACTTCATTTGACTCGCTTAAAAAAAAAAATTGGTTTTCTGCCAGCCTCATCATTCCATAGCTTCTCTTGAAAAGATATTTCCATTTTGAGACCAGTTGCAAAAGAAATTAAGGAATCTCATCAAGGGAATAAAATCAACTTTATAACACATGAAACTGGACAATCACGAAAGAAAGAAAATTATTTCTTTTTCATGTTCTTCAGCACTTAATATCTATTGTTATTGAGGTAAATCCAGAAAATTCTTTTTTCTGTCTGTTTAGGAGCACATGCAAGATGGTATCTTCTCACTGTTTTCAGCTACGAGGTACCTGCAATAGCACTTTGAACTCCAGGTGGCTTTTCCCAAGATATCTGAGTACTGGGAAATAAAAACTGTGCTCTGTAGATACCAGGCTGCAGGATCAGTGAAGCTGTTCCAAAATACACAAGCTGAGGCTCTGGCCTGTGAAAGGCAGTGGTGTCCATCTGTACCAGAGCACTGTCAGGAGGGTTTTACACTGGCACCAGCATAAAGCACCTCTGCTTTCTCTTCTCTACTCTGAAACCCTTTTTCTTAACTGCTTTTCATTACCTCTCTCTATGGAAAAATACCAGTAATTTAAAGGTTAATAGAATGCTGATGTCACTGTAATTAGAGCAGAGGAAAAACATTTCTGTAATTACTGCTAATGCTTTCCTGCTGTTCAGCCAATAAGATATGGCCCCCAGTCTGAGATGGAAGGTGGGTGTAGAGATCTGTGTGAGCGAGAACTTGTGACAGGGTGATCAGACTGGTGCAGAAATGATGCCTGAGTCACTGGGAGCATGCTGGAAATTGGTCATTAGGCAGCCCACCTGGAAAAAATAGAAGTCAAAATGTCAAGGATGAAGATGTCATAAAAATGCAGCTTAGGCACTGGCTAGCTAAAAAATTCAGGACATGCACTTAATCAAAATTCATGTTTTGGTTTCACTACACAGCATTACAAGTAATCCCATTAGTGTAGGAGTTCTACATTTTCAAAAATAGCTGTGATGCTGCAGAGCTGACCACACGCAGGAGCCTGTGGGGGTGACCCCTGGGACAGGGCTGGCAGTCGGTCACACCCGGGCCATTATCCCTAAAGCTGCTTTGTTCCCTGCCTGGTCACTCCCCGTGGAGCGAGCTGCTGCCTTGAGGTGCACGGAGAGCTCTGTGCCCTGCCTCCCGAGGTGGGGAGTGGCAT
This sequence comes from Setophaga petechia, assembly GCA_024362935.1. Lineage (NCBI taxonomy): Eukaryota > Metazoa > Chordata > Aves > Passeriformes > Parulidae > Setophaga > Setophaga petechia. The sequence goes on from JANCRA010000005.1 coordinate 5,641,486, forward strand.
TTCAGGGCTCACTGGAATAGCTGCGAGCAAACAGAGCAGCTCTGCTTGGCAGGTTTTCTGTTCTGCTGGTGGGAGACCTCTCAAAATTAAATTTATAGTTATGCAAATTTCTGTATTGTCAAAAGATCATATAAAGAGAATAATTGATGCATTGTAATTGTTTCAAGAAATGTCAAGGAATTCCTTTCCCTATTTTCCAACAGACGTTCAAAATTGGTGGGTTTTTACTATAAGAAGCGTTTGCTTGCACCTAAGACCTTAAGAAAAAAACTCTCTACAAATAAAGCATCATGTGAGTTTTGCTAACTTCAATGCAACTGCATTTTCTCAATTGCTAATAAAATTCTACGCTCTGATGAAGACACACTAAGTTCCTTCTCTAACCCTCCTGGCACAGCACTGGGCTCAGGCTCATCAGTTCTGTCCTTCAGAGCTGCTCCATCCAGTAGCAGCTCAGACATCCTGTGTCCTGTAGTATTTTACACTGCAGAAATGCCCTAAAACAACTCATCAACAGAGAATAAATTTTGCTGTTGCTCTTTCCACTATCATACATTTCCCAGATTCCCTTTGGCAGGCCTGTCATTAGTCACCTCGTTGTTTCCACGTGTGACAGTGGGTATGGATTTTAAGGAAAAAAAAAAGATTTTACAAAAAGGTAGCCACATGAGATGGCATCCCCCAGAGGAGCTTGGGATGAGAGAAGCAGCATGTCCAGGTGAAGGTCAGAAACACCAGAGGGGAGCTGGAGAATGTGATAATAGACAGGAGCAGATAACAGGAAGAGTTTCACTGCACAGGAGCAAGCAGGGCAGATTAAGAGGAAGATAAATAGGCCTTTGAAACTTCAAATCTTCCCCTTTCCAATTTAACATATGAAAGTGAATTATATCTGAATGCTTATGGGGATCTAAAACTGAGAAATAGCCAAGGTTCTTTTCTGACTTATTTTCAGTGTTCCTGCAGCTCCATTTTCACTTTGAAACACAAATGGAAGCAAAATGTTCTGAATGGGATCTGTACAGTTCCAAAAGGCTTGGTCTCCAGAGATAATCATTACAGCAGCAAGTGTTGCTTTCTTGTACCATCTCTGCAGTGATCAGGCTCTGAATGTTGTACCAAACTGTCCCTAAGTGATTTTAGTAATTTGGAATTGCAAATAAGTTATAGTTCAGCTGTAGTACCTCAAATGTAATACTGAAACTGCATCCTGGAGTATATATTTCTGTATTCCTTTTAGGTGGGCTAAACTATCTGATTTTTACCTGGTACTGTGTATATAGTCTGCATTAAATTGTGATCATGATTGAAAAGCTGAGACCTGAGATCTCCATGGTCTCAGGCTTTTTCATACAGGCCAAATTGATTAATGAGAATTAACACCTGAAGGCTTAGCATAAATTTATTATCTCTAAGTCTTTTCAAGCTGTTTTCACCGAGCATGACATGAAGTCTGGACCAAGTAGGTTAGACATTTCAAATAAAACCAGAAATTGAAGGAATGGTATCACATTGAGCCAAGAGTTATTGAAAATTCAGGTATTAAATAGATAGGAGGGTGAAGGACATAATTTATGTCTTGGATCTTCAGAAAACAGGAATCCTCCCCTTCAGTTAACTGTAATTGCTGTGATTCAATGAAAATATTAAATTAATTACTTTAATACAGTGGGAAGATCACTGTTCAAGCAGTGGTTCATCCCCTCACTTTTAGGTTCAGTTTCCACCTTTTTCTAGCTGTCACTTCTATTTAGACTACATCAGCCTAATTTGAAATTAATCACAGACATGCAGTGTGGCTAATCTGCTTGACCAGAAATTTCTCTTCACTCTTCTGGCAGGATTAGATCCTAACACTGCATTGATTCAGCCAGGCTTTTCCTCTGATCAACAGAGTGACTAATGGCCCTGACTGTGGTGTTTGTCTCAAGGGCAAAGCAGAGCAGGCAGCCAGGAACTGGACCTGTCATGTTGGGCAGTCAGCAGGTTTGCATTGCTGGAACGCTTAGGGAGGCTGTGGCCATGCAGAGATGCTCCCTCCAGGAGCATTTCCAGAGGATCTGTGTGTAGGTACACAGTTTGTGGTAATTGGGAGTGGGGTTGAGCCTTATCCCCAATGAGTACAGCTGTGAGAAGCAGGAGAACAGCATTGACAGTTGTAAAAAACAGTTTTGTTAAAAAAAAAAAGTGTGGGTTAATTCACCAAATACCTTTAAAACCAGTAAGTGCTCATTATTGCTTGTTCTGGTTTTGGCTAGGATAGAGTTCATTTTTTTCCTTGCCTACCCTCTGATTCTGTGAATAATTTTTTTACTTCATTTTTCAATGCCCATTTTGTACTGCATGATTATTTCAGCAACTTCAATGAGCCATGGAGTGCCCAGGTGCACTGACCAACCAGCAAAGGGAGCAGAGGGCACACAGGTGCAGTGCATGACCATGAGGGGTATAAAAGGTTGGGATAAATAACAGGAAAAAGCAGCTGCTTGCAGCCTTCTGAGGTGGTATGATGTTACTCTGTTTGGGGGAATGCTTAAAGCCTTCTGAAATTCTATGGTGATATTCTGTGTATTGTGGCCATCTCACCTGTGACATGTGCTGTGCCACCTGTGGTTTGCTCAGGCTCATGGAAAGGAATTGGCTACTTCAAACTCCAGGGAAGCACCCCTTGGATATGGAAAATGCTTGTTTGGACTGTAAAGGGTGTTCTGCCAGAGGTGGAAGCCATGTTATGGGTGTCAAAGAGCTCTGGGGCCTTTTTCAAATCCTTTTTAAAAAGGGATTTTAAATTCCTTCTCCTCCTCTTACTTCTGTTATCCTCTGCTCTTGGCTCCCATGACCTGTGATTGGTGAAGACGTGGTGATAATGCGCCACAAAAGTTCTTTGTCAAAATCATGTACATGTCTTGTCCTCTTCACCAGGTATTTAATTTTAATTTGTTACAGTATGGAAAAGAGTGGTGTGCAGAAACTATATTGACAGACATAAGCTTCTCAAAGGAAAATCTGATATTGATTTCATGCCCATATTGATGGAAAAGAGCATTGCCTTTTCTCAGATAGCTAATGGCAGGGAACTCTCAAGGACATATAAAATAATGAGATAGTGTGGGTTAATTCACCAAAAACCAATAAGTGGTATTTGGTGAATTAAAACTTTAGAACCAATAAGTGCTCATTATTGTTTATTCTGGTTTTGGCTGGGATAGAGTTCATTTTTTTTTCATTGCTCCTCTGAATCTGCAAATAATGTTTTTACTTCATTTTTAAATGCTCATACTGTGCTGCATGATTATTTCAGCAACTTCATGTGCAGCTTTTTTTATTGAGGGGCAATTTGCCCACAGCAGCTTTGGCACTTTCAAAGTGAGTAAGAATAGTAATAAGGCAATAGTTCTGCTATTGCAATTAAAGGTGCAAATTATTTATCTTAAATTTGCAAATACTTTCAGTAGGTACTGGACATAAACTTACAGCTACATAATTACTCCAAGAATCTACACTAACTTGCAAAGGTCAAAGCACTAGAATAAAGAAGGAAAATGAGGTATAATGTGCCAGTTTCTGTAATTGTTACTTTCATAAGAGTGCTGTCCACAGCTATTGTAATAGTATAGTAATGAGGAGAATTGTCAACATAAGCAAAAAGGTTCTGAACCTTTTGTTGTAATATAAAATTCATGTTCTTAAGTATCTTTGCGTGCATACTTGCTAAATGCAGTAATGAATCCAGCTGAAATGGTTTTCTCCTTTACCTTACCCCTTATGTCTTAAGCACTTAAGGAAAAAAGTGTTTCCATTTGTTTCTTTTTTAGCACAATATTTACGTACTATTTTTCCTGGCAGAAACTCACAAAACTCTCAGTAATCCATTAAAAAGAGCCCTGAAATCACAACAAACCAGGAATACAACACAAATACGAGAAAAAATTAGCAAAAAATGTGGGATAAAAACCTGTTAATTACACTTCTGCTATTAAGTGATGCCTTCTGTGCCTTTAAACTAACACTGTTTCCCTTGCCAAAGGGCTGCTCTTTTTTGCATGTGCTGGCTTTTGCCTCTCTAGATTAAAAAATACTGCTGTGGTAGTACTAATAGTGTAGGCAAATGGCTTAATCTCAGGAAGGGACAAGAAGTTTTCTTGTAATTGGGTAAGAGTACCTTTCCCTGGCTGAAAGTTTAGCTTGTGGCCATTTATAGCTATTCTATTTCCAGCTGAAACCGGAATCCTTGTTCTTTACATGGACAATGCTGCTTTCTGGTAATATTCCCCTATAACTGAGAGGAGGGGTTGAGTGTGTAATTATGGGTCAACATTAGGCCTCTAATTTCTCAGGGAATCATTCACTTCTGTCAAATTCTTTGCTGCAAATACTGTGTGCAGCTCTACAGATCCCCTGACATGACTTAGCTGGCTGGCAGTGATCCACAGACCTCACTTCAGGAACAACTACCCAAAACCAAAGAACCATGTGAAAGTTAAACTGTGGTAGGGGTTTCTCTCACCGCTGTGTTGTGTTGTTCAGTACTGTAGTATCATGCTGTTTCTTGTCCCCAGTTTGAGAGAATTTTCTCATCTATAAAATAGCAGTAGAAATGTCAAGTACAACCACTGTACTTGGAAGAACTGTTTTACTCCACACTATGAGTGAGACTAAAACTGAGGAAAAAAAGGTGACGAGCCATTTCATATTTTTCTAGGCCGCAGTGGATATTTGTTACCACACTTTCCACTGCAGAAAAATGGTTCTTTCCTAGTATACATGGGTTTGCATCTGACTATTACAAACCAGTTTTTTGCATTTATTTTCCTGTTGTGCTTATTTATTATATTACAAAGGTTCAGTCTGTGTCATGAAATTGCAGCCTCTTTGTCTCCTCAGTTTAGTGCAGCTAAGAGGGGCAATTAAACTGAGGCAATAAAGTGTGTTTCTCATGAAACTGCAGCAGCTTGAATTGCCCTCTGTTCACAATCTCTTAACTAATAAGTTTTAATTTAGGGAGGTTGTATTAGGTGCACAGCATGAGTTTATATCATACTGAAGTGTCCTTGTTTGTACAAGCAGGTAGCTGTTGTGTAAATATTCTCCAGTTTTTAGATGGGGTCAAAAGTATTAGTCTGTGATCAGATCCTGTTAAATGGCTTCATGTTATTTAAATGTAGCTGGTTACAGATTTTGTATTTTGCCTGTGGCACAGCATGAAGAGAGTTTATTGCAGGACCTAAGTATGGTACACAGTAAACTTGTCTGGACCTTTATTTCAGTAACAATTCTGTCATTAATTTTCCTATGCAAAGTTGTGCTCTTTCGCCCAAATGAGTTTTGACTTGAATTGAAACTGTTTCTCAGGAACAGATTTGCTTTAACCATCACTTTGATTCTCTACTGGTGTGTGTTGGGCTGTGGTTTTTCTCAATGGCACCTGGCTGCCTCTTTCACTAGGCATTGTATTCAAAACTCAATGAGTTCCCACTTGTACTCTGCAAGATTAATGCAAGTCAATAGAGGATTCAGAAGTGAAAGGGGAGAAAAATCAGGTCAGCAAGAAATATTAATAGACTGATTAAATCAGTGGGAAATGCTGTGTTAAAAGACAGAGGATTCCAATTCCATTTATTATAAACTGGGAGGATGAGATGCTTAGTAGTAAGGAAGGGCAGTATTGCTTGAGAATTGGGTTGAATTGGCAGAGTACATCCAAAAATTCTCCTTCTAACAGAGTGGCTATGTAATATTACTTGGTACAAGTGCTTGGTCTCTCTGCTTTTTAACAGGAAGACTGCGTATGTAACTCCTGAGGAAAAGATCAGTGGTGTTTCCTTGCACCAAGGGAATGAAGTAACTAAGAAAGCATTTGATACTGTGTGGTTTTGTGGTTTCTGGTTTAAAATACTAGTGACAAAATCTGAGTGGACCTGTCCTATTCAGAAAGGTCAGGAGGAAGTCCTGATCCAATGATCCATTCCAGAGTTCTTATCACTAGTTACACACAACTATCAGTACATTGCAGAGTATGGTTTGCTGTCCTTTAATTCCTAGCTTTTACTGTAGTAAAAACATTCCCCACTGCACTGAAAATAGATACAGCAAGAAGGAGTATGTCTTGGATACTGTAGGAAAAGTTAAATTTGAAAAAAAACCCCTTAGCTTCCCTTAAAACCTGTTTATAAGATAAGTATCCAGCATTGCAAAAATGTGCTGTCATGTGGGTTTTGGATCATGAGAGGGAGATGTGCCCTGGGATTTTGTCATCTCCAAATGAGATAAATATTTTAGGACTGTGATTGACTTGTTATGGACGCACAAAAAATCACAAACACAACAGAACCCCAAACTTCACTGGGTAATCCAGTCACTTGTTCAGTATAAATATTCAATGGTAGGAGATGAGACAGAATCTCTCACTGTGGCATTATGCATGCACCCAGCATGATGGCATTTTAATTCTCTTAGATGGTACAGTGCTGTCACCCCACAGAAAACTAGAAATGAAAAAGTCTGTGCCAGCCTGTGCATTTCCCATGCTACATGGAAGAAAAGCTATCTGAAATAACTGAAGGCTCAGAGGTGGCAGAGAATGTCTGGATTAAAGTTTGATGACAAAGGCACACATACCCTGAAGATCTGACTGTTATCATTGCCATCTGACACTTCAGAGTGCTGCTCAGCAGAGTGTGAATCGATGACATGCTGTTTATTTCTCCTATGCTAAATCCCTGTGTGGGGCATGGCTTGTGCATGTGTATATATATGTATTTTTATACATTCATATATATGTAAAAGTGGACTCAGGTAATTGTCATTACCTGCAAGTGAACGTAGAGCCGTCAGGGATTCAGAAATTCATAGCCCAGGTTTGTGTAAAGCTTCTTTATGTGGAGACATCCTCCCTAAGCAAGTTGAAGTCACTGATTATAAGTGCCCATGGAGAGGTTTCATGAAGTTAAATAAACTGCAGTAAACCATGTCAAGTTTCCCATTTTTCCCTCGGTAGGTGAGCTCTAAATATCCCCACCATGTTTTCTAACAGCCTTCCCAAATCCTCTATGAGTCCAATTTCCTGATGTCAGACCAGGACTGGGATCTGCTACCACATCAAAGTTAACTTGTGGGATTTTGCTTTGCTTTTCATAGTTATGGATGCTAAGCTTCAATAATGTGCTTAGTGCTGTAAGAGGCAGCAAAAATGACACTTGGTGGCCCAAGGAGTGTGCAGCCTAATGACAGACAGACAGTGCAGAGCTTTGCTGCATGTGCCTGCACTTGATGGCATATGGCCTGCTTTTGGACAGCTTTGACTTTGGGGAAGATCTTTTTCTTTTTTTCTTTTTTTTTTAAGTATCCATGCCATGTCCCTCATATCTTCCCCTCCAAGTTGTGTCTTCCTGCTTGACTTTTCCCCCTGCTTTTGCAACATCAGTGAGCTTAGTTTTGGCATGTTTTGGTCCTTTGCAATGCAGCTCATTTCCTCCCAGACTATTTTTGATGACACAAAATCTCCCAATTTTCTGTGTTTTTTTGGTTTTTTTTCAATTGCATTTCATTTGATCCTATCTCCTTTGCAGAGTGTTTGGAAGCCTTTCTTTTGGGCTTTGCAGGATTCCGTTTCCCTTCCCGAAATGAAATTTCCTTTCGGGAAGGGAAACAGAATCTTGCGATTTCAATGAGGACCAATAGAGGAATCTTTGGTGCATGTGCCTGCACTTGATGGCATGCCATGCTTTTTGATGGCTTTGACTTTGGGAAAGATTTTTTTTCCTTTTTTTTTTTTTTTTAAATATCCATGCCATGTCCCTTATATCTTCCCCTCCAAGTTGTGTCTTCCTCCTTGACTTTCCCCCCTGCTTTTGCAACATCTGTGAGCTTAGTTTTGGCATGTTTTGGTCCTTTGCACTGCAGCTCGTTTCCTCACAGACCATTTTTTGAAGACACTGGATCTCCCAATTTTCTGGGTGTGCTGGGGGACCTGGGGAAAGTGCTCCTGGGAGAAATGGTGCTTTTTGAAATGATGGTTGAGTGCCTGACAACATCTACATTAACACTTGTTAATTCATCACTCAGAGAGTGATGAGATTTTAGGGAAGGGATTTGGCTTCAGCAGATTTTATTCTGCCACGTGCAAAGGGATCAGATCAGTCGACCATTGATGCTATATTCATGTGTGTACCTTCCTAACTTTGCTTTGCCACGTGGTGTTTGAGCCTGCTTTTTGATCTGTGCCCCTTCCATTCTGCACTCTGACTAGCAGGCTGCTCACAAATGCAGAGGAGTTTATGTCCTGCCAAATGTGTAATTACTGCAGTACTCCAGGCGCCTCACTGCATACTAAGGAAGTTTTGCTGGCCTTACATTGATGTCAGATATTGCTGTACCAAAAAAATCATCTCCAAGAAAATAAGCTTCTTTAGTCTATGATTTTTAGTAAGTCCTTCAAAGTAAAATTGATATATTTGGGCTGATACTTCCTTTTCCTTAGTTATGTGGATATGTGTAGGATTAAAACTTCTTTCTGTATTAGTGGTCTTCTCTCTTTTGGTTAAATAAGTGTATTTATTAAAGGGACAATTCTAATAGTAGCAAAAAATGTCTGAAGACAAAAAGTGAGGAATTTTTAAAGCATACTGACAATGCAAATTGCTAAGCTGTTTTGGGGCTGATTTTAGAACAGAATACACATGAGGAAATAATTTGTCATATGCTTAACTTGTATTTGGAATAGATTAATGAGTATAGTGTCTAAAATCTGGGTCATGCAGTAAAAGTGAAAAAAATTGACACACAGCCCAAGTGAAGTCAATGAAATTCTCAAGTTAGGAACTGGAATAGGCCTTAAGAGAAAACAAGAGGATCTTTAGGGTAAAGCTGATGAATATGACACACTTCCCTTTGCTCTAATTATTTTGCCCTGCTTGAGCTTTTGTTCCAGGTACAGATCCCAGGCTTGCCTGTGTTTTAGCCTTCTGATTCTGGAAGCAGCTGAAGGCTCACTGTTTCCCAATGCAGTCATGTGAGAAATCAGTTCTCAGCACACAGTAATGGTTAATTGTGATTGCTCTAAAGCAAATAGATCTCCCCATTAGAGTAGTGATGCAGTCTTCCACTAAGCCTGACAGGACTCATCCAGCCCAGGCTCTAACAAAGGAATGTATTGTTGTGTAAGTGGCAAATTACTAGATCTATAGCTTTACTCAGACAGCAGCAATTGCTGTAGTCATGATTTGTCACGATTAGTTTGTGACTATTAGTTATCAGCTTCTCAATCTATTTCCTCTGAAATAGGCACTGGCCACTGATGATGACAATTTCTGATGGACTGGTTTGGGTTACCACTTTTTCTTATGTTACTGTCATTGCCTCAGGCCTCACCTGCACTGGGTGGCTTCAACAGAAACACTCTTGTTCTTTCACAAGAGCTTCTGTAACTCATCTGTTCCTGGTTCAGAGCCCTCACAGAGACTGGTTTTACCTGCAGATGCTGTGCAGTGTTGTAAATGAGTGTTTTGTTGTCTCCTCTACAGTGGGTGAGTGGGAGTTCATTTACAGTGTGCTGGTGGAATGCCTCCCTGGGATTGTGAAATCCTTGGCATGAGTGCAGTTGGTCCTCCCCATCAAACTTTTTTCCACAAATCCGGTGTTTGCTTTAAACTTCTGTATTGGCTTCGCTCTAAAGAAAAAACAGTGTCTGAACAGCTGTCTTTGTTTCATACTCTAAGCTACACTTTCTTGTGATTTTTGACTTGTTTTTTAGCAGAAATGGCAATTCCTGGGAGGCTGTGGTTTCTTCTTAGCTCTAGAAGCAGGAAATTGAATTTAATTAGAGGTGAGTGAGATCTGCTGATGTGACAGGCAGGCTTTGCCAGCACCACCGACAGCACAACTTCCCCAGCTCTGAAATGGGATGGGCAGCAGGTCAGGGCACCCTTTTTCCTCAACATCCACACACCTCAGCTTGTCGCATTTCACCTGGTTGTGCCTGTGAGTGTCTCAGCAGAGTTTGCAGGTGGGGGCTTGTTGAAGCTCTCCCTGCACTCAGGCAGCACCGGCTGGACCACAGATTTTCCATGGGTTCCACACCCCTGGACATCCAGCACCAGCAGCCCCTTTGTCAGCAGAGGCCAGAGACAAAATACAGCGTGGGAACAGAGCTCAGCTGTACAGGAATCAATCAGCAAGGTCAGCCCCTGGCAGGGGCTGTGAGGGCTGATAAGGCAGCATCCCCAGCTGGAGCAAACGTGCCTCATTTCACTGCATCTCAGCTGCTCTCCTGAGCGAGGCTCATCAGGCTTCCCGTGACTGGGTTGCTGATTCACTATAAGAGTTCTGTGGGTTATGTGGAAAGGGGAAGTCCGAGGCTGTCAGAAGGAAAGGAGGAATCTTCATTTTTGGAAAGTGTCAGGGAGGACAGATTTTGAAATGTGGTAATAGAAGACAAAAGGAAAAAACACTGTTTGCTGTGACAAAATGTGGATCTTAACTGTTCTCCATTTGTGAGCCTTCATTTAAGAAGAAATTGAGAGATGGGATTTGCAAAGTGGCTTATATATAGGTGGTGGTTTTACTAAATATATGCTATTGTTGACCAAGCTTTCTTACTTCATCTGAAAAAATAAATTTCAATCTGTAACAAATGAAATTCAACATGAGATCAGATCACTGCAGCTGCTACAACTTTGCCACATGTAACCACAGAGTCAAGAGCTAGTGCTTTAAAAAATGCGTATTTTGTGGTTGTCTTTCATCTTGAAAATCAACAGGATAATAAAGATAGCAAGCATTTTTCTAAAGTAATTGTTAAAGTCTAAATGTCACAGACACAGTTAGGAATTCCATAATCAGCTAGAGAAACACATATACCTTTATGCATTAACTCTTTAAAGTGTTTTATTACAGTTTGACAATTGTATTGGGGTACTGAGTAAAGGTGTTTACACCCTCAGCCTTCATGGCCACACCAAAGCAGGAACCAACAGAAGGTTCAAGATCTTATGGTGTTGCAAGTGAAGGCAAGCAGTTTACAGCTGAGTTGTTTGTTGCTGTAAACATTTTATTTTCCTTAATTTGGAGACCATGAAATGGTACAACAGATAAAAGATTTGATGTGTGTAAAAGATTAAGTTGGAAGCTGCAGCGTGGGTCAGTCTGAAACATATGCACAAAACCAGGCATGGCTGGATGTGGCAGTAATCATTTTTTCTTCTCTGATTCAGGTGATCCTTACAAACTTGCCAGGACATTTTGTGGGAGAGAAAAGAGCTCTGTTGATGTGAAACCTCTAGAATCGTGTCTCAGAGTTTCCCAGATCACCTAGAGCTGTAATGGATAATGTGTTGTTACCTTCTCCTCCTCCTTGTCATTGACATGCAGCCTGTGCCTGCCCCTGTGGAAAACACCAACTACAGAATCTGTTTGCTTTTTACTACACCCCAGAGTGGAGCAAAGCGGACAGTGCAAGCTGTGTTTTGTTTTAACCAGTTGGAATTAGAGGAGATTCAAACAGCCCAGTGAAGCTTTCAGTTGACCACCCCTCACAGTTTAAGGAATCCCATTTAAATGATTCATAAGCTACCACAGTTCTGTATGGTTTCCAGCTACAAGTAGGTAGAACTGTTAGTGTGGCTGCTGTTCTGTGACATATCCTGCTGGACAGCTGGTCCCTGAAAATTTTGGAGGCCATGCAGATAGAACCAGAGAAGCTGGAACAGCTTCTGTGCGCAGAGAAGCAGCCAAACTTTTAATGTCCAAAACCTCTCTGTCCCTACCATCAAATTTCTACGGTGGTTTCCAGAATCCCAAATTGAGCAGTCAGGCTCTCTGCCTCATAACTGTCTCCACTGAAAATCCAATTGATGCTGGAAAGTGCATGTGCAATGTGCTATATACCTGAAAGAAAAGTGTCTGTAAGAGAGATAGTTGTAAGATTTGCCTTTTGAAAAGCCATTATCAGGAGAAATGAAGGGTGCTGCTTTTACAGCATTAAGAGATCAGGCTGAATGGAGGGAAGGCAGCATGGCATGAACCTGTGAAAAGCTGGAAAGTTTCAAAGGACTGATCCCACAGCTCCTAGCAGCAGCAGCTGTGCTGTGACATACAGGCTGATGTAGCAGTTGTCTGATCCATAGGTTTCACTTCTAGGACTATTATTTCTTGGCAGCCAACCTAACGTAATTACGTGTGTTTTCCTGCAACAAGCAAACACTTTATGTGGCTGAGGAAACAGCTGCACTACACTGAAGAGCTCATTTACATAAATATGAAAGTAGAATTGCAAAATTACATATTGTGTAGGGTTATGTGTTAATGTCAAGGATTATAAATACCAATAGGGATTATAAATACCTATAATGCCCTTTTATTTAAAAGGAATTAGTATTTAGCCATTTTGAACATTGAAAGACAGTTTGTCATCTGACTATTTAAAAGTATGACTATTTAGTCTAAAAATAACTTTGACTGTGACTCTGAATGGAAGATCTTTGCATTTTTTTCTTATTTGCTGGTTTGAGCTACTCTTCAGAGATGGAGAGGCAGAGAGACACCCTTGAAAAGGATTGCCAAGCCAGATAAAATTTCCCTCATTTTCTTTCAACTTAAACTAAGCTTCTTGTTCATAAATTCATAGATCAGTTTCTGAAGGAAGTTGATAAACTTCTTGTGCACAATAATAATACAGGAACTAAACTCAGGCTGCAAGTAACATGACCAGAAGTACTCACTGACTCATAACACAAAGTGTTTCCAGAAAAGACCTTAGTGGCAGCACAAGCATTTGTGCAGATCTGCATCTAAAAGAACAGATTTGGTGGAGTAAAACATAAAAGGTTTGTTTCAGTTCCTCACCTGCTTCACTTTGTGACCATACAAGTGCTCATGCTGTACAAGGAAGATGTACAAACCAGAAAAGGAAAGCTAAAAATCTGGAGGATATGGACACAGCACCAGCTTACACTGCCCTAAACCATATGTGGAATTACAACATCACACTGGGACAGCTGAGTTCCTGCTCTGGCAGGGGCAGCTTGGCAGGGAGACCTTGTGAAGAGAGTGCAGCTTAGGTGGTGTTTAGCCCAGTGCTTTAAAAGAGGTTTGTCACCCATTCTGTGTTACCATGAGGCAGGGAGGCTGCATACTGCACACTTCTGCAGTGGGGACAGAGAGCCGCGGGCTGCTGGGGTCATCTCAGCCCTCTGTGCCCCCAGAGCCCCTGTGCTCGCAGCACAGTCAGCACACTGCAGTGCTGACACAGTGAAATGGCCTAATCTCTTGGGGCTGGCCCCAGAGCAATGTGTTCTTTTGATTTCTTGGGTGGTTTTATGCAGATTTGTCTGACGTGGTTGGTTTCAGCTGATGGATTCAGTTGTGCAATTTGTTCAGCTTTTAATGAAGTAAGAGCCGCAAAATGCTCCGAGTGTCATGACGGTGTGCTGAGATGAGCTCTAACTCATCTTCTCATGATCTTTCAAAATATGTTGCTACATTTTTCCTCCAGCTGTTTACTCTGCCCATCTGCTGGATGTTGCATTTCTCACTGGCAATAGAAAACCCAGTCTCAGTGCCCAGAGGCTGATGAGTTTTTTTCTGGGTTGGTTTTTGTTCACAGTTTTGACTTTAAGATTTGGCACTGAAGCAGCTCATGAGCATGAACATGGACTATTGAATGATGCTGCATTTCTCAGAGCCTGCTGGTCTCCAAGAGGAAGCTCGGCTTGGCTTCATCCTTTCCCTAGCACCAGCCTTTGTGAACAGATCAAGCATTAAGCAGAAAGAAAATTAACATTGTTTTGGCCAAAGCAGCATGGGCTCAGGGGCTTGAGGGCACAGTGAGAAGCAGGGGAAGAGGGGAGGAGGGTACCTGCCCTCCTGCAGGCAAGCTGCCAAAGTAACCTGTTTGGATTACTGAGTCCACAACATGACACCACTGTCACCTCCAGCAAGGAGATGGTGACCCAAATCCAGCAGGTGGAGATGTCTAAAGCGCTCAGGGCCATCCTCAGCTTTTCTGGCAGCAGATTGTTGTAGCTACTGAATGATTGGTTTGCATCAGCATTTTGGGCCTGGAGAAGATAGACTATTAACTATACAGCCAATACATCCTTGTTACCTTGGGAAGAAGGCATTGAACTGTTACCAAAAATTTGATAAAAATAAAAACAAACTCCTTAACACCAGTGTAGCATTAGGAAGCAGGCATTCTTGATTTGTTCCAGATGCACAAGGGGATATCTCCTCCAAAATGTCATAGAAATATTCATAGAATACCTGTCCTCTCTAATATCCTTTCTGAGCACAGAAGTCACTGAGTTGGAAGAACATGAGAGAAGTGCAGGAAAACATGGGTTGAGAGGAGTAGGAACTTTTTAAACTGGCCTTGCTATTAAGAAAGTGAACATCCACATCAGCTCTGGGCTGTGGCCTCCCACCCATATATTCCTTACCTCTTTCATCACCAGTGATGCACAGGAAGCTGATTCATCTAAAGTTTCCTGTGGCAAAAAAAAAATAAAAAAGGAGCTTAAGGTGTGATGGAGATGCTCCCTCATTAGCATGCAAGTATGTGATGAGCAAACATTTCCTCTAAGCACTGCTGATACCTCTGAGACAACAGCAATTGGATGAGACAGTCCATGGGGCTTTTGACTATTTCCTTGAACCCAAACTGATTTTCTCACCATGGTTAAAACAGGAGGTTACTGGGGTGATTTGGCAACCTGCAAAGAGTCATCCAGGCTTGGTTTTGTGCTGAAGCAGACATACTGGAACCAGTAGGTATTTATAATAAGGTAAAAAAAGCTATTGTGGGAAAATAAAAGACCATTAAAAAGATGTGAAATTAAAAAGAGCAAGTGATAAATATGAGAAATGTGAGTTGGAGTCACATGTATGAAAGGTATATGAAATAGCACTAAGCACAATGCCAGTAAGTTAGTGTAGACTAATCCAATGTACATACAATTAGGAAAGATGAGTGCAGTCATAGCAATATTCTTGTTGCTCAAACAGGGGAGCAGAAGTCTGTATCAATATACCTCCTGGGTACTCTTACAGCTCTTACAAGCTGCAGGAAAGTGTCTCCAGCTTCAGAAGAGGATGTTTGTGCTTTTCAGGTGATCTTGCTAAGAAGAATAAACAAATAGGGCCAGGAAATTATCTTTTTTGAATTTAAACAGGTGGATCACTCAGTTTGGGAGGACTGTCTGAGAATTGATGGAGCCCTGTGGACTTGCTGTAAAGACTGGGTGATGAAAGAATGATAACACACGTGAGAGCTGAAGCTGGAAAGGCATGTCAGTTAAAAGGGAGGCTGGAAATGCAACAGGACTCTGTCTTGTTCTCCAAGTTGTTTGAAATTCTCAGGCATAAGCTTCTTAACACTTGCTGGAAGAAGACATGCTAAAGATTACCAGCCTGGAGGTATTAGGGTATGCAAGGCATTAGGAATGGTAATTACCGTGACCTCATACATAAATAATCATTTAATAACACAGCTGATTTCTGGAGACTTAACAGGGTGCTGTCAGTGTAGAAAGCACAAAAAGGAAATTTTTTGAAGCAGGAAATGCCTTCAGTCTAAAGACTATAAAGGAAAGAAGCTTTGAAAAACAAAAAAGGAAGCATTATCGTGTTCCATAAAAAGGCAGTGGAACTGAGCGAGAGATGCTGCACAAGAACCTGTCGGCAGGTTTTCAGACTTTGCATGTGAAATGCTAATGGTAAGCTCCTAAACAGAGCAGGCCAGGGCTGGATGATACTGCAAAATATCAGCTCCCACTAGACCAGGACGTTTTTGGTACCTTTTCAGATCAGCTGTTTTCCAGTTAGCTGAAATATGAACATAAAGTCTAATTGTAGATATATTTGTGTTGGAAAAGTGGGACTTTATCCATACAGTAACATTAAATGTCTGGATTGTTAACTTGTTTATTACTCTGTTGTCTGAAATCCCATCAATTTTATGGTTAGCACCAACTCTGGCAGTTTTTCCAGAGCCAAATAAACTGCACAACAGCTTTATGGTGTAAGATGTGTAATAACTTGTAATTCATTGTGGGGTTTGACAATAATTATTCATAGATTTAGCATTTGCAACTTGATAGCCTATTTTAACAATACTGCAAAAAATGTTCTCACATAAACATTTCTGTAACTCAGAATCCTAATGAATTTACATCGTGTATGGTAAGTGCTTTTAATTTTTAATTTAAATGTAACTCCGGTTGGAATACCACTGAAATCATTAATAGAAAGTCAATGAAAAGTCATGAATGCTATTAAATGTGAGTAGGAGACTATTTTTAGTCTCTGTTTCCCATGATCACAGAAGACTTGTTCTTAAAAAAACTTGGTTTTGAGAATGAGTCCTAGATCTGTGCTGCAGATTTCTACAGGCAGAGATATTTTTAAAGGGGCAGGTCATATCCAGTTGAGGCAACAATTGAATAGAAAACTTTAATACTTAATTGCAATGTGTAGATTTTGATTTTTAAGATATAAACTTTCTCAGTTACATAGGAAGAGATAAGAAATGAACTATTAATTATTGCAGACATTTACATGCCTACACTAAAATTTTTCCCCTTTTCTCATCTAGCATTTAAGAAGTGTCCTTCTGAGGGCAGCACTTAGCTAGAAACAAATTATCCAAAGCTGTGGGTTAGTTTGTGGGGAGAATTGCTTTTGTCATTTAAACAAAAGATTTGTACAAACACATTCTCAGGCTATTCTGGGAGGAGTTGCTATTAAACAAATTAAGTTTGTGAGATACAGAATAATGAAATTTGGGCCAAATCTAGTGCTAATAATTTCAGAATTTTTTCCCATAAACTCTTAACTGAGAAGCCACCGGGGGGGTTGGTGACTGTGCTGTTTAAATAATTTTGTTTCAGGACTCAAGTCATTCATATCTGTTTAACACTGTACAAGACCTCCCCTGAGTTTCCTTGCAGGACAGTGAGGTTTTTGAGGAGCTTACATCATACTGTAGGAGTATTTCTTTTTTTTTTTTTTTCCAGAAAACACAATTTTGTGTTGAAGTGTAACTTCTTTATAGTTTCCATTGTTCACTGAATTTTCCAATTAGTGCCCACAACATCTGAAGCCTGTGAGAATTCCCTGTGAATTACAGCGTTGTGTGGAACTGCGGCAGATATGAAGCTGCTGTGTCAGAAAATATGAAGCACTTTCCCCAAGTATACATCTGCAATTGCATTTATTTTAGAACTTGAAAAAGAAGTCGAAATTGAGGTTTTCTTACAGCTTTTTTCTAATCTGTGTTTTCCAATCTCCTCTCTTTTTGCCTGAGGATCGATAATATGTATTGTGCCCAGAGGGTACATTTGTTTGTTACAGAACATCTCACGAGCCATCATTTCCAAGCTGCTGGACTGCAAAGCCAAGCTGAGTAGATTCTTAGTTTTCTTTTTAAATGTCACTGACTCCATTTCAGGTTTGTAGAGGTTTTTTTCCTACTATCTTGACAGTGAGCTTTCTCTTTGTAAGTGTCTCTTCGTTCTTTTACTATTTCAGTATAACTTACAGTTTTGCACATAAAAAATTGAAGGGCTGTGCTCCTCTCACTCCTTCCAGATAGAGAATTGCTGTGCTGTGATTCGGGGTACTCAGAGATAGGCTGTTAAAGAAATGACTGAAGGGGCTGGATGACTTTGGATGTGATCAGTGGCTTATGGGCGACTCTGATCATTGTTCAACTCCTACTGCCTTGAGGGAGGCTGGGTCAGAGTCTGCATAAAGCAGGATGGAGTCTCTGTACTCCTCCAAGGTGAGGCAGGAGTACCACTGTAACCATCCAGTAGGAAGTGGGCAGCTGGATAATCCTCACTGTCCTCCGAACCCAAGTAGAAGCTGGAAGACTTTGAGGTGAGGAAGACTCAGCTTTGCCTGATTGCCTGTAAGCCTTTCTGTCCAGGGCAACTGAGATACCTTAAAGGAGGACAGAGGGGTCCCTAAAGGGAAAGTCCTTGGCACTTCTGCAGCCCTGTTTAGATGAATCACACCAAGTAATTCCCAAAGCAGGTACTGTGTTCACATCTCACCTTTCTCTGCAGAGTGCATACCATGATAGTGCAACTTTGTTCATAGTTACATCAAATTCTTTATCCTGTGTTTCACTGCAGCAGAAATAGATTAGAGGCAAACTAAAAAACCCAGGGAGCAGCAGAGGGAGTTGCAACCTCTTTCAGAAAAGATCGAAAGGCCTCTTCCTTCTCTTCCTCCTCCACCAGGTATCAGGCACAATACAAGAACTTTTGAAATTATATTTGTTGGTGGTTATCACTAAATAAGTCATCACTAACATTTAGTCAGTTTTAAAAGTCATGAATGAGATTACTGATGTCAATAATAGATGATTCATTCATTTCAGAACTACTAAATCAATTTTTCTGGTATTAAACCTGCAAAGGAGCAAATGCTAAATCAGCCATAAAATACATCATTACAAAGTGTCAATTAGAATTCTAACTAGGATCCTTTGTCTTAACTTCTTTTAGTAATTGATAACAGAGAAAAAACAATAGCACTCAACTCTAATCCAAATTCTTCTCAGTTTGAGATGGCTGTATGATCTGACACAGCTGGAAGGGGAAGGGAAGAAGTGATAAGGTAGGAAACTCCAACAGCTGATCTGTTCCTGGCAAGTTTCTGGGTTTTCAGATCTGTTTTAGAAGGCCCTGTCACCTGCTCTTTGCATGGGGCTGTTCTAACCATGAAGGGCAGAATCCTTCAGCAGTGGGTGAGGGGGGAAAGAAAGGTTTCTGAGAGTGAGAAGTTCTTGCAATGCTAATACAAAGCTAAACTGATCCTTGTACTGAAAATAGAAGAAGAGTCAATACACAAACTCTGACTTTTATCCTTTCCATCCTGGATAATGGATCCTTTTTTGAGAAATATCTTAACTTTGAATCCTACTTAATTTAAACTGCAAGCTGTATTAAACCTTTCTAAAATACCACTCAAG
The DNA here is from genome assembly GCA_024362935.1 of Setophaga petechia. Lineage (NCBI taxonomy): Eukaryota > Metazoa > Chordata > Aves > Passeriformes > Parulidae > Setophaga > Setophaga petechia. The sequence goes on from JANCRA010000005.1 coordinate 5,660,459, forward strand.
ACAGCTGGATTTTTTTGGTGGGTGAGGGAGAAGAGAGTTGCTTATCTGAAGACTCATTCTAAGTATAAATTGTTTGGGTGAAGCAAGTGGAGCTGAGTAGATCCCACTTTAGAAGCAAGTCTAGTTATCAATTTCCTGTACCACTTACCCTGAGAGCACTCTTCTTTTCTTTCATTCCACCCTGAAATCACAATAACAGCTCGACATCCGGTGTAAAACTCAGTGTTTAATTCCCAGGGGCTGGAAAACCACTTCTCTTTACAAAGAGGGACTGCTGAAATAGTTGATACACTGCCTTTGGCACCTGAACTTGAATTCCTACAGCATTCATTGACTGCAGGCTAAGACTGTGGAGTTCACTCCAGTCAGGTCTTAGACTTCCGTGTAAACAACATTGAAACATTTTTAAATTGAGTTTGTGTTTAAAAGGTGGAAAATCACAATTGAATTCTCGCAATCAGGCTTCTCCCGTAAAGTGCTTTCTAATATCTATACATCATATTTGCTGTATTTATAGTATTTATCAATTTTTGAACTTGAAATCCCAAATAGTTCTATTTCTTCTAACTTCTGAAATTATTTGAGATGCTGTAATAGCGTTTTGCCTTTTTTTTTTTGGTTTTAAATAGGAACAGCTGATGAGAAAACATCTGAAATCAGAAAAGCATAAATTATTTTGTCATGTACCAGCATCATTCATATTTGATCTGATATTTGAGTACTATCACTTGTGATTGGGACTTTTTAAAATAGAAATAACAGAAAATAAGATATATGGTAATTTTATCCAGTTAATTTTTTTAATAGTTGGAAAAAATATACTGAAGCAAACAGGATTATCTCTGTGCTTTAATAACTCCTGTGGAAATGAGGTAAAACTACTTTGGGATATTTAGCATTTAAAAGACTTTTTAGTCTTTAGGAATGCTAAAATACAACCAGTTTCATACTCCTGTTTGGCAAGTTTTTGACCTCTATGTGTTAACTAGATTCAAAAACTCTTCTGTAACCTTGCATCTGAAACAGTTTTCTTGCATGTATTGCAGTGTAACAACCCAAGAGTAAATGAGGGGGGAGCAAGATAAGCAGGAAATTAATTTCTTGGAATGGTTGTAGAATAACTCAAATAATTAGCTAGGTAGAAAAATTACTATTGATTTGAGCAAGTCTGGCTATGGACAGATGTAGGCAGCTGCCTGAGGAAGAAAATCACAGCTTTGTGCTGCAGAAATGAATTTTGCTGTAGGCCTGACTGGGATTGGCTCAACAGTGGTAGAAGGAGAGCTCGTGTGTGGGTTTGGCTGGCAGGGTTTTGGGGCTGGGGGCTTCAAGGGTGGCTGCTCTGAGAAGCTGCCAGAAGCTTCTCCCATGTCTGATGGAGCCGATACTGCTGGCCCAGGCTGAGCCCAGCAGCAGCAGCACTAATGCTGTTATAATGTATTCAGGAAGAGGGAAAATGTTGTGCAACTGCAGCCAGAGTGAAAGGAGTGAGAGCAACCTTTTCCCAAAAAAACCTGCACCTGCTACCTCTTGACTCACCTGTCAGATCACAGGTTCTGGTAAGAACCTCAAAGAAATGCCCATTCCTTACAGTTGCTTGGTCTTAAGGAAACCCTTCCCTGACAGTACACAGAAAACTCACCAAAGATAAGATCTGAGAGTACAAACCCCTTGGTATCCACGAGTGAGAAGCCTCACCATGAATCAGGGTAGAGATTTTAAGCCTGGGTCTGTTTCATTGCAGATCTGTTTTGATAGCTAAGCTCACACTGAGCTTGTTGCAGTGGATCATTCTCTCTGTTAACATCTTTAGTTCTGTTCTGTTGTACATAAGACTTTGCAGTTCAAAACTGCTCTTTTTTTATTATTGTAGGTGAGAAATTAAATAAGTTCACATTAGAGGTGTTCTTTCATCTTTCTGTTTTGACTCTCCAAGATGAATCAGAGGACCCTAACTGTACTTAAATCAGGTCCACTTTGTGAGTGCATTTGGACCATCCATCAGAGATAAAGACTCCATAAAGGAGGCTGACAAACTAGCCAGGCATCTGATTAGGCACAGAATAATTTCAATGTCTAATCAAATGAATGAATCCTTACTTGATTACACTTCAGTTTTGTATCAGCTAATCATGACACCAGAAAATACACTAATGGATGCTAGTTTCTGACAGCACCTGTTCACAGGTACAATTGCTGTAATTTGGGAAGAAGAAGGGAGGGGGCAGCACTAATTTCCTAATCAAGAGCTGAGAGAAATATCAAGCTCTAATATTTTTAAGCAATGGTTTGTTTTTCCTTAGAAGGAAACTGGAGCTTTTCCAGAACTTGGAAAATAAGTCAGCAGTGGGATGCTGGGATCAATCCCCACATCTCCCAGTGCACATTTTTGCATGTCTACATTGATCCTCAGTAAATCTTCTCTTCATGGTGAAGAGAGACCTTCTTGGGACATTCTTTAGAAAATGAGACAATACAACCTTTCCCTCACCCCCCTGAGGTCTCTTTTCTTACTGACTTCTCAAGAGATATTACCAGGGACAAGGATGGTTCCTGCAGAAAAACAGAAAACATTTGTTGTGTATTTGCACAGGTTTGTGTTCTATTGGTCTTCCTCATGTCTCAGGAGATTTGGTCTCAGATATAAAAGCCACAAGTTGTCATATGGGGAGATACTTCTGAATTCTCTCCACCAAGGTCTCTGACTGAAAATATATTAAAAGCTATATTGCTTGGAGGAAATCCCATTGTGCTCTGTCATTGTAGAGAAAGCAGCAGTCCCTGGCCCAGCTAGCCTACTGTGTAAAACTGTATGTTTTCTTTTCATATAAAAAGGTAACAAAAGGGAAATATTGGAGCAAGAAAGGGAGATAAAGAACATTGGGTTCTGCTTTTAATATAGCCTGGGCCTGTCAGTCCTTTATTGTATGCAGGGAAGAATTTTGGTACTGAGTTATGAACAAGATCTGACATCTACATTCACAATGAATCCCACAGAGCAAAGCCATTCTTGAAGCTTTTATTGTCACACTTCCTCTGGTGAAGTGTCTCGTGAGAAACAGAGCTCTGAATCCTGACAAGTGGGTCCTGCCTTACAGAAGTCACCCTTCAGTTGCCAGGAGAGCTCCAGGACCCAGGGCTTGGATGCATTAGGCTGAAACCATTGCTACCAGAGCACAGGAATGGCTTGAAAACCTCTGCCAATCAATACTGTCCAGTTCTTTGAAGAATTCTTAATTTAATGCTGCTTACCTACACAGTAAATGTCTCTGAAGTCTAAGCAGAGAAAATGGAGAGACCAAGGGCAGCTGGATTAGCAGCATTAAGCCATGGTCAGTCTGCTGCTTGCATTTTAATAGTTTTTGCAAAAGTGGAATGCTAGGTTTGCTGCAGTGTGTGTCACTGTACATCCACTGAAATTGCCAGAACTGTGCTGACTTGTACAGGCTGAGGACTGCTCCCAAGACTTCCAGCAACAGCTGTTTCAAATAGCTGTGTTTGATCTGTCTTCTGAAATACAAAACCAACAGATAGATTGCATCTGAATTGTCAGTGCTGGTTAATCTATGTGGTATGTTATAAATATCTCCTGAACACCACTCAGCTTCATTTCCTCATTGACTTAAAATAGACTCATCCTGGATCTTCTCTTACCTTTCATACAAGATCCTAAGTTGCAAAAAAAAGTGTTGGAAAAGACATAGATAAACACTTCATTAAAAAGGTATTGTGTTACCATTTTTCATTTCATTATTAATATAATATCTCCATCTGAAAATAATAATATTAATAATAAAATTTTTAATAATAATCCTGAACAAACAACCAAAAATACACCATGGAAAGTGCCTGAAGTTTTCGAGGGTGAAAACTCAGTTGCTAGAATCACATCTGGTGTTGTTATTTAGGATTTTTTTCCTACATCTCAGAGGGGAATGAAGGGTCTATCCTACAGCTGTAAGGATCTGTGCATCCTACAGTGGACTGAGCACTTTTTCAGATCTGGTAAGTAAACTTCTGGCCCATTTCAGAGACATTAAAGATTTCCAGGTACCTCAGAATAGATACTTGGTGTTTCTCAGGATTTCTACACTACATGAGCAGAACAATAACTGTGTTCACCACCACAAGCAGGGTTGTTTTATTTGTGACATGAGTTAGAGGTTAAGAAAATATGGATAATTTTTCCTATTAAAAAGTAGTGGTGATCTGGAGTAATTCCAGAGGTTCTTGCAGAGGGAGGAGAATATTTCTTTTCATGCTGTCATAACTCATAGTCCTCCCTTGATATTCCTGACCTACTTTTTCTTCAGGTGTGGTCTTTTGCCTCTTCTCTCCCCTGAGGGAACACAGTGTTCTGTTCTGTACAGATCATGGCCTGCTGCATCCTGAGCACCACGCTTCATCCCTGCCCTCCTCCCTGTCCTTTTCATCTCTGGATGTCTCTTGGCCTGGTGCTCTGATCACTGTGCTAACACCAACCACCCAGTGTCTTCCAGAACTCCCTCAACCTCCATCGATACCAGGCATGGTCTTCAAGATCATTGTTATCTCTCTGTTTCATTGAATCTCCCCCCTTTATTTTAGGAGGAATTAAAATAATTTTTCAGCTTGTTTTCCTAGAGATTTGTGAAACAACAGGGAAAGAAAGCAGAAAGGCAGCTGATAAATATTAATTGACTCTGTTTATCTTCTCTCTCTTCATCTTCTTGTCCATTAACAGAGAAATGGGAAGCAACAGGAGAAGGGTATTACTGCTAGTCACAGATTCAAAAGGAATATGAAGTCCATGAGCACCCTCTGTTCCATATTTGCTCCATGCAGAGCAAATAGTCCACTGGCATGCTGACTGAATAATTAGCTTTACACAGTACCTAGCAAATGGTGGTCATGGACCAGAACCCCCTGTGCTTGCTGCACTGTTAGCAGAAGGAAAAAAAAAATTAGAAGACCGTCCCCACTACCAGAGCTTAAATCCAAACTATAAGACAGGAGACACCAGATGGAGATGGACAGATGGTGAAGTGCAAAGCAACTCCTAAACAGTTGATAAGCATGAAGGCAAACAGTATCAACACACCAGCTGCCTAACATTTGTCCATTAGAGATGTCAAGCCAAGGGATGGGATAAGAATGGTTCTGAAGGATAGTGGGATAGCTCTGTGGATGCTTGGTTAAAAAAAAAAACATCCCAAGTGGAGATGGCAGCAGGGAATAGTTAGGCTGGAATCCCTGCTAATATCCAGTGGAGGCAGGAGTTGTTTCCAGAGAGAAATAGGCTGTGAAGGGCATCACTGTGAGAACAAGCATTTTACCAAGAAGTGAGACCTGTGAAGGGGCAAAAAAGAGAAGGGTACCAGAGTCACAGTGAGAAGCTTGAAGAATTTTTGTGTAGATGAAAATGAGGCAAAAGTTGCACTTGAAATAAAATTTAAAATAAAAGCTGAAAGCTGTAAGTCTGCATGATTTTTAGCATCTTTTTAGAAAGAAAAGGCAGTTTCACAGTTCTTGTGTAGAAAGGATCAAGGCTTTGACACATCTCAGGCTCCCTTCTCAATGTTTGAGTGACAGGCAAAATACATCACAAGAGGCAGGAAAAGGAGTAGCAGGGTCACATGTAATGGAGTAAGGGAGCTAGCAGCAATATTTTAGTCATCCTTATTGTGACATAACAGTTAAATATTTGCAAGGAGATGCCAGGGAGAAAGGCCAAGATGCTGTTTTGGGTGGTTGGAGACAAGCACAAGCTGGAGAGGTGGATAGCTGTGCTACATGGATGGCAGTCCATGCAAAGGCATCATTTGAGTCTTGCTCACAGCTCTAAGTACCCAAAGAGAAACAAAAATCAACCTTGGGTGTCAGGCAACTCTTTGAAAATTTTGGAGTCGCAAGAAGCAGACCTTTAAAGAATACCCTGAGTGAACAGAAGGCACTGAGGGATGTTGGTACTGGGAAAGATTTCATGAAACATGGTAACTTTCATTGTGATTGGCTAAAAAGTCAGGGAATTCCCTCGATGCTTGAATGACTCCATTGGGACAACCTGGCTTTCACAGATGATGTGGGTTGGTTTTTGTTGGTTTTTTAATCCTTCATGGCATTTTCCCTTTTTTATGAGTGACTGCATAGCAGTTAGTCCATTTAACTGCAGCTGCTCACCCCTCTCTGAGGTGTTTTGAGAGTGGAATAGATTAGAGATTTAAACACAGGTGATAGCAGCATTGCCTGGAATGAGCAGAAATGTAATATTTATAACACAAGCATGTTGGTCTTTGGGTGGATAAGTGGTTCATAAAATTCAGTGCAGCATGATGCAAAGTAATGCAGCCAATTACTAAAAGAATAAGCACGAAGATTGCAGTCTAAATAGGGACACAACAAGGAATTCATTGTAAGAAAAGAACCCAGAATGGACTGCAGATAATAGAGTAAACCATTAGCACTCCTTCCTAGTAACAGTAGCAGAAATGAAGAAGAGCAAGCAAGATTTTGAAATATACTCTGGCAGTGTGGTGTGTAAAGCTGCAGGAATTATTCTGGCCTGCTGCTGGTCTCATTAGGAAGCAGTGCTCAGCTCCAGCCACTTGGTTACAGGGAGATTTTCAGAAGGTGCTGCAGGGGCAATCTGGGATGATTTAGTAACTAAAGCATGATTTATACAGAAAGTTTTGACTTATTTCTCCTCTCTACCTAAGGGAAGGGAAAATTCCTATGCAAGTATGCAAGATCCTGAACTAATGGGAGTGGCTGCTAAATACAGGGGCCATACACAAACTTTAAATTAGAGATCTTTGATTAATGTTAGAGAAGAAAATACAAGCAGATTTTCAAACAGAAGACAGAGCTTTATGGAAATGGTGAGAAAGAAAATAACTTTATCTCAGGTCACATAAAAAATATTTGAGGAAAGGACTATAAATATGTAGAAAGGATTATTAAAATTCTTCCTCTTATTTTTTAAAAGAATAAATCCTGAGCCAGGTATTAGTTCTTGTATTTGTTACATACTGATGAAGAAACCCCCATGCAATAGAGTCAGACAAAGAGATCTCTGTCAGCTGAGCACTTAGGACAGCAATTTTACAGGGACAGATTTGCTCTCAGCAACCGAAAAAAAAGCAAGTTGGCCTATCTCTCAAAGGAGACAAGAATATAAAAATATGAAACAAAATATCACGTTCCAAATTTGTTACAGCTATATGTGTTCCAGTATAAGCACCTGAATTTCCTTGTATGGATTCCTCTTCTGAAAATTGATCAGGTAGGAGCTTTTCTTTTGAGTTGTAATAGGGAAAATTGTCCAGAATAAAGAACCTGAAAACCTTAATAAATTTAAATATACATGACACTTCTGATCTGTCATTTCTTTAGTTTATTCCCTCAGATATTACTTGCTGGTAGGCTTATACAAATATCTTCAGCTGACCAGATGAATTAGATTTTATTTGTTTCCAGACCTGCACTTTGCTCAGATTACCTTCTTTATTGGTTTGCATTGGACCCAAACATCCTCTGGCAACACAGAAGGGCAGATGATTGTATGGATGGACACCTTTCCCAAACTGAGGAATGGTGCATTTCCATCCATACCACTGCCATACCCTGGCCCAGCTCTGAGCTTTTTTTATCATTAAGTAAATTCAGTGGGGGACGGAGAAAGGTGTTGTGAAAAGGTGCAGGAGAGTGTTGGAGGTGGTGTGCAATGTAAGTAAATTAAGTAAATGTACTTAATCTCTCTTTCCTACATTCCCTCAGCAGGGGATGGCTGGCTCTCCTTCTTTCTGTCCAGAGGTACTGCCAGATAAACATCCACAAACCAGTGACTGGCAGATCCTACCATGGGTGAGGAGAGAAAAGCCAGTGGTGTGAGTAAATGTTAGGGGAAATGATAAAATTTTGAGTAAAATGTGCAGCAGAGATTGAATAGATTTTTAAAGGACAGTTTTTGGCAGGAGAACATATTCTAGATTTTAATTTAATGAGCTGGTATCAAAGGTCTATACACGGATGGTTTGCATGCATTGAGGTGAATTTAGGGTGAATGTAAGAAAATCAAGAGTATTACTCTGAAGTGAATCCACCAGAGAGATGACACTAACCCTGTGAAGTCCTCCTATGTTTTATATCCCATTCACTTCAGTGGGAGGCTCATGAAGACAGGTCTGTAGGAATCATCCTGACAGAATTCCTTAAATGCTCTCAAGGTTTGCATCCCAAGTTGGTAAATTTTTTTTTGGGTCACCGGCTGGTTTGTTTAGTCTGTGAGTTTAGATGCAGCAAAAGAAATAGATTTTAATGTTTGTATTAGAAATATGGTGAAATTGTGTTTGCTTATCAACTCCTAGACATTGTAGCATGGGCCTGTGCCAGTGTTTTCCAAAGATAGTTGTGGTGACAGCAAACTTGCTTGGGAATACTTGGAATGCCTGTGCACAAGTCTTCACAGCAGTCTCATAGGCTTGGAACCTGTTGCCATTTATTTTATTGCTAATGTGGCAGATAGTTTTTCTGAGAACAAGATTGGCTGCTAAAGATTAAAAATTATATTAAGATGCATTATTAAGAAAAGCAAACTGGGAATCTCTATTTACGGAAGAAAAATGTTGGGTAGCTATTAGCAGCTTTATGTCTGGATTTTTGTCTGGTTGTCTGGATTTGGGCTGTAATATCTGCAGAACAGCAGCAGATCAAATATGAGGGGATTCTCCAATTACATCCACAAAGGTTGGACTTTTAATGAAACTACAGCTCTCTGAATATGTTTGTAGCTTGGAAGTACCACTGTAAATTTTTTATTTAATTTTTTAAAATCCATCATCCCTTTTTACTACTGTTGGTAGCTGCAGATGCCTACTTGCAAGTGAAACACAACATTTCAGCATTTGGCTTCTCCCCAGCCCTGAATAACTGCCTTACAATCTTCTCCCCTTTGTTGGTGCTGCCAGAAGTGACACTGATCTTTTGTTTGCTTGGAGTGGTTGCATTTCCCAGCCAGGAGCTTCCAGGAGCAGCCCAGTGAAGCTCCTGCTGTGGAGGGAAGCTCCCTTACTGCCTCCTCGGCAGGAACATTGCCTGGATCTAGCTCCAAAGAGCAAGGCACACAGCCTGGTGTGTGCTCCCAAGGGATTGCTGGTGACTCAGGAGCTGCCTCTGCTGCCTGAGGCTCGGGGCTTGGCTGCTGGGTTCACTTTTCCCTTGGGATTGGGATCTTGGCACGGATGCTCTGTACACAAAGACTGGTACAAAGTCTTTGTGACACTGGGCAGGTGGAGTGCACTTCTCAGTGTGATTATTAATCAAGTGCTCTTAGTCACAATTACTTCCATCACATGCTTTTTCTTAAGTACATTTAGAGATTTAAATAAAAAAAACACTTCGCCATTTTGGGGAGATTCACTACAAAACTGCTGTAACATGCTGTGTACTCATAAATGTGGCATTTTTATATTCTCCAGGTCTTTTAACAGCTTTATGAAGGACATAGACAGTTTAATGAAATGTGAAATATACACTAAAACTACTTTTTTCCCATGCAGTAGGATAATAAGATGTTACATTACTCACAGGTCCAATTTTAAATTTAAATATAACTTCACTTAATTTTACTTTGCAATCAGGTAAATTAATGAGAGAGAATCACAACAATGTGCTGTAATTACATTTGAAAATTATTCCTTCTGTCCTTCAAGAGAGTTCTTTCTGTTGAAGATATTGAAATTTGGTGTCTAAATATAAAATGCAGTAACATCTGGTTCTAATTGCTGGTTTAAATAATATAGACATTTAGACAGATATTTCATGCTTTTCAAAGGAGGCTTTTAGTAGGATGTTCTGAGTCAAAGGTTAGAAAAAATTTCATGCTACTAAAAATAGCTGATATTCCATTTGTGTTCTAGATCTAAAGGATCTTTTACATAAAAGAATTTTTTTTGCTAAAATATAGTTGCTTTAACTTATTTTATTTGGAAAAAACAACCAGGTTTTATACCTTTTACATCTTCTCTTCATTGGTGCATGTGAACATAGTGCAGAAAAATGTTGAGGCAGTTTATTTCTAGACCCAAAAAATGTTACATCATCCTCAAGATATCTGATTTTCAGCACAGAATCTTGTCCTTCCCAAATTACATGTCTGAAATCTTTTATTTGCTTGTACCTTGCCATTTATTTTCCCAAGAAAATAAGCTGGACATATCAGCATTAATGTGATTTTGGTGTCAAGCCACAAAATCACACTGACTGCAAAGATGCTTTAACACAGAAATTAATTTAAGTACATGCAAAACTTTAAAAATGTTGAGAATTTGAAATTTGAAAACTGTCAAGACTGAATTAATCTCATCTACAGAACTGCTTTTCCTCCTTTTAGTATAGGAGGGCATGGCTGAAAAAGTGGCTCCATGTTTTGCTGTGAAGGGATTGAATTTTGTGGCCATTCTGACCTTTCCAAGGCATGTGTTAGTTTACTTCCAATCTGTTCAGCCACCTGCATAAAAGTCCTACAAATTCAACCTCATAGAGCCCACATGATTCATTGTCCCAGGCAGCAACATTTATTAGCATTCTTGAAAGAATCTCCTCCCTCCCCATCCCACTGACCCCAGGCCACCTTCATGCAAGCCTGCACTTCATTTATTGTCAGAAAATCTGAGGAACAAATCTAAGCAAAACAAGTTATGACCTGATGTCTCCCTGCTGCATAACTTTTCCACTTGGGCACAGGGACAAATTGGAAAACTAGAGGAATTATGGAATGCAGTAGTAGTGCCCCATGCACTAAAAAGTCATAAACTGATCAAAGGCTGAAAATATTAGAGCCTTGCTAAGGAAATAAATGTAATGATCCAGATGGTACAAGCACTTCAGCTCAGTGTCCTTACACACTGTGAGACTTTTCACTCTACTACAAAAAACTCTCCCAAGTCTCTCTGGCAAAGTTCAAATCAAGAAAATTTTTTCTTTTCATAGCCGAAATGTACCATCTGACATCTATACATTGGGTATTCAAGGGAGAAGCTTATAGTGTCCAGCATAAAAATCCTAATGTGGAATATTAGGATTTTCCAATCTGGACCACCCATGCTCCAATTCTCTGTAGGGTTTGCCTGGAATACCATTTGGGAAATCTCCTCTTTTTCCTGTTGCCTGGAAGAGGAGGTTGCAGATGGCTCTAGAGCTGTAAATGCAGTTGTTGGGGTGTTGGTGCAGATTACTAAGAAACCTCTGTCAGAATCTAAAATTGTGCTGAACTTTAATACAGCAGTGGCTACACAAGGAAAGAGCTTGTGAGGGAGTCAGAGCAGTTTGCATGTCTTGTGTATACCTCTGTTTCCACTAGATGGTTTCCATCAAAATTTTCCAAAGGCTGTTACTTGCCAGGCCAAACACCTTCAGAGGACTGCAGCTCTAGTGAGGGTCCTTCACATCTTCAGGCTTCAGAGTAAAACCTGGATTATTAGAGGAAATAGATAGAAAAAAAAAAACCAACCAAATCCACCCTTCTTTTGCTTCCACTCATTGTTTAACAGGACACTAGCAGGTGTATGATAGTTTTACATCTTCCCTTGGAATGTAAAAGAATTCTAGCCAGCAGCAGGACCAAGAGATGCAAGAATAAATTCCCTGTTCCAGTAGCATGGGCCATTTCTCTCCTGTGATCATCTAAATTCAGAGAAATGAGATGGCTCCTTTTTAAGAGATATGAAATCATTATGCTTTCTGCCTTTTGTGGGGAAGCTGGTAAATTATATATTTACCTTCTTCTGTTACTGCTAGTAAAATAAAACTCTACTCTGAAAAAAGAGAAGAAATAATAAATTGCAGATAACAATAAAATGGATTTTAAAATGCTTAGCCACCTCTTTCTATGTTTGTTTTTAATAGACTTTATTTAAAATCTAATTGCTTAGATGATAGTACTCCTGTGATTATTATTAGTTACCTAACAATCATTCACATCCTGCTTTATTTTTAATGCTTGTTGTGTTACACTCTGCTAATACTATATTGTTTCAATTGTGGCGTTTTTTTCTACTTCTGCACAGGGAATATAGATTATTTTATTGCTTCACTGGGTACTAGAAAGGTCTGTCTTTTATGATTGCTGAAAATCTGTGTACAGAGCAGAAAATGGCACTGCATGTTTCAAACCAGTGATTTCAGTCGCTGAGGCTGTGGTAATGAATGTTGGTGTTTGAGTGCTCTGATAAAGATAACATCACTGCTGCAGGTTGCACAAATCATCATGTATTCCCATACTGTGGCATGAAGGAAGCAGCCAATGTTTTTCTGGGTTTTTTATTTCTATTTCATTTGCTTGAGAAAAATACAGAGAACGCTGTACTTAAGGGCCATATTGGTTTAGATCTCTAAAACCTTGACAGCAGCAAAATAAAGTGCTTAAACCCCATTAAAGCCAATGAAATCTAAGCTCATGCCAAACTTCACTGCACTAATGTCTTGGATTGGTGACTTTGTGAATAAATTGGAGATGCTTAAATTTACATTCAATTGTCCATTTCCTTCTCACTGTCTTGCACTTTCTGTGCTAATATTTTAGTTCTTCATATGACCCAATCTAATTTTCTTGATATCCAAACCTCTGTGAAGGCCTGACCATCATTCAGGAGGTATTTCAGGACAGTTTTAAGTTCATTCTTTCATAAGTCATTTAAGCTCCAGTGTGATTTTTATTAAATGCTTCCATCCCATTGAACACAGTGCAGCTTGAAGCACGCAGTTAAGTTAAGCAGTGTTGGTTAATGCTTTCCTGAGCTGGGGATTTAGGTGGTGGATAAAGATCTCCTGGGAGCAGCTTCTGTCACCAACCATTTCTGTAGCCCTGTGGCACACTCCTTCCTCTGCTCTTTCTACCACCACTCATCCATCAGAGGAGCAGCTGGGGGCATTTCTCTATCTAGTTTAAATCCAAGGCACCTGACTTTGTTAAGCAGTTTAAATGTTGGCTAATTCACTTGCTTTGATGGAAAGGAAGACAGAAAAGCTTTTTCAAGTGTTTAAATGGAACTATTTGCAATGAGGAATTGGTCTATCTTGCCCAAATTAGAAGATAATAATTAGTTTTCTTCTATTTTGTTAAACTATATTTCTGCAACAGAAAAACATTGTTATTGCTTGAACACCTCATGCCTGTCCTGGCAAGAAGCTCCAAAGTTGATGACCTTGGACAGGGAGGTGATGGTGCAGGCTGGGATCAGCACAGGCTCTACAGCTGTGCCTGGAAGGAGATGTAAGGTCTCAACTTCAGAGTTTGCTGCCTTGCAAAGAGTAATAAATGCTTTGATACTGGCTGATCAGTGTCAGTGCTTGGGGACTGAAAGGAAATCTGTGGTTTGTATTTCCAAGAGACTGAGTGCTGGATAGCAGATTTCTGTCTGATGGTTTCTGGAGAACTGTGCCTGAAATGAAGCCTTAGCAAGCTTCCCTGTGTCCAAATACATGTTTGGGTCTGTGGTTTTCAATGTTATTAAGATTTAAGCACCATGTGAGTTTCTTGCTGTGAGGAGCTTTATTAGCTGCTTTGAGTAGGTCAGGATTCAAATATTGCTTTTCATGTTATTTCATATATTTGACCTTCCACAACTCGTGTTCAAAAGAAATGTCTTTCAAATACATCTTTCGAGTGTAGTAATGTTTATATCAAATTAATCTGAAGCTTCTGTTGCCCTGGAGGCTGACTGAAATGTGGGTCAAGTCTGACATCAAGTGGTCAGACACACTCCATTCCCAGTGGGACTATTAACACAGTGCTGCTCCTGGGGTCTTGTAACAACCACTGGCTCCACTTTTTTCTCCATGTTTTTTCTTCTGTTAACAGGATTTCTCAGGGCTCTTCCTTCTCTGGTTCCCACCAAGGTCATGGAGTGTCACTGCTGACAGACACAAGAGGAATCAAATTAGTCTTGCATTAGATATTGCAGCTGCTGAATCTGTCAGCAGAATGATGGGATCATGTAAATAAAGCCTTGTTGACTTGGCACTGCACATAAGACCTTTATTCACTCTGCCTTGTTTACCCAATATATTCTAACAGGATCTTGGTCTTTTTAAAAGCAGTCCCAGCTCTTGGGGCACCAACTCCTCCACCTGGGCAGATTTTTCAGTGTTACCAATAACTGCAAGAGCACTTATCACTCACACATTTCTTCTTGTTTAAACACATTGCAAACATCAATTCCTTTCATTGCTCATGACTCTAAAGAAAATAAAATTATTCATTCCATGATGTAGGAGAGGAAGTGGGGATAGAGACCAGAGAGAATTTAAATCTTTGAGTTGAGACCTTTCCTAGGTGCAGGTCTTGGGTTCAGTCCTCTGTCACACTGAGATGTGACCTTCATGTTTTAATGGTATTTGTACCCACACTGACCCAGGAATACAAGGTTCAAGTTCAGCTCCTCGTGCTCCTCGTGCTCCCTTCCTCCAGGGTGAGAAGGTATCCTTCAGAGGGACATTTTTCATCTCCATTTTCAAAGATCAGGAGACACATTTTTGTCTTTTCAAAGAAGAGCAAAAGACAGGTCATGAGTGATACAATATAAACTTTTTATCTGCACAACTGATTCATTTGTAACTGGAACATTGGTGTATTTCTATACCCTCTGCATAAAGCAAACATCACAAAGGTCAGCGTTTTTGTATACCTTGTAACTGAGTCAGCAATGCAAATACAAACTTACCATTTCTCCATAAATGCCACAGCTTGATAAGATAAAACACCGTGTTTGTGCCTCTGGGCTTCTCAACTACCAGTTTGCACCTGGACACCTTTGTTTAAATTAATCTCAGAGGTAAAGCCTTCACTTCATTGTCTTTTTTTTTCTGCTACAAATTTTGGTTTTTAGTCTGGATCAGTAGTTTCACAGGGATCTTAAACTGCCATAGACCAGTACTGATGCTAGAAAATACAGCCCTTCCCCTGGTTCAGCATGGTTGTTTTTGCAGCTCCACTGTGTATTGGATTGGAGAATTGTTATAGAAAAACAAAATGAAACAAACTCAAAAACTCCACAAACAAAACCCCCTGCTAAGGTTTCTGCACATCAGATTCAGACATCCATTGTAATTTAATTCAGAGCTTAATGGTGGGTTTGTCCTATGTAGCAGAGCTCCCTGTTTGAACTGTTTCTTGTGATAAGAAGTTTTTGTGTGAGGTAAATTATCACCTTTCATGTTCCCAGTGTTATCTGGGCAGCCCAGGTCACTGAGGAGAAGGGCAATGTGGTATCTCAGGTTTGAAAGGTTTAGAGTGCCCTTACCTGGGGATAGTTCAGAAATGAAATGAGGTAAATGATTGAGCTCTATGTTCAAAAAGCAGTGCTGTAACTTCTTTTCCCCCTCAATAACCTCTATTTTTATGCATTTGGATATGTTTCAGTAGCTATCAAGCTAATTTTGAGTTCATTATCTTTAGTCTTCTATAGTTTCACTGACTAGATAAAATTATGTTGAATATGCTAAATTTTAAATACCTGCTTGTACATTCATGGATTCATCCTAGTAAAAATTAATGTCTACAATAATGATTATAATTTAAATCGTTTCTGCTTACACAGTGTGTGATTTATACTATATCACACCATCACTGAAGTCCCAAACCACACTGACTAGTCCCAGCATTAGTCTTGGGATCCATACAACAATCAGAAGATGGAAGCCTTTGCTCCAAAGAACTGACATTTTAGGGGAAATGGGGAGGATATGAGATTCAAGCAAATGACCACAGAAGACAGACTTCAAAATATCTCCCCAAACACATTTTCAGATCAGTTTCCAAGTCTGGAGCCACAAGGGACATGAATGTCACAGCTGCAAATTCAGTTCTGGGTAAAAAATAAGTTCAGAGTAAACCTCCTTTCTTTTACATCTCCATTATGACTTCTAATTCCCATAAAATATTTCTACTGAGTCATAGAACAAGAGTTTTAACCAGAGCTTTTCTATTGAGTAAAGCTCAGTGTCTGCAGCAAAATGCACTGAATGGTCCTGTGGAGCATCTGAAAAGGAGATTTTTGCCAAGCACCTATTGAAGCTAAACTGATGGGTACACAGAGGGTCACCACAGAAAATCAGCTCTGTGCCAAATGGCAGAACTATGGCAAGCTGCATCTTACAGGCTTTGCAAGGAGTTTTGGCCAGAGTTCACAATTGTGGAGTTTATTGCAACTCAGATAAAATGTACAGCAATTTTAAGCAAATCTGGGCATTTGTATACTGAGCAGACTATTCAGCATAAGTGTGTGCATCTTTTAGCAAAACAAGTCATTCTCTTGTTTAAAAACAAAAACAAAACGCTACATATGTTACAGAGCTATACTTGCCATTCTTTATTTTAAAGTCCTACACAAATGGCTTGTTCTGCTCTGATTAGCTTATTAGTTAATGTTGGATATGAAAGGCAGTTTTGGGGCATTGTCTGTCAACTTAGTGGAAATTAGGACAGTGAGTGCCTTCAATAGTCTTTGTTCATTAAACCATATCTCTGCAGATGTTCAGTGTTTTTTATTACTTTTGCTGTTCTGAAGCATTCTCATTCTTTTTCAGCTAATGAGAAATGTTTGACTTTGTGTATTGTTCATGGAAACAAGGTTCAAAAGAGTGAGGTTTGTTACTCAAAGAGTGCCACCTTTCCTCTGAATTTATTACACCCATAGGTGTTAATGCAAGCCCTGTGAGAGTAAGATGAGCAAGTTAAACAATCTGGAGAAATTTTTTGCTCTCATGAGAGCCCTGAAAGCATTTTTGTGCAAACCAAGAAATTATTAGCCCCATGGGGAATTCAGCTGTAGCCAGCTGTGCTTTTTGTGTGAAGAAGGGTTCAAACATGGGCTCCTGCTGCCAGATTTTAGCTTGAATCATTATAGATGTTCACCAAAGTTAGCATGTCCTGTGTCTGCAGACAACTAATGAAAGGGCAGGTTATGTTTGTTGGCTTAAACCTCTGATATTCTGGAGTCAGAGCTAACAGAATGGCAACTGGATGCTGTCTGTAAATGAAAAGAGTTCTCTTGGTGGGGAAATTAGCAGCTAGCTCTGCCTGACACGATGCTCTCATCACCAGCAGAAATGCTGTATTTATTTAGAAGTGAAAGCAAAGGCAGTTGTATGTATTTCAAATGTGGTTTGGAGTAATGGCCCTGGCTGGGGATGACAAATGAGAGCTCTATTTGATTAGCCAAGGAAATGCACTTTATCTGCTTCTTTTTCACGAGCTTCCTGTTGAATTGATCAACAAGGTGCTAGTGCTGCTCCTTAAAATGAATTTTTTTCTTCAAATCGTGCACATCATTAGTCAGCAGGATGGATGGAAAGGCAGTGAGGTAGTTGTTTGTGCTTCTAAATAGATATTCATTATGCATGTAACTATTTTGTTAGGATTCTAGATCTCCTTCTAACTCCAGGCTGTGTTTTTTACTTAAGCAACTTTCAGTTTGGTTAGAAATTTGCATATGCACTGTTCTTTCTGGATAATATAATCTGCAAATGTGTATGAAATTTAGAAGTCCATTTTCATCAGCCTAATACATTTTGAACCAGTCTTATCTTGAAAGTACAGATAATAACCAACAAGAAAAAGGATAAAAATATAATACCTTTGAAATATGTAACTGTTTATGAAAGGAAGGCTCATGTTTTTATCTTGCTACATACCATCCTGTATTGTCTGTACTTACATATAACAATGTATTGCAGTGAAAATTAAGATAACACTACAGTGTGTAAAATATTAGTTGGTAGTAATACAACTGGCTGCTGGTACAATATGTCCTTTGTGTAAACATAAAATAGACATAGGTTGATAGCACAAAGAAAGGGGCAGTTGCAGTAGCTCAGTATATTAAAAATGATAGCATATCAGATATGGCAATTACACTAGCCATCAATCTTCAATAGTTTGTGAAGAATGCTGCTAAAATGCAGCGAAGCTTTATAAGATTTGTGATCACAGAGTGTAAAATATAACAGATGCTACAACATTTAGATGCCTGCTGGCATTTACTTTTACCCTACACAGCTCATTTCAGTTATATGAAAATTTTATGTGCTCTGTAACCTCACTGAAATAGGAACATATTTATAAAGCAACCACAATGGAACAGAGCATATTCAATATATACACAACTTGATCTGTTTAATAAGATAGAAAAGGGCAAAAATTGTCACTTAAATTAAATTACTAATAGCTTATTATTAAATTACTGTTAATGCAGCAGTTTTGATACATGTGATGCCTTTGGATCTGGACTCTCTGCCAGGGATGTGTCACTCAGAACTGGCTGGAGACTCCAGCAGCCATTGCTCAGCGTGGGCTGGGGTCTTGTGGGGGTGATCACTGCAAGTCAGAGCTAATGAAATGAGACAGGGAAAGAAAGTTCTTGCAGCTTTCAGATGGGAAGCAGAGTGGACAGCTTCCTCTGCAAAACGTGAATCTTACGTAAGAGCTGCCAAGATTGCTGCAATCTCTTGCGAGACTGGATATTACTGGAGGACTGTGAAATCAGGGCCTGGGTATGCTTGCTAATTAATACTGCCTCTTGGAAGGATGCCCAGCAGCACCTCCTGGTATTAAGCGTGGAAGTTGCCATGCTTCTGTTCCTGTGTATGACTCTGTTTCATTTCATCCCATCTCTATGTTATTTACCTTTTCCTTGCTTCTCCTGAGGCACCTGTGTTAGGGACATTTAATAGCTGAGTGTTTCTGATGTAAGTCTGCTAATCAGTGAACTTGCTGTTCTAAAAAATAAATGCATTAACACAAGGAGTGCTCCCAAGGCCTGACCTTGTAGATGTCTGACACAGTATTTGAGCAGGAGGAAGAATTCACTCAACCCAGACTTCTAAAGGAACACCAAGACTCGCAAAGCATTTGAACTGGCACTTTGTCCATATGGCATTTGGCACGGTTCCTTTGCAGTTTAGGGTTTCATGAACTGGTTTCATGTGGTAACCTGGCAAGCCTACAAGTGCTGGGCCTGTAGGACACCCAGAGGCTTTGGCTGTTTGTCAGGGAGGGATTATAACACAGCCTGGGTTAAAAAAGGCACACTAACTCTTGTGTAGCAGTAAATTGCTCCTTTTTATCAAGAGAATTTTGATATTGTCAAGAGGAGTGTGGCTCTTTTTGAGGTTAGTGCCTGAAATGTTTCTTAATCCAAAAATTTGACCCTTCACTGACACTGCTTATGACATTTAGACCATTTCTATTTTATCTTTTGCAGCAGCTTACTCTTTATGGTTCCTGTTTACAAATCAGATCCCTTGTCACACTTGGAACCAAAATCTTTCTTCCTCTAGTAGCCCATAAAATGTAATACAGGAGGGAGCTCATCACTCTGGGTGAATCATCTGGAAACAAGACACACTTGGGCCATGGAAGATATCTCTCCTGTGAACCTGAGTTCCCTGAGCTTTAAAGAGCCACAACAGAGATTCTTCCCCCTCTGCACAAGTGTGAGGTACTTCACTGCAGCTTGACAACACACACGGTAACCAAGCTACACAATTGCTATTTGTTCAGGCTGTGTGTTGTGTGAATCAAAGCAGGATCTTGGAGTGGTGTCTCCAAAGGGGTAAAAAGCAATTTCGTGGTCAAACTTCCTATCTATCTCCCCTGCTCTACCTATACAAACAGCACAAACATTTAGCCATACCTATATCTACTAAATCTAAGGTCTGGCTTTTTCTTCTGCAAAGCAAGCAGTTATTCTCTAGTCTCAAAAACCATGTTAGGAAGTTAGAAAGTGCTATAATTCCACTCTGGGCCTCTATAAACTCAAACCATGTCCAGATCAAAGTCAGGGGGTTGATCAATTTCCCTTTGAGGATACTTAAGTTGATTCTCTGCATGTCAGTATATTCATTATTGCAATTATGAAATGTAATCTGTTTATTTGAAAATGCAGGTATTTAATAGTTGTTTGTGGCTCAAATATATCAGACTTAGCACTGAAATTTGTGAAGTCTTTGATGTAAATGAACATGGAGTGTAGATAAGCGAACCAACTCAGAGAACTTTCATCTGCACTATTTCTTGATGAATTAAAATATTCTCCAGTTATATGAAATACATGCAAATGTGGATGTTTTTAATAGCCAGAGAATCAAAGTCAATATCTGAACTCATTTAATCTCAGCTGGCTTATGAAAAATACAATTATGCACAGAGGTCTAACATAGGTCAGAGCTGTCAAATGCCACTCAGCTGTCTCTTGCAGTGTGTGTGATGGCTGTGGTACACCTGGTCAGAGTGGGACCAGCTCTGCCTGTGGTTTCTGGAGGCCACTGTGGCTTCAAGCCTGTGGGATGTCATCTCTGCCCTTCCCGTGGCTGCAGTCCCTGGTGCTCCATCCGAGCAGTGATTTGCCCAGGTGGCACTGGCAGTGGCAGCAGATGGCATGGCAGGTGCTGGGCACAGAACTTGGAGAAGCATTTTGATTTTCTTCCCAGGTGCCCCAGTTCCTTCACCAGAGCTTTGTCCAGTAAAGGCAGAGAAGAGCGTGATCCTTGCCCTCTACACCATCCCATCTCCAGGGGAATTCTCATCAAGTGGTGTCCTGCCATCCTGACCCACCCATCCTGCCTGCTCAAAGTACCACCTCAGCTCATTCAACCCATCAGCTTCCTCACTGCAGCCAGCCACAGTAGCTGTATGTTTAGAAACTATTCATAGCTACTGGCAATTGTATGGACAGCTGGCTGTATGAGCCTCATTAATTACTCATTTTTAGGATCCCTCAGTCTGTTGAGTGAGATCTCCATCTCCCCAGCCCTCGGGTTTCTTCCATGTCCCCAGCCTCAGGATGTTGCTCATTTTATCTATTTCCTCACCTCTGTAAACTTCTGCCTTTGTGGCTGTGCCCAGGACAGGTAGAGCTGTCAGGGAGCTGGTGGAGTATGTAGAACTCTCCCTCTGGATCTGCCAGGCTGGTCCCCTGAGCACCTTGCATTGACATGCCTGGGTTTCACACAAGGCCTTTATTCAGATAATATGCTGGAGTAAATTTGTTTCTAAGAGGTCACGTCCCAGGAGGCACAGCCTGCCCTGCTTCACATTCCATGACAAATCCATTCTGAATCCTTTTATTATTAATAATAGACAGCAAATTCTGATCTCAGGGTTCCTGAGGTAGAGTCAGTGATATCTGTGTAATTTAAATCAAACCTGCTCTTGCAGGTCTAAGTGAGTTCTAAAGATTGTATCAATGCAATTTCCCTGTGCAGCTGGGCAAGCCAGAGCGTAATTAGAGATAAGAGCTAAGAGCCTTACAAGTGCAAGAGGTGTAACTAACCTTTGCTAATGAAGGATATCATGCAAATAGTATTTGATATTTGTGTGTATCTGATGCTACAATTGAACAAGGAGTGGTTGCCTGGTGTTTAATGATGGCTTCTGTGATCATACAGGCATTTCTTACTGAAAATGTGATTGCAATGAGTATTGCACAGATTCAAAGGAAAAAAGACTCTGCCTGTTGAATAACAGCAAACCTGCCCTCTCTTTAAATTATCTCAACCTTTCCCACTCAGAAAAGTGGGATAATATCTACAGTAATAACCACTTCCTCCACAAACACAGTGGTGGAACAGAAAATCTTGTTCTTTGTATAAATTTCCTATGAGGCTGTGCATGCCCCCAAAATGCAAGTCACTGGAAATTAGCAATTGTTTCCTGAAGACAATTTTATCCCAAAGTCCCTGAGAATAAGATTGACCCCCTGTGCCTGCCATTGCTCCAAACCAGCTCTCTACTGCAACAACTCCAGTGATTTGAAAACTTCAAAACCTGCATACAGTTCCTGTAGTTCTTTTTAAAGCTTTTCAAAGAGAGCACCAGGACTAATGCAAGTCTGCCTTAGAAGGGTTTGCTGCTAGCAGGAAAGCTAACCATTGGCAAAGTTGGGCTGTGTTAGTGCCAAGGATTTTGATAAGATTGTTAATGGCATGCCTGTGATTCCAAAGGTCTTTGTAAAATCATTGTTACTCTCATCACACCGTGGATGTGGATGTGAGATGCATAAGCTGATGTGTACTTGAAGATATAAGATACCCTGAGCGTATTGCACGTGCAGTTTGAACCATCAGCAGGCTCTGAAGCATTCCCCAAGTTCATATCTTCCAGTGATTATTGGTAGGAGGGTGTTGTGCTAGGCCAAGGGGGATGTCTAAATAGCTAACAAGATGCTAGACACTTTTTCTGAGTGTTTTATAGGAGTAATTCAGGTTGGAAAGGACCTCGGGAAATCTCCGAACTCCTGCTCAAAGTGGGATCAGCTCTGGGGTCAGATCAGTCTGCTCAGGGCTTGATACAACTGTTGACCAAGACCCCCAGAACCAATATTGTGTTTGGGGATTATTTGTGCTTCTCTTTGTTAAATTTTATAAGGTTCCCTTTGTCATATTCATCTGGTTTGTCTTATTCCTGAGTGGTGGTGCTGTTGTGTATGCTCTGAATTTTTCTTGTAGATTCTATAAGCATCTTTTAATGTATCTGTTATTATTCATTTATCTATTTCCTTTGTACTTTGCTAATTCTCCAGATTAAATCAACTCGTCAGAATTTTTCATTTCATCCCATAGTTATAGGTCATAGCCTGAAATGTGGGCATCAGATGAAGTTTGGAGAAGTGTTGGGTCTATATGAGCAGGAGACTCAGTCAGACCGTCAAAACTGGATACAAATGTGTTCTTTGCACATTTCTTAGCTTTCCTGACTGCTGTCAAAAAGTAAGCTTCAATTTAAGCCCACCAAAAAAAAGCAAATTAATGACAAAGCAGCTAATGAGAAATGCCAGACTTTCTAATAAATGTTAGCAGAGAGGTTTAGTTTGATTTATTTTCTGATTTTTATCAGAAAATTCATATAATCAAAGAAGACTGCTTAAATTCGCTGTGCTTTTTGTGTATCATCAATGGAATTTTTAGCAGAGATCCACCTGCTGAATCATTAACTCTGTGTATGGAGAAATAACCCTCACACACCCCACACAACCACCACAGCAGTGCTTTAGGCAGGACAGTTTGTCATCACCAAGAAATGGAAAGCCAGAAGATCCCACTCTCACCTTTTGTCTTTCTCATCCATGGGTGCACATATAACAGCAGGCTGATAAGTCCAATCAGATTTAATTGCTCTGATTGGTGTTATTAACCATTTCCAGCAGCCCTAAAATATTTGCACATTTTATCTTCTACATGTGCCAGCAGCCACGTTACACATCAACAATGCTACAGCCTCAACATGCCAAGCAGTCCAACACAGCCAGCAGTAAATTATTAAAAAAGCTTTCCTCAACCCCTCTTTTTTGGACTGGGGGTGCATCTGTGCACTGTCTCTTGGCCTTTTGAGGCCAAAAGAGCACAACCTAACCAAGAGAAAAGAAGACCAAGTAAACTCTGAACTGTTGTGAATGATTCAATCTTGCATTATGAATCTGTGGGGTTCTTTTCCTCAGCTCTAATAGACCTAAGTAGTTCTGGAAGCTGTGCTCTCACATGCTATGGAAGTACTATTTCAGTAGCAGACTTGTTTGCCACTGAGAAAATTGTTAAGAAATCATATAACAACCACTGCTGATCCCTAAAGGGGATTGCTTCTCCCACTAGCTATTATCTAAATTGGATGTTTTCTGGAAAGACGAGCTGAATAAATAAAATAACGCCAGCAAGACTGGAGTACTAAGGATGCAAAGATTCAGGCTCCTCCATTTTAATGTTAGTGTAACTCCACTGAACTCAGTAGAGTTATTCTGGCTTTAAACCTAAGCCCTGGAGCCCAAATGCTGCAGGGAAAGAAGCTGTCTGCTCCCATTTGAACAAGGGGAGGGCCACAGCGTGACTTCATTTACATAAACTGCCTGCCAGATGGAGAGAAACCCTGGGGAAAGGCAGGCACTCCCTGCCCCATCCCTTCTGAAATGTAGGACAGGGGAGAAAGCTCCATTTGAGAAAAGCATCCACCTAATTTCTTCCTTGGGCACCTTGGCACTCACTATATGGATTTTGGGATGGTTTGCTTAGTGGAAATAAACTGTCTAAGAGGGGAAGGACATCTCAGCCCAGAGGACATAACCCCAGTGACTCACAGAGGCTGTGCACTGCTGGGCCAGTACTGAGGCCCCTTCTGCTTTAGGACTCCTTGATGGGAAGAGCAGAGGCAGAGCAAGGTCCAGCCCTCTGGCTGCTCCATGCATGGAAACCACGTGAGATCCCAGCTTGGTCAGGGCATGGAGTGGGAGAGCTGGCCTGGAGTGGGACAGGTTCTCTGGGGGTGTCCCAGGAGCCAGCAGGACAGGCAGGGAGGGGAAAGCTCCATGCTCAGTTTTGGGCTTCTCTCTCTAAGGAAGATGTTGAGGTGCTGGAATGAGTCCAGAGAAGGACAATGGATCTGGGGGGGGATCTGGAGCACAAGGCTCATGAGGAGCATGAGGGAGTGGCTTGGAGAAAAAGAGGCTTAGGAGGGACCTTCTCACTCTGCAACTCCCTGACAGGAGGGATGTAGTGAGCTGGGTGCCAGTATCTTCTCCCAGGGAACCAGTGACAGGATGAGAGGAAATAGCACCAGCTGAGGTTTAGATCAGTTATTCTTCCATGGAATGGGTTGTAAAGCATTGGAACAGGCTACTCAGGCTGGGGTCACCATCCCTGGAAGTGTTAAAAATGTGTAGGTTAAAAATGTGTATGGCTCTTGAGGACATGGTTTAATGGTGAGCATGGTGGTGGAGCTGGGTTTGGCAGCTGGGCTGGGTGAGCTTAAAGGGCTTTTCCAGCATTAACACTTCCAGGACTCTACTCTGAAGTTTTCAGAGCTGCAGTTCTGGTGCTGCACCCTCACAGCCTGAAGGCTCTGGGTTTGGGATCAGGGTAGCACAAGGCTCTTGCAGCTGCCTGACCACGTTTCCTTTGCTCTTGTTCCCACAACTTCAGCAGAGGTCAGCAGAGAATTTGATATCTGATACAAATGTGGCTGCTTACTGAATTCTGATACAAAAGTGTTAGGGGGTTTATTTCTATTTGGTTTTCTTCCCATCAACTCATCTGTCTAGGATCTCCATTTCTGGAAAGAGGAGAAGTGAAGAATTTAGTCTAATACACCATTTAAATTCCATAAACAAGACAAAAATCTAGTAGCAGACCTGAGAATATATATTGCAGCAATAAAACTTCCCTGAAAGAATTGCAGCAGCAGCTAGGGAATGCTAATAAAGGTTTCTTTGCCTGTGAAGCAACACTCACAGGCCTAGGTTGGCTTGAGTTTCATTTAATAAAAACACTACATTAATATAATCATGATTATATTGTGAAGAGAAACACTTTGGAAACTTTTTGATTCTCTTCATTAATTACTTCTCTCTCCAGCAGTACCACTGCACCGAAGAGATAAAAGGAGAGTGACTGATATTGAGTTTCATTTTTAAAGAACAAAGTGCATTTTTAATTGGGTTTAATATGTAAGCTTGCAGGTAAAAGATGAGCTAAAATTATTTCTGAATTTAAAAAAAAAGAGATTGCAAATTGCTGCCTTCTGATCATGCCTGGCCCAACCCATATGCAGATCACCTACAAGGTGCAATTAACTGACTTGATAATTGTACAGGGCAGTTTGAGATGCTCAGAGAAGTGGCTTGAGATGGACAGTGCTCTCTAGTCTGTGTACCTTGGCCAGGTTTTCAGCTGGCATTTAGCTTTCAAAGACAGGAGCTAAAAATTGCTTTTTAAAATGGGTTTTTTTATGTCTGTGAGTTCAGAATATATAGGTTTGTATGGAGCATAGGAGTAATCTCAGCTCCTGCCTGGGACTCCCAAGGTCACAGAGGCCAGGAGGCAGGGATAAAGGCAGCTATCCCTAATGTAGGGATAGCCACAAATTTAGTTTTGCTTTCCAGCTACATGATGAAACGAGTCACATCAAAGATCATGTAGAAGCTGGAGAGCCAACTCTGAAAGCAACACATATAGAAAAAAATGAAAGGAAAACAAAGGAAGTTCTTCAGTATGCAAATGCTTTTCCCTATACTCTTCTTTGAGCACTTTATGGCTGAGAAAATGTGGGACAGAGCATGGGAAACCCTTGGAGGCCCAGATAAGGTGATCAGGACCTGGATGTGCTCCATTCATGGGGTGGGTTTCTGGAGGGGGCTGCCAGGCAGACATCATTCACCTTCACCATTGTAATGCACTGCTGGCATTGGCCTGTCAGCCCCAGGTGCTGCACACTGTGAGTGGAAACTGCATCCCAGTGAGGGCAAAAGCCAGCCTGGGTGTTCTGCTGCACCTCTCACACCTCCTGCTCTGGCCAGGCTGCAGCTCCACATGGGCAGGAGGCTGAGCTGTGCCCCGGGTCACAGCAGCATCACCTGCCTCCAGGCACAGGCATCTACCAGAATTTCTGAGTTCTTTGTGGTTTGGAAGTGAGGAAACACAAAGAAGTTGCTCAGGAAACAGAACTAAGCATATGGCAGGAGTTCATGGTAACAATGTAAAATAACTGTCTTGCATTCTATTGCTTCCACCCTATTCCAAAAGATAGGTTATGAAAAAATAAAGTATTAAAAGCACAACAAAAATGAGGAACCTAATGTATCCTTCAATGAGCCTGATATTGATGCTGCACATCTTGCTTCAGTTAAAGGCAATAGCAGTAGCTTACCAGAATGATTTATCTTCTCTTTATTTTGTATTTCAAGTTGTTGGTGTATGTAGTATTAATTGTGGTGAGT
This sequence comes from Setophaga petechia, assembly GCA_024362935.1. Classification (NCBI taxonomy): domain Eukaryota; kingdom Metazoa; phylum Chordata; class Aves; order Passeriformes; family Parulidae; genus Setophaga; species Setophaga petechia. The sequence goes on from JANCRA010000005.1 coordinate 5,687,194, forward strand.
TAGCAGAGAGAGACAAGCTAATCCATGTGAGAAGAGTGCTTCCTTTTGGTTCCCTGTCTGCCTGCTTACTGGCAGTTTCATGCTTAAGCCACTGATTCATTTTTTACCTCTCTCTTGCCAGCAATTATATTTCATTGGTGACTGTTGGGGTATAGAGTTGGAGGCAAGGGCTGCTGCTCTGTCTGAGAAGCAATATTTCATACTGTATATCACTTCTTAATGTATAGAATCTGGAAAACTAGTAATTTCTCATTTAATTTCCAGCATAATTTACTGTGCCAGTGGAATAGTGCTGACAGCTTCTGCTGAGAATGTTATGTGGTATGTTTTATATCTGAAGTCTTGCCTTGCTTCTGTGCCCTCTCTCAAGCAAGGCAAACACAGATCACATTTCTGAGCCAACTCTGTAGTTCTTGGTCACTTCATTTTGTAGCTTTGCCAAAGTAGCAATGACTTACTGTTTTCCACCAAAAAAAAAGGGAAAAAAAAGTAAGCACAGGGCAGTGTGGTTGGTATCAATGCAAAATATAGGTTTGGGGGCTTTTAAGTCACTGAAACAGAGCACTAAAATTAATGTCTGCAAACACACACTCACGTTGGCTCCTTGGCAACAAACTTAAAACTACCAATTGCTATAGGTGACAGTAGCTGATTTATTGCATGGTATTAGCACCATTTAACACGTCTGTATCATAAAGGGTACTGCTCAAGTTATGGACTGTATCAAGCTGGAAAGACTTATAGTAGGAATTTACTCCGTTACAATGAAGGAGTAAAACTTACACTTAAACTTGTGAAATAGGAGGTTAAAAAAAATACCATTGCAAGATTAGTCTGGGTTTGTTAGAGCAGCTGAAATATGCAGTAGTGATGAAACCTTGGCTCACGTGCTAACCAAAAGCCCTTTGTGAATTGGGAATGGTGCTGCAAAACACTTCTGACCAAACAGTATCTGTATATATGTTTGTACACCCTGTGTTTATGACACATTGATCAGCTCCTCTGTTTAGCTCCTCTCAACCACTGTTCAGAGACAAGTAGTGTCTCTCAAGATTAAAAATCCTGTTATTGAATTCAATTTTCAGATCCCATCTCTGACAGTTGAAAACCTGGCTGAGATACAAAGACTAGATAGTACAGCTCACTGGCACTAGAAGTCCATTTTGTTTAGAACAGGTTTTCATTGCCTTTCTCTTCCCCCCTCCAGCAACTGGAAGCTTGTTTGGAAATCTGTAATTGTTTTGGCTTAAGACAGATTTTGTGCAAAGTGCCAGGCTTGGGACCCTGCTCAAAACTAAGCAAACTGCTGAATTATATGTGTCTTTGTGATAATAAGGTATTAATCCCCAAACTCCCTCGCTGCAAAGCTGAACATCTCCGAATCCAGCCTGCAAGGCGTGATGTGATGTGCAGCCTTGTGCACCCAGCACAGGAGGCAGCAGCTGGTGCCTGTTAAACACTGCTCATATCTTTGAATCCTGGCACTCTGCACTCTCCTAAAGGGGAAGGCATCCATGGCTTTTTGGTGCCTTTTAGCTGACACATTTCAGTGTATTTTGTGATGTTTTCCAGCCCATGGAAGCACATCTCTTTCTGCAGAATGTGTCCTTATCTGCCTAAGTGATCCAAGCCTCCAGGATTTTGCTCACTGTCCATCCAGTTCAGGGAAGCATTGCAGATAAGAGCAGGACTGAGGGCTGGGGAATTGCCATCACAGTCACTTTTTTCAGGAGAAAATTCACTTGCCATAAAATTAGAACATCCCAGCTGAAAATGTAGCAGAGGTTTTTTTTCCCTATCCATCCTCCCTTCACTTTCAAGAAGTGGAGGTTTTTTGGTTTTCAAGTTTCATGGCTTCTTGGTATTGTTGGAGCTTGTCAGGCAAATTTCTCTTACTGGGGACTGACCCAGGACTGACATTTCCTGACCCTGGGGTATTTTGGGAAGCCTCACAATTCTGGTTCAGAGTGTCTGGCTGTGCTGTTCTTTCAGAGAATTTAAGAGCTTTTGAAAACATTTGGAAACACTGAAAAAATGTGAGGTTTTGACTGTTGCAAGATGAAATTTCTGAATTTCAGTTTCTTGTATAGTGGCACTTCTCTCTCCTCACTCCCTTCCTCATGCAAAGTGAGTTGCTGCTTCCTCCTCCTGAGGCCAGGGGGTCTTTGGAGGCAGTGTCAGAGCAGAGTAATTTCTCAGGTTTTGCCAAAGTTGCAACACTAAGTTTTATCTAAATCATTTGGATTTTAATTAACACACTGCCTTTCTGCTCCTATTGCCATTACTGTATAGAAATGAAAATCCACAGTACACAAATTAACACACCAGACCCTGTGAGCATCCTCCTAAATCTGTTCTCTAATATATAAACCCCAAGTTAATGACCCCAGGAAACCTTGCAAACAGCATCAGCTTCTCAGAAACCACTGCTGTGAGCAAGGCACACAACTCTGGCCTGTTTGCTCCCCAAAAACCCCACCAGGTACCCAGATTGTTCCAGGCACCCTGATCTCTGTGCCTGCCCTGCAGCAGCCCTGGTCCCTCTTCAGCCAGTACAGAAGCATAAAGCAATTTAAAGTAGATTTTCTTCTAGGGATGAGCTAAGTTTGTAATAAGCACAGCTTTGCTCTCTTTGGCCTGTCAGCAGTTTGTTGTGGTGATTTTAATATCGTGCCCTTCCCTCCCCTGTTAAGCTGGTGTAATGTAGCCTTGATTATTGCAAGAAATGTCCTTTTGCCTTCTGCTGCAATTAAGAACAAGAATCATCACTGGGAAGATTCAGCCTTTTCTGTCACTGGCTGTGATTTGTGCTTGTCATGGATCCCACTTTTTGTGATGGAAAGACACAGCCTGTAGCATTTAGAGAAATGAATGGGAACCTCTATTTCCTGTGTGGGAAAAGCCAGAATAACCCAGCTCCTGCTTCTCCTCTGTGGGAGAGGGGAGGATGGCCATAGGAGCTGCACATCTTGAATCCCAGGAATCTCCCCTGTGCATGTGTGGAGGCACAGAGCCTGGTGGGGGTTGAGGGGGCATTCCCTGCCTCATTTTGCTTTTCCCAGATCCTGTCCTGGGAATATTCAGACATTGTGGCAGCAAACACACTGAGAGTAATTCAGGAGATGGATGATGAGGCACTAAGCAAATTGCTGCAGTAACATGCACACTTCTTTCAAAGCATCCTGAATGGCCTATTAGGTATAAAATTGGATTAGAGAGAGCAATTAAAATGGTAAACCTGTAAGAAAGAGTTGTATATTGTTGCTTTAAAACTAGAATTGACCACTTGAACACTATGTGTGGGCCACATCTCTTGCCTTTTATTGAGCCTGGAGGAATTTTAAAATATTTCATTAGCATTAAACCTGATAGATCCTTTCCATTAAGCAAGGTGAAGCAAGTATAATGCAATATAGCTGGTGGCACTATAGTGGTGTGAATGCTAAAATATATAAGATGCTTCAGCTGGGGGCCCATTGTGCCCAGTTCATATTTTGAAAAGGTTTGGAAGCTTCTCATTAAAGATAATGAGAGTTGCCAGGTGTCCAGCAGCTCATGAAATGAAGGACTGAGTCCAAATTATTTCAGTGATATCTTGTAAATGGATTTCTGTTGTCCTTCACACAGATTTCCAATAAATAAACTAATAATGATTAACCAGACCTCTGATACTGGAAGCCATATATTTGAATAAACTCAGATATGTGGAAAAATACATTAAATGTGACTATATTGCTCTGAATATACTGTAGTTCATATAGGGGAGAGTTATGATCTTTTAAAGTTTACTGGATGAGAACAGCTTTTATCTCACAATTAATGGCTCATGAACATAAATTCATCTGAACACTAAATCTAAATTTGCTGTTGTTTGAGTTGATTACATGGCTTATTTTTTTTTTCTTTCAACTGGACCATGCATTTCCCAGCAGCTTGGTTTGCTGATGTTTGATTTGTGGTGATACAGATCATATACAAGCTGGCTTGTTGTTTTTAATGAACTGGATGTGTTGTATAATAGAATTGCTAGGTTTGTGTTAAATTGCAGCTTTGGGACTCATTACTGTGAGATGTTATCTGCTTTGAACTGGCTTATTTTATCACAAAGAAAGAAATTGAATTTGCTTAAGATGGCAAATGCAGCAATGGATGGGTTGGTTGGTGAGTGTTTTGGGGCACCCTGTTGAGCTGATATGTATTTTATCTGATCTAATTCACGTTCTGCCCAGAAGATGCATACACACCCACACATATGCTGGAGTCCGTATAACAAAAAGCCTAAAACAAACAACGAGCACAATGTATTGCTGGATGGTTAAATGCTGCTTTTTAGCCATTGGTTTTTGACCATTTCAACTGTAAATTTATGGGATCTTTTCCTTAGGGCGCTTTTGTTCCAATTTTCTCTGCTGTGCATGCAGAGGCTAATGACGCATTTCTGCCTGCACATATTTAGCTTTTGCATGCACATCTTTCAGCACTTGCACAGAAACACTTTGCAGGCATTGAAATGTAAGTAAATGCAACAGGATTAATTGTGTAAAACCCAGAAAATTGTGTTTCCTTTAACAACCAACTGCAGGTTTGGAAGATGAAGCCTCTGCGTGTCATTCTTGGCATTTCCATTCCTTTGCAAAACACTTTGAGCTTTCAGCCTGATGTAAGGATGATATATAAGAAAATTAAATAGTTTTCTTTACTGTGGTAATTTTAGCTGTTCTCTGCAGCAATGCATAAAAACACTGATTTGCATTGAGGGAAGTATAGGTACCTGAAAAACACTTCTACTCAAACAGCTTAAATCAATGAAAAAAAGGAGTTCAGTTCAGAGGTGATTTTAAGGAAACACTGAAGGAATAGAAACTGTTATAAACAGGGCTGATAAAACTTTCATTTGTCTTCTGCTGAGCTGCCTGTTAGAGCAGTGCCAGCTTCACTGAGAGTGTTGGGTGTATGATAAGTGAACATGTAATAAATAAATATGTTAACATGTAATAAATACGTGATGCCTGTGCTGTGGAGGGCAGTCTGGAGTTCCCTTGCTGTGCCTGCCCATCTTCCTAGAGCACATGTCCCAGCTTCTGGGACCACTGCCATGGCAATTCCAATTTTTTGTGCAGAGGCATTTCAACCACTGGAGTTATAGTCAGAGTTTTATGATAAATGAGGGGGCTTTTTGATAGCTATGAGGACTCAGATGTAAAATATCACATCACAGGTTGTTCTTTGCAATGCAGCAGAACTACCCTCCCTCCAAAAGAAAGCCAGTGAGGAACAATATTTTTTTTTCATAGTGGGCTTAATAACTCATTTTAAATGGTTCTTCCAAACTCTCTGTGATCCAGCATCACATGAGGTGAGAGAATTACTAGCTATTTGCACTTTGCATTAATGTTTAGGGTGGATTGTAATGACAAAGCAGATATTGAACTCTGCAGTTAATTTGCTTTTGTTGAAATAACCTTTAAATTATTCTTCCCTTAAACAGATGGGTTTTGCATACTGGTGACTGCTCTGTCCCATTCCTACCCTGTATGCTGCTTTACACCCTTTCTCACTTCATCTTGACCTCCATTATTTAACAGATGGCATAGTGTATACGCCATAGAATATGAGGTTTTTTTCCCCTCACTTTCCTCTCCTGACTTTAGAAAGTTCAGTTTTTGCATGACCTTGGTTCTGGAGGCCTTGATTTACATTGCATTAACAGCTTTATGGAGTTGTTTTATAGTTTGCTCTATTGCTGAAAAACAGGACAGTTTTACTGATAGAATTTACTGTTCATTTTTTCCCAATTGTTTTTGGCATATGCTCATGTTTTGGTTTTTACATCACTGTTGCTAGTAATTACCTTGCTACCATTATTTTTCTTTAATAGAGGATAAATGAGTGTGTGGTATTTTTCTTTAGGAGAGCCTGAGTGTATTGGAGATATCTCTTACGATGGGGAAAATACTGCAGGCATGATTAATGGCATCATCATTGTAACATAATTTAGTTAGGAGGACTTATACAACTGATAAAGTGTCATGTACTTCCACTAAACTGCAATCTAAGTGAACTGTATTTCAGGCTTTTATATCCTCATTTCTGTCTTCTGTAAAGATATTACTGTAAGATTCATACAAGCATCTTTATAGGCTCATGCTGTAAGCAGTGAAAGTTCAATCAGCTCTTCTTGTAGGAATCACAGCTTCTATAAAAAATGAGTAATTATAATTCAAAAAAAGGCATAAATTAGTTCACTAGATGCATTCATTGCAGACTGAAGTTATGACTAGATGAGGTCTTTTGTAGAATAAAAAGAAATTTAGTTTAAAATAAAGAAATCTGTCCTTGAGAGATGAGAGAGAAATCAGGTATTTACAGGAGTGCCTACAAAAACTTGCATTCTAAGTACTCCACAGACCACATTTATAAATTAATCAGAGAAAATCAATACATAGGTTGGAGACTAATAAAAGACCTTTCCTTAGTAATTAAAACATCTCTATTTCCATCTACTTAATCCAGCTCCTTGGGCCAGTGGAGATACTACATTTTAATTTCCTCTCTGTGTGTTTTTATATGAAATTATCATTTTTTTATTAAATAATTTCAAAACTTAATCACATAAAAAGAACATTTCCCTGTGTTTTCACTGATCACTATTTTTTTCTGGTGGAGCACTTTGTTTAGCTGAATTTTCCATTTGAGCCTTGCATGTTGTAGGAGGGGTTGTATTTAATTTAATCTTCTTTGTGGTTGTACCTATGTCTCTTCCACCAGCAAAGGCAATCAAGTTTCACACTGGAGTCACTTTGAAGGGCTCAAGATGAACTCAAGATGAGTCCAGCACTACTTTTCCCCATCTCCATCAGCTGGCAATCCTTATTTTCTTGTCTCCCCACCCTCTGTTTTGTCTAACTCTGATCACTTCCCCTTTTTCTGAGCTGGTTATGTGCATTATTTTCCCTTTCCTTGTCTGTCTGTGGTCAGCTGTACTTGTAGACTCTGACATTTCAATGGAGTTGTTTTGCCCAGTGAGTAGCATGGTTGGGCCTCTGTCTTTGTGACAGCCCTTATGGGCAGCAAAAATAAACAGTAAATAGAGTCTCCACTAAATTATTGATTTTCAATTCCCATTTGTCATCTTGGCACTCCAAGCAGGGTGCTTGTGCAGAAATATTTATTGTGCATATTAATTAGGGAAGGATGAACAAAGGTAAAAAATAAATGATCACTGTGTAGACCCAGACACCGGTACAGGATATTATCTAAGCATTTTTGTATGGAAGCAGCTCTGTAAAAGCTATGGTTCATACTATTTCATCATCCTTCCACTGAAAATTTGAATGGGCTTAAAATTAAGATCCCCTTACATAATGGAAGTCGTAATGAAGGATATGGTTCATAAATTTCAATTGTTAAATTGTCTCAGTGGGAAAGGTGACTTGACATTCCCATATTTTAAGGATTTAAAATCCACATTCAACAATAATGGTAAAGGGTTTAATTATCAGCTTATATTAAGACTTGAATATGAGAGACATTTCAACTGTTCTCTGTGTGAGCCATAGGCTTTCAACTGAAGATTTCTCTTACCTTCCAAGCCTTAGATTCTGCTGGTATTTTTATGGAATGCCTATTTGTAAATACTACTCCTTATGGATAAACTAAACCTAAAAAATAATTTAAATAAAAAAAGATGGGACAGCTAATTAAATATTTCTTTTAATGTTCACAAATGCACAAAATATTTTCCAGGACCACAAAACATGGAAGGCCTTTTGAAGTATTTAAGGAGGACACTTAATGGCCATTAGGCAAAGTAACCAACAAAGTGCTCAGAGCAGGGCCACTTGTCCCTTTCCACTCCAACAGAAGGAGCTTTCTGTGGTGCCTCAGAGCTCAGTGAGTTAAAGATGGAAACATCCATAATGGAACAAATGTTGCACTTCCCTGTTATTCAACACAAAGCTGTTGAAGTTTGTATTTATCTGAGCTGTATAGATTTGAAAGTCCCACTCTGGTAAAAATCTCCCTGTATTGGGGGATAACATCTGTGGGTTTTTCCTAGATTTGAAAAGCCCTGATCACCTCAGTGTTGTTATTGTAATAAAAATAAATAGTAATGACAATAATAAAAGCGATATTGTGTTTGTAACCACTGCTGAAACAGAGGTAGTGAATGATGGCCATGTTTAGCCAGACTGCTGATGCAGGAATACAGAAACTGGAAAGATATCAACCAGACTGATTTAAGACTTGGAGAGAGCACAGAGCTGTGAGATTGATAGCACAGAAAGGAATCTCTTGGTTGAGGTCCATGGCCTGCATCAGAGCTTTGGGGATTGATAGCACTCGGCACTATCAATCTCACAGCAGCAAATGGGATGACTGTTCTCCATGAAGAATGGGCCATATTAAATACCCTGACATCCATTAGATTGAGAGCTGCACAATGAGGAAGGACGAGTCCATGTTTGTAGAGATAATACAGAGCTGATTTTGCTGCAGTTTGTTCTGCTGCAGAAACATCCCCGCTGCCTGCTCCAAGCTCAGCTCCTGCAAGTTGCAAGTCATGCTGGAAATAATAATAAGAATAAAAATGCACAAGGGGTAGTGAATATGTAAGGGAGAGAGACTTCTTAAAATTTAAGGCCTGGTTTAATGGGACTTTGAGAAACCTTGTCTAGAAGAAGGTGTCCCTGCCCATGGTAGGGGCTTGGAACAGGATGATCTCTGAGGTCCCTCCAACACAAACCATTCTAGGCTTGTATGATTCTGTGAAATTTACAGTGCAAAAATTAATCAACACAGCTCATTGTGATGTGTTTATTATTTTTGATTTGTGTTTTATTGAATTTTTTGTATAGTACATCATGGCCATTCTCATGCTGACTCTTCTCTTCGTAAACTGGTGGCAAAACAAATTCCTTTGTTGTATCTTGTGCTTTGATTCTCCTTGTGGTATGAAGCTCATGAAACTGAAAGCTTGAGGTAGACATGTCTTGCTTCAGGTATGTGGAATTATCTGCATGAATTGGTTTGCTTTTATTATTTAATATTTTTATTTAATACAGCCATATAGCCTCCTTCAAGGATCCCATCCTATATCATATTATTCCATCAGAAAAGTGTCATTCACTCACTCTAGCATTTCAAGGGATGTGGGAACTGCTTTTTCCCCCATGTGGACACAGCTCCCTTAGCAAACATTGCTGCTCAGAACACTGGCAGATGCATTGCTAAGTGAAAATAACCATCTCTTGTGTGAAATGATTCAGCAATCCAGAGACAAAGGCATTAAAGGACACAACACAGGCAGTAAAAGCTGTTGTTGCCTTCCAACAGTAGAGAAATCCATAGACAGTAGAGGATTACCCCTGAAATTTGGGGATTGTTTTCTCCTCTAAACCCTTACAATTTTCTAATATGTTCAGATGTTCAATATAAAATTAGGGAAGTGTAGTATCAAAACTCTGTAAAGCAAAATGATTTTTTAAAGTTTTGTTGAGAAGTCTGTGCAGAAAAAAATACTTTAACCTAAATTTAACTTCTGTAGTGTCTGGAGGCAAATAGAAATATTAATAGAGAGAAAGAAGTATCCAGTTGTACTTGCTGAAGGGAATTTCCAACTTTGAATAATGTGGTACTAGATTTTAGTGTTCATGTGTGGCATTACATCTGTCCCCCCTTTTTATATTCTGTCTTTTTTTACTTTCTTAGTAATTTCCTCAAGTTTTACTTTAGAAGGTGACAGAATTCCTTATCTTATAGATTTGTTGGGCTTGACTTTGATGGAAGGAGTCATCTCTTAAACACTTCTGGAAGATAAGAGGGATTTAAAATGTGGTGCACCTGAATCAAGGAAAATTCTCATATTTAGTGATTCAGGGAAGCACTGAAATTAAAGTATGGTCTTTACAGACTATCTCTTTTGTCTGAGAAAACAGGACTTCCAGCAGGTGGGATAAGCATTCTTAGATCATGGTAAATAAATTGGTTTGCTGTTTGGGCTCACTGTACTATACAGACAGATTGGTGATTGGAAAAAGTATTTTAAAAAATATTCCATTTTAAAAGTTTTGCAGCATTTGAATGACTTTTATGGGCTTGCTGATAGCTAGATGCAATTTGAAGCATGCTCATGTCCATGAAATAGTCATGTCTCCCTCAGGGAAAAGTTCCTGGGGAGGGCTAACAGCAGCTCTAACCATTTAATAAGGAAAATAAACTGTTGCTCTCCTGGTCCTTAAGGAAGACTTAGAGGTAATTGCATTTAGATTCTTGGAAGACTTTTTGTAGTAGTCCAGAAGGGATTTTAAAGTCAAAAGTGAAAACTAAATATAGCTGGAATAATTCTAGTGGCCGTGTGTCACAAACTCAGACTTTAGCAGGAATGTTGTGGCATTGTGCTGGAACACAAATGTTGAATTAGTGTCAGACAGATGGAAATGATAGTCCTGTGCAGAGGGAGGCTGGGCTGGCAGGGGCAGAATATCCCTTTAATTCTATGCTGAATTTCCAAGTAATAGCACCAACTAAAAGTAACTGAGTGTGCAAAGGAAAAAAGTCCCAGGTGGTCAGCACAGCTCATTTGGGAAAACCTCGACATGATGGGACCCACCAATGACAAATGAAATTCAGCCCAGGTAAATGAATAAACAATGAAACCAAAAGCCATTCATAGACTAGAAAATGTGCTGATATCTAGACAAATAAAGCAATCTGGGTGTTTCTGCATTGAAATGATCCCTAAAGTATTCATCCCAATGTGTACTGGCAATGAAAAACAAATCAAGCAGTGGAGTGAATTGAATTACCCATCCTGTGTGCTATAAATCATAAGGAAATCCAAGAACTTTTATTGCTCCATATGGTAGAGTTGGACATTGTCTAGAGTACTGTTTATAACACTGCTCACATCAAAGCAGGAAAGTTAAAATTGTTGGAGAAGGTGGATCGAAAACAATACAGAAAAAGGAAACTGTTAACCTTATCATTAACAGAGAAAAGTAGAATGACATTCAAGTTCACAACGGCCAATGGGAAAAGGAAAAAAAGGAATTGAATTAATTCTAGAATCTTCTTGTCAGTGAAGGAAATTTGTGACTGAAAGTAGAGGAGAATGGAAAACTGTGTGGATGTTTAGGCAAAATTCTGCATCCAAATAAAATGCAGGTTTAATTATATGTGTTATTCCAGTAAGAGGTGAGTTAATGGAAGTAGCACTACCTGGAGCTCTGATGCATGCCCAAATCCTGTCAAAGAGGAGGATTTTTTTGGGTGAACCAGGGAGTTGGATGCTAGGGATGGGTATAGTGTTGACTCCAACACCAGTGTTGTTAGAGGTCATCAGATCTCAGTGACCAGCTGTGATACTGCAAGAGTTATGAATGAATGCAATTAGAAGAGGCTAATTTGTGAAATTAATGCTGATTTTTTTCTATAAAATTCTGCTTCTGCCTCTTGGGTTTCTTCATAACAGCACCCAACTTTCACCATATATTGGCACCGCCCTGGAAGCTGGAGGTGGCTGAATTGTGGTGGTTGAGCTGGATCTGCTGCAGCTCCCATGTTTATAATTCCAGGGATGCTCTCTCTGGAGCAGTGCAGAGCACGTCCCAACCCATTCACCTTTCTGCCTTTAACTGGCAGGTGGCCTCTTTCTGCAAACAGGCTCCAGGCACCCACCTGGGCTCCTCCCTGGCTCAGCTCTGTGCCTGGGGCAGGCAGGGCTGGGGGAGCCTGCTGGTTCCAGCTTGCTCAGGACTGCTGAGTTTGCCTTTCTCAAGTTATAAACTCAGATTTAGGAACTCACAGACCAAAACAGCTCAAAATATGCAGATGGGAAAGGGATTACCCTCCCTTCCTGCTGCATGGAATGGAATCTGTAAAGTCTCCAGTTTCCTTTTTATGGAAGCATTTGGCTTATATGCATCTGTTAGAACTGGAATGAATTTTAAACATGTTTCCACGGAGCATAATTAAACATATTAGAGCCTCAATGAATTGTATTGTCCTATGCCAAACTAAAGACTGCAAGGAATAAAAGGAATTAAAATGGATGTCAGAGTGAAATGAAGTTAACACTGAACACCTCCATTAAGATCAATAAAAAATTTGTTGTTGTTCAGTGTCTTTAACAAGGTTCTGGAGATGTAAAATGAAGTGTCTCATTGGTTAAAATTAAAACACTGAAATGCTGCCAGGAGATCACAGGTAATATAGCTACCTAAGAATACATCACAATTCTAGCAGCAGCCTGATAATTAAACTTTTGTCTCAAGTGCAAAACCTCTTTCATGTAATAGAATACTGGAACTTGTGTAGGTGAAATGATGAATGGAAGCAGATATTTTAATTCTTTATTTTTAGACACTTTGGTAAAGAAACCAACTTTAAAGCTCAATTCAGTGTATTGCTGTTTATTCCCAAAAGTAATATCTGTTTGGTTTTGCATCAATAAACACATTAATCAGAAGCAGAAAAATAGAAAGCATTAGTCAATGATCCAATAAAATTCTATAATATGAACCTAGCAATGGATAAAGGTTGATAGATGAATGAAGATAGTGATAACTGATAGAAAATGTAGCCTTCCAGTACACTGCTCATGGTGTCTGAATGAGTTTCAGAATTTAGGTATGAATAATTATTCTAACCTGTCCTATTTTTAAGGGTCCACTGGAACTCTTACCATATCAATTTATAAAACAGTACTTAAATATTAGATGGTTTTATACATTTTTTTTTTTTTCCTGACATGAGGGAAAACCCCTGAGTAAAACAACACACCCTACATCTAGGAGAAGTATGGGAATATTTCCCCTCATTTATTACAGATTCCAGGGATCCTTTTACAACACAACATAACTGAAATTATCATATTAAATGTTATTATAATGTTAAGGTGTTGTTAAAGATATTCCTGTCCTCTTTGACTTCTCCTCAGGTGCCTTGCTGACTTGATTTTGCTGTGTGTTCTCCTCAGATATTTTAATTCCACATGAAATCAATAGGTGTTAAAAGGAGTACTTAATTCTAGGAGGTGATTTGCCAGACTCTTTTGCTTGCCTATGCTACATCAAATTTTCATGAAAATGGAACTGCAACCAAGAAACCAGAATGTTTGTGGTTTAAAACAAGTAAAACTGGCACGTGATTTGCTTTAATGTTTGAGGGAATCCTTGTTGTGAACTCTGGGGTGTCAGGCTTGGGTGTCACTGAGCTGGAAGGTGTTTCCTTGTATCCAGGGGGTTCCTCAGGTGTCCACCTGGCTGCAGTTGTTCAATGATATTTTGGTTTAATCCTCTGCACAAACAAAGCCTGGTGCAGTCCCACTGTTTCTGTGCACTCCTGCTGACAGCTTTTGAACACGTTGTCCAACCAAAGCTGACAAAGAAATCAGTGAGTGCTCGTTTGTGAACATAGGTGGGTAAGAAAAGAAGGGAGACCCATTCACTCTGAACAGAAATTTGACTGTAAGACACTGAAATGCTTGTAGTGGATCATAGATCTGTCCCAGTTACAAGAAGACTTTTGGAGTAAATCCAAAATAAAAATGCACACATGGCCAGGCTTTCTTATTTCTGATGAAAATTATACATTTTGTGCACAGAGACTTATTGGCTTTTCCTTTGCATCTGTGCACATCTAAAAAGATACAAACTCTTTATATTCAAGCAAACAAAACATCATGGTGTGCTAAGGAGAATAAAATCTGCCCTGTAAGACAGCCACAAACTGAAACCTCTTTTATGTGTTCTGTGTTAAAATAATGACAAAAATCTCTTTAAACCAAACCATCTCACTTAAAATTAAAGATGCTGGTCCAGTTTCCCCATCTCCTGTAAAATCTGACACACACACACCTCCTATTTTAAATTATGACAAGTGTTTCTTAAGCATGAATTTTTAGACTACTGGAGCATAAAATCTTCTGGTGGATTTTGTCACCATCATCTTCTCCTAAAACTATACTAATCCTGAAAATCTGCTGCAATGAATTTACACTTCCTAGAAAAATCAAATGAAAAATTTTCACTGTATTCAGTGTAACTCCATTGACTTCCATGGATTTTCTGTTGATTTATGTGAGTATGAATGAAATTAGAAAGGGCCCAGTAGAATAAGTGTAGTTTACACAAAAAGGATTCATTGCAAGGACTCATCAAAAGAATTTTTCAGGGTAATTTATAAATGGTTTACTGACTCTAGCTGACCTTCAAAATTGCTATTAAATATTCACTCTAAGGACTACTCTGTATATTTAGCTAAAGCCTCAGTTTAGAAAGGTTGCCAGTACATTTCTATCTCATGTCTATGTTTCTCTCCCAATTCAATGTAAGACAAAATTAATACCTAGGAAAGGCATATATTTTCCATTTGGAATTGACAACAAAAAGTCCAATATTATTTGACTAATAGTCTTATTTTATGACTCTAAATGTCCACCAGTGTCAGTGTGTTGGACTAAGAATATTTCATTCTTTCCTGTTTCTATGATTTGTCCTCATGTCTCTAAGAATTTGCCCTGCCCTGTATTGAAGTACATAAGGCACTGTTGGTTTGTACACAACTTGTGTGGCTGAAATCCTCACCTTCTTGCATGTGCTGCAGTAGAATATCTCCTCTGCAGTGTTATTAGCAAAAAAGTTTCCTTTAACCACGCTCCAGCCAGAATGTGACACTGCTGTGCTTTTGTAGGGTAGAAACACCCTTTGAAACAATGCTAGGAGGTGTTAAGCTAATCCTTTTCAATGATGTCTTTTTACAGCCTAATCGAGATAAACCCCAGGAGGGAAAGAGAGGTTTGCAAGATGGATCTGTGCCCCGTGTGGTTTTTCAAATGGATTAAAAGTCCATTTTATTAACAGAGTGCAGTGTAGTATGAAATAAACCTGAAAGCATATGGGTTTGCCCTGCCACAGAGCCATGGGTTGGAACTCTGCTGTGATTTTCCCAGTCCCAGCCTCCCTCTGCCAGGAAACTTCAGCAGCACTGGGCCAACATCTGAGCCTGTCCTGTGGAGAGCCTGGTGGCAGGGAGGTGTCTGGGACAGTGGGCCTGAGCCCAAACTGCTTATCCAAGGGAAGGGTGGGCTCAGGAGGGCTTCACTGGAGGTGCACATGGGTTGGGGGGGCCTGAGCCTTTGCAGGTGGCTGTTTCCTCTCTGCTGGGAAAGAAGTGAGCTCTCTTGGATATTTGGTGTTCTTCAGGCTCACCTCTGTGATCACTGTGGACAATCCTTGGGTGGAGTGCACCAGTTATCTGCAAATTAGGGGGAAATGTTCATAAGATTTTTTTTTCCCAGTTAATAGAATAGCTTTCTCTCCTGAAGGAAAAATTAGAGTTTGCTCTCAAGAGCTGCAAATGCATCTGCAAGATAAGGATAAGTTCTGTTTGAACTACCCAGGTCCTGGGACATTTTCTGGCACTCAGCCTTTCTCTTGAGCCTCTGGTGTTTCCTCTGCAGCTGCCAGGACCACGAGGGATAAGTTTTGCATTCTGTGAATTGAATTGCCAAAACACAACTCCTGCAAAAGCCAGCCAACATGATCTTCTACTCAGAGCAGGGGAGTGCTGATGTGAACATCCATTTGGGCCCTTCAAAACATTCTTGCCCATGCTGCAAACAGCCAAAGATTTCCTCACATGCACAACATAAAATATCTCACGTAGCTGCCTGGATTTCTGTTGTATTTCTTAATATTTCCTCCAAGAGCTTAAAAAACATTTTAAATTAAGTCAGTTGCAGCTGCTCTGTCAGGAATTCACTAAGCACTGCAGCCACTGAAGCAATTAAAAAAATGGCACAGAAGGTAATTAAAAGCCTTACTGGTTCTTGCTATTAGACTGACATTTTAAATGCCTCTAGATGTTTTATTGTGCCAATAACCTATTTCCCTAGTCTCGAAGAGAAATACAACTGACATCAGTAATTTACTAAAGTATTCTACAGGTATCATAATGTTCCAACTAGAAATCTATATTAAATCACTGTGGTTTTCTGTTGTGCACAGTCCTCACCGCTCAGCTTAATGAAACAGTGGTTATTTGTTAATGAATATTAGAGCTTAGTCCCTCATTCTCATTCCCTGTAGTCAGCTGTGTAATATTTGCATTACTTGTGCACAAAGAGACTCTTTGTGGTTATCATGAGCATGTGGGCTGCAGGGAGTTGTGCAGAGGTTGTCCTTTTCCTGTGCAGCAGCAGAGCAGAAATCCTGGTTTGAGTTACAGGGCTGCAGGAGCCGCCTTTCCCTGCCCCAAGGAGCTTTCCTAGGAGTAGTGCTGAACACTTTGTGACTGGCTGCTGTCCACAGGCTCTGCAAGGACACAGTGGGGCTTCTCAGTCCTTCTCTGACCTCAAGTCCTGTGTTTATAGAGAGATTAATAGGAGGAGGTTCCTCCCAGAGACTTGTGTCAGTCCCCACGGCCAGAAAAGTCAGGCTGCTTTAGGATAATCCGTCACAGAACTCCACCCTTAGTGTAACCCCTTCTCTGTCCAGCGAGGGAAGCTGGTAGGATATTGAGCATTTTTCTAGCTTCAAATTCAAGGTTCAAGAAGAGACTTTGAAAGGATGAAGGGAAACTATTTCATTACCAAATTTTCCCTGATAGCCTCAAAATGTGAACGTGCAAATCCTTTTCATTGTGCCCATGAGCTGCTGTTCTTCATCCCTTATAGGAAAAGCATATGACAGAGAAGAAGGTGACTGGAGGTGGCTTAATTTTTCTACCTTGATTTATTTTTTAGATCTCACACAAACATAAAATCAAGCCAGAATTCAAGTATATTGCACTTATCTGTAAAGCATAGAGAAATTAGACTCTGTTATAGGTGTTATTGTGTCTCAGGTTTTGACAGGAATTATTCTGATGTGTAAGCACAAGGAGCAGCATTAATGCTGAGCTTTTGGCTTTTATTCCATTTTTTCTCTCCTGGGTCACCCTAATGCTGTGCAAACAGGGGTGCTTTGGAAGGGATTTCAGCAATAAACAAACCCACACATATCCCTGTGACTCGGGAGAAAGCCCACACAGGATTGCTCACAGTGACCTCTGTGGAGTCTTCTGATTGAAGCCCTGCTGATCCACACTCCACATCCCTCCAGTGTACATCAACAGGAATGTAAAATGGCAAAACTCTCTTGGCACTAATCTCCAAAGCCACGTCTAATTCTCGTTTTTAATGAGGCATTGAATTATTCCGTGCAGTGAGAGGCTGCCTGTCAGTTTGCAGCGCAGCTCCGTGCGTGCTGTTGTGCCACCAGAGATAAACAATCAGGAGCACTGATCAGGGAGGCAATCACTTAAATAAATCTGAGCAGGGGAAAAAAAAAAATGCACATGCAGTGCTCAGGATGAAAGAGATATTTTGATAAAGTTGCATATTGAAAATAGCTACTGTGTGAATATAGTGACTGGCAGTAGTTAATTAATAGTGAGTTAGTTTTTGCATAAATGATGTATTTCCTAGATTTGCAGTGGGAGGAAGGTCTAAGAACCAGAACATGAAGATCCATGGTCAGTTCCTCATTTTGCCACAGGTTTAGATGTGGTGTCCATGCAGTAAGAAGGCTTCAAAGACACACCACAAACCACAACCCAGCTGCAGTCCCCCTGTCCCTGCTGCCAAGCCCTCCTGCCTGTATATCCCATATCACAACCATGAGCACCACAACAAAACAGAGAGTAGAGGTTTGCTCATGCCCCCAGCACTGCTGATACTTCAAGCATTGATGATGAAGTTTGGATTGCTGTGTAAAATCTTTGCCATGATCTCATATCAGTGAGCCAGTAGTGATTCAAGCACTTTGGTCACACAGATCTGCTCTGCTGTTCATTCAGTGGGATTCTATGGAGTCTGAAGAGCACCAAATAAACAAATCAGACAGTTCATCACCTGGTTTTGCTGCACTTGACTGTCACTATTTAAGGCCGCATGATGGATATATTGATTTCTGTATCTACCTACATCCCAGCCAACCCATCACTCCCTTTGGATGTATGTTCAAAGGAGTTCTCAGCTGTTTTACAATATTTTTTTTCAATAAATTACCTGTCACAAAAAAAAAAAAAATCATTACATATCAGAAATTTATTTTAAAAAACCCCAATCTTTGTCTTCTACTTGGGCTGGAGTGTGTTGAGTACCTTTTAATAAGACAAGAGAGGGTTCCTTCTGGCAAAATCCTGCTAAGCTGGACTCCTGTGCTGTCATCTTTGTGTAGAGAAAAGATCACTCTCAGAATCTCTGATTCTGTGTGAGCTCCATGCCGTGCCCGAGCAGCCCATCTGAACTCACTGCCCAGCTGCTTGTGGTGGCTCTTGGTGCCAGAAGTTGTCCCCCCTCAGCCTCCTGGCTGAGCTGCTCGTGGGACTCCTCCAAATGAATCATTTTGCAAGGGCAGCCTCAGAAATGACAAGTTCTCATCAAGACAGAGGGGCAGCACAGTGGGATCCAGCACAGAACACGTGCCCACAGCTCAGGGGAATGTGGCTTTACAGGCAGCAAGAGCCTCTGGAGCTGCAAAGCTCTTGAAAGGGTTTTCCCATCTAACATGAAAGCCTGATGCTCTAAAGCATAAGAATATTTTAATTAGGAAACATCTAGATGGTTAAGCTTAGCTGAGCAGAAAGCTGAGAGTGTTTGGGTGGGAAATGTTCAGGTGCAATTGTGAAGTGGTGAGGTAGCTCACTGGCATGCAGTGTGATTTGTGATTAAGGTTATCTGCAGTACCTAACCTTTCAGTAAATGCCAGCTGCATAATGGCTGTCAGTTTTCTCTCTCAGACATTACACTGCAGAAGGTTCTATCTGACCATAAGAATCTATTTAATAAGCCTCTAATGGGAAATGACCAGTATCTGAGTGTTACAGATTAAAAGTGACAATGCTAATTGACTGCAGAGGTATCTACATGAAGAGGGACCAGAAAAATCATTTAAGTCTAAATGAAATTGGACTGATTTGATATTTGAAAAAGCATTACATTCCTCTTGTGTTTGGCAGTGTGGATTAATTGCTCCCTGTGTCAGGTTCCTATATAGCAATAGGCTGAGATTGGTGGGGAGTGAAGAACAGGAACTTGGGGGATTTAGAAATACATTCCTTTACTAAAATTAGAAGGGAAAGTCTGTATTGTAGGTGATTTTTATGGTGAGGAATGAAATTATATTTTGTAGCTGCAGTTCCTGATTGCTGGTGAAGCAAATCAGGGGCACAACCACATTTCTGTGCTGAGGATGTAAATTTAATTACCTTTTTTCTTAGCTTTTACAAAAGCATTTTGCAAATAGATATGACAGGGAAAGAGAAAGTCACGATTTTATGAGGAGAAATTGATAGAAATCATAACAATAGGAAAATTATCATATGTGCCATACACTTATCTCAAAAATGACTTAAATCATTAGGTATCAGGTAAATGCATGTGATTAATTTCTGTATAGTTTGCTGTGCACAAATCTTTACTTTCAATCAGAGGCTGCAGTACAAATTTGTTTGTATAATTTTTTACAGTTCTAACGAGGGAACACATAGCATTGATTCCAAGTTACATGTTATG
Source organism: Setophaga petechia (assembly GCA_024362935.1). Lineage (NCBI taxonomy): Eukaryota > Metazoa > Chordata > Aves > Passeriformes > Parulidae > Setophaga > Setophaga petechia. The sequence goes on from JANCRA010000005.1 coordinate 5,706,755, forward strand.
TTCATAGAAAAAGCAGCATTTTCATGTGTAGGTACATAAAGAGGTTTTAGAAAACAGATATCAGACACTCTTTAAAAGTCCAAAGATACTGAGGAAAATTCCCTTCTAGTGTGGCTCTATGTGCTTCAGTAAATAAGTATCTTTATCTTTGTAAACATAAATAGAATAATTAAGTGTTCAATACATTCTGCCACTACCTCTCCCCAAAAATTAATCAAATTAAATGTTTTGTGTAGTAAAGCAGCATATTAGCCTCCTTGACAGGTTTTATTTTATTTATTTTATTTTATTTTATTTTAATGAGTGGTTTGCTTCTCTGCTTATTTTTGAAACCTACATGAACACGGGGAAAACTGCTCATGAATTCCATGCAGAATTCAGAGAGTTAATAAAGAAAACAGTTAAGTATGTGCTTAAATTCAGTGTGTGAGCAATTCTGTTGAAGTTGGAGGAACATGTGGCATGGTTCAAACTTAATGAATCCATAAGTCTTTGCAAAATCATCTGCTTAGTGTCTCTGGTGGAAGATAAAGAAGGAGAGAAGCATGGTAATTTTACAGGAATATGCACTGAAATATGCTCTGCTTTTCACTGACCCTGCTGTATCCCCAGCTTATACCTGGCAATGTATGCAATGTGCTCTGTGGGACATTGTGCCAGAGCTAGGAAGGAAATAAAGAAGGGAAACAAGCAAACACAAATAATTCTAAAATCTCTGAAATACAGTAATTGGCTTATTGAGCAATTTTCAGATTAAAGTCCAGGTAATTTATTTTTAAGGTATTTTTTTTATGTTCTGCTTATATAATGCATAGGATTAAGGCAAAAATGAAGGCTGTTCCTAAATTTCAGAATAAAGAGTATGTTTACTTTTATGCAAGAATTGATAAACCTTTCCTATAGCTGCTGCAATGTAAAATAATCATCCACAACTACTTACACAGCATGGAGTTGGGAAACATAGCAAAATAATCAGCATGAAAGTGAGCCATAGAATGTGCTGAACCTAAATATATGGCCTAATTCTCCCTTTGTGTCATTTTTAGGCCAATATAGCTGTTGCAATATAAATAAAAACACAGCAGTAATTTCAGTGATTTCAGTGCAGCTGGTCCTTAGATAAGTGAAAATGTTTAGGCTTTCATTCTGCAACCCTTAGTTTGAAATGAAATGTGCAGTGTTTTTCTTGGCTTTGATTTGTTGCAATTAAAAAGGAATCAGGATGGTGCTAAAGAAAAAAAATAAAAGTGTGTGAATATTTATATAAATACTGTAACTTTGGTTAAATTTGATCAAAATAGCCTTTGAGGTCTTGTCCACAAACTCAGAGCTTCTTGAAGCTGGTCTGCATAATTCATTTGAATACAGATATCATATAGCTGCATATTTATATTTGTGCTTCTACACCCATATTTGATGCTGTATTTCTGCATTCAGCTCACTGGCTGAGCACAGTTTAAATATCAAACCTCAGGGTCAGGCTTCTCATGAGGAACCTGTGAACTGCCACTTGCTCACCCTTGTGTTTTGGGAAGGAACATCTCTGAATCCTGGCCGGGCTAACAAGTAACAGAATTGATTCATATGTGCTCTGCAAAGGTCAGAACTGACCATGTTTTATTATAGAGTTATGCCCTCATTCTCTGGTGGATAACTTGGTGGATAAAGTCGTTTGGGTTTCCCTTTCCAAATGCTCTGTTGCCATCACACAGTTTCTTTACCCTGTCCTTAAATCCTGGCTTGCCTGGGGATGAAAGTGTAAATTGTGTTCCATGTGACATTTTCTGGTGAGCAGCAGCATGCTCAGGTGCTGCAGAACAAAATCTGAGGCCTCATCTCTATGCTCTGCTTGACTTTAGGACCCTGGCTCCAGTTGAGATCAAGACAAGGTGTGCAAGCTCACTTGCTTTCTGCTGGACAAGGTGCTCCACATCTGGAATCATCTGGGCAAATCTCCCCTCCATGGCAGTCACACCCAGGTAATCCCCAAGTAAACCCTGGAAGTTTCTCTCTCAGTTTAAAGCAGAGATAAGTGATTCTTGCATGTCTTGTAAAGCTTTTGTGGTAGCACAAGATCCAATTGTAGAAACAAGAACAGACCAACATGAGAGGGAGATCCATCTGGAAGTGCAAGGCATGGTTCCTCAAAGTTGTATTTATTAAGCATTGTAGAGACTTCTAAAAAATGGCAGAGAAAAATCTTAAAATATTTTGTTTCCAAGAGTTTTAGTAATTTTTTAAAGTAATCTCTTAAACTCAATTTAAATCAGAGATGATATTTTATATTTGTCACTCTCCACATAGTGAAGGGGCAAGGAGAGGATGAATGCAAAGGTAAGAGAGGCTGCTTTGTCTGGAAATCACCACTATGGAGAGGGAACTATGTCTACAAATATTGCACAGTTGGGTCCAGCAGACAGCATACAGATAAATACTTTTTAATACCAAAAAACACAATGAAAAATAGCTCTCATGGGTTTTCTCCTGCTTTATTTTCTTCAGTTTTGATAGGAAAATGTACATATCCATTAAAAATATCACCTACTTTTTATTTTTTGAACATCAATATTGAGCCAGAATCATTTTTAACCTAACTGTAGAATCCATCACTGTTGATAGATATAAGAATGGCTTCAATTTTTTTTCTTTCCAACAACTTACCATTTTGACATGTAAAGAAGAGTCATTTTATAAAATTCTAAACTTTTACAAAGGTAAGAAATGGCAAAATAATAACAACATTTGTCTTCTGTCAAGAAATATTGACATGGTATTACTACAGCAAAATTGGTTTGTGTTGTGAAGTGTGTCTCATAGATAAATCAGATCTGAGACTTTTTTTAAGCTAACTAAATTGTGCTTTGGTGCTGATATATATAAGAATATCAAGACACATGATAGTGACTTTTTTTACCAAAATGGGCTAAGAACAGTTCAGTTAAAAAAAAATCAACACAAAACAAAACATTTCCTGAACTTCATCTGCCTTCACTGTTTTCACACTTGGCTCTAGCAGGATCCGATATGTCAGTAAGTGGGCAGTGCATGTCTGAGATAGGAACAAGCAGAGCTGGGGTAGCTCATACACAGATTTATGGAAAGATGCCTTTTCCCTGTCAGATTAAATAGATATCATCCAGCACTGCAGTGGTGTAAAAACTTTTCTATTTCCACAAGATTCAAATACAGGTGAGACGCTGTAAAACCTTCATAGGCTCAGGATGCTCAGCAGGCTGAGCTGAAAACCTCTGCACTCTTTGTACAGCTCGGTGAAGGACTCACAGAAGGTTTGGGGAGTGCTGCTCCTGTGGCTGTGCTTTGCTGGGAGTTGTTGAGCTGACATCTGGCAGAGCATCTTCTTGCTGCAGGGCATCCCCCACGCCAGCAGAGGAGGTGCTGGGCCACCCTGCCAAATGCGTGCCTTGAACTGGTTTCCTCGTGCCTTGCTCTGCAGAACACCAATGGCTTTCCCCTGTGAACTTGAGGGGAGCAGCAGCAAACAATTAGCAGTTCTTCAGTCCTAGAAAATATCCATCTGCTCTTGGCACAACTGTTTGTCAACATATAAATAGCTACACTGCCAGCAAATGGAGCAATTTTCTGCATCTGGCTCATGCTTCCCTTCCTCCCTGCACAAGTGGCATTTGCAGTTCAGTAAAAGAATTAATATTTTCACAAAAACATCAGTTCTTACTGCGTTATTTTAAAAGGAATAATTTCAAAAAATCTGTGGAAACATGGAAATTCCTTGAAATTTTTGTCTTTTTTTTTTTGGCGCTGGAGTACCCTTTCATACTCTGAGAAGGGTAAAGAACATATCTGATGGGATGCATTTGATTTTGCATTGTGTAATTAGTTACCTGCTGGAGTTTCTCACAGCTTTTCCATTTGCTCCTATAAGGGCTAATCCTAAACTAAGAAAGAAATGAGTCATTCTGTGGCCAGTGGAACTTATGAAGCTTTGTTTCCAGCAGCTCCCTCCCATGTGGTTTCTCCAGTGTCTAATAGCTTGGTTGAGTTCACGCTGCAGGTTCTCCCACAGTGAGATCCCCAGATTAGTTCCCTTTCATTTGACTTCCAATTTTCACAGAGCAAGTAGAAATTTACTTTAGAATTAATACAATGTGGAAATATATTTCATTTCTTAAAAAAAAAAGAAAAAAAATCAAAACACTGGTGCTTCAGAGCAGCCACAAGACTGCATTTTACTTTTTCCCAATTAGCCAATGATCATAAATGCTGTCAGCTGTGTAATGGACACAGTGGTGGTGTTTACATATCTGGAGTTGCCCTTGATCCCACCCCTGGGCTTTTAGAAACACTGCAGTATTTTTGAGTATTTGGAAGAGGAAAATAACTCATAATTTCCTCAAATACCAACAGATGTTGAGTGGGAAAACTACAGCTTTCTCTGGAATCCTTGCTGGTTAGGTTGCAAGTTTTCAGTGTGTGTGTAGAGGATGCTTGGAACTCCAAGTCAAGGTATGGAAGCTGTGACAGGTGAGGCATCCAGCCTAGATCACTCTGGGGCAAAGCTTGGGGTGGCCCAAGTTCTGCAGGGCTGGCTGAGGCATTTCCACCTGGCATCCTCCTTTCCTTCCAGGATTCTGTTCCATGGAGTGACCATGCAAAGGAAAGCTACTCTGTCTGTCAGGCACTGGATCAATGATCCCTGAGGCTCATAATTTAATCAATATCAAACATAATAAGTGACTGGCAGGTCTGGTTTAGTGAGCTCAGTGCTTCTTACATGTCTGGGCTCTTGAAGAGTTTAACCTGTGGGGTTTGATCCTCTGAAGCAGAATTGTGAGTCTGGATTTTGTTTAAATCCATCTAAACTTCCTGGCTTTCCATTTTCCAGTGCTCAAGGTGCATTGAGACAACAGGCAGAGCAGGTGACTTTGTTTTGACTTGGTTTTTAACACACTTACTAAAAATGGAAATGTTCAGGCCAGCTTGGATGGGGCCCTGAACAACGTGGTCTAGAGGGAGGTTCCCTGCCCATGACAGCGGGGTTGGAATGAGTTGATTTTAAGGTCCCTCCCAACCCAAACCACCCTGGGATTCTGTGATACCTGTACTACTGATTTATTGATGGGAAACCTTTGCAGAAATAAAAGTGATGAGGCTCAAGGGGGTTCTCAGACTTCAATCCAGGCTGAACTGGAATTCTCTCTTGAACAGTCAGGTGTTCTTGCATAAATGTTGACATATCCCAGCTGGCCAAACTCTAATCTTCCACCAATTCCATTCACTTTCAAACCCCCTGGCTTCTGTGGTTTCTCTATTATAAATTGGCATTGCTTAGACATTCTCATCTTAAGAATTAAATGTTCTTGTAAAGCAGTTTGGGAACTGAATGTTTCTTGCTCATGTGATGATGTCAGAGATGTCTAGGGTTCTCAGGAAAATGCCAGTACTGGATGTGCTTCATCTTGGTATCCTGAGAGTCAAAACTGCACCAGATCCTGGTCCAAGGAGCACAGGACTGATTCATTGCCACTATCTTAACAAAGGAAGCTGTACAAAAGTAGAAATAAAACCAAACCCAACAGAAGAAGAAGAAGCATTTAGTGCCCGATAATGACATTGTGCATTAGTCACAAAGAGTTTAGTGCCTTGAAATACCATGCCCAGGCTTTACTTCCAGAAGCTGAGGCACATATAAATAACACAGCAAATCTTGCTGGCCTGGTGGGTACTCAGAGCTGTGGAAAGATTTTTCAGGCACTGTCATTAGTTTCTTTTCAGGAGGTTATAAGTAGCATGCATTAGATAGACTTTTGTAGCTCTTACCAATTTTTAATTTTCCGTATGAAAACTCCCTTTTAATTTCTCATTCAGACCAGCAGAGCACAGTGCAGTTACTGTGCATAAGCTGTGAACAAGCTACAAACACACACTATTCTTCTGTACAGAGCAGAGTGGAGGCAGAACGCTACAGACAGCATCATTACCAAACAACACCAAACAAAAATTACAATATTTTTAAAGCTAAATAGTGTGGGTTTCAGGGATTTTTAATTTACTGTGTTTTATTTACTTTTGGTGAACTTTCCTCAGGGAGATTTAGGATTTCCAGAAAACAAATGGCAATACTGTGTGCATTCTAAAACAAAAATCTCTTGTGCTCTGCAGAGAGAACAGACCTAGTTCAGTATGTGTACACTTCCAGAATAAACAAAAACCCCATGGAGTTTTGTTTACAGACTAGGTATAAATCTGGGCTAGGTGAAAGCTCCAGCAGTTGTGGAATGCTCAGAACCACACAGATTCAGCCTGGAGCTCTGTCCAGCCCTAGCACAACCCCTGTCTGCTGGGGGCTGGTGTGACAATGTGGTGGCTCTGGTGCCAGGAGATGGCATTTCCAGTGTGTGGACACAGTGATGACATGGATCCTTTCCTACTAAAACCCTGCACCAGAATCTAAATCCAGAGTAATTCAGGCACTGTTAACCTAAATATGCCATCTCATGTTTCATTCAGGCTTACTCCAGCACGGATGTCTCTGGCTGATTGCAGCTGAAATGAAGACAAATCAGGCTTATTATATGTAAGGGTTGTGAATATTTTTATTTTTGGGTTTTCAGTGGGCCTGATTCTAAAGTGGTAGCCATTTCCACCAGAGTAAATTGGGAGCAATCACCTTGCTCCTCGTCATCACTCACCGTGCAGTTCAACCAGGCTCTCATTCACTGGAGCAAAAGGTGCCTGAGCTCTGAGCAATCAGCACAACACAGTGAAGTGTTCAGCAGAACAGGGACTGAAACACAAGTCCATGATTCCCCCAAGAGCCCCTGCAGAAAGTGGCTGCTCTCACTCCCTGCTTTCTCTCTCTTCTGTTTATATAAAACCTGAGCTGGGGTGAGAGTTTCACTTCACCCCGGAGACAAACTTGGTGTTGAGTCACCATGAAATGGGAGATTTGTGGTTTAATCCCACTGGAGAGATCAGGCATTGAAGCAGGTACCTGTGATACGAATGAGTTAAGCTGCTGGAAATGCTTTCCTTCACAAAGCAGGCAGACTGTAACCATTCAGCTTGCAAAATGTGTGCTGGGGATATGACAAAAATCTGTAAAATCACCACTGGCAGTGAGAAAGTGAGCAGGGACTTTCCAGTCCCGCTTCCAAAACAAGAGTAGTTTTTAAACAAACAAAAGGAGATTTATTTTTTTTCCCCCACCAAACCTGTGACTTAAATTTGGAGCTCTACCCCAGAAGAGTCTGTGGATGTTGAAGGTTTAAGAGAGTTTGGGGAAGACCTGACAACTGAGCGGAAGAGAAATCTGTTAAGGAGTAGGGAACATGGAGAAATTGTCCTATGCACAGAAAGTGCAGGAGCTGTGGGTTAGTGGGGGCTGCAGTCGTGTTCAGGCAGGGGATGGATGCTCCTACAATGCAATGAGCTGCAGAGCTGCTCTGCTCTCCAGTGCCAGGGCTGCTGCCAGGGGACACCCAGTGCTGGCACCCTTGGCCTCAGCCCTGCAGCAGGCTCTGCACAGATAAGGGACCTGGGGTGCTGGGATGGAAAATCCTCCAGGTTACACAGAGAGTCACCATGTGCCAGGCAAACATGGAGTCTTATGTGCTTCTCTGCTGCTCACAAGGAAAACTTCCCATATTTGTACATCCCACGGCACCTGCAGAAGGGTTTACAGCTCTGGGATACCCTCACCACGTTTAGATCTAAGTCCTTTATAGATCCATCCCTAGAAAACACTTCAAGGTCACCCCAAAACACCAAACCTGTCTTACCCCCTGGAACCATCCTACTCTGACAATTATTGGCTTAAAGTTTTTTTAATTTTTAGAAATATTCAGATGCATTTAGAAACAATAGGTTTACCTTTGGTAATATTTGCTCTTTATTTATGAAGTTCCTAGCATAAATAAATCCTGAAAAACACAAGATTTTAAAGATATTTTTGTCAGATTATGGTAAGAGCAACCTTGATGTGGTTTGCCAAGCTTTGAATTATAATGTAAGTCATCAGTAACCTAAGTTGTTATAATTTACTTCTGACATTAAGATCTTGCTTTTGGGCATATAGTTGCAAATGTATCCTATTCACTTCCTTACTTTCTAAATGCCCTTCATGTTTCAGTAAGACAATCCAATCAAAACTAAAGACCAAATGCACTGTAAAACAAATCAAGCATACAAACAATTCTTAAGCCTTCCTCTTACACATTCGCTGGCTTGCCCAAGGCTCCTAAACTTCATAAGCTGTGTAATCATGAAATACACAAAAGTTTTCAAAGGAAACATTTATACCATTTGTTTTGTATGTTGCTCAGGTTGGAATTTGTACCAAGAGAATCACAGAGAAGAATTTTTCATCAGTCTAAACATCTTGGTTTAAGACTCACCACTACTGAACATTCTCACTCAAAATGGTCTGGTTTTTTCCAGTTTTCTTAAGTTACAATTCAAAATGCTAAGTTTTATGATGGCAGCACTTTGGGGGTGACTAATTGTGCTGAGAGATGTTCAACCCCTGATGAAATGAAAGTCCCCCATGAAGAGAGATACTTTAATTTAATGATGGTCATAAGGCCAATTTTCAAAGCTATAAAAGCCACTGATTCTCTGTCTTTAGCCTTAGGCTGAATCCCTTATTCTGCACGTGCTTTCCATCAAAACCATTTCATGTTTTGCTCATAAGGGCACAGTATGTGTGGTTTTGCCTTTTCCCTCTCTTTAGAACAAAGCACAAAAGTTTTTTAGCAAGGACCCATAAAAAGCAGCTATAAATCTGTGGCAGGTGTTTGGTGTTTATTAAAATTCAATACTAACCTGTGCTCCAGAGGCAGTGGGGCTGCAGCCCCTTTGCAGCACCGTGGCAGCAGGAAGGCACAGCCAGACCCTGGTTTGGCAGTGGCTGCCTGGGGTGGCAGAATATCCAAATTATCCCATTCATTTCATCTAGCAACAGAAACAACCACTGGGGATATCTGCAATCCCACCCTTAATGACCTTAGCATGGCTGGGAGCAGCAGCTCAGAGATTTCCAGGGCAGGGTCTGTGTTCAGGGAGTCCGTGGACATCTGCTTACAAAACCCTTTTAAATCTCTGGTAGAAATCACCTCCGTTAAAAAAACCACCAAAAGGAAGGGTCGTGTACTGACAAACAGTTACCAGCGGGTGGGGCTGAGGGAAGCACAGGAATCCAAACCAACTTCCCCAGGCTGGGGTTTAAGCTGATAAAGAAGAGGATTAGATTTTCCTGGTGAGATAACCATCTCCCTGCCCTCCTCAGCTGCAATAATTAAATGAGTTTCAGTAAGTGTGACATAAGATCAGATCCCAAGAGCTCCTGCCAAAGAGCACTTATAAGGCATGAATTAAATAAAGGTTGAAGTACTTTTAACCAATCAGCCTGTTTCTCACAGAGAGCCAGGAGCTTCTTCATTTAGGAACCTGACATTTTGTTCAAGTTGTGCTGAGCAGAACAGATCACACCAGTTAACATGGTAATGAAGAAGTGATGGTGGTATTTGCACTTGACTCGAACGTCAGCATAAATTCTGCTCCTCGTCCAGATCAGTACGACTTCCCTGAAATAAAGCATATTTCAGCCTCATTAACCAATTTAAGATCTCAAATGAAATGAGATCAATTTAACTTAAATCCATCATAACCAGGCTGGCTTAAAGAATTAGTTTCTCTGGGTCCATAAGGATACTCCCAGTAAGTGTTTCTGCAAGGTCGTCCATTCTGAGCTTTCTAGGGCGTCCAGCTGCACACAAAACTTTAATTGCAAACATTCAGATTAGATATAGAAATTTCTGCTTTCTTTAGTGTTACTGCCCCCATCAAAACTTGCTCTATTCCTTACAGCATTAGAGTTGAGGTAATAAATGAATTTTATCATGTTATCATTTAACCACCAACACAGAATTAGAACAATAAACAGTTTTAGAAATAATTACTGCACTTTACAATAGCCTTTATCTCAAATAATAAATTCCAGTTCTGTTCATACTGCACAGTTAAAACTATACTTAAATATTTCAACTTTTCAATGAGGTGGCCACCCAAAAAGAACATCTGAGAAATAAAATTTTGTAATTAAAACCTCTAAAGGAGGTTACATTGCTGAATTACTGGTTGAGAGAAATGTGATGTGGTTTTCAAAGCTCAGCCTGTTGGGATTAACCAAATAGGTGTAGTTTCTCCATAAATTAATTAATTTTCTCTCAGCACTAGTACAGTCAAATGTTAAATTCAAAATAACCTGTCTCTAAGGGGTCACCTTTATGTGACACCCCTGTACTGATGTCATCGAAATTAATAGGAAATATTGCCTTAAGCTTAATTGGTATTTTAATGCCTACATTTTTAAATTACTTGAACCATTTTTTAATTAAACCAGAGTATTAAAAATGAAGCTGCTCTTTATTTTTTGCTGTTTTCTCAATTTTAAAATTTTGCAAAGATAATTGCAATCCACATGGAAGAGTGTTTTTTGTAAAATAAAGAATAAAAAATCTTGTGCTCCATACTAGATGTTAATTATAAGAAGGGAACAACTGGGGAAAAAAAATATGATGGGAAGTCCAAAGGCCAGCCATGATTTCACCTGAATGATTGAACATACCAATTGTTTCCCAGATGTTTAGATTGCAATCTCATGGTGGGTTTGTATTGCTTTCACTGACTACATCTTTAATATCTACATGGACAGATATTCTTCTGGTTGTTAAAACATTTTGAGAAACTTGCATCTTCCATCACAGTTGTCACAAGTTAAAGGTCCAGAGACCTTCAGCTGATGGTTCAAACTCATCTTGCCAAAGCAACAGAGTGAAAAAATATGTCTGGCTTTTTACTGCTCATTTTAAAGAAAATAAAGTCAATGATGAGATTTTTCAACATCCATAAAGTCATTCTTTCCCTCAGCTTGCAGTGTTTGTGGACCTCTATTTAACAGAAAGCTTCTGACATCTCTGTAATCTATGGATCATTTATTGTGTAGATGTATTTTAGCACCTACCCTGTTCTTGTATCCTCATCCAGCACCCTGAAATTAGATAAAGCACAGAGCTGTGTTCACAGAGCAGTTTCACAGTCAGGGATGGAAGTGTGTCATTGTGCCTAAATTAATGTACCAATTCATTAAACACTTTCAAGCTGTATGCCCATATTTGTTAGGGACAAAATGCTCAGTGACCCCAATAAAATGCATTTTGGGCTCCAGTATAGCCAATCTCAATCACCTCAGCTCCCAGCTCACTCAAACCTAGCCCATGACAATCTGTGGTCACTGGAAATTAGGTAACTTCTGGTTGTTTTAATTTTATCTCATTTTCTTTCAGGTGCACCAGTGCCAGTTCAGAGTGACTCCACCTTGGCCTGTGGGTTTTCCAGCTTTAAATCAGCAAAAGCAAGGCCAGAGTCAGAGCCTGGCTTCTCTCTGATGTGTTGAATCACTTTTGGCATCATGCAGATCTTCACACAAAGAGCCAGTGGCTCACAACACAGAACCAAGGCTGCAGGAGGTTTGCCCATTTTTAATTCTGACTACTCTTAAATTTGGTATTTACTTAAGGAAAAATACACTGCTAGTGCTAGTTAGATAACTGGATCATTCTTCTTCTGTCAGAAATTTCTTTTTCTTTTACTTCCAAGGGTCCAGCTTCCAAAGCACAATAGCACACATCTAATTAAGTGGGTTGCTTGTGAGAATGAGCTCTGAAATTATAAATATACTCTGAGTTTGTAAGCAAGTAAGATTCTTCAGAGAAATTTGCATTCCTCTGTTTCTAAAAATCACCTGTCTGGTGATGCAGCACATGCCACACCAGTCTCTGCAGGGACAATCCACTGAGGCAGATTGTCCCATCCTTCACGCCCTGGAGCCAGGCCACTGTCCCCTCCCTGGGCAGGGGACACAAGCCAGAGCCACTTGCTCCTCTTATATTTTCAGACATGGGAGAAATTCTGCTGCCTGCATTACTGTGGTAGACACAGCAATGGCTGTTTTGTTGGTCCTTGCTACTGTTTGTTTTTCTCCCCTTTGTTCTTTACCCAAAAAAATAACCTGGGCAGCTGGAGCACACAGAAAGAGCCTTTCTTTTCCTCACAATTAATTACACAGCAACTCCATGGTCTCTGATGTTGTTGCTGTGAACACTGATAAAACTTGAACAGCTTTAGAACATGTAACTTGCTGCAACCACCTTTTCTGGCTGAGCAATTACCTTAAACCTTTACTGTGAGTCAATGCAAAATAAAGGGAATATTTTTCTATGATTATTTTTTTATAAGACCCTGCTGCAAGATCCCACTCCACATGCAAATTCACCCATGCTTGCTGGATTTTATAGCATTCCTGGAAGTGTTTCTCCACATGTTTTTACCATTATATATGATGCTGATATGGTTCCATGATCAGGTTAGGGTTTGGGAGGGACAGGCACATCCACCAGAGATGCTCCTGCCCAAGCAGTGCCTGGAGTACTGGCAGAATTTACCTTTTTCCACTATATTACTTCTTTTTGCTTTTGTAATAATATGGCTCTTCAACATGCTGGAAAAAAAGGCTCTGCACTTAAAAATGCCACAGGAGTGAAGATTAAGAAAGCAAGTGCAGACACCCAGCTGTTGAAAGCACAAGCAGTATGAAGTTGGGGGTGGGGGACAAAATTATCATTCTCCTCACGTGCTCACCGCCTGCTCTAATCACAATGCAGGCATTATCAGCCAGCATTGAATCTTTGTATTATTTCCAAGTTTCCCCTATTGTCAGTCATTGTGACAAAGTGCAGGACAATCTGACACAATGATGAATCACTCCAGACATTGAGTTTTCACATGGCTGTCAGATGATCTCAGTAGGCTGTGTCACCTGAAAATGCCACAAGACTAAACCCATGCTGTACTTCAGAACAAAACCAGAGTTTGGTATAAACTCCACTGATTCAGGGCATAAACATGGGAGCCTGGAGGGCTGGCTCAGCTTTCTCTCATGCAGGAAAAACTCAGCATTTTCATCCAGAGTGAATGAAACCAGAACCAGGGTTCAAGATATGTTGACAGCTCCTGCATGCAAACCAGAAAGACACGTTGATTGGGGCTTTAAATTAAATTCCTGCATGGATGGATCTGTACTGTGGTTCTGTTAAAATACTTGTTCAATACATAACACCCATCAAAGTAGAGGGCATTTATCCTAATAGTTTCAGGTGGATATATAAACATGAGTCCCTTGCAATTTCTTTTCCCTGTATGGCAAAGTTATCTAGCAGGCTCTTTATTTTCTCTGTGGGCCAGGTAAGATGCAGCTGCCCTGATAACTGATTGATATATAGTCAAATGCAAATATGCTTGTTTAAGTACATTCCTTGCTTCCATGTCTGTTTGCTTGTCGGTGCTATTGTGAGCCTAGCCCAGAAGAACATTGCTCTTTCCCACATTATTATTCACAAAGGAAGCTTTCTGAGTTATTTCTGCTCCTGTACAATATTCATGATAGCAATTTGATACCTTAGCAGTTTCAAGGTTATCAAGTGATTGAAAATCCTGCTGCTTACTTCAAGGTGTAACATATAAACTGTACTGCCATCCATTCTAGTAATATAATAGTTTTTCTTAATGCCTTTCATGAACTCCTGATTTAAAGTGTAAGCTGACTTCAGAAAGGGCTTATCAGCCCCAGATTTCTCCTGTGCTGCTGCTGGGCTGCTGAAGTTGGCCCTGCGAGTTTGTATCTCTGCACGCAGCGCTTACGAAGGCAATATTTAACCTCTGGCAGAGATATTGATACATCAGCTCCCGAGTGAGGACGCTGCAGCACAGCCATAATGAGAAACAAAGAAGGGGTGATTTATCTGGGCCCTGTGGGTATGAATCTTGCGGGCAGGAATTGCAGATTGTAGATCAGGGGGATTAACTTTGCACCGGAGCCGCGCGCTGCAGCGGCGTTCGGTACCCAGGGACAAACAAGGGCCACTGGACCCCTCAGTGCAAGAAGGACTCTGAAGAAAAGCCCATCATTTCTCAACCTCTTTTGGAGGCTCCCAACCACCCACTGAATTTTGGCTGCAGATGTATTTTGCGTGGTTTCTGATTGGTGGGTTTTGCTGCTTGATAGAGTTTGCACGGTGGCAGTTGCTTAAGTAACAGATGTCTGTGCCACTAAGGTGCTATGTTCTCACTTTTTATATGGAGAGAAATTGCTTCTCAAAGAGTTTTTATTGTCTTTATGCAAATTAAAATACAAAACTCCTCTCCTTAAAGGTTCTTCAATTATAACAAGAACCTTAAATAATCATAAATACATATGCAGCCTCATAAAATCTTTTGCTCTTTGGATAGCAAGGAGGTTCCTTCTGCGCTGCCAATTGTGCATGAAATTAATTCTTACTTCAACTACCAGTATGAAGATGCTAGCTTTTATTCAGTGAAGCCCCACTGGATTTCTAAACAAATAGTGCAGAATAGTTGTTTGTGCCAAAATATTTCAAGGAGGAAATTTTGCAATCTGTATCTTATGCGGTGCTGAGGACTAAGATAGAGCTCTGTACTTATTCCCTAGGAGGCTGCTGATAGAAATATATACGTATTTTATCTTTCCTTTGTCAATTTCCTTTAGTAGGCAAACGCATGATGTCTTTACGAATTCTTTTTTTTTCTTTTTTAACCAGGGATTGAAATCTGTGAAGGACTCATGCCTAGAAAAATTTCCACATATTCCAGCCTGCTGTGAGCTAAGTGTTAAAGTCCTTACATTTCTGGTTCATGTCACACTCTTAACTTGGTGTCAGGTATGACTTAGTGCCTTGCACAGCACCAGGTTCCCCACCTTTCCTGCTTATTTCCAGTGACAGAGAGGGATGCTTCACCTGTGTGTGGATCAAGCAGGATGCACCTGCAGGCAGGATGAAAGCAGTGCCTGCTCAGGGAGAGAGGGAGGCCATGGCCCCAGCCCATGGCACAGCAGTGAAACCAGTCCCTTAATTTAGTTAATGAGGTACTTAATAAAAGCAGGATGTTAGAATCACAGAATCACAGAAAGGTTTGGGTTGGAAGGGACCTCCAAACTCATCTTGTTCCTCCTCCTGCCATGGGCAGGGACCCCTTCCACTATCCCAGGTTGCTCCAAATCCTGTCCAGGGAGGCAAGACTGGGTATTTGGAGATTTTCTGCCATGGGTTACACAGCTCAGGACATAAGGAAGGCAAGGTGGATGTGATCACACCAGAGCATCTACCAGCCTATTCCAGGTCCTTTACTGACAGGTTTCTCCTCAAGCCAGGTCTTATGAGCTCTCAGAGAACCTGTCACACCTGAAATAGCCCAGCTACCTCGAATGGCATAAAACTAGCAGGTGGCTTCTGAGGTAGTGTTGGAAACAGAAAAAGCTTAATAAAAGGCAAAATAAAAAAGGTCTTTCAGAGAAAAACTGAGCCAGAGGCAAGAGGTTCTTGCTTCTGCTAAAACACTGCACAAAAGTGACTATTTCCTTTGTTCTCTTCTTTCCCTAGTGAATTACCTAGGCAGGACCTTCTGGTCTCTGTCCAATTGGGTAGCCCTAGGTTTGAGGTGAAACCCCAAAGGTCCTATGAGGTGTCTTTTTACCAAGCTGAGGAGAGAAACTGCTGGGCTTTTTGCCATTTTAAGCAGGCAAAGAATAATTTGGTCACTCCTTCAACAAGGAGGCACATTCCTCCACTTTACAGAAAAAAACACATGGAGTGCAGTCAGCTTTGAAAAGCACCTGCCTGTCACCTCATCACCCTCAGGCAAAACAAACTGAGGTCAGCCTTGGCTGCCAACCCAGAGATGGTTTGGCTGCCCCCACCCTTCCCTGCCACCCCCAAAACTGGGCTGAGCTGGGCACAGGGTGCTGCCCAGGGGAGCGTGGAGCCAGACACCTTTTTTTCTCTCCTCTGGGCTCAGCAATCACCAAAGCTGTGGTAAAAAATTATTGCAGGGGGGAACCTGCATTGTGCAAGGTCTTGTCCTGTGCTTGTGCTTTTATAGTATCCTCTTTTGAGGGGAAATAAATTGAAAAAGAAAGTGAAGGGCACAGAAAGATGATTCTTGCTTTTACTGAGCTGTGGGATTTGATGCTGTAGGAGCCAGAGGAGTGTCTGTTCAAGGTTTCCATGGGCAAACCTAATTTTAAGTAGATATTTCTGATATGACCTTTTCCTAGTAATATTTTTTCACATGTCTGACCAGTAGACTGAGTAAAGAGGTGGTGGATGTGCAGTGGATTATTAACCTGGTGGCAACAACATTAGTAACAGAGAAGGGTGCTTTATTCCACTGCTAGCGCTTGCATCTGCTTCACAAACATTACCAAGATAATCACATTCTTCCTGCATCTGCTTTGCTTTAGCTCACACAGATAATTCAAGGGTAATGCACCTTGTCTAAGCCAATTCTAAATACATGCCTCAAACACAAAAAAAAGTGCTCGGTGGGTATTTTGACCCAATGCACTACATCAAAGTAACCAAGTAAGCTGTAAATGCTTTGAATAAAATTGGACAAAAATTGGCATTTGTCCAGTTGTTTTTCTGGCTGGCAGTTGTTTGAGTTTAAAACTTTCTCTGTATGTGAATTTACATGAAATGACAGTGCAACCTGTAAGTTATTCAGGAGCTCCAGTGAGAGCTGTGCTGAAAAATAAAATATACCATGTACAGTGAGCTCTCAGGTGTGAGTCATGGAACTGAGATCTGACCTTTCCAGATGACTTGCAGGCTAACAAAATTGCCAATATGGGATGACACCTTTGAAATTAGGCACCTCATGTGGAGGAACTCAGAGCCCTGTGGGTCCAGCTCACTGGGACTTTGCCTTGTGGATCCAGACATTAAATCCTGAAAATTGGAATCATGCCAATGATTGTTAAAGGTGAGGTTAAATGGAATTAGGCAAAACCATAAATTTCATAAATGAGGTACTTAACAAAAGCAGAATGTTAGGATCACAGAATCACAGAAAGGTTTGGGTTGGAAGGGACCTCCAAACTCCTCTTGTTCCACCTCCTGCCATGGGTGGGGACCCCTTCCAGTTTCCCAGGTTGCTTCAAGCCCTGTCCAACCTGGCCTTGGGCACTTCCAGGCTGAGGAGCCCCAACTCTCTCAGCCTGATTGAAAATCTACAAGAGATCAGAGCCCTGGAGGAAGCCTCACCTCCTGGCTGAAGCTGTGCTTGTCACACACTGCAGTTATTAAATCCTGGTTAGTGAATCCTGGTCAAGAAATATCAGTGACCATTAGTGTCAGCAGCTCCTGTGAGGTTCTGTGATCAGGTAATAATCTGATGTGTCAGAAGCTTGAAATTACTCCATTAGAGCCAGTAAAGAAGATAATTCATGAAGGCATCATTAGCATTTCCTTTTCCAACTTCACACAGATTTCTTGGAGGGACATATGCTGAATATCCTCCCGTAGCACTTGGAACTGAGTGGAGTCTCCTTCTCAACACTGGCTACCACCTGTCATCCCCCAAACACTGTGCCATATGGTTCCAGAGGGCTGCTACTGCCCTGGACACCATTCATGAGCTTGCTTCTTTTCATCATAACCCATTTTTAAATGTTACTACTCCCAGTGATCAGTATGAAAATAAAAAATAGATTCTTAGCTTTATTTCTGTTTGCAAATACATTTGTAACAGATATAATTGGTAAAGTTTAGCTTGTGTTTGACTCATGGTAAAAGTGCTCATCAACATAAAAGGATGAATAAAAATGAGGATTTTTTTAACCAACACCTGAGGTTGTGGAGACAGCAGAGACAACTCTGAGTCCCTCCTAAAATCAAACAAACTAGAAGACTAACATTGGAAAACACAAGATGGCAAAGAGGGATCTGAAACATGTCTTTATTCCTTTCAATGCTGAAATACAGAACTGGGCGTTTGAAAGCAATTGCAACAGAATATGAGTAGACAAAACAAGTGAGTTTATCTCCAATAGAAAAAATTATTTAGTGATATATAAGGTGATTTATGAGCTATATTGTTGCACTAACAAACAGTCACGAGTCTGTTACACAAATTTGACCTGAAAAGGGTCCCTGCTTGACCTTGGGGATCTGCATCAATTGCAGGGTGTTTGTCCCAAGATTGAGAACTGCTACAACACTAAAAGTACATCCTGAATTTGATCATTTGCCTCACAAATATTGTAGCAGTGAGTTTCATTAACTAATTTCTATTTTAACCCAGTAAAAGTGCGAGTTAATTTATGCCTATTTTATTTTCCACTGCTCCCACTTGTTCACATCACTGATTTTGCTTTCCTGCCTTTCTGCATCTGTTGTCCTTGTTTTGCTGTGTATTTTTTAACTCAAGATTTTTATAACTTTATAACTATTGTAATTCCTCACAAAAAATCAATAGAATCCCATCGGTATTTAATCATTTAAATTAAAGGCAATATATCATAGGAAACCTCAGGAAATCTTTGAGAATGCTTAGTGAAATTCAGAAATTTTAACCAAATGTAATCTTGCCTGCAACCCTTGGTGCCTTATGTGGGAATTCCTCCTTGCCCCAGGAACATGGGGCAAACCAGGACAAAAAGCTGGATCCTTCTGCAGCTCATAGGGAAGAATTTTTAAAATGTCTTGTGGAAACACTCACAAAAAACACTGCCCTGTCATTGGGAATAATAGGCAACAAATTGATACAGTCATTAGGGAACTGAAAATGAGGAGTATAGGAAACAGCAATTAAGCAATTTCAAGCCTAAATCATAACAGCACAAGAGGAACTCCCCAGATGCCTTTGCTGCCTTTCAAATAATCACTGGAGAAGTTTTGGCAGGAAAAAAAATAAAAAAGGAAAAGGAAAAGGAAAAAAAAATAAAGAAAAATCAGTGCATATGCTCAGGAAAACATTGAACAGCAAAATCAAATTAATGAGGGGAAACTCCCAATGGATGGAAGGGGAAAAGACATGTGAGGACTGCAGAGACCCCCAGGACAGTGGCACAGGACATGGCTTTGCAGGGAGCAGCCATGCAGGAGCTGTGTGGCCACCAGTCCTGCCCCCAGGCCCTGCTCAGTCCCTCTAGGGCCTCCTCACCTTCAGCCTGGCATTTCTGCCCATGCTGGAGGAGATTCACCTTCACTGGGTGATGCAGGGCCAGAAGGGCTCTCCTGGATCTGCACCAGGACCCTGCTGTCCCCCTGGCCCCTGCAGCCTGTCCCCAGGCTGGTGCTGCACTGATCTGCTCCTGGATCATGCCAAACACAGCTGGGCAGCCAAAGCACTCTGAAATACCCACAGCTGCATGGTCCAGGCTGTCTGGGCAGCCTGGCAGCCAAGGACATGTCCTGAGTGGAAATTTGCCAGCACTAACTCCCCCTGTCTGACTCTCTGCTGGTGAGTTCAGGCTTTGGGCACCATCAGCACTACTCTCTGCTCCCCAGGCCTCTAAATCTATGCAATTAACCAGATTCAACCTTCTAAGCAGTCATGCAAGGGAAACCATTTGGTTGTCCCTGATGAATCCTCCAGGATAGTTCAGCATGGAGGCCCTGAGTCTCATTGCCTGGTGATGAAGAAAACGCTTGGGTTCAACAGGCTTGGCATGGCTGGTGGTTTTTCTGATGGTGGCCTGAGCTGAAGCCCTAGCCCTGCTCTGTGTGAGCTTTCCTGAGCCCACACACATTTTCTGCCAAGCAACATTGCCCTCCTGCATCTTGTGAATTTGTGCATTTTGCCCTGAAACCTTTAACATGTTTCCAAACTAATTCCATGATTAATGAAGGCTCTGTCTGGGTCTCTGTCTGGTCTGGGTCTGGGTCTTAGGGACTGCAAATACCTCATATCTGTTGGTGCAATGTCCAGCAGGGTGACAAAATGATGTCTGTCCTTTTTGAACTGCAAAGTTACTTTGTATATTACCATGAAGCACCGTGTTTTGGAGAAAACCTGGATTTGCAGACACAATCTGGGCAGTGTCCATGCAGAAGATGCACATTTTCTGAAGGAATGGAACCCCTTACAGGGGCATATTGTTTTGTATTCAATGTGAAATAAGATTTGCCAGAAATGGAATGTAGTCCTGCTAAAACTATAGGAACAAGTTACAAATTATGAGCCATTTCACATATGGATGGTCACAGTTACCAGAGTATATATTGAAAAAGAATATATACATACATAGCAAAAAAATGTAGAGAGAATCAGTGAAAAATTAGCCTTTACTATCATATATCTGGTTTTATGCAGTACATTCTAAGAAAACTTTCGGGTGCTCAGTAGTCTTCTAAGTGTTGAGCATTTTAAGCATTTATGATCATGAATAGTGTAATTCTAATAAGGATTATTTTTCATAAGAAGGAAGCAAAAACAAATTTTTTGCTTCCTCAGCACTGATAGCAAACTAGTCTCACTCTTACTGGTCCTGTCTTTTCAGGACCAGTAACACAAAGACACAGTGGAAGGATTGAGCATCTCTTTATCTTTAGCAGCAAAAGTAGAAAGTCATGCAAATTATTAGCAAAAACAAACCAAATAAGAGAAAAGTAACTGTATGAAGTCCCAAATCTTAGCTCCAGGTAGAGCTGAGATTATACCTATTTCTATTTCTTCCCTTTTGCATGATTAATTGACATCTTGTTAACTGCTCACCAGGGACACTGCAAATCAGCACAGAAGAAAACAAACACTTCTCAACAGAAGAAGGTCTCTAATTGTGAGTTCTACTGGAATCAAAATGAGTTTTTAAATGCATTTCAGGAGACAACCTGTGTTACACTCCAGGTAAATGAGAGATTGGAAACTTTCTGATCTGCTGCTGGAGAATGCTCGGGGCAGCCCAAGCTATGCTGGAAATGCTGCTCTGACTTGGAACTGTAGGGGTGATGTTGTGAGGACAGCTGTGATTAATGAATTGGTGGCTGTGGGAACTTCCTAAAGCCCAGGAGAGTTGGCAGCACGGTCCCATGGCTCCCTGCATCCCTTGCAGAGGGACTGGTGCCTTCCTGTGCACAGTGCTTGCCAGGAGATCAACAAGCCCTTAATGCTCCCGCTCATCGCGGCAGTGGTATTACAACATTTTCTCCCTGTTGCAGCCTGACAGTTCCAGTGGGAATTCTGGACTAAATGGCTTTTTATTTTACTTTTTCATGCACCAGAGAGTAATTTAATTTGTTTTCTCTCTTGCTTGTTTTGTGTTGCCACAGCAGAGAGGACAACGACTGATAAAGGGAGAAAGCAAACGGTGATTTTCCATTTTATTTATGGCGACGCTGTGCAGCAAAATGTAAAAATAGATCTTGATGCTGACAATTCTGGGACAATTGTGTCTCTTCTTGATCCCAGGCTGGCACTTTGAAGCTCTGTCCTCCACCCTCTGTGAGAAGCAGTGCCCGAGCAGAGGCACCAGGCAAAGGCCTGTGTCCTATGGGTGGGTGACTCTCAAAAAGACAAAACAAAAGAGGGAGCAGTTTATTTATCTTGGAGGAGACATCGTGGGCTAAAAGTTGCACTCCTGAAACTGAAGTCAAAGGCATGAGTCCTGTGAATGATGAGAGAGAAGGCTGGGACCTAGAGACATAGCAAAATCCTCCCAAAGGGGAGGGTGAGAAATGTCATTACAGCTGACAACAGGAATACCTGGCCTCTCTTACAATCTTTTCCAACTAGTACCCAATTTGCATGACAGGTGAGTACTGAATCATGCTGTGTGAGACTTTTTGATCCATAAAAACCTTACTGAAGGAGACAATGAACATTTCAAAATCAATGGTCTGAACAACCAGCAAGGTATGAGTGGTGGTAACTGCCCACTTGAAAAAAGGAACTATGTAGTGGGGGGGAACCTGAGCAAGTACAGACTCAGTGATACCATTAACTTTTCTTTTGAAAGACACTCTTGCAGTGTCTTTGCACCTCCTATTCACTGCCCTGCCTTGCCAGACATTATATTTTATTAGAAGAAAACAAAATAATTTAAAGACCATGGCAGTAAATATTGAATAAGAGCAATCAAATGACAATAGAGACAGAGAAAGGCCACGATTTCTTTTTAACTGAGGGAAAGTGTTCCCAAACCACCGAGAGAAACAACATGTGAGTGTCTTTTCAAAGGGCAACAGTATTTAATGGCATGGACACATCAGCTTTGCTTTTTAAATTTTCTTTTCTATTGTGCTTTGCAGGAAGCAGCGACAACACCCATGTTCATTAACACTGAGGGTGCAATGCAGGAATTGCCACACTGGGCTAAACTTGTGGTGTCCTCGAGGGACTGCACAGCCAAGTGACTTTGATGGATCACAGCTGCACCTGAGACCGAGCGGGGGAAGATTAGCGTGGCTCAGGCACACAGATCCCACTCACCTGATTCTTTTCTGTTCTGATGAGATAATTTTTCTAATTAACCTTGATAACACTTCCAGACACCAAGGCCTATCCACACACAGATGGAAATACATTTTCAAATGGACATTTCACTCCTACCTGTGTTTGCTAGTAGTGAATAGAGAAATTTAACACCTTTGTTGCCAACTGATTTGTTTGGATAACTAAAGCTGAGCCTCTTTAACAAAAGGAGAAGTTGCCCCCAAGAGCCTTTGGCAGAAATCCAGGCTTCCATAGGCACTGAGGTGCCTTGTGCTCACTGATGGAATAAAGGCAGCAGTATGAATTTAGGAGCAACCTCAGTGTCAGGTGTCAATTTCTGTTTATTCCTCTTTTGATTCTTATCAAGGAAGTCAGTGATGCTGTCCTTTTCTGAGCAGGGTCTGAACTCTAAAAATGTTTTGAAAGCCAAAGCATGCCAGAATGGGGTCCTTTGGAAATGTTCAGTGTCTGATCTTTATCCCTCACACCATCCCACTTAGGAAGAGGAAGGACCATCTCATAATCCCATTGAGTTTGCATGGAAATCATCCTGGAAGTGAAATGAACCGTTCCCCTTGCTCTCACCTACTTTGTTCAGTTTTAAAAGTGTCCAGCAAGAAGTTTGTCAAAGATTTCCTGACCCTTGCTCTTGTCTGACTTTACACCAACACTGATTTTCTACTCTGTAGAGCTGGAAACACAGAACTCTGCTCCCCTGAGGACCTGTGACACCTGTGAGAAAGAGCAATAACAACTCCCGGTCCATTCTTTCACCACATCCTTTGAACCTGCTGCAGAAGAGCTGAGGCTAGTGCTGCTTCCCCAGAGCCCTTGCCTCTGGTCAGGTTTTCCTTCAATATTTGAAAGATGCTAAAGCTTGCTGAGAATGCATTATAAAAAAAAATCAAATGTGCTATCAAGGCTCAAATGCAATGAAACTGAATTTATTCCTGAGTATTCATCATATTTCCAAGTCTCTGAATGTGTTGTTACCAACAGAGCAGTGTTTAAAGGGGGCTGCAACATCATTTCCCAACCCTTTATGCAGGCAGAGTAATAGAGAACTAACACAGGCAAGAGCCTGCACTTTCCCCAGGAACTGGCAATTTAGATTTATGGAGAGGTTTTAGGGGGATATTTGTAGTTAAACAGAGTTCAAGAGACAGCCCATGTACATGAGAGGTTTAGGACCACAATTTTAAGGATGTCACAACTCTTTTTTCTGTCTCCAGAGGTTGTGCTGGTACCACATTCCCGCCCTACCCTTTCCCTTCTCACAGAGAGGCTGCTCCCATTTTTCCTGCAGCTGGGTTTATACAAAGCCAATACTTGCCTGTCTTGTTTCAGGTGATTTTATAGCTCTCTTAACATCTGGTAAAAAATGCAATTGCTGTGGGTGAGCATGACTTTACTGGGCAGAAGTGATGTTTCTGTTGAACTGGATTTCTCTAGCTGTAGTAAGTTTTTTGTGTTTTTCTTGTCAAATAAGTCAATTACACTGTCCATTTCTGAGCCAGTTTTACAAAGATTGTAAAATCAAAGTGTTTTGTAACCACAACATGCCAATACTCAGAAATTACTTATTTAAACCCCAGCTGTGCCATTGACCTGAACAGGCTGATGGGGAATTGTCACTCACCCAAGCCTCAAAGACAATCTTCATGATGTTTGACAAAAATATTTTGCAAAAATTTCAGACTTGATCCTATGTATAGATATATATTTTGCAGACATACTTCGATGAGGGATTTTTGTTTCACTTTGCTTATTTCTGAGGCACATTCGACCTCATCAGCCTTTGCCATAGCTTTTAAAGGACACAGGCAGAGAAAGAACAGATGGAAATAAGGATAATTGCTTACTTTGAGCACTGAGAGAAATGCACAATGCCTATAAGGTCTCATCCAAAGTTAATGGAAAGACTATCACTCTATTGTACCTACACTGTGTGCACAGGCTCTGAGCAGCTTCCAGGAATGGAGCCTGCTGACTGCAGGAGGTGAGCAAACACATTTTCCCCATTTCACTTGGGCAGAGATTTTTGTGCTTCCCAAGGTCACACACAGCAATGGAGCAGGGTTGGAAGCTGGGTATCTCAAGTTCTTTGGTTGCCTTATGGTGACCAGGTCTCTCCTCAGCTGCACCACAGCATCCCTGTAGCTCTGAGCAGCCCCAAAGCTCCTCCAGCATCCCCCAGCCCACACAGTGCTCTGCAGCACTCTGGAATTGCTTATGAAGCTCCCTGTCTAGGAAAGGGGATTTTGCACAACAGCTCAGGATGTGGAGGGCTGGGATGTGATGAGGACCCTCCTGCCTTGGGCTAATCACAGCTAAATCTGACTGCACTACCATGCAGTAGATGAGGAGTGCAATTCTGTGTGGGACATGTGTACAAAAATAACATAAATGGTATTTTGAGCTAAATGTGCACTGCATGCAGTGCTCATGTCATTCCTAGGAGCTACATAAAGATAGCATGAAGGGCTTAGCTATGAGGATTGAAATAGGAGGGAGAATTCAGAAACCATAGTTAAACAACTTTAAAAGAACATCTGAGAAGATGAACCTTTTGATAGGATTTAGGCTGCCTATGGGATTGTGGAGCTTTAATCAACAAAAGCAGCTTATTCTATCAGTGTCATGAGCAACAGCAGAAAAGGCATCCTCAGTGAGGAACATTGTAGAAAACAATTTCTTTGGTTTAAAAACTTGTTTAGAGCAATCTGAGGCTCCCCCCTTAGTCTGGTGACCATCTGGATGGATTTTGCTTTGGAAAGCCTGTTTTGAACTTGAAGCAAGCAAACATTTGTTCACATGGTGGGAAAGAAAAGATTGAAGCAATGTGCCAGAACTGGAAAAGCCACCCATGCATAGCAGTACATTTACCTAGAGCAAAATAAGCTCTTTGTTTTTTGGAACATTGTCTTTAGTGCCTTTGTGAAGGTCTCCTTGACCACTCTGCATGGTGGAAAGTCAGGGAAAGACACTGACTTTTCCTGTATGTGACATCAATTTCTGTAACACACAATTGTGTTCAGATCCACTTCCAGACTCCCACACATTACAGGCTGTGGGGGGTAATTTTTATGTTCCCTAATCTTATTTTTAGTCCCCCCACAAGCAGTTTTCAGTGGGTAAATTCTCTGGGGAGGAGGTGCCCGGCAAGGTGGCAGTGCCAGGCAGTGTCACCTCTGCCTGGCTGGGATGCCAGAGCCAGAGCTCTTGGACAGCTGGACCCAGAGCCCTCAGCTGGTGCTGGGGCCCTATCCAAGCCCCATAAAGAGGGAGAGATGGTAAATTCCATACTGAGAAGGCAGAAATGTTTATTTTCCTTTTCCTTTATGGTTAGCTGTCATGAATTTGGGTGGAACTGCTTCTTGGACGGGCCCCAGACAGTTCTGTGTCTGTGCTGCAGCACATTCACTCCAACACTCATTAAATGAGCTGGCAGGCCAGGGGATGGTGGTTTCCCATTGCAAACTATTTAGCACCCTTGGCTGTTCCTTTGGTAACTGATATAATTCAACCAAAAATCCCCAAACCAGGGACTGCTAGTGCACATCCAACCCAGAGAGCAGCAGAACTTCCATGTTCTTTAGCATTCCCAGCTGTCAGCATTGACTGAACCTCCAGACCTGCCTCACCCCAAGCACAAAGGTAAGAGGAACTTTGCATTTCATGCTCCTTCTTTTCATAGCTTGAAGTGTGGTGTAAATAACCTTTCCCATAAAGTCAGCTAATGTGATCCTTCATCTCAGACATGTATAATTTACAAACCTAAAACTGAGGGGTTGTCACATTTGGATGAAACCACATATGGGGTGAAAAGTTTGAATATTTTGGAAGGAGCTGATACATGCCCCACAAAGGACACTGATAAATTTGATTATTTGTGCACCATCAATGTTCTGGCAGAAAGACAGCTGTGTTGCCTGACTAACACCAAGTACTGTAGGGCTACTTTGCTAGTGTACATTTTCACAATCTAATGTTATTTTTTGCAAATGCAAATACTTTTCCTTAGAGAAAATATTTATTTCTTTTCTTTTAAAATTACCTTGAAGCATACTACAACTCAGTGTTAAAATTAAAAGCACAGGTTTAAAATAAATATGTTAAAAACTTTAAGTTCCAGTAAAATCTTCCTGAAATATTTAGATCTAATTGAGGGCACCTATGCAGGCACGTAGTGCCTTTCCACCAGCATTGCAGAGTCTGAGAGCTGAATTATTAAGAAAGCTCTTTTGCTGGATTTCTGACAAATCACTTTAATGTGCCAAAATTGATTTGGCATGAAATCGTCAATAGACCCTCCAGAATGCTAATAGCATTAAAGGCAGGGGCCAGAGCTGACAAACTTGCCTGGCTGGAGTTGGGTTCATAAATTAGCAGTGAGGAGTCTGAATTACAGCCCTCTGCTCCCAGCTGTGCTGTGTGTCTGTCTGTCCAGCTGAAGAGATTTCAGCAAGGGGAATACTGGGGATGAGGAGAGGACTTTATGTAGTGGCTTTGCTTCTCACTTCTAATCTTTGTCTACAAGCCTCAGATGCTGTAGGTAACCACCCCAGACAGTAGCTAGACTGCTATAGTTTTGCCCCTTTTTTCCCCTCCCTTTGTTTTTGTTACAGATCCTGAGATCTTGTCTCTGAACACACATCTTCCTCCCATCCAGTGAGAACAGCAGCACAGCCCAGTGCTCAGGGCAGAGAGCACAGAGCTGGCAGCTGAAGGCCACTGACCTCTTCTCCCAGTTTGGGCACTCCTCATGGCCTTGGATGAACCTTTCCCAGGCTTCCAGATTCTTGTCTGTAGGACAGCAGTGCTGATTTCCCATGTATGCTGAGAACATCTCTTGCTATATTCACCTCCTTGCCTTGAAGCACAGATTTGCTGTAGGATCTCTGGTGTGTAGAGCAATCTCCCCCCAGCTAGCTGTGTCTATGGAATTGAAGAGTGTGAAGCAACATTTGGACCAGGTCTTTAGGCAATAAGTACATATGTGCTATCTCTGTAACATTCAGGGACAGAAGCCTCAGGTGACATAAATCTGCTTCCTTTAACTTTAATGAATTTGAAATAATTTCCTGTGGTGGAGATATTGATTCAGTTCAGCTGAGGTCCAGGCCTGTGCCATTTCAGCAGCAGCAGTGTTTCCTAAAACAATTGGGAAATTTACAGTACAGGAGGAGCTCTGACACCAAGCAACAACTCAAGGGAGCTAAAACTGTCGTAGCTGATTAACAGGAATGAAAGCTGCTCAGAAACAAATCTGAGTATGAATTTGGAGCGCAAGAATTAATTGAGAAGGGGATTCTCTTTGTACTTCTTTTAGTAGGTCAGGCAGTTTATCCACTAAGATGCCTTTGAAGCTGCCAGCAAGGAAGGCATCACTGGAAAGATGAAACGAGCCAGTGAGTGAAGTAATCTGCGTGTCCTAAACCCTGCTATTCTGAGTGAATTAGTTGCATGGTGAATAACAGAAGTCTGAGCCAAAGGTGGTCCATGACCCTTTCCAAAGAGAGGGTGAGGAAGGGATAACTATGGGAAAGGATCAGTGAGGGTAACTGTTGAGTTTGTGAGGGTCCCCAGGATGAGGTGAGAGATGAGAATCTAACTCCATGCTCTCAGAAGGCTGATATTATATTATATTGTATTGTATTACATTACATTACATTACATTATAATTATATTCTATATTATATTCTATATTATATAATATCTATGCTAAAGAAAGAGAGTGATACGGACAGAAGGTTTAACAAGAATGAATAATAAAAACTCGTGACTGACTCCTCAGAATCTGACGCAGCTGGCCATGATTGGCCATTAAGTTAAATCAATTCACATGTTTGGATAAACAATCTCCAGACCACATTCCAGAGCAGCAAACACAGGAGAAGCAATCAGGTAATTATGGTTTTCATTTCTCTCTGAGGCTTCTCAGCTTCCCAGGAGAAGAATCTTGGGCAAAGAGGATTTTTCAGAAAATATCCTGGTGACAGGTAAGGTGCAGCTTTAGTGCAAGAAGGGGTGGGACACCAGGAGGCTGAGCTTCTGCTTCACTCACAGCTGTGCAAACATTTTTGCTGGTCTGCAGAGAACACCAAAGCACTGAACACAAACTCACAGCAAGGTGCTCCCATCCTGGTGCCACTCATTTAGTGGTGGGGTGGGTCAGGTGAAAGGTTGTGGTCATATCACAGTGCCTTAGTGCATGGCTGTTCACAGAGCCATGAATTCACAGAGTGGGAGTTTTACACTGATTTTAATAGAATGTGACATAACAAGCAGATAAAGGCACAGGAACTGATCAGTTGAATACAGGGGAAGGAATAGAACTCCTGTAGAGGTCAATGAGAGAAAAGGTTTTCCCCAATAACATACAGAAAGGTATTTGAGAAAAAGAAATGTGCATTCAGAGCAAAGGAAATTGAGTGTTAGTTTTTTCTGGCCCCTGGCTGCTTGAAGACACTGACAGTAGAAAAATGCACTTTTTAAAGCTGTCTCTGTTTATAGTGCAGAAGAGCAATGTAGGATTTTTATCCCAAAGAGTGCACAAGTAAAAGAGATATTAGGATCCTCTTGCTCATCAAAGAAGAGTTGTGGAAGATTAAGCCATCCCCTGCCTCCAGCATCCAACCTTGTACCTAAGGAATCACTCACCCTTCACTGAGGATCAGTTAGATATAAGAGATGGAGGAGAAAAGAATGTAGTCACAGGATGTAGCACATTTTAGGAAGTTAAAGTGTGAAAATACTACTTACTTTGCCCATAATTTTCCGTACCTATAGCTGGAAAACCAATAAAAGGGGCTTTTTGTCATAATGCTGTATTATGTTGTATTTATTGTTTTTTCCAGCCTAAAGTGCTTTGTGCGTGAGATTAAAAAGCTGCAAGTCTCAGGCCATCTGGCCAACCAAATGGATTTCGTGTACAGGATCACTGCCAGATGTATGCCAGTTGTAAGTTTAATTTTTGAACATATAAAGTGCCCGGGGCTCTGTCTGTTATTCAGAGGAAATCATGTTCCAGTTTTCCAAAACTATCCAGACACAGTTCAAGTCTAGGAGTATGGTCCATTCTCCTTCACCTGGTTTAAAGGCATATTCTTTGTTTCTGATAAAGAGAAAATTATGGCAGGAGAATTTCGAAGATAGCTCATGTGTTAGGTGTATTTGATCACATCTGTCCAACCGTATGGAATGGTAGGAAACACAGCAATAAGTTTTCTTAAGGACTTCCACTGAAATTGTCTAATTGAAAGTTAAAATTCAGTACTTTAGACTAATTTGCACTTATTTGTGATCAGCTTGGAGAATATATCCTTTCAAGTATATAATAGTTTATGATCTCTTAAAAGTGGTATTTGATTTATTTTAAATGAGGAACTAATGGAAGATGAGATATTTTTAGCTTTACATACTCTAAGAAAGGATAACACGCATTTAATTTTTTATTTTGCAAATGTTCTCACATAAGAAAGTCTGTAGCCTGGGATAGATATTGTGAAAATTAGGAAAGGTGTGAGCACAGATAGCTCTGGGCTTTGCAAACTGTTTTTGAGGATTTTGCTCAAAACACACCAGCTGAAATCCAGGGTAAAACAGGATTTGGGTGATGGGAGGCAGTGATTTGTGGGTCTGGCTCTCCTCCTGCCCACATAAGTGTATTTCTTCACAGCTGAAATCCTCAGGTTGAATTACTTTCTCCTAAGCAGACCTGAAGGCCCAATGAATCAGAGATAAATGTTTGGAAAGGAAAGACTGACTTATTTGTCAGGGCACAGTTATTCTTTGCTGCAGGGCAGGAGCTGGTGCAAGCCAGACACCCCCAGCACCAGGGGCTCCTGCAGGGACTCTCAGGGCTTTTGAGAGGCTCCAAAACTGGGACAGCCCAGCCCAGCTGGGTTTAGGAATTTCCATCACAGTCCAGTCAGAATACATGTTGGCAAAACCAGGTTCAAATGTTTGGGAGGGTGGTGGCCACATTACTGGACACTGCCTAGAAGCAGAGCCTACAACAAGAATTTCTTTGCAAATCTCTCTAAATGTCAAATTAAATCCCAGTCATCCCAAGAAAGGGTTGCATTAGCTTTGAAATCAGCAGGTCTAATTGCAGCCATGCTCCTGGAGATTGATGAGAAGTTTTGGTGAGCAACTCAGGAGGTTACCCTGTGGAAAGGGCTCCATGACCTTTTGCATGCACCTTTCCAATGAAGGGCCGTAAAAGAAAAGCTGGCACTATTATTTATAGCCTATTTTATTTTATTCCTGAAAGTAATATTCCCTGTGATATTAGCCCCTTTTTTTCTCCCACAGACTCATATAGGGGGTGGAAATCAGAGGAACCAAACAAATAGTAGATTTCATAAAGTAAGGAGCAGCAAATTGAGCAAAAGGAGGATTATGAGGACTAAATCTTTTGTTCAAAGAGTGATTAAAAAGCATTAAGTTGGATGAAGTCAATCTAGAGCTTAACTGAGTGAACCTTCTGCTCTGTTTTTCTTCTGTTTGGTTTTACATATATTAAGGAATTAAAGGAGTGGGAGAGACCTCTTGAGGACTGCTGGGGCTGGGGCTTTTTAGAAAATAGTAGTTGAGCAAAACCAGTTGGATATAAACTCTTTTTCCTGGTTTCCAGGCAATGTAAATTGTCCTGGCCAGCTGTGTCCACGAGCAGCAAGAATAAGTTCAGGCTCCTTTCCAGCAGAGGACTCCATTCACACCCAAATGTCTGTGCTGTGGGGATTCCTCCAGGCCACAAAATTCTGGGATCTGTGTCCTCCTCTCACCATGGCTTAAGAGAAAACCATTCCCTGCCCAAGAGCAAATACAGCTGCAGTCCGTGGCTGAAACGGGGGAGCTGTCAGGGTAATTGCTATTTGCTTTGCATTCAGAATACCTTTTTAAATGTTTTTGTGGATTTAAGATTAAATCTGCACAAGATGAGGGCATCCAGCTTTCAGGGTGGTTTGCCTTACAAAAAAATGTGTGTTTAGAGGAGCGCAGTTCCTTTGCAGAACACAGCAAAAGTATGAAGTAGGAGTTGTCAGTGGATGCTATGCTGTAGCTGTGGATGCATCAGGAGAGACTAAACCCAGAAAACAGGCAGATTTCTGCACTCTGCTTGTGTGTGGCCTTTGGAAAGCTCTGAGCCTTGTTTCCACACTGTGCTCGGACAGGAAGATCAAGGGTGGGGGATAGAGTGAAGCTGTAAATATAAGCAAAGTTGTGTTTGTGTATTTACTGACTTGATTGTCTTCTGCTTAGTCTGGTTTTAGGTGACTTGCTAGTTTGATTTAAAGCTAATTGTTAATTTCAAAATCATCTGTCTCCAGCCACTTGCTATCATGGGCTCTTTGGGCTGTACATTTTTATATCATTCCAGTTTGGCTTGACAACATTTCCTTGATCTGAAATATTTTTATTTCTGGTCTTTGAAGTCCTAATGAACATGGCAGTTTCCATCTTCACTTCTGGAAAATGCTG
The DNA here is from genome assembly GCA_024362935.1 of Setophaga petechia. Classification (NCBI taxonomy): domain Eukaryota; kingdom Metazoa; phylum Chordata; class Aves; order Passeriformes; family Parulidae; genus Setophaga; species Setophaga petechia. The sequence continues at coordinate 5,738,567 of JANCRA010000005.1, forward strand.
CTCTTGGACAGCAGCTGTGTCCCATTGCTCTGCAACGTGGAGTGACAGCTCATAACAGAGCAATGCAAAACTCTCCCAGTGCCAGCAACACTAAACTGAATTGTACAGGGCAAAAAAATTTGCCCTGAAGCCTTTTGCTCCCCTTGGATCTTACTTTCTCCCTTGACTCACACTTCTCTTTCTAATGAAAACCAGAAGGATTGTCCCCCATGAGGCAGAATAGAGATTGAGGAAAGCTATTTTCCTTCCAACAGATTTTGTTGGTTTTTTTTGGTGTTCCATCACCTTTCTTACTCTCTGGCTATGTGAGAACACATCCTTCTTCCCCAGAGAGAGCTCACAAGTGCTCTAGTGGCTATGGCACAAGTCCAGGGCAGGAGGCACTGAGTGTTCAGTCTGGAATTCCCAGAGACTGAGCTTAGCTCTTGCACAGAGCAGGGCCTGACTTTCTTCTCTACCTTCTTCTTCCCCTCTGACCATTCTCTGAACTCTCCCCCCCAAAATCACTGTTATTCCCATGGAAATTTGCTTAATCAGCCAGCCAACAAAAAGCACCATGTGGTTCTTCTGGCCAAGAAAGTTAAAAAAATTGGAACAGGACTTGAAGAAGTCTCTTAGCTCCAACCATAGGGGATACCCATATTTATATAGGCTTTTTTCTTTTCTCTCAAGTACAGTGAATTATCATGGAATTATAATGTCCTCTCAGAATTGCTTTTCCAAGGGATGATGCTGTATAAATCATGAAAACTAGACATGGAAAATATTGAGTAGGTCTCCTGGTCCAGCCATCTGCCAGGAGAAGATTGTTCCCTGCAGAATTTCCCCCATTGCTCAGCTGTAGCAAAGTACCACAGAGATGCTTTATCTGCAAAACAGCTCCACGCCTCTTTATAGTCCTGCAGAACTCATTATCTTTAGTTACAGAAAAATTATTTTACTCCCCTGTTACAGAATAGGGCCCATCTGTCCATAGCATTGCAAGTTTGCCCACATCCCCAAAACCACAAGTATAAAACTTCATATCAAGCTTCCAGCCTGATAATTAAATCAGAAATATATCTTATCCTCTACCATCACATAAACTTCCCTTGCATAACACATTGATAACCAACCAACTACCACTTGATTACTCCCCCATGAATAAAAGGCAGCACAGCAAAATGTTCCTGTGAGTTTGAAGCAGAGAAGGAACATTTCATTAGCAGATCCTCTCCCTCTTTGCCAGAAGCTACCAAACAATAAAAAGGAAAGGAGAGCTATAGCTTGTGACATCTGTCAGTGCAAGTAGCCTTTGGTTCAACCTGGGCCGTTATAAATATTATATTTGAAGTATTAGCAAGAGCAGATTGGATTGCAGCAGGTCCAGAATGAGGCAGCCTGAAGGCTGGCAATAAAACTGGAAGAAATGAAATGCTTTGGCATAGGTATCTTCTGCTTTGCATTGTAAAAGGGATGAAGAGGAAAGAGGGAAACCTTTCAGTCTGATTCAGCTCATCTGGAACATTTATTTAGAAGAGCCATTTTTGCCACGCTGGCAAAGATGGACCATGCCTGCCTGGGCAAACACAGTGACACAGACAGCATCCTCACAACATCTGTTTAATTACCCTCAGCACTCCTCTGTGCTTCCCTATTGTATTTGTAGGGATGCCCTGACTAAGGAAGGAATGATGAATCTGACTCCATGTTCTCAGAAGGCTAATATAATATAGTATCATAATTATTTTATGATACTATATTATATTAAAGAATACTAAACTAAACTATACTAAAGAATACAGAAAGGATACCTTCAGAATGCTAAAAAGCTAATAATGAAAACTCGTGACTCTCCAGAGTCTCAACACAGCTTGGCATTGTTTGGCCAAAGAGTGAAAACAACTCACACCAGAACCCAATGAAAAAATCACCTGTGGGTGAACAATCTCAAACACATTTCACATAAGCACAACACAAGAGAAGCAAATGAGATAAGAATTGTTTTCCTTTTTCTCTGAGGCTCCTCAGCTTCCCAGGAGAAAAATCCTGGGTGAAGGGATTTTTCACAGAATGTGAGTGCAACACTTCCCTGCATGTGTTGCTCTATGTTTGGCTGTGTCTGCACCATCACTGGATGTGGACTCAATCCTCCCCTCATTCAGGTACTGAAAGATATAAAAATACTTACTAACTCCTCTTGGTTTCACACAGTGTGAGCTCCTGAGCTGCCGTTTGGTTTTTGCTCTCATGTTTAGAGATAACAACGATTTTAGAAATCTGGTTCAAGTCTTTGCATCTTGGTCCCCCACCTGTATTATGGAGAGAAAATTATTTCTCTACCCTAAAATTTTGAGAAGATAACAAACTTCTGGCAGAGGCCACAGGTGCTCCAGCTAAACAGGAAAATTCATTATGTACATTGAAATCTTTCAAGGGAACAATCAAATGAGTGTGAATATGTCTCATATTCCATTCTGTTACTGCAACTTTAGGTGTTACTTGTAAACAAAAACTTTCTAGCAAAAAGTTTAACTTTTTAGGTTCATAGTGTTATTTAAAAAAAAAAGGAAAACAGAAAACCAAAAATCCTTTAACATTTTTCCTCCAGCAATGAGACAACAGAGCAGGCAAAAATTATTGAAGTCATGGACATTTCCACACCACTAAATAAACCTTCTGCCTTGGCATACATAGGGGATTAGGAAAGAGAGATGCCAGAAATTGGCCTAGACTATATTTCCCTAGAGGCATAGAGAGATATTGAGGGAAATCACTGCCATTCCACTACATGTGATTAAGAAATTGGGATTTTTTTTTTTCTCATTTTAAGAATGCAATAGACTGGATGGGAACCACCAGAGAAAGCTGATGGCAAGAAGAGTGGAGAGAAATCATTCCAGTCAATACTTCAGAAGTGTGGACTTGCATTGTTTGCTTCACAGCATTTTTATTACAGCAGAAATGCTCATCTAAAAGAGAATTGACTTGATCATCTTGGGCAGAAAGATGATCAAGTTACAGACAAATATTGGCTGATGAGAATCTCAAGGTGACTCAGCAATGGGCACTTCCCAGGAAGCCAACAGAGCAAGGACATTCTGCCCCTCTGTTGTGCTCTCTTGAGACCCCACCTGGAGCTCTGCATCCAGCTCGGGGGCTCCCAACACCAAAAGGCCGTGGATCTGTTGGAACAAAGGTGGGGAGGAGCCAGGAAAATGCTGTGTGAGCTGAAGCCCCTCTGCTCTGGGGACACACTGAGAGACTTGGGGTTGTTTAGCCTGGAGGAACAGCTCCAGGGAGACTTCAGAGCCTTTTCCAGTATTTAGCAGGGCTCCAGAAGAGCTGGAGAGGGACTTTGGACAAGGACATGGAGCAACAGGACAAGGGGCAATGGCTTCAAACTGACAGAGTGCAGGGTTGAATTAGATGTTATGAAGAAATTCTTCCCTGTGAGGCTGGTGAGGCCCTGGCATAGGATGCCCAGAGAAGCTGTGGCTGCCCCATCCCTGGAAGTGTCCAAGGCCAGGCTGGACAGGGATTTTTACAGCCTGGCCTTGTGGAAGGTGTCCCTGCCCATGGCAGAGGCATTGGAACTGAATGAGCTTTATGGTCCCTTTGGACCCAAGTCTTTGTATGAATCTATGAAGTGTATATTTAATCACCCTCTTGTTACTCTTTGGAAGGACTTTCCTCCCATTTCAAGTTGAAGATTGGTCTAATCTGAAGAGCACTTGGCACAGAAAGGCACTTGAAGTTTTCTGCTTAAGGACATGCAGTTGCTCAGGCTCTTTGAGCAGCTTTAAATAGGTGCAGTGAAGGGCCAGTGGAGAGGCTGCATTATCATCAGCTCTCACCTGAGGGCCAACCAAAATACACTGCTGACCTCAGATGGATCAGAAACACTGGCTATCAAGCAGATGGCAGTAAAACATCCCTGGCTGCTCTGCTGCTGTTAACCACTTGTGCTGTTGTGCCTGCCTTACAGAGCACACCAGGCTGAGCTCTGTTTGTGGGGCTGCCACCTCCACAAGACGGGACAAACCAGTCCCACACCCCACACTGCATTTATCCATGTCCACCCAAGGATTGGGGATTATTTTTCATCACTACCCTGACTCTCCTAGGCTGTCATTTTAGTATTTTGAAACACCTGGCTGCAGCTCAATGGTGACCCATATTGATGCCAGCAAATGTCCCCCTCACAGGTGTGTCCTGCACCTCTGTGAGAGCAGGATGTTTGTCCCATCTCCACAGGTGACACAAATGTGTGGTGTGGCATGTCCCTGCCCTGCCTGCTGCTGTTCTTTGATGGGCTCTAGCCCAAAAGGCAGGGCCATGAACAGCCTCCACCTGAGCACCGTCCTGCTGGGATGCTCTCCTGCGCCAAGACAGCAGGTCTGCCCACACAGCCTCTTGCTGTCCCTTTGCTACAGACAGCTGCTCTTTAGGGACATATCTGTGTCCCCTGAGCAGCACAGGCTATGTACAGTCCTTTCCCTCCCCTGACTTCTTCTTTCACACTCAATTCTGCAATTTGTGCCTTGGCTCCCTTCCTAATGACTGTATTATTAGCTCTATTTGCATCTGCTCTCAGCTCTTTATTTCGCATAGAATTATTTTGGCTGCTCCACATACCACAAATTGAGTAGCTGAACCAAGTCCACAAACCCTAACAGAGAAAGCACATGGAGCAGGGCTCTCTGTGACCACCATGGTTGTCACCCTCACATGTGCCACCACCCCTGGCCCAGGCCAGCCCCCTGACTGTCACCCTGCTGTGCCTCTGAACGTGGCACAGCGAGGGTGACCATATGGCCTGAGGCAGCTGGGCCATATGAGCCTCCATTTGTGACACCTACTTTGTGCTTCCTAAGACACAGAAGGTGTTTAATATGTTAGCTGTCACTTTATGGGTTATTCCAGCCTTAATTACCAAGCCAGAAATGGTGCACAAAAGCTGTCCTCCTGAATGTGCTCTCTGCAGGAACAGAGGCTTCATTCCTCAGTCAGAGTGTTCTCCATTTGTGACCAGGACACCTGAGCAAAGCAGCAGTCCAGGTGGCTGGTCCTGCTGTTTGTCACCTCCCCATTGTCCCCTCAGCAGCAGTCCAGGTGGCTGGTTTGTCATCTACCCATTATCCCCTCAGCAACTCATCAGTGCCGTGGGGTTTGGGTACAGCCAATGGAAATGTGAGCAGAAAAGGTGTGGGAGAGCCCTGGATGGGCTTGTGGAGGGGAAAGGATCTGTGGGACTCCAGTTTTCTCCTGGTCTTCTGTCAGCTTCAGGCCACAGAGTTCTCTTATTTAGGTATGAAAGGGACAGAGTCATCCTGAATTCATCCTGAATTCACTTCTCACTGGCTGGGTTTTGGAAAGGCCTCGTTTACCTACACAGATTGCCAAAATGTGTCTCTGGAGATGCCTCAGTGTGATCAGCACCTGGCATGAGCCCCACAGCCTGCACAGGAGCTCGCTGCTTCCCTGCCCATCAGCAGCCACAATGGGAATTTCTGTCTGCACCTGCAGATTGCCTCTGGGTGGAGGGACTGACCTGAGGAACAGGGGAGGAGCCCCCAACTTCTGCTATCCTGGGACCAAAGGCTTCTAAAGGTTCTATTTCCTTCTGGCTTGCTGGAAATTTTTGAGGGAAAAAGAGGAGGAAATGTATTAGGAGATTCCCTAAAAACAAACAAAACAGAAGCACCTCATTTTCTAGGGAAAAGGAAGGAGGAGCTGGGTGGATAGAAGCAGAAATTATCTTTATTTGGCTCTTCTCTTCCCAACCAAAAGCTGGGAAAAAATTAACTGCCTATCTATGAGGTTTTGGAAGAGGAAGGAACACAGGTTATGTGTGTGTGTTGTTACAAGAAATTATCACCTTAAAAGAGTTTTCTATATAATTTTACACCCCTCCCAGACAATCCATTGCTTTAGCAGCAAGCTGGGATTGCTGGTAGACAAAAGCCCACTCTCCAGCAGAAAGAACTCTATGAAAGCTGCACACAGTTTTTAATGTTTAATGACACAAAATCAATTGGAAGTGGTTGCTGGCTTCCACAATCAATTTCAGGAGATCTCTCAGAGAACGGGAGAAAGTGGGAGAGTTTCCATTAGCCCTGGAAATCTCATCAGCAATAGGAAAATGGTGATAAACAACCCTGCACTCCAATAAACGTATTAATAAACTTGTCCTCACTCATTTCTCATGTCTCTGTGAGAGGATACAGTTTTGTCACCAGGAAGGTCACGTTTTGGTCTCAATTCCATCCTTTCTTTGCACAAACACTCAAACATCCCTGTGGCTGTGGGTGCCTTGAGAGAGCCACAGCTCCCATTTGCTGCCCCCTGAGCTGTCCCAGGTTCAGAAATACCTGAGGGGAATATCTTAATTCCCCTCTTGTTCTGCCCCACTGTGAGAGGCACCTTTGCCCAAACTGTGTGAGAAGCTGCTCTGCCCTACAGATGAGTGGGAAGGGGCTCCATGGGGAAACGTGGGGCTCCCTGTCCTGGATGAAGCCAAACTCACCCAAACACTCACAGGTGGCCACACTCAAGGGCTTTTCATCAATGAGAAGGTTCCTGCTGGGTTTTTGATGGGTTTTATGCCATTTGCCAAGCTTAATGCTGCATGGCAGCTTTTTCTGCCCTTGCTTTGCTCAGACTGAGGGAGTGTGATGCCTTCTGCTAGCTGGAATCTGGGGGGTTAGGGGGAAAAAAAGGTTATTTTTTGTGTCTTTAAAAATCCCCAGGAGTAAGTAGAGTTAGGAGCAGCCCTGACTTAATCTCAATGCAAAAGAAGAGGCTGTTTTCATGTGTTGCAGGTTTGGCCCAGGACTCCAGCTGAGTGAAGTCAAGGCAGGGTTTGTAATGCACAATTTAATCAGTGAATTTGTAGATCTCAAAAGGCGTGCTTAATTTAATATTGTTTCTAATGGCTATTGTCTTCATGCTTGCCTGTTTCCCTGGTGTTTTTCCCTTTTGTAATTACTTGAATGGGCATTTCCAGGTGCACTGCATATATTAGCAAGCATTTTCATTTTAGTAATGAGCGAGATGCTTTCAGTGTTTATTTCTTCATTGCCCTAATACTTACTTTATTAAAGATCCTGATTCTTCTAAAGGAGAAAAATAAGTATTTACCACTCCTTTCTACCTCATTTACCTCTTCCACCTTATGATGCCCTCAATAGAAGAGGATTTAAATTACTTATTGGCCAGGGTTAGACCAGATTTACACTATCAGAGAAGAATAAAGCAGAGAGGGGATGCTTGGTCAGTCATAGAGTGGTTTGGGTTGGAAGGAACTTTCGAGATCATTTCATTCCAGGTGCCTGCCGTGGGCAGGGACACCTTCCACTAGACCAGGTTGCTCAGGGCCCCATCCAGCCTGGTCTCAAAGGCTTTAATGCCTCTCTTTACCCCTTATGGGGATGAGCACTGAGCACTTGTTGAACTCAGAGCCACTCCCCTGAATGTCAGGGCTTCAGAGCAGTTTCAGGCTCTGCAAGGAGCATCTGCAGTGCCCCTTTCCTGCCCTTATTGTCATCCCTTATGGTTAATGTGCATTTCTGCCCACCTCGTGTGCAGCCTGGGGACTCATGGGGTGCAGGAGCCGTGCCTGGCCACCCCAGGCTGCTGATTAATGCTGCAGCAGGATTCCAGCATCAGCTGACAGCCTTCAGCCAGTGCTGAGCAGCATTTATTACACATGCACAACAGCCCTCTGCCACATGCCAGCCCAATTTCCAGATTAGCTGTTTATTAGCATTATTATAAACATGGCTCTTCATCTTCCATTAAATGGCACTGCAGCCACATGAAGCCTGTAAGGAGGCACTTGGTTCACTAAATTACCCTGCAAATGTCAAACTGGCTCTCTGTTATTAGCTGTGTGTCTTACAGCCTCTTTATTAGGATTTTGTGTCTTGAGGGTGCCCCGTGGAGTGTAGATTTTTTAAAATACAAACCAGTGTCATTTTTTGCTGTTTAAAAGAACATTTAGTTAAACTGGATTCATTGCTTGTATGGGGCAAGTTAAATGGAAGCTAAATAGGAGGCATATGATTACATGTTATTGAGCAGAGTGACTGCTCCAGAGACCAAATCCTTTTAACACAACATTAAACTAAACTTATTTCATGTGCACAGGTTGGCTCTGGCCTGCTAGGGCATCATATTTTAAGAGCAGCAGAATGGTTATGGGCACAAAACAGCTTTTAGCAAAATGTGTGTTTCAGGCAAGAAACCTTGCTTAAGCTAGACTTAAATATGCTAATGACAGAAATCAAAGCTTCACACAGATTCTGGGTAACCTTTTAAAAATTACCATTTCTATAGTGTCAGATGCAAATGAGAAGATCAGCTTTGTTTATTATTTCACTAGCTGTAAATTAACAAGGGGCCCCGATGAGCGTAAAAATAAAATTGGAAGTATTTTTTGGGCTTGAGTCGTTGGTCACATCATGGCTTTTTAATGTTCTTTAGGAAAACAAAAGGAATTATAATTAGAACTCCATTACACAAGTTTCTATTCCCTGCTCCTTTTATGTTCACGCTGTTGGTGCAATCTGATTTTTTTAAGGTGTGCACTCACCAAATTTCCTTTCTAGGCATTCTAAGCTTCTTTTTGAATGTCTGCTGTTCTCCAAGCCCATTCCTAAATCTCACCGTGGCTGTGAGCCTACAAAGCCTTCAGCAGCCCTCTCACTGAGCTCTTGGAGCTCCCACTGCCATGGTGGTCTCACCCATCCTCTGGAGAAGGGACAAGTGCTGGGGTGTGCCCTTGCTGAATATCCTGGCCCTCTCTTCCTGGGCATAAAGATGTCCAGTGACCAGAATAAACACCTAAAAATGGTAATTTAACCCCTCAGCCCTGGCTGGCTGTGGGCCCTCAGTGCTCCTGGCATGCCCAGGGCACCTTGCTGACAGCCTGGGCAGCCTGAGCTCCTGGGCTCTCCGAGGGCTTGGGCTGCAAGTGCTGCCTCAGAGCATGACCCTGGTTAATAAACAGCAATTTTTGCCTTGCACTAGGCCAGACATGTCCCCCTACCTCCATCTAGGTCAGAAAAGGCCTTGGGAAGCACAGGGGGGAAAAAGAGAAAGAAACCTTTCTTTTTTTTTGGTTGTTTTAATTGCTTTTCGTACTTTTCATAACAACTGAGAGGAAATTCTTCCCTGAGAGGGTCATTTCCCCTTGCACACCTGTTCTGGGAAGACATGGAATTTTCAGCCTCTCCTGCACCACAGTCCAGCCACAGATCACTTTTGCTGCTTCTGTGGTTCTCCAAGCTCATAATTTGTATGTTCCTCTCCTCTCCTCTCCTCTCCTCTCCTCTCCTCTCCTCTCCTCTCCTCTCCTCTCCTCTCCTCTCCTCTCCTCTCCTCTCCTCTCCTCTCCTCTCCTCTCCTCGAGCCTGACCCACTCCATGCATTGTTAGTGGGAGCATCCTGCCACTTATCCATAAGGAACTGAATTACAGCAAGAATATTGAAACAAATAAAGCAGTCTTCGAACACCAATGGGAGTGTAGTTGTCCAGAGGTTGAGCTTCCAACTTTTGGGCTTTGAAATGGGCTCTTAAGCAGAGACTCCCCTGGGGCACACCAGTGTTGCTGTGGCTCTGGGTGAGCTGTAGCTGATATAATCAAGGGCAGGGATGTAATTAGCAAAGTTGGAAGGGCTGCTGTGGGCAGATGGGAGCTGAAAAGGCTGTGCCTGTTGTGAGACAGACTTTTATACGTGTTGGCCTGGGAGTCCAGAGCAATGTGTGATGGATGACCCTACACTGGGATGAGCCATTTGAACACTAAACTGTGGCATCTGTGGCCCTTGCTTGCACACAGGGCAGTTGTACCTCTCCATAAATCATCCCTCAGTAATCTGGGTTAACCTTTCCTGCTGGGTGGGTTAGCTACCCAAGAGTTCAAATCAGCTGCTCAGCCTGAGGCTCACCTGAAGGTAACAAACTCCAGATTTCTTTGGCCATCATCCCTTGCCTTCCAGCAGACCCCTGTTCCTTCCTCAGGGAAAGCGCTGTCTTCAGGCACAGCCTCAGAACCTCTGCAAGGCAAGAGGAAGAGCAGCCAGGACCTGTAGGACACAGAAATACTTCAAAGTCTGTGCTGAAAACCCTGTCTCTGGCAGAGTGCAAGATTTAATTGTGCTTTTTTCAATCCTGTCTTTGTACCCCCCCAGACCATTCCCTGGTGCAGCATTACAGCAGCCCATGAGCACCTGAGTATTCATCTCACAGTTTGCCCTCTGCCCTGGCAGCACATCCATCTCTGCAGCACTTCACATCTTTCTGGAAAGACCCCTGTCCCAGCTCCTGATGGAAATATTCTGTGTCCTCTGACTCTCAAGACTTCTCAGGCTTTTTTTCCCAGAAAGCTGTAATTTCAGGCACTCTTAGCACCTGCTCTCACATGGCAAAATCCAGAAGTTCCTGTTTTTTACACATGTAGAGCAAAACACCTTTTATTCAGAATTTGTTTAGGAGCATTGTACTAATGCACCACTGCCTGTGTCTTCCCTGGCATTAAATGCAGGATGTCAGAGCTCCTGCTCTGTGCAAGCACTGCCTGCAGTGGCCTGAGGCTGGTCCTGGGTTAGATGCCAGTCACTGTTAGAAAAAGGGTTTTATTGTGTCAAATGGGTAACTACACCTCTCTGTCACAATGTCTTTTACAGTAACTCCAGGGGTGGTTGTTACATGGGTTACAACAAGGTCTAAATGTTTGCATCATCATGATTATTTATTTAGTATTTCTCCAGCTGTGGTCACAGGTACCCAGCAGTGACTCTCCTATGCATCTTATATGTACAGGGCAAGCACTTGGGGTAATTTGCCTCAGTAATTTTGCACCTATTTCAGGTCAGGAATGTCCTGCACAGGACACTGGGTGATCCTCCTTAAAACACTTCTCATTCACTACATTCTCATCTTCTCTTGAAGCCAGGTAAAAGTTTAACATCTGTTCCTCTTCTAGGAGGAGTCCCAAATGTCACCCAGCTGCCATGGGTCAACTCCTCTTTCAGGATTTGTAGATCTGAGCAACAGCATCTGCTGTCAGCAAGCTCATGCATGATCACTGATCCAAATTTGGATCAAATCCTTACAGCCCTCTTCTCTGTTTTTCACATTAAAATAAAAATTGTGATTTATACAACAGATGCACCTAAAACACCCACCAAGATGGAGACTCAATTGTGCTAGGCACTATAGAAACAAGCACTAATCCCCCAAAGAACTGTCTGAGTAAGGAACTGATATTAATTCTCCTGGGAAGACTGGTCTCAGTGAATGTTTAAAATCTATTTCTACTCAGGGAAAGTTGTTGGGCTTTCTTCCCTCCTTGCAGTTCTTGATGGCACACAAAAAGCACTAAACACAAAAGCTGTGTGTGACTGTGCAACTCCAGCCCCAGGCAGAAAATGTGTGCAGGTCCTGCCAGGTACATCCATGGAGTCCTGAGCAGAAATATCTGCTTGAATCAGGAAAATTCTGAGCCAGGACTTGCCCCTCACTTAAAACACCCACCCCACAGTGGAAATGTGATCACCACAGGTTCCACAGAGAGCAGCCATCCCAAACCCCTGCCAGAAAAGCACATTCCTGGCTGCACTGTCTTTGTGGATGTGCCCACAACAATGGCTTTTAGAGCAGTTGGGTCCCAGGCTTGCCTGGGTGCACTTGGAAGCAGTTTGTTCTAAGCCAGTCATGTTCACTATCCTAATCTGACATGAAGCCTGATGGAAAAATCTGTGATCGATTATAGCAGCGGGACAAAGAGATATGAGAGGAAAGCAATGCAAAGGAACAGATATCAATCACTGCTCCCAACGAGCCTGGAGAAGGTGGCTGCTGCTGCTCCTGCATTTGAAGGCAGTGTAGCACATCCTTCTGCTGTTCTAGGTAAACACTCCCAGCTGCACACTCTTTGTCTTACAGACAGACCGATTTGGTAAGAAAAGTGGATTTTGAAGTATGGATTTTGTTGGAAGGGGACAAAATAAACTATTGGTTTGTTACCTTGAAAACGGTGTAGCATGTAATGAGTGTTTGCAGCAGTTTCACAGCTGCTTATTGCTCTTCTTTTTAAGCTTCTGAGTGTTGAGGGGTTTTTGTTTAGCTTTACACTTTCTAATTGATTGAATGTGAAATATATGATGGAGCAAATTTGTATTGAAAAAGAAACAGCAGACACAATCAACAAACTTTAATGTTGAGTTAGCTTTTTTCTCGCTGCTGGACAAGATCATACTTCAAAGCAAATTAAAAATGTGAAGCCAAATCCTGATTGCAATGCAGGCAACAGAAATCTTCCTGTCAGCCTCAATAAAAGCAGGTGTAAGTTTTCAGTATTAGTCCAGTCCATCCAATTCACATGTCTTTCTGTCTTTATCTAATCTAATACATGGTGGTGAGATAAATTACAGAAGGGTATGATAAATTGCATTGCTATTCATTTTTGGCAAGATCACCTATACCCTGGCCACTAATTCATCTCCACCAGGATCCACTGTAGCACACGGGATCCTTGAAACAGCCTCCAAATGCTGTCATTTCATTTTGTTTAAAGAAAACAAAGAGATTATATGTGCTGGCCAATAGCCTACTTACCCTCACCAAAATAAATGATACCTCACTGTGATCTCTGTAAAATCGTGGTTATAAAAGTATCAAAATGTATTTATAGCATTAAGACATTAGGTCTCTCTATTCTGCTTGAGTGGAAAATTATGATATGTTTTAGATTGAGGGATTTCAAAATGGAAAAAGATGGCATGGTTTAGGTTTAGGGATTTCAAAGAGTGTTTAATTTGTTTAATTCTGTTTTCATTGGGTTTTGGTGTTCTTTGCCCAGATCATACAAAGAAAACACACAACACTGGGTAAGAAATCTGCAATATATTGTAACAATCTTCTTCTGATAATTTTTTTAGAGCTTTTACCACTCTTGAGCAAATACCCATCCTGATTCACATCAGTACCACACACTCACTGCGTACTGTGTTGGGTACCATTCACATCCATCTGTCAGTTCAAAGAGCAATTTGCTTCCCATAAAGCAAAAAGGGGAGACACCTTATTCCCCTTTACACCCATCAGATCCATCCCTGCCTTCCACATGAGCTCTGCTGGGCAGCACCAGGGCACTCCCACACAAAGCTGCTGCCAAGCCCATCCCTGGCAGACACTCTGTCCCACCACCAGTGTGAGCTTCACCCTGAGCCAACCCCACATCCCAGCCCAATGTGCCACCACTCTCCTGCCAAGGAAAGGGGAAGCTGATAGTAGTTTTGGCTGGAATGCCCGTGCCCCTGCTCAGTACCAGCCCAGGAAATTGCTTTCTGCTCCTCAGCATTTGACTGCCAACTTCCTCCTCCTCATCCTGCCAGGATTCGCTGGGAAATGGTACCATGGATGATCCAACAGCTGCTGAATTTCACACAGGAGACCACTTACCACTGAGGTGCAGCAAAGTGATTTTGCACATCAAGATTTTAAAGAAATTTGGGGCACTGTGAGATGAAGGGCATTATTGATGTGAAAAGAAAATTATCATATTTACTTCAGAATCTGTTATCCCGACCTGCAAACAGTACTTTAAAACGGAGCATGTATTGCAGGATGATGTGAAAGCCTGGCCTGGTGAGAGGTAAAATTTCCTTGATTATTTCAGGGAGATGAAGGCTTCATCCAGCTCTATTTAGGAGTTGTTGAGGCATAATGGCTACGTCCAGCTAATTGGATGCATTGCTATAGGCACTTGAGAAATGTGATAGACAGATGCATTCAGCTAGAGAGATATCCCTTGGTGCAGAGAGCTGAAGTCAATTAGGGAGTTAAACTGTGAAAAATTTGACCTGATGTCATTTATATCTCGAGTCATAATTAACACTTAAAGTTCAACTCTATAGCAATTTTCTTTTAATAACACTTAAAACCTAAACAGGAAAGAATTGCGCAGACATGGTGAAGGATGGCTTGAGTGCATGCCTGGATTTCTGCGTCAGTAATTAATCCTCAAAACACCTCTGTGAGGCCTATGGGGAGAATCATTTCTCTGCAGTTTCTCCTCTGAAGAGAAGCAGGGTTTACCCAATGGCTCCCCAAAGTCTCTGGCACCTGGAGATAAGGACAGAAGCTCTTTCAGGTGCTCAACCAGTGAGCATTCAGCTCAGCCGAGCTCCCGTCTTTTTGTCTTGCTGAATTTTTTTAATTTTATCACAATCTTTAGAAATATCATGGACAAATTACTTGTCAAATGGCCTGGGCTTTCCAATTAAAATCTGTGCAAATGCAGAACCCAAAAATCTGTCACAAACACAGCTTCTGCCTCCAAGGTTTTCATGTGGGTGAAATATGAATCTCACTGGGGGAAGAAACAATCTCTGAGAGTGAGATCTTGTGAGATGGGATTCAGCTCACTGCAGATCCTTATGGTCAAGTTATAACTGCCCATAAAGAGGGGGAAAAATGGAAGTGCTGACAAAACTTTTAAACTACAACAGTGGAAATGGCGCCGCAATAATTTATAATCTACAGGCAGCTTTGGATTTATTATCACAATGACAAATGCACTGTCATTGTTAATAGGATATTTCCCAGCAAGGACTTCTTGTTATGCAAGCCAGGTTCACTATGTCATGCAGCATGATAGCAATAAAGTCTACAAGAATTTGTAATGAACTTCAATTACTAATAGATTATGGTTAATGGGAAATATGTGCAGTAAAGATATGGGTTTTTATATGCACCTTCTGGTACTCTACAAGGCAATGATTTATGCTACAATTTCTGTTAACATTCTCCAGTATGAAAAAAAAAAAAAGAAGCCTAAATTGGTGGAAAGCCACTCCATCCATAACAAATATTTAAGATAATTTTGCACATCATGTAAATGAAGATGTAAAATTAGATATTAATCCGTTTCATTTCAGCATTTGTATTTTTATTAAAAATGAAGACTTTGCCCTACTGTGTAATGACATTAAAAATCCTATCATGGGCTGCAAGCATGAATTACCCCAATGCAGGAGTGGTGACAGCAGCCGAGCTGTGAGCGCATTTGTTCAATTTGCTGGAGTAATTAACGGAGCAGTGAGAATATTTTCCTGTGTATGATTTAAAGAACAGCCCAGGAGCTGCTTGGGCAGATGTGTTTGATGTGGAGGGACACGTGCACGGAGCCTGGGCCCTTTGGAGGGGCTCAGCCCCATTGTGGCTGCCCCCAGCCTTGAGGCATCGCTCCAAAGCTGTGCCTCACTCCTGGACATGGGGCTGTTCCCTGCCCTGCACAGCAAACCTCCCACGGGAATTCCTTGGGGAAACAATCACCTCACACAGCACCAGAGCCACAAGCTCTCCTTTACTTATCACAGGGACACAGGCCCAGGTGTTTGCCTGTTGTTTCAAAAGACTCCCTCCTCTTCCTCCTCCCTCCCTCCTTCCAGCTTTTTTTTCTTCCTGTACCTGCATTAGAATGTTTATTCCAGGTTTATGTGCTCATGAAATGGAAAGAAAAAGGAAAGTCTCCCAATTTAAAAACAGGCACTGTTCAGAGCCATCCTTGAGAAAAACATGGGGATGCAATAATAAGGATTGCATTTACCCAGGGTCACATTTCATATCTCAAACATATATTTAGCCAGAAAGGGACACCAATGCATGAAGAGCTTTCAGGATCATTTCTGGTATATTTTTAATACAGGTGTCCTGAAGCCAAACCAGATCCAATCAGTACTGTGCTGGTTTAATACCATTGCTCTCAATGAACCACTGTAGAAAGCCCACAGATTAATTTTTAGGGGTGCAGGCCAGGAAAACATGGAACTGGGGAAAGGATGAGGCCCTGGCACAGACTGCTGTGCAAATCCCAGCCCATGGACAAACTGTGCTTCCCAACCCTGCTGTGGAATAGCAGAGTCTCACTGTACAATTTAGGGTGATTCTCACATGAAAATGTGGTTCTCCTCTCTATTAGGAAGTTGTTTGAGAGATTTACAAAATGTCCTTCAGTTTTTATGGTAAAATGAGCATAAAATTGTGTTTCCCGACATTTATTCCCTTGTAAATAATACTTTAAGTACTTGCTTCTTGAAAACGTGTGTGTTACAAATTTAAAATTAAAACTAATTTACCCCTTAATAGTGCTCTGCTGATTCAGTTTTCCCCCAGCCCCTTAACACAAGCAGTTGCGAGATACAAAATGGAGTTTACTGTATTTTCTCCCTTCCCAGTTTTTAATGAAATTCTCCTCAGAAGCAAAACAGGGGAAGAAGCTCTCTGTGCACCCACACTGAATATTTGTGTGTGTGTGTGGTCAAATCCTCCTCTGTTCTCTCCAGATCAGCTCTGCTGCTTCTCATCTTTCCAGCTCTCTTCCACATTTTCAGACCAAACCCCTTTTCCTCATTTTGTTGTTTTTTGTGGGGTTTTTTTAAAGTCTGATAAACAATAAAACAACAGGATCTTCAAGGACATCTTATTGCTGGGTTTTGTTGCTGGATTAGTGTTTTTTTGGTTTTGTTCTGGCATTTCTGTGGCTCCCTGAGATATCTCACCCCTGACAGGGTTGATGTGGCAATATTCAGCAGTCACCTGCTTTGCAAGCACCATTTAGAAAAGGTCACTGACAGCCCAAAAGAGCCACAAAAAAAAATGTAACTTTAATTTGTTTGCCATTAGAAATGTGTGCAGCAATCTGTTCTAATGGGAGATTTTCTTTCATTCCTGCTCTGGCATGTGACCACAGCAGCTCACAGATACACTGAGGTCTCCTAATGCAGGAACCTGTGCACAGAACTGGGTAAAGTGGTAATAAATTTCATTCTGTCCAACAGAGGATTATCATGGAAACGTTCTAAACTCCACCTGAATTAACATTTGAACACCAGGAGATGTTTGTGTTTCAAATAACTTGCCCTAAAATAAATATAAACAGCTATTACACCCAATATGATCTCTTGAAATCACTTCAAATGATTAATAATCTATATTGTATCAGAAATGTGCGTGCAAAAATAAAACACAATTCCTTGCAGCTAAAGTATTACCTAAAGTAAACCATTTCAACACTGAATCAAATTATTTCAATGGCAGAAATCACACCTGTCTCAGGGGATAAATCGAGTATTCAGGCTGTTAAATCCATTCAAGCGACTCTATTGTATCCCACTATGTATTGTGCCTTGCAGAGAGAAAACACTTCTGAAAACTATAAAATCATTTAGCAAAACAAATGCATCAACCACAACAGCCTCACATGGAGAAGAGGCTGAGGAGGTGAAACCCCCTTCTTGCTGAATACCTTGTGGAGTGAATAGATTTAGCTGACACAATGCCATTGAAAATGAAAAAAAAGAAAAAAATGCTACTAGAACCAGTAATTTTCGCATCAGAGTTTATTTTTACATTTTCCTTATTACAAAGCTCACAGGCCAGGGGAAGGCTGGGACCAGAAGCATTGTGTGGTTAATTAAAAACACAAAAAAACCTCTGTGCAACCTCAGCAGCTGATTCCCAACAAAGACTGCATCAGGGCTCATCACAGCAATCCACCTCCCAGGACATTTGTTACCAACTCTGTGCCTCAACCATCTTCCCTTGCTTCCCTCCTGTAGTGCCACACAACTTGTTCTACAGACACATCATAAAGTAAAACCACAGAAAAGGAAAGCAGTGCCACTGAATGGAGGTGCCTGCAGAGGCAGGAGCAGGCAGCCACTCAACATGCAGGTGTGAATACACCTTCAGTAGCTGCAGGTGTGACATCTGGAAGTCACAAGCTCAAGAAATCCCATCAAAGATCCACCCAATGGCTGATCATTCTGAGCCTGCCAGCTGCATCAAGAAACAGCAATTTGCTTGTTTAGTGTGTAGAGAGTTTTTAAATGAAGATGGTGGAGGAACATGTAGTTCTGGATTATTCCTTAGGAATAACTATTCCTAAGGAATAATTCTTTAGGTTTCTGCAGTGCCTGAGTGGATGGTCTGAGTTATAGCTGATTACACAACATCTGTATGATAAAGCACAATTTACTGCCTAGTCAGTTGCACAGTCATAGATTAGTGCAGAATTAATCAAGTATTAAAGCTTCCTTATAAAAACAGATGTCAATACTGATTTCTTAACAAGCTCCAAAAATTATTATCAGTGCTGAAGTAAATTAGGCCATTTATAAAAGATAAAAAAATACATTTCAGCTGTCAACAGTTTGTATCTCTTTGCTTTGAATCAAGAAGAGGTTAACTCATGGCTCAACCACTATTACACCCAGGCTGTTATTGAAAAACACCTTCCCATCTCTGATTTCACTGCAGCCAGGCTTTCTCAGCTCCTCCATTACCTGATGCTTTAGCTCAGGAGGGGCAGTTTTAGCAAAGTCAAGTGTTTCTGTCAGGAAATCCAGCAAGAGCTCCCCATCTTTGTCGCCTTCACTAAAGCAGCTGGTTATGTCCAAGTGGGATGGCAGCTCGTAGAGCTGGTACTTCAGCCCAGCTGAATCCAGCATCCTGGGCAAATCAGCAGAGGAAACGTAGGAGCAAAGATCCTCCAGGGGGAAGGAAGACCCATACTTCTTCCACAGCGTTTCCCAGCCACTCTTTCCTGAGAGACAAACCACCAGAAAAACACTCAGAGTTCAGGGAAAACACGATTTCAAAGCAGTTTTGATTGTCTGGGATTTTTAGCAGTTGTCATCATTGCGAGTGGGATCTTCCCAGAGCTGGGACGTGTCCTGGGGCACAGTGGAGCTGGCTGCTCCCCTGCAGGTTTGGGGGCTGCAGGAGTGGGTGGGCACCTACCCTGGAGCTCCAGCACCCTCCTTGAGCCTCCAGCTGAGGCCAGGGCAGCTCACACTTGTGTACTTCTTCTCCAGAGACATTTTATAAAGCAAACTAGCTGGGTACATTGAAAAATCCCCACATACATCTTCACATCTTTAATTTCCCCCAGCCTGGATCTCTGATTTGGTATTTCTACTGTAAAGCATTTTTAGAAGGATTACTCAGAATGACTGGACAGGATGAAAATAAGTTTGAGCCCGATGAGCAGTTCTTGAAAGTTACAACAATTCTCCCTAGGTACTAAAACCAGTTACTCGTGGTTTTGCAGTTGCTTTATCTGCAAACAGTTATTTACAGTCAAATAAACAGTTTGGTGTTTAGAAGAGAGGCAACAATATTTTCTTTCACCCGGTGGAGAGTGAACGGCGAGCACTAATTGCAGGAAATGTGCCGGTGTCAGCGTGGTGTGACTCAGAGCCGAGCAATTATCCCCTACCTGAACGCAGCATCCCCGGGATGGCTCTCGGAAGGATCAGCACATGGCTCTGCTTTTGTTTTGCACAGAGCCACAGCCCCTGCACATCGGGATTGCCACTCCACCGACCCAGGCTGGCTTTTAACTACCTGATGTGTTTGTGTTGGGGATGACATTACCTTTTGTGTGAAATGAGCTTTGTTCTGATGATCTTTCAGTAACTCCTTTTCCTTCACTGCTCATTTTAATGGCATTTCTTCCTTCTCCTCTCTATTCTCTTGTTTTCCTCAAGGTTTCCCCTTCTTTTCCTCTCTGCTGTTCTGAGTCCTGCTCCTGTACCTCACTTTTTTGTTGCCCCCAGCCATTTCTGCTCCATCAGAAAACACAGAGTCATCTGGCCCAGAGAGGACTTCAAATACTTTTCATGAACTCAGAACTTTAATCATTTTAATTTTGAATAGGCACACATTCTTTCCTGTATTCACATTTTATGAATATCCAAAGGGATGGGTTAAGTAACTGGAAACGAGTTTTAATCAACTATATTCAGGTAATCAGCAATAGTCTGATATTGCAATCTATTCTCGTTCAGCCAAAGAACATGAACAGGTTTTTTAAACTCATTTCAAACACAGATTTCTTGTTGTAAACTGCTTGAAAACACTTCAAACCAAAATCATTTGGGTAAAAAAAGTATTTGAATAAATTCAGGTCAGAAGTGTCCCTTCATAGTGGATCCTTCATGAACAAAATAAAAGCAACTTCATCACGTTTGCAGAGGTGGCCAAATTCAATGAGAAATTAAGCTTAAACCTCTGAACAAATAATGCTTAACGTGGCTTTCAGAGTTGCTAGATGTGACTGTTTACACAGCTGCAATTTCCATAGCTTTTGAAGCAAATTAAAGGCTTTCTAGAGTCAAATTAGACTCCACCACTGCACTGTCTCTGACATACCTTGCCCACAGCATTAAAAGGTTGTCATTTACTCTGCTCCAACACTTTCCTGCTGGATTGACCACAGAGCATCTCTGCGAGATCTGCAACAGCCTGAGAACGCTGTTTGGTACCCAAAACGATGATATTAAGGAAATGGGCAGTTTGAAAAGAAAATGAACCATATGTGCTCCAACACCTGCTGTATGGCACTTCCGAGCCCCCTGCAGCCGTTTGCTTAATGCCACAAGTCTCTGGGAGAGAGAAAATGCAGTGCCCAGCCTGGAAAGACTTTTCCAGCACACAGCAGAGCCTGAAGGGGCTCCTGTGAGTGAGAGCTGCAGGATGGAGCCTCTCCTGCTGCAGGATGGAGCCTCTCCTGCTGCAGGGCCCCTGCTGCCATCCACCACTGGGCAGGCTGCAGGGCCAGGCGGGGAAGGCAGTGAAGGATGTTTTGTGCCCATGGGGTGGGGTTTTGGCTCATAAATCCACGCAGACACAGTGGGCAGGTTACAGGGGATGTCTGCTCACCTCTGTGGCCTGTGCTACACACAGGAGTCCCAAAGGTCCTCAGAGCCCTCTCCTGACTGAGCAGGGCTGGGGGAGCAGCTCTCACCTGACACCAGGATGATGAGGAGCTTCGCCTGTGATTCCAGGAGGCTGTGGAAATACCGGATGGTTGCTGGGATATCTTTCACATAATAGAGCATCTGGAAGAAGCAGAAATGCTTAGAGATGTGCAGTGCCATCCTGGTGACTATTATACCACCGTTAAAAGGAACCAAATGGGAGCAATCCTGCAGAAAAGCAGGGACAATGAGGCCCCTTAGGAAAGTGTGGGCAGTGGGCTCCCACTGCAGGCTCAGGGCTGTCATGCCCTGCCTGCTCTCTGGCACTGCCAGGTCTCAGCTCATGTTATTCATCAACCTGAGAGGAAGAGATTTGCCTTTCTTCATTGAAGGCTTTGGAAATACAAAGGCAATTTCATGGAGAGGACAAGGAGCTTTTGAAGACACCAGCTAAAATGTATTCTTAGTTGACTGCCACCCACAGCCTGGTTAATAGGGCTACTGTGCTCAAAGCTGCTTTTCATTTTTGCAGTTCATTTATGCTAAAGCACTTCAAATTACTGGGAAGTAAACTCACCTTTCTTCCCCTACAAGTGGATAATGAGGTCACATACTTCATGCATACTTTTAACAGCTGAGTCCTTGGCAGCATTTTCTTTGCAGACACTCTTACCTGGATCATGTGAATGAAGTCCCATTTTTTAGTCTTCTTTTCTGCATTCATTCGACTTTCATATTCATTAGCTGTCTCCTTGTGCCAGGCAAACTTTATGTTCTCGAGGTTTGATGCCTGAGCCACACGCTCTGAAACAGAGAAGGCAGGGCAGAGTTATCTCAATTGCAAATAGGGGGCTGATTTCCACTCAGAGCTTTAATGCATCCAAAAGCCCTATTTAGGTAGAGAGTTTTGGTACCAGTTTAACACAACAGTGGAATATCTTAAAGTTTTAGCCCATATGTGAGGAGAAGGCTGTAGAGAGATTTAAAGGACAAAATCTTAAGAGAGACTGTGGCTTTTCCCTTTGCTCCCTCATTTAGGCTCCTCTGGTGTTTACCTGAGCTAAAAAAAATAGAAGTAATTTCTTCCCCATGACTGGCTCAAGCTGAATTAAAAGATGGCGATTGGGAAGAAGTGTTATGAGGCCACAAGCAGCACATTTCATGGGGAATAGAAGCCCCCCAGCACTTATTGGGGGGGGCACACAAAACCCAAATGGCTGAGCAGGAGTCAAGACATGGTGGAGGATATTCCCCAAATGAAAACAGGTGCTCAAGGATGGATCAAAGCAGGAGTTTCTTGAGAAGAGAAGCACAATTAAAAGGTTGAGAAGGGCAGAAAAAGCAAATATGTTCTTCTAAATTTGTGTAACTGGGATGGCAGGAGAGGGAAGGAGCTTTGTTCCAAAAGCAAGGACCCATCTCTTGACATTCAGTGGCTTCTGTGTTGAAACAATTTTTCAGGAGCCCACAGTTCTGACCAGCTGCTTCAGGCAAAAGGGATGTCAGTGTTTTAAAGCAAAGAACTTTAAGGAGTGACACATGGAGTGTCTTCAGACCTCAATACAAAGCACATCAGCAGCTGAGGAAAACAGAAATTTGGAGAAGTGGATTCAAACAATAAGTTACATTGAGGGCCTGGCTCATTGCTGCATTCCCTTTGTTTTCATGGGAGCAAAAGTGAGAGGTAATTTCATAATGCAGGGAATACTAATGTCCATCTGCTGGCATATGGAGCTCCTCTCACTGTGCTGCTGCTCAGCATTGCTCCAGGCCAAAGCAGCCCCTGATTCAGTTCCTGTGCTTCACTGGAGTTAGCATCAATTTAAAACTTACATGGCCCAAAGGCAGGCTGAGCCTTAGCTACAGAACACATGTTCAGAACAGCACAGTTTGCTAAGACCAGTGCCTTTACAGCACTAATGACAATGTTCCTCCCCTTGGGCTCTGATTTGGACACGTCCCCGTCAGGCAGATGAGAAATGCTCCATCAGTGCTTATCTCCTCTCTTCTGTGCCTGGAAATGGGCCACCCCTTTCAGATGCTGCCACTGTTACTCTGTTAGCTTCCATTTATCAGCCACTGGCCCCAGCACTGGCAGTTCAGATTTGATTTGCTGCTCTAAGCTCAGGAGCAGCTCTTATCCCCTCACCAATAATCCAGGGCAATCTGGTTCAGTTTAATTGTGGGTCTGTCTGCAAGGAGGAGCTGGGAAGGAAACTGAATTGCTTTCCAGGCTGGGCCTTCAAAGTCCAAACTCGAGGAAGTGCAAATTCATAATGAGATTGTGGTGAATTTCTGCCTAAATATTCACCTGAATCCACGATGAAAAGTTTTCCTTCCTTTTCCCCTGGGCTCACCCCAGATTCTTTCCCAGCCAGGAGCTGTTGTGTACCTGATGGGTGCCATCAGAACTGGGCTGCTGCAGCTGTGCTGGTGATGGAGCTCAGCAGAGGGGCCACCAACACTCCAACCATGGCCACCAAGGGGATCCACCAGCAGTGAGGGAAAGGCACAGCCTGCCCACGGAGCTTTGAGGAAAGCCTCCACCACATGCCACAGCCTAAGAGAAACCTGAGCTTCTCATCACTGCACATCCCAGCAAGGAGTATCTCTCGTGAGCTTGGCTTCTCCTTCCCATGGAGAAAGCATTTGGTGAGGCAGAAAACACAACTACTGAATCCTCAGAGGTGCAGATAATGTTTCTAATTCTCTACAGAAAATCTTAGGCCTCAGAAACCTAATTAATGGTAGCTACTGGGGACATGATTAATTACCAAATAAGAGAGTTTAAAGAAAAAAATTCAGATGAATATTTCATTTCTAGTTTAGCATAAAACTTAAAATAAGGACAACATTTTATATTTTCTCTAACTTTCTTCTGGAAAGAAACTCACTGCAGTAGGATGGGACTGCCAGTTAATTGGTGGTGGATGGTGGGACCACTGGGAGGATTCAGAGCAAATCCAGTCCAGTGGAGCCCATACAGGACAGAAATTCCTTGCTCAAGTGCACATGCTGTCTTACAAACAGAGAAGATGCTGTGATGCCCACCCTTCACCATTTCAGCCTGCAGGAATATAAGAGTGCTGGGGATTTTGCACAAGGTATCTTTTAAAAGATCAGGTCTGTGTTAAATTGAGAAAGATACAAAAAATAGGTTTTTCCTGGGAGCCTTTGGTGCTTCCAGTGATTCTGAGCTACCCCACTGCAGGGAGAAGGGGATTGCTGCTTTTTTTTTTTTTCCCTTTGACTTCCACAAGCTGATTCACACTGGGAATGCTTCATTTTTAAGGACCTGAGCAAGAACAAGACTGGAGATTTACAGTGTGGTTTCACAGCCTGGTACTTACCATGGTTTGGAGCATTTGGAGCAAGGGACTCAGCTGCTGAGGCACATCCTTGCTGCCACATCCATTCAGGATGGCTCTCTGGCCAGGTGAGCTCTGCTCAGGGCTGGTGTCGCCTCCCTCAACACCACCAGGAGGTGAATCCTGGTGGGCTCTAATCCAGTGATAATCAAACCCTGCGTTGCTGTTTAATGCTCACTTTGTAGGGCAATTTGATCAAAGTACCCTTGTTTGCACTCAATCCTCCTGGGAAAATGTTCCATTTTCCTCCATGAATGCTGCTTAGACCTTTGGGCTGGAGAAGGAAAGAAGCTCTGAGCCCCAGAGCACACGGTAAAAGCCTTTCCTATCACTCTTGCTTTCCTCTCTGTGTTTTCTAATTCAAAGCCTGGTTACTAATTTAGTGCCCCACTGTGAGCTTTAGGTATTTCTTGGAAACGATTTTTAAGATGTGAGAGAATCACCATGAGACGCTAAAATTTTCCCTTTGATGCTGAGGAAGGATCCTGATTCAACACAAGTTGAAGTGGAAAAACTTTCTGAAATGCTGGGATTTCACTCCATTCCCATAAAATCACCTATCACTTCCCACCTTGTTTAGCTTTTAAAGTCTATCTAGCCAAGCATTTGCCATTCAGAGATCTTTGCAGTGTGAGAGACTAAGATTTTAATGAGAGTGAACATTGTTGAGAAGCAATGATGGCAAAAAAGCATGAAATTTTGAATTTTTTAACTTTTAAGAGACACTTCTGACAAGAAGGCATTTGAACATAGGGTCATCCACCTTTCAGCACTTTTAAATGTGTGTAAAATAATTAATGCAAATTTTATTTATTTAATGTAAAAATACCTTTGTACTTGGAGATTTGGTCAGCACTTGGCTCTATCACATCATTGTTGATGGTGACCCCAGGATATCTGGCTCGTATTTTTGAGAGGATCTGCAAGTCCATCTCACCTAAAGAAGCAGGAGACACAAAACAGAGAATGAAAACAAAGCTCAGGCAAAGGAAATCTCCACCACCATCACACCCCCAGCTTGGCTGATTGATTTCTGCCATTTATGTACGGGTGCACCACACAGGCCAAGCAGCTGCTTTGCATTCTCAGTAGGTTGTAACTGAAGACTGAGCTCTAGGATTTGAGAAAAATGTAAATACCAGTCCCATTCTGTATTTCTCCCCTCTGGCTGGCACCACCAGGGCCAAGGGAAAACCTGACACAGTCATGCTTGACCTCTCTTTTTCTGGACATGGTCTAAGCTCGAGGGGGAGATCCTACAGGGCTCTCCCAGAGCCAGTTCTGATGGTTCCAGCAAACTTGGCAGGGTTGCTTGGGAATCAGTAGGAGCATTTCAGCCAGGCACCTCACTGTTACAAGGTCATGTGGAGGAGGGAAAGGGAATATGTGTTTACACTGGGATCAGAGACAATACTCATATCTGTTTGTCTTCAGCGTCCTGTGGCTTTTCCCAAAAGAATGATGAATGGAGCACATACCATTTGTGTTTAGCTAACCCTTGTTTTCAGAATACCCCAGAGATTCCTGTGTTTCATGTTTCTGTTGAGGAAGAGTTCTCTCTAAACACTGCTCAGGCCAGCTGTAATTGTTTTATTGATGGATGTAGGGTAGATCCAAGATTTCAGAATTTAAAAATAGCTCGATCATTCTCAGCCATCTCACCCCATCTGCAGTGAAGGAAACTCAGGGGGATGATATTTCTGACTGAGGCACGAGTCCAGGGACAATATCCAGCTGGCTTGCTCGACTTTCTCCAACCTCTGCTTATTGTGCTTGGATAAATTTTAGGTGGAAAAAATAACAGCAGAATAAATTAAGGTAAGAAAGAGTGAAACAGAGGGTAACTACAGTGAATAATAGGGCCAGGAGTCGTGTTACAAGTAAATATCTAGCTTATTCCTGGAAGATTTACTTGTGCTTGCACAAAACTCCATGTTATAAAATTCCCTACAAAGGAGCAAAGTTTTGCACTGAATGGAAGGCCACCCTCGTGGGCAGACTGGCCCTTGCTGAGGGGCTGTGGAAGGAGGAGCTGCACAGCCTCTGCCCACCCTCATCATTTTCAGAGCCCTGGATTCCCACCACTTCAGCATTAGCTCCATCCTGCAGAATATTTGAGAAACAAAAGGAAAACACTGGACACTAAATTGCTCATTAGTGCCCAGGGGACATAACACACAAAGTGAGGAAGAGTTGCATTTTTTCAGACTTCCGTGTCTTTCTTAAAGCACCAGCAACACCAATATTCACATGGCATCTCTGGAAGCACGTTCGTTGAGGGAGGGAAATTGAATTTCTGAGGCAGCAGAAAGAGCTGCAGCTTTGCTATCTCTGCAAGCCCTGTACTCTGTACTCTGCCATGGTAAAATTTGGGAACACAGAATTTGAAATTAACTACTGCAATAGTTTGATTTTTGGTTGCTTTACCAACTCCCCATAAAATGATTAGTCCTTTGAAAAGGCTGTGCAGGTCCTGATTTAAAAAAAAAAAAAAAATTTGTATTTCCATATGCAGATAGGTTAAAATATTCCCTTCTGCTCGTGTGGCCAAATCACCCTTGTACTGCTTTTAACCAAAAAACCCACCCCTTTGATTCATAAATTAATCCACAGCCTTAAATGACTTCACTTTTAGCTCTTTTATATGCAAACAAGTGTCCCGAGGCATTTTACACTCAGATCGGTGGCAGCTTGCATTATCAACAATTTGGCAATTAGGCTACCCGAATTATTTAAACTCTCCAACACAATTACCTTTTAAAGGCTACCACTATGTTCGCCATTAAGTTTCTAATTAAACATTTTACGTAACGGGATAGTTTATAGCCCAGTTGCTACTTTATAGCAGCGCTGATGCCTTTGATGGTTTTTAAAGGTGCAGAGAGCGGCGCGCTGGAGTGTGAACTTAATAGGCAGCGGTGTTCGGGCGGCTGGAATGGGATGGGATCTAACGGGATGGGATTTAATGGGATGGGATGCTGCATTAATGGGTTCTTGTCTCCCGAGGTGGGAAAGAGGAGAGGAAATGCTTTTTTTCCATGCCTCCTTCCTGAGAAAAGCAGGGGCGGTGGGGTCGGGGCAGCAGCTCCATCACTGCCCTCCACAGCAGCCGGGACCGGCCGTGAGGGGGGATTGGGGATCGGCTCCAAGGGGGGATTTGGGGATCGACCGTAAGGGGGGATTTGGGGATCGGCTCCAAGGGGGGATTTGGGAATTGAGTATAAGGGGGGTTTGGGGATCGGCTCCAAGGGGGGTTTGGGGATCGGCTCCAAGGAGGGGTTTGGGGATCGGCTCCAAGGAGGGGTTTGGGGATCGACCGTAAGGGGGGGGATTTGGGGATTGGCTGTAAGGGGGGATTTGGGGATCCGCTCCCTCCTGGCCTCACAACGGCCATGCTGAGAGCAAACCTGTGAGCAGGTGGGGTTCAGTGTCTGGGGATTTTTAGATCACAAAGTGAGCTTTGCCTACCCATTATTGATTGATGGCAAAGTGAGTTTTCCCTACCCATTACTGATTGATGGCATGCTGGACTGTCTCTGGGCCAGGATGAAAAACCGCACTGTGTTCTTTCTTTTTTTCCAGAGGAATGCTTTCCTTTGGAGAGCAATGTTCCTGCTCTGTAACACTGTCTGTTTTATAGCTAATGCCAACCATTTACATACAATTACTTTCCATTTACATACAATTACTTTATGGATGAGACACTAACAAAACTGAGGTTAGTCTTTGATGATGGTATGACTGCAGCATTTAAACTAGATTTAACTGTTCATATAAAATTTAAGTGTGGTGACTTAATGGACAGAGAAGGAAACATAGGTTTTAATTATGGGGCCACTTAAGCAAGAACTTAATGAAAAGCTACTTGATCTTACTGGTATTGTTTTTCCACTCAGTAAATGTCAGACAAAAGTCTTCTTATTTGTATTTCTTCTGGAGCTCATGCTCAGCCCCAATGTTTTGGAGGGCAGTAGTTCCAGCAGAAACTTGTACACTGATGGTAGTCAGCAAACACAGCCAAAGCAGAGCTCAGCCATGGCTCTTACATAGCAGTGATGGGAGCTATGACCTCAATAAAGGTAGAGGGGAGAATATTGTAATGCAGGTAAAAATGCAATATTCTGAGGAATCTAAGTCATTATTTTGTTTGCGATTTGGGTAGGGGTTTTTGCTGCTTTTGCTTTGTCTTGTTTTGGTTTTGTATAGAAACCCTGTGATGCAGTTAAAGCTTCTCTCTGCCTTTGAGGAGGATGCTGTAGAAGGAGAGGTTTTTGTGGAGGACACAGAGGAATCAGAGTGGGGAGGCACAAGCTGTTTTCAGATGATGTGGTCACACACCAACTAACACCACCTGTCCCCTGGAGCTGACTTATCAAGGAAAGACTTATTTCCCATTCTGCTCCTTTTGCAAGTTTTAGTCCTCTATTCCTAAAGGAAAAAATAAAGTAAAAGACATACCGATATTGAAGTCCATACGTACCTGCTCCACCACCAACACTAAGAACATTGATTGTAGACTTCCCATTTCCAATACTGAAAAACATTATTTATACATTTTAGGAGAGCTGCCCAGTAGAGAGGGTTCCATGCATTATGTGAGTGAGACGCTGGAGATCCAATTAAGACTGAAATTTGCAGGGCAAAACCCAAATAAAATGTGTGTGTACACAGGCATGCCTGTGAGTGGGCAGGAGGGATCAGATTCACAACTCTTCCCCTTTGGACATTCATGATTTCCAATTATTTTGGCAATTTGCAGAGGTGGCATTTTGCTTTTATTATGAGGGAATACAAGCAGAAGCAAGTGCACACCTTCCCTGTGTCTGTGCTCTGAGGAACAGAGCCCTCTGGGTCTGGACCAGCAGCTTAAAAATATTTGTAGAACTTTTGCATTATGCAAAATGGGGAGGGAGAGGGGAGAGTGCAATGCTCCAAAAATCCCTGACTGAGGCTTTGGCAGAGCCATGAAGCCCTGAGCCCTGAGAAGAGCCTCTCCAGAGCCAGGATTTGATGCTGGCTGCCTGCTCCCAAGCCAGCCTGCAAAGTGAGGGGTCCAGCAAAGGACACACACTGGCAGGCAAAGCAGGAGCACGATCCAGCCATCCTAGAGAAACCCTAAATATTACCTGAAAAGCTTGCTTTTAAAAAGCTGCTTTCCATCAAGTTTGATGCTAGAATGTAGTATCTGTTAGAGCATTTCAGAGCTGATTCAGGGCCAGCTGTTTTTGTGTGCAAGGAAACAATGCAGCCTCATCTCCTCCTGGCTAGGCAGCCTCCTGTGACGGTGTTCACAGGGGTGTGAGGATGAGGGAAGAGCCGAGGATCTGACTCCATGTTTCAGAAGGCTTGATTTATTATTTTATTATATATTATATTAAAACTATACTAAAAGAATAGAAGAAAAGCCTTCATCAGAAGGCTAGCTAAGAATAGAAAAAGAAAGAATGATAACAAAGGCTTGTGTCTCGGACAGCAAGTCCAAGCCAGCTGACTGTGATTGGCCATTAATTAGAAACAACCACATGAGACCAATCACAGATGCACCTGTTGCATTCCACAGCAGCAGATAACCAATGTTTACATTTTGTTCCTGAGGCTTCTCAGCTTCTCAGGAGGAAAAATCCTAAGGAAAGGATTTTTCAGAAAACATGCCTGTGACAGCCTCCATCCTGGACAGCCACCATCCAGAGCCGTGTGTGCAAATGGAACCTATCCCAGGCCAGCAGACAGGGCAGGGAGCAGCAATCTGCCTCTCCCAGGCAGCCCCCCAAGGCCAGCACCCCCTGGGACCATGGCCCTGGCTGTCCCTCAGGCCAGGCTGGGGTTACCTGGCTATGACATCGGGCAGGTGCCTCTCCACGAACTCCTGCATGCTCTGGTGCTCCGTGGACCTCTCCAGGAAGACGCGGAAGGACTGGACGTATCTGTCAAGGTCTGCCAGCAAACTCCTCATGGGTGAAGCCATGCTGGGAGGCTGCAGGAGGGGACAGGCTGCTCCCTGCAGCTCTTCTCTCCGGGCTAGAGAAGGAATGAAAAGTGCTGGAGGGGAAAATCCAGCCCGCACCTGGACTTTGCTCCACATCCCTGGCCCTGCCACTTCCTCCGAGTGTTGCACAACCTTGCAATACAAACTGCAAATGGGGTCCAAGCAGTAAAGGGTAATTTATCATCTTTAATCTGTGCAGAGCAAGTGCCAGCATTTTTTAACTGTGCTGACGCAGGACTCAGTTTAAACACAGTAAGGGTCTTTAGATGGTTCTTAAATACAAAAAAAAAAAAAAAATTCCTCTGTTTTGTGAGGTCATGGAGAGGCTCCAAGGGCTGGCTCTGGATTAGAAGAAAGTGCAACACTCATCTCCAGAGACGCTGGCAGATGTCTCTATCTGTTTTTTTAATCTTTTGATGTTCTTAAATGGAATGCTGATGGTGGGGTGAAAACAATAAAAACCTCATAAATGCACTTTATTTTTCTAGTTCTTCTGAAGATAATGGTACAATTCCCATGGGTTAAGTAGCTAATTCACCAAAGCCACGTGAGTTACTGGAATAGATGTTGTACTAAACCAGGCTTACAGGCAATCAGGAGTGGTGAAGGCAAGTGGGGAAGTGTCAGACTGTACCTTAAAAAGTTCACAAAGATGTCTTTATCCTCTCTTAAACTGCAGTTTAAGTCCATCACATCTTGTCCTACCTGGCAAGGAGAAAGGGAGCCCTCTCCCTCCTCAGGGGCCCCATGCTGAAGGATGCACTGCATTTCCTCGGTGTCTTTCACCATCCCCTCTGGCTTTCCTGCAGAGGTTACATCCCAGCCACCTCTTGCTATTTTTACAGTTCCCTTTGGACTGTCTCCAGCCAAAGCCCATTGGTGCTGAAGTGCAGCACAAAACCCTCCCAGCCATTGCCTTTCCTGGCTCCCAGCACAGCCGGGATGATTTCCCTGGCTCCACTGAGACCCTGCACCCGCTGCCTTCACTCACCAGCATGACTGGAATTCAAATCATGGGCTTTTCCCAGACGGCTCCTCTGGTCCCTTTGAATTATAAATCTGGCCTCTGCTGTGCTCAAGTCCCTCCCAGCTGCACATCAAATAACACAAATAATTCCGTCCCTCCTTCATACCATAAACAGAAACAAAAGCAACAGGCTCAGGTCCATATTTGCCATTGCTTCCCTTTCTGGCAGTGAGCTTCTGACAAATTTTCTGACTCTGCAACCAGTTTTCCACCCACCCAATACCTGTCTCATCAAGGCCACATCTTCCTCACTTGTTTATGATAATGTCATACGCTATGGTGCCCTCTCCTTCTCCCCTGAATGCCAGCAGAGAGATGGCCTTGGAACAATTTCTTCCTGATCCGCATTGCCTGACCATCACCTTATTCTCTTTCTGCTGTAGGGAGGACTATTTCTAGGAACTATTTCTAGGAACAGCCATCATGCTGAGCAGCTGCCCAGATCCCTCTCCTGCCCCTTTCCAATGACAGCATCAGCTGCTTGGCTTTGCCCATTTTCCTTCCCTGCCTGTGACAAACATCCAAGTTGTGGCACATTTTGGTTTTGCAGCCCATGGGCCAAATCTCCTCCCATCCCAAAGGCTCCTGCAGGAAGGGACATGGTGAAACTTGGTGACAATTCACCTCCCCCAGTGAGTGCTGCTACCAGAGCCATTGGCAATGGCTGAGAATTCATAATCAATTAGCAATGGCTGATAATTGCTCTCATTGTGGCAGTCCCAAAGACCAGTGGTGACCTCTGGAGCAGGTCCCAAGGTTGATTTTCCACCCATAGTGCCTCCAAGGCAGACTGGCTTTGAACACTCCCTGCTCCCCACAGCAAGGATACTTTCAAGTGAAGAAATAGCAAAACTGAGCATTTCAAAGAGCACTAATGAAAAACAAACTGGTACAACACTGGTAACAAGTAGATGGGACAGCTTTAAAAACTTTGTCAGCCTCTGACTGACAACCCTTCCTTGACCCAGATGAGCAGCACTCAAACACCCAACAACATCTGAATTACCCTGGGGAATCCAAGTGGGAATTTTTCCAGAGATAGTAAAGAAGGAAACTCTTAGATGTACCTTGGATGAGAATTACTCACTACTAACCCCCCCGAAAACACAATTGTGTACTTTGTGTTTACCCATTCCTATGCTATGCCTGACTCCTTGCTTTTAATTTTAAGTGCATAAGGAAGATTTGCTATTTGCCAGTAATATTTTTTTACTACCTTCAATATTGAATAAAACAAAGTTTTGCAGTTTATAAGAGGAGATTTAGATAATTGACCCTTTTTTCTGTTCCTCCCTCTACTTCCTGTGATTTAATTTACCAACATCCCCTGCTCAGCAGCCTCTAATGAGCAGCCGAGATTCATTTTTATGTTGGGTGCAGTTCAAGGAATTTGTCTCATTTCTTTCATTACACTTTCAGCTGTTGGAATTTGCCCCATTTATTTCATTCTGTGTTTTTTTGGTTTTTTGCTGTTTGAATTGAAGCCAGTTAACTTTAAAAATGCGTAAAGAGAAGGAAATAAGGACTTCTCTTTTAACTTCTCTTTAACTTTTTAATTCAGAAAACATGACTGTTTTCTGAATCAGGCTGTTAGAAACTTGTAATAACACTCACTCGGGCTTGTTCCCTTCAGTGATAATGGAAACTTACTCGTGGCTCCCTAGAAAGACTGAGGAGTTTTGAAAGCGGACACTGTTTATACTGCAGCTACTTGATCCGACCCTGGTTTGTGCCAGCAGAGTGAAACCTGCTTTAAACTCGCCATAAAACCCTTTAAACCCGCCCCGAGAAGGCAGCAAACCAAGTGATCGTGGCAGGTTGGGCTTTCCAGCACAGGAGCGAGTGCGCTCCATCGCCGCTGGCCCCCGCGCTTACCTGGGGTGCCCTGCGCCCCTCGGGGCTGTGCGAGGGATGTTGCTGAGCTCCTGGGCTGTGCTCTCAGCCGGCCCCCTCCCAATCCAGCCACCTTTCCGTCCAGGCGCCTCCCACCCAGCCCCATCCATCCCATCCCGGCCGTCCCACCCCCGGGGCCGCGTCACGGGAGAGGCTTTGCTGCTGAGGAAGGAGCTGGAGCCTCATAAGGCAGCAGCTGCTGAGGAGGGAGCAGAGTTAGAACCTCATAAGGCAGCAGCTACTGGGGATGGAGCAGGCAGAGTTAGACCTTCATATGGCAGCAGCTGCTGAGGATGGAGCAGGGAGAGCTGGAGCCTCATGTGGCAGCAGCTGCTGAGGATGGAGCAGGGAGAGCTGGAGCCTCATGTGGCAGCAGCTGCTGAGGATGGAGCAGGCAGAGTTAGAACCTCATAGCAAGAGCAGGCAGAGTTAGACTCTTATAAGGCAGCAGCTGCTGAGGATGGAGCAGAGTTAGACCCTCATATGGCAGCAGTTGCTGAGGAGGGAGCAGGCAGTTAGATCCTCCAGCTGCCTGGAGAGGCAGGGGGCAGCTCCAGCCCTGCAACATCCATGCCCACTCTCCCTGTGTTCCCCAGCAGTTCTCCCCCAGGACACACCTGGCACGGTCACCCTGCCGTGGGAGCATCCAGACACGGAGCTCTACCCCTGGGTTAATTACAGCAGGGGTGGCAAATGAAGCCCTGCCAGTGGAAAATAGAAAATGCAGCTCCTGACAAATTGGAAATAATTGTCTCAGTGTGTGGCATGTGGTGATGGGCAGCATCATTTGCAGCTTGCCTATAGAACCCTTCCATTAAAGAAAACTCTGCTTTTTTAGCTGGTTCTCTTGCCAGCAGATATTCTTCTTATCCCTTACCTTGCAGAGCTTAAGCATTTTCCAAGTTGTGTGCACCCTCTGCAGCCCTGTCAGGAGCAGTTTCATCCCAAGGAACATAAGTATGGATAAAACCACTGACCTGTGTCTGCTATCACATTGTGATTTGGTGTTCAGGGCACCACACATTTGCCCTATTTTTTGCTTTTGTTTCTCCATGTTTAGCAAGTAGGAATATTTTTTAAAGTTAAATGAAGGAGTTTTCCTTCTGGAGTTAGATAGAGAAATGAACTGTTCAAGGAGAAATGAGCTGTTCACATGATAAAAGTCACATAAAATAATACCAGTAATATTAATAACAATGCTTTCAAAGGCACAGTTACAGGGAGAATGGCTGCAGTTTGACATTTAGCTGAGAGTTTACTCAAATGAAGATTTCATATCAACAGTTAAAATTGTTCAGCCAGAACGATGACTGTCTGTGAAGGCAACACCCACTGCAATTTTTTCTCTCTCTGTTCACAGCACCATTTCCTCTCCAGTTTGAGGGAATGAGATACAAAGCCCTTTATCAAAGACCTCACCAGGAGCAGCAATGCCACAGTACCTACCATATTTTATGATTCTGTGCTTCAAAGAGTGATGCCAAATCCACACAGGCAGAATGGGGAGACCAGCAACAGTTCTGCCCTTTGAAATCAACAGTCATGACTTGCTTGCCCATGACAGGGCAGCTTAGGACTAGGTGGTCTTTCAGGTCCTTTTGAACCCCTTTTCTGTGGTTCTCTAATTGTATGACTTTATTTTCAACGGGTATTTTGAGGAAAATGAAACTCTAAGTACTCCATCAGCCATAAATCCAGCTGGCCTGCAGTGTCCCAGCAAATGTCCCTTCTGCAGCCACAGCTCCCACCCAGGGAGCCCTGTCCTGGCTCTGTACTGGTGATAAGCACTGCTGCTCAAACATAGCTGGGCAGCAACATCACTGGTGTTTGGTTTTCTGTGCAGTTCTGGAAATCTGTATTAATTGGTATCACCAAAGCTGTGCAAGCTGGACTAAAGAAAATAAACTCAGTGCATCTGGCCCACACGTTTTCCCCTCTGCAGAGCATTAAGTATGGGTTTTCCAAGTGCCAGTTGCCATTTAATATGAAAGGCTAAGTTCAGAGAGCCAAAAATAAAGATTATATGCATCTGGTGCTTTTAAGTGCATTATGAAAATAAAAGATGCTGCTGTTAATTTGCTCCTTTAATTTCCCCTGGGGACTCACTGTGTGAGCTTTAAGCAAAATCTCAGCCATTTCAGTGTGATGTGTGCTCAGTGCTGCCTGGAGCAGGGACACTGGGGACTTGGGGATGCTGCACCACTGCCCAGCCCAGTGCCCAGGGCAGGGCCCTGCTGAGCCAGAGGCTGTGAACCAGCAGAGAAGGACCAGGGCCAGGATGGAGCATCATTCTGTAAATGCCACCCTGCAGAGGAGCTGGCCACACACAGACCTGGCAGGTCTATGGGTTTGTTCATTAAGGTGGTTGTACACTATTTGACATCATAGAACCATCACAGAATCATAGAATAGTTGTGTTAGAAGGGACTGTAAAGATCATTTCATTCCAAACCCTGCCATGGGCAGGGACACTTTCCATTAGACCAGGCTGCTCCAAGCCCCATCCAACCTGCCTTTGAGCCCTTCCAGGGATGGGGCAGTCATGGATTCTTAATATTTATTTATGAAAAATCACCTTCCTGTCCCATTCTACCCTGTGGCCTCCTATACACAGGACTGTCCTAGATAGTAGGAGGCTGAGTTATTGCAAGGAAATCCTACAAGCCCTAAGGGCATTAATATGTTGGAAATAATCACTATTATATATTAAACATTTCTTTATCATGACAGCTCAAGGGACAATTCACAGCTCTGCAGATACCTGGACAACTGTGAAGTAGAATAATACTGAAATACAAAGCTGTGAGTAAGACAAGTCCCCTTGGGAACCTGGCAAGGACACAAGCAGCTGTCACTGGCTCCTGAGGTGAGTCAAGAGATGGGAACAGCCAACACCTGCAGATTATTGCCTTCTCTAGAGTACAGCTGTGTGGGTTCGGGCTGAAAATTTATACTCTGGGAAGAAGGGGAAAGGAGTTAAAGGTCCAAATGAATCACTGAAACCTTTTCCTCCAGGTTGCCCCAAGTGATGCTGGCAGACAACCCTGGGTGGAGGAAAGGAGGAGGGGATCACGCCCTGCTCCAGGCTCCCAGGATGCCCATCAGCAGCACAGGATTTCCCATAGGCTGTGTGGATCTTATCAGTCCCATGGCTGAAGTGGAAATAGCAGAAAAAAATTATCCACTGACAGTTTAGAAGAACTGTGCTAGCTGGTGAATCTGTTGATGCCTTCAGAGATGAAAAGTCCTAAGTTAGCAAAATCCAGAGTACAAGCAGGGTATTGGGACTGGCTGCTGCCTACATGAAGAGAGGAGATGAAGGCTGTGCAATGTTGATTTTATCTCAGAAGGGATGGGAGTGCCAGAACAGACCATCCCTCACATGAATGGCTGCAGTGATCCTACTCTGGGGAACGATCCATCCCTTTGGAGCAGGGACCAGAGGCTGGAGCCTCAGCTGAGAAAAGCTAAGCTGGGGAGATGGATCCAAATGTAATGTTCCCCCTGCCTTAATAAAACACAGAGTATGCGGGTCAGGTCTAGGAAACTGGAAAGAGGCAGAAGGAGCAGGAAAGGCTACACAGGAACTCCCAGATTTCAAAGCATTTGTAGATGGCCCAAACATCTGAGCCCAAAGATCCAGGAGTTTATTTGGCTTACCTCTGGATCTGATGTAATCAGACACGGCCAGGCTGATAAAAGCAGGAGCAAGACGTTGTTTAATGTCTGAGGAATAATTTCGGCTGTGTCCCAATAAAGCACACGCTGATGTGAGCTGGGCTGATAACGGCAGCGCTGCGCCGGCCTCGCAAAATCTCATTTGTCAGGACAACTGAACTGTCAGTGCCAAAGAACAGACAGGTTATTGCTCATGCTCCTCCAAGGTTGCTTTTATTAAAATGGAAATTTCCAAAGCTTTGCATGCACATACGTGGCCACGGGTGCAGGATGCCCTGTGAAGGGGAGAGGGGCCTTGCCACAGGCACCCCTCCTGCAGCTCCTTAATGCACAAATGGGGTGTCCTGGGGGAACTGGGCATGGCTGTCCCTGCCCTGCTCTGTGTCTGAACACATCCTCACCACGGCTGTGGGCTGGGCTTGGCACCTACAGCAGCCTGGGGTTGTGCAGTGCCCTCCCCCACAGCTGCCCCCATTAATTTCCCCTGTGATCTGGGTGAGGATTGGCTGTTCCCCCTCAAACCCAGCACAGGCACCATCTACCCTAAAGCTGGGCATTTCACATTTTGGGCACAGTTCTTCATACCAGAGGGGAGCAGCTCCCAGCCCCTCTCACTGCAATGAATTAATTCCTGCAGGACACTCCCAGCCACAGACTGGGATGGGAAGTGCATTATAAAAATAAAAGATGAAAAGAGAGGAGAGGAGAGGAGAGGAGAGGAGAGGAGAGGAGAGGAGAGGAGAGGAGAGGAGAGGAGAGGAGAGGAGAGGAGAGGAGAGGAGAGGAGAGGAGAGGAGAGGAGAGGAGAGGAGAGGAGAGGAGAGGAGAGGAGAGGAGAGGAGAGGAGAGATTTCATTTGGAAGGACTCTACAGTGATGATCTAATCCAACTGCCTGATCACTTCAGGGCTCGCTGTAAGTTAAAGCATATTGTTAAGGACATTATCCAAATGCCTTTTAAACCAATGATAGTAAAAAAAAATAGGGGGGAAAAGAGCAAAAATAATAATACCTAGCTGTATTTCACTTTTTGTTGTCATAATACACAAGGAAACTACAACAGGCAAAAACTGAACTTGTCTGCTGAGAAATGATTTGTTCAACAAATGTGTCTTTTTATCTTCCCCAATACATCTAAGGAATAGATTAAATTTTTACAAACATGCTCCTTAGTTAAAATAATTTTGCTTTTCCCGCTCCTGAAGTTAATTGAACCAAAAATTGTTTGTGAAATATCTCATTATGGAGCACTCCAAATTCCTGGCTTGCAATTAGTGAAACAAATCAGTGCTCTATTCCCAGACTGAAAAACAACCCAAATATTAGAGCATTTCAATTAGCAATTTGAAACTGAAATTCTTAATTGAATTGATCTCAGAAAGGAATTCAATTTGAAAAAAAATTGGTAAGGGGATTTCATTACTGTGCCTGGCTTTGGAGGTGGTTGAGGATGGTCACACCTTCACCAACAGGTGCTCCACACCAGGAGGACCTGGTAGAAGCAGATGCTGCTGGAAATCATCCAGACACAAAAACCCCAGCTTCTTGCTAGTCTGAGTGCAGCTCATTTTTTCCTGGGGACTACAATCTCTGCCCAGGAACCTTTTTCTGTGCTGGAGAAGCATGAAGGACTCAGCAAAGACCTGGCTCAGGTTATTGATGTTATGGGAAAGCAGAGTTATGCCAGGCAAGAGGAGATGGCTTTTTATTTGTGCCACTTTTGCTGCTGATTCAGGTTTTCTACACATTTTAGGAAATAATAATCATCCATTATGAAAAAAAAACCCAATTCTTAGTGCATTTTACCCATAGATGGGAATAATTATTTTATCTTTTGAAGATGTTGTGATATGAGGAGAGAACTGACAGAAATACCCAACAACCTATAAATTAAAAATAACAGCTTGGGCATTGTTTTTCAGAGACTGTCATGAAGGGCTGCCCCTGCTACCAGGCTGACTCAGTGGAGATTCAGCCCCACAAATGACAAAAGCATGAAGTGAGACAGAAGTCATGCAGCTCTTAATACCTGCTCATGTTTTAATTCATTTTCACTCGTAACAGCAATAGTTGTTTTTCCCAAAACAAA
Organism: Setophaga petechia; assembly: GCA_024362935.1. Taxonomy (NCBI): domain Eukaryota; kingdom Metazoa; phylum Chordata; class Aves; order Passeriformes; family Parulidae; genus Setophaga; species Setophaga petechia. The sequence goes on from JANCRA010000005.1 coordinate 5,777,361, forward strand.
CATTCCTGGCTCAAAAGATCGCTGTCTTTCCTATATTTGTGCTATTTCTGCGACATCCACTTCCCATTGGCACCTTCTCCATGTTACTAATTTCCCCTTTCCTCCTGCTCTAGCTGTTCCCTCAAGAGCTGGTGCGACAAAGAAGATCTGAACGAGCCACACTTGAAAAGCAATCAACCAAAATTAGAAGGGCTTTCTTCTAGGCTGTGTTTGGAAAGGCATCATCCCCCTGAGCACATGGCTCTGCTGTCTGCCTGTGCCCTGCTCTGACAGGGCAATGCAGGGGGAGCAGTGCCTGCCGTCACAGCATAATTTGAATATTCCGCTTGGAACTCCTTGGCGTGGCTCACATGCCTCCTAAATCTCTCTGCTTGAAGTGTAACATTTTCATGCCCTTCACATCTCTTCCTGTGGGAACTTATGTTAAGCTTTGGAAAGGGTTTAGGCACACTCACTCCCCTCCAATGGCAGCAGTAGCTGCTTACAACTCTCACAATCAAAATCTTTGTGTGAAGTTGTCTGTATTAGAAACACTTCAGATGTTTGTAAGCCATCACTCATGCCAAAACCCCACATGTGAATTCCCCTGACCTGGTGAAGAGTGTCCTTTAGACAAAATTTATTCCCCTTAGCCTGTGGGACCCTGGGCTGGATGGCAGCTGGCAGTGCCAGCACAGGGGTGGCACCCCTGGTGTCTCTATAGTGCACAGCCCGTGCACCACTTTGGGCATTACACTGCCATGGCAACCTTTAGATCTAAAATGCTCCATGTATCTTTCTGAAATGTTCCACATTTCTTTCTTTCTGCTTCCTGGGGTAGAGGACAGCACCCTGAAAATGGGGCTTTGCACCCCACACATCCAGACCAGTCACTTACCTTTCCCTTTTCTTCTTTCCTTTTTTTCTTCTTTTTTTCCTTACAATCCAGAAGCTTTTCCTCCTTCTGTCCTCTTAATGACAATGGTGGGATGTTCCCACAGGTTCCTGATGAGAATCTGTGTGGAAAGAGAGAGCCAGTGAGCTTTAGGAGTGCCTGTGTGGGAAGAGGGCTCAGCAGCACTGGATGTTCTCAGGGGAACTGTGTGGCCCCAGGCCTCCCCTTGGGGCACAGATGGGAGGTGAAGCTCAGCCCCTGCTGGTTTTGTCTCTTCCAGGCCTCACAAGGGGTCAGAGGTGGAGGAATAAGAAAAATAAAGATCAAGTGATCCTGCAAGCAGCATGGCTGGCTGGGGGGGCTGCTCTGCCATGCCCTTGGCCTCTCCAGCCCTTCATTCCCAGCGAGCACACCCAGCAGAGTGAGCTTTAAGGGCCCTGTGCCACTCACAGCCACTAAACAAACTGCAGGCAGGACCACAGAAACAGACTGACAGTTCTGCATGCTGCTATTAACAATCATTTCACCTTTTTGTTTTTAATGCCAGATGTTATGACCAGCCACAGTCACGTGAGGTTAGATCCTGGGATCTGCCATTGCAGATGGAAAGTGAGAGGGTCTGCAGCCCACCAGGGTCTGGTATGGCCAGAGAATCACAGAATGGTTTGAGTTAGAAGACACCTTAAAGACCATCTTGTTCCACCCCCTGCCATGAGCAGGGACACCTTCCACTGTCCCAGGTTGCTCCAGTCCCTGTCCAACCTGGTTTTTTGCCAGGGATCCAGGGGCAGCCACAGCTGCTTTGGGCACCCTGTGCCAGGGCCTGCCCATCCTCACAGAAAATAATTTCTTCCTAACATCCAATCTAAGCCTGCCCTCTTTTAGTTTTAAACCATTCCCTCTTGCTTCATCACCACCTGCCAATGCACAAAGTTGCTCTCCAAAACCATGTTGAAGCTTGGCTGTGAACACAGCCATGCTTTTTCATTTATACTACTTTTTTTTACTACAGTTTGAGCTAATATATTAATTTTGGAGCTGAGTGTACCACCTACTGCCAAAAGACATTGCAAATGTGGGATTTCACAGTGAAATATCAGTACAAAAGCACTGCTTTTACGTGTTAGTACTTATCAATGCGAGGTACATGGATCATGCAAAAGCCCTTGACATAGTGCTGTAACATTGCTCCAGTGAAAATGTACAAGAGCTTTTCATGGATAGTGCTGTCATTTAATTTTTTTTAATTACAACTTAATTTGCAGCCAACGGGAGCCTTGACTGGAAGCTCCTCCCTGCAGAGCCCATCTATGCTTCAGCCAGAGATGCTGAAAAGGCCATCTTAAAGCTTCCCTAGAAGTACTGTGGATTTTTCCCCCTCTCTGTGCAAAGCCACTCCCAAAGAAATGGCAGTTGTCTCCTCAAGCCTTAAACTGAAGGTGTGTTTATTTGCTCTGAAGCCAGATGTGAAGAATTGTGTCTGGAAAAAAGGAATTTTCCAGAAGGCCATGAGTGGGATGGAAGGGGCAGTGAGGGATGCCTGCAGGGAGCCTGGCTGTCACTTTGCAGACCTGGGGGAGGCAGCTCTGTCCCTGGCTGCATCCTTTGAGCTCCTTCTCCTGTTACAGCCCCAGCAATTGCCATTCCCAGCGTGGTGTCTTCACCTGCTCTCTTATCTCTTTCCATGATCCCTGCTCTCGCTTCCCTTTCTGCCCTGTAGGCCTGCAACTGCTGCTGGAAATAATAATATTTTTTCAATACTATTTCTATCTCTCCCCTCAATCCAGCTGGTGCCATTGTAGGCAGTTTCCAAGTGTCACTGCTTCTTTCAAATTCACATCCTCCTGCAAGATACAGACCCATCCAACCCAGCCTGCTCACTCTCCTTTGTGCAGGCTTTATATTGCAAGTTATTTAAACTCACAGCTATTTTCCTGATTAAATAAACCTGGGACCAGTTACTCTGAAGACTTTTATTAGAAAGCTACATTGCCATCTTGTTATTTTGATCCCTACTCACCTCTCATCTTCCCACAGACAAAAGCCTCAGAGTTTCTTTATATATAGGTGCATTCATGCTTTTATTGAGCAGGAATCCTCTTTGCAATCTCTACCCTGGCATGAGCCTGCTCTGCAGATCATATTTGGTGTTTCACTTGGGTTTGATTTTGTCTCTGCTCTGACAACCCCTGGCAGAGTTAATGAGGACAAAAGAAGCACTTCAGGATTTGCTCCTGATTTCAGTGGTGGGAGTGACCTCCTGGCCATGCTCTGGGTGCTTTTCTTCGTGTTGCAGTCACATCCAGATTCCAAGGGAACTGGGAAGAGTGGGGGAAGGCAGCAGGGAATATCTTTCAAATTTGGATACACAAGGATGGGGACAGTACCTGAAAAGGCAAAGAGAACTGGAATTGGTTACAGTTATGGCAAAAATAATTGAAAAAAACCCACAGGCTTGCAATAGTTAATTAGTTTTACAACTCAGAGCCCAGTGGAGAGACCTGGGCTGTGGCTGTACCCCCTGGCTCTCGTAATGCAGGGTTAAAGGTCCAGCCTCCAGCCTTCAGGCACAAAAATGCAAATGTGGTCCACTTGTGGCTTCCCAGAGGCAGACTAAAGGGAGCTTAATATAAAATTTTAGAGCCAACATTTTTCCAGATAGAGGACTTACAGCATGGGAACAAGCAGAAAAAAGTTGTTAAGAGGATTATTATTGTTGTTGTTGTCATTTTTGTCATTGTTTATTATTAACATTAATTACTCTTCTATAATATATATATGATATACACTATACTACATACAATATATAATAATACAATAGTAATATCATAATATTACTTAATAGTAATATAATAATATTGCTATATAATATACTATAATAATTTTAGAAAATATTCAGAAAACATAATAATAATAATATTTCTAATATAATAATATTACTATTACCTGTGGGGATTTTTGTTCCTTTGGTGTTATTTCTTGCAATTTTCACCAAGGATTTTCTCACTCCAGAGCAAGGGAATGGGGTCTTTTGCAGTCATTCCAAATCAGGGGCACATCTCTGTCTCAGGTCTCTGCAGCTGAGGCCAGTTACATGAAGTGCAGTGGGAAAATGCAGATCTGCCATCCAAAACACATCCTGAGCTGCTGGGGTGACAGTGACATGATAATGTCATGAAAAGCCTTGATAAAAATGTGCCTTTTTTCCCATTAATCAGCTCTGTTTGAGTTGGATGTGCCTGCTTTCCTGAGAGAAGTAACCTGCCAGACACCCAAATATTGGCTGTTTAATTTCCCTGAAGTTAATGGAGAGAGTGCCTGTAATTACACGTGGCCTCCTGTAAGTTTGCAGCTTTTGTGATGAAGTAGGAGACAGCATTATGGCACTTAAAGCTATTGATTAGTTAAGCTAATGGACTGAGACTGATTGAATCTATTGCCACAGCCAGGGGATTCTGTGTGGTGTTTCTTTTATGAACTCAATAGAAAACACCTCTCAAACTGCAGGGTGGAGAGGTGGGGGCACCAGGGAGGGCCCAGGCTGCTCCCACCACACTGTGAGTTCTTCATCTCTGTGTGGCACCACATCCAAGTGTCTTGAGATGAAAGCTGCTATGTTAATCCTTGTGCCACTGGTGTATTGCTCATCTGGGATCTAATACAGAATTTTTGTGGGACTTGCAATCATCTGCAAGAGATGGGAATTTTAAGAAAGCACAGAAATGAGTGAGATTCAATAAATGCCTGAGGGACACTGAGGGAATGGCAGTAAGGGTTCATTCCTCTAACAGAGTTCAGTCCTGGGCTCCCTGGGCACCTTCCCTTGAACAATCCCACAAAGTCTCACACATCACACACGTCTTTGAGGGGACTTCATGTTGATCTCCAATTTGACAGCCAGTGCTGAAGGCCAAGCTTTATCATTGCACCTGAATTTCCCTGTCATTACCAGGATACACCAAATCCAGCTTTCAAACTTTTTGTTAGGCTTTCAACCCAAATTTATCTCCTAAAATTCTGTACCTCCTGAGTCCAAAGGAGAAGATAGAAGCCACTTCCCTCAGCCCAGACTAAAGGCTGGTCAGCATCTTGTCCATCCGTGGAGGCACCAAAGCCACTTTGCTTTGCAGGGCTGCCAAAATTGTCCCCACAGGCTACTCAGGCTGCTGGGGACAGCTTTGCCCTGTGCCATTCCCCTGCTCCAAGTGGAGGCACACAATCAGTGCCAGACAGCATGGAAACTACTCCTGTCAACAACTTCCAGGGTTTGTTATGAGGTTGGGATTTTGGCTGACAACAACACTGAGGCAACCAGTTTGGCTTGCACAGCTGCTGGCTCTTTGGTCTGCAATATTTTCATTATGTGTGGTGTAACTTCAGCATGGTGCAAACACATGGATTGGAGACTGCCTGGCTGAGTCATTCAGTATGTAGGTAAAAACCCCAAGAATTTCAAGATAAAGACTACTTCTAGTCAGAAAGATGAATTTCCCAGCTCAGGAAAAAATATTAGGGACATAGCAGAGCAATTAGGCAATAGATAGATGCCTGGAGGATTGGTCACGTTTCTGCTTCCCCTGCTGGACCCACCTTGTGTCAAAAGGATGTTTACAAAGAGAGAGCAATTATTCAATGGACTGACTAGAGTGTCCAATATAGGCTATTTAGAAGAGCTATAATTATCTATATGGAATAACAGTTGAGTCACATGCTTATAACATCCCTCAGCCATTTAACAAGACATAAATCAGTTAGACAAAATACAGTCCTGACACATACAGGGAACATCAGATCCATGGCCAAGGCCCCCAGGCTCCACTGCCTGTTCGTGTTTGGGGATGTTTGTGGTGCTGGGGGGCTCAGCCTCTCTCCTGCTGTCACTCTAGGGGGACACAGGTGTCCCACAGGTCCCATGGCAGCACCCTGAGTATGTCCCTGCTGTCCCCAGGCACCTTGAACAGCCCATGACTGTGCAAGGCCACCCCACAGCCTCCCTTGTCACTTCCCCGGGGACACAGATGGTGGCTCGGTCACCTGCCCCTCCAGGAGCTGCTGGAGCTCAAAGACACAATCCATCACAACACGAGAGCAAGGACTGATGAAAACTGATTTTGTGATGTTTTGCTGTTCCCTGCAGGTGCGAACGTGGCCATCCATCAGCAGGGCAATGCTGACCTCTGCTGCCGGAAACCAAAATTATGGAAAACTACCTGTGACAGCACTAACATGGCCAGGAGGCTTTGGTGGAGGGGGCACAACCCCAGCCAGGTGTAACCTTCGGGTTTGTACCTTGCAAAGCAGAGCTTGACGAGATGCTGTAAAATCTGGGTTTAGAGCTGGAACCAGTCCTGTCCATGGCTTGGCAGAGACAGGGGCACTGTCCCCACCCCTGGGAGCCAGAGCTGATGTGCCCACCCCAACCAGCACAGGGGGTCTCACAAGTCTGGCTGCAGAAACCCCATCAGTGCTTTGCTCTGCTGGCTGGGAAGAGAGGATGTCACAGAGACAGAAGTGCTGCTTCACTTTCTCAGGCAGCAATTGGGATTTGCACATTTAGAAAATATTAGCTTGGTAAAATGATATAAAAATACAGGTTATTTCTCTTAATTATACCTGAGGTCCAGCAACAAGGAGTGCTCAGAGAAGCACCAGACCTGGAGGCATTTTCTAGGGTCTTCCTCAAGGGTCAGGCACACAGCTTAATATTCCCACTAATGATCTTGTCAGAAAAGGAAGATTGTGGTGATAAAAATGTGCTGATGCCCCAAACCTGGGGGATGCCTTCAGTACAGAGGAGAACTGGGATATGATACTGAGAGGAATGGATGTCCCTGAGAGCCCTGTTTGGGATGGCACAGGGGATCAGACTGCTCTGCTCCAGCATGAGACGGGTCTGTGGTGCCACAGAGATACAACCAGGTGAAAAGGGCAAGGGGAATGCTGAGATATATCAGTTAGTAGGGGTTCATCCCATGGAGATAGGAAAGAGGGCAGCCATTTTTGAATTATCTGAGAGCAATTTAGTCAGCCTGGCTTACAGAGGAGCTTTGACACCAGCACGACCCTCCCTCAGGCACTGAGAGAGTTCCCAAGGTTTCCCCACTCAAGTTATTCCTCCTGCAGTCCTGCAGACCTCCCCTGAGCTTGTTACGATGTTCACAGTGAGCAGGGTTGAATCCATAATGGCTTTGCACTCTGGTTTTACACAATTCATGGAAAATGCAGTGCCCAGCCTAGCAAGATTTTTTTGTATGGGCTCAGGGTAAAAAGTTAATGGAAGCAGGTCTCTCCTGCTTTCCTTGCAGGGAAAATTTAGAGGAGGCCTGCAGCCTCCCAGACACTCCCAGAGATCCATCCTGAGTCAGCTCCAGTCAGAGAACAAGGGTAGATGGTTTTGGATTCAGATCCACCAAATTTGGCAGGAAGTGGGAAGTAAAAGGTCCAGGGGAAGGATAACTGAAGCAGTGCCACTACAAATCTATTGCAACTCTGACAAGTTCTCATTTGCTGATTACAGCTGCCATGAGAAACACCAAGAGCTTAGCTAGAGAAACTCTGCAACCACACCCAAAATTGAAAACTTTCCTTTTGTTCCTGACTGCTGCACAGGTGACACAGAGTGAGGCATTTGCAGTTCCTGAGCAGCCAAGGTGTAAAGCAAAGCTCATAAGCTCATGTGTTAGCTCAAAACCTTTGGGGACAGTTTGCCATCAGCCAGATCTGCAGAAGGTGTTTTATTTACTGCTGCTGCTGATCCACAGCTGGGCAAGCAGGGACACAGGGGAGTCAAGTGAGTGGCTCCTGGAGGGAAAAGGGGCTCAGCAAATGGTCACCAGCTCTCCAGCACACGGACAAAGGCAGCAGCACTCCACCCTGAGTGAGCTCTGGTGAAGGATGAGCTGTGTAACCCTCTGCTGCTCCTCGTCACAGGCAGAATTATGTGTGTTTGTGGTCAAGGTGGTCTATCCTGGGACGTGTATTTCTTAGTCATTGTCACAAGGGCTAATTTATCTTTGGTAATTAGTTTCTGTGCCTTGGAGCAGTGAAGCACAAATAAGCATTTAACATTGATCTATTGCAGCACTTCCCTGGGTAAATAGATGGCTCTGGCGTTGGCTGGTGCTGATGCTTCAGTGTCTTTTACCATCAGAGGAGTCACTCAAGCATCAGCTCAGCCACCAGCCAAAAAACATGTCTGAGCTTTTAAACCAGCTCAGGGATTGTGTCTCCTCTGACCTGCTGTGCTCTGGAAGACAACAGCAGCATATCCCCTCCTTGCCCAGGGCTCAACCCAAAGCACCCTAAAGAGGAGATCAAATCAAACACAGAAAACTGGGGCCAGCAGCAATGTCCTTTTCTGTTTTGAACCTCAGGATGGCTTAGGTTCAGGTCTCACAGCCACTGCACCACCTGCATGTCCAGCTCAGCACCACAGTCTGCACTAATTAACCTGCTGCCAGTTTCCAGGCAATTACAAGTGATTATATGTGTTTTACATTTAGATGAGCACCCACTCTAATCCAAGCTCATCCATGGGTCCACCAGGGAAACAAAAATACATATCAGCTGGTTTAGCCCCAGGGCTAAATGTCTGGCAAAAAATGAGCAAAAGAACTATGTTTTCGTTAAAAGAAATTTTATCAAGGCATTAATTAAAAAGAATGGATGTAGTAGTTTTTAGTCAACATGGAGTAGAAATAGAAACAGAAATAATAACTAAGAAAAGCATTATTATACACTAAGCATACTTAGTGGACTGGTGGACTACAAAACATCCATTAATCTGGAAATAAATTATAGACAGTAAAATCTCTCAGAGCTAGTATAGTTTTTCACTTAATTAAATGTGTTATTATTATTTGATGGGGACGTGCTTTATTCTGTGATACCTAATTATTTCTCCGGAAAAGTTGCATGTTCCTCTTTATGACTGTGAAATTAAAAGCAGGCCATAAAGTTTCACTTTGATTGAGACACTCTTCCAGAATATGAAAAGAAATATTAATTCAGTGCCCACCACCTGCATGCCCTCTCTGGATACACTGGCTTTTCCACTGCCATATTGAACAAAGTGCAAGTTAAAACCTATTCCTTCCTGCCACAAGCAGTAGGAGAAGTATGAGCAGCTTGCAGTGCTCAAAAATTATCCCAATTCTTTGTCTGAGGTATGAAACCAGGCTGCACAACTTCAAAGTGGTTAATTTTATCATGACCCCAGAACCATGTAGCTGCTGGAAAATAATTTCTCCCCAGCTATCAGCTCCATTGTCCTCATTAAAGAGTTCTTTTTTGGTGGTTAAATTGGAGATGGGGAAGACTTAGAGTTGCTATTCAGGATGACTTTACTGAATCATTTTATAGCAGTGGACAAGTTGAAGTGGCCAATATTTAAAATCTGTGAATTTCAGTTTATCAGCTTAAATCCTAACCTTCAAGCATGTTTTCTTTTTTCAAGGCCACAAAAATACTCACTGGCATAATGAAAATCAGATCACTAATATGAGTTATTAAAACAGAGGTAGGAGCTGGGTAGATAATTTTGGGTGCTCTCATTTGGAGGTGGTATCTCACTTTAGAACCAGTTCTAACTGGAGATAAACAGGAGCTTCCATTTTTATAAAAGAACCAACACATCATAAATATATGATTTTTAAAACCTTCTTATCAATTCTTCAGACATTTTTCCTCCCTCTGGATTTTTTTTAGTCTGACAACTTCTGCTTTGGATGAACTTAACCCATTTCTTTTCCCCTTCTTGGCACTTTCTTTCTTGAGATCTCTAAAGCATAGGAAAAAGCAGCAATGGAATGCCACAGCTGGACTTCCAAGCCTGTGGAATAAAGAGAATCACAATTAAACAAAGCCAATCGAGGGCCTGGTGCATTGATGAATAAAACATACTGATAAAAGAATGTGCCTCAGTGCAAAGTATCATTATAACAGAGTGGTAAAAGGATTCTTTCCTCAATCCAAATTTCTCAGAGACAGAAGAGTATTTTTAGACTACTATTACTGAAATAACCATCAAGGTGTTCACCAAGGTAGTTACCCACCTTGAAAATACAGGTTATCAAATAAAACTCCATTTTCAAGTGATTCAAATGTGGAATTTTCTCAGCTGCAAATTCAAAGGGAAGCAGATGCCCAGGAGCCTTATTATAATTTGAGGAGTTATTAAAGAATGGGATCATCACAGAGAGCACAATGGCAGATCAGGTTAAAAAGTACAAACCACTTTTTTTTTCTTTTCCTGACAAGTCAAATATCAAAATAAATTCACTTCAGGCACATTCACATCAGTTTTCATCAGCTTCCTCACAAGACTTTTATTGGCACAAATGATCACAGGAAGCAAACTTCACGCTGAAACTGTTCTGCCCACCTCTGAAGGGTAAGTTCATTAGGAAGGATTAATTGGATGAAGGCATTATCTCCTTTGAGAGGTCTTTTTCATGTCACCACTTAATAACACTCACTCTATTCAAGCCAACTCAGGAGTGCAACTTTTCACTGTCCTTCTGAATAGGCAAAACTCCACCCTTTTGTGTCAACTATTTTTATTTCCATTGTAATGAAACAACTGCCCCTTACTAAATGATCAGAAGAAGAGAAATGTTATAGCAGAGGGCAGCAAATGAGGTGCAGGAGGTTCAAAGGACACGTTAAATCTGCTGATGTGACCTGCTTTTGCTCAGTGAACTTACCTGTGAGCATCTCAGCTCAGATGTACAAGGCAGCCTCTTGCTTTGTGCCAGAGCCCTGCAGCACCTGGGACCAATTTCTGCCTTTAACCAAGAACTTTAGTCACTTTTGGGGCATTTGTGAGGCCCCCTGCACATTCATCAGTGAATGGCAGCCTGCAGGAGAGATGCAGGAAATCACATCTTTCATAAGCATCCAAAAGCATTGCCTCCTGCTGACACCACCTCTACTAAGGACTGAGAAGATTTACAGAATTTTCATTTGCTGTTGAAGGGGAAAAAAGAAAAAGAAAGGCCTCCCCTGCCTGTCAGAGAGGTGTCCCTCCATCTCTGCATCCCAGCAGGGACATCTGAGCCCTGCTGAGAGTGATGGGGGCTTGCACAGGTGAGAGGTTTGCTGCAGGCTCAGCACACCAAGGATATTTCAGCTGACCAAAACACATTTCTGTCCAAAGAGCAAAAATGCAAGCAAGAAAAAAGCCTTTGGTCTGTTCTGCATTCAATCCTGATCCACACACGCTGCAAGAGCTTGAAATGCAATTAATAATGTCAGGCCCTTTTACACTTCTAGAGAAGTTATTTATTATTACTATTGTATTGGCATGACACTTATCACCTCAGTAATAAAACCTCTCACTTGCAGTAATGGATCCAGCCTCATGGCCTGCCTGCAAGGAAAGGAAGGTTTTAAAGATGGAAAATTGGTTCCAAGCAAGATGAAGTGATCATGGCCAGCCTGGGAAAGCCCATGGCAGGGCCCCATGCAAGTACAGATACCCTGGGAACAGGGGAAGCCCTTAATTACAAACACAAACCTTCCTTTGCATTCTCAGACTTCAATTTTTCTCTGTTCAACAGCCAAATGGGAGACTTTGCACAGCAGATTATCTCTGAAATAATTTCTAGCCCAATTTTGGAATCAGAAGATGACAGTTTTGCAGTCAGGGTGTGTATGAAAGTTGGCCAGATGATCCTCACATTAAAGGAAATTGTATTTAAAAAAGGAGATATCTTTCACCAAGATGAAAAGTGACTGTGCAGAGGTATTGAAATGGATTTATTTGTTGGGTTTTTTTTTTTTTGCAAAACATGTGGAAAGAAATCAGGGAAATGAATGAGGAAAGGTAAGGAGGAGGGATGACTGTCTGGATGCAGCCTTCAGCACAGGAGGTCCCTGACAGACAGGTTTTCAAAAGGCAGAGGAGGGTGGGGGAAGTATAAAAAAGATATGGAATATTGACTTTTTTATATATTCCTTACTTTCCTTCCCTCCCTTGAAAGTACAGGATTCTGGTCAAGGGGGAGTTTTTGTCTAAGCCTGAGTGAAATTTTATATATTCCTACACTTTCCAGGGACTGACACATAAATATACAAGGCTCCAGTAGCAGTAGAAAGGCTAATTATGTTTAGAAGCAATTTGTGGCCAAGAGATGGAAGTGGAAGATTTATTTAAATTCCCACCAAAACAAGAATGAATTTGGGGACTGTATTTACTGGGGGTTAGGGGGAGTAAAATACAGCTCTCCCATACAGCAAAGCAAAAATTTCCTCTCCAATTAACCCCTTTACCTGGCCTTGCACTATAGGTTATATTAATGTCCTCAGTTTAAAATTTCAAATCATCAGAAATAATAAACATTAAGCAGTGGCCCAGGGATAATTTACACCAAGTGCAGAGAAGGCAGGCTCTGGCAGTGCTCGTTGTTTTAGGACATTTGTAATGGGGTGAGAGGCTCCCAGTAAAACACCCAGAGCAGCTTTGTGTCACCTGAGGCTCTGAAGCAAGAAATCTGCATTAACATTTGGCAGGAATTGCAAGTGAGCCAGACAGAGGCTGGCCATGACCCTGCATCTTCTGAGCATGGGAGGAAAGTTTTCTTTAATTTGGCTGCTTTGAGATGAGGCTGTGGTGGAGAAAGTTTTAAAGTTTTCTTTAATTTGGCTGCTTTGGGATGAGGCTGTGGTGGAGAGATGCTCTGACAGAGAAGGGAGTGAGGAATCACAAGGCCCTGGAGACAAGATGTAAGAATTAAATAAGCTCAGGAAGAATGGCTAGGTCAAAACTAGTATTTCTGACATTATTGTTTTTATGCATAAAAACAAGTCTGGCACAAGGGAGTAAGTTTGGGTGAATACATTTTATTCTGACAGTCATTCATGGGTGAGCAGTTTGATCCTCAGGTGTTATTTCTGCTTTTTGTTGCATTATGGGAGTTACAAGGATTTCTTTGTATCTCAGAGTGGATAACATATACATAGAACTGGAGAATGGCCTATAATTGATAGCAAACAATGGAAAAACTCTATGAGTTCAATTTAATAAACCTGTAAAACTTTTTTCTCCATTTCCTTAAATAACATCCCTTTCCCCAAATAACAAGTGACATGATCTGCACAAGCATGACAAAACAAAGTCAACATTAATCTACATGGAAACATCTGTAAATCAGGATCTTGTGGACACTTTGTTCAGCACTGAAAGTGTGTTAGCCCTTCTTCCAGAAATAATAAAATCAAAACATTTCCTTCTGGGTGAGCACTTTTGATACTTTTTTAAGTAAACCCACTCTTAGGGAAGCACTGCAAAGTGTTTGCAAAAACAAGGGGCTGGTTTTGTCAGAGGAAGGCAAGTGGCAAAGTGCCTGTAGAGTTAAATCCTAAAGAAAACAACCACTGGAGCAATGAGCTGTAATCTTCCTTAATCCATAATATCAGCTGTTGACAGATACATATAGAGTGATTAATAGGATGCTAAAAAATGTTAACAAAGCAGTAGGGACTTAGAGACCACTCTGAAAATTTCCTTATCACACTTATAAATTCACCAGAGGAACCATCATTACAATGTATGACAAAACATATGTTTTCTCTAGCAATTTGCTGGCACGTCTAATCAAACGTGTCATCAGAAGTGGGGAGTGGAAATGAAACTCCTGTTCTGCTCTTCCCTGCTCCTTCTCAGAGATGAGAAGAAAAGCCCCCCTGGGATTCTGCCATCTCACATGTTCCACACACCCTCCTCCGGCACCAGAGCTTTCCAGCTGGAGCTTCTACTCCAAACATTTATCTTGGAGGGATTTGTTTCTTTCTTTATTTATTTGTTGTTAACAAGGAATTAAAGGAGAATGGGGGATGAGCAACACATTCCCTGCCTAAGAGGACTTTCATCATTTAGCAAGGTTTAAGTTTCTGTTGATACTTCAGTAAGGGAGGGGAGTGACTACAAGGAGGGATGCTCAATAATAAAGATATTTCAGACTTGAATTAGATATTCATCCTCAGTCTGGAGGATAGGATCTTGAAAAAAATATTCAGTTTAAAAAGCAGGATGATAAATACCTTTCTAGAGCTCTATCCAGGAGGTTATTATTCCTATCAAGGCCTTTATAAGCTCCAAAAATGTGAGCACAATCCTACATGCTTGATATAAGCCTCAATAGATTTCTGTGGGAAAATGTTGAAGGGGGAGGGAAAAAAGTTCAGTCTCTTTATTTTCCCCCCTATTGAGATTAAATATAATCTTTTTAGTATATGCTCCAGTATTTTACTGAGCTTGTTTTTTAATTAGATTATTCAGAAATCAGCTCCTAGATTTTGCAGTTCCCATGCTACCTTCATTCCCCTGATGATATTCATGAGTAGAGAAGCCTTAACACTTCAAAGGCAAACCATTCAGCCCCCAAGACTGCATATAGGCCCAGTAAAACTAAAATTATCCATCCTTGATGTTGTAAAGACTTGTTCTCTATAGCTCCTTTTTAGGGGACTGTAACACAACCAGACCTGTGCATTGAAATGGGCATATTATGAACTGGAAATGAGGATAAAATCTGCAACTGCTCCATGTGAAACTGCACAGTTTGGGTTTTGCAGACACTGATTCTGCTGCAGAGAGCACAGGGCAGCCTACTGCATGGTTATCCACAAAAGCCTTCTCTCTGGGCTGGAACAAACTGGTGCTGATGGAGCATCACAGTTCCCTCAGGGAGACATGGACTGGCTCCTCACTAATGGGAACTGCCATGAAACTCATTATGGAGCAGAGTTCCTCCTGGACTGAGCTCAGCAGGGGTAATTTGGCTCAAAGCTAAGGGTGAAGCAGCCTCTCCCTCCTGCCATCCCCCTCCTGGTGTTTCCCTCCCTGGGTCCCTGTCTGCAGATCCTGAGCTCCAGCAGCAGCACTCTAGCCAATGAGCAGGAGGAAAACAACCAACCCAAAAGCAGATTTTTTTGGCATCCCTTGGCAGCTGTGCTATGCCATCGTGACTTTTTTACAAACCAGAGCCCAGAGTCAGAGCCCATGACTGCAGTAGAAAAAAGTGTGGTCCCAACTGCTGGGATCAGGGTGTGATGAGGCAGCAGAGGAAGCTGAATGCATTTGTCTGCCTGACTGTCTGGTTCTGCTGCTTCAGCTCAGCATTCCCAGAGTTTTGGGAGGTGGATTGAGGTGGATTTATTCCGCTGGCTGCTGCAGCCCTCTCGTGGCCACACTCCTGTTGCTGGGGAAGCACAGCCTGAAATTCTGCATGGAAGGAGAGTGTCTTTTAAAAAGCAAAACAAATAGTTATTAAACTACAGGTTCACCAAAGAATAAATATATAAACAAATGGGACACTTAGGATGCTATTTATTCCAGGTGTACAAGCAGAGTTGTTGATAAACTACTTGCTTTTGAAGAATCAAAGGAAAACTTGCACATAAAGCATTGAAAAAGCTGTGTTTTTAATGGGGTGCCCTGTTTCATCTCCCCAGCCTGTCACTAAACAGTCTGCTTTGAAGTGCTCCTTTTTTTTGAGCATTTTCACATTGATTTACAATTTTGTGGGTATATTTTGTGCTCACAGATGGGTCTTGCTGAGTATCTGCTTATTGGAAATGTGTCTGTGCAGGGGTGGAAAACCTCTTGGGCTGGGGAAGATCTGGGCAAACCTGTATTGTGCCAAATTTCTGCAAAGATTAACAGGTAGATTTTTCTTTGAAGCTTGAAAAGCAAGCCTGATTTATGGTACCTTTTGTTTTTCCTCTTAATCTACCAGGTAGAGACAAAGACACCACTGCTGATAGGAAATAAACCATGGGAATTCATAGAGGAAGGAGAGCACTGATGGGAGCAGTGCTGAAATCCTGTCCAACAGCCCAGCTGCTCACTGCCTGCCCAGTGCTGGGAGCCAGCACCAGCAAAGGGGATGCCTGTGGAATAAACAATAGGATAGATCAAAGGGAAAAGCTTATGCACAGGTATGGGGTACTCTGGAGGAGGTTGTCCAGTTCTGACTGACGTTTCTGGAACTGACAGCAACAGTACTTGCAGGCCAGGGTGCCTCAGTCATGCCAGGGATATGATATCATGCTGCTGTTTTCCCATTATTTTGCTCGTTTTTCCTGTTACAGTAGTTTCAGGAGAAATGGCTGCATTTCAAAAGGATGTGCTAAAACCCAAACGTACAAAAGTACCTGAAAAAACCAAAGGACAGAGTGGAGACACAAGGACTTCATGGGCTCATTACTTTTTCAGGACAATGCTGCCCCTGGCAGTAACTGCATTCAGCTGGGTGGGTGGGACAGTTTTAGCAGGATCAGCAGGACTGTGGGTGACAGTGGCATGGAATTCTTGCAAGCCAGTGTGACAACCCACATGTTCATGGTGCTGGAAGAATCCACAATACACCTCCACCTGAGCTCCTCCAGGTGCACACAGGTGTGTCCTACCCACCTTAAGCATGGAAAAATCAGACAAAGGGATAGATGGCTTCTGTGCCTGCAGGTAATTCCCACCTGAGCTGGGTTTTCCCCCTCAGAGCTGTTTGCAATGAGGCTGCTGGCACTGCAGGCAGATTCCCCATGTGCTCAGTCCAAGGTCTGCACAGCACCACCGTGCCAAATGCAGAACCAAACCTCACTGGCATCCTGAATGGCATCTCCCTTTGGAGCTGGCTGCCCTGGCAGCACCTGCTTCAGCCCTCTGAACAGCTCAGGACCCTTGGGAAACAGTCTTAACTTACCTATATTAACATTTTAACCACATACACC
Source organism: Setophaga petechia (assembly GCA_024362935.1). Classification (NCBI taxonomy): domain Eukaryota; kingdom Metazoa; phylum Chordata; class Aves; order Passeriformes; family Parulidae; genus Setophaga; species Setophaga petechia. The sequence continues at coordinate 5,793,967 of JANCRA010000005.1, forward strand.
ACATTTTAGTGCTGTTGGTGCTGTGCTGCAGTGATGCTACTCCAAGAGAACCAAGCTGCCTCCCAGGGCTGCAGCACAAGGACAAGCTGCAGCCCTCTCCCAGCTCTTCCACGTCATCAGGCTCATCTTTCTCACTTACAAGAAACCCTTAATGCCTTCCATAAAATGGTATTTTGCATATTTTTTGGTTTTTAACTCAACAACCTTTTTGCTCTTCATTTTCTATAATCCTACATGTGCAGAACCAGCTGTGACTTTTTGTGTTTTAAGATTGCTTTTATTGTATATGAAGACAAACAGTAGTAAGAAAGTAACAAAATTAATGTCTGCCTGAAAGAGCACAGGGCAAGTATCATCCTGGGCTCCAAAATATTCTCCAAACAAAAAGGCTGATAAATTTTTAAGACATGTCTATATTGTGAGACACTGACAGACTTGGGGCAGTAAATGTCTATGCCAATAAAACCACGTGAAATAGCCTAGTGCAGAGCAACTTGCAGCTCAGGCCTGGGTGCAGAGCAGCAGGGACATCTTGCTGGTTTTGTCCTGGTGATGCTTCAGGTTTTCGCTTTTATATTTTTCAGATTCTGTGCTGCTTTAGTGTGTACTTTTAAGCTTCATATTAGGGGATGGTGAGCTATCCCTTCACAAAGGAGACAAAACAATTCCTTCTCTAGCTGGGGACCAAGGACAAATGATCCAAATCTCAGGCCCAAGAGCACAAACAACGTGGACTGAAGAGAGAAAAACAAGAATGATGGAACTTGATGGGCTAAAGCTGGAATTGGACAATTAACTCCAATATGCAAATGGAGTAGAACTGATCAAAATGAGAGAACCCGGGAGTGCTTGTGCATTTTGTGACCATTTTGGTTCATCTTGGGCACAGCCCTGGCTGGGCTCTTGCGCTGCCCAAGGTGTATCCATTGAGGCCCTCTAATAAATCCCTACTTAATTCCTTAGCTCTGCCTATTCTCTGCTCTAGGTCAGCTTTCACAAGGCATCAGTTTCTGGTGACCGAGAAGGGACAGAAGGCATCAGTGGCACACACGGCAGAGCAGCAGCAGCAGCAGCAGCTCTGTGCCAGGCCAGCACAGGGGCCGCCGCCCCCTCACAGCCGCCCAGGCCGCGCAGACCCGTCCGTGGCTGTGCAAACGTGCTGCCCGCACAAAGTGCAACTCCCACTGAAAGCGCAGGCAGGAGCACGGTGATAAAAACAAGCCCAGGCACACTGCGGGCTTTAGGACTCCACGACGATCATGCTGAGGTTGTTGCTGAAGATGACCCTGCCGTCCCTGGTGCTGCTGCACTCGGGCTGCCGCAGGGCCGCCTGCAGCCGCCGCCGCAGCGCCGGCGGGGCCGTGCCCAGGAAGTTCTTGGTGCCCGTCAGGAAATCCATCATGCGGCCGCCCACCGCGTCCCCCTCGGTGAAGCACTCGGTGATGTCCCAGCCCGAGGGCAGCTCGTAGACGTGGTGCTGCACGCCCAGGCTCTGCAGCACCTCGGTGATGCCGCTGCAGGTGACGTAGTGGCCGCTGTCGGTGGCGGGCAGGCAGTCCCTGTGCTTCTTCCACAGGCTGGCCCAGCCGCTGCTGTCTGCCGGGGCACCGGGGAAGGTTATTTTGGCGAAGCCAAGACAGTCAAATACCGGCTAATCAACTATGAAATGAACTGGAAAAGCTTCCTCACTGCTGGCCCAGCCCTTGACAGGGCAGGAGGAGAGCTTTCCCCTTACTCGAGACTACTCATAAATATCTGCGCCTCATAAAACCCTGGTTTCCCTCAGCCCTCCCTCCAAAAGTGTCCTGTTTAAAGGAAACTCGCAGGAGATGCCTCCAACACTGAATGTGCCCAGAAGGAAGGGTACACACAGAGGTACCCATGTGCTGAGCCTGAACATCCTGTGCTACCTCTTAACTGTGCCTTGGCCAAAGCAGTGCAGATGTTTTCACACATCAAACCTCAATTATAAGCGCTCATTGAACAATACATACCTCAAAAACACAGCAAGGGAAACAGCCTACAGGCAATGTGAGAGGCAGTTTTTATGGGGAGCATGGGAATTTGTGCTTTTTCCACCATACTGTGAGCTGGGGATTCATGAATGGCACAAGGGATGAAACACTCAATTCTTTTAAGAAGTGCTGTCATGTTGTGCCTCTTTTTTCCTGTCCTGCCATAAAGCCTGAAGCTCTCAGCAGCATCTGCTGTCCTTCTGGGCTCTGGGTCATTGCTGTACAAAGACCCCTAAGGATGAGTCCACCCAAAGCTCAGGTTGTTTTTTTCCAGTGCTGATTTCACTATGAGGAAGGGTGGACAGCCACACTTCTCTCTGCTACATCAATTCTATAGGCAGGGAAGCAAGAACACAAAGGCTGTGCCTAAGTGGCCCCATCAGACAGTGGGCCCCAAGGCTAAGCCTAAGATTAGATTCTCCATATGAAATCTAGCAAATTTTTTAGTTATTTACTATAGAATAAGCACCACTGACATCCCCAGATAAATACTTGTGGCTCTCAAACTTCAAATCTCTTCAAAACTCCAGCAATGGAGCAAAAAAATACAAGGTCTCCCTTACCTGACAAAATTATGATCAGGAGTTTACCATGATGGTCAAGGCAGCTGTGGAAAAACTTGATAGTACTGGGAATATCCTCCACACGGTACAGCATCTAGAAGAGACAGTGACACACAGCCATTATTCCTCCTCCACAGTGCAATGACCCTCCAAAGGCTTAAACTCTTTCTCTTAGAGGCGTTTTAAATTCTGTTCCAGATGCTTCCCAGCCTTTCCTGATTCCACATGCCCATTTAGGGACACCTCACAGCACTGAGCATTGCCAGCTTTGGTGTTTGTAGAGCTTCTGCAGTATTGCTGTGGGAGAGCAGTGCTCAGCTCTGGTCATAAATTCAAGCATAGAGCAGAACTGGAGGGGGTAGTTAAATCCAATAGCCCTGTGTTAAAGCAATGGCCATTACCTGGATCATATGGATGAAGTCAAATTTCTTATGTGTGCCTCTCTCCTTCACTTGCTGTTCATACTCCAAGGAAGTGAGCTGGTGCCAAATAAAAGAAACATTCTGCAGGTCTGAAGCTTGATTCACCAGCTCTGTTTCAAAAAGTAGAAGAAAACCCTGAATTTCACAAAATAGCAGAAAAACTCATCATTCAAATGTATGGTCCTTGCTATAACACAGGCAGCAGGTGTAGCCTTACCTTTGTAAGCTGCCACGTGCTGTGGGTTGGGCTCCACAATCTCATTGTCAATAAAGACCCCTGGGTGCACAGCCTGCAGTATCCTGATCATTTTCAAATCCTGCTCACCTATTCAATAAACACAAAGCAGGTAAATGCAATGGAAGGATGCCAGTGCCCCACTCCTGCCAGGAAATCCCCCAGCAGAAGTGAGGCATGTTCTGCTTTGTGGCTCATGTGGTGGCACAGCCTGCTGATGCTCCTGCCATGGTCCTGTACTGCTCAGGCTGACAGAGAGGTGCAGAGCAGCCTGAGAAGGAGGCAGAGACAAGCAGCAGCACAGAAACCTGCTAATGGCAGTACCTTGGGTCATGGGACAGACAGGCCAAAGGAATCACAGCTCACTGTTTACAAAAATAACCACGAAACAGTTTTCAACAACCCCACAAAGTCTGAATGGGTGCAAGGAGGCAGCTGACACAGCTCCATGGGGTGGCCCATGGCTTTGGGGCTGCCACAGAGACACAGTGGCTGCTGTGACACAGCCCCAACACCTGGGGAATGGCTTCACAAGAGTTAAGACACACTGACATGCAGAATCCTGGATCCTCCCTCTTTGGGGATTGTCCACATGGCCTCAGCCCACGGCATCAATTAACTGATGGTTATCTTGCAAATACAGGTAGAGACTCTCATGTCTGTGTGGAAGTGCCCTGCAAATCGAGCTATTGGTGCTCCTGTGCTGCTGTGTAAGCTCTGGAGGAGCAAACAGCAGTCTGTCCTCCTGTTCTAGGAAATTTCCAACCTCTTCTGAGGTGATACAGGTCATGCTGCTTATCTCCCAGAAATGCCAAGTGTATGAGTCCCTCTGGATCACTTCAAACTATGTAACTAAACAGCACATGTGACCACATCGAGGAGACCTCTGCAAGAATCCTGTCTGTAGCTGATGGTGGGGCCTAAAATTAGCCCTGGCCTTGCAAATGTCACACAGAGAGGTCTTGATATGAGATCCTGCATCCTCCCTGCTCTTTCAGCTGATGAACCAGCCACGGGAAGAGCTGTCATCCTTGGCAGGTGCTGCAGTACATAGAATTCAGGGAAGGAAATATCAGCCATGCCAGCACTACTGGGACATCCGAGGAAGGAGGAGTCTTTTGAAGTGAGAAAAAAAAATACCCCAGGCCCGTGAGGAATGCACTGGCAGCAGGGCAGGGCTGGCCAAAGGCTCAAGGGAAGAGGCTGAGGCTGCATCCATTGAAGAAAGGTACTGCGACCAATATTGCTGACAGGAAGGCAGATCCCAATAGCAAGCAGCTGAATCATTAGTGACAGTCCTGGGTGCCAGTGTGGAAGTGCCTGGTTTGGGGAGCAGCAGCCCTTAGAGCTGCCTGCAGGCTTGGGGCAGGGCCAGAGGCAGAGCATCGCTGCCCCGTGCCCTGGAGCCACTGATGGAGGCAAATGGGTGCACCTACAGCAGGTGGATGTCTTAAAAGCTGCTTAAGTTTGGAGGTTTTTTCACTCCATCTCTGTAAAATTCCTTAATGCAGTGTTTGCAGGTAATAACATCTTCAGCCAGGGTGTCTATAAAAACAAGCAGTAAAATAACAGCACTCTAGGGCAGGAACTTCTCTGCTGCAGCTTTCCCTGCCAGCAACAATCCCCCAGCACTGACCACAGCAAGGCTGGGATGGGACTGGAACCTCTCTGCAACTGGAAAGTTCCAGCTCAGAGTTCAACCAGGCATGAGGAAACATGGGGTGAGTGAAAAAACGTGATTTGGAGCACAACAGAGGCTTTCAGGATGTGGAGTTGGCCACTAATCCCCATTAATATTTTCATCAACTAAACTAATTCTGGGGGCTCTGTGAAACCAGAGTCCACCTCTGAAAAGGTCAGGGATCAGATATAACCTTTTACTTGGTGCCATCCCAGCTCACTCCCTGCCCAGCCCCAGCTCTTGCAGACGTGGGTACAAGTCTGGACCCCTGTCCTGGCATCACCCAGGAAATACAGGGAATTTTAGAGAGTTTATTTTTCCATTAAAACCTCCTCTGAAGAGGACATAAGGAAAATTAAGGACGATGCTAAAAGTTCATTTCCCCCTTGTGCTTTTGTGGAGTCAGAATTTCTGTTTTATATTACTTAATGAAAATAGAGGGTAATTGAGAACTGAATCATTTCTTCCTGCTTGGTTTCTCATATGCTCCAACATATTCCCAGTTGGGGAAAACAATCAGATGCTAATTTTCTCTTACTCAGGAAAACAAAACTAAAAAAAGTGAGAAAAATGCTTTCATTTGAAAGTATTAGCACTTAAAATTCAGCTGAAAATACTTTTCAAAGGAGAAGTAAACTCTGACAAATCAAACCACTGCTTCTTTTCTCTACTCTTTATTTTCTCCCAGGTTCCCTAGGAGCAAAGTTGGCTGTTTCACCACTTTTTTGTTTTGTTGTTTTGGCTTTTTTTAAACACAAATGCATTTAGAACAACTTTAAAGCAATTTTTCCAAAGGATACGTTTCTCTCCAGGGAAAAATATCATTTGCAGTTAAACCCTACTTATCACTGGGTAAAAACACAGCAGTAACAAAGAAACATGTCTTGAAAAAGCTGATGCAGCTAATGGTTGTGGCCAGGTGGTTTTGCACTGCTGAGAGCAGGGCACTGCCCAGCCTTGGCCTCTAGGATCCCTAAAATCAAAACAAAAGGAGACACCCCTTCAGGGGGGATAGTCTAAGGCAGGATTTTGGGTGGAAAGAACCTCTCCAATGTCTCTAATTCTCTCCAGCAAGGTTTGAAGATGCTGTTGCACCTAACCAGAAGGAGGAGTCCTTGCTTTGAGGCAAATGAAATCAGGTGAGAGTCACCAAGAGGTAGAAACTAAGCTAAAATAACAGATTTCTCCCTGCCCAGAAAGATCTGAGCAGCAGTGTTTCAGAAGGGAGATGGAGGGGGAAGGAAGGGAAGGAGCTCTGCTCTTATTCCAGCTCCACTCTTCCTTCTGCCCTTCTGTGCTTCAGTGGGAAGTGCTGCCATTGATGTCTGAGGAATCCTCAGTGCCCAATTTTCCAGCATCTCCTCCTGTTGCCCACAGTTCCCCCAATGCTCCATCCCCACACTCCTCACCTGTGCCACTCCCAACTCCCAGAACGCTGAGGGTCGATTTTCCAGTGCCCAGACTGAAAGGATAAATACACATATACACATATATACACATAAATAAAATTACTTAACCACACTGTGTCACACCACTTCATGTTTTCATTCTTACAGCCTGGAAATTTTCATGTTATGCCCTTGAATTGGGACAGAAATTTGATCACCCCTTTTGAGCCTGGTGATAACCAGCATGGCTCAGAAAGCTCATATTTCAAAGTACAGTAGGCACCACGGTGCAGAGTTTCTCACCCTTTGCCAAGGAGATTTCTTCAGGCTGTGGCTGGCAAAAAAAGCCTCTGGGAAGCCCAGGGCAAAGGGGCTGTCCCTGACTGGGATGGCACTGCTGGGGAAGCAGGGACAAAGTGAGCTGGGGAAAACCTTGCCAGCCTCAGGAGGAAATATTGGATGTAAATACCCAAAAAAAGCAAAAACATTAGGCTATTCAGGAGACTGGAAATCATCTTTTATCAACATTAATCCTGGATTGAAATTGGGGGGGAAGGTCTGAATCATCAATAATTTTTTACCTTAGAAAAATTGCTTATTAAAAGACTCCAATCACATGCTTCCTAGCAGAATATTTAATAACAGCCAAGGGATTGAGTTTCCCAAGCACAGTCTCAGGAGGCACCACAGTAATGATTCCACAGGAATGGGATGAGCAGCAAGGCCTGAAGGGTGTGAGCAAGTCCAGGGGCCTTAGCCCTAATGAGGGTCAAGACCCTTTGACAACCCCAAAATCAGCGTCATAGAAAGCCACAATTTTGTCCATGATTTAAATTCACAATTACAATTTCTTATTGTAATCTTTAATTATTATTATTTTATTGTTTATTTTATATATATATCTGATGTGTAGAATCAAACTTTGCCGCCTAAACTTTTTTTCTCAATGGAGAAAAACACAGTTCCTATAACAACCAAAAATTCCCCAGATTTGAAAGGACTTTCTTGTGCTTTGGATCTAGCTGCTCTGAAGCTGTCTGCAGTTATCCAGCCTTAAGATATTACATCAATACTTTACAAAACTGATTATCATTTGGTACTTAAGCAATGCAAATCGACTTAGGATAGAAATAAGGAGGTCTTAGGGGATTGGGAAAACCATGAATTAGCCACTAGGAGAGAATTAGAGATGTGTTTCTGTTTGGATGGATGTGATGAAGTCCCAAAAGCAGGGAGAGAGCACAAGAGAGCTTTCTTTCAGAAAAAAAAAAAAAAAAAACACAAAAAAAAAAAAACAAGCAACCGAAAAAACCAACTTTAATCCTCAGAAAATCAGCCAATGAAAAGTGATGGACATGAGAACGAGATCTTGAGTCTTTCCTTAACATAAGCTGAGGCAGCACAGTGTATTAATTGAAACAGCACTTACTCTGGAGTCATTAAACAGAATATCCTAAAAACCACGGGTAGGGGACTTAAACCTGAAAAGCATTTAAAGTTCATTCCTGCCCCCAAAAAAGTTTTTGCTGACTCCCAGGATAACAGATGTTCTTTCCCACCTTGGGGGAAGTGCTCCTTACCCAGCCACGATGGTGGGCATTTGTTCCCTGTTGAACTCATCCATGCACTGGTGCTCTGTTGAGTGCTCCAAGAACGACTTAAAGGCCTCCACGTACTCCTCAGCCGTGAGGCTTCTCATGGCAGGGATCATGTAGAGCTCTTGGGAAACAAGCATGGGTTGCATGTTAGAGGCTTTGGGGCGTGTGAAGGGTCAAAGCACTTACCTCATGGGAGAAACCCAACCTAACCCAACAGGAGCCAGGAATTTGGGTAAACGATGCAGAGGAAGCACTTTCCAACCTGTTCACACTCCGGGCTCAGAAATTATTCTTGGGCACCCTTTGACATCAGCGTGTTTGCTAAGTGACTCATCATTACAGGACAGCCTGAGGAGAATGTCTCCAAAATGTTTAGCCAGATGTGGGGGGCTCTGTTTGCAAGGGATGGAACTGGAGGGGTTTTCTGGAAGACTAAAGAAAAGGTGAAGGGAGTCACACAGTGTGTCCACACCTGTGGCCATCACTGGTGCCCATGCTGGACTGAGTGACTGAGGGGGGCAGCCCTTGGCACACCTCCCAGGAGAGGTGATGCCACACAAACATTGCCACCTGCAGCTGAAGCAGAAATAGTCCCCCCTGTGCTTCTCACTGGCGCCTCTGGACAGCATGGAACTGGAATGGGCTGCCAGGGAGGGAATTCCCCGCTGGGACCTGCAGCTCATGGCCAGGAGGGCAACTGAATGGGCTCCTGTTCAAACGTGGTGACTGACACCAAGATCTCTCCCTCGGAGCCAAAACCCGGGATACTCAAGGGGTTCCAAGCAATTATTGCAAAGTCTCCCTTTCCCATCCTAATAACAGGGCAGCTACCAGGGCACAGGCTCTGGCCAGCTGCACAGGGCTGAGGAGCAAAGGCAGGACTAAGAGAAGGTGCCCTGCTATGCTGGGTCTGTCTCAGATCAATGCTGAAAAGGCATCATTCAATAGGGAAAAAATCAGTTGTTCGTCTTAAATGAAATGAGAATGAGGGATAGGACTTGGCAGACCTCATTTTTGCCTTTCAAAGAGTCACATTTTTATCACCTGCTTTTAGTCACCACTAATAAAAGAATCATGTATGTCTCATCCAGGACACTGCAATTTCAAGTTGACAGGCTCTGCTGTTTCCAAAACCACATGTCCTTGGCAGATGTGTTCCTGGTCCAGCCCCATTGGAAGTAAAGATATCAATGTGTATCCTCAACACTTTGAACTCTACCCTAACATGAACCTGAATTGCACTCAGTTTACCACCCTGCTTCTTTGTTTTTTTTAAATTTTTTTTTAACAATCTCTAACTCCAAAAGAATGAAAACATGTTTGTAATGATAGCAACCTGAGTGGGCATTTTACTTTAATTCCTCTTTTTCTTTTTTTTCTCCCAAATACCTGAATTATCGTGTGGTGTTGTCAGAATCTCTGCTTCAAAGTTCATGCTGGGGAAACTATTCCTGTAAGGAAAGTATAGCACTTCAGTTATTTGAAGAACCTGTATGCTTTTTTGAAGCTGCACTGAAAATGCAGAACAAAGGGAAAATGCTCCAGGACAAACTTTCCTCTGCTGATAATCCATAATTTATTTTGTTCTTTTTTACTAGAGAAAGTCAAAACTTCTTTGTAGCTGATCATAGATGTAGAATCCTAGAGTCAATAGAACAGTTTGGTTGGAAGGGACCTCAAAGCTCATCTTGTTCCAATCACCTGCCTTGGGCAGGGACACCTTCCACTGTCCCAGGTTTCTCCAAGCCCTGTCCAAGCTGGCCTTGGACACTTCCAGGGATGGGGCATACAAAACTGGCCACTGCTCCAGTGTTTGTCTGAGGTGTGCTGTGGAAGGTTTCATACCCCTGTAGAACCATTAACCAGTCATTGCAGCTGAAGGCACCAGACTGACATTTTCCTTTCTTCATTTTCCTTTGACAGTGTGCCTCATAGATAAAACAGGGGTGAGGCAAAAAGGAAGGGACGCATTTAAATTGGAGCAAGGACCTCACTTCTGCAAAGACAGGCTTGGGATGAGGCTATCTGTGCAAAGAGTCACCTCCTGGGTAACCACATTTCAGTATCAAGATGCACAGCAAGTCTTAGGGGTGATATCCTCTATAATGTGTTTAGACACACCAAGGCTTTGCTGTTAGAAAATGCCTCAGGGCAGGCAGTCTGAGATAGCAGATCCCAGCCCAATAGTCTCCTCTGCCAAGGAAAAAAATCCCAAGTGAAGAAAAAACAAGGCAGGAGGTGGAAAAGTAAAGAAGGGAGTTTGTAGTGGGGCTTTGAGATACAAATATGTAGGGACCATGCTGGCCACGTGGCAAGGAAGTGGCCACGTGCAAATACTGCACTGCTTTGGTCAATGAAGGCAAGAAAATACTGAGAGGTCCCAGAAGTCTGGGACACTGGGGCACTCCCAGAGTCCTACAAGAGCAGCTGATTTCATCTGAGTTCAGTGCCAAAGTCATGTAACTCATGTCCATGGGGTGTGTCTCTCTTCCACCACTCTGACCTCACCTCTCCCCAGGAAAGACTTCTCAGAAGCTCCTCAGGAAGAGGCCAGAACCAGCCCACTTCCATCATCTCCAGCTTGGCTGCAGGCCACTCCCTCCAATTTCCACTCAATCCTCCAACCTTTTCCAAAACCCACCAAAACTCCCAGAGGGTTATTTTGTTCCCTCAGCTGGGCGAGCCCAGCAAGGTGCTTTTCAGAGTAAATCTCCCACTCAAATGCTGAAGGGTAGCATGGCTTTTCCTGTGCAGGGAGGAAAAGTTTGGACATGAATTCCATTACTGACAGGTCAAATGTTTCCAGCCATGCCAGGAGACCTGCCAGGAGACCTAAGCAGACTTCAGCACAAGCATTCACCAGCACAGATGACCTCTTCCACTGACACTTTTGCCATTTCTCCTGGCAGGGGTTAGATTCTGAGACTGATTAACACTTGTTGCTGGGAAGGTGAAACAGGAACAAACGGACTTCCTCAAAAATCTAGTTAAAATCCAGACCAGATCCTAAAATTTGCAAATAACATTTTGGGCTCATCCTGCCCACCCCAGTACCCCAACACCCAGGACTGAGGCAGGGACTGCCAGGGAGCAGGATGCCTACAGGCAGCTGGTCCTGCCACAGCTCCCAGCTAAGACTGAGCTTGCAAGGTTAAACCTCATCTCTCCAAGAGTGGAGCTGGGTGCAGCATGGACAGCAGCTGCAGGGAAGTAAAATTACTACTTTAGGCGATGCAGCCTCTTTAGTTGAAAAAGTTTTCTCTAGGAAGACAAACTGCAAGAATATCTTCATAATTCATAAGCTTCATGATGAAGAAGCTAAAGCTCTCCCCCTCAGCCCCCATCCTTCCCGGGACACGGGCTGCTCCTCCCGCACACCCATCTGTGACACAGAGCCAGCGGGTGGGGAGCGCCATCCCGCTCCCTGCCAGTACCTCTTCAGCTCCGGAGCGGGCTCCATGCTGGGCTGGATGCTGTGCAGGACACGGGGCTGGGCTGATATCAGATCCTCGTGGGTCGGGACACGGGGCTGGGCTGATATCAGATCCTCGTGGGTCCGGACACGCTGCGGTTCCGTGACCAGCAGCGGGCCGGGGGCTGGGCTCAGCCAGGCCAGGCCAGCATGTCCCGCACGGTTCGGCTCGGCTCGGCTCTGCCGGACCTGTGGGGACAGCAGCGTCACCGGGGCAGGGACGGGGGGAAACCCGAGCCCCGGGGGCAGCAGCGGGAGCCGGGGCGGGCAGAGCGTGTCCTCATGGAGCGGGGGAGAGCACAAAGGGACACCCTGGGACTGCCGAACCTTCGGAGCCTGAGGGGTGTGAGCCGGACGGAGCAGGGACCTTTCGTCCCCTTTCTAATGTGCTGCGAGCCCGGTCTGTCCTTCCTGCTCGCCGCCCGGGGCAGGAGGGAGGGAGCGCTTCCCTGCATCCTTGCCGCGCTGCTGCCGGCGGGATGCGCTGGGGGATCCCTGCCTTCCCTACGGATCTGGAACTCGTTGGCTGCCCGGAGACCTGAGCAAGCGATTTTTCCGTCTGTGACTCTGGGGGAAATGGGGCTCAGTGGCAGAAACTCTAGCGAGCACTGCAGCCCCGGCAGCCTGGCACCCCCTGTCCTGCCCCACGCAGCCAGGACGGGGACAGCGAGCCCAGCCTGCTCACACTCTGCTTGCTAAGCCGCAGGGATTAGAAAGCAAGGAAACATTTTTGGGGACAGCTATCCAGGGCAGAGGTGGCTGGAGGTCCCCACGAAGGTGCTGTGATCACTGTTCAAAATACAGAAAATCCCGGGTGCTCCCTGCCCTTGCCTCTGGATTTTCCCCCTGCCTTAAGCCACAGAATTGGTGCTCGTATTGCCTAAAATCTAATAACACGAATGTAAAAAAGAAAGGACTTAAAAACTTTATATTTCCAAGGGAGGTCCACTGGTGGGAAAAGCAGCATCAGGATCCTCATCACTCCCATTCCCTGAAGACAACAGGTAGAACAGACTGAGCAGATAAAACCTCCCACCTTGCTGAGATCCCAGAAAACTTCCTGCCCTACACAGCTCCCTTAGACCAGGGACCTCAGGTGGAGATGCTTCACCATCAAGTGACCTGCCTTGGTTTGCACTAGATTTAGCTTCCAGATGGATTTAGGTTATCCACCTCAAGGCAGGCCCACAGCAGCAGCATGTTAAGCTAGATGCAAACTGCATTGCTACTCTTTAACAAAATATTCAATATATTCCAGGTGAGGGAAGACCAGAACCTCTTTGCTAGGTCTAAAATGCACCTTTGGCTCCTGGTGTGACTGCCTGGGCAGTGATCTTACATCAGTTCATTCAGTCCCACCAGAGATTCCATCCCAGACACCAACAGTGATGCACCCACGGCTGCCTCGTGTCCCCCAGCCACCTCTGCCTTGTCCCCGTGTCACTGTGACCCCCAAGACCACCCCCAGCCCCCCGTGCCAAAGCCAGGGTGGGCACCCGCGGGTCCCACATGAAGCCGTACCTCCCGGAGCTGCCGAGACACGTCCAGCAGCGTGGAGCTGCCAGCCCCGGGGAGCCTCCTTGTACACCCACGGGTGCTGCTCCCCTCCCCGTGTCCCTGAGCCCCCCCGGGCCGGCATTAGCCTCCAAGAGCAGCCTTTGTTCTGCCCACAACAAGGGCACATTGTGGGCAGTGCCCGCTGGCAGCGGTGCCCTCGGAGGATGTCCCTCTGCCAGCCCTGCCTGCCTGCTCTGCCCAGCTCGTGACTCAATCCGCTCTCAACTCTGTTTTCCCTGCCAGCTGGAAAAGCTGATTTTTGCTCAGTGAGAGGGAGGGTGGCTGCAGGCAGAGCCGGGCTGCAAGGGGAGGAAAACAAAGCCACTGTGTTTGCTGCGTGGCTCCAGAGGTCAGTTTGGGGCTGATCCTGTAGAAATGGGTCATCCCCCCTCCCCGGGGCAAGCCTGGCTCAGGCTGGTGTTGCCCATGGCCCAGAGCCCCTCTCATTTTCCCTATCAGCCCAGCATAGCAAGCTTGGACCTGCATCTCCAGGCAGGAAAGCCTGGGCATTGACATCAAATTTCCATTAATAAATAGCAATCAGCTTCTAGGCTGCTGATTGTCAGGGAGGTCTTTGGCATTTTCAGAGTGTCGATGGCAGAAGGTTTAGGACTAAATGGTTTTTAAGGTCCCTTCCAACCCAAACCAGTGTATGATTCCATGTTTACTACTTTGTCTTCCAAATCCAACAATCAATTAAAGCTCAGGTAATGTAACTCTGTTTATCCTGTAACTCTGATTTTCCTGTAACTTTGTTTTTCTTGTGACCAAAGCTCTTCTGTAGCAGTTTCCTGTTTTACCGAAAATGTTTTCATCAGTCAGATATTTTCAGTTTTCTAGACTAATCCTCTCAAGTACTGTAGTTTCTGTACTCTCCTAGGTGAAATATTTCATACAAACATGTTATTCTCCATCAAGCAAATTCTGGTAGAGAGAAGGATCAGCAGCAATTCTGTAGCACCCATTTCCCTGACAGTTAACAACAAGATTTCTAATTAAGAGAAGAAATGTTGTTTTTCTTTAATCCTTTAATCCTGGGCAGCAGTAGATTTTGGACCTTGAGCAACAGTATTTTTTAAAATATGTTTATATAGGATATTTTCCTATGGGAAAAATAACATAATTTCTGATAAATACTGAAAAAAGGCACTGCAGAAGCAGAATCCATCCCTCCCTGGGGGCAGCAGCCCACTCTAAAAATTACTGGGCTCCAGTCATGTTTCTGTTCAACCTCCCAAAAAACCTGAAGTATTTGTGTCTTGGTGCTAATTTTTGTGGGGTTTGTTTTGTTTTGTGGGGGGGGGGGGGGGGGTTGTGTTGTTTTTTTTTTTTTTTTAAACACAACATTTCCTGCCTCTGTATTAAAACCTGGATCCTGGTAGAGCTCTTCCAGACCTTTTAAAATGACCCTTTCCAACCCATTTGACTAGAGGTCCTAACTCATGTAGGTGTAATTACAGAGCCAAGGTAAGAGCAGAGGGAAAGTCCAGTGTGGCTCCCTGCAAAAAAGGCTCTTTGATTCAAGGTGAAAACCAGCTTTGCTCTACAACCCACCCAGTATTCAAAAAATTTATCTCTGAGAGCAAAGACAGATATGGTGAAATGTGCCTTTCACCCCTCAAAAACTCACATGTCTTCAGCCAGGAAAACACACTTGGAATTCAAATTTCTGTGGCTGTACCTGTGCTGCTGCCAGGAGCATGAGCAGGATTAAACACATCCAACAGGAACAGCACTCCAAAACAGGGGTATTTGCAAATCCTGCTGTACCAAAACATGAGGAATTGCCAGCAAAAGAGATTTTGTCCCTAGCTCAAAGTCAGCAGGGCAAATACTAAGGCTGGAGACTGGTTCCTGAGAGGTTTTTGTGGTTCAAGAGGATGAATTGAGGGGGACAGGAAATGAAGGATCAGAATTTAAATTATTTTTACTCACCTGCTGGTAAAGCAAGGCTGAGCCCAGCCATCACATCACATCTGAACTGAAGGGATTTGAATGCTCCAAGCAGCCAAAGCATCCCAGGAAAAGCCACTCTGCCAGGCAAAAATACATCCCAAAATTGGAATATCTCTTGGAATGTACATAGGATGATGAACCACATTTCCATGGGGAAGCAGGGGGAAGCAGCAGTGGAAGAGTGGGCATGAGCCCAGTGGGGGATGCTCACCTTTCACAGACTTTGGCTGTTCTTCTGTGAACCTTTCTGGTCTGTCCCACTCTTAAAAAGAGAAACCTCAGCTAAATTCACTCCTCTTTGACAGCTGGGTCAAAGCTTCTTTTCCACTGGCGTTCTGTCATCTCTCAAACCCTGAGGAGCATTTACAAAAACAGATAAATCCAGCAGCTTTGGCACATGGAATTTAGCAATGTGCAGATCTGCCATCGAGCAGATTGCACAGGAGAGCAGGTCCCAGCCAGGCACTACGAATTTATTTTACCCAAAGCCACTAGATGGGGATGCAAGGACACTTTTCTGCTCTCTGCTATGCCTTGATCCCGTCACGTTGAGCTGGAGCTGCCCTTTCCCACTCACCGGGGCTGCTGTCGTCTTTCCTTTTTCTCTTTAGGAGCTGACACAGGTCATTTGGAAACTTATCACTCGCTGAGTTCTCATCCTGTAGGGATCAGGCCTCAGGCAGCAGTTAGGGTGCAATTGCTTCTTGCTGAATATTATCCCCTGCACCAAGACTTAGGAGGAGTAAAGGGTTTGCCTTTCAATTTGTGGATTAGTATTCTTTTATAGGCTGTGGAAAGAAAAGGTACTTGAGATTAAACACAGGGGAGAAAATGGTATTCAGCAAACTGGTAATCTCTGAAAATGTCCATACTTTGAAACAGTTAACTGGGGGGAAAAGCCAGGAGATTTCCTCAGTAGTCAAATCTCTGGGTAATTTTTGTTTTGTTTTGTTTGTTTCTCCTCTTTTGAAATCCACAGTTGTCCTAAGAATAAGCAAGACAAAATCAGGAGAATTGGTTTGGCAGAGACTTAGGCAGGACCAGCCCTGCTCTCCAGGGCAGGAGCTCTCCACAGAGGTGCCCCAGGAGCACATTTAGGTTGCAGGAGTCCTTGCAAAGCATCATAAGTGCTGTGGCAGTGAGGAGGGCTCCAGTCCTATAGCAATTGTCAGCTCTGACCTCCAGTCACCTTGACCTTCTGCAGTGAGCACCCACTCTCACTATTTTATCTCAAGTGTCAGGATATCTGGTGCTTATATTAATTCCCAGCTCCTGAAGTCAGGTGAAATGTGGAAAAAAACCCCAAAACACTATTCTAGGAAATATTTAACAGCAAAATTCCAGCTTTGAGAGTATGCTAAGGTACCCAAAATGCACTCCAGGCTCCAAAACACAGAAAATGCTTTGAAAGAAATCCAAAAATTGATTCATTTCAGAGCAATCTCATAAATGCTTTCAGTGGTTGGCAGGGAGGGAGAGTGGGTGTCAGCGTGTCTTTGGGAGTCTGAGAAAAAAGGCTCTAGGAAATACCCTAAAAGCAAATTAATCATGTATCATAACAATCCAGTCAGAAAAGTGGGAGAACAATTCGAATATTATCAAAATAAATGTCTTCCCTACTCCATATGCTCGAAATATGGAGCTAAAGCTGCCAGTTCATGGCAATCAGTGTTTTAAGGGTTGGGAGAACAGAGGCACTTGGGACTGTTTGGTGTTTTCAACTGAGTCTCCACTAATTGCTAAAACCAGACTGCTCTGCTTCATTAAGCATGAACAGAAGGGCAGCTGCCTCTCCTGGGCCAGAGGGTGAGGAGGTTGCAGGGCCAGGGCTGGAGGAGCCCTGGGATGGCAGCAGGGGCCGTGTCCCTGCCCTCCCTGCCTGGGGGCACCACTGGCTGCCCACTTCCCTGCCAGGGCATTCCCAGCAGCTGCAGCAGGCACTGCAGATTCCAGCTATTCCTCTTCTGTGCTTTTTCCTCACTGCTTAGCAGTCTCCTCATGGTGACAACACGATGTCTGTTTTCCAGGAACCCATTTTATGGATTAGCCATGGAAGGCACTTGCAGCCCTCCATAAAGCACGCTGACACGCTCTCTGGTGTATTCCCAACTCGACTGAAAAATTGATCACAGCTGATAGAGTTACAGGGCCCTGTGTCCCTCCACAATCTGCTGCTGTGCTGCTCAGCCCTTGCAGAGGCAGCAGAGCCAAACCCTGTGAGAACCCTGTGTGAAAAATGCACCTCCATGCTGCCCTTGGCTTTGCACCCTGGGGAGGGCCACCAGGATGATGTGCAGGGTGTGTCCACCCTCTCCTGGAGCCGAGCTCCCCCTGGCATTGTGGGCATCCCCAAAATGCAGCAGGGAGTGCCAGCAGGACCCTGTGCTGCCACGAGGCACTGACACCATGTGCAGTGTGCCCAGGTGTCGCCACATTTCTCTTCACAGGGAAAAGCAAAGCACAATTCTTCCCAAGAATATTTCTGGGTTTCACATTCTCTGAACCTCAGAGAAAGGAAAACACAATTCTTTTCTTATTTGCTGTGCCTGTGTTTGTGCCAAAGTAAAATGCAATATGGAGATTGTTTACCCAGAGTGATGGTGTTTTGTTTCCTTGGCCTACTAGGGCCAGCGGTGTGTGCGTGTCGGGACTGTGGGCTGACAGTCACCAGATTCTGGGCAGTTGTGTGCAACTGAGTGCTTGGCAGATTCAGTTTAGATGTAATGTAATATAGTGTAATATAATACAGAATAATGTAGTATAATAAAGTGATTAATATAGTTTCATGAAGTAATTAATTAGCCTTCTGATAAGATGGAGTCCTCCTCATAATTTCTCCCTGGCATGGGGGTCATCCTGATTCCATACTCAGGGCTGGCACATTCTCACCCAGGTGAGGGCATGGCCTCATGTGCCTCCTGCATCCCCTGTCCCATCTGCTCCTGCAGCAGATCTTAGCAGAGACTGCTTAAACTACAGGAATATTTAGCAACCCATCAAATGTGAGCATAGGTCTGCTGGAGAAGATGGGATGCCATGCAGCAGAGTTGGTTTCTACTGCAAGACCTCATCAGAGCCTTTTTCCTTTTCCTCTCTGCCTCCCAACAGCTCTTGCATTTCCTCACAGACAATATCAGTCCCTTGAAGCACAGTCTGTGCTGCATTTCTTCCCAAAGTCTCCTGGGTTTTGGGAGGGCAGCTGGGTGTTGGGTGTGCTGTCTCTCCCCAGGCATCCTCTGGTGCCCCAGCCCTACAGAAGCACTTCCTCCTTCTGTTTATTAATTACAGTTTGATTTCTGCTGCAATGCCAAATGAGCACTGAGCAGCAAATCCAATACCTGATTCAAAGAGCTTCCAAATGGGGGGTCAGGTGAGATACAAAGGATGTTAAAATAACTGACAAGAGATCAGAAGTGGATAAGATAAAGGAGGAGATAAGGCACTTGCCTCCAGTCTGAAATGTGCAACTGGAGCCAAAATGCTCCTCACTGTGCTGTAAATGATCCCCACTCCCTGCCCTGCCAAATTCAGGTCAGTCAGTGATCAATAAACACACACAGACCAATGCCAGGGCAGGAGCACTGCTGTGGGAGGGCACAGGGCTCTGTGCTGCCTTCCAGTCACACACAGCCAGCAGCAACAGGGAATGCTTGGCTTTTCACCTCTTTGGAGCCACAGGATCACTGAATTGTTTTGGTTGAAAAAACCCTTTAAGATCAAGTCCAATGGCTAACTCTGCACTGCCAGACAATTAAACCATGTCCCCAAGCACCACATCTTTGATTCCTCCAGGGATGGTGATTTACTGCCTCCAACAGCTTTATTTAAATTTGGCTCTTAAGTTATGCCAAAATATCATCATATGGTTTTGTCAGACAAAAAAAGTACAGTGATGACTAGTTTCAGCATAGGGAGCAAAGAGGTAATTTTGAAATTGTTTATGCTCATGTGGATTCATATACAGGATATTAAGAAAAAATGGGGATTTTTACTGCAAGCATCAAGCACAGGCAACCTTCTGTCACCTTGCAAAGTGCTGGATGTTGTCCAGTTTCTAAGCTGTGTGCTGTTGTAACACACCTGAGCAGCTCATTTATGTTTACCTGAATCCTGACCAAAATAAAAGGATCTTCTCAGTGCTGTTTGCTCCCCTGCCATTCCCTCCAGCTAGGACCAATTTCTGATGGATTCTCCTTGTGTCCTGCAACCTGCACAGATCCACATCTGGACACCACATCTGCAGCACAGGGCAGATCCCTGCAGGCTCCCTGTCACTGTCTGGGGTGACCTTGGCAATAGAGGGCTGCAGCATCAGCCCCAGCACCCCTGGGAGGCAAAGTGGGCAGCATGAACCTTTTAACATTAAGGTAGTTAATATCTTTTCAGACAAGGATGCTATTTAAATCATCATTACAGCAACTGTAATTTTGATTGCAGCAAGTCCTTCATGGTCACCGAGGTGATGACAGGTCCTGGTGGCCCCAGCTCCCCCATCCATCCCTGCTCTCTCAGGTGGTTACAGAATCTCATTTCCTTTCCTCCCAGCCAGATTTTAGCCAGTTACCCCTGAAAGGGTCTGGCTGCTGAGGCAGGGGCTGGCCCAGAGCTCCAGGCAGGTCTGAGGAGTCACAGAGGACCAGCACCAAGCATTGCATTGACCTCAATGAGTCAAGACCACAACTGCTTCAAAAACCCCAGGGAACAAAAGCAAATGAGGCAGCTCTGGTGAAAGCTGCACCTCCCTGAGCTGAGCCACACTCCATGGCTTGTGCCTGGCCCAGCCCATGCAGTTCATGCTGCAGATCTTGTGTTTGCCATCCTTGGGGGGACATTTCCCTCAGAGTGAATGTCCTTGATTGCCTGCACACACATAAACGACACTGCAGAGGCTCCTGGAGGATCTCCTGCAGCTTTTTTGCTTTTCTCAGAGTGAGGAGAGAAGAAGTTTGGTCAGCTCTGGCCCATTCCCATCTGTGGGATTCTGAGCTGTTAGCAAACTTAACCCACACCTGAGGTTTTCATCTCTCTTCCTTCCCCTCCTTACATGGTACAAATGTGATAGAGTTTTCCTGAAGCAACAAAGATACTTTTGATCTTGATTACTAGCTAACAGGGAGAAAATTAGAATTCAGGATTTGTCACCAGCACTTCAATTATTCAGCGTTATCAAGTTGTCACCAGGCCTTTAATTATTTTTCAGTTTATATCTAATTTCCCACACTATGATTGCTTTAGCAATGTTAAGGTAGATCTGCAACTGTAATGGGAAATGTCCAAGTCCTTTATGATGCTGGGGACTGGAAATGACAATGTTAATAAAATTCACACATCTCCTGTGCCACAAGCCCTCATCAATATAGTGTTGATCTGCAGTTGACATGCTATTTAATTATGCTCTTTTGGTACCAATAAACACTTAATAATATATTCAAAGTGAGTAAACAGGATATAACACTGACTGTGATTCTGCATCTATTTAAAGACTGGGCACAAGACCATAAAATCTCACTTTCAAAGCCTTTCAGCATTTGACTTTGCATTTTGGACGCTGGGAGCATCATTCTGTCCAGGGTATGAGCACCCAAGCCATCGGTGTGCACGGCCAAGGCAGGGCTTGTGTTACAGAGACTCACAGAGCATTCAGCAGTGATTAACACCAATTATGCAGATAGTTATCACCGTGTGCAGAGATCATTTGTTTTAACACACCAGGCAATTTTGACTCATCAAAACATTATGCAAAGAAGGAAGCTGATTACAATGACAGAAACTCTCACAGACCTCACCAGAGCCAGCAAAGAGGCAATTTGCCAAGTTTCTCACCCAGTCCAGAGCACAAAAACCATTGTGGGTCATTTCACCTGCTGTGGATCCCTGTCCAGGGAGGCCCTGGGGAGCTCTTCCTGCTGCTGTGCAAT
Source organism: Setophaga petechia (assembly GCA_024362935.1). Taxonomy (NCBI): domain Eukaryota; kingdom Metazoa; phylum Chordata; class Aves; order Passeriformes; family Parulidae; genus Setophaga; species Setophaga petechia. Next base: position 5,814,772 of record JANCRA010000005.1, read on the forward strand.
CCATAGCACTGGATCTCTGAGGGAAGATACCAAACAGCCCTTTTCTCCTCTTTCCCCCCAAGAGGCTTTTAGCAGTCTTTGCCTCTGATGTGCGGGGGACTGAGGACCCGGCAGTGAGCAGTCTGTCCATCCAGGCAGCTCCCCAGACCAGTATCCAAACGCCCCCTAGCACCCATCCCCACTGCCCTTCAGCAGGGAGAAAATGGGCAAAGCCTGTGCATTGCTGTGCACAATCCTGGCCCATAAACCTGAGGCACAGCAAAATCAGGAGCTTGTGTCCAACCCCGTTTTACAAAGTGTTTGAGCATCCTGGAGCTACAACACAGTGAGAAAACCCTGAACATGGCCCAGCCTGGGGTCTCCCAGTCACCACCACAGTTTCATCTTTAGCTGGGGTTTAGGGGTGTGTGAGGCTTACAGTGCCTGTCCACTGCTGCTCAAAGGCTCTTTGCCATGATTTGCTTCCTGTCTAATGACACTTCTTGCCCAGAACTAATTAGCAGATGTAGGAATTCACCTTTCTAACCAGCACCTCCATTCCCAGCCTCCAGCACCCTCTGCAAATAAATTTTACATATTTGAGATTCAAATTCGTGTTGGATCACCAGTGCTGATCTCCCTGAGATGGGGAAGCAAGCTTGGGAACACCAAGTGCTCAAGGTCATTGCATATTTTGCACTGTTCCTCCCTGCAGTAGCTGAGTTAATGCCACACACAGCTGGGAGGGCATTTGCACCCCCAAAAGCACCACAGTGCTCTGAAGCTGTGCCAACCTGGCATCTTGACCCACAACTGGGTCCTTCCCCCCAAAAAATACCTTCACTGCACAGATGTGGATGATTAGCACCTGAACCAGAACTAACTTCTCAGAAAATTGTACTTATTGCAGGACAAATTGAGTCTGCTCTGGCAGAAGCCAGAATAATTGCTCAGGGGAGCATGGGGCTTATCCAGCAGTTAATTCATTATTTGTACCTGCCCAGAGCCAGGATGGAAACAGCAGGAAAGGCAGCAGCAAACAAGGTACAAACTCCAGTACCTCAAAACCAATTTGCTCACTTAAAGGCTTATTGCCATCACTGCAAGGGGGCAAAACACCTTCACAAAACCCTCATGGGTGGGAAAATACAGGAGGGACGAGCTTTATCCTGTACTTCTGTGATAGGCTGTACAGATTTGGATGCAATTAATGCTGTATTTTGGGCTTTGCCATATCTTTGCATGCACCAAAAAGTCAGAATTAAGAGAGGAAATTCATTTTAAGTCAGGGCAGATCCCACCTTCATGACAATGCCAGGATGAGTCAGCCAGCACCCGGCAGCATGTGGCAGGACTGATGGTTTAGAAAGCAATAGAAGTTTGGAAAAGGCGTTAAAACCCAACAGTGTGCAGACACTGAGCTCTGCCATTGCTGATCACAGCAGGGCTGCCTTCCCTGCCTGCTCCTGAGGATTCCCCTTTTTGCTGCCCTCAGTGCAGCTCCTCGAGGGACTGGGGCTCCTCCACTGCTGCTTGGGGTGACCCCTCAGTGTCCACTGGCTGCTTCGGGGTCCCCTGTCACAGACATCTTTTATGGAAAACCCTTTCCTTAGGATTTTTCCTCCTGAGAAGCTGAGAGGCCTCAGGAGCAAAATGTAAACAATGATTATCTGCTGCTGTGGAATGCAGCAGGTGGATCTGGGATTGGCCCATGTTGGATGTTTGTAATTAATGGCCAATCACAGTCAGCTGGCTCGGACAGAGAGCTGAGCCACAAACCTTTGTTATCATTCCTTCCTGTTCTATTCTTAGCCAGCCTTCTGATTAAACCCTTTATTCTATTCTTTCAGGATAGTTTTAATGTAATATATATCATAAAATAATAAATCAAGCCTACTGAAACATGGAGTCAGATCCTCGTCTCTTCCCTCATCCAAGGGGATGTTCTTTCCCTGTGAACACCATCACAATCCCCCCATGTGCTTGTGAGCTCTCACCCACCTCATCCCAGAGCCACTGATGATGAGACATTCCATGGAGCCAGGGCTTGACTTCTTCAGGAGTCTCTGGAAGATGTGGGAAGTCAATTTAAAAAAAACAAACCAGCAGCTGAGCCATTCATCAGGGCACACAAACAAGCTCAGGCAGCAGGCCCTGTGTGAGTCCAACCAGGCCTGGAGGCAAAGCAAAGCTGCTCTTACCTGTAACAGCCCTGACAAATTGGAATAGGATGTGTCTCTATTGAACGTGGATATTTCCCCACTGCTTTTTCTTGTAGCCTTGACTGGTGCAGGGAATCACCATGAATCTTCATTTGCTTTGCTGCATTCACACTGGGTTTAAATTCCTAACACTAAATCCCCTCGGCAGGGGGCTGGAACTGGATGATTGTTAAGGTCCTTCCAACACAAACCATTCTGTGATTCTGTGAGTCTATCAAATAGACACTATTTTGCCTACATTAGCTCTAGCAGATCTACTATTGCTCAATACTTTTACGGAATTTAATTCTGCGTTAATGGGGAACAGTGAGAATGCTGCCAGCTCTCTCATTCCCATGAAATGGAATGCAGGAGTGCCAGGTGAGTGGGTAATTGCCAGGGATAGGCACAGAGAGGGCTCAGAGCACGTCAGGACAGTGAGGTTGGGGCAGTCACATTTGCTGCTGCAGTCCCTGGCCAAGGGACTTCCCTGTGTGACAGTTTTTAATTTCAGTTGAGAGAATGTGTTAGTTGAAACAATCTTGGGCAGTTCATACTATTTTCTCTGTGCCATTACACAGCTATTTTTGCTAAAGCAAGCAATAATTAACCTGGTTGTCGCCCTTGCATTTGTAGATAGTGAAGATTTTGTAATTTTTCTATTCCTTAAAAATGAATGCTTCCCACATGGAAAAGCAGTTTTCATAACATGAGTGCATTTGACTCAGCAAGGGCACCTGTGTTGCACCCTATTAGCACAGCCTTTTCCCACCAGTTCCCAAATGGAACAGAAGAAAAAGCAATATGAATTCATGGAATGCAGCTTTCAGAAAAAACCTAGAGAGAAAAGAATAATAAATCCAGCCACACAAACCACCCTCATCACCTGCTGCAGCACAGAAAGGCCACTCCAGGCAGCACTAACATGAAGTGCTGCCCTGTGTGTGTGAGGAGGGTTTCTCTGCTTCACCCTCTGCCAGGAGAGCAGCTGGATGTGTCCACAAGGAATGGGAGAGTTCACATCTCAGCAACAGCTCTGTGCATGGGGAGAGATTGAGCACATGGAAGGTCAGGGGAGGCAGAGCTTCCAGGACTGCCACAGAATCACTGGAAAACTGCATCACAGAGTCACTGAAAGACTGAATCACAGAATCACTGAAAAACTGAATCACAGAATCACTGAGCTTGGAAAAGACCAAGATCATCAAATCCTGCTGTAACCCAGCCCTACCATGCTCACCATGAACTCGAGTGCCACAGCCACACACCTTTTGCACACTCCCAGAGATGGTGACCCCACCACTTCCCTGCACAGCCTGCTCCAAAGCCCGACCACTCTTTCCTTGAAGGTATTTTTTCCTAATACCTAATCTAAACCTCACATTCCTTGGACATGGCTTGTCCTTGGACTCCAGGAATGAGAAAGCGTTTCACCTCCCCATAATTCTTCTTTATAGTAGGAGGGTGTCAGTTTGTTGTCTTGGTAGCAGAGGGAAATATCACAGCCAGGCATTTTCCTGTCTCAGGGGTGATTCACAGGGGCACACAGGAGCCATGGCAGCTGAGCTGTCCCTGTCCTGCTGAGGGGACAGACAGGGGTGGTGGCTCCAGGGCATCCTGCAGCTGTCCCATCCCAACAGCACTCACAGCCCACCCTCACAGGGACTGCCCAGGAAGGGACTGAGGGGCCCAGCACAAGGCACCCACCATTTCCCCCTTTGCTCATCTGCACATTTCCCCCTTCCCTGCCTTGGCTTTTCAACCTCCCCTGGGTATTTTCTGCTCCCAAGCTGATGCTCATCCCTGTGCCTCTCACACGGAGAAATGGGTGATGTGGGGAGGGAGCTGCTGACACAGGGAGGGGCTCACTGACAGCAGCACATCCCTGCACAGGAGAACCCAGGTGTTTGCCCAGGTGTGTGCCCAGATGTTTGCCCAGGTGTGTGCCCAGATGTTTTCCCAGGTGTTTGCCCAGGTGTGTGCCCAGGTGTGTGCCCAGGTGTGTGCCCAGGTGTTTGCCCAGATGTTTGCCCAGATGTTTGCCCTCTCTCCTCCTGGCAGAGCCCCCCGGGCCAGCCCTGCTCTGAGCAGTGACAGCCGAGGAGCTGAAACCAGCCCTGTATCTCATCAGCCAAGTTTGCTTTCAGCTGGGCAGTGCTTTCCCCTTAGGGAAGCAGGACAGAAAGGGTTTCACACCATCACCGTGGTGAAATTGGTCATTTGGGGAGGTAATTTGGGTGCATGGCCCCACATCCACAGCCAGACAGCACCAGCCCTTCAGCTCTCCCCATGGATTCAGCTCCCTAAATGGAGCTGCCAGGTCAGAGCACACTGATCCATCCTCATCCAAGCACCTATTTAATATTCATCATGTTACAGGGGGACATTTTTATGTCGGGAAAAACGCAAATGCTCTCCCAAAATGACTCAAGGGCAATAAAGAATAAATTGTCTTTAAACCTGTATAAGGGATGCTGAAGTCACAAACAAGGCATAAAATAATATGGAGGTGGAAAGTGCTTTTTCCTTATTAGGTTTATCAAAGTAAAACTAGGCTGGTAAGCTTGCTCTATCAGGCAAATGGATGTTGCAAAAAAAAGGAAATGAAAATTCTGATCCATATTCATTGTTTCAGTGTCAGCTAGGGAAAAAAAACTCCACTTTAATCTTTTTTGGTCTCAGAAAACTGATCCAAAGTTTTACATTAAAAAAAAGGTAAGCAAATCTGATAAGAAATGAAAGATAATTAATAGAAACAAAGCATGCAGCAGACAGTGTCTAATATTACACAAAATGTCAAACACAGAGCATGCTTGACTGCACCAAGCCACAGATCCAGGCACTGACAGCATCTTAATAGGGATTTCTTTCCCAAAGCTCCCAGCACTGGCCCAGCATCACTGCTGTCCCTGGCCCATGGCTGGCAGCAGAGATTATCTTCAAACACAACAGAATTTTCTTTCCTGTTTAAGGTAAGTTTTAACACAGTCCTGAAGGCAGTACCCAAACAGTCACACCCATGGAACTGCAGCACCATGGAATAAAGCCAGGCTGGTTCCAGGCTGGGAGGAATCTCGTGCCTTGAACAGCAGAAGTTTAAGGGAGAGGAGGACTGGTGACAGAATAGAATAGATTGGAAAAGTCCTTGGAGACCATCAGCTCCAACCTCTCCTCCAGCAGTAACCCATGTCCCCAGGTGCCACATCAACGTGGCTTTTAAAACACCTCCAGGGATGGGACTCAAGCCCTGCCCTGGGCAGCCTGTTCCCATGCTTGGCCGCCCTTTTGGTGAAGAGATTTTCCTGACATCCAACCCAAACCTCTCCTGGTGTGTCTTGAGGCTGTTTCCTCTTGTCACTTGCTACTCAGAGAGCCTGGTCCTCACCTGGGTCCAGCCAGGGAGTTGTGGAGAGTGAGGACTCCCCTGAGCTTCCTGTGTGTATTTTTCGTTTCTACAGATTTATAAATGAACACATTTCTCTCTGCAAAACAAGGACAGACAAGGTTCAAGTCACTCCCACATGGTGCAGCTGAGGCTCAGGAGGGAGCTTGTCCTACATCAAGCCCTGCATCCCCTGTGCTCTGGGCTGCAACATTCCCCATTTCACTTCAAATTTCACAGCATTTGGCTCCCACCACCCTCCCTCCCCCAAATCCAGTTCCCAGGTTCCCATGATTAGGTGAGCCAGGCAGTTTCCTGGTATTTGATTTTCAGAGACTTTAGAAGAGATCCAAGAAAACCATTGCAGATGGCAGCTCTTCATTTCCAAATCATGCTCTGCTGGTACATCAAAAACAGGATTTTTGCTGCACAAATTTGCAATAATGAAGAGGTCGGGGTTTTGTTGGATTTAGGGGCTTTTTTGGTCAGTGAGGATTCCTGTTGCATGCAGAGGAGTGACAAAGGAATGGGAGTTTGACCTCTTTGGCCTTTCTATGGCCCACTGAGGGCAATGAACAGATCTGCTGTTTCCCCAGCATCTGTCTGCAGTCCCACAGGCTCATCAGCAGACTTTTGTGCTCATAATCTACTCCTGCAGAAAACACAGAATTACTGGAGAGCAGTTTATGTAAATATACTCTCTCCTCAGAAGAGAACAGTGTTTCTAATGACAAATTGAGTGAAATCTCACTTGGCATGAAGCAAATAAAGTAGTAAATATTTCAAGTTACTGCTCTGCAGCAATGGAGACTGCATTTAAAATTAATTGCTGTGGATCTGCCGTATCATAAAAAGAAACGGAGTGACAACACAACTGTGATGTGACACATCTGCATTACAGCTTTTCATCTCAATTCTGTCTTCAACAGGCTCCATCAGCTGCCTGAATTTGGTATATGAAGTGATATTTTGAGCCCATCTCTACTGGAGAAGCAGCAATGAGGAGCCTGCCTGAATGTCACTGCTGTCACCGCGAGCGCGGCGCCAGGCAGGGGGCACAGCTCACAGAGATGGATGTGGCTGCTGCTCCTCTGCTCAGCCCATCACCACAGCCCCTTGCAGTACAGACCTGACACAGGACTGCACTGAGTTATAAAAGCCCATTTTATCAGCTCCAGGACTGTCAGACACTGGGAGATGAAGTGGTTTACCCAGTTATAAAGGTGGTGTGGGGCCATTAGAGAAAACAAGAGATTGCTGTGCATTGCTGTGGGATGACCTGGCTCTGCTGTGACTCTCCCTGGCAGTCCCTCAGCATGTTTGTCACTGGCAGGGATGGCTCATACAGAGTCTCAAGGTCTCAGCAAATGTCCTTCCTATATCTCTCAAAACAAACATTTCACTGCTGCTTCAGCTGTGCTACAACACCCACAAGTTCTGTGTAGTATCATGGAAGAAAAAACCCTCTGTCACAGAGGAATCCCTTCTCCAAAGTCCTGCTCACAACTGCTTGCAGGACAAGGCCTCTGTTTCATCAGAGGAAAGATTTAAAACATCCACTATTATCAGGAGAAACACAGATGTCAACTGACACAGCTGCTTTTCTCCAAGCACAGATGATCATAAATTGAATCTCTGTTGCATCCCATCAGTGAAGCAATCCTGGATTTCCATCCTCAGGTACACCCCAAGTACCTCACTTAGACAAATTTGGATTTACTTGGTGTATCCAATGCACACAAGCCAAGAAGCTCAACCCTTCCACGACAGAAGAGCAGCCACAGGCAATGTTTCTCGGGGAATATTTGTATCTTTCACTGGTCTGACCTGTCAATTGCTGGGATGTTTGTCTCTAATCCAGTCACTGAGCTAAATTGACTTGTAATGTAGAAAGCAAACGCAAGTTGTGTAATTAAATCACTTAATTTGCCACATGAGGCCCTTCAGGATCAATGCATTCATATTCACAAAGCTCAGTGAAGGTGGAAAACTCTCAGGAAGCAGCAGATAACAACGTATGAATGGTCTGATCATCTCTAAATGAGATGAAATGAAGTCAATAAGAATCATTTACTGACTTCAGATCAGATCCATCCCTCCTTTGCCACCTCAATTATGGGTTTGCCTGATGCTACAACAGTGACAGAGAATGTGAATTCCTGCTAAACCTGAGCTCCAGAACAGTTACCAAAGGTTATTTGCAATGGAGGGAGGAAATCCACATCATTCCTTGTCCCATTCTGGCTACTGAACAGTGCTGTGAGCACTGGGCAATGGCAGCATCCTTTCTGGTCATTTCTGGGCTGCACCCATCTGCTCGGACACTTCTGCAAGAAAAGCTACTGGAGCCTGCTCACATGGGGTAGGAACCAGATTGCACCCAAAAATTATAAAATGATGAATGCCATCTTCCTCATCTGCAAAATGAATGCTGGGTTCTCCACTTCACCCACGTGCTGTTGAAAGATTCTTCACTGTCATTATGTCTGAGGAGTTTTTCCAAGTGCCGTGTTGGCAGGTGACAACCCCAGCATTCTTAACATGCAGGTAAACTGTCATGAAGCAGAGGAGAATTGTAACAATTTTTCTTATTGGAGGAAACTCAATCTGATTTTTCATTCCATCACAACATCTCTTCACAGGCAGGATAAATCCCATAAATTGCTTTAACCTCCATATCTGCCTACAGCCCATCATGATTGGAACAAAACATGTAATCAAAGCAAATGAGCATAATTACCAATGTCTGCAAATATGGGGGTTTCAGTTATTTTCTCAGACATTTTGTATATGACCATTTCACCAGTGGTTTACATTTAAAAATATGAATAAACTCTATTAGATTGTGGGATGAAAGGGCACACAATAAAAATTCCCACAGAAAGCATCCCATTTCTGTGATTATGTTATAACCATTCAAATTTACTCTTCTCTCCCCAAATGTAAATGCAACCAGATCACAAAGTAATCTTTATATCTAAGTAATAACCTGTTCCCAGGCAGAGTGGGGCTCCTTGCTCTCAGATTTCACAGCAAGACACTTCTTTCATTCCTACCAGGCAGGAGCAAGGAATGACTGTGTGCTGTTCCATTTATCCAGTGGCAGCTCATGCAAATGCCCCGGGTGTTTTACACTCACCTTTCTAGTCCTGGTTATCCTGATGGGTCAAACAGATTTCTCTAAGGCACCCTCACAGCTGTACAACTTTCTCAAGCAGTGACACCTCCCTGGCACGTCCCACCCCCTCCGTGCAGACAAAGCCAGCAGGAATTACCTGGCACTCCCTAATCTCCAGTGTGACAGCAGCAGGAGGCACAGCCCGTCCCCAGCGTCGGGATCAGGCCCTGTGACATCTCAATAGCTCAGAGCCATGGCTGGTGGCACAAGCCATGTCAGCAGCTAAGTGACAGTCACTGAGTCACCTGCCAGGGGGTGGCTCCGGGAATCAAGGAGCACATCCATATGGATGGCACAAAACAGCCTGGGCTCAGACAGATCTTCACAGAGGTGACATCAATCACGCTCCTGAGCAGGACAGGTGCGTGTCACAGCTGCAGGACGTGGAAGTTCATTCATTTAAATTACATTTTAAACCAGACAGAACCATAATCTGTCCTGAGGCACGTTAATACATCAGGTAGCCTGATCCATCTTTCAGAAGGTCCTGAGTGAGGTAATTTTTTTCTGTATTATGATCTCCCAATTGAAAACGGGACTTAAATTTTTATTTAAACTATGTTGCTCCTTCCCCTCACAAGTGCAAATTACATTATACATTTAGAAAAAATACGATCAGAGAGCTGGAGCACCTCTGCTATGAAGAAAGGCTGAAAGAATTGGGGTTTTCCAGGCTGGAGAAGGCTCCAGGCAGACTTGGGAGCCTCTTCCAGTGCCTTCCCCTTCCCCTAAAGGGTTCCAAGGGAGCTGGAGAGGGATTTTGGACAGAGACATGGAGTGATAGGACAAGGGAGAATGGCTTTGAAGGTAAACTTAGATTAGGCATCAGGAAGAAATTCTTCACTCACAGATGCTTTCCCTCACAATCTCACAACACATACAGGTGCTGATGGGATGCCTGAGCTGGAGCAGAGGAATTCCTTCCTGAGGGACCAAGATCTCTCTCCTGTCTTCAGCAGGGGACACCACCAGCCCCAGATACTTCAGCAAAAAGTTCAGAAATCCCAAATAGGCAAGAACTGGAGTAATCCTATCTCCATGTCATGACTCATTTTGGACAATGAAAGGCAGGAATTGACTGCAGTGCTCCCACAGGAGGTTGGGAATCCCCCCCAGCAGGATACCCAGGGCTCTTACAAAGAGCAACAACCTTGGCATCTGCCTAAGTGACTGATTCCTGCTGTTGCACTGTGCTGCATTCTCAGCCTCATGGACCCTGCAGGGCCACTGGTTCAATTTCACAGCTTAATTCAATCCCAAATTATCAAATACATGCAATTAAATTACCTTGTGACATTTGAATCAGCAGGCTGCCCAAGCTGGATGAGGAGCAGACATGGATTCCCCTTCAGATGGTGCGCAGCAGCAGCCACTGCCTCCAGCAGCAGCCCCACGAGCCTTCCCTGCTGCTTTATTTTATATTTTATTTTATTTTAATTTATTTTACCAAGTCAGACAGGTGCACTCATTTCCTGGGCATTTCTGAACAATTCCCTGAAGGGCACCAGGGAACTGCAGCAGATTTGGTCTCGTGCCCATGCACCAACCCCATGCACCAACCCCATGCCAGCAGCTCTCAGCCCCAGCAGGAACCACGGCCAGTCCCCTTGGCCAGAAAATGCCCAGGTGGGGACACAGAATGGGAGAGGGGCCCCAAACTGGACCACAGCCCCAGATCCATCTCCTCAATATGAACACACTTTGCAGGGCTGCACCTGGAGCTCCTCACCTCCCCCAGGATCTGACATGTCCCGCACAGAATCACTGAGTCACAGTGACTGGGTCACAAGGGGACTTAAAGCTCTGCCCCCCTGATGTGGGCAGGGACACCTTCCCCTACCCCAGGGTGCCCCAAACCCCATCCAGCCTGGCCTTGAACACTTTCAGGGGCAGCCACAGCTTCTCTGAGCAACCTGTGCCAAGTCCTCACCACCTTCACAGAGAAGAATTTCATCCTGATATCTCACCTAAACCTGCTCTCTGTTTGAAGCCATTCCCCCTTGTCCTGTCACTCCATGTCTCTGTCCAAAGCTCCTCTCCAGCTCTCTTGGCACTCCCTTTAGGCACTGGCAGGTGCTCTGAGGTCTCCCCAGAGCCTCCTCTTCATCACAGTTAGGACTGTAATTTACCCTGATGCTGAGGGCAATGACCACATGTTCCAGCTGTCATTTCTGCTATTATTACACCAACTTGCCACTCCAATGCCTTGCTGAACAGCAGGCTTAATTGAGCTCATTCCTTCATTATTCAGAGAGTACCACTCTGCTGACAGGGTATCCCACAGACAAAATATATTAAGATCTGTCAGGGTTGTTCCTAATGGCACCAGATCATTATTCCCCTTGTGATTCTTCCTCTGTAGATGTTACTCAATGCTTCACTACAGGGCACTGTTGAAAAAAGATTCAGGACCCCAGTGTTACTGGGAAACACCAGATCCTGGTTTATATTCCATAAACAGTTACAGCTGTAAGGCAGAAAGCAGGGCCAACAGAACATCTTCAGGGCCAGAAACACATGAGACAAGTCCTCCTCACAATTCCATCAGCCTTTCTTTGTAATGAGGGAAGAGAAAAGCACATTCCTGACCCTGCCTTAGGGGCACAACACCATCTCAATTGGATGCTGCAGGAGCAATGCTGGGTGGGTGGGATCCCGACCTAGGGAAGGAAACCTGTCTACAATTCCATCATTTTTTCAATAGAACCATAACATTCAAAGCACTTTACAAAGCTGTGAATAGCAGCATGACAAGATGAGCAATGCCTTCTGCCCCAGTCATACCCATCTGCTGTGATGATCCAGGTACCTTTGGAAAGGAAGGTGCTGGGCTGGTAACAATTCTTCTTTTTCTCTTCTGATTATTGGAATAAGCAGCAGCATCGAGTTAAAAATAAGACCAAGCATTCTCCAGACCAGCAATTATTCTCTCGACTCGTACTTGTCTGTGCTCTTTCTCTCACTAATCACTGCAGCACTAAACAATGCCAGAGGAGTTTGAGATCCGAGGCCAATCTCAGCTCAGTAAATGACTAATAACACAAGTCGTTTACACACATTTAATTCAACATACCAGAAGCAATTTTCTCACTCTCTTTAGCATTTTATTTGCTTATAAATACAAGTCAATACCACAAGATGGCACTTTCTTACTTGCAACACACACTATTATAAACACTTACCCTCTTCAAATGTTCCCAGAATTTTACGACATGTAACTTCTCAGTGGTTCTGAAACATTTAAAAAAGCAAGACCTTCTACAAACTGCATTTGTGTTTGATGTGTATTAAATGAGGTCAGGTAATTAAATTCAAAAAAAGGAATTTATAAATATTTCAGATAAGAAAATTTAAATACAAAAGCAGAGTTTGTTTTAATTAAACTGAATAACAATTTAAACTGGCCATAATGTATCTACATGGTTTAATTTAATTTAAAATCCTTTTTAAACAATCAAATCCTCTAGCCATTCATCAAAACACCTATCTACTCAGCTCTTTAGAAAATATTCTTGGTTAAGAAACCACCTATGCTTTTTCATAACGATCCTTATTCTGTCCTGTAGGTGGAAATGAAGCAAAATCATATTCCAGACTAGAAAACAGGATAAGAAGGAAGAAACTTTAAAAAACTTGATAACTTCAGACACTTCAACTCATTCTTCCTTGCATTTCTCAAAATACATGATCTGGTTTTAAAGTCTTTGAACGAAATGTAAACACTAGGAAACTCATTGTTGAAGTATGTGAAGAATAAAGAACCCTGCACTAATATAGTGCATAATGATGCTGTGTCAAACTTGTCATTTACAGTAAATGTCACAATTTCCTTGGGATTGTCATGCCTTTTTTTTCAACTAATTCCTTTTGATGTCTGTAGATTCTCTCTTTCTTTTTTTGTTATTCCCATTGTTCAACAGGAAGGGATGTAGTTGCTGTTCTCTTCAGAAAAGTTTCACAAGTTCCAAGTTTTTTACTCCATTTTTTTTCAATAAAGAGATGGCAAAATTTTCAGCTTGCAATACTTCTGTTCTGCCCAGGGTATTATACATCAGGAGATTCCTCAAAAAACTGAGAAGTCGGAGAGTTCCAAAAAAGAAAGCAGTTAAGGCAGTCGATGTCTACATTTGGATTTCTTGTTTATGTTACATATCAATGTCTCCATCATAGGCCAGGGTTAGAGGCTTCTGCTGGGGTGGAGGGCTTTGATGCTGCTTCGTTTTTTTGCTGCAAGAAAAGCATTTCAGAAGACAAAATTACACACTGTAACAAGCTCAGAAACATCCTCAAGGCCCAAACTTCAACTTAAAAAATCAACTTTCCATAGTGGCTACTGAATGCTGTAACTGGGTGGCACCACAGGGCCTCTCTGGTGGTTTCCTGTGTGGGGTATGGACACACAGCCTGGCAGAAAGGGGCAGCCAGCTGTGCTCCCCATCTGCAGAGGAAATAAAGCACATTTGTCTCCCATCTCTTCTCACAGCTGACTAAACAAGGAACACCTCGCAGAAAAATTGGAACATGAGCTGTCTGGGACTGGGATATTCTCATTTTTCTTTGGCATGGTATTGAAGCAACAATAATTATTATTGAGAAATGCATTTCCTCAGCAGCCTCCAAGTGATGGAGAAGTGTGTAATGTTATTTAAAAAATCCTCTGTATCCTCTGCTGTGAAGCCACAGAGAGATGGAGCTACATGGCTTGGAAAATAAGGGAGCTGCAGCTCCTAAGCTGCTATTATTTGAGCTTTTAACCCAAGAGAGAGAATGAGAGAATGAGAGATAGAGTAAGAGAGGAAGGGAAGTGGAGGAAGAGAGGATGGAAGTGGGCAGTGATGCTGTCAGGCCATGGCTGCAACTCTCCAGTTGCCTGCCCTGACTGGACAGGGCTTGGGCCAGCTTGCACTGGGAATGTTTGTGAGTTCAGGCCAAATCCCTGGGAATTGCAGGACACCTGGACACTTCCCCCTTCTCCCTTTCTGTCCCCCCAGAGGCATCATTGCCATCCCAAGTACTCCAAGCAGGGAGGGCAAGGAGGGCTCTGTCAGGCCGGGCTCACCTCCCCTGGGCTGCAGGAGGGCACACAGCCCTCACCCCAGCAAAACCCCAGAGCCCAAAGGTGCAGACCTGGTACCTGTCCTTAACAATGGCTGGCAAGAGCAGCTTTAGACACAGGACATGTTCTCACTGGATGTATTCACTGCAAAAACCTATTTAGGGATTTTCTGAGCTGTAGCGAACAGCCAAGAAACCACAATTAACACCAAGAGACCCAATCTCCCATGAACTCCTAAGCCATCTCTGAATCCATTTATCTTCCTGGCATGCACAGCCCTGGCAGCAGCGAGCTCACAGGGTAATAATGCACTGCGGGAAAAATAATTTCTTTTGTTTATTTTAAACAACCATTTCATCAGATGCCTCCTACTTCTTTTATTGTGGGAGATAAAAATTCCGTAGCACCTTTTTCTCCCCCATTCATGATTTCATAGATCTCTATTGTATTCCCACATCAAACATCATTTTTCAACTGAATGTCCCTATTCTATTTAGTCCTTCCTTGAGCAGAAGCCAGCTCCTTGTTCCAATCACTCTCCTTGCTTTTCTTCAGTTTTACTTCATCTTTTTTTGAAGAATACAATAAAACCTCTTTCTAATCCCAGCAGAAGTCTGAATAAATATAAGGGCCTATTGATAACCAAAAATAATTCTTTCCCTGCATGGCCACCAAACTTCTTCACAGTAACAGCTGCTAACATTTACAGTTTGCAGAGTTTTAATTACTCTGAGGCAGGGGCCAAATGAAGGCACTCAGGTAGTCCAGCCTCCATCCTTTCCTGAAGGCTTGAGCATTAAATGCCTGCAATGCAGTGTTGTGGGGTATTTTGGATGGTTTAAATAAAAGCAAACTAGCTGTTCTTTAAGGACAGAATACCTGCCATACTCACCACATCAGGTAGGATGTAAAAATTAGGAAAATGATGATGAAGAACCCTCCAGCTGATACTCCATATACCCATATCTTCAGTTTACCATCTGTTGGGAGACAAGGAAAAAGGACAGAGGAAGAAGAGGAGACAATAAAAAGCTTTATTCTAAAATACACAAAGTTTTAAGAGATCAATTAAAGAGAAATTAGTAGCATCACTGATGGGGAACACAGCAGGGACTGGCTATAATTAATAAACCCCTCATTTTTGATAGGAAGATTTCTGAAAAAATCCCTTATTTTAAAGACAAAACTTTAATGGAAAGAGGCAGAGGCACAGGATAATTGGGGAAAATTCCCTCCAGAGCCCAGTGGCTGCTCTGGCAGAGGCAGTTCAATGCTGAGGTGACCCAGACAGACACAGGCAACACCTGATGTGTTTAGCTGAGGGCTGAGAAGGGATGGGATTGTTCTCTATAAATACCTGGGGGTCAGTTGGGGCAAACACCAGCAAGCACAATTGGAAAAGCTGCTTAGTACTGGGAAACACTTGGGCTACAAATGGGAATAAATTCAGCTTAGAATAAAAACAAGAACAGGCTTTGTAACAGTAAGAGGGATAAAGCTGGAAAGAGCTCTCTGGTTGGGGCACAGAGCAGCAGACAAAAGTGGCTTTAAGACAAGGCAAGGCTGAGGACTGGGCTCTTTGGGCTGCAGTGACCCAGGAGCCCTCCATGAACCCCTCCATGCACACATGGGCTCGAGTCTGTTCAAACATTCCCTTGTCTCAGAACACTCCACTTGGACAGCTCCTTAATTACAAGCTTTGCATTAATAATAACAGCAATTTTGGAAAGATCAATATTTCTGTTCCTGGCTCTGTTTCTGGCTGCACAGCTTTCCTTGCAGGGAGCAGGTTTGGTGCTTTGCCACAGCAGCAGTCTGAGCTGATTCACATCAGCAGAGCTGCAAATACACACTGCAGGCAGGAACAGGAACCTGAGCTGTGCCCACAGACACGGTTTGACAGAGGCCATTTCAAATCCAGTCAAGTGAGAGGGACAATCACTGAGCCTGGTTTTCATTTTATGTTTGAATGACAAATTTTTTCAAAGGGAAACACATTTAATCAGATCCCATTCTTTCTCATTTTTCTTCCAGACTTTGGGGAAAGGCTGAGTACCTCTCACAGATTTTTTCTGCTCCTCAAAACACTTGCAGGCTATCTCCCATGTGAGAAGAGCTCTGCTCATCAGGACTGGCCTGGTTTGTTTGAGTTCCTTTGATGAAGTCTAGGTATGAAATTTGTTGCCCTCTCACCTGGAGATGGCTAAGAAATACTTAGCAATCCTGCAAAGGGGCTGTCACAGCCCCATAAAGGCACCACAGCATGTCTGCTGTGAAGGCAGCTCTGCTCTCCATCCCCAGCAGAAAGGCACTGGACCATGTCATCTGACAATTTAAACAATGCTATTTAAATTGCCTCTCAAATTGAAGAAAAGTTTCTGTACCTGAACTCTGGCCTCTCAGAGTGCAGTTAAGAGAGAAAAAACACAGCCTGATTTGAAATCAGTTCTGTGCACTCCTGTAGAGCATTTACAGAAGAACAAAAACATCAGCCTCATTTAATCAAAATAAAATTAGTGTTCCAAACTGTAAATGGAAAGGGAAACCACAGATAAGCTGGAGAAGGCACAGGTACTTTGACTGACCAACACATTGTCAAGGACTGTGGTGCTGCAGGGTGTTAAATGCCATCCATGCAGGCAGCTCTCACCACAGACCTGCTTCCAACAGCAGAATGGGGAGGTAGCAGTGGTTTCCTGGCTCAGCCAGCAGTAACCACTGCAAGTCCCCAGGCTAGTGAGCCTGAGAGCCTCTTTGAGGGGAGCAATTACACTTTTTGTCAAAGGGGAGGGTTTTGAAGAGCACTAGCCTTGAGCTGGGGTCTGAGGAGCACACACAGATTGAAGAGCTAACTGCAGGATGCCACAGGGCTGGTGACACACTTAGCACACATGGGGCACCTTTATTCCCTTCCCATATATTGTTTCTATAAAATTTCTGTCATAAATTAGGCAACACCCTGTTCTGTAAAAGTGCCTCAGTCACTGTTTCTGTTGCAGACCTTGAGTGAGAGTTGGCTCACCAAGTGCTGCACTGAGGTAAAGCCCTCCAGAAGCTTTTAGTGCTGCAGACTCAAATGCTGATTTAAAAAGAGAGGACTGCAGCACCTACCTACACCTCCCTCCCTTTTTCTAACCCCATAAAGGTACCAGGCAAAGAGATGATACCCAAGTTAAGACAGTCTACAGAGAGGCAGGGGTGTTGACAAAAAGGCAATTAACCCCACACCTGGGACTCAAACTGCAGGTGAACTGTGTGGGTGAACTGGATGAAGGGCTTGATCGAAAAGCAGCCAACTTTAAAAGGCTTTGGACTGAGCTCTGTGAGCCCAGAGACTGTCAACACAAAGGTTAACCACTGTCTGCAAATCAAATATGTAAATGTAACATTCAAAGTGTGATCACATATATCAGACAGAATTATGGCTCCCTGAACCCCCTAACAGAACCTTTCTCTACATGTTTTCTGAAGTCTCGTGTTCATTAGGAACTAATTGCAAACAAATGCAATGTCAGGTACCTGAAGAGGGGGAGGAACTGCACTGCCAGTATTTTATAACACGAGGAGAACAGATGCATTTCAGTAAAACCTGATGTACCTGACACATTTGCTTCCCATTTTTGAAGTCATATTTGCATTTCAGAATTTGTTTTCAATGAATTCATCTTCAAAACAACAGTCAAAATATCTGGGAACCAGATATTAGAGCAATGGACCAGTCTGGGTACATGCAGTCTGTGGTTTCAGCTAGGAAGGATTTTGTGCTATGGATGTGAAAGATCCACCTGGGATGAGCTGCTTGGGCACAGCAGCTTGTTTGTCTTTGTGGGACACTTCTAATATTGTAACTTCGACCCTCAAGACTAAATTGTACACTTTCTACCCTGTTCTTCTCATATGTTTTTGAAATATGGCAAGAAACATCCAATGTTTTCTTTAATGAAATCTTGAACACTTTCTGCTCTGAAATTTCTGACGCACTAGTGATCAATATCTTTCCTAGGCCAAACATATTACTTCCAGAAACATAATCAGATAATAGTTCTAAACATCCCCCCAAATCACACATGAGCATACTTCTGCAAAATATTATTGCTTCATTTTGTCTTTGCTATCTCCCAACATAAGAGATTGTGATTCCTCTGTACAGGCACAAAGGCATGAAAGACAGCACACGAGCTGGAAACTGGGAGGTTGCTCTGCAGCTCCCAGACGCAATCTCTGATGCTATCATCTACAAAGCTTGTACCTTTCCTCTACAGAAACCTTCTAAAGACAATCTATTCCATTCATATTTAAGTTTTTCACCTGGATTAAAAGGTTGAATAGACCATCCTTTGAAAATGTCATGCATTTTGGAGTTGACAGGTTTATTTTTTCCGGCGATGGTCTTAACATCAGCTTTCTTATCTTCTAAACCTGGTACCTTCACGCAGTAATCCAGGAGCCCATTTGATCTCATTACTTCTGTGTATCCCCGCTCACAGCCGCAGACTCCTCTCTGGCAGATAAAAGGGAATTCAGCATTAAACCAAGCAGTGCCCTCTCACAGAACAGTGCACACTGCAGGGAAAGCTTGAACAAACTGCAAGGTATAACCTGCACGTGCAAATTCACCACCACCAAACCAAACCAGCCGGGAACTGGTACCTGCAAACCCGTTTCAGTTCAAAAAAGCACAAATATATTTGGGGAATTGGTTGAAAAAGAGTCAGTAATTATAGAGAAGTTCAACATATAAACATTTTCATCCTAACAGGCTTAACAACAGGAATCTGTGGCAAACTCCTCTTGCAAGTAACAATTTTCCCACTGACCCTGCTGGGCAATAGAACAGACAAACCAAAATCTATCCTCCTGCAGACCCAAACCCTCCTCACATGTTTCCACTCCAGTATTTCACAGGGCTATCTAAAATGAACCTTTCTTATGACCAAATATCCATTACCCTGGATCAGACTAAGCAGTTTCTTCAAGAGGTTTTTTAGAAGTCTGTGGCTTGCTAAATAGATACTCAGTTTTCTGTATTTCTATTTTAAAATGGATTTTTAAAATTGTTTTCCTTTGTTAATTGTCTTAGACCTATAATGCCTGTCTGAGGGTCTGATACTCTTGATCTGAACCGGTGATTGATGCTCCTTTATCTCCTCTTTTACAAAAGTTTTAAACAGTGCCTTTTCTAAAGAACAATACAACAGCACTCTATTAAAATTAAACTAAGAGGGTTAATTTTAAAATTAAAACCAAAACCCCTCCACTGAACAAACCCAAACTTGCCACACCACATCCTTTGTGCAGGTTCATGGTTTTCTTTCAGGATGAAATTCCCACAACATCCTCGAGGTGGTACCACGGACAAACTAAACTATTTTCCAAGTCCTGGAATGCAATCTAAGATGCAATCTGATTAGATCTTGCAGAGTTAACTTCCCAGCCCTGTTCTGCAGTGAGCAGTTACCTGAGTGCAGTAGGAGAAGGGTTTTCTGCACGGTGGGCTGCAGTGCCGGACCTCGGCAGGTTTTGTCCGAAGAGGGCACCCTCCTGCAAAAGAAAACACTGAGTGCCTTCACTGGCATGTTTCAAAATGTTTTTGTCTTAGATCACCACAGTATAAGAAGTGCTTGCCTGCTTATTTTATATAGTTAAATACTAGTGTATTAAGCACATTAACATAATATCTGTAGGCATCGCATTAATTAATTTGCCTTAACAAGGCAGGGAATTATTATCATACCCATCTTGTTAATGGAGAACAGAGATATACAGATTTAAGCAATTTGCCATTGGCCACATAGGAAGTTGGGGACAGAATCCAGAATTAGATGCAGATCTTCTGTGTCCTCATTAATGGCTTATCTACATAAAAAGACATAATCCACGTAACGCCCTTGCCCATCCTCACCTGGGAAAGCCTGTGCTTCTATAGGAATAAAAACATGTTAATAAGTTCTTAAATACTTGGCAATCTTTGCACATAAGACTTTTGTTATTATCCTAACTAGTCATTATAAATAGAACTAGACGTGAACATCTGTGTTTTCCTTTTCACTCTCTCCTCATTTACCCTGTGCATATTGAAAGAGATCCCATGGACATGCAGCCCTACTGCCTTTGTCAGTCTCACAGAGCTTCAAAGTTCTGACCATGAATTCCCCTTTTCATCCTTCACAGGCAGAATTTGTAGGTCACAGCAACAGCAGGAATCTCACAGTTTGAGTGATTTGAGACTCCTGTGTTTTGAAAAGGAGGTACAGAAGATGGGGTTTCTACCACGCGTGTGATGTTCTCTTCTGCTCTTCACAGCCATAGGAAGGTTGAACTGAGGGCTGTGCAAGCCAGCCCAGGCAGCCCTTTAGAATGTGTGCACTCATTTCTTCCCATGACCAGCCAGACTGTAAGGGCAATTAGCCCAAATACTCCTGTGCAATATGTGTGTGATGCTGAGCTGACAGCAAGGCTGGTGAGCTCCCACCCCCCTTCCCTACACACAAAAATCCAAACTGAAATTCTGGAAGAGCGAAGAAGGATGCCCAACTCCCTCTGAGCAACAGATGCAGAATCAGAAAAGCCTCTGTGGAGACATTTCACTCACAAGTGTGTGAGGCATGTGGGGACATACCTGTGACATTGATTCCATCTGAGCGCTGGCACCACACCGTGCGCACGTTGTCCCGCCAAGGGCTGGTCTGCCACAGGTAGTCGTAACACTTCCCTCCTGCAACACCAACACCAGTTACTCCTCACCTTGCAACCAGCCCAGGACAAACTCTTGGTGGGCAGGGAGCAGAGCTGTGGCCCAGCTACCTGAGCAGGGCCGTGTCTCCATCTCCTGTCCCGAGCAGCTCTCCCGGCTCTCTGCAGCCTGCACCATGAAGGCCCTGGATCGAGACTGGCGCCCGGTGGGCTCAAAGCTCCTGCCACTGATGCAGGTGAGCTCACAGGAGCTCCACTCTGACCACTCTGTCAGGTGGCAGTCGCCTGCACATTGAAACAAGAAATCACAGGTTTTCAAAAAGAATTAACCTTGAAAGGTAAGGATAAGGATAAGGCTAACCTAAGCATACAGCAGCTTTAATATCCCTAGGATGTCTCTCTGTAGTAAACAATATTTGGATTTTCTGCTTCATGGCGTATCTCATTTTCTCAAAAAACAAAGGAAGACTTTCTTAGATGGTCTAGAAACAGCAGACTGAGCATGTATCTGATCTGCTGAAGCACAGATTTATGCTACAAGGCCTGACAATACTCAGAACTACGGGAGCATGTCCACCTCAGACAGCTACCACAGGCAGAAAATTCACTATAACCTTCCAAAGCCTTTACCTGGGCAAGGCACAGAGCAGGGCAACTGCAGCACACTTTCTTTCGATGGTAGCTCACCACACAATGCATTTTCTACTGGTTTGGATGTAGCAGAAACTGATCCATCATGCACTACACACGTGAGGTTGCGGACCTGCAGTCCATCTCCACACTGTCCACCCTACGGGATGGTGAAAGGGAACAGAGGCACACATCAATGGCATTAGCAAATGACAGAAGAAACACAGTTGATTCTATATGAAAAGTCCTCAACAGTATCCCCAGTTGTGAGAAGACAGATGGAGATCTCCTCTGTACACCTCTCCACAGAAGCTTGGAGGCAGGGGCAGGGCCACACAGGAAAGTGTGTCATTATCAAAAGTGTGGAAGAGGATACATTCATAAAGGATTAATACCATCTTGGAGGTCTGCCCTTCATGCGTTTTACTCAAATTAATGAATTTACTGATTATTAATTAGTGCCAAATGAGATGAGCACAGACATTTTGGGCTTCTCTTAAGAAGCCAAGAGCAGGGCTTGCTCATAAGGAATAGACATTTCTTCTACCCTCCTTTGATGATACAGCCCAAGAAGAGCACTCACATGATTTAAACCCTGCAACAGCAAAAATCCTTACTGTACCGTGGGCTGTCTGTGTCATGTTCTAAAGGGAGTGACCAGATCTGGAGCAGAGATCACCAATTCACATCACACACTCTACCAAAACACCCAACCCATCAGCCATCACCTGTCAGCACTAAACCCCATTTGAACTAGAAAAAGGAGGCTCCATCTGGGCCACACCATGCTCGTCATCCCAGTCCTGAAATACCCTGGCATACACCAAACTACTGAAGAGAACATCCTTTAGTGGAAAATCAATATTCCTGGGCTAAAGTTATGATCAAGGGCTGAGGATGCTCTGAGAGATGAAGCACTGAGGCTATTTCTAGAGAGTGGAATTGTTTCATTCCCATCAGATGAAGAGCTGTGATGCTGTTGAGGTGCCTCATGCCTGCATGGTGCCTTATGAACGCGCGCCTGAAGCCTCGTGGAAACAGCGCTTTAGAAAAATTCAGTAAACAAAACTCAAGAAGAAGGAAGAAACATTGCCTTTATATAACCAAGGGAAATGCTCCTTTGGATTTCTTGGCAGTGGATTCTTTTAAAATAATGGACTTCATCTGCAGAACAGAATGGCTCCTACTGAGTGCATTCATCCAGCAGCAGGTTTGCTAGCAGGAATCTCAAGAACGCCTCTCCTGCACACACCTGGCAGCTTTTGCATTCTCTCCCTCCTTTCTGCTCCAGATCCACAATAAAAGGAAATAACTAGCTGGATTTAGAGCAGCTGCTAATCTAAAGCATCTTAAAGAAGTATTAGTGTAGATTTACTGTATGCAGCCAGATTCCAGGTTTTTAACACAGTGTTTCACTTTAGTCAGTGTGTAACTTACTGTTCTAAATTACTGTTTCACTGCAGAAACTTCTGTTGTGGTCTGAGATTAATGGTGTGTGAAAAACTCATGCAGCTGTCCACTGGGTTAGAGTGCTTAGAAATGGCTGGTGGGAACACAAGATGAAGGGAGAATCTTCTTGGGGGAGATGGGCACTAATCAAACTGCAGTATCTCCAGTCTGAAGTGACTCAAAGAATGACTAAATGACTGGAGAAGACAAGAAGAGTTTTCAAAAATATACTTTTTTACAGACAGTATATAATTATTTATATACATATCAATATATAAATAATAAGAATACTGAGAAATAAATAGGTCAAAACAGTAATTTTTTTCAATACAAGTTTCCAATATAAAAGGCCACAGGCAATACTCTCCATTTTTCTATCACACTATATTGGAGCTTCATTCATATTTTCCAATGTCTAGAATAAAAAAAAAAAACAACAAAACCCAAACCTATGAATTCTCAAAACAATCCAAAAGAGAAAGATTTGCTTTTTAACAGTGGCTCCCACTTGCTTTTTTTCTTTCAAGACCAGCAATGGGTTTTTTACAGTCAACTGAACACACGTAAAATGTCACCCTGTCACTCACAGTAGGAGATGCTTTTTGGTATATCTGAAAAGGTCTTAAGCAATGCAGGAGCACTGCATTGACTTCCTTATCATCTTCAAAATTATTCATGTCCCCAAAATTATACATTTGAAGATCTAATCAACAGGTGTGGAACCAGAGGAAGTTTGTTGGCACACTGAGGATGCAGGGAATAGCTGCTAATCAAAGGAGAACTGCCAAGGAAACCATCACATATTCAAAGCTCAGGGGATCAGTTCTTTGTTGTAAATGCTCTTCTCTGGAAGGACGATCCTCTGAGATTTGCCTAGGATGAGGATTTGCCTCGTGCATCATGATCTCCTTGCTGGAAATATGTGGGAATTTGACTTCTACAAGGGATTCCTGCCATTTGTCTGCAAAAACTTCTATGCTGACCCTACTGAGAACACAGAACCCATGCTGGGCTTCCTAAAAACAGGATGTGTGTGCCCTTCCACCAGCACCTGCATGGAGCCTCCACCTCTCACCCTGATGGGAAAATGAGGAGAAGGTTTACACCTCCTGTGCTGGACAGTCAGGAATCTCTGGAGTTCAGTAACACACTAATGTAAGGCAGCATCCCCACGAGCCCTCTCTCCCATCACATCTGATGCTTCCCACACAGAACACCCTAACAAGACAGGAGGTAACAGCCCTAATGAGATGCTTCACCTAGATGTGCCTTGAATAAAAGTTTTCCCTTTTTGCCTTTTACTGGGGTTCATGTGTTCACAATTATTTTAGGTAAAGAGTTGATAGGGCAATGCTTTCACAGCATTGATGAGCATTTAATCAGGTAAAAGTCTCTCTAATGAGGGAGTGTTGTGTGATCACATTTAAGGGAGGGCTTTTAAAACCATGAGAAAAGAAAGGTTCTGAGTCTTTTTAGGAATGTCAGCCAGCTCGTGTTTGATAATGCCTGGCTATTCTACTTATATTCCCTTAATGGAAAAAATAATGAACAGTGTCAGACACTGCTAATTTTTTTCCTTTTTGAGCTAATCAGAGTAAACCACTTCAGCTCTAGAAGGAAACATATTGATGTCCTGTAACTCTTTAAAATTGGATGTACTGACCAGTTCCTAAGTTCTGCACCCTTCTGAATGCAGGGGAAATGCCCCATGCTGCCACAGGTGTGCCTGGGATGTGTGCAATTACACACTGACTTCCATACTGTGACAATCAGCAACACAGAACACTTAGCAGACTCTATTCCTAACCACAAAGACATCTCTAATTATTCACATGAAGTCAATTTAGCATAAAATAGTCCTCCTACAACTAGGAATTGCAGTCTCAGTTATAATACAAGGAAAAAAATATTTTAGCCTTATAATTAATTGTCCCATTTCTATTATTACAGGAAGACACTTTCACACCATGCATTATGGCTTTACCATAGGATGCTTTACCTTATTTCACAAAGTATCCTTGAAAACAGGAATTCTGAAAGCTTTCTTTAGAGCACAGGCTTAAGCTTCTTTTCGGGTAAAGCACAGGAATAAATCACCCTGTATTTATGAACTACATTTAATTCCTAAGCACCTCATTAAAGAGAAGTGAACATGAATAGAATGGCTTCTCTCCAAAACAAAGCAAAGGGGAGAGAAACTGCTCTGTGGTAATTGAAGGAGAGAAGCAGGCTCTAACTCACTGAATGCAGGGATGGTATCTGGGTTACAGAACACTGTGATTATTCGCTCCGAGCTGGAATTTAGCTGGGTTTGGGATGGGCACAATTTAATCTGCACAATGTGTTATTTATCTGGAATAAGCCACAGCCTTAATTCAGCTTCCCTACTAATTTTTTTATCAGCTGTGTTAGCTCCTATGGTTGGAAGTCTCTTCCCTGATGCTTAACAGAATCTGCTTATGTTAGCTAGACAAAATATCAGCTGATGCTATAATTTTGTTCTATTTATGTTATACATATGTTTTATACATTTTATACATGCTGAGTACAGCACATATAAGGACCACATTCACATCAGTAGTTGCAATGAACTGTTGATTAGAGAAAATATAAATATACTTCTGTTTCTCTGATCTTGGACTGTCACAATCCAGATTTCATTTGTGAAAACCTAAGAAAATTCTGAGTATTTATTGTGCCACTCACATATTCACTTCACATCCCTCCACCACTGTGAGAAACCACGTGGGTATTCAAGGCACTGGCAGAGCAGAAATCACAAGGGATGTGTGCCTTTATATGCATTATTGGCTTCAATCTCCTACACAATATAATGTGGAGAAGCAGCCACAGATCTGGCACAGGTTCTGTCCCCTGGGACCAGACAGGGCTCTATTCCACCACACTTCTGCCTCCATCTCACCAAAGCCAGATTTAAGCAGGCTGATAAACCTCACTGTGAAAGATTCACCTCTGCTTAAACTGGGTTACCAACTAATATGTTTTAATATTGGAAATGTGATCTAACAGATAAGGAGAGAAGAAAAAGCATGAAGGGGAAGAAAAAGTCAATTCAAGCTTGATGGAAGTCATTGCCAGTGGAAAAATGATGACCCCAGTGCTGAGCAAAGGTGGCAGGCATAGGGACAGCACATGGGAACTGAATCCAGACATTTTTAGATCATTAAAAAGATAGCCAGGGTAAGGAGAAAGTCGAAACCAGCCCTTCACACAATAACACACACTATTGTACTGGAGACCTGTGGGGGAAGACCTGCTGTACACTCCTTCAAAAAAAAAGGAAATAAAAAAAGATAAAAAAAGGCTAAGCTGTCTTGATATCTAGTGCATCTATTTTCTTGTTAGAGATATTTTATGTAATTAAATTACAGGTCACCATGACTATGCCCAGTCAAACACATTCAATCCATAAATCCCCTACAGTAACTCCATGAGCTCACAGTACTTCAACCCATATCACCTCTCATGAATGGCTGCTGATGGTTGGAAGTTGAGGGGCAGGGGTTCACCACTCCTGAACTTTCCCCTCTTCCCTGCAGACCTCCACCAGCCACAGACACACCTCGAGCCCACGACCAGCAATTAATCTCAATTAATGTAGTGGCGGATGATGGATTTTGCCGTTGACCCCGGGCAGGGGGAAGCTCTGGAGAAATTCCTACCTGGACCGTGCAGGGAGACCAGGGCCCCAGCTGCCAGCTGTAGCAGGGCTTCACTGGGCAGCTCCTGTGCTGGGTGAGCTGCTCCGGGCAGGGCCTGCCCTCGCCCGCCGCCCGCAGCACCACGGAGCGCCCACGCACCATCTGGCCTAGGACAGACAGCACACAGCCAGCAGACACACAGCCAGGGAGAGAGGAAGGAGGAAAAAAAAACACATTTTGTAATTTATCAGCATTCCTGGTTCATTTCCCAGCGCTAAAATCTGTTAAAAAAGCAATTAATTGGGAAGACTGTTTGGATAATAGGGATGTGATTGCTAAGTCTAAGAAATGCAGTCGCTGATATTTTCAAGCACACTTTTTAAACATGGTTTTGTATGTTTTCCAAATATAGTATTTGTTTATGCAACACATTTAAATACTTGACTAGATCCTGATTATTAAATATGACAGGAAAATAATTCCTATGGCAGCAGCATTTCTACCATTACACATTCAATATGTTTTCAGAGATTTTTAACAAATGAAATTTTCTTTTTATGAGCAATTATGTGGACCTAATTTGAAAACTGCAAACACTATAGTGGCTATTACCGTCCATAACCACTTCTACCATTTCCATTAAAAAACCTATTTATTATTGGTGAAAACTTCTTCAGCCACTGAATGGAAAAAGCAATTATGGTACTACTTTTGAACTAATAAAACTGAATATATTCATTAAACTTACAGCAATTCCATTTCTGCCTCCTTTGCTGTCCATTTATG
The DNA here is from genome assembly GCA_024362935.1 of Setophaga petechia. NCBI lineage: Eukaryota > Metazoa > Chordata > Aves > Passeriformes > Parulidae > Setophaga > Setophaga petechia. The sequence goes on from JANCRA010000005.1 coordinate 5,841,788, forward strand.
TCCAGGAATGTTTTCACTCAAAATGTTTCAATTAGAATTCCATCTCCAATTAAAAAGAAAGTGGAAAAGAAAAAGCCCTTATGCAGTGGGATGCAGAAGATTGCGCTGGGGATAAAATTTCTGCCCCGTCTTTCAATACATGTGGATTTGAGTTAAAAACTGAAAGGTCTGGGCAGTAAGGGCAGACAAATACAACAAGGCAGAGGCGAGTGGTAATTGCTAAGCCAGTGCAAAGGAAGAGATAAGGTGTTGTGGTGGAGCTCTCCCTTTTGGATCACCGCCCTTCAGCTGCTTCTGTGAGCAGAGGAGAGTCTGGAGGGGGAGCAAACACCCTGCAAAACAGGGAGGCTGCAATACCCAGCCAGATCCTTCTCCCAGCTATTTATGCACATGATTTTTAATTAAGGACACTGCAGGTGTAAGGCACATTTCTGATATCTGTCATCATGACTATCCATGGAGCAAAACATTTTAGCAAATAAAAATTAAAAGCAGACACACCTGAAAAAGGCACTGATGGATAACTTAGCAAGCTCTCTTACCTTTATTCCCTTGCTCTGACCCACTGAATTTTGGTTTTAAACCCATTAAAACCAATTTTAAGACTTCTTCCTTTTCCAGTTTTAATCCCCCAGACCTGGGGAGTTTGTAACAGAAATGGTGATAAAAGCTGTTACTCACATGACTGTGCATTCAGCCATCACAGAATCAGATATATTAGGACGTGGAAAAAATCCTACCAGCTGACAGGAAAGGAGGAAGGAAAGGAAAAAAGAAAAGAGAAGGACGAGGAGAAGGATGGGAGAGGAGAGGACAGGAAGAGCAGAAAAAGAAAAGGGGAGGGGAAAAGGGAAAAAAAGGGGAAAGGGAAGGGGAAGGGAAAGGGGAAGGGGAAGGGGAAGGGAAAGGGGAAGGGAAAGGGGAAGGGAAAGGGGAAGGGAAAGGGGAAGGGAAAGGGGAAGGGAAAGGGGAAGGGAAAGGGGAAGGGAAAGGGAAAGGGGAAGGGGAAGCTCCTGTTGTTCCCTGGGAGATCAGAGCAAGGGAAGAGGAATCTGCCAGCCTGCTGCTGGATAAACCCCACAACAGCTCTCCCCAGCCTAACTGGGCAAAATTAGCTGTTCCCTCCTCTTCAGGCAGAGATCAGATTTGCCAAATTAGTTTTATTGCTGAATGCTGAGTGTTGGGTAGCAATGGAAAAGGCTCTTTGGGGAACAGTGGGAAGCCTGTGGCTGCAGGGCTCTGGGGCACCCTGCCAGGCACCAGCTCCCTGCATGGAGCTAAGGAAAAGGAGGTCTGCTAAGGTTAAAAGATCCAATTTCATTAGGAGGGACTTGAAAGCCTGAAGCATTCATCAAGCTATTTTAATTAACTAAATAATTTCCTTTCGTACACTCTGTTTAACATGTATCTAGCAATATGTAAATGGGAAGATCATTGAACAGAAAGAGGAATTAGCAACTTTTCTTTCCATTTTGGTTTCCTACAATTGGTTATCCAAACTGCTCAAACTCACTACAGTCCCAGTGGTCAGGCTTGACTCAGTCTATCACTTTCTTTTAACACTGTGAATGAATAACTGAGGAAAGAAATTTCATTGAAACCTTTCTTTGCACAATGATTGCAGTGAGTTCCTTAAGGCTGTATTTTTTTTTACTCCAAAAACATTATCTAGGTGCTCGATTACCACTCAAGTAGCAGAAAACCTCCATTTTTTATTTTTAAATGCCTTATCTTTTGCTGCCTATTCAGAACAGAATCTCACTGCATCTGAAATTAATTTGTTTCCATTACAAACTCTAGAAGAGTTGAAGCAATCCTAGTTATTTCTTTAATTTTCCTTTAACTTTTGCTCTAATTTTTGAATGAATTGGCCACATTTCTGTTTCCTCTGCTCTGCAATGTTATGTGATACAAAAGTGTGCTGAAATTGAAAATAAACATTTCTTCATATCCTCAAATTAGTTTTGAAAGGGAAAAAACAAAAGAGGGCAGTCTTGCTAATGCTGGTCACTTAAAATTCTGTTTTGTGTCAGCAGCAAGAATTGCATCTCAGGAATATGGGATTATATTTTCAAATCTGAAGAGTAGGATTTTTTTTACTCCCAAAAAATTCTTTCCGTTACTTGCACTTTATCCCCACAAAGTGATGTGTCACAGCTGAAACCAAGAAGATTCAAATTCCTGCTACATTTCATCCCAGTCCCAATGACCAACACGTTGTAAGCAGTTCAGTGAGTTTGAGCAGAGCACATAAAACACAGGTCTATCAAGGAACCACAAGACCAGAGCAGGGATCAAGTTACTGAAATAAGCCTTGGAGGTCAGATTAGGTCCAGTCACAAGCAAGTGGGGCAGGTGATAAGTAGGGCTCTTCATCACCTTCCCACTGCCAGGCCTCCAGCAGCACTGGGGCATCCCCAGCAACATCTCCCACGGCCAGACTGGAGCTTGCCAAGTTTGAGTAGCAGGGGAGAAAGCATCACAAGGAGTTCTTCTTCAGAAGGTAACACCAAAAATATTTTCCCAAATTGGTGATGATCCAGGGAAGAATACAACAAGGAATTTTTTCTGTTGTGTGCATCCTTGTGCTCCTTCACTTCAATCCCACAGGTCACTCTGGTGTTGGGATTCACATCTCTGCAACCTGCCATGGTCCCTGGGGGTCTGAGGACTGAGTAAGGAGTAGCAACATGGTAAATCCTGTAATTTATCAGATAAAGTCAGCTTTGTAAGTGGCAAAGCACAGCTGTAGGTGGTTTTATGGTTTAGCAGTCCTGTTGGAGACCTTGAGAGAAGCCATGTGGGATTGGAAAATGTTCATATAGAAAAATTCAGCATCCTCATGTATTCATTTGCCTTAACAAAGGAAATTTAATTTGCTGGGGATCATCCTTACCAAACATCTTTCCAGTAATTTTGGTTCAGGGCAGGGAAGCATCATCCATTAAAGCAGTTCCATACATCTTTTCATAGCTGTACAGCAACTGACATAAGGAACCTTGTATATAACCCAGAGTCAGCCTAAAGCCCTATCCAGCATCCTGAGCAGATGCTGCCCAGAACTACAGCTGCAACAGGCAAACATCAGTTACACATCTCCACAGGCTCAGCACAGGCAGGGAAGAGAGACCTGCTTTATTCATCATCATTCATAAAAATCAATATATTAGCCTTTGGCTGCTGTGCAAGTGTGTTAGATGCCAGCACCACATGCACAGCAGCATCACTTCATGTTTAAATGCATTATTTCATAAAACAACACCCGAGTGTTACCTCACTTTAAGGTACCACCCATTAAAATATATCACATCAAACTGTTACTGGAAAAAACCAGAATAAAAATGTTAGCAACAATCCTTGAGTAAAAAACCAAGTGAAAACACACATCCAGCAACACTAAATTTTGACCTGAATTATATTTAAATTATGTTTCTCTTTGAAGTCCTTTATGATGCTTCTGCACACTCTCCAAAAAAAGCCAGAAATGCAAAATATTGTTGTGAGCTGACCCAGCAATGCTGCATTCCACTTGCTGTGAGTTATTTCTGCACCTAAGCCCTGCATTTTAGCTGTACCAAACACTGGGCAATTACTAGCAAAGAGAAGCAGTTATGAGTGTTTACTAGAGCCAATTCCCACAGCTCATTTGTTGTCATCCTTTGTTTTTTCCTATCTAATTTGAGGCTCCATTCTACTCCCACGAATGCCCTGGAGAAACCCAGGGTGACTTCAAAGGTGTCCCAGTCCATGACCCTTCTGGCTGGAAACCCTGCTGTGTTCCTCTGAGTGCACAAGTGAAATCTTCTCTGTTATTGTTATCATCCAGGAGTATTTACAACCCACTGGCACTCAGTGAAGCAGCTGGAGTGACACTGTCTGTGCTGTTGGAACCACACAAGGGCCACTGCCACAGGATTGGTGCCATGGTCACTGCACCAGGGATGTTTGGTCCAGAGTAGCTCCACACTCCTGAGTTGATACAGCAAAAGTCAGATCAGGATTGAGGCTGCAGGAAAATAAAACGTGCTCTGAATAACCTGCATGCAGAGCACTCCCATTTCACTGATGCTCCTGCTTTGGCATGAGGTTCAGAAGATTCTTGGGTCCCTGCAAAGTTGTTCAAGTGGTAGAGAAGGACCAAGCAAAACTTGGCTTCTTCATGACATGGTTTGTAGGACAGTTTTCCTGGCTGCTTAGCTGCTGTAGGCTCACAGAGGAGCATCTCCAGGTTTTAAATCCAAGTTAAACAACAGCAGCAGTACAGTGGCCTGTACAATACAGCTCTCACCAGCACTATGGCAGGGTTATGATCTTTGAGGATCAGGGATGACCCCTAAACCAGGCTGAGCTTGGGCTTGACTGTGTGGTCCAAGCAGCCTCAATGAGGTTTGGCACCCAAAGCCTCAAGGACACCCACTGGAAAGTCTCTTTCAGCAAGGCACAAATGTTTCCAGCTTTCCTCTGATTTAGGACATGAAGTAACTCCTTGTACTCATTGGCAGCTCTTTAACCAGTCTTTGGCATTTCCACAAGCATTTCAGGATCAGGGGCAAAATACAAGCATCTTCACTCCAGTACCTCCTTTATATGCAATAAAGGAGCTTAGGATGAAAAAACCTTCAGGTACTATATAGGGTGAGCTGCTCCCTGAGCATGCTAAAAGCCAGAAAAATATTCCAACCTGCTTTTGCACTGTACTCTGTTTAACTTAGTAAGTGATAGAACACTCAAAAAATTAAATTAAGTTTATTCAGCAACACAAGCATTAACAATCCAAAATGGATTTTAAAGGAAAAAAAAAATTGGAATTAATAGTACTCCCAGTGTGTTGTTGTTAAAACACTGTCCATGAATTATTCATTTCTGTTAAGAAAGCACTACTTCACAAACGGGCTAAAAGCTCAGCAAAGAAAGAACAGCACTAATCCAAATATTAAGCTTTTTCTGTAACATGCTTTGATCTCTGGAATCATCTGAAGGAATCATTTTATGGAAGTTAAGAGCTTTTTTCTTTTTGACCTTAAGTGAATTTGATTCAAATATACATTATGGCTTTTGAATCTTAAAGACCATTAGCTGTACATCAAATGCACATCAGAGGCCTGGGAAATAAAATCCCAAGCTTATTGAGAATAAAACCTTCAATGCATTTCCTCATGTCAATACTCAAAGGGTATTTTAAATCACATAAGTTAAAAAAGGTCTTAATCCTTTCACTTTTTGTATGCTGGGGAGCACTACTGGCTATAGAAAGTCTTGCTGAAGGTACTGGGGTCATCTAAGTGTTAAGGGACCTGTGGATGCAAGATGGAGATAGAGGCATACACTAAATGATGAAAAATAGTCTTTGTGTGTTTTCCTTAATAGGATACAATTATGTTCCTAAAAATTACTTCACCAGAGTATTTTTATTTACTTATTAATCTCTTCAGAATCTTTTAACACTCCAAAGCTCTTTGCTAGCTTTACATACTGCCCATCTCTGGGGTTAACAGTTTCTGTGACTGAATTCTGAGAGTTTGAATTAATTAATAAATAATCCTCCAGACATCTGACTACTTTTTCCCTAAGTTGCATTTTTCACTTTAGAGTACTTTGAAAATAGCCTGCTGTGCTCTGAACACCCACCACCTCAGGACCCGAGAGTGTCCAAAACCTCCTCTGAAGGATTCGGGTGTGGCTCGAGGCTCTCCCTGAGCTCTGCACCCCTACTCAGGGATTGCCTGAGCCCACCTGGGCCTGTGGGTGCAGGGTGTGCTGCCTTGCTGGGCTGTGGGGGGCAGGAGGGCAGGCAGGGACTCACCGCCGGCGCCACACGTGTGGGAGCACTGCGACCAGGCTGACCACGGGGAGAGCTGGCAGTCCACGGCACACCCCACCACACACCGGCTGCTCGTGGGCACGGGCTTCTCCAGGTGCAGCTGTGACAGGGAAACACAGGCATCAGCTTCCCCAGGCCCCAGCCACCTCCTCCCACAGCAGGCACCCAAGCAAGAGCTGGCAGCAACTCTGCGGGGCACCAGCAGAACACCAGTGGTGTTTATGAGGAGCTTTCCCAAGGGTGCAATGGGGGATTGTGGTTTCAGCGCTGAAGAGTTTCACATCTAAGCATCCCTCAGGGTTTGAGTCTCATTCCAAAAGGACAACCCTAGATTTCCAACAGCAGGACACAATCCCCTCCCTGGTCCCCAGCTTTGGGTTGGTAGCCATGCTCAGTGTGCTGGAGTCAAAGAGTGACACCACCCACAGACACCCCTCTGTTTCCCAAAGCCCCCAGCTGGGCGCTCCCAGCACCATACAAAACCTTTCCACCATTTATGGGGAATGTCTTAGCACAGATCAGGAGGTTCCCATCCATCTGGAATCCCAGGGTGTGTCCCAGGCTGCTCACCCTCTGGCACAGCTGCATGCTGACCGTGGCCCCGTCGCTGCGCCGGCAGCTCAGGAGGCGGCGGCGCTCGCCGTGGCCGCAGGTGGCATTGGCACCCAGCTGGCACCCGCTCCAGCCTGCAGACACAAAGCAAAGGGTGCACTGCTGCAGCTCAGCTTTACAGCCAACACAGAGTCATACAACCACAGAATGGCTTGGAAGGGACCCTAAAGATTGTGTAGCTCCAATCCCCTGCTGTGGCAGGGACATCTGCCCCTAGACCAGGTAGCTCAAAGCCCCATCCAGGCTGGCTCTGAAGCCCTGAACATGGGTATTCCCCTCACCCACAGCAGCACCTCCCCATGTCAGGGCATCCCACAGCCAAGAACAACCCCCCATACAAAAGAAAGTTGTTCTCAGAGCCAGGCAAGCCTCAGAGGAGACAGGTTCTCTCCGCAGTCCCATACCGCATCCTGTGATGACACCGCTACATCAGAGTGCACATGCTGAACACTGATAAAGGCTATCAGCTCAATCCACTTGGCACAGGTACAAGGCTCTGTTGTCTGAAGTAAAATTCCACTTTGATAAAGCAGCTGGGGAAGTTTCTGAAGGGGAACTCTGGTTTAACCTGTTTTTGTCTCCAGGCAAAGCTATCCATTATTTAAAACTAAACTCTAATAGTCATGAAATAAAAGCAGTATTTCTAGGGGAAGGAAATTAATATCTTATTACATGTCTGAAATTATGTTGGTTGGAATACAACTAAACTGAAATAAGCTTTAAAATACCATTTAAAATAAACAAAAAGCATAACAGAAGCCACTAAAATTTCCATACACCACCAATAAATAAGAAGGATGAGAAGAAAACCTATTTCTTTGTGTCTTCCACCCCTGATAAACATGAACACATAAATGTTCTGCATTTCTGAATTGTGATGATAAAAAAGGCATCATTCTGCTGCCTGTGTTTCTAGGGCTTTTATTACAAACAGTCTGAGTTTATATTCATATATTTTATCTTGCTTTGTTCTCCCTTCCCACCAGCTCCCCAACCCCTCTTAGATCTCTCCTCTGTATGCCTTTCTCATTTATTTCAGTTGGTCAAAACAAAAGGAATTTTTCAGTTTTGTTTTGTTCATTTGTTTGCAACAGAACCAATTGCTTCTAAGGTCCTAAATAATGCATTTTGCTCTGAATATCCTATGCCCACCCATATAACTCATGTTGCATTCAAAGCAGATTTCTGTTGGTATTTTTGGCTTCACCAGAACCACACAGATGACACTCTTTTAATTGGAATTTTGTAATTAATTATGTTGATAACCCACTGAAAATCCCATTTAGCATGCTTTATTTCCAATGTACTCGCAACAACTACTTAAATACAGAAATTGTGCATTTGTCCACTAATGTGTGAAAATGTAGGCATGTAATTAACTTTATTGAGACCAACAATGTCAAGGCTTTAACCAACACCACAAGAAACATAACTAAAAGCACATACTAAGGGTATATTGAAAATTTGGACCTACCTGTTAGGTTGTACTGGTATTGGAAGCAGTTTTGATTAAGAATGCATGGCTTCATTTGTGAAACTTCAGGGCAGGGCTTTGAACTGACAGGAGACCTCAGCACTTGTCGGGTTCGGGTTTGCATAATATTGGGGTCACACACCTGGACAGAGAAGGGATGGACAGTACACAGACCCCAGTAAATCACACAGACCTCACTGACCCCAAAAAAACACACAGACACCACAGACCAGGGCTGTTCACACACATCCACGGCCACATGGAGGCAGGATGCAATCCCACTCCTGTTCTAACTATACTTAAAAGCACATGAAAGAAAAGAAATGTGGTTCAAAGTTAAGAATCCAAACTCATCCTTTATCCACCCAGATTTGGCTATTTTAGCCCTGCTACACTATATTTTCCATGTTTTTTGGTAAGAATCTTTGGGGACATTGGGATAAAGACTGCCCCACTTTGCTGTGCACTGCTTTGCACCTCCTTCCAAGACTTCCAGTAAAATTCCACAGTACTGAATAACAGGACAGGATTTTTGTCAGAATTAATGCATTTTTAAGTAGTATCTGATGTTAAAGCAAAGCACTCATTTCAAAGAAGGACATTTGTAATTGCGTATCAGTTATGATGCTGACAAGACGAGGTGACTTTTCAGAGTATGTGATACCAAATACTGATGTCCAGCTGCTTATAAACCAGGATTTGCTTGTTTACATTTTCACAGGAATATTAACCAACTGAGGCAGGTTTTCATTTCTATTTGTGCATCACAGGCATGAAAACTGTTTGTTTTTAGCAGCCCTTGATCCTCACTCTCATAGCACTGCAGCATAGAGCTGTTTTCCCACAATCCAGTAACAGAAATAGGTGAGTGGAGATGGTCACGGCAAACCTAATGGAAATAAATCCCTTATTAAAAGTATTCACAACCATTTATTGAACAAGATGACCCATTTAATTCCTAACAGTTTCTCATTAGGATTGCTCAGGAACAGCAAAGAAAACAAAACAAAAAACCCCAAAACAATGCATGTAGAACCACATTTTCATGAATGCTTGGGGATTTAAAACATGATTTTGCCATGAAGTACTATAATTACAAAAAATAACTAACAGTTTAAAACCACGGGCTTATTACCATGCAACAAACAGCCTGCAAACACTGAACACTGCACGGGTGGAAGTGTGGATAATCTGTATTGTGAATATTAAAGGGAAATGTAACGGCCTTGCAGCATAAATCTGGATCTCAGGCTGCTGTAAACTGGATTAGCTGCACAGATGACAGCAAAACTGAACAGAATAAATATCAGAACAAATGGGAAAAAAAGTCTGGTCTGGTCTTAAAATACGTTGTCAGGGCCTGTTTCCTTATGTTTACACTACATGAAGGAAAATCCATTACATTTTTGTTGCTGACACACACCTTGTCAAATCATTTTAAATGGTAATCTTATTTGAATACCCTTGGTCAGCTAAAATACCCAATTGTTTCTAATTATCTGAAAATTAAACCTATGCTAAGTGTTTACCAATAGTTTACTGCCTTTTTCACAACTAATCTGATTGTTCATTCTCACAACTAACACTAATAACTTAAATGATTTGCCAATAAAGCAAAATGACTAAGGAAAAAAAAAATCAAAGCATGTATCTCAGCAGCTACTCCTAATTAATGTTTCTCTGAATTATGTTACCAAGGGGGGAAAAAAAAAATCAATGGATGCTGTGACAGAAGCTGTCTGTGCCAGCTCAGAAAGACCAGCTTTTGCTCCCTTTAAAATAAGAACCTGCAGACAGAAAATATGCCTCATTTGTAGTTAAGTAAATTCTTTTAATAAAACAGTATTTTCCCCCTGTCTAGCACAGCCCCCATTGTGCTCCATTATAGGACATTGCTGCAGCCCAGTGCTGTCACAGAGCCCCACAGCTTTCCTGGCTGGCAGGACCATTTTCCCTCTCAGATTTCCTCCTGTTAGGCAGCAGACCAGTCTAACAGGTCAAAATCTATCTGGTGTTTGCCAGGATCCAAACAAACAAGTGGTTTACTGATGCTCTGAAGCCAGAATTCTCACTGTGCTGATGAGCCATGGGGCTCAGAAGCCAGAGCTGATGCAATAAGCCCCCCACTTTTACTAGTTTTGAATAATAAGGAATCTCTGTAGGAAAAGCATTCATTTAATCAAGCTGAGGACATGGAAAACATGCAAAAATTCAAAGTTGGCAAACTGTAACTAATATCCTGTAATATTATTTGTTGAATTTCTCTTAACGTCAATTGAGAAGTCAATTTAGTTTTATAATTGATTTTCTGCCCTTGCTCTTTCAAGTTAACCATGTAAAAAACTGAGCCAAATATATATGGAACTGAGTAAGCAGCAGGAGGGAATGACTTGCAAAGGAAAAGATGAAAGCTGGAATTTTCAAAGGAGCAAGAGGGAGCTGAGTATCCAGCTACCCTGAAATCTCAATGGGCTTGGGTGCTCAGTTCCTGCAGGACCCCTCCAAAAACCCAGGCTGGAAAAAAAAAATCAAATATTTACGGCACAGCAAAGGTTGGGGAATGGATTGGCAGACTTGATGTCACCAGGAGATGTAAACAGTGAAGTAAAGAAGAGGGATTGTTGCCAGTGGAGAGATGCTGAGGGTACTAACAAGCAATGCCAAGGGGCATGTCTAGTCCTGAATGTGGATCTTAGAAAATACTGAGAGTAAAACCAATCACCATCAATGGCAAATCACAGGCTTAGGAGGCAGGACAGAAATGGCAGCCATCCATTTAGAGAAAAGGCAGCAAAAGAAAGAACTATTTCTTGAGTACCTAAAGTAGGAAATTACCATGGGATTAAGATTTAAGCAGGATAACAGGTGGATTCTGAATAGCCTCACAAATGAAGAAAATGACAAAACTAATTTCACTGCACAAGTAATGTTCCATGCAAACCAGTGAAGGTACCATTCAGGTACATGGATCAAGGCTGGGTCTGCCCAAGGGATCCAAGTTTCTAATCACAAGCACGTATGAACCTACAGTTTCTGGGGTTTTAAATAAATAAAGCCCACTGTGATTCAGCAATGTTTTACTGAGTATCCTCATTTACAACTCCTCGCTTCCTGCTGAGTGGATGCTACACTTCCCAAGACATTTATTTTACTTTCTACTGCTCTATTAGTAACTAGTGCTTTCACTGATGACAGATGAAGCTTTAAAAATTATTTTTTACATTAAGTCAGTCATTACCCTTCTGCAAGGCTACTGCAACTGGTTTGTACACAGCATCAGCCAACATTTCCACAGTGGAAGCATAAGGAAAGGCAGGTGCCAACAACAGATGTGTTCAGGAGTGGGAGTTTGACTTGTATTCCTGAGATCATCTCTTTATGCTCATGATACTTACTTTATGCCTGTGGTTATAAATCCCTTAACTGGTTTCCATAGTTGGGAGAATTTGGAATGTAACCATGGGATAGAAATGGGTGTAACAGCAAATGTTTCCTTTTCTGGGAAACTGAAACCCACTTCTGACACCACCCAGACTAGGAATAAAGATCTATGGATCAAGGAAGCACAATGATTATGGATGCCCACTGGCCATAAGTAACAGGAGAGGAAACAAGTCCTAAGCAAAGGAGGCAGCTGTGGTTCACAGAGGTGGAAGGTCAGAGGCCTGGAGACCTCTATGTACCTTCAAGATGAGGTGCAAATCAGTTTGGCTGATAAATTTTTCAGACTATGTTGCTTGTTCAGATTCTTTGTTGATGACTGTAAGCAATGGGGTTGATAATTCTGCTATATGCATCATTTGGAACTGGTAACAGGAACAGAATTAATTTTTTGATGAAAATAATAATGGGGTGCCACCTCAGGGGGCACATCCATAGCCTACAGCAGTAGGATGTGACACACAGACAGTAGGTTTCTTTATGGGTATAACTGTACTGTTCCAGCCTACTTTATAGTATTAAACCTCACCATTTCCATTATTCTTTTCCATATAGTATGAAAAAGTTGAGCTAGAGCCACAGATCCACAGGTGAGATTATATAAACCACTACAGAAACAAAATATGCTGAAGCAATGAGAGGTCCATAAAATGTTAAGGCAGGAATAAATCAAGGTTTTTCTCAAAGGACCGTTTAGAAATTATAACAGCCACCTTAATTCTATGGGAAAATTTCTGGCACTATTGACTACTGCATTTTAAAATATTTCTTTTAGCCAAAGCTATTTTTTTTACCATGATCACTTGTCACTATTTAAAGCTAACATAAAAAGTGAGGGACAAAAACATACACAAAGGATGAACCCAGCCTTTGCTTCAGACAATCACAGAACTGACAAAGCACAGGAAGTTTGTTCTGGAAGAGAAGGGTATAAAATAAAATAAAGCTGCAAGGTTATGAAACTAAGTTCCAGTCTAAGAGCTGTTAACATATCACACAGTAATATATACTATTAGACCCTCTTTGGGATGGAATTTAAGAGCTGTTCATTGATCCAGGCTTTCATATGCATCATAATTGTACAGCACAGAGGCTGTAACCCATTACAGGGCCCTTTAAGCTGTTTAATTTATCAAGCAGCTTGTATAATGCATCCTGCACTATAAATAGCTGGCTGCATTATTCTTAACTGGCTATTCATAAGCAAACATACAACCTTAAAATAAGGTAAATGCAAAGGCGGCAACCGTATTTGACTATTTTTAACAGAGCAATGAACCATTACATTGTTCATGCCAGTGTGGATGTTTTGTAACAATTTAACAAGCCATTTACAATAACACGAGCAGTCTTTTGAAATGAAAATACATTTGCATAAATTTTCTTTTTCAGATGCATCCATGTTCTGAAACCTTGCCTGCCTCTACACAGAATCGTTACTTAAATCACTTTAAAAAAGTGATTGTTAACAAAGATTAATAAAAATAAAACAATGAATATAAAAAATGCAGCAATTACCCACTTTTTTTGACAAAGACATACAAAAACATCCAAGTCACAGGTATGCAAAAGGAGCAGGGCATGTTCTTCCAAAAAAGCCTTGACCAGCATAATCCTCATGCTTGATTTGAATAAATTATTTCTTGGGCTAGAAAGACAGCTCTGTGCAAGCCTCACTCTTCAGTTCAGCCTTCACACTGCAGCTCCTCTGCCAACCTTACGTGCCAAACCCAGAAAGGTTGGGGAGTTTCCTCTGGAGATATCCAAAAGTTGCTTGAGGACACAATTCTGAGGAATGTGTTCTGGGAATCCTGCTTGAAAAGGAAGGACCAGATGACTTCCAGTGGTCCCTTCCAACCTTGCCTGCTCTGTGTTCAGGCATCAGTTGTGATGGAGACTTTCGTAATCCACACAGTGACTCCCAGAGTCTACAGGAGTCCACAATTTCCCTTCCAGTTGGCATTTCCAAACTGCAACAACTCCAGCTTGCATCGACAAGGAAAGTCACTGCAGAGCTGGGAGCTCTGTGTATGGCTTGGTGACACTTTTAATCCGGTCACTTGTGGGTGTCCCACTCCCCCAGTGGATTCCAGGGAATAATAACTCAATTGCCGCGAGTCCCGAGCGCGGCACATCGCCATCGATCCGTGAGGAAAACGCTCGCTGAAATGGAGACAGCTGCTCTCACTCACCACACACACAGCCTCCTATAATTAACTAATTTCAGACCTCTTGGAATTAGCTGTTAGAAATGCCAACAGCTGAGGCAAGCAAGGAGGCCACTCCAATCCACACCGGGGGCTGCGACAGCTATCCGCCGACAGAGAGCTAACGAAATAGATTTGAGGTAATTATTTCAGGGACTTGTAGCACCACTCGCATATTAACTCTTTTTAAGAATGCTTTGATGAATTCAATTGAAGTCAATTAATTACATTTCCAAGTCAGATGAATACAAAGTCGAGACGCCACAGGAAGTGTGTGCTATTCCATCACTGAATATGTAACAGAGATGACAGGATTTCAGTTCCCAGATTGTTTAGCTGGGTCTTTGAGCAATCAAGTGATGATGTCTGACTGAACAGGCTATTGTCCCTGGAACAAATATGAAATCTCTTAAGCAAAATGCAAGTCAACCTAATTTCCTTGTGCGTTTTTGTTGGTTTTTCTTTTCCTTGTTATTTTTGGCTTTTTTGTTGTTGTTTTTAACTAGCAAGCTTCAAACTGTTATGTTAAATGACTTTAAAGCTTGATATTTAAGTCACTTGGATGTTACTTAGTGACAAAGAACAAAACATTATAAGCCAGAAAATAGTCTTCAACCACAGGGAAAACCATTTTGAAAGGTTTTAATCTCTCAATAGAAAAAGTGAGAATAATAGGGAAGATTTAATTCAGTTACTATGCAATTCTTGGATCCAGAAGAGACACAAAACCTCAAAGCAACCTTGAGGCATTGTATTTCTGACAGCTTCATTTCTGACCATTAGATGAAACATTAAAATTTACCTTTGTGTTGCAGTGTTAAATAGCACCATAATCAAGATGCAAAATACATAATTCAGTTGAAAAACACACTTAGAAGAATTGTGGGAGCATCTGAAATTATAAAAGACCACAAAAGCGTTTAAAAGCAAAAGGGAAATGCAGCCAAAAAAGGTAGAACAAATACAATGTTTTAGCAGAAAAAAGTATTGAAGAAAATACTTTCCATTGACAAAGCAGTCGCCACCTTTATGACTCATTGATTTCAACACGATCCAAGATCATTTACCATCCTGAAAGTGGAAAACTCACATGGGAAGAATATTGCTACAAGATAAAACCAAGTAATACCCTAGAAAGTATCCAGAGTACAATGACATATTGACAAAGGTACAACGGATAATCTAAAAGGCCTTTTTATATTCAGCTGATAAGAGTTAGTTATTCTGCTATCAGGATGAATTTATTATCAACACTGTAAAACATGAGCAGAACACCAAAGCGACTGGAAAAGAATTCTCACCTGACCAAAATCTTAGGTAAATATCTCAAATCAAAAAGCTCCTCAGGCAAAGATGAGGCTGAAATTGTGATCGTTCATTTTTTATAAACTAGAATTTGTCAAGTTTCCTAAATCCTCTTTATCTCCAGCAAGCCAAACATGACCAGAGCTACAGGAAGACTTCCTGGAATGGTCTTTGGCAGCTGCCTCATGAGTGCTATGACTAAAAGAGTGCCAACTATTGTGGTATGAAATGTAAATGTGCTTGAAACAGAGCAGCCAGGATGCACAGTTTTGTTTTTTCATTACAATACAATGTGATCTTCCAAATTTTCATTATAATATGATGTGATCTTCCAAATTTTTTGAAATTTTTGAGTCCCTCAACTCATAGTTGTCCTAATTGATCACCTTTCCTGGTGGCTCAGGAGATGGGAAGTTCATTAATCACCCTGGTGCTGGCAGTGCCTCACTCCAGCCACCACGATTCCCTCAATCCCTGCCCCACACCCACCAAAGACACCCCAGAGCCACAGCACAGCCATTCTGCACTGACAGCAAGCCCAGCACTCGCCTTGGAGATGTGGAGCATGTGCAGCCTGAGAGGGACTGTGCTGTGTGGTTCTCTCTCAAAACCCACCACAAACAGCCAGAGTAGCTGTAAAAGGGAGACAGCACTGCAGTAAACTCATCAAAAGGAGGGTTTTATTTGCCCATAAAACTTCAAGCTGTTTATTTTCTTGTATCTGGACAGAACTATGGGAACACATGCTCCATCAGCACACAGTCATCTCAGTTTCACAACAAAGCATTGCAGAACAGCTTGTGAAAACATATTGTTCAGTTAATTGCATTGGCATGCAGATGCCCTCACATTTATGAATTAACATCCACCATGGCAAAGGGATGTACAAGGAGACACAGGGACTGTGGCGTGTGGCCCTGTGCCTGCCAAGAGATGTGCTGCCTGATGGAGTGCAGCCCACAAGCTCCGGGCTTCCCTTTCCTGCTTCTGTGGGCTATGGAGGCTCCACTGTTGCCAAAAAAAGGGAGCCTTCAGGCAAAAAGCCTGCGTGTCTTAAGGATATGAGGGTGTTTAAAGCTTCAAGCAGTCCTTCATAACCAACTGACTGCCACCAAGGCACCTGAGAGACCCCCAAGGGCCTCAGAGATATCTGCATCAGTTCACTGCATATGAAAATGAAGAAAATCCATGCCTGGAAAAGTCAATGGCAAAGAAACAGCCCAACCACAGTGGGACTCTGAAAGGTATCCAAGCATTTGTATGGGTTGCAAGAGTGTTACACTTCATCAAAGCCATGCTGCTCAGGAGGAGGTGAACGCAGGAAATGAAACACAAGATTTTATTTGACATGTTCTTACCGAGTATATTGATACGCTACACAAAATATTATGGAAGGAAATTACCTGTGTCAGCACTGGTATAAATACCTGTCCAATAACCACTCAACTTTTGGTAATGGCCCTGTTAACATGGGGGCAATGAATATGTGTTTGTCACTTAAATACATCAAGCAAGTCTATTAAAAAACCCCTCTGAGATTAAACCTGGCACCTATTTCAACACTGATCAAGGAGAAACAATAGATCTGAAGTCACGTTGTTTGAGCCCAGAGGCTTTTCATAACACAGAATTTGCAACTTCTTTCCATCTTGCACACTTAGGAAAACACAGAGCACTTTGCAGTGGCTTGAATTCCCTACATAATTCACAAAGTTTTGAGTATTTCATGACACGACAAATTGTTCAGGCACCTTGCTGTCATACCTTTCTGCTGCTGTTGCCTCAAATCTTCCCCAAAGTGCTTGAGGAGGAGGAAACACTGGACAGAAATAGTGTGTGTTGGGAGGAGAGAGCTGTCATTCCTTGAGGACTAGGACCTGTCCAGAGGAGTGTCACCCCCAGGGTTAACAAGCAGGTTGTTATGGCAGTCATGCACCACAGACAGAGGTCTCCCCTGCAAACACTTCCTAAGGCATTCAGCAGCTGGAACACTGTCCCTTCACCCACTCTCCCACAGCACACCAAGGGGAAGGATGTGTTGAATCAACTGTCACAGTAATAACTACGTGTTTCACTAACCAACTTTCTATAGCTCTGTCTCTGTAGAGACATAAATATCTCCAGATTCAACCATGCTGGCAGGACCCATTAAGCCTGACATCCCTCAGAAAATAATTTACTTTCCTAGAAAATAACTAGGCCATGAAATAGTTGAAGGAGAAGTGAAGACTGCTGCGTGAGGAATGCTGCCAGGGACACGGGCAGGAGAGCCTACCTGTGGACACGGGCTCCACTGTCCCCAGTCAGACACTGCACACTCACTGGGACAGTACAAGGTACACTTCTGCACTGCCTCTGGGACCTCAGCCTGACTGCACAGAGCGTTGGGCACAGTCTCCACTCCGTGGTCCTCAGCAGTGCTCACACACCTACACAGAAAGCACACATTTTAATTAGAGTATCACAGGCACGATGGGTATCAACAAGTTTTCTCAATTCCATACAGGACATAGACATGACAACAGCTACAAGCAGCATGGCTGGTCAAAAAGTAAAATTAATATGTGAATGCAAATGGAAATCAGCTATGTGCACAACATGCTTTTGTTACTTCATACAGAGGGATTTTAACTTTGATCGGCTGACAAAGGAGCAAACAGAAAGTGACAACCAGCAAGAACAAATCTTAGTGCTCCTGCTAGTAACATCTGAACATTTGGAAATAACTCAGCATTTCCCCATGCCTGAGGAATGAATATTCAGTAATAATGAATGCCACTCTGGTACATGCAGTGCTATTACTTGGGGAAAATGTTAGCAAATCAAAATATGGAGGCTTTGCACCTCAGGGAGCTTTATGTATACATGGCATTTAGGTTGAAGAATACTAATTTAAATATCATGCCGTGTTCCTGAAAAACCAAGGCTGCATCTCTGAATTGCTTTTCCTGTAAACCATGGCACATAAACACACGTTTCTTTTCATTTGCAATACACTGGACTCAGCAACACACTCACTGTCAGATGGCCAGATATTGCAGCTTTATGCAAGAACATACCAGCTCTTTTTGATGTGGAATACCTGAGCTTTTGTCTTCACGCACCTGACTTCCCTCGTTTGTATTCCTTCTCCACAGTGGAGGGAATTTTGTTCGCTGCTGATTTTGCATGGAGACCATGGTCCTACTTCCCAGGAATACTGATTGCACTCACTATAGCATGGGACTGCCTCGTGTACCTGACAGGAGAAAGAACCAAACTCTTCAGCTGAACTGTCCAGGTTAGCAAGTCTGCAGAACAAACCCACAAAAAAGCACACTGAAAAGGATCCTGGCTTACACTCCCAATGCTAGGGCTGCTCTAATGGCTTTAAGTTCATTTATTTATTATCGACTTGCCAAGGATTTTTAAGTATATAATGAACAGCAGTATGCATGCAGCATCTTCGGAAGCAGGATAAATAACAGCTATTTCCTGCAGCCAGAAGAGGAACTCCATTACAATTTCATTTGCTCTGCCTGCTCTCAGGATAATCTATCACATGTCATTCACCAAGATCGTATGTACCACATCCTTTTGTATTTCAGCAGGTACAAACTTAAAATCAGCACTCATTTACCTTTGCTTCTAATGCATTCTTATAAGCCATTTACCATAAAAGAATGAAATTTCATGCCTCCTACAAATTTCATTTTTATACACAAAAATAGTAAACGCTTTTTTGCCTGCAACTGACTTATCTCTAACATATCTCCTAATCAAACACGACAGCGTGTTCACCCGAACTATGGTATCTACATAGGGAGAAAAATACAGCCAAAAGCTTGATAAAAGGTGCCAGATATTCAGGTTGTTAAAAGCAGCACAATGAGATATAGCACTTCAGCAGATTTTTAGGTTTAAATAAATGAATGCATCAACAGTTCTATTACAGTGATGAATAAAAGTTATTTATTTTGAATCTGGTTTGTCTGCAGAAGCTGATTTGAAGATACAGTATTCCCTGTTGCTTTGCATGAAGCATAATGTGCTACCCTGGAAAAATACAACACACCTAAAATTTCTTCCTCCACATACCAAAACCTCCTCAGCCTTGCTGCTGTGAAGCCATTTCATTCTCACCTGTAGAATAACTATAAATCAATAGCCTGCCTCCCAATAACCCCCAAAAAGATTCAGACACATGTTTAATAATTTACAGCTTCATTTTAAAATAGCAGATTACGACTAGACATGTTGTGGCCACGAGAAAAAAGAAATCCTCTTTGTAACCTTTTGGAGACAAGAAAATTGAGATACCAGTCTGAAAACAAAACTGGTGTCCCATCAGAAAATCACCTTCATTTCAAATGGAAGGAAGACAACTTGAAAAGGAAAACTCCTTTAAAACAAAAAACGTCCAAAACTAATTTTAACTGTAGGTCTGTTTGTATGTTGTGAACAGGTTTAGTAGAGAAGAAAGAATAACAGATGATGAAAAGTGGAAAATATATAAAGGTGAAAACACAGGAAAGACAGAAATCAAAGTCTGAACTGGTGAGGCAAGGACAATATGAACGAGTAAGAGAATCACATTTCACACAGAGGAGGGGAAAAGGAAGGGAACAAAAGGGGCAAAGGCAGTCATACCACTGGCACATTATTATTAAGCACATACTATTAAGCATATTATTAAGCACAAATTACAAACCTGGATGTGGCTTTGAGCAACCTGAACTAGCAGAAGGTGTCCCTGCCCATGATGGGGGAGCTGCAAAGGAGATGATCTTTAAGGTCCATTTGAGCTGAAGCCACTCTCTGGTCCTACATGGACTGTGCACCAAGGCACTGGCACTTGGCCCAGCTCCAGAGTGTACAGGTGTCTGTGCATTGTACAAAGTGCACTCAGAGCTGAGCTTCCCACACTGAGCAAGCAGCACCACAAGCAGTGCTAATTAGCAGAGCAGCCAGGCTCGTTATCATTAACTGGAGTACACGGGAGCACAGAACAGCAGCACTCACCAAGCCTGGGCTCAGCACCAGCCAGCAGGGAGCCCAGGGATGCTGGGCTCAGCTGAAGCCACCATCCTGCCCCACCAGCCTGTCACCTCCAGTGACTCCTGCAGCCACATCCCAGCACGTGCCAGGGACAACAGCAATCCCTCTTAAGACACTGCAAAGCCTTTGTGTTCCCCACAGACATCCATCCAGGAGATGGATGTAGAGTCAGAGAGTATTTATTAGTTTCCCTGCTCCACAGGGGGAAGGAAAAACTACAGCCTGCCTATGCTGCCTGATAAAACACCCTGTCATCCACAGGAGACGGTTAGTGAGGGAAACAGGCGCTTGAGGCATCATCAGTTTTTTCCTCATCACAGGGGGAATGAGCAAAGAGCCAAGCTTGGACAAAACTGGCTGCCAGGGGCCAGCCCAGTGAGAAGGTGCCTCACAGGGCAGTGTGTCAAGGATGGTAAAACTTAATAAGTTCTATTAAGAGCTGGGTGGTCTGTTCCTGCTTTTAGACTTCTGGAGAGGAGGCTGAGGTTGGGAGCAGGCAGGAAGTGCTGCCTCTCCCTCCCAGCCTCCACAGGCACAGTAGGGCAGCGAGGGCAGTCCAGCACAAACAGCAGCTTTGGGGATTTAAGATTCTTTTCCTTGCTCTATTAAATAACCCTTTCACCATTGTGAACCTGCAGATTCTCAGCACTGCCTCAGCACTCACCCTACTGCCTGAAGCCAGGGTGAGGCGAAGAATCTGGGAATCCCATCTCATCACCTTAGTGACCTCTGATTGCTCCACCTTAACATCTGTTAAACCTCAGACCTCTCCTAAGCAGCAAAGCCCACCTGTGGACAGCAGCAAAGGCCTAACATCAGGCATTTACCATAAATGTGTTTTAGTGGTCAAAACCTCCTGTGGCATGTACGTGCTGTAGTAACCGTGTAGGAAAACCAGACAAGAGTTGGGCAGGCAAGGGATGCCACATGAACTAAAATCAATCTGAGGAATCCTGTGAGCCAAAACATAAATCCCATAGGCACTGACACAAATACACAAAATGTGAAGTAATACTTCAAATGTGCTCTTTGAAGAGCAGGGAGGATCACAATAACAAAGCCATTAATAGAGCACTTCTAGCCTGCTGACTGATTGTGTCAAACCCGTTCGATTACCTGTGAAGTGCCATCAGCTCTCTTCCTCCTCCAACAGACAGACAGACAGACATGCCACTTTGTACTGGAGGAGGGAGGGGACACAGCACTGGCTGCTTGTCCCTGGGGTACCTCAGATCCCCAGTGATCTGCTGCTGACCTGTGCAGTATTTCCTCTTTGGTCAGGATCCCCAGCTTCCACTCACCACCGAAAACCTGAATTATAGCTGTCACAAATAACCTGTTTTCCTAAGTTATTGTGCTGACACCACAGCACACTGTTGCTGTGAACAAGCTCTCCCCTCTGCCCTGCATCAATGGTGAGCAATGCCATCTCTGACAGCACCTCTGCGACACTGGGGAGATGTAAATAACCATCTGCATCACTGGGAGGGACAGATTTCTTCAGAACAAGTTACAACAGGCACCCGTGGATGCCATTAAGCTCTTAAGTGGGAGTCTCAAGGAGATGCAAGATTTCCATGGGTGGAACTCAGTGGGAATGAGTTCAGGAAGCTGTGAATACAATTTGTAACTCCATCTTTGCATTTAAAAACCACAGTGATGTGGCATGTGGTTCTTTCCTCCACAGGAGAATGCTTTCCTCCCATTTTCTTTCCTGGCTTGCCATAATTTGTTTTCAATCACCTCCAATTCCTCCTTTTTGTTTATTTATTTTTTTTTTAATTTGGAAAAAAACTACAGCAAACCTTGAAGACTTCAATTTCTGTTTTTGCTAGGAGCTGCACTACTTAAGGAGGTCAAACAAACATGCTCTTGATTTTTCATTTTCAAAGAGTTTTGACTAAGCATTGCTGTTCTGTGGGTCCCACAAAACAGAGGGCCCTAGGTTCACTTCTCACCTCCTGGCTCCATGGGAACAGCCCTGTTCTGACCCTGAGCAGAGGTTGGGATGGGATGTGGTGTCCTCACTCCTCACCAACCCAGGGACCCAAAGCACCCAACCCTGGAGGGCGTTGGGATGTGCTCCCACAGATCCCTGGCTGTTACAGAGTGCCTCCAACCTTCAAATTACACATGGTCTCCTGGCCCCCATAAAGTTTGCCATCCACTAACTCTGCTGCAGATACAGAAGTCCCTTGTAAAGCTGTGACATTTCTCTTCCCAAGCACAAAGACAACAGCTCCTTTGAAAATAATCTGCTTAATGCTCACCCTTCTCCAAGCTTATGCAAACCTGCTATGACAGTGCATTCACAAACCCCTTCACACTGAGCCCCTGTATGGAACTGCAGTGCCACAATCCATGTCCTGAAGGACAAAAATAAAATGAATTCCATGCAATAGGCACAGGAACCCGTTGTTCTGCATGGAGAGACAAAGATGCTGGAAGCTGCAGACACTTGACCTGTGAGGAGCTGCAGAGATCAGCACCCGGGGAACCAGCCTGGCTTCATCCCTCACTGCCTCAAGAAATAAACACAGTCTTCTGGCATTTTAGCAAATTAACTGCTTTCCTCAGTTTTTATTCATATTTACCTGCTGGGTTTTGGGCTCAATGAACCAAGGGCTGTAATGATGCCTGCCTGAAGCCAAGGGGAGTTTTGCTGCTGTCTTTGACTGGATCACTGTATCCCTCTTTGTAGTCAGAATTAACCTGGAACACTGCTCTAACACCTGAGTCCCAAAATCAAGTTAATGGGCACAGTTCTCAATAAATTAAAGGGAAGAAGGACAAAAGCTACCTTTTAAGAGACAGACTGCTAAAGCTTACCCTAATAAAACAACCCAGTTCCCATTCACTCCAACGCAAATCCTGAGCTCTTGTTAATGCATTATTGATGTGGACAGTTACTTCAACAAGATATACAATTATTAATCTATTTATTTTCTCTTTTAATAGCTGATACTTGCATTTTAATGAAAAATCCAAATATCTAACCACCCAAGAGCTTTGGTGTGATTTATATTGTTCTCTAACTTACTTATTTACATGTAGGCTTGCAAAGGACTGATAGAAATAGATGCACTTGCTCAAATGATGTTATTCATTAAAAGAAACTCATACCTATACTTCAGGTAGCCTGTCTGATGAGCAGCTGCAGAATAAACTAGAATGAGGTTCAACACTTCTGAAAATCATAGTGACTTCATATTTCAGTGAACATCAAGATTTATTGTCCCTCAAGGTAAATATTGACTCTGGTTTTCCCTCAGTCGATATTTTAGCTTTCATGACAGTAAATCTTGGTGTTCACTCCAACTAAGTCAATATCTGCTTATTATATTAGAACAACCAAACTGATCACTGTAGCAGTTGCCTGAGACCCTGAGGACTACCTCTGTGCTATTCATTTCTAATACAAATGGGCTAAATTCACTGCTAACATAAGTTCATTTCACATGGCTGCCCTTACATGAAGGTTACATTAGACCTAATACATTGAAACAGTCAGAACCAAAGAAATAACAACCCATTTTCAAACTGTGGAGACCACCATGAGTAACAGTAAAGGTAGAGAAGATATCACATAGCACAGAGAGCTTGCTCTGGTTTGCAAAGACACTTGCTGGTAAAGGCTAAAACCACTGCTACGACACTGGACAGTGATTTGCCCACTTGTAACAGTTTTTGCTTAACCACTTGTATGTTCTCTGCATATCCAGGCTGCAAGAAGAGGCAGCAGTGGGATGTTCTCCTCCTCTTAGAGATTATGGCCACCAGCTGGTGACACCTGGGCCACAGCCAGCACTTCTCTTGTCACCAGCCTGACACAAATGGATTTACACTATGGTGGGAAATACACCTGAAAAATGTCCATTCATTGTAATAATCTACAAATTTGACTTCTATGTTGACTCCATATATTGAAAAGATGTCCATATATTAACTGAATAACTTTTATAATGTTCCAATGCTGCTTTCACATTCTGTTTAATAGCAACCAGATAATTTCTAACAATGAATTTCTTTTATTTAGTTCCTTAAAACTGAATTAGAAATTGAGTACTTGCTTTGTTAATTACTTAACTGCGTGTTTGATTTGGCAGATCTAAGCATGCACTTAAAAGCTTTACTGAATTAACTGCATATCTGAAGGACCAGCATTGCACATTAACAAACACTACATCACAGAAATTATCTCATTAAGATTTCAACATTAAATAGTTCTCTTTAAAATAAAATTGATTTTATTTCATGCTGGTTTATATATTGATCACAATTGCCAGAAATATGCTAACCACTCACCAGTATTAAACCTGGTTGAACAGTTAATTTTCAAGCAAATTAGATTTTGCAAAGCAGCAGCTTCACTGATGAATATTTGTCTTTAGGTCTTTGGATGCTGCAGAAAATAGTCACCAAAACTAAAAAAAAAAATTGCTCAAAATGACTTTGAGCACAAAAGTTTGAACAGATCTGTGGTAAGACTTCTAAATTATCAGAATTCCTGAATTTTGTATGCCTCTAGCAGATCCCTGCACAAATACTTGTGAAACAAATTCAGCAGTTTTAGTTTTTATTTACACCCAAATCAAAGGAGTTTGTGTTTCTTACTTCCTTTGTGATGTAGAGAAAAGAAAATCAATTAGAGCTTTGCTGAGGTTCTGAAAAGCCTTCACTGGTGTTGAACCAAAAAAACTGAAACTGCCTGTATCCAGTATCCAGCAAAAGGATGAGATCTGTTTTTTTCTAAATTCAGAGCCAGGGCAGCAATTCCAACAGCACAGACACAGAGTTGCTCCAGTTCCCAGGATCTGCCCTGTGGGCAGAATGGAAACCCCTGCACAAACAGACCCCTCACCCTTACTCCACTACTTCAAAAACTGCTGAAAAATTATTTTCTCTGAAAAGAGTGAAAACACTTATCAAGCCTCTGAAGTTTCCCCTGCTCTTGATTATCTATTTATAGGCCAATCCTCAAAACTGCTCAACTTTAATCCTAATTTACACATGAGACAACTGAGGATGAAGAGTTGAGTGATTTACCAGAGGGTGGCAAGGAAGCCCTCGGGGAGTGGGGGACTCAGTCTGGAAATGCCCAGTTTCTTGCACTAACTGGATCATATCTCAGCTTAAAATCAGATCCTGGAAAGTTCAGATAAAGACATTTCAGGATGAAGCCATCAAAAAAAGCAGCACTGTAAAATTCTGGCTGCAAAATGAGGAAAAGAGGAGAAATTAGGAAAGCAGCAGAGTATGCTTGCTATAAAGACATCTGGATGCTGCATTTTCCCTCACCATGGCCTTTAGATCTTTTTACTGCATCTATTTTTTTGCTGGACTTTACAAAATGCTCCTAGTAAATCCCTTACTTTCTTCTAATGGATAATTAAATATTCCAAGTCAGACACTGATTTATTTCAAATTCTTAAGTGCAATGAGTGGAAAATGCCTTGTTTAGAAAGTTAATTGAGGCGAGCTCTGTCGAACCCCAGTCATTACATCTCACTCTGATAGAACTACCATGTTGCTCAGCAAGGCTTATTAATTCATATTTACAAGTGGTAAGTGGTTTTATTTGCTGTGAGATTGGTGCAGGCACTAGAAACACCAAGTGGCAACAGGGTAAAGCATGAGTGCTTTTTCTCAGAGATTAAAATACCAAATTGGCATCATTCAACATGAGTAAATCAGGAAAAAACATGCAGCTCCTGGCCCCAAACCTGCCTGTCTGGTTTTATTCATGGTTTTGCTGTCTGTACAACCTCTGAGGAGCAGGACATAGCACAAAGTATAACCCTGCACATATTGAGTATTTATTTCTACCTGAAATACTCAGGCAAGACAATTTAGTCCCAGAGTTTTCAAAAAAATTTGAGGAGCTAAAGTGGGAAGGGGGGGTTATGAGAATACAGTCACAAAGGGCCAGTTCCTGTGCCTCTGCTTTTTATTTTACATTTTAATTATGTTTCATTCCTACCAAGAAAATACTAAATCCAGGTAAGATACTAACAAATGCCATCTTACAATGATGTCAGATACAGGGGTTTAAGACAAGGCAGAAACTCATTAGTGAGAGTTTCAGTGCATTTTTTCAGATTTCAGAACTCGTAGGTGCCGCTGCCTCCCTGTCACAAAGCCAGACAAGCATAGAAAATTTAAGTAGATAGAAATGAATCAATATACCTTGTTTCTGAAACAGCACATTTTGCTACAGCTGAAGTTTCAGGGGTAACAAACAAATGTGGCACCTCTCTGGATGAATCTGTAATGTTATAATAATGTTGGATCCAGTTTTAAAGAGAGGAAGAGAAAAAAAAGCTGATTGATGAAGAAAACATCGAAGCCCTTTTTTACTAGATGAGAACAACAAGATGAAGACAGATTGCAACACCAACCTGAGCCTTTGTAGATGTCCATGTTAGCAGGGCATGACAAGCAGAAAGGAAAGAAAATTATATATGCATTAGTTTGGTTGCTGCATGATAATATCGCAAAAAAAAAAAAAGGCAAAAAAAGGCAAAAAAATCTGCTTAAAATAAAATTGCCACTATGTAATGTTGCATTCAATGCTTTGATTACTCCGTCTTAAAAAAAAAAAAAAAAAAATTTACCTCAAGCAGAAATCAAGCATTTCTTTGTGAGTGAATGAAAAGCTCTACTATGCTGAAGAATAAAGCAGAGTTCATTCAGCTCCATCCAGCAATCCTCAGGAGCTCATCACTGTGTCTTACAATCAAAGTTTAGGATAATAAAAAAAATTTTTGAAAATCTAAGAAAATCTACGATCCTGAAATCTGGTGAGACACCTCACAATTATGGACTATCAGTCATAAGGGGCCAGAAAGGCTTTCAGGTATTTAGATATTAATTGGGTGGCTCTGTCATTAGTGAAGCCTGCAGCAGCCATGTCCCTCTCCTCTCCTCTGACTGAAACACCCAAGAATTCCCCACAGAGCAGTGGCAGGAGCCACCCCAGCCTGGGGACACGGGGCTCTGGAGCCTGTCACCACCCCAGCCTGGGGACACGGGGCTCTGGAGCCTGTCACCACCACCCCAGCCTGGGGACACGGGGCTCTGGAGCCTGTCACCACCCCAGCCTGGGGACACGGGGCTCTGGAGCCTGTCACCACCACCCCAGCCTGGGGACACGGGGCTCTGGAGCCTGTCACCACCACCCCAGCCTGGGGACACGGGGCTCTGGAGCCTGTCACCACCACCACAGCCTGGGGACACGGGGCTCTGGAGCCTGTCACCACCCCAGCCTGGGGACACGGGGCTCTGGAGCCTGTCACCGCCACCACAGCAGCTCCCTGCGCAGCCAGCCAGTGCTCCCAGAGCAAATCACTGCTCCAGCAGGTCAGAAACCTGCCCCAGCAGGATGTGAGCAAGTAATTACTCGATCCAGAAGCCAAGTCATCTGTCACACGAGATGAAATAAACGCCGTCACTAAACACAAACAGTCCCGCAGAAGCACTTTCTTTGTAGGCATCTGGACAATAGGCAATTTAAAGGAAAGACCATCAGAGCTTCCTGCTAAGTTAAAATGATGCCTTGGAGACACAGCTCAGCCTTAGCCTTTCTTTTAGGAGATTTTAAATCATTTCAAGGTCTAAGAGGTTCAAATTGATATTCTATCAGTTTATTTTCACATCTTTAAGCAAGAATGAATTAACGCAATAAGAGCAGTCACATCTGTCCTTACTGTAGTATGATCTTGAACTGACAATTTTTTCCACATGAGATTTAAAACCAGTTAACTGACAAGAACAATTTGATTGATAGCACTATAGAAAAGAGATAGAAGAGACTGGGGAGTGTCAGACAGTTGAAAGTTACGTTTTTTGAAACACTCTTCTATGAGCTACACCAAAGGCTGGAAGCAGGAGCAAGCTGCTCCTGAGGCTTCCCGCAGTCACAGCAAGAAACAGTCCAGTTTATGTTCCTGCAAAAGCAGGAATAGAAATGCAAACTAGCCCATAACCTGATTGTTTTGTCAGGATGAGACTGTGGCTCTCCCCCAGCAGCAGGTCTCATTCCTCCTCAGCAGCAGCCAGGCAGGAACGGATGCTCACAGGGAGAGCGGGACAGGCGCTGATGGATGAGTGATAGATCCCATTGCTTCAGAGCTCAGAGCGATCACCCACAGCCTGATTAGTAACTGGAGCTGAAAAAATTTCCCTAGAAGAGCGAGATAATGCAGAAGGCAGGGGATGTGACAGCCTGTTGCATGGCCTGTTTGTGGGAGCTGTCTCACTGCCAGACGTTAGCGCTGCGTTTAGGTGCAGAAATAACTCAAGTGATTCTCTCCCTGTAATTACAGGTGAGGCAAAGGCAGGTCCCCCAGGAGTGCTGCACAGGGTCCAGCCTCAGGACCAGCCACACAATTCCACAGATGTGAAGGCAGCTAAAGCCACACCACTGCACACTTAAAAATCCTGCAAATGTTACAATCTGACAGTTTTTATTGCTATTTTTTGCAGGTGGATCCAGACAGAAAAGATTCAGGTACAGAAGAGCTGAGTTTTCTTCCCCAAATGCATACGTTCAAGGAAAGTGATGTGCTGCAGAGAGAAACCTTGTTTCTACCTGAAAGAACATCCATATTTAATAAACTAAAGGCTCTCTTGAGCCAGAAGTTAAATTCTACCCAACCTACTTCAAACATCAGAGTGCACATACACTGTCCCCAAGCCAAAAGATAAGAGGGAATTGCTTGCGAGCCACTACCTTGTGGGGCAGCTGACATCTTCTCCGTTTCCAGTCCTTCCTTTCTTCTCTGTTTCCATTCCTTTCTTTCAGGGCAATGAACTGTATTATTCAGGAATATGTATTTTCAGATTCCTCCATTTCTATCACTGACCTGTAGTTTGAGGTTAAATGCTTTACATGGACCTGCACAAACCCACACAAATCAATGCAGACTTCTACAGAATTCCACTGGGATGTGCTGTAGCAAGCAAGAAACATCTGAACATTTATAGGTGCTTCACTAAAATTTAGGGAAAAAAAGTATTGATCATGGCGAATTTTTGCTGCAGTATGTATTTATTTAAAAGGACATCAATACTGCCTATATATTGCTGATTAATGAGAAGCTATATAAAAAGTAAATAGATGGGTTTTTAAATAAATCTGACAAGGAACACATCCCTAGGGGTGTGCTGGGGAGGTTGGACTAGATATTATTTAAGGTCCCTTACAACCCAAACCATTCCATGATTCTGTGAGGGAACAGCAGAATAATTCTCGTGCACATGTGCCCATAGTCTGCAAACACCAGCATCTAGCACATAGCTGTATTTTCTTGGTTTTAAGGAATTTATGAGTGTCTGACTGCAGGAACCCTACCAGAACACTGAACTCCTGATTTGTTCACATACCAGAGGGTCCTGTACCCTATAATAAGCACCACCAGTGCCCCAAGTCCTGCTCTGTACCAACATTCAGGATGGGGATGTCGGGGCATGAGTGATTCAGCAGTTCTCACACCTCTGCCATTCCCTGGAGCAGCACCTTCATGCATCCATGACTCTGGAAATAATGGAATGAAAAAGGCTGTTTCCCAAAACAGCAAGTAAAAGGAGAAAATAGAAAGCAAATGCATATGGAGACTACATAACCCAGCTGTGCTTTGCAGTGTGTTGTACTCGTGAACCACTCTACCTGAAACCTTTTAGAGAATTAAATAATGCAACAAAGCAAATAGCATGCGATATAAGTTAGAGGATGCAGTAATTTAAAGATCATGCAAATGGTCTGAAGGAAAGTATTCAGATGAGAAAGTAAGGAAAATTAATAAGGCAGAGACAAGAAACTGATGTTGAATAGCAGATCTGAAAGGAACTGAAGAGTCAAAAGAAATAAGGGGAAACACCATTACCTATCATAGGAACCACACAGAGAAAGCTCAACACTAAAAGCAAGTCAATTTACAATAGAGAGAATGGCAGAAAATGGAAGATCAAGAGGGTGAAGACAAAGAAAGGTGAGATAAACTTTTTATGATAGACACTGACTCAGAACATTTGGCCAACAAGGAGGGCAAACTGGAAGAGACACTTGAAATAACTCCTGTGTCAACGGGGTTATTTAGGAATGACAGGGACAAGATGCCCAGCATCTTCAGAAGGTGCAATGCAAGAGAGCTGGAGGAAGAAATGAGGAAAACAGTGAATTGCACAGTAGTCATACAAACCTTTATTCTTCAGAAAATATTTTTCTACAGACATCATCTATAAGCAGCAGAAAATAACAAGGAGATGAGTAGCAGGCAGCATGGGTTTGTCAAGAACAAACTCTGTGAAATCATTGTAATGTTCTTCAGTAACAGGATAAGAGATGCTGTGGATAGGGATGAAATGGCAGGTATTATGTCGACCTTAGTAAGCCTTTCACAAACCTTCAGGCTAAGGAAATATGGTTTGGATTAATCCAATACTCTGCAGTACAATGCTGGAAAATCACATTCAGAATAGTGAAGTGTAAAACTGGCAAGAAACACACACATGGCTCTGCAGACCTTTATGTTCTGTATCCAGTCATATCCCTTCTTTTCATTAATGTAAGGCTGATGGACTGAAAATTATTCTTACTGACTGTGGATGCTGCCAAGGTGAGAGGGACAGCGAGGCTACTGGAGGACAGGAATTCCAGAATTCAAGGTGTACCTTATGAATTAGTGACATGGAACAAAAAAATATGTTGAAAGACAAGTAGAGAACTACAGTGACCAGAGACTGACCAAACAACAGTGAGAACACAGGATGAGGAACAAACAGCCCCTCAGTGGTACCACTGTCCTGGATCCAGGAATTGCAGAGAGCCATAAAGAGAATGTGATCCAATAGTATAGTAAAATGATGAGACAAATGCAGAGTTTGTAAAACACTGAGGTACCACTTCAGCTGTGGCACAGATTCAGCTCAGGAAGCACAGCCAGGCTTAGGTATCCAAGTTGAAGAGAAATCTGAAGTATTTGAACCAACTGGGGAGCAACTGATGGCAGTAACACTATAAAGACCAGAATCAAATTGCCAAGGTGAGCGGCGGCATTTCCTCTGTTGCTTTACAGGCAAACATTTAAAACACCAATATAATTAGTTACCATCTATATGATGGCAGGTCTGTCAACAAAGCATGGTACCACTGTCAGATAAAATAGCAATGCTTAGCCATAAAAAGAAATAACTCTGCTGTATCACACCAGATGCAGAGTAGCAAAAAGACACCTGAGAGAGCTTTAAAGAGATCTTCCAGCAGCTTGAAACCATCTATCTGCAGCATCACTGAGCTCTATGCTGGCTTATTCACTGCTGCCTTGAATAAATCACAGATTGCCAGACTCTGTTCTGGAAACCTGGGGCTGTCTTACACCTCATAGAGGAATAGGGGGGAAGAATTTCCATTATATTAAATATTAACAACATGGTTGTTGTAACACTGCCTACAGTTCCAGCTTCTCATTGTAAAAGCATTGATAATGACAGAGCAGTTAAAGGAAACCCAGGAAAATAATTCAAAGTCTGGAATACTTGCGTAAAAGTAGGAAAATGAAGGAACCTACTTTGGTTCAGATGAGAGGTGGGAAAAAGAAGATTCAATTATTTTTGGTAATATACAGAGAGAATTTCTCTTAGAAGACCTCTTTTTTAAGCTAGCAGATAAAGATGTATGTTCCCAAGGCTGAGAACTTCAGTTAGACAAATTCAACCTAAAATGATAAACAAAGAGGGAACTTTTTAGGTATGAAGGAAATTAACTACTGGATCAGTTTATCCAGGGCTTTTCCTCCTCCAGCCAAAGAGTGTGCCTTTCCAAAAACCTCTCCAGCTAGGCAGGGATTTGACTGCAGACAAGGAGCTGATCCTGTACAAGGGGGTCACAGAAGACCCTCATCATCATCATCATCATCATCATCATCATCATCATCATCATCATCATCGCCGCCACCTACCTCTGGTTCTAGGATCTCTGAATGAGGAACTCCACAGAAGACTTCTAAATCATGTATCAATTATCCAGTGAGCACCACATTTATTAAGCCACACTACATAGTTTAAATACAAATTGCACATTGAAGTCGAGGGGATTCTTGTGTGGATTTCATGTATATTTTGAGAGGCTCTCAAAAAACCACAGTTCTACATTATAGATCAGAGGCACACTGGAGTTCAGCCAGTTCATGTATCAGCCCAGGAATGTGGATCCCCCAAAGATGACAATATTTTATTTACTGCATCAGCTCTAGCTACTAAATTTTAAGCAAGACAGGAGCTGGAATTCAGAAGGAGAATATAGTTCTTAGCTAAGTCACAATGGCACCAACACCATCAGGATTAAGCAAGGAAAAAAAAAGAAGTAATTATTTAAATAAAGCAAACACTCCCTTGCCTGCATTTATTCATCAATGAATTCTGCCATTTCTCAGCTGTAACTCTGGGGTAGGTAAAATAGATGGAATACTTGTAAATGCAAATTGGAGTCTCCTGTCTCTGCATAGAGGCTTCCAGATCTTTGTTTTGTTTCTGAGACAGCTGCTCCTGCTGGTTTTTATTACTAAGACCCCTTACTTTGCAGTGCACCTCTGACCTTCCTGCAGGTCAGTGCATAGTACCTGGCACATGACAAATATATGCATGTATGCATGGATATCACTAGGAATAAACAGGAGCTGATTGACAGGAAAGTGAAAAGAAAGAGAGAGAATAACTGGCAAGAAGGACAAATATTCACTGTGCAGAAGTGCATTTCAGGGGAAGCAAGAAAAAGAGGAGAAATATGGTAACAAGGAATACCGGCTGTGACACTGTGAAGGATGAAGGCAAAGAAAAGACAAAGGAAAACACTAAAGGAAGAGGCTCACTGTGTTTTACAAAGGCTTGACAAAATATAACACAAAGCAAAATATGTCTGAGGCAGGACAGAGGCACATGGAGAAGCAATGACAAAGTTATTTGCAACAGGGAATCCATGGAAATCTGCTGGGCCAGACTTGGGTCATCTCTTTGTGGTTTGGCCAGTCCTGCAACAGTCTCTGATCATGTGAGACACATGCAATAGACAGAAAAGTTGGAAAAGCAGCAACACTTAAAAGGCTAATGCCTGTATATCTACTGACAGCTTGATAGTCACCTTAGTGCCATCATTTGCTCTATTGGCAACACTTGTGTGGTTATTTCCAGCTTATTTCACAAAGCCAACTCTGGAAATCTTCGCTTTCAGCAAGCAGTGCAGATGTAAGAGCCAAGCTCCATTCAGTTTGTACCAAAGCCTCTCCCACAGAGCAGCTGCACACCAGTGTGTGTCCAGACACACAAATTTCAGAGAATCACAGAATCAGAGAATACAAGGTTGCATGGACCTCAGGGATCATCTGGTCCAATTTCTCATGGCAAAAGCACAATCTAGGCAAGGTAGTCCAGCACCCTGCCCAGCATCATAGAAGTGTCCAACACTGGGGAAACCACCACCTCCCTGGGGAGATTATTCCAATGCATTATTCTCACTGTGAAAGAATGTCCTTGTGTCCAGCTGGAAGGAGTAACCTTTCTTCCCACCTGTTGCCTTTTCCACACAACTCCTTGGAAAAAGGGAGCCTCCACCTTCTTTGCAGCCACCCTTTAAATAATGGAGCATGGAACAAGCCACATTTCACTGCCTTTTCATTTAGACTTAGACACAAACACTCCACAGCAAGGTTTGCTCACTCAAAAAGCCATTCAAACCTACTTGAGCATGGCAGTAAATTCTTCTCAGTGTTTACTATAGGGACATCAGACAGTTTCCAAATGGCATTTTTAATTGCCAAATGTTGGCAAGTCTAGGCTATGAAGGACCAGCAAAAAGCACATTGCTTCAGATGGGTATAGAGAAATATAGCCTGCTAGAGATCCCTGAAAATTCCACTGCATTTGGAATAAATAATAGTTTTGGTTGGATTTTTGGTTGTTTTGGGTTTTTTTTTCAGATTATGTAATTGAAAAATTGAGCTGCCTTCTGTTACCTTCTATTATATCAACAAAAACTATCAGAGAAGAAAAGCACCAAACAAATTCCTTCTTTTGCACCATGGAAATGGAAAAAGAAGTAATCAACTTTTATTTGTGCTGGTGCATGTTTAGACATGGAAATATTTTTCTTAATAAAAACAAAAGCCATTGCAATTTTGAGGAAAACAGAAAACTTTTTTCTGTTTTCCTCAGGCAGCATTTTTCCCTTCTAAACACAGTAGAAGATGCTTCTCAAGGACAGTGCCTGACTTTCTAACTCAGGCAACTGCTGGACACCAACAAAAATCATATTTCTCACTGTGATGGTCAGCAAAACAGGATGTTCAAAATAAACAACCCAAATCACAAAATTTATGCCTCTCTGCTCCTGCCTGGCTTCCTCAAGCTCTGGACAGAGGTCTCTGGAGCAGGATGTGCTCCTGTTAAACACAAAGGATGTGAGCAAGTAGCTGTGGAGCACTGTCAGCCAGAGGGCTCTTTGTAAATATCTCTGACGTGAGATTCCCCACACAAAGGGAAAAAGGATTTATTTTCCTCACTCATCCAGACAAAGCAATCACGGCTGCACCTGAGCACTGCAGCGTGAAACCAAAGCAGCTAAAGGAAAAAGCATAATGGCACATTGGGCAGGGGCTGCATGGTTCACACAAGCAGAAGACATCAGGCATATCCCTACTGCAGGCACTTGGGATTTCCACCTATAATCAGGAACACATAAATCCCATCTGTCCAGTGGGGAATGCCACCAAAGCCACCCAGCACTGTTTGAGCCCCCTACAGCAGCAACCCAGAGGTGCTGGCAGGTACAGAACAGCATCAGGGACCACAGCATTCACCTGAGAGAGTCTCCTCAACACTCCTCCCTGCCTTCTGGAAAACTCCCTTGGATGCTTTCCAAAGATCACAGTCTTGGTGCTTTTTGCATTCCTGGAATCAACAAAACACATCACCAGCAGGGAGGGCTGGGGCAGAGAAAAAGCTGATGACAGACACTCTTGTAATGGCTATGCTTTTAGGACCTCCTGGGGATGAGGTGAGATGCCACAGTGGGTAAAATACACCTTTCCTTGGGGAACAATTATGGGAGGCTTAAAGAAAATTAGGTGAAGTACTGAGGGAAGCCCCTGATGGTGCACACAGGGGCAGCTCTAAAAGAGAGAACAGACCAGGATACAGTGAGGCAAGATTATCTTTGCTTGGTACAGTAATATGTGCAGACTCCTTCAGAGCACATCTACTTACAGCAAATGACAATTTCATCAATTCTAATGGCAACAACACATTCCTAACTTTTGTTGGGAATTAACCCCCTCACACTGACTGCTTCCAGAAGCCTATCTTGTTTTATCCCAAAGCAATATGATACTAAGCATTCAGACTTTTTTCTGCTATATTGTCTCTTCTGGATTGTTTTCTTTGTTTCCATTGCACCACAAGCACACCAGAAGTGCAGACACAGCAGCAGCAGACAGGGGATGTAAGCACATCTCCAGTGAGGTCACATTCTCCATCAGGCTGGCATGGCAGCAGAGGCAAGTGCTGCTCTGACACAGCACAAATAACAGCACCATGAACGTGGTTATTCATCTTCTCCATTGCTCACTCCATCAGCAGAATTACACACAGCAGCGATCCACGCCCAGGCCTCTGGTAGGATCTAATGAACTTGAGAAATTCCTATAGGAAGAGTTAGTTTGGTCCTGTTTTAACAGCTCTTTCCCTCTGGAAAGGGCACTGTGGCATTGGTTGATTAGCTAGGAAGACTCTTCCTTATAGTCAGCCTCTATCTCCACTCATAATTCCAGCCCATTACCACTACACCCCAGGCACCACGTTGTGTAAACAGTGTCTTTCTTTGATATTTATGTCTTTGGGAACTGCTAGGAACCCCCACAGACACTGCTCAGCCCCAGATGCCTTTTCACACCAATATTTGGCTCTTTCCCCTCCCCCAGCAGTGGGATGACACAGCTGAGTTACCTGCAGCCCAAACCCCCACTCAGAACCAGCCTGGGCAGCACAAGGGTGCTAGAAAACACAAACCCTAGAAATCTTTAGCTTAAGCACACATGGGTTGAATCCAGACTTTGATGGAAAAGGGGAACATACCATTCAAACACTACACTGCTTCCTCTCCCCTGGCTCCTTGGCCCCCTTACTGTGCTCTTCCCAGGCATTAAAAGGGAAGAAAAGCTTCTCTATCTACGTTTATTACGCAATTCAGTTTTATATCAGCATATTTAACTTGTTTACGCTGAACTCTGCTGCCTGAGCAAAGAACCATTGAGAGGAGTCTTAGGGGATTACGTTCAGTATTTTCTCTTAATTAGGCTGTGCTGGCTCCTAAGATGCTCTGTGCTGCTTTTATCTGCATCCTCCCACAAACTGGAACTGGGTATCTCAATATTGCATAAATATTTTTACTCTTCTCTGATAAACATAAGGAGGTTAGACTGGTCAGCTTCTCTCAGGTTCTTGCCAATTATTACCCATGACCTCACTGCCCTCATGTACATGTCCCTTATCTCCCACCAACACTTCCTGCTTTTGAATGCTTCTGATTATAGATAGAGCCTGAAAAATGGCCAGGGAGGCTCCCTCTGTGATTTGCTCTTTCAGAAAATGCTCTCATTTGCTCACTCTTGCCTTCAACTGTTCTTTTTTCAATAGATCGTTTGGGACAATAATCTGAAAGCATTTATTGCAATTGGGCTGGTTTTCCAGATCCATTTGGTCTGCCAACTATTGAGATTCATCACAGCACTGGATTTCAGAAACCTGGGGGCAAGGCAATGTCCAAGATTTCCTAGAAGTCATGAGAAATCCAAGGACTAACCTCTACTGCCTGACCTAGCTCTCCTCAGGCTGCAGCACATTTCCCTGCAGAGATTGTGGCTATTTAATATGAGCATCAAGAACAGTGTGAGGCTGTAAGTCACCTCAGAATCTTTAATCATACTTTCAGACCAAGCACTGGGAATCTAAGTGTCAATGGGACTTCACCCTGCAGACACCTTTAAGCCCAAAACACCATCATCCTGCCTGGGCTCCCACATCAGGCAGGTCAGCTGGCTGACGGGTATTTTATTCATGCTAAATCTTAATTTAAAACATTCAGCCTAGTATATGTAGGGCATGGATGTTCCTGCAGGAGAAGTAGGTCAGTGAGCTGGCCCTCAGTTCAGTGGGAGGTAATTTCTGAGAGCAGACATCATGATGCAAGGCAGGGAAATTATGGCTGTTTCAGGACAGCACAAGCCACTGGCAGAGCCTGAGCCTGCCAAGATCAGCTGGGGGAGATCCCAGCCTCTGGCACAGTACAGTAGAGCTGTCTGGTACTGATTCATAACAGCAGGCAAGGACTGGGAGAGCTCAGTTTCTAATTCAGCCCAGGGTCCCTGGGCATCAAGGGTTTTCCTGAATTATTTATTTGGTTCAACAGGTGATCTTTGGTCTTTAGATTATCTTATTCCACTCAGCCACCTCTCTAATGTATTTTTTTTCATCTTCTGCCCAACTTTCCCTATGAAAATTAATTTTCTCTCTGCTTCCTTTGCTCAGCCATGTGCTGAATCCCGGATGACTGTCCTTTCTTAGAAGAATATATAATAGGTGTCCATTTTCCCAATGGCAACATCCAATAAATGCACAGCTTAGAATCACAAGTACTAGAGATAAAACATTCTTGAATAATGTCAATATAACTTTCCAACTAGCTCAATAGCAGTATTAGTTCCAGTATGACAATGTCTTATTTTCAAACAGTTATTTATAAGGCTTTCATCAAGTTACCTGGGATTTTTCTTCTTTTTTTTTTCTGTGCATAGCTCCCTTCTCCTTAATATTCAGCATAAAAGATCTCTGAAATCAGAGAGGAAAACCTCCTGGCTAATTTGATGTTTCAAGTGTCAGTACAATTTTCGGAAAGTACAAGGATTACCAAGGTCGAAAGAATCATTTCAACTTACACCTCCATGTTCATTCAGAATGAGCTCTGAGATACCCTTTGGAAACAAGATGTTCTAGCCCCAGTTTCAATAAATTTGGGTGACCACTCACAATTACTTGAGTTCCTGCTTTAACAGTTTAAGTGACCATCACCACATCACTGGATTCTGTTCATTATTCTGCTCCTTGTTGTGGTTTACACCCCCTTTCCCATTCTGCCTGTGAACAGGGGCACACACACCACCAGCAACACATCCCAGGATACAGCTCACAGCTGAAGGCTGGTGGGTCCATAAACCCTCTCTAGACACTCACATACAGCACATCACCAATATACTCTGTGTGTTCCAACTTCATAGGCTGAAGGGAGCAGTTCCAACACTGGCACAAGGGCTAAAACCCACTTTTATCTCGATTTTCGCCACAGAACTGAAGGAGTCAGTAATTACCAACTCATGTGAGGCATCATTTGTTTTGTGAGTGCTAACTTCTCATCCTGAGTGGGCTGCTGCCCGTGCAGCCATGCAGGGACAGCCGCCGGACGCGCCGCTAATTGGTCGGGCGGCAGAACAGAGAGCGCTCCGTCAGTGCTTCCTTTACAAATCCATCAGCATGTCAGCCAGCAGTTAGCCCTCAGAGAGAAAAAGGAATGGGAAAGGCATTTATAAGCTTGACAGGATTTTAGAGTAAAAGTTAAGGGAAGAGATGATGGTTTGGGAGAGACACACCAGAGGACAACTGACTGCTGCAGGTCCTGGACAATTATATTGGGGTCAGCCACCAGCGGGGCACCTGTCTGAGGTGCAGCGCTGCACTAATGGAAGGCACTCACTTTCCAGACATCACTATGACATATTTGAACACAGAAGAAATTGGTCGAGTTGTACTTGGATGCTTCTGTGAGGATTTTTCTATTTCCTGCTGACTTTCTGTGAAAAATGAATTCAGATATATTAAACACTTAACACATTGGCAAAGTTTTATAAGTTGCCAATAAATGAGGGCTGTGTTTGGGTGTGCAAATTTTTCTTCCAGGTGTATCTCCCTGCAAAAATAACAGAGCTTCAGTAATGCAAGAATACAAGAAAAAGCAGCAGCTCTTATTAAAATTAGGAAATGTGGCCAGTAAAGGCAGCTTCTTAAACAAATCAGAATTAAACAGCCGAAAAAATGGTTTTGGCCACAGCCACGGAAAACCCTTTAAAGTACTAATCTACACTTGAGGACACATCTTTAACAAGCAATAAACTTACATAAAAAGGTTCATGCATTTATGCAAGAAATGGCATTACAGAGATCAAGCCACCTCTGCAAGAGAAGGAGCATGCCATCAAATTTATTTGCAAAATCAGTTTCATGCTAAGCTACAATCTCATTTACCTAAAAATAATGGAAGAGGAAAATAAAAA
The DNA here is from genome assembly GCA_024362935.1 of Setophaga petechia. Lineage (NCBI taxonomy): Eukaryota > Metazoa > Chordata > Aves > Passeriformes > Parulidae > Setophaga > Setophaga petechia. Next base: position 5,881,055 of record JANCRA010000005.1, read on the forward strand.
ACACCCAAAATTATTATTAAAATGAACAGAACAGATCATTTACCAGATGTTCAGGCTCTCCACCTACCCCTTATCCTTCTTAATGCCTGACACTTCTTTTCATTTTAAAAGTGTGTTAATAAGATCATGAATCACAACAATAAAACAGGTGGCATTAAACTCCGCAATTTAGGCTGCTAGTTAAGGCATGTTATAGGCACTCACCTCCTTCCATTGACTATGTAAGGATGGCAGCCTCCCAGCTTAAAAGATTAATGGGAATACCTCTACAGTGTCCTTTTTCCCCCCCAATTTCTCTTTAACCTCCAACTTATCCTACTCTAGAAGCTAAACCATTCCCGTTTCTCCTTTTCCTGTCACGTTTAGTGCTCCTGTCCCTACTTTAGCCAGTCCTACACATTCCTGCTGTCAGTGATGAGTTCAGTGAAGTTCTATCAGAGCTGGAAGGTGCACAAAGAAACTCACATGAGAGGCAAAACAGCCAGCTACCTCCCCTTTCTCCACCTCATCCTTACGTGACCAACACACGAAGTCAGAAGCTGCTGAACTGCCCCACCATGGGTAATTGCTCACTTGTACAAACAAAACTGCTGCCTGCCCTTTCCAACCCTTCCTTGGTGTAGTCCTACAGGAATAAGCAGCCAGCCCAATACCAGTGGGTGCTTTGTTTAACTACATATGACATTCCTGGATTCATCCTGAAAAAGTTGGAAGTGCCACACCAAGTAACCAGTGAGGGTCATCAATTGTCCATATTTACCTTTATGGCAAATGAAGGAAGAAAGGAAGCAGAAAGAGGAACCAACAGCTGAAGAAACACACATGGAGTGGGAGAAAGGACCATGTACTTGTGGTACCTCAACACATGGACAAGACCAGCCAAGCCATCAGTAAAAACAACATTGCAATAAAGAAGGAAGAAAGGCAAGATCACAGCAGCCTTTGCTAAGTGAGAAACAGGCAAAGAAGACATCGTGGAAATAGCTCAACAAAACCAGCAGGGGTATCACCTTAAAATGGCACATGGAAGAAGGTAAGGTCAGGCTTTAAGGAACTAGAGAGAGAAGGTTTTTCCATGCATTGAAACAGTGTGGGAACCTGCCCAAGGTGCACAGGGACAGGGGCACCAACTGGGTGGCTGAGGCTGCTGTGGGAGGCAGCACAACCCCACAGTGCATCCAGAGACACATCCAGAGACACTCCCTGGAGGGAGACAGAGGCAAGGACAAGCTCAGTGGGCTGGTGCAGAGCTTGTGGGTCTGTGCAGGAGCGCTGTGATTCCTGCAAGACACAGCTGTACATAAAATATTCCCTCAGACAAACTGGCAGCCCCAGAGCACTCCAAGCTCCAAATGCTGAGATGCTGCTCTGAGCCTTGTGGGAGTCCTGCACAGGCACTGGGGGATTCCTCTTTTCAAGGGAAGCTTTGAGTTCACGCTCCTTCCACTCTTAACATGGTTTACAAAGCCACAGAGGAGAACCCAAAGCAACAGAATTACAAGCTGGGTGAGGCAAAAATGAACTGTTGCATGCAAGATAGCACCTCTGAGGCAGGAGAGGGGAAATGTATGCAAATATTTCTTGCTTCTTCCAAGGATCAGCCAGATTGGCAGAGTTGGAGTCTGCTCTTATTCTTATTGGGGTTTTTTTGCAATTCTATTAGAAAATCACTCCTGACTTCCAGTGGTGTGAGATATTGCAGAATCAGATCTAAACCACGTTAATGTCACGAGAATAATGATTGCAAATCTTGGAGGCACTTTGTATGCTATACAGGTACATCTCACATTACAACCACCCTGAATCTGAATTTGTTTTCTGATTGTGAAGCTTTTACTTGTACTTCCTGCTATATATTCCACTATATTTTTACTGCAATATTTCAGTAACTCCTTTTAACAAATTATCTTTTTTTTTTTAATTTATGGAAGACTTCTTTTTTTAATTAAAAGTTCTTAAAACTTGCTGCCAAGGACTTTGAAATTCAAGGATTTGATTTAAGCTACCAGAAAAAGGCATTCACGATCACATTGGGATCCTGGTTTCTTCTTTTCAACACCAAAGCACAGTTATATCTCTGTAATAGTTATGCTGAGTATTAAAGGGAGCGATTATTATGGGACATTTTAACTATCTGAACATTAAAAACCTAAGAGCACTAATCATAATTCTTTTGCCATATTAAAACATCATGAGTAAAGCAGGAGCTGCACTAAAGCAATAGTCATTAATCAGTATTTAAAATAAGCCTGTTGCCAAATTATCTCTTAGGCTTAATTTCCTTGAGCAGTATCATCCCACAGAGAGAAGCCTGGAGTATAAACTGTCATATTACTGTTCTTCACGAGACCAGGCCACACTGGCAATTGCTCACCTGTATTAGCTGGCCCCCATGACACTGCCAGAACCCTACAGAAGTGCAAATGTCACACTAAATACCCACCTGCCCTCTGAGGCAGCCCACGGCTGATCAGTAATGGAGGCAAAATTGAATGAGTTATTCTGCCCTAAGTCTGCAGGTTGAAAATCTGAATTTGGTTGGCAGCAGCAGAGCTGGATCCAAGGGAGGGCACAGAGGGCTGACAGAGCCAGCAAGAGTTCTGGGAGGCAAGACTGAGAGAAGGGGAGCAATTGTATTTTAGAGGCTGCTGAAGGAAAGGAGCATCCCTTCCTCAGGCACCAGGGAATGCCAGTTCTGGCTCCTTGCAGGGACTCTCCTGCCTGGCCTTCATGCAACAGCAGCTTCATCCCCCATGCCCAGGCAGCTGGTCCCTGCTCCCACAGGCACAGGGAAAGCCCCAGAGACTGGGGAACAACCCCTGACCTGTATCTGCAGCTTGCCCATCAGTCTCACATTCCCACTTTTCTCCACACTCCATACTAATGAATAGCCTGGCAAGAAAGCACTTAATAAAATAATTAATCTAACCATTTAAATGAAAAAAGCTTTTCTGAGACTTAGAGAGGGCAGTGTTATAAGGCAGAGCATATGGTCATGACACAAGTCTGTGCCAGGCTGGGCCAAACTTCCTGAAGTTATGAGCTAAGTGCCAGTAGCAAAATTTCCCACCTGCTGGCGATGATGAACTTCTCCCTCCCTGCTCCTCCTAGCTGGAAACATTCCCTGCAGAGGCACTTCCATCTGCAAAGGCAAAAGCCTTGCATCCCTACCTGCTGGAGAACACTCCAGAGTGGCAGCACCATCAGCAGGCACAAAGTGCCAGCCAAAACTGCCCTCTCAGGCTGAGCAGACAGGCAAGAGCTCCTGCCAGAGCACCTCCGTGGTGATTTGTGTTTGCAAGGTGTTAAAAGCCTCAGCTTCAAACAAGGAACAAAAAAAGCTGGTCTCTAATGCAAAGATGTAACATCCCATTTTATATATACTGCACCAAGGAATAACTGTATTGAGAGCAGGAGTTAGCTGTCTCTTTGCTATGCCTTTCATAAGTTTGCTCCTTCCACTTATCCTCCTTTTTATTGGGCACAGGGGAGCCATCCCTCAGCTTGCCTGCTCTTCTTTCTCCCTCCCTTGTCCACAGCTAATTTTATCTCCCCCATGGCTTCAGCTTTCATTTTCAACCAGCACTTAGGCTGTCATAGCTGAAGTGTTCCTCTCCAGTCAACACATTATTTTAGCTCATCTCTCTCTCACTTCAGTTGTCCCCACTTCGCTCCATCAACGACACCACTGAGGAGCACTCAGGGCTGAACTTCTGTTATACCTTTCTTTATGCCACCCTGCTGGAATACTTAACTGGAATTAATATGAAATATCATTTCTTTCCCCAGCTCTCAGTACTTTCTCGAGATCCATTCCTGCTGCAAGCCTCACTTCCCTCCCAAAACCACTCAGACACAACATCTTGGTTGCACAACTCTTGGTAATACTGGTTGCTATTCACTGTACTTTTTCTTTCAAAAAACAACCTGGCAAAAATAGCATCATCATCCCATTGTGTCTGCTATTAACCTGAATGACCAAACAATCTCTGTACTACCACTCTTTTCACTGCTCTTTGATCCTTTCCCATTGTTTTATGGTTTTTTACATTTGGTTTAATACTGAAAGGGTTTCTCACTTTTGGGAAAGAAAGTTGCCTTCTGTGTGCATACAGCAACTACATCAGTGAAGACATTACCATAAAAGTGATAAGAAATAATGCTAAGAGCTAGTTCCACTTTAATCCATTTATCCCACTGTGCCTTCCAGTAGTCAGAATGAAGATATGTCCATGGGACCTGGCAAAGAATCAAATTTACATACCACAATAAGACATGAAATAGTTACAACTGCAATTGCTTAAGGATAATTCAGCCTATTATCCCCTTCTGTGTTATGGTGAAGTGTCTGGGCTGTGGCTAAGAGCTGATGCACATTAATAAAAAGTGGATTTTATGTGACTAACAGAAGAATGCTTCACTAATTTTGAAGAGTAAAAGGACTTTCAAATTAAAAAAAAAAAAGAAGGCAGTTGTCCAGGGAATTTGGATATTTGTACTGGGACCAAAACAATGCTACTTTTAATAAAGTTGCCACCATTGCAGATCATATAAACAGCCCCTTTTTAGCCCAAAGCACCAGACACACAATGAGCCCAACCTGGCAGTCATTACTTAGGCTTCATGCTCATTAGTTTTTTATCTAAACCATTCTGAGCTGATCAGATTTTCTCATGTGCTGTTTGGGTAAGGATCTGAGTGCATTCTATCAGGGTATATCCATTAGCTTTACAAAAGAGTTTAATGTTTCTCTAATAGTCAATATAAACAACACTGCAATACACAGGTTCTCTCTTCTAAAGGAGAGAATATTCCTCTGAAAATGGCTTTTACCAGCTGATTAAAGAAGAAATAAGCCCTACAAAGCACCTTTAAAGTGAGGAATAAAAGAAGTGTAACTCTTAGGTTGCACATTGATGATTTAGAAAGCACTTTCATAATCATGGCCTCTCCTATTTCAAACTTCTTATCCAATCTGGAGCACTCACTTCAGGAATGTCACAGCTATTTAGCAGTGAAGCCCTGCCTGGGTGCAGCTAGAATTTAATGTATGAGTGTCTTTATTGAAACCCATCACTCTACCAAGTGACTGGGCTGGCTAATGACAGTCTGAGGTAGAAGAGCAGAGGTGAAATGAATATGCAGCCAGGATCAGCATTCCAGCTGCAGATAATTTGTCATTTAAGTGTATTTGGGACAGACAGACAAGTGAGACAGAACAGAGACACCTCCACTGACAGTGTCCATTTTGTTCTACTCTGACACCACATATTCCCAAATGAGCCCATCAAGCCTGACCTTTCAACATTCCACAACCTGGGGATTAAGTGAGAAAAAAATGACAGTGGTATTTTCCAACAGGAAAAAAGTTCTTTTCCCTAGGTCTGCACTATTGAGAACTGAAAGACCTTTCTGAAAACTGTTCATGAGGATCTGTCTTTATTATCTTTGAATTCAGAGCTACCATCCCCAAAAATGAATGCTCCCAGCAAAGAGGACAAACTAATGACTGAAAGTTCTTCTTAAACTTTTCTATACTCTCTCTTCTAAATTTATATATATTTGTATTTGCTTACTGTATTCAGTAATTGCATCCAGGCCACTAACACATGCAGTTAATTTTTCTACAGCACCTCTGAGAAAATTTTTCTCATCATTAATTTTCTCAATGACCTGCTGGCCAACATCATACATTCCTATTTATTTTTCATGTGAACAAATATTCATGGATAACATTTAATTACAAGGTGAAAAACATCAATCACTCATTAAACATCTCTGCATTTCCCATGTGGCACTTGCAGTTGAATACTCAAACTTGTGTTTAAGGCTGAAGAGTGACAAGACTGAGCACAGAGTCAGTGAATGCATGACCAAATGCCTGACTAAAAGGAGGAGGGCAACTTTAGCTTCTGCACAGCTGTTGCAACAAAACCAAGGTGCTCTATTGATTTCTGCACATCTCAACAGGATTTAAGTCATCTCAGTATCTTATATGGGTATTTCCTTCCAACTGACCACTGGAAGGTCTTGCTGAATTTATGACATAACTTAGCATTTAGGTCAATCAAAACAAGTACACCGTGTATGTTCAACTTAGCTCATAATTGCATTTTTTTTTTCTCCAGTATCTTCTCTGTGTGTATGTGTGGACATACAAATGCATACATATTTTAAGTCAAAATTCATACTAAAATACTTCTTTAGTTGTTCTACTGAAAAACCTAAACTCTTCCTAGAATGTTACAATTCCTGCAGCAGGAAGCAAATACAAATGTTTGTTTCCTGCTGAGAAGCAGCACAGTGCAGCTCTACAAGGCTTCAAATAAAGATGATATGTAGCTACCTCAAGTTTCTTTTTACAGACATATAAATCAAAAGGGACTTACCTGATGTCACGTAGATTCACCAGAGTGAGAGGCAAATGAGGCTCAGTGAATTAAATTATTGAAGAAGTTTATCAAAACCAGGCTGAAATTGTCATGGGACCAGAAGGTAACACTGGGATGGTTTCACTGTGATAATACTGTTGAGCAACACACCACAGACCTCCAGAGAGAGATTTTCATATGAAAACAGTGTTATTGGACCACTATTTTCTAAAAAAGACTTCTCATTTATTGCAGAACAAATGCTGCTAATAAAAATACTAGAATCAGATATTCCCAAAAGCAGTCACTGACAGTTTCATTCAGCCCCTGAAACAAGGTGCTATTTCAGATTTTTTTTTCCTCCTAGGGAAGAGGAATGAAAGAGCTGGTTATAAAAATAAATTTGAAGCATGTGATTACATGACAATTCCAAATTAAAGTATTCACCAGCATTCACAGAACCCTTAAAAAAGACAGGCTGGCATTTTCAGCTCTTGGCTTCAAAAGGGCAACTTGTGCACAGTGAGGGACCCAGCTGGGAAGTCACTGCTCACAAGGCTGGAAGATCTGCCAGGGGAAGGAGACTGGAGGCTTTCAGTCAGAGAAGTTGGGACTTGCAGGGATCCACATCTCAGTCAGAAAGAAAAACTCTCAGGCAGTGTGCCCAGAGCTCTCTTGCTGAGGAGATCAGAACAAATCCTGCAGGGATGAGGGAGAGCAGGTGAAGAAAGCACCAAAGGGAAGCCCATCCTCAGGGTTTGGAAATGGCACAGGAGGAGAGCAGGGGAGGCAGTGAGGGGCAGCTGCCACAGCCTGGACAAGGGAGTGCTCTGAAGTTATTAAAAGAAGTGATGAAAAATGACAAATGTTACATGAAGAGATAATGTGCTCAGGAGCAGAACTGCTACACTGGAATGCAGACCAAAGGCAGCAGGTAACTCCAAATTACACGAATACATGCTTCAATTCTCATTGATGTCAATGATGATAATCAAACAGAAAGTATTGAGGTTGAGATGAACACAAAGCTCAAGGGGGAAAAAAAGTCCAGAAATTAAGTAATTTCCATTCAAACTAGTGAATGAACTGGCATACAAAACTTCATGTGGGGTAGCAAGTTTAATAAATCTAACAAGACACAAACAATATCATACAATCAGAAATAATAAATGTCACATCTATATTTAATAAGGAAAAAAAGTTATCAGAGCAACTAAAAGCCCTTTCTTCTATGCTTAGCACCAGCAAAGCATTAGAACAATTATTAAGGAAAGAATAATCCAAGGCAGTGAAGTTAAAAGAATGTGGGGGGGAATACCACGTAGATTCAATACAGGTAAGGCACACTGATCTGACATCTTTCTCAGAGAAAAAAACCTCTCAATTTCCAGAGAAAGGAAATTAAATTGATCTTGGCAGTCTGATTTTTGGGAAAGCTTTAATGTTGTGTCACCTGGGAAGTTTTTAGTTAAATTGAAGAAGATGGGGGATTAGTACAGAAATTTTAAATTGGCCTGAAATGGCTAGAGGTAGGACAGCAACAGCAGCATGAAATGGGGAACGTGAGGCTGGAGGGAAGTTATTAGCATCACTGCTGAGGGAATGCTCTGACAGCCAGCCTTGGATAATATTTCACCAATTATACTGGCACACAAATAGCTATGGCCCTGTTAAAATTTTACTGAAGAGAGAAGCTAAATGACATTTTTATACAAGAGGAGTGGGACAGTGTGGAGCAAGATCCACATGGAGCTGGACAGAGTGTGGGAGAGAGGCTGCACACTGTGGGAGGAGAACAAAGTGTGGATCACACATGTGGAGACTAAAAACATCCCAAAAATCAGTCTTGGGACACTACAGGGGGGAATCACAAGATGAAACATTATATGATGTGGTTGTGAAATAAACCAGGCAAAAATGCAATTGAGGAAGGTTTTAGCTTAGAATTTGCCTAGAAGGTGGGATGAAATTACCAGTGCTTTACAAAGCCCTGCTAAGACCCTCTCTGGTGTGGAGTGTACAAATCTGGACACTTAATCCCCCAAACTTAAACACAAAGAAATGCAGAAGAAAAACAACAGAACAATTTTGAGAATGAAGCTCACATTTTGCAAGGAGTGGCTAAAAGGTTTCAATATGTCCAGAGACAGGAAGCTGCAAGGGATCCCTCTCTTATCATTAGAGAATAGAGATGGTTTTTTCCTATAAAGAAAACACCAGACAGCAGAGCTTTTAGCACTAATGGAAACTTCAGCAAAGATGAGACAGAAGAAAATACCCATCCACTCAGCCTGGGAATGATTTTCAACAGGAGAAGATGGGCCAGGCTTTCAGGAGTAATACAGATCATCTGCCCAATGCCAAGGCAAAACTTAATCATGTTTTCAACTGGAAAAATGCAGTTGCCTGCAGCTTCTGTGACTGTGGTAAGTCCTGTGTCCTGTGAAAACACCATGAGAGTTTCATGTGTGACCCTGGAACAGGCAGTGAGACACCTCTCCTCTCCCTCAGCTGATCACACATTAATTTTCCTGCAAACCTTCAGTTACAGAAGTGAACCAACAGACAATTATCCTAATGAAACCTCGAATTAAAGGCAAATTAAATTCCAGACCAATGAGAAAGTGATCTTTGATTGCAAGTAGGTAATGAATTGGGTTTTGTCTTTAGCAGCTCTTAATAGGTTTTCTGGGGTATCAAAGAAAAGATAAATTGGCTTAAGCAATGACTCATGTAAAGCTACTAAGATAAACACTCATTTTTACAGCTTGTTACAAAATATAATTTAAAAAACCCACATTGAACCAACATATTTACTCTTAGTAACTGCCTTTAGATGAAAAATGCTTATTTTTTTTTCCAATCCATGCTATTTGCAACAGCTTCAATTTTGGAACCAAGCAAGGCTGTGTGGAATCATCACAAAAGCAGCCCATTTTGGTTTCCATGCAAGCCATTAGGACATCTAATAAATTGAATTTAATGGAAATAGGAAAAGGCCTATTATTTAAGGGAAGAATTTACCTCCCAGCAAATTAGGAAGGATGTGTTAAGTTCCATGATTGAGTTACCCTTATACACATCAAACATAGTAACAAAACCAGTAGCAGTTTCATATAGTAAAACTGAAAAGAGGGGGTCTTCCCTAAACAAAATCCATTTATACGCTGCAAGTAACACAATATAAGTAAAAACAACTGAAAAGAAACAAGTCTTTTTCCCCCAAAGCACAATGGAGGGAAAGAATTCTAACAGCAGGAATTTAAACTAAGGAAACAGAAAGCACAGACCTCTGACAATATTTTTATTTTACTTTAAATATAATTACATGATCTCAGGTTTTTCTGGCCTCACCTAGCTCTGCTGTAATCAATTTTTGGGAAGAAAACTCCTTTCCCTTGGATATTTGCAATACAATCCTGAGAGCATCTCATATTTGTGTGACTGACACATGCTCCAAACATTTGGTTTTTTCCATTTGCAACACATGAATCCTTTTTTAAAAAAAATGAATGTTCCTCATTTCACCATTTAAATGATACTCCAACAGTGTTCCAAATACTATTGGACACATTTCAGGGAAGCATGTGGAGACTGATTGTTTCTTTCATTATTAACTCCATTGATAAACATTAGCTCATGCCAAAAAAATTATCTTTTGGTTGTTTAAATCAAATGTCATCTGTTGCCCATTCTGCAGATTGGATCACAATCCAGCAAAAACATGGAAATTCCTGGTACATGAAATGACTGACTATTCTATAGGGAGGTCACATTTTAGGGCTTTACATCTAACTTGGATCCAAGGTCTCACCTTCACTGAATAGACCAGAAAAAGGGAAATAATGTTTAAATTAACACTGCTTTATAAAAATAAAGGCTCAGCCAATTCCAGGTGTCTTAAAAGTTAATTGGAATTTGCCTTTATTTAATGAAATGATGAGAGTTGGGCCGGACACATTTGGTTGGAACAGCACCGTAGTTAGAAAAACACTGGGTGGAAAACAGGACATAAAGCTGGTGTTTGCATCTGCTGCCACACCAAATGCCAGGGATTTCTGGGAATGTTCCAGGAGTGAGGAGCTGCCACAAAGTGCCAGCACACCCAGCAGGCACGTGGAGCAGCTGGAGCACACATCCCACCACCCACCAGGAGCTGATCACTGGTTTGGGCACACACGGGGAGTACTAATGGAGGGGGAAAATGAGCCATGCAGAGCCTGGATCCACACCCCAATTTCTCACAGTTGGTTTTCAAACACAGCCTTTTGGTACAGGATGCTGTGGGAAGAATTGCTCCCTGATGCTGCTCTGAAGGGAGAGGGAAGTAACTCCCTTAACATCATTAAAAGAAGTGTCTCATCCTCAGTTTTAAACCAATGCCTGTCAGGCACTGATTATTCTTGAGATTTAATCACAAATTAATTTTCATTCAGGTACAGAGAAATCAGGTGCATAGAATCAGCATCACTAGACTAAGAGAAATTCCTAGAATAAATGTTTTACTCCAAAACAAATAAATGTTTTAGTGTTATCAGAAGGACTTCAGAAATCATCTGTGTTCCCTTCCCTTGCCAAGTTCCCAGATACCCTGATATGCTACATTATTATGACAGGGTGAAAACACAGAAGTAAGGTTAAAAAGATATTTATTCTAACTCTAGCTGGGATTAATTTCTGAGGTTAGCATGCAGATATGACCCAAATACAACTTGTACTTTGAATTTGCTGTGTGATAAGTAACTAGGCTGAAATGCTGCTGTTTGCATACAAGTCCTGTGAGTATTCTTATTATGCAAAAGCCAAGACGTGAGAACGCTGATGAAAATCTGCGAGTCATTTATCAAACACTGACCTGAAATGAATATTAAGAAAAACCTCTTTTATATGCAAATGTTTAATCCAACTGAGTTTAATCATGACTTTCCTTTCTCAGGCCCAATGAGTTGTGCATGTTCCGTGCACTGTAAGATACAATCTTACACATCTCACTCTCAAAAAAGCCTGTTGTTTTGTCAATGGTTGCTCTGGGAACATGCAGAACAGAAAATTAATCTTTTCTCACTGTTTTACTCACCTGTGAGACTCTCCATAAAGCCTGTTTTGTCTGCCCACCTGCTGATCACTGGAGTAGTATCTCCTTTGAAAGGACCAAGTACTTCCATTTTCTCAACAAGACAAACTCAAAGCATAATTGATTTCTCCAATGGATTTTCTAGTGAATATCTGTTGCTACTCCAGTTGCTAAAGTACTCACTGGTTTGTGTTCCAACAATCACAGATCTGTTTATTTATTGCCCACCTTCACAACCAAGCTACAAATTGGGGAAAAGCAACATGAAAAAAACCATTGCTGCCCCCAGAATCTAAAATGCTGGCTGCAAAGTGGCAGAAAGAAAAACTTATGTTCCACGTGGCCACTTGAGAGTACACAGAATTGAAATTAAAGAAAAAGACTGACTTCATTTTAAGCAATGTTGAAAAGTTGCACATCAATAAAGAGCCATATGATGGACACAGTGGCCATTAAGCATTCCCAATAAAATCAAAACCAGCTGAGGGAATGTCCAGCCTCAGGACAATCCTCAGGATTGTCCAAGCACTGCAGCTGCAGGACCTGGAAGCATGGACTGAGAAGCAAAGATCTTCTAATATTGAAGGAAAAACGTGAGCTCCATCTATTAAACAGAACACTGAATAACAGCATCAACAAACAGACTCTAAGTTTTTTCACCACTTAAATAGATATAGAATAAGACACTACAAAAGTAGCATATGACTAAATCTTCATTCCTTTTCAAAGTCTTGCTTAGAAGAGGCCACTAAACCTTTTCCACCTTATTCTTTTTGCTCAGACAAGAATGAAATATCTTTATGTCTGGTAGTTAATTAGAAAGTTATGAACCTCATAATATCACTTAGAGAAGGAAAAATTCTCACTTTTACTTAGTGAAGTAATAATTTAAAATTCAAAGTAATAATTTAAATCCAACTTTTAAGAGCATAAAGGACATTTAAACTTAACAGATATTGGAATTTGAATGGAGACTGGCCAGCAAGGCTGACAGATATTATTTGGTTTGGCATTTCAAATGGCCAAAGTTCACTCTAACTTATATTTGTCCAGTTCTCAAAGTGCTAAAGAATAGCCTGGATAAAAATTCTCCTGACTACCCAAAAGATGCCTATAGTTTTTATCTAATGTGATATACAACATTTTCTACCTGATTTTATAGCAAACCACTTTAATGGTTTTTATTAATGATTCTAAAATACTATTTCAAAGGAAAAGGTGTAAAAATAAAACAAATCGAGGAACAAATTTTCTTGTTTAAGAAACAATGAAGCCTGTTCAGTGACACCACTTTTATTACACCTGAAGTTTTATGTAGGAAAAAAACTTGAAAGTGATGTTAAGAGCAGATGGGAGTTTGGTTACATCTCACAGGGAGGAGATGGAGGCTCCTGCTCTCGAACAGCACTGACAGCTGGGACTCAGGGAAGGCTCTTCCCATCCATCCCACCAGAAGTCACACGGATCACAAACAAATCCAGAGCCAAGCTGAGCTAACCAACAGAGGGCAGCTGCCTCACAGCTAAAGGGAGCCCTCATTCCTGACAAAACCTGTGCCATAGTGAAATCCAAGCTGACCTCAAAACCTTCTAACTGAAAACTACAATGCCAGGATTTCTTTGCTAGAGAAACGAGTGTGTCTTTTCAAATAATAAAGATATTTGAGAAAGAGGGAGACAAACCTACTGAAGTTTAAAGCAGATGAGTGTGCTCTCTCAAGCCAGCTGCCTCTGCCATCACTACAAAAATCGAATTTTTTGTAGCATTTTTATTTTTCAACAGAAATCCATACAGTGGGAAAAAAAGAGTCTGTTTTTAAATTGTATGCTGGTTCTAACTTTAATTACAGAAAAACACAGCAGCAATCTACCAACAAAAAAAATCCCCCAACAACCAAACTAAAAGAAAACATTAAAACTTTTGTTTTGACAACAACATGTGGTCCAGCACTAGAACCAAATTAATCCTCCATTAAAATCCACATAACCATTTTAAGCCTGCTTTTAAAATTATTAATGTGTAGCTAACATCTGTTCATTGTGAAATCACACATGAGTTGCATCCCTTTTAAAATTAATCTGTAACTCTAAAAAACATGTAGACTACATTTGCCATCAAACTGTAATTGATGCTGGAGAAACTTTATTAAGTGCACTAATATTTAATTATCTTTGGCTCTGAGTTTGAGCTCCAAAGTCAATCTGGCACCATTATGGGCCACACCTATTAATGAATCCAAGGGCTCACAAAATGCTCCCTTCATAAAAGGATGCAAGTTTCCTGGTTGTTACAATATAGGAAACAGCTGACTCAAAAATAATATAAATTATAGACAGATTAAAAACCTTCATAACTTTTAATTAAGCAATAAATCATAACAAACTGCACAGGACTGCTGATTTATGCAATCCTCCAGTGAGAAGCAGTAAATAAAATTAGAATGGACAGAATATACATCTTATTGGAGAAGAAGAATCTATCCTTTGGCATTTCACTCATACATAAAAATCTGCTCACCTTTGGTTTTTTTAGTGGCGGCTATAGCACGCAACACACTTATTTATAACTCAAAAATGTGTCATGATTTATAGATAATGAGGAAGGATTAGCTGAATTTGTGCAAACTCGTATTTACAACTCTCCTCCTGGTAGCCCTGCTAAAACAAGGAGTTCAGGAGGCAGGGAGAGCCCCAGACTGCTGCACAAAGGAGATGTCTCAAATTTTTCCTGTCCCTCCCCAAACCCACCTGAATGTGACTGAAGTGCATTTCAACTTTGGTTAAAGAGCCCTTGCAAACAGGAGCCCTGACACAGGAGCTGAATTTGACAACCACTCAGAGAGCTGTAATTGGGCCTTGAAATCTGAAATCTCTGAGTGGTTTATATTCCAGCCAGCAATCTGGTAATGCTGATGATCTTGATGCTGTCACTTAAAGAAGATGCAAAATTCATGTATTCAGCTTGCGGTTCAAGTGCTCACATTTAGCTGACGGCAAACCTGGCACAATCCTTCCAGGCATGTGGGGGGACATCAAGAGGAGGACAGAAGGTCATCTGCACTTTTATTCTGCTGTCTTGGAGGAAGAAACCAATTAAACAACATAAAAAGAAAATGAAATCCATTTCTGAATCTATCAATCAGCTACAGAGCATAAAACAAAGCAAACCCAACAAACCGTTTGGTTATAATTTCTGAGCAATGGCCACAAGAAACGTCTGCAGCAGAAAAAATATTAACACTTGTTAAGTATTAATCAATGAGAACTGCTCTAGACAGAGCAACAGAGACAGAACAATATTAAATACTTTAAAAGAGGCAAGACCAAGGTTATTTTAATGACCATCATGCAAGAGGCTCCTGAGAGTTCCTGGCTGCTCAGGAGCTCTGACAGATGAATTCACACAGCATACATCTTCATGTCCCTTCTCCCTCTCTGAGCAGTAACTTCATTTCCAATTATTCTTTCTTATTCATAAAGGAGAGTCAGAAAAATAGAAATTTTCTGCTCTGAATGCTCGGGATATATTCACAGCATGCAGGTGAGTCAGACCATGTTTAACAAACTCCTGATCCTCCCAGGAATAAAGCCATGCACTGGAATGGGGTCAGCTTTAAACTGGGGACACACAGAATCTGCTAGAAATTTATGAGAAAATTCAGTGCTTCTGAAGACATTGCTGCCCACTAACAAAATGAAAGAAGTGACCAAAATCTTCATTAACAACCAACAGCCTCACACTGCTTTCTGATGGTAAGAGATGCTAAATCAGGCCAACACCAGCACCTCATTTACCAACTCAGCCCCATCTCTGCTCCTGCTGGATGCTCTGCTCCATGATTCAGATTTACACAGCAGCTCCCTACACTGGACAGATCCAGGCTGCCTCCTGCTCAACACACTCCTGTCCAACATCTTGTTGCATTCACACCTGAAAAAGTTTTGAAGTTTTTATGTGGCATGTTCTTAGAACTATAAATTGCTGTAATGAATTTCACGACTTGGCGTAGAATCTATCACAAAAGAAATTTCCACATTTGTGTCTTGTGTTGTAGCAAACAATTTTTTGCAATCAACGAGATCATATTTTGGAAATTAATTTTTGAAAGGAGTTATGAAAGAGAGCAAAGAAAAGGAAAACACGTCAAAATCTTCATTTAACTTGCCAAAAGTGTAATTTACTCTCTCTGAAGTAATTGACTCTCTCAGAAGACTAAATCAAGTGTGATAAAATGCAAGATGACAAATAACTGTTTCTCACATCTTTTACCATATGAAAAGGTGAAGATGTACCAACATTTTTTATTCTGAATGCTCTTGTGTTTGTTCTAATTAGAACAGAAGCTAGGTCCTCACTTTCACTGTTATGTAGCATCTTCTCTTCCTTAACGATTGCAAACCTAAAACTGAGAACAAATCACAAAACTCTGTGGAAAAGAAATAAAAAAACTTCCTAAAATGAGGAAGGAGGGAAAAAAAAACCAAACCAAGATTAAAACTGCTGCCATGGAATAACCAAGGTATCAATCCTTCTTGTTCTCCTGCTCCTAAGACAAAGACAAGCAAGAGTAAGTTCAGTCTCAGTGTTAGATGCTGTCACGCTGATTTATGGCACACGCTGTTTGCAGGTCCTCCAACATGACATATTGTCCACAAGAGATTCAGCACAAACCACACTCCTTTCCTTAAAAAAAAAAAATAAATTATTGCCTAAACCAATTGAACTTCAGTTCCTTAGGAGAAATGCTAATACTTTCTTCACTGGGCCACCCAGCTTTCTATGGCTGATTTCCAATTTAATTCGATCTCCTCTGCAAGAAATCAACAGGACAGAGCACTTTAGGTACAATTCCTGTCTTTTCCTGTACTTTGCAAAAAGCTATCACATTGAACAATAAATATTCCTTTCAACAACAAACGGAGGAACTCTATTTGAACCAGAAATAATTATGTTCCATTCCTAGTTCCAGAGATGCAAACACATAAATTTCATTTAAACCAAACATTCAAGCTTTGGTATATATCTCATTAAGAATTGGTAGGGGTTGTAGTAGGCAGAAAAAATGTAGTTTAATTAATTAGCACAAGGTTTCTAATTTTTTTGATTTGAAAGTAATGCCAGGAAGGAGATTGACATTGTAACATATTTAACTTCACAAAGTGCAAATGTTCTGTCACAATTACAAAAGCAGCATTACACCATACATCAAGTTGCTTTTTTGTTAAAGGGAAGTTTGAAGAAGCTATCTAGGAAAAAAAAAGCCAAGGGAAAAATACTTTTGAGGGAGTTGTTAAACAGCTCAATTTCTGAAGCTAAAGCTTTTTATGAGTGGCAATTGTGAAAATATGTTTATATGACTCTTTACTCAACAGAAAACCTGCAGGAGGAATGAAAATCAAGTGTGGATAGCTATTGAAGGTGAATACAAAATTAATACACGCTGAGAATTAGAGTAGACACTACAGGGTTATTCTCCTGGAGGAGAACATGGGACTGGTCTGATTTCCCAAGGAAGGGAAGCAACACCCACCCACATGGAAACTCACTTCAGGCAGGTGAGATACTGCTCAGGCTGCTCAGATCTGGCTCCTACTTCTGCTCATTTAACCAACTAAATTGCAGTTTAGTACCAAAACTTCCAGTCACAGCAAGAAAACTGTAAAGGGAAACAGGAGGTTCTTGCTATTTTTTGACACTAAAAATTCTCCCACATTAGAGCAGCAGGCAAAAAAACTTGTCATTTTTATGATACTGTAAAATTGCACTAGAATCAAAGGACAGATATGTTTTATGCTGTAATTCCTTCCTTTAAGGCAGAATGGGAGGAAATCAGATCTTCTGAAGGTAAAACTGAGATTAAGAATAGGACTTTTTTTTTCCCAGAAGTTAAGTTGCACTTGAAGCAAATGAGTGCTGATAGAGCCAGATAAAAATGCAAGTCAGATATTTCCTGCATGGCACAGGAAGGATTCTGACACAGCTGATGGACTGATAGAGCTCTAGGCTCAGGAATGAACTACTGCCACCTGAAATCCATGAGAAGAAGAGATTCTGAGTGCCTCAAAAAGTTCAGTGACTTTTCTGAAAATTAGAAATCTATATTATAAAAGAAGTGATTTCAGCAGGAGCTATTTATAGTTAGTACATTAATAATGATATTCTTGAAGGCCAATTTCTAACTCTGGAAGGAGAAGGTTATACATGGGACTCACCAGCCAGGGAGTAGATGGGAGCTAATTCAGTGACAGCAATGAAAGATGCTCAGCTCAAACTTAGCTGTTAATACAGGAGTCCAAAAGTTTTGAAAATGCTGAAAATAACTGTTTTCTCTGAAGTGCAAATGGACCTAAAGCAGCTACTTTGTATGAAAAAATTCCAGAAATTCATACATCTTTACACCTGAGAGATCAGGTCTGTAAGCTCACCACCACCCTCCTTTTCCCTTTCCTTAAACTCCTCTATGCAATTTCAGGAGCAGTACTTGCAATTCTAATGTGCAAAGTGTCTGTATTTCTCATATTCTACAGTGAACACCAGAAAATGTCATTAAGAATAAAATATTCATTTTAATGAAAGCAGTAAGTTTACATTCTAAATACACTACATTTTTCTCCTGCTATGCCTGCCATTACAAATACTCCCAATCCTTTAAAAACGTTTGCTTAAATATATACAGCATAAATAGAGGGGATAAACTACTTGCTATGATATTTGTCCTTTAGCAGTATTGGCTAAGGGAGAGAGGGGGAGGAAGGAGAAGGAGGGAAAACCTTGACAAGAATATGTATAAGGCCAATCAATAAAAAAATAATCCTCGGAATTCATGAGTCTTGAAAATAAGATGCATTTTCTCACAGTAATCCTAAAAACCTATAAAAGAATATTCAAGCAATAAACCCCCCTTAACTCATATTTAACCTTTCATCATGTAGAACTACATATTAAATAGCAACTGCATGCTGTGTAAGTGCATTCAGAGAAGAGCAGGGATGGAAAAATGTAAATGCTACACCTCTTTTAACATGCACAGCACAGCCAAGAACATCTGCCAGCTGACCCCCTAATCCAATCGGCTGTTCAGAAGCAATCACATCCTCAGATAAGAGCTGCACAGCCCCTACATGCAAAGCCCATTTTCTTTAAGAGATGGAGCAAAATGTAGTTAGCCAGCTCTTCAACTATTTGCAAACAGAGGTAAAAGGCAAAAGTAATTCTGCATATTACATGGAGCTGTGTTAAAATACTGTCATCTCTTCCTCCAAATATTGTAATTTATCCTTTAATTTCACAGGGCAGCAACACAGACAGAGTTTAAGGCTAAAGGGACTACATCAAATCAAGTGATTTTATCAAAATACTATGAGTATTCAGCCCATGCAAATGTTTGGCACCTCCATTAAAAATAGCTTGGAATAAAATCTTGAGGGGCTCAACCTCATCCATTGCCTACAATGAGAACAATAAATACAAAAAAGCTGAATTAATTCTCCTAACTCTGAGTTTACTTCTCACATCTCTTGCAAAAAGAGTGGGGCTGCTTGAGAGGCTCTACAGGCAGATGAACAAAAGGATGGCTTCAAAATACTCCAAAGAGTCAGACTCTCTGTGGAATAAGGAGCACAAACCTCACAGAATATCATGCAGTAATGGAACATGCCACTACTTCTGTATAAAATCAAATTTCTCCTAAAATATTCTATCCTTAACACACAAGGAAGCTGCAGTACCATGACTGGACAGACTCTTGGGGGACAGTCTTTTACAACACAGTTTATGTGACTCAAATAACTACTTATATTCACAAAATCGATTTCTTTGATCATGCAAATTGTCCCTCTGTCCAAAGGGGTAGCTTTACTAAATATCTGTATTGGCAGAGCTCCAGACATGGTGGGAAATGGTAAGAAAGAATTGCTAGAATAGTGTTTCAAGTAACACTACAGTTAGATTCATGTCAAATATCTGAAAAGCACTGAAGAAAAGGATATACAGGGGTCTGCCAAAAAGCCTAGACAGCACCCTGCACAAAAAGAGGGTGAAAAGATTATCTGGTTTAAGAAAAAGACACAAAATGACTGAGGGATTTAATTATAAAACAGTGGAAAAATGGAGAGTTCTCCGAAGTAATTGATTTAGCAATAACAAGACCCAACTTCAGAAGCAATAATCAAAAGCAAAATAATTAAAGATAGTGGAGAAAATAAAATGGAAATCATAAGTGAAATCTACTAGCACCTGGAGGAATTAATTATTTGTTCTAAGTTATGTAAAATCTTATCAAATGCATAAAACACCACACAGTAGCCACTGGAAAGTAAAACTCAGCACAATGGTGCTGTACTGCTTTACTGCTGTATAGTTTATATATATATATATATAAAGTATAGGCATAGTTTATATGGTTCTCCCCTATCTGATACCAAACAAAAGCCAGCATTTTACTGCAGGTATTTAATCCAGATTATACAAAATAATTAGGTTGTCACATTTTTATATATAATGAATCTGTAGAGCTTTGCTCTAGGATTTAAAAGCTGCCCAGAGCAGAGGGAACAGCAGCAGACAATCTGCCTGACAGTGGATTAATGGTATGTGTCCAGCTTAGCTCAGCAGCAGAGCCATCAGCTCATTTACTTCACCATCTGGGTAGGCAACCTGTGCATCCTGCAACGTGCCCAGGGACCTCAGTCTGTTAAATCTGGGCTGGAAGTCCAAGCCCAGTGGATGCAGAGCAAAACTCTTTCTGAAGCTCACAAAGTATTGAGAAGCACTCAGGAAGGCAATGAACAGAATCACAGGCAAAACATGTGCATTTGTGTGCATATACACACTTTTCTTATTAGCAGAACCATTTCTTCTTACCCTAAAAGCTCTGAAATACATAGAATTGCACTCAATCCTTTAAATCTGAATTGGAAGAAGATAAACCATTTGTGTGCCAGATCAGTTAGAAATAGTATCTGTTTTATCATAAAAAACTCACAAGGGAAGAAACAAAAACTCCAAAAAGCAGCTAACTGAAAGAACACCTTGAAAAACAAGAAGCCACAAACCTAAACAAACAAATCTGAACACATATTCTACATTATTTGTACTACAGCCTGCAATAGAAAGCCTCTAATGAATTCAGTGGGTTTTAGATCATGACATGTGCTCCTGGTAAAGAGGCAAAAAGCACCAACCACGTTTATATTAATACCAGCCGTGGCACTTTGCAAGCACTGTTCACCAATAAACTGTGCAAAGACATAACTTCCAACTTTGAACAATTTCTTTCCTTTAATATCCTCTGAAAGGCTTTTGAAACTGGCAACTCTAATGTGTGTGGGAATAGGCAACACATGATGGCAATAAGTTTGCTATTAATGGAAGGAGTCTGCTGTGTCTGTGGGTAACAAACCCCAGTATCTTTTCATTACAAAGGAGCTTATTGTTACCTTATCACTTACTGTGGGATTTCACTTTGCCTCTCTGGTGATCTGTCTGATCTATTAAGGAAAGCACTGAGCTATGGACAACATACACTTTATAGCAGTTTTATATTTCTGTAGTCCCTGCTGCTTCTCTTAGCCTACTTCCAATGAATTTCAAATAGAAATAAGGAAAAAGAAGAAGGAAAAAAAAATCCAAGGAGTATTTACCAAGTTTCTCACAGGAAAATAAAATTAACTGTAAGGAAAATGAGGGAAGTTCATACTCAGGAGCTGGAAGTGGTGCTGCATTCCAGGACATGACTGCTGCAGCAATAGTTGTGCAGAAAAGCATCTGAATCCACCATCTCTAGCACCTACCAAATAAATCTCTGTATGATGCCACTGAAGTACTTCTACATATATATATATACATATATATATTCAAATTCTTCATAACATGTATATGGAGTTCCTTCAGCATGACTGTTTCTGTCCTATTAATTAATTTTCATGGCTGAATCTGAAATATAAGGCAGACAAAACTAAACAGTACTTCATCAGTGTTAATTAGTGCTACAGAATTAATCAGCAAACGTAGGAAATCACTATGCACTTAGCAGAAATGCATACAGCATTAAGTAGCATTTAAATAGATGCTGATCTTCATTTAAGAGTAGTAATTTAAAGATTATTTTCCTCTGATGGGATACTTCAATATTGAATATGCAGAGATTAATGTTCAAGGGAACCTGTGCTGTGTTGAAGGGAAATGTTGCTAAAAATAGTAATTTTTATTTAACAAACGTTTCTACAGCAACCAGAGTCTCAGAAAGAATGAAAAAGTTTTGAAAATATCCATGACATCTGAGTTCTCTGATGTCTACACACTGTCCAGGTGGGATTATTACTCCAGGCCTCCTGTGCTCTGGGAGATAACAATTTCTTCACATAAAAAATATGGTGCTTCAGGTCAAATTCTGCTGATATGTGAGCATTTCTCCCTCAGTCCTCAAGAAGGTCAAGGATTGCCTACAAAAGGTGACCCAAGGTGTGGTGTCTGAGATAACTCCTATCTTTACCTTCTTCACCAGCACAGGAACTCTGGATCCCGACTCCGAACACAGCACAGAGAGCTCTGTTGGCTATCAGAACGTGGCTCACCTGATTCTTGAGGTCCAGCTTGGGGCAGGGACGACCTCCATTGTAGGGCTTCTCCTTGAGCCACTTGGATCGGACTCTGACCCCCGGTCCACAGGAGGAGCTGCAAGGAGACCAACTGGACCAACCGCTTAATCTGCAATCAAACGGGCACGGGACTGTGCAAGGCTCCTCAATGTAACCTAAACCAAAGATTTAAGACAGGTTTTAATCACTGCAACTGACCAACTCCCATCCTCTGATGTGACCTGTGCAACCAACACAAAACACAACTTCTTAAGGAGAAGGCATTTGGCAGACTGACACCACCATCCAACGCGAGGTTATGGTGTTATTTGTGAAGAACAGCAGTGACTAAAATTAATTTCTACTTGGTTTAGTCCAAAGAAGGCAGTGATAAAAAGGAATTATGCAAAGGACACATGCTGGCAAAAGCACCTGTTGTGAAGCTGGTGGTCACCAATACGTGGTAATTACCTTCCATGTGGCCATCCATGACAAATTCTGGAAAATTAAGTGTACAGCTCTGTTGTGTACTCCTTCTGCACTACACTTGCCATCTCCAGGGCTGGCACAGGCAGGAGACAGACATAGGCTTTCTCCCCAGCAGAGAGAAACACAGGATGAGGGAGGCAACAGAGCTCTTCTCTTGGCAGCTCCCATCAGATGTGTGAGGGACCTGCCTGCCAGCTGGAACAGTATGGGATTTATTCTTAGGAGAAGCAGATGAAACCTGCTTCCCACACCTCACAAGTTCTCTTTGTACCTCTTTCCAAATGCTTTGCTTTTCATGGGGTTCAAAAATGGCATTTTAAAGCTTTACTTTCGCCTTAAGCTGGTTTGACATCAAAGTCCTTACAAGATCATCATCTCTTACAATCACAACACCAGACATCTGCAGGACCAGCACCTCACGAATTAAAATCCAACAGGTTCCTCCAAAAAGGCACAACCCCACAGCTGTTTTAGGAGCTGGCATATGGGAAGAGAGACTTTGCAGAGCACCGCAGTGGCTGTGGAGCTCTTGGTGTGCAGAACAGCAGTAGAGGGTGGCCAAGCCCTGGGGATCTCCAGAGAATTAGTGGCACCAGTCCTGGGTTGGCAGTGTGGAATAATTCCTGCACCTTCCTACTTACCATGCTGCATTCATTCTCCCCCGGTTCCTATTATCTGCTTGTCATGTCTGTATGTATTATTTTAATTTAAACAAAAAAGAGATTTCATGTTAGATCATGAAAGCCAGTGGCTGCTCAGATCAGCCTTTATTAGAGGCAGCTTCATTCCTCTGACAGCTCTGGCAATGGTGGTTATTGAAATAACTGAACTTCATCCCTACCACTGTTCTGATGTTTCTCATTTTTATGCCCTTTATTTCTGTTTGGTTTTCATCATGTGAACACTCCCTCCTGATTCCTCACCTACAGAATACCATTTCTTTTACTTATCATAATGTATTATGAATTACCATTCATAATACATTATGATAAGTAAAAGAAATACATAATAACCATTTTGTGACTCTTTTAGGAAGGGTTTCCCCCATCTACCCAGGTGACAATCACTGCAGCATGGAGGGGAAAAAAACACCGAAACAACAAAACTCAACCCAGAAGCAGCTGCTGTCCCAAACCCCCAGACAACAACCCCAGACAACCATGAACACCAAGGCTGAGGCACAGAGATTATTCTGGTTCAGAGCTGGATTTACTGGCTGAACCATGCCCAAGCCAGCTGCTCACTCTGAACCAGAACTGTGTTACAGCCTGGGAATCAACCCACAGCAGCAATCCGCAGCCTCCGTCCTGCTCTTCACTCTGAAGTCAGTATCAAGAAAGGTTTCAGGCTTATTTAGGCATCCATCCACTGGAAAATATCTTCCTTCTAGAGGTACAAGAAATACTGATGTTGCTTTTGTAAACAGTGCCTTAAAAAACGGCAGCAGCAGCAGCTCCTTCAGCTCAGTGCTGCTCTATTTCTCCTCTCCTGATTCCCTGTGATGGTGCTGCTCCTGTTTCTTTACGGCGGCCACCCCTCAGCCTGACAGCTGCAATCATTTCCCCCCCTAACTCACGCTGTAACTCTTCCCCAGTGCTGCAGACCTGTGCCCATACAGACTGCTCTGGTTGTCTTTGCTGCCCCTGATCTACCTCTGTTGTGGTGCCTCTTCATTTGCAGCTCCAAACCCAATGGAATTGGGTATCTTAATTATTTCTGACTGAATCCATTGAAGTGATATTGGAATGTTTGAAATATTTCAACTTTGTATGATTTGTATGCTCACCTCAGTGAGATGACATCCATGCACACACATATACAAATATTCCTAAAACAGACTCACTTTTTTCCCCCAAATAAAACTCTCAAATATTCCACTGATATTCTGTTCCACCTGCTTAGGTTGCCACTCAAAGCAATTCATAATACATTATGGTAAGTAAAAGAAATTTTCTCATGATAGATTTATGAGAAGCATTTCTTAGGCAGTTCTCTAAAGAGTTCTGTTCCACCACCGTATGAAATATCATCTTTCCTTGGGCTGTGTGACAGCCTGGGTAATTAACTCTCAACAGAAACAAAGAAAGTGCCTTGTTTCAAAGTAGGATTAGTCAGAGGGGTTATCACTTATCAGAGAAGGTAAAATGGGCTAAGTCTTTAGGCAGCTCAAGATCTATGTCTATAATAAAAAGAAATATAAGACAAATGAAAAGAGACTATAAAAAAATAAGATGAAGAAGTTGTTTTAATAAACATCTTTCTTATATACAAGAAAGAAGACTTTACAATGAACATGGTAGAATACTGGCACAGGTTGCCCAGAGAACCTGTGGATGCCCCATCCCTGCAAGTGTTCAAGACCAGGTTGGATGGGGCTTGGAGCAACCTGGTGGAGCTCACTGGGTTCACATGATGACCTTTGAAAGGTCCCTTCCAATAAACACAGACTGTCCTATGAAGGCTGAAGAACCTGCTGTATTCCACCTCCAGGAAGTGCTATGAGTTCTCCCTCAGTGAATCACAGAATTTCCAAAGATATCCCATCCCATCTCCTCACAAACTGCCACTGCTCTTCTACCAACCATTAAGGGTTAATCCTACACTAAGGTATTTATTCATAGAGCAAAGATTTCATTCGACCAAAATTTTCCTCCAAAAATGTTCCTGTGATGTGCCCTCTCTGCTCAGAGAATGCCTTTATGGCTATCTTTTTATGATGAGTAGTAAATAACACTGTACTCAGCTCATCCATTGCCTGTAAGACCAGGATATTTTTTTTTTTCTGTAGGAGCCAAGCAATAACTTGCTGTTGTCAGGGGACCAAAAAGACCCACAATAATCCTAGTTTTGGCATGCCTAGAAAACTTGTCGCTTTGGCATGATGCACAATACTAAACAAACAAAAGCCCCAAGGCCAATGTGCTATTAAAACAATCCATTAATAAAGAACTCTACATTCAAGCCACTATCTAGAGAAATAACCTTACCATAACAAAATATGAATAAAGTAAATAACATTTCTGAGCTACTGTTGCTCAGCTTGGGAGACCAACTCAAGGCTGAGTTTACACAGCTGGTTTTGTCAGTGTCATCCTTAAATTTCCCACTCATCCATCACATCCCTCATTTTTCTCCCCTCTGTAAAACCTGGTACCAAACAATTGTTGTTTCCACAGAAAAAGATGTTCTCAGCCATGTTCAGCCTGCTTTCCATGTATTCTGAAGATTATTTCTTGAAGCTTCCTCTAACTTCCTTTTAAAAGTTATTATTACTATTATTATTCCTCAAAATCTCAAACACGGTTAAAATAAAGCTAATTTGATTCAGACAGAGCAGATGAGACTCTCTGCCCTACTGGGGCCAACAGCAGGCTCCTGAATGCCACAGAGCTGGAGCTGCACACACAGATGTCACAGGAGGTAATGACAAGAACACCAGGTTATTTAAGTGGGCACTTTGAAACATGCTACTGGGAATTGGCAGGGCAAATTGATTTGGTTGGCCAAATAAGCCTTTTCTACATTTAAGTGCTATTGTTTTTCTACTGAGACACTGTCAATGTAGTGGGATGAGCAAATGCATTAATCTAGACTGCACAGCTCATTTTACTATGATTTATTCATTAAGAACAGTGTGCTTGTTGCTCAACAAGCCACAAATGGAGTCTCTAAAGTGTCTCTAACAAACAAAGCACCCACAGACCACACAGGATGTCCTGGGAATGCTCAGACACACAGTGTGGCAGCCCTGACTCACCTCAATTGTCCTGTTCAGCCTGAGACAAAGCAACAGCACGTGGATAAAGTGAGGACCATGCTCTGGAGGCTGTCATGGAGTAACAGAAGGCTTGGGTTGGAAGGGACCTCAAAGCTCATCTTGTTCTACCCCTCTGCCATGGGGAGAACATCTTCCACTGTCCCAGGTCGCTCCAAGCTCTGTCCAACCTGGCCTTGGACACTTCCAGGGATGGGGCAGCCACAGCTCCTCTGGGCCCCCTGTGCCAGTGTCAGAGAGGCACAAATACATGGTGCAGGAACTCCTCTTGTCCCATTTCTGTTGTGCCACCCAGCAGAGCCAAGGCAAGAGGAGGCAGCTGGGTGATGGGCTGGGGGATGTCAGTGATGCCACAGGGGGCTGTGCTGGGAGAAGGAGGACATCAGTGGTTTTACAAGCAAACATCAGGGACACTTCCACCTGACTGTTACACTTCCAAAAGATAAATTTGCTGTGGGTGCAAGGTCTGCACACAGCGTTAAACAACAGTGCCAGCAGCCTCCAAGAGGCTGGCTTAAAAGTGATGTGAAAATAAACATTTCTCCAGCAGCTTTGGAAACAGATGCACCTCTAATTGAATTGGCTTTAAACTCATTTGTATCCTCTCTAACATATTTCATGGTTTCAATTAACAAACTTCTAGCAGTTCTACCCTTGTTAGTAAACCTTGAGGTGCTTCATAAAACTCAAGGTCATTACTGTGAGAGGGACATTTCTGTGCATCACCACAGCTGCCACTGGTAATAACACTGCTAATTTCCCTTGGAGTCTGTGGGACAGGAGAGATCACCCTTTAACAAACTAGGGAGCAGCAGAGTGGACAGTGACACAGGAGAAATGTTTCTAATTACACAGACCAAAGGTAGAGGGGGAAAAAAATTGATTCATTTTGCAATTAATATTCACATTCACTTGATTACTGACTGTGAAACATCACAAAATAACATCAGTAAATCCAAGCAGTGCTAAAAATGTAATAGCTAAAGACTTTATAAAGGAGACCTGGTGGACCACAGCATTTGGTGGGCCAAATTCTGCTGAGCTGAAGCTCTGGGATCTCCTGCAAGGCAAACCTCTTGCTTTACCTCAGGTTAAAACTCAGCATGGAGTACAGACTGCAGCTCAGAGACTTAACTCCACCAGCTGATCATAGTTCTGTGGCTGAGGCTTTCCCAGTGTGCCAAGAATAAGGCAGCCACTGGCCATGGGCCACATGGCACAAACAAAAGCTCCAGAAGCTTGTGAGCTGCAAGAGGAGCACCTCGTCCCAAATAATCCCTGCTCAAAACCTAAATCCTGCTTCAAGGCAGAAAATTATTAACTGAAGGGAACTAAACATAGTAAGTCTGGGAGACTTAAGTTGCTAAAAACTTGAGTTGCAGCTGAAAAGGATTTAATCTTGCCACAGAACAAATGTTTAATCTTCTTTTTTTACAGTACACAAGGATTTGAGAGATTTTACACATTATTAGTTTGCTGAGAAATTTAGGAGATAATCTAATTTACATTCAGTAAATGCACAGCCAAAAAACCCAGCAAAAGTAACTTCCACATCAAATATTTTGCAAGGCTCAAATAATGGACCCTTAGCTAATTTATTCCCACTTACTCCACAAAAGATGCACACGCTCACGTTATCTCCTAGCAGACTGATTAGAGATTCTAAATAGACCAGAGAGGACTTGTAAAGAAGGCTGGTAAGTTTAACTCAACATTATTGTTATTGAAATTCATCCAAAGGTTGGTTTTATTGCTCAATTTCACAGACTCTATAAATCCCGAGGAGGCAGTTGGGTTGATGCTGACTTTGCATTATGATTTCTAATTTCTTTTTGATTCTGCATTACAGTTTTCTTCCTTAAAGAACTTCCAAGCATACACTGGCATTAGATACAAGCCCTGGTAGTTGATATATTTAATCTTTTAACTCAATAAGGAAATCTTCATTAATTAGCACTTTCCTTGTAACAGATTGCAGAACAAGCTGAGAACTCTTCCGGAGAAGGAGCCTCGTCTGCTGCCTCCTGAGTGCAAATAAATAGAGCAAACAAATAGGACTGCACAGTGCACACTCATCTCACAGGGAACATGTGATGCAGGAGGGCAGAAATCCACTGCACAAGTCTGTCCAAAACCAACTGTGGGAATGATGCTCCCTTTTCCCAGGGCTGCCCTCCCATGGTGAAGGGCTGGCCTGGCTGCTTGGGAGCCCTGACATCTTAACCAAGTCCTTACTCAAATAAAAAACCATCCACTGGGATCAATAGCAGTTAGGGGAGTAGCTCAGCTGTGTTTTTCTGTATACTTTGCTCATCACTCTGCCACTGGGAAAATCATCTGTTTTCTTCAAATAAAACAGAATAGCTTTTTTTTTTTTTTTCTCCTTAGCAGTGTTGGAATCCTCTACATCAGGAAAAAGACTCAGGCCACTGTATTCTAATATGGATTGTTTGCCATGTATTTTTTTCAGGCTACTCAATTAATAGTACAAGCAGGTTTTTAAAACAAACCCAAAACTGTATTTATTTATTATTATGATGATGATGATATTTACACAAGGAAACAAGACTTTTTTAAAAGCCTGAACACAAACTGCCCACAGACCATCAAATTCCCTTTGCTCCTACACCTGCCTTCTCTCAGAGGCCTGATGGCACAGCACCTCTGAAAACAGATGTGCACTGCAGAGTGCTCTAAGATCAATACAGACTTGGGCAATTTGGACCTGGCAGGAAGAATCTTCTAGAGCCAAGGGTCCATCACAGGGAGAAAGCTGCCACCAAATGTCACTGCAAGTATCTACCTCCCTCAGTAAATCATAGATGTCCTGAAGGTCAATAGTTTCAGGCTCTCCTGGAGGATACTAAGAAACTCAATTTCAAACTTTGGGGCCCTCCATGGAGAGCATCTTTCTGCCAGTTTCTGAAGCCATGACATTGGGCACTGTCAATACAATAGGCCACCTCATTTCTGCTGCCAAGCTGTGACCCCAAGACACAGACAAGCCTCATTTAGACAACTTGCCTTGGACAACAACGTTATGGCTTTCATTTGACAGAATGGGACACGGAGATGCATCTCCTGCATCCTGATAATTAGCATGTATTCTGCATTACAATATTGCTTTTATTTCAGACAAAATAAACCAGCAGATGACTCTGCAGAAGACAGGATCACTAATTAGATCAGTGCACAATTAATATTATCAAGAGGGCTCACAGCAGCATGAGAAAGGTTTTTTTTCTTTAAATGTACATTCCTAATTCTTTAATTTACTAACTCAAGGGCCTCTGCTCACGAGCAGGTCACACAGGCACTGGAAAGGCAGGGGAAGGTTGTGAGCCAGCTGTGACCTCCACAGCCCTGTCCCCAGTGTCACAGGAGGTGAATGACACAGTGACCCTCCCAAATCAATACATTAAAATCAATACTCTGCCTCAATCCCTTCTCCCATCAACACTAAATGAGAAGCCCAGCTGCACACTTAATTATACAGGTGCTGTTTTAAGGATGCCACTAACCATTACCAGCACCAGGAAGATCCATGAGTGCTTTCCCAAAATCCAGGTAGCTGCTGCCAGGCCCCATCTGCTTGCATAAGGAGTTTCACTCCCCCTATTAGAGGTCACCTTGCTGCAGAAGCATCTGACCTCCTTGAATAAAGCTGTACTATAAAAAACATCTGACAAAAACACGACTTTGCAGAAGGGAACAGTCCTGGTTCTCCACAGCTCAGGCACGGGGAGAGCAGTGACTCATTTATATGATGGAAAACCTTGAGAGGGAAACAGGACGTTTTTGTGACACTAGCAGGCCCCAGCACACAGTACTGATGTACTGAATTTCTGATAGACTTTTGTTTCCATTTTGCAGTGTGACTTTGAGCTCCCTGCTTGTGTAGTTCAATCTCCTGTGCTGGAGAACTTCACTGAATTCAGAAGCAGAAGGCAATGCAATCCTGTTAAACAACACTGCTGTTAGTGGTCACTCCCTCATTAACCAAATACAAATGAGAGCCAAGATGTCACAGTGGGAATATCAGTCTGCACTGAGGGATATTTGAAGATTTGCAAACCAGCCTCTCAGTAATTTAATTTACACCATCCTCATTTGCAAACCTTGGAGGACAGAGAGCTATTAAAGTGCATTTCAGGCCCAGGAACAGACTAAGGTAGGATAAATTCTCTACTACTCATCAGTATCAGAAGGATAATCCTCAGAACACTGAGCTGAAGTTTAGGTTTAATTCTAATTAAGTTGCTTCTAAAAATTTTCAGAATGTGTCAGGCATTAACCCCTTTAATGCCCACTGAACTCCACCAGAGTACCTACCACGTCCAGCTGCCACAGGGCTCCTCAACAGTGGTAAAGATATGGAATTGTCACTCTCCACTCAAAAATTATTTGTCATCCTTTTATTTGCTTAAAATTCCTGCTCATCAGAGCTGTGCAAAAGGGAAAAAGGTTTAAAAATGCAGCAAAAACTCCCACATAAGACATGAGAGGAATCCTACAAACTCCCACTTCACTTCCCAGTGCAACCACACATCTCAGAGGGATCATGAAGCTCTCCACGAGCAGTAGAAGGACAGAGGTCTTAGAACTAGAATATGTAATTTATGAACAGGATTAGACTAAATATTTCTTCATATTTCCAATAGAGCATATTAAATGGAATGACATGTAGGGAGAGAAAAATGTTAATTCTAAGTCTATCTTTGTATGGTAACATTTTATTAGAGCCTTGCCTCATAACAGGCTGTATTTGTGACAAATGTGTTATTAAGGCTGAAGAGACGGGCCACATTTCAAGGAAATTCTCTTTCCACAGCCTGCTGCAGAAATCAGGGCAGGAGATCACCCAGTGCATTAACCTGCTATCACAGCTCTCCTAAAGCTCCCATAGACTATTTCTACACTGAGTTACAGTTTCTACACTAAAAACATTCCCAAGTCCCATGGAAGAGCTTTAATCAATCTGTAAAAAAACACAAAACAAAAAATCCCCTGAGTCAAATAATAGAAACAAAAGTGATGGACATGAGCAAGGGTGGGTAGAGGTGGTCCAGCAAGAGGCAGCTGACAGTGAATGTCAAACATGAGAAATTCTCTTTGAGGGCACTAAAAAGCCATTCCTTCATAAAGTCTGGCACTGCCACCTCTTCAAAGGGGTCATTTTATGGAATGCAGCAAAAAGCATAAAAGAAATTTGGGCAAGAAGATAAGCAATAAAGATGTGTATTTAGAGCCAAGGAGTAACAACAGACATCACTCTGACTAAATGCAGCACTTACAGAAGATGCTGCTCCAAAAGCCAAGTCTCTAAATATTTTTTCTTAAGATGCATGCTTCCTTTCTCTAAGAAGATAAAGACCTAGAAGAATGTGCATTTCTGTGTACTAATGCCTCAGGGGAAGTCTCACCTTGCCTTAAATAAGCCTCTTTGATAGCCAGTTTGACCCATTCAGAAATAACTTTTTTGATGGCTGTTTATCTTTGATTCTGTTGCCAGAAAAACAAGACAACTCAATGTCTGAACAGTTGTCCTGTGATCCAATTTCATTTGATAAGTCTTTTAACATCCATAAAAGAAGAACCGTGGCCAAATTTTCTTATGGTGAACAGATTTTGAAAAAGAAGAAAAAAAAAAAAAGCAAAGGAAAAGATAAGGAATAAATCATCATTCTTTGAGCACTGTTTTGGGAGCAATATGTAAAAATCCTGTAGTCAAACAAGAAGGGGAGGCCAGGTCCTTCCCAGGCTCTGTGTCTGTGTTACAGCTCCCCTGGCAGCCACAGCTGTAATTAAAAGTGTCACCACACACCCAAGGAGACATGTAGGAATGTCAGAGAGAGTCCAGAGCAGAACCCAGCCAGGATTTCAGAGCTAAATTTAGAAGCTATTTAGCTGTGAGAGAGCAGAAAACAGTCAAAGGTGGCAATGGCTTCAAAGAGTCCTGAAGTGGGGACTCGAGGGCAGGACAGTCCTGTGATCCAGCCTTAATTCCCAGGTCAGGAGATGGGATAGACAGAAAATAAGGTCAATTTTTAGCTATAGTTTCTTCCTCAAACACTCTTTGAAAAGCTTTCCAGTAGCAATACAGTCATTAATAAAATCCAGGCATGTAATAAACAGGCCAGAGAGAGAGACTGTGCTGGTTTTGGCCAGGGTAGAGTTAATTTTCTTTACAGTTTCTGGTATGGGGCTGAGTTTTGGATTTGTGCTGCAGTGTTGATAAAACAGGGATGTCTTTGTTATCTTTGGGAAGTGATAACAGAGAGTCTAGCTGGGTTCTGAAATCAACAGGTTGTACTAAAAACTGAAATTTCAGTATAAAATGTCACTCAGACTAAGAACAAAATTAAACTTTGGAATATTTTCAAAAACACAGAGAAGTGTCTGTTCAGTAAAGTTCCTATTTCTGAAGGTTTTCAAAATCAGGGATTTCTACAATTTCACTCTTCAAAATAAAATTTACTAGATGTGCAAAAATTTATACCACAGTAATTACTAAAACTGATACACTTCCAAAAATAAACAAGCACCTATTCAATGCTACATTTTCAACCTTTTTTTTTAAATTTTTTCCCCCCAAACCTTGTAGGAGCAGCAAGTTTGCTTCCAGATCAGGACAGATCTGACTCATATACCTTTTACCTATTAGGCTCTGCTTATGGCTTTTTGAACTATGAAAATAAGAAACTGCAGAATGCTTATTAAAATCTAGGGATTAAAAACTACCTGAAAACAGCTCATTTTCTCCTAAAACAGGGGGAGTCAATCCCAGCATTTTCATTTTAGGATGGGTTTGTCCACCAGAAGCTGGAGCTCACAGAAGGAGCCATTGCACTGTTGAGAGTAAGGAGGTGTCTGAGCAACCCTGCTGTGCCCTTCATAAATTCAGAGATAATTAAAGCTTTTTAAGGTGAGTGCAGGTCACAGCTAAGCACTCTGTGATTTAAAACCAGGATCTATTTGTCTGTGGTGCCTTTTTCTTCCAGGTTCCTGTTGTTGTGAGCACAGCAGAATTTGAATAGGATAAGCACTGTTCATAAACTCCTGCTTTCCATAAATTGCTCGTCGGATCAAAAGCAGAACCTCCATGCAAGTGCACAGAAATCTCCAGCTTTGATTTGGAACAGATGAGGCACCCTGTGTTCCTCTAAGATTAAAAAAACCCTGTTGGCATCGCACACAAGAGAGAGAAGGAAAGGGATGACGGGAAATTGTTCAAAACAAAGGAGATGGAAATTCAAAAATAGTATGAGCAGCTCAGATGACAGATTGAGAAGCGGATGAACTGCAATTAAAAGGACAATTTCATGGCCAAGGAGGATGCTCCAGACACAGCAAGAAAATGAAGACCCTCTGGACCAGCAGCAAGCTCAACTCAATATAAGAAGTCTTCTGATGGGAAGGAAAATGGAGGCAAACTACCAATTATAATTTTGTGATGTATTTAGAGGTAGTTACCTCTATCCATGATTTCACAGGTCATTTCCAAATTAAAGGAAGAAAAACAAGGGCAAACCAAATCTGGGAGAAAATCACTAGCTCAACTGGAAAATGCAGATCACTCATTCCTGAAGCTTATTGAATGGGTGATCAAGGAAAAAGGTGACACCACCAAAATAAAGCAGTTCATCACAAAAGCCAGCTATAAAAAAAAAAGTGTACTTTTTTTCCTGGAGAAAAGATTTGGTATAGAAAGGAATAAAATCCAGAAAAGCCTGTGATTAGTATTTTTAAGCTTGTCATATCTAATGACCATGAGCTAACACACAATTAAATAGCAGTGAGGATGGGTAAATCAGTCAGTGGAGATCAGCATGCCCACTACAGCTGACCCACAGTGTTGACACCAGGCTTGCTCAGCTCTGGTGGGTCAGGGCAGAAATCCCTCCCTCCAGCCTGGGCTTCAGGTCCTGACAGAACAAACTGTAGACCTCAGGCAGGGAGATAGAGCATTTCCAAAAAGGTACAGCTGGAATGCTTCTGTCCTGACTCTTTCTGGACCTTGGGATACTCTGCTTGCAGTAACTACACCAATGGGGAGAAAATGTCCATTTCCAGTTGGGAAGCTATGCTTCAAGGGTTAATATATTTGCAGATAATAGGCTTAGGACAGTTGGAGTCTAAACTTGTAGGAAACACAGATGAACAAACTGAACTGGGTTTTTGTTAAGTTCCCCCCTTGCCCTCCAAGCTGCAAATGCAGAATCACTCCAAAAAGTCAGCGTCAGAGCAGGGCCCCAGGACCAGAACCCTTCTGAGCAGTTTATTTCTACACCAGACTCAAGTGAACTGTACATTCACCTGACAGCTTTGGTACTCTCACATAACAGGTCACACTGACCAAGTGAAATAAACCTTACTCAAGTCTAAGTTCACAAGGTTTCAGTCAGGGAAAATGAAAATCACTGCAGCAAGAAGGCACAAGCCCAGAGTTTGCTCTCCAAAAAAGCTACAAGCTATTCTGTTCTACACCATTTTTACTGTCCTACACCATGTACTCAGGACATTATCAAACCTGGGACAAATCTGCTCCTACTCTTGAGGGCCAATTTACATCCCTACATCTCTTCTTTCTACAATCTGCAGTTCTTCAAAAGGACATATCAACGAACTGAGGTCTAAGTCTTACAACTTCTCACTTCTGTTCTGGTTCAAGGGAAAGGAAGGAAAAGCACTGCAGAAGGAAAAGAGTAGGAAACAAATAGAAGTCTGAAAGGAATAAAAGAGGAACCTGCTTATCTCCACCTCATAAAGCAAGAAGAATGCCCAGATACCACAGTGATTGCCATTCAATATATAAAACAGTGGATTAATTAGCCCTAATCCTGGCCAGTCAGCAAATGTTAAAAGGTCACCTGATACTAATGGTGAGCCAGACAAACTGAGCTGCTTAAAAAAAACACTGTCATGAATAATTTCTCAGGGCTTAGCAATTCTTCATGCTTCTGTAAATTGCTCTTCTCCATTATGGTTGAAAAGCATTCTGCTAATTATTAACTGGATAATGATTTGTTTCTATTACTAATTCAATAAGGTGTTCAAAAGTGGATTTTGAAAGTTCCCAGCTCTAGAGACCATAAATATCAGACTTGTCTTCATGTAACCTTGGAAGACAGGTCTCAGGTGATAGAAGTGGAGCCTGTGGAGCTTCTGCCCATTTTTAGTCAGTCTATGCCCAAAGTCACTGACCACCCCTCTGCCTCTGACGTGGGCCCTGTGCCAGGGCAGTGCCACAATCATTTGTGCTCACATAAAAACCTGAAGACAACAAAGTGAACAATATTCCCCTGGAGCTACCACTCCCTACTACCTCCCTAAGAGAAGCCAGACCATTAAAAATGCCACATAAATACCACTGACAGAAAACAGGCTTCAAGGTTATTTAGAAAAACCCCACGCATAGACAACCTCCCCTTTTTAACAGTGATAAAAACCCTGAGTTTTTCAAAAGAGCAAGTCATGCCACAGGCAAACCCACCTTCAAAACCCAGCAGCTCCCTTTTTGCAGGAGAAAAGGTAATGTGGGGGAAAGGTATACTACTCCTCCTTCATGGGCCACAGAGGCACAATCAGTTGGTACAAAAGCACATTGTTGAAACACAAACCATGGAAAGCTGCTTTATGAACCTGTGCAGCCAGCTGGAACAGCCATCAACAGCTGCAAGAGGAATTCACTCCAGGACTGAATCACTTCATTAGGGTGGAGGGTTTTTCCCTTTTATTACACGTGGCTCAGGCTGCTGATCCCCATCACGAAGACCCCCCAGAGAGTTGATTTCTCTGCTCCCTCATACCCTCAGGGGCACTCGTGGCACCCACTGTATCACTTAATCTCCTCCTGAGACATCATTTCTCCCCCTCCCATCATACAGCCCATCAGCAGAATTCCAAACTGCCACATCCTGCTCCAAGCTGACCCAAGGCTTTTGGCTGTAAGCCAGAGAGCAGCAGTGGTTTGGGGGCAGCCCAGCTTGAGATTTTGCTCCTAAAATAAAGGCTTATGTATGTGATAAGTGATAGGACAAGGCAGAATGGCTTCAAATGTCCAGGTATCAGGGTTAGATTTGATACCAGGAAGAAATTCTTAACTGTGGTGAAGTTCTAGCACAGGTTTCCAGAGAAGCTGTGGCTGCCCCATCCCTGGAAGTGTTCAAGGCCAGGTTGGACAGGGCTTGGAGCAACATGGGATAGTGGAAGGGAGCTGAAATGAGATGATGTTTAAGGTCACTTCCAACTTAAACCATAAACCATGTCATGGAAATTGGGAAAAAACACTCAAATGCAATGACACACCCTGCTCTCCCTGATTTTAATTCTGTCCTCTTTCTGATATAGGTTACTAGATTATACAAGAAATGTAAGTTTCCCAGGAAGCAGGGACATGAAAATACACTCTAAGAATTTATGAAAATACACTCTGTGAATTTGAGCTTAACACGGGCACATAATTGTAGGAGGACACCACTGGCTGCTGAAGCCATGTGTGCCTGGCATGAGGGACAGCAGGTGGCATCACAGGCATTTTGTAATTAAATATAATTGTCTCTAGAAAATTACAAATTCCTTCATTGAAAACAACCATGCAAACCTCCAAACTTAGTGAAAGGGAATAAAAAATCCTAAACAAGTAAAAGCAGAAGTGGGAGATATCTTCAAACAAAATGCTGACTGAAATAAATACACCTCCTCTGAAGCTTTTACTTTTACAGGATTTTTAGGGAAATGTCTCTGGTATTCTCGCACTGTAGCCAACTTTAGCCTTCTTGTGCTTCATATCAATAGCAGAAATGCCAGCAGACCCTTACAATGAGGAAAACTTCATTAGTAAAGAGCAATAAGAAGATATTTGAAGAACTGTGTTCCACACCCAGGGCAAACTTGTGAGAGTTATTCCAGCAAGCACACACCTCGAATAAGCTCCACGAAATGGCGCTAACACTGCAACACTCCACCATGAGCCACAGAGTGCTGTTCACAGGTGTTGGGGGGATAAGCTCCACCATGAGCCACAGAGTGCTGTTCACAGGTGTTGGGGGCATAAGCTCCACCATGAGCCACAGAGTGCTGTTCACAGGTGTTGAGGGAATGAGCTCCACCATGAGCCACAGAGTGCTATTCACAGGTGTTGGGGGCATAAGCTCCACCATGAGCCACAGAGTGCTATTCACAGGTGTTGGGGGCATAAGCTCCACCATGAGCCACAGAGTGCTATTCACAGGTGTTGGGGGCATGAGCTCCACCATGAGCCACAGAGTGCTATTCACAGGTGTTGAGGGCTGCTCTACACTCCTTACCCGAAGTGATACAGCGAGATGGCTCCACCAGCGTGCCGCTGCTGTCGTAGCAGGCGATGGCTCGCAGCCGCACGCCCTGGCCACACTCCCTGGCCGCTCCCTGGGCCGGCATTCCCAGCTGCAGCTCGGCTGGACCCCCTCTGATAAAGCAGTCAGACCAATTCCCATGGGGCTGGGAGGTGAACGCCTCGCAGGGGCACGGCTCCGTCTCAACTTGAGGATAAAGTTCCGTGTTCTGGCATTTTTCGCGCTTTCTGCTTCGCCCTGTTCCGAGCACAGAAATCGGCGCGTTAGCTCAAC
Source organism: Setophaga petechia (assembly GCA_024362935.1). Taxonomy (NCBI): domain Eukaryota; kingdom Metazoa; phylum Chordata; class Aves; order Passeriformes; family Parulidae; genus Setophaga; species Setophaga petechia. The sequence continues at coordinate 5,918,950 of JANCRA010000005.1, forward strand.
ATCTGCTGCTCTTGATAACAACACGTCATATTATTTATACTTGCATGAATTCAACACATTAGAACCAAGACAATCTGAATGTTAATATTCAGGGATGTTTCTGAAGCATCTATTAGCTGCTGCCAGTGCTCTGGCGTGCAAGGACAACGTACTTATCTCCAGGGGCAACCAGAGAACTTGGAAATACTGTTCTGATGGGTAGATGAAGGAGTAAAATACAAAGTCTCACTCTAGAAATGGTCTGCCCAGAAACCTCTTTGTAATTCATATAATATCATTTTCCCCTAATTATCTGATGGAAATAAATTGATTGTTTTGTCTCTATTTGTTCACAGTCAATGGTTGCCAGGACAACTTCCGGAGGACCCTAAATTAGCTACAACTTCTTTCAGATTTCTTTACAAATTAGTTAAAGATGAGCTGTGCACACAAACCATGCTTTGAAGAAAATAGAAAAAGATAATCCTCAGTAAATTATTAGTGCTGGAAAGCATTTCAATGGTTGTGTTTACTTTTATGTTTTCCTCTGCTCTGTTCCTTCAACAGGTTTTAAAAGAAAGCTCTTTCAGTAGTTTTCGGCAGCAGCATCCAAATAAACCCCCAGTACAGCTCTCTGCAACTGCACTCTCCATGCCCTCGTCCTGCAGGACTTCCAGGCATGAGAAGGGGTCGGTCCCCAGTACAAGAAGAAATAATGCAAAACAGAGAGTTCAAGCTCTCTGCATCCCTACAACTGCTCAAGGGAACAAATGTCTGTACACAGCCTCTAAAGATAAAAATCAATGCTTTCCTTGGCACAGGTCAGCCAGCATGCCGTGGAACAATCTTGATGCTGGCTGAGCTCAGGAATGTCTTTGCATTTGGCATCTGCACACAAGGGAAAATTCATCTTAGCAACAAACTGTATTTGTATGCCATCCTCAAAATATTCCTTGGGAATCTTGGATGCACTAAAAACACTTTTGCAGAAGGTTTTTTAAGCTTTGATGCCAGAAGAAATATCTTCTCTTCATTGCACACAAATAAGATACTAAAATCAAAAGATAAGTCACACAACTCAACAACCCCCTTTCCATCCTGGAACCAAGAGCCATTTCACCACAGACAAGCTGGGTCTCATCAGTGCCTGTTTCCATACAAATATGTACCTGCCAAGGAAAGGCCCCTGACTGCAGACCGTTAATATCACCATCCTTCAAGCCCCAGCTCTTTCAAAATCGTATTGCCAGAGTTCTGGGGAATGTAGAATTTGCCAGCACAAAATGATGAAAAAAAAAAAAATCAGCATCTTTATAGTTTGGTAGAGAAATCTATGTTTACATTTTTAAGTACATATTTATGAGGAAATGCAGGTACAACTCCCCATACTTCAAGGAAAGTCTTTTAAGAGACTTTAACTTGGCTGGGAGCTCTCTAATGGCATTTCCAGCCTTTTCTGTTTGAGAAGCCACAAGGAGCCACAAACTCTGTATGTTCAGTTGTGTGTTCTGCATTGTGTTAGTAAACATGGGAATTTGGGATTTGCCCATGTTTTGCCACCATGACACGAAGCACAAAACACTGAGGTAAGGATGTTAATAATCTCATACTTCTGTGACTGTTTTTTTTAACAACTTGCTCTGCCATCTGTTTTGTTGGAATCTTCACCCTAAATGAAGCTGCCATGAAAGCCCTATTTTAAGGGGGAAAGTGACATTGATCCCATATTCTTAACATAGAAATATTTTTAGAATTAGTGGTAGCGTATTTTTATCATCTTTACAGACTGCTTTAAAGATCACTGCTAAAAATACCACCTCCAAAATTTTTGAGGACATAAACCCATCAATTAAATAGAATTTTCTTTTTTAATTACATTTCTGAATACTAACAAACATTATATACATTAAATATTATCAGGTAGTACATACTGTACATAAAAATTATAGCAAACATTAAAAATACAGAGAGTGCTTTGTATCCATAATGCAGGGAATTAACTGACTGTATTAATTATCTGAAGACTCACCTAAAAATGGTGTTTCCATTATAATGACTTTGAATTTTGATATGTTCTGTAATAAGTCTTTCACTTAAGTAATGACTAATTTCATATGTAGAGCCAATGACGAATTACAAAGTAAAATGAATTATACTATTAAAAACTGAGTGGAGGGCAAGCAAATACTAAGCAAACAATTAGAAGATTTCCACTAAATGACATTATCAATGAACTCTTATAATGAAGCCAAAGCATTCACTTGAGAATAGACAAACGCAGTTGATGAACAAGAGGTACAATTCATGCACACTTGCAAAGAGGTGAAATGCAAATGAATAAAGGTCTCTTAATATCACAAAATACTTTTGAAAATAGCATTTTCCTTAATCTTTGAGTTCCTGAAGATGAGATTTTTTCCAAGACTTTTGTCTACCTCTACTTTTCAAGAAGCATGTATGCAAACACAAGTTGGCACCTGTCTCATTGAGTTCTCCTTTTGAGAGGGAGCCAAACCAAAGCCAGCATCTGATTTGGGTGTCCCTTACTGCTCTCTGGGGCATTGCCACATCCCCACCTGGGACACTCACTGCATGTTCACCACCTGCTTTTCAGGACACCTTCACTGGCCACGGGCTGAGACCATGAGTTCCATCCTGGCAGGAAAAACAGAACCCAGCAAGGTCGGATGGGGAGACTGGTGGTGGTTGGTAACAAATGCAGGGCAGGTGAGGAGACAAACCAACAGAACCTGGGCATTAGAAATCATTTTTGGTCCACTTACTTGAACAGATCTCCATCTGATGTAGAGCAGAGTAAGAAAGGGGATAGGTAGAGCTGTACTCTTTTGTAACTTGCACAAAGCTCACAAAGAAAAATCAGATTTAGAACTACCTGTAAGTAATTATTCATTATTTTTTACATATTTTTTTGTAAGATCAGGCACCTATTATTTTGCTGGGGATCAAGCATTTCTCCTACTATAAACATACAGGCACTGGTATAGAGAACGCTTTAGAATATGCTCTTTGCCAGAAACTACAGAGCATTGTATAATACTGGGGTTTTATGTGAAAAAGAAATCTTTATCCTTTAATGAGCCACACTGACGAATGGCAGCTTGAAACCAGTATAAATGTGTGCTGTAATTGTTAGTTAGTAACACACACAGAACATTCCAGCAGTAAAAAATGGAGTAAGAAGACAGCCATGCAGCCAAGGACAAGTGAGTCTAGGAGGAAGGAGCAGTGGTGGCCACCACATTTTGTTGCCCTTCGGGTCCCAGCTTTTATCTCAGCAGATATTCTTACAGCAATTTTAGCACTCTACTCCACAGTCAAAATCTTTGAAACTTCACCTCTATTAAAGGAGCAACTCAAGCCAGGTACATATTAGCTCTCAAACACAACAGAGAAACATGAAAAGATATCAGCGTTGAGAAGAACAATAACAGCAAATTTCTTGTAAACCATGTTAGTATAATTCTTTTTTACTTAACTATGCACGTGGGGGAAGACAACTCCCAGCAAAACCTGCAGCTCCAAACTGTTCATGTTAAGGAGTTTTAAAGCTTTTCAGTTTGGCCAGCATTCAAATAACATAATAACAAACCTCAACAGCAAGTATGGAAGACTGATCCATCAAATGGTTTGAACTGGTGAGTTTAATGAACACATGTAAAAGACCAAACCAAGCTGCTCTAATGGTACTGGGTTTTCTTTATTCATGGTATTAATTTGCCCTGTTGAATTGAAGCATACTGCTGAGCACAAAACTCCCAGTTTTAAACTTCCTCCAGAAAATCACACTGATTTGTATTCCTGTATATGTATTTTCTGCATGCTCCCCACATTAACAGGTCAGATAAAGTTACACAAAGCCTAGTCACCGTTTCATTTGGTTTACATTTAAAACCTTTACACTTTTTCTGCACTTCTCTTGTACTAGAATGTGTATAAGGCTGGCAATGATCAGTGCAAGATGAAAAACCAATGAAGGATGTTCTGGATTTTCCCACCACTCCAGCACTGCAGAGGCATTATTCCCAATCAGACAAATATTGTAAAAGATTATACCTGTGAGTGACCGCCTCCTGCTCCTGGCTGTGTCACAGTCAGAGGAGCAGGCTGTGAATTTAGACCAGGGGGTGAAAGTGCAGTCATCCTTGCAGGGAACGTGGCACTCCTGGACCAGGGCTGGCATCGCTCCTGCCCACCGCACGCAGTCCCCGACAGCGGCAGAGCCGCCCTGCTCCGACAGGCACGTCACAGCTGCAAGCAAGGGCACAGAAAATACAGAAAGCCTTAGGTCCTCATATATATATATATATATACTGCATTACACTCTGGGCAGTCAGTCCTGGTGTTCTGTGTGAGATTCTCTCCCCTGGATTAACAGGATAAAGCTGTAAAGCTGATTTGGTTTTAGGGCATTGTTCGTGTGTCACTCAGTGAGTGAAGCTTCACAAAACCATAAAGACATGTTCTTGTTTGACCAGTGTGTTATCTAAATCATGATATAAACTCAATATTCTCAAGGAGCAGTCATTTTAAAGGTTGTGGGGACACTTTACCAATGATACATTGTACAATCAAGGAAGAAAATAGGTAACACAGTGGCCAAGCGCCAGAAAACTTATTTGGTCGAGGCCAGGATTCACAAGCTGTGATGCGCTTGCTACTCACGGACTATAAAAGAAAGCTTCTTTTTCCAAAACCATCATTTTTTCCATATTTCAGATGAAAGGAGTGACTGAGTAGATGTTGCAGTTAAATGCTTCCTTCAGCAAGGTGTGACTACCAGATCTGGTTCCTCCACACCCAGCTCCCTAAATATTGTGATACCTCTTATACTCTCCCACTTTGTCTGTTGTACTTTTTTAGAAGTAGTAATTAATTTTTCATGGTGGATATTGGTACTGTATAGCCATGATAGAGAACAAAAGTATTTAATGTATGAATCTGAGTCACAGGAAACCTAGGATAAAACTTGCTAAATTCAGTGAATTAATAGTAAGTAATTATAATAAATAAAAATAGCCTGCACATCATGGAGTCTTTCATTTCATTAATAATAATTAATTCTCATAAAACCTCCAAGATTATAGGCTATTTATATCCTCCAGTGTAGGTTAAACAAAGCAAAGGCAGGTCATGACTTGATTAAGGTAATAAACTCAGGGACAGAGTAATGAACTGAATTTGGCCATGAGATTTTAGTCATGTTGGGCTCTCCAATTCTAGGCAAGTCCACACACTGTATCATAAAACTACTAAGGATGAAGTTATTTCATACAGATTTTATTATTTAACTTTAACAACCTGTGATATTATTTTATGACAATTGCTAAATAATTCAGCTTTTTGAGGCTGCATATATTTTCCTTGTTGCCAGCATTTAATGTGAGTAAGAGTGCATGAAAAGAAAGGTAAAAACAACTCTGCTTTCTTACAGTTAAAGGATTTACTGGGGTGTAACTCTGCAATGAATACACATGATTTTTTGGGTTTTAACTATAGCACTGTATGGGAGAAAGGAATGGGTTAGCAATCACCTGGAAATAAAAAAACATCTTATTAAAATGTAATTAGATTCTATGGAAAAAAATCAGCATTTTGAAGAGCATGCAAAAGGCAAGCAATTGTTAAACGTCTCTTTAGACTCAAGTGACAGCAAATCAGCATATTAATAACCACCTCTAAATTGCTGATCCTTGCCTTTCCCTTCCAATGCTGTGACCCTTCGTAGCTCCCAGCTCCAGCTGTGAGCCTGGAGCCCTCCCCTCACAGAGGTCACCGCTCCGCGCGGGGACACGGCGTAATTGCCCTCTTCAGGAAGGTTAAACAAGAGAGACTCTGGTGCCCAAGGTCTGTGTGGCCTCATTACCTTCAGCAAGGACACCCCAGGTTTGGCCACACAGCTGTGACCACGTGAGGTGTGGCCAAGGGGATGCAGAGCATGGCAACAGCAGCTGGCAGGGACGTGAACATTGTCCTCCACTGCCAGCCCCACGCAGCAGGAATTGTGATTCCAGAGCAACCACCCCACTGCCATGCTCAGTGGGAGCTGCCAGAAAAGCACAGCTCATTCCTGACACTGCTAATGATGTCAGGACAAGTAATAGAAGTTCTAGGTATCGATGTTAAACCAGACACCCCACTGCTGTGATCAGTTATTGTCCAACCGCCCCAACTTCTGCACAAACAGCCACAATTTTAAGCATTCAAATAATTCACCAAGTTCACTGAGCCTATTTGGATGCTAAAATAGATCTATATATATAAGGACATATGAAATCAGGGCAAATATTTGACAGAGATTATGGAGCTTAAAGAAATTATTGACAATGGGAATATGAGAGAGGAAAGTTAAAGTAACAAATAATATAGTGAATTAGATATGTATATGTATAAGCATGGAGACAGGAAGAGGCTGAAAAGAATGTCTAATGTATACTCTGATAAGAGACATAACCCCTTAAGGAAGGGAGGAGGAGGATCTCCTGTGACTCTTGCTACATGCTTAAAACCTGGCTTGAGGTGAGCTGCATGAACTGCTAAAATAAACAAAATGATAAAGCAAAAGCCCATTAGGGCATTTTAACAGATTGGGAAGGGGCAGGTAGAAAGCAGCAGAGAAAATGGACCCAACTCCAGTGGTTCCATCAGAAACCAATCCCCTCATTTCTGCTTCCTGTAAACTTGCCAGTTTGCTTAGCTTTAACTTCTAAGAGAAAAATATTTTCATATACAGGCACTTCTGGAAAGAGAATGAGAGAAATTTGTTTTCAGTGAACCTTCAGGAAAATAAAATTATTTATCCTCGGTGGTTTCAAACTACTGATTGGTTTGGCTCATATGTGGTTTATGCTGCATAAAAAATATTTCCCCTTAATCCTCAGTTCTGTCACAATGGTTTTAAATAAACTCATACCGCAAAGCTATTTCTGTTATGTCAACATTTCTTTTGTTTTTTCAAGCGGGATACCCCAGAGAGCAAATGCAGTCCATTTGCAGTCCTAGGCACTGAGAAAAAAAAATCAGAGTAACAAATCCCTCCTAGGCATAATGTGTGATTTCTACCATCTCTAAAGCATTTAAAATGGACACAAACATATGACTAAAACTGCTAATAATCGGACACTACCAGATAAAGGCTTTCAAATTATAATATTCATTCCCACCAAGAGAGGAAATGCAGGATTTCCTCTTGAACTCCCACTATTCTTTTTTATTACCACCAGTCAACCCCACCAAATTGGAATTAAACACTTGGGGCCAAACTATGGCATGACATTTTAATGCAATTCCACAGATATAAAAAGAACTTCTGTCACAAAAAAAAACCCCAAAACACTTTCTCTTGTAATGATAACCATGAGATCGTGAATTAAACTGAAAGGCAGCCAGGTTTAAGAGCCTGAAATAAAATAACTTTCATTCAGGGAAGGGCTGGAATTGTTTAGCAGACTGTGTGGATGCACCTGTGAAGGTGTCAACACCATAAAGCGATTAATATGAGCAATGAAAATAGCTGCAGATGCAACTGCTCTGCTTCAAGGCTTAAGTCAAGTGTTAAATGTAGAGCCTGGGGAGCAAATTTCCCTTTCTGCTGCTACAAGGCCCTGCCAGGAGACTGAGCAAGGACTGCTAAGGGGATATGCAGTGTGACAGTCTCTGTGCATTCCCACCCACAAGAGCATGTCTGTGTGCCAGCATCTCAGCATATGGCACACACAAGCATATGGGAGCTACATTCTGTGACTACATTTCTCCTAAATTGAAAGTAAATAACAGACACTTCTCCTATAAACTTTTATATGGTGAAATCAAATGTTTGCACACTGTCAGACTGCAGAAGCACTGAAGGCATCCTTGGATGATGTTACAGCATCACCAAAGCAGGGTGTCAGCATCAAACTGAGGGGACTCAGGTGCTCTTAGGTGCTTGTGCCTGACTTAAGAGCATTGGAGATGATCCTAACTAAAGGAATTGTATTGAGAATGAAACAGTACAGGCACAGCACTGCCTCCAATAAGGAAACATAACATAAATTTAATTCCTCTTAAGTAAAAATCCAATTACAGACAGCCTCTGTAATCATGTTCATTTACCTAAGTTACAATCAATTCTCCTTTAAAAATGTATTCCAACAGATTCCAAAGGGTAAAAAGCTAAAGACTAAGAGTATCAACTATGAACCAGTAAAATTATATTGTACCATGACACTTTCAATTTGAGGAAAGTAAATTAGTGTTTTCAAAACTCTGGAATTAAATGTCATTAGAACACCTGAAAACCATGAATGATAATTCCAGGAAGGTACACTCAGGCCAAACACTAAAACTAAAGCTATGCAGCAGGGCAAATGAAATGACTGGAATTAGTACAGGAACAATAGGATGAGCTATGAGGCTAGACAAGAGTTTTAATGCCAAGAGGTGTAGGCAAAATAAGGTCATAATCTTCCCTGTCTTCAAATTCTAAGAATTGTTGAAAAATCAAAGCCAGCATGTAAAGTCAAAGCAATTATTTTAATATAGCTCTTTACCCTCTTGTTAAGAAAAAGCCTCATTTCTGTTGCATAATTATTCTTGGTATCCCTCAATGTAATGAGATAACACATCATTGTTCACACATATCACTGCTGGTAAGTGAAAAAGAAGTTAAGGGATAATATATTAGAAAACTAAAGAATAAAATACCATAAGGGTCTAGACTTGTTTACTCTAAGTATAGTCCCATAACTCATGATGACCTCATTTATTTTCTATATCGATGCTCCTTCATACTTACAACAAGTTTCTTCAGAACCCCAGGTGGAACATCTACACCATTATTGGTCTGTTAATGCAACCCCTAATTACAGCAGGCCAAAGCAGACATAATAGAAGACATAAGATAAGGCTCTGCTGAGACACATGTTGAAGTTTAAAGTCCTGATTCTGTAAGGACATAAATCCACACTTACCTCCATCCCTGTGGCAGCCCCTTTGGATGGCAGCACTCCCTGCCATGAAGTGTGTCCAAAGTCTGGACTTACAGAACACTCCATAAGATAACCATTAAAAGTAAGTCTGAGGAAAAGAACAAATGATGCCAGCAAGGACATCACAGACACAAATCTCGTACAAATAACTGAGGAAGAGCTGAAACAACTAGTTATTCAGCAGGAAAACTGTCTCTGAGGTCGCCAGTTTCCCATTCTGTAATTATTAATGATATTGACAGAAGTGCTAAAGGGCTGACAAATGCCACCACGCAAACAGAGCACTGAATAAACACAGATCCCAACCAACAGGCTCTATAAACAAACAAGGGGAGCCCGAGATGAGCTTGGGATGCAATAAAGATGGTAAATACCAACTGAAAGATAAAGGAAAGCAACTGAAATGATTTGCATGAAAAGGGGTCAGGGAAGAAATGGGCAGAAAAGTCAGGTGCAGAGTACCAGGATGGAGAAGAGATTGTAATGGGAAAGGGGAGAAGTTTGGGATAGAATTAGAAGGGAGGGAAACACAGCATGAAAAACTGTGAACATCCTTCTCAAGCTAAAGGTCCATGTTGTGGCTGCTCTTCAGGCTGGTTTCTCTCTGCAGCCTTTCCACAGTAAGATGTGCATGGGGTCAATGCAGGCACAGAAGCCCCAGAAGGAGTTCCAGCTGCAGCTGAGGGCCAGCATGGTGGGAGGGCACCTCCAGTACCATTTAATGCCTTCAACTGGACTCACCTCTGTTCCATCTAAAATAACTCCTCAGAGTGAAATTTTAATTTGATACTCATGGATGGGGTGATCAATTATTTGGTGTGGAAGACAGGATCTGAACTGCTGTAAGGGCTGACCTGCACATGTCAATTTTGCCAAGCTGTGTGACTTTTATTTCTCCTCATCTGTGAACCACAACTGCCCACTGTTTGAGGAGGAGCAGCAGAGAAGTGCATTGCTGTAAAGCCCATTCCTCCTCCCACCCACACACTGAATGCAGAATACAGGATTGATATATTAATGTTGAGCGCTATTTTTATACAAGTGTTTTCATATTCTAAGTGGCTCAGACTCTGCCTGGCCAGGAAGGCAAAATAATATGAGTTTTTAATGTTTCAAATTTACTTTGTCCAGAAAATAGCTGCAATCTGAGTGCTTCTACATTATGCAATCAGTCTAAAGAATCTTTCACAATTTTTCCCTTTTCCCCCAAACATTATTATAGGTTTTGAATTGCTTTTATTTTCATTTTCTATTAAAAAGAAAATCAATGGAAGTGCATTAGATGATTAATGATAGAAATTATGCTCTTTTCAGAGAACATAAAACACAAAAACATGTTAATTTTTTCCTCTTTCTGTGGCCCACAATTACCAAAATTACTTGAGTTCAATTTCTTTGTAGCGCCTATCATCAAGTTATATTTAAGATTAATTATTTATTGCACAACTTGAAAATAAGACTAAGCCATCCTGCTATAAATACATGCATTGAGATGACAGTAAATACAGAGAATCAAATATGCCAAATAACACAAGAGAGAGAGAAAATGGAAAACAAACACAACATTACAGTATTTCTAGTAACTCAAGTTGGAAAATTACTCAGCTAAATAAGCAAGCACTGACTTCCTTTGCAGTGAAGCATGGATACTAAATCCAGAACAACACTAACACACCCACATATTCAAAACTGCCCCAACATTAGATTTAAAATATGATGGTCCAAGGTAACACCTCAAGACTCGAGTCCACCTTTCCTCCTCAGCTCCCCATTCCCCAGCTCTGGCTCTTCCCATTTTGGTATTCCAGACTCACACTGCCCTTGTCCCCTTGCTCAGTTAAAGCTACTGGGACACACACAGGCCTTTCAACAGCTTTTCAACTCCTCCTAATCTACATTCACCTCATGGAAACTGCTCTCAAAATTTTCTGAAATACCAGTGGATTTTGTATATATGGCCCGGCATAAAACTTTCCACTCTTACTATCACTTTTCTACTGTAAAAAAAAACAGGTAAGAATACTAAATGCTTTGAGGTCTGAAGTCTGGCTACTCATCTCCAGTCTAAAACTGATAATGCAACTGAAATTACTTTGACTGAAACTAATAAAAACGCATACTCAAATAATTCACGTTATCTAAATTAAGTATCTTTCAGCCATCATACAATATTGTCCACCTCATGAGAGAAAAATAAAGATACTGGACTTGAGATTCAAGGGTCAGCACAGTGCAAGTACAGTAGACACTGTATTTAGACTAAAGGTAACAGAGGCAGTGAGAATGTGAAAGAGAATGTGAAAAATTTCCCTCCCATGGCCTTGAAAAATGAAATGTTTGAGATTTTTCAGGAGATTTACCCAGTGGGAAAACTAAATACGCAGATTGGAATCCCAGGAAGAGCAGAGTCACACTCTGATGCGTGGGAGTTCCATACATATGTACATAATATGTAAATTATCCATCCAGAATGGCTTTTCCTACTTTCTCCCAAACATTCCTACTGTGCAGGGGAAAAGTGTTTTTTGGAAACCCTATGTCAGGGAATCCATTCTTCATCAGGAAAAAAAAAAACAAAAAAAGAAGAAAAAACCAAAAAAGACACCCAAATCTCCCAGGAGAGACAAACAGTCCAAGAAGGCTGTATTTCTAAACTGGGCATACAAAAGACCCTGATTTCCCTAAGTATTTCCCCTGGTTCATGTTAAATGAACTTCTCTGTGTGTGAATGAAGCAGATCCAATAGCTTTGCCTCTTAAAATAATTTTAAAAATTACACCCATCTTCCTTCAGGTTTGCTGCTCAGACCATTCTCAGTGCCAGTACATTCCTTTTTACTTCTCTTTTGAAGCTGACAGATCTAAAGGGACTATCTGTTTTTTCCTTCGTATCTCTTAAAAACAAGGCAGAAGATCAGAGAAGATGCAAAGGGAGCTATCTTACAGGACTTTGTGGTTTTCATGCAGTGATCTTCTCTTCCTCTCTTATGGGCAGAAAAAATATAAACATTTCTTACTTGGCTGCTGCAACTTATCTTAAATTTTCACTAAGTTGTTATACTTGGGGGGGTTATAAAGCAGATTGCATTACTGCTGAAACAATGGGAAAACTCACAATTATTTCAACAGGAAAACAACAGATCCTATTGTATTTTCTTTTTAAAGCGTTTGTTTACAAGCATTTGTTTCTAAAGAAATTACACAATCCAAACACTGATCACAACAGGATTACTCATGTATAGCAAATGCAACATTTGGACACAGAAAGTTCTCTATCATGATTCCTTTACCATTGGTACAGATAATATAATTGATGGCTTACTTAACTGAAAAAAAAAGCAATCAAATGCAAAAAAAAAAAAAAAATACAATAGAACATAAATTGCATCAGATCTAGAAATAGTTTCCACCCTGCTGAAAGACTATTAGGATTAGCAATCTTCATTCCAGGCAACCACAGCCTGGGACACTGCACTATGCACTATTGCTGCATTTTCTTTTATTACAGTCTTCCCAGTACAAATCATTTTAATCTTGGCTATAATAAATCACCAGTTAGACTCTCAGCTTATATCCTCTTTTCACCTGTGAAGTTTTGTTCATCTTTGTTGGAGCTCAGAGCAGTTTCTCCCATAAAATTGCTCTCTGTGTGAATCTTTCTTGATGCAGAAGGTTTTTGCCAACTGTCATTACAAGATCAGAAGTTCAAATTGAGGAGCACTTAAAGCAGGGGAAGGTCATCTTTGGAAATTAAATTGGAATAAAATTTTGTAGAAGTGGAGGCGGCTATTCACACTGTGCCACTGCAACTACAGCGGACCCACATTTACCTCACATGCTCATTTAAGAGTGGCTGGGCCACAAGGATTTATCATCAGCTTCCACCTCCTGTAAGAGCAGAAATTCCCCCCACAGCCCTGCCCACACAGCAGCAGCAGGGGCTGTGCTCCCCTGTGGAGAGGCAGGACCCAGCCAGGGAGGGCATCACTGAGGGCACACCCACACCTGAGGCTGCCTCAGTGCCACAAAGCCCAGAGGAACACCTGACCCTTCCTTCCCTGAAGAGGGAACAAATTTTATCTCTAATCATGCCCAGCACTACCATGACCCTTGAAAACAAGGGAACGTAACCAGAGGGACTTCCAAAATTTCCCAAAGAGGTAATTATTTCTTCCATTTTAGTATAAGTTATTCAGGAAACAAAATTCAATGCAAAACCAGCTGAATACTTTGAAAATCCATCAAGATTCACATCACACTTCCTTTTCAGAAGCGAGAACTGATATTTGGAATTTTAACTGTGTATTTCAAAGAAACAGTAAATAGCAGCTTTTTAATTCATCAGAAGCCCAGAGGAAAGGGAACTTTCCATACAAATGTGCTGTACTTGGGAGAACAACTCTTGCTGTTGCTATAATGAAAGTATAAATACAGCATAGCAGGAATTCATAGTAATTTGTTTCTATGAGCAAGTTTGACATGGCACAGGCAAATAAATTCAGATTGTACAGCTACACAGAAGTGAGACATTCTCTGAGCTACTGCACTGGCATTTTGCCTTTCCTCCATCATTCACTGCATCAGACCTTTGTCTCAATTTCTCTCTAAACCTTTGTCTTGTCCTGTCAGAAGGCCCACGCTCCAGGGTTATATCTTATCAGTTAATTAACTTTCAGAATAGAAACGCAGCAAAAATGACTATATAAACTTTTGCTCATATATATCAAAGCCAGTGTCAACCAGTGTGGTTCCTGTGTACCTAATCCAGGAGACTTATAATAAAATCTCATCTTCCTTTTACAGCCTGAGGCAATAGTAGGTCTTGCAGAGAGAAATGTGAAGTGATGAGGTTTAGTAGAGCAATAACGTTGCTCAACAGTTTAAATATTGGTCTAGCTACTGAACTTTATGCCAGGAGGTTCTGGCATTACATTATTAAATGCCAATATTTCATCCACGGCCCTGACCTACTCAGAATAATGCATAATTCAATTCAGAAAAAAAAAAATCTTGCCATTTAAGACATTTTTTCTTCCCCCACCACCTCCCCATAAAACCCCTTGAATGTAACACTACTTTTCAACAGATCAAGGCAGCACTAATAAGGAAGTATAGACATTGTGTGTATGTATATAATGTATAGGTTCTTCACTGAAATTAATGAACAATTTAGCAACAATATACTAGAAGCAATCAAAACCACTGCCTTCATTCAGGCCTATAGGGCTGGTGCCAACAAGGAATAAGAGAAAAATTGATTAAGCTGGAAAGTTTGAATCAACAAATAAGGAAGAGGAAGATCCTCGGAGGCAACTTGTAACTTTGATTTTTATTTTACTGACTCTTCTCCTCACATCAGCAGATCTCACTGCTGTATACCAACAAAAAAAAAGGGGTAAGGAGGAATTGAGCAAGAGACAGTTTTTGAAAATAATTTTGCCCACAGTTCAACATTTCAGTGAAAAACCCAGCAGTGAAGAGGATGAAACACAGAAAAAGAATAAAGAATCTGAATGGGAACTGCAGCCTGACAGGCTGGGACCATCCAGCAGTCCCTTGCTCAACTCCAAGCACACCTCTTGCACCCAGAGAGGATCACACCCTCAGGAGCTTCTGTCTCCTGTCCTTCCAGAAAAATTTTGTGTTATGGCATCAAGATATATAGATACACATCTTATAATTTACTGCCATTCTTGATTTTTTTTTTAATTTATTTTTAAGGGCATTGTGAAATAGGTTTATTAAGATGCTTTCAAAAGAAAGTTTCACCAAGACCAGTTTTTGAAAGTCAAGAAAAATTCTTATCATTTTGTTTCAATAAAATGCAAGAGAACACACTGCAAGATTACCATATCAGTACTTTTGATTTACTCACCTTTTCAACATGAAGACAGGTAATTCCCATATATAACTTTATTCCAAAGCTGTGACCTTGACTTCTACCAAAAGTTCAATTGTATGGGTATTAGTTTTGAGGCAAGATGAAGGAAGAAAGGAGTTCTCCCAGATAAGATAATAAACTGTCAGCTATGGCTTATGAAATACAACTGTTTCAAATAGATGATCTGATTTAATATATGTTGACTGTCAATTCAAAAATTATGACTCAGTCATTACGTAGCATGGTGACTACAGAGCCTGAATTACTTTTTTGTCTCATAAAGTTTTTGGTGTGTGAACCTAAGACATCCTCATAGGCTTCCATGTAAGGCTCCAAAGTAAAAGAATAATCCTAAATTAAATTAAATACCATATATGTAATGTGTATGGTTAACATATACAAATTTTGACTTTGTCTAAAGGTAAAGAAAAGGCATCAAAAGTACTGTTGATGGAGTTACTGATTACATCAAGATGAAAAAAAAGTTTTTCTCTAGTTGTTGAAAATCATGAAAGGATTGCATAAAATGGTTATTTTAACTATTAACCTACTGTCATAGGTACTTATGCCACTGTAAAAATACAGTGAAATTTCAAAAAACCCCGCCCCACACCCCATTATCTCCTGGGAGTGATGAGAACTGTGCACTTGTATAAACTACATACACAGGATGTAATCTCTTTCTCTGCTCAACTCAGTAAATGCAATTTTTTTCTAATAAAAGGAAAAAAAGATGAGCAACCAACATTGATATGTCTATCAATAAATGAGAAGTCTTAATGAAACTCCCATGTTTTCCAATACAGTAAAAACACAAAAAACCCTGAGATTCATATGGTGCTTTGAACAGATTCTTGTATCCTGTCTTGTCCCATATAACAACAGCTTGTTTCACATTGTTACATAAAATTATTCTAAAAACCATAAGTGTTCACTGCAAGTAAGGACATGGGTTATATCAAAGATAAAAGATGTAAGATTGGCTCTCTCATAGCAAAAGCATGAGCAAAGATTGTGAAGAAATGAGGAAATGTTTAACTCTCTAATGTTTCAAATGCTTATCTACCTTTCTATTGTATGTGTTTAAAATGCAGTTTAATACGCTTTCCATTACAGTTACAGTGTGAGTCTTCAGCAACAACCTCAAACACATTATATAGAATCACCTCCCAAAATCAAATTATTCTTTATCAACCAAAAATCTGCTGCACCTACAAAAACACTGAATAAACAGCAAACAGTCACCTGCTACCAGTGTTAAAGAACTCTTCTCAGAGTAACTTACATGAGGAAATAAAAAGGTGGGACCCGATTTTTGTACCCACACTGAAATACAGAGGCAGCCCCAGGTGAGACACCTAAATCCCTCTCCCAAACTGTGATGGCTCCTCCATCATCTTCACATCACAGTTCATCTCGGATAACTAAGGTGTCACAATATGAACATGTTTAATTAAAAACAGACTGAAAATTTTTACACAGTTATCATACTAACATGTATTTTGGGGTGAAACTCTGCTGCAGCCAATATTTAACAGGTAAATTCACATGACTGGAATAGTAACATAAGGAGGTACAGCACTTCTGTAAGGGTATGTAAATGATGGTGAAAAGTATTTTATCTAGAAATTTTACATCATTTCCATCTTCAAAACAGTTTATAGAGAATGACTGGTAAAATTTGGTGTGTCAGGGTGGAGACAGAGTGAATTTCACTCAGCATAGAGTGTAAGCCATGAGCAAGAACCAGCTGGGATGGGCAGGTAGACAAACACATTCATATAAACATATTTGCATTAAAACTTAGTAAGGCATGCTGGAAAGCTGGGCTGGCAGGGAAAACTGAAGAAAGGTGTAGCTTAGAAAAAAAATAGAAAAGCCAAAGTGAAAGCTCTTCTGTGAGGGAATGGGCACAACCACAATGGGGATAATCTGGAGTATGAGAGATCAGCTGTGCTCAGCCAAAAGTTATTCACTGCCCTTGGAACTACAACAACAACAAAAAAGGTGAAAATCAGGTCACGTTCCTGTGGATTAGCAGAAGGTTGCAGCAGAAAAATGCAAAATCAGAATTAGCAATGGGCGTTAAGGATAACAAAAGATCCTCCTGCAAATGTCCTGGAAAAAACCAAATGGACACCCTCCACTGTGCCACCCACCCCTGGAAACCTGGCCCAGGCTCTCACCACCCTTCCCAGGCCAGGACAGCTGCACTCCTGGGACTGGATTTCCTTACAGGGAAGGGGCTTTCAAGGATAAACCAGCTACTCCAAAAGTGTCTGCTCTAATGAATCCTGACTCTAGCAAACTCAGAGGAACCCATCTCGATGTGTCAGAGGTGAACATCAGCTTATTTTTGATTTGCACAAAAACATTTGGGGACAGCTATACCAAAAAAATGAAAAAATTAAATACATCAACTTTCTCTCTGTGCTAGGTTGATGGACACAACGAAACAAAAAGAACAATGGCCTTATTTTAGAATAGTTTGTTTCCTTAAGGACAAAAAATCCTAAAATGCTCAGCACCGTGAATCCCAAATGACATCCTTAGTAATTAAATTATATTGCACCAAAAAGCAGATGCCTTCAGGAGTTTGATTCAGATGTGCACACTCTAACCAGGAGTAACTGGGTATGCACAGATTGGGTGGAGTTGACATAAAAACACATAGAATGCTTACCACTAAAGAAAACTCTGAAATGGAATACAGCCTTTTGCTTTATGATAATCTCTGACTATTCGCCACTGTTTTATTACTGAATTTTGTTATTGTATCTGAATACAATTTGATTTTATGAGATCTTAAATATTACCTTTATAAACATTTCATGGGATGTTGACTCTCTATCTGCAAATTGCTTATTTGCTTATTGTATCTGTTCATTGATGCCACTGCAATAGCTTATTTTTGCATTAGCTTCTTTGTTGAGTCTAGTTTATCTTCTGAGCAAACCCTGAGATGAAATTTTTAATAAGAAATTCTAAAAAAGAAAAGATATAACTGTAACTGGTAAAGACATTTTCCCTTATGGTGTTCTGTTTGCAGCATAATTCAATCAGGGTGTTTATGCCAGTTAACTGAGATTTCAAGAAAGTACTTTGTTTATCATTTAATCAATATGATTTGAGCAACCCAGAAAGATTTTTTAATAGTAAGCTAAATTCTGTTCACTCTTCCTGCAACTTTACCCAAGTTTCAGACTTCTGCTCAATACTCTCCACACATCATTTCTTTTGCTTCTGCCATTCTGACTGTGCAAACTCAACAGCAATAAAAACCTGTGGCTGAATTCCATCTACAGAACACACAAAAACCTGTGGCTGAATTCCATCTACAGAACACATTAACTCGTTTGCAAGTAATGGAAGATGACGATGACTGCACTGGGAGAAAATACAACAGGATCATTGGGCTCCCCTCATCAACCTCTTTGACAGCTCTACTCGTGTACCCATCACTTATTCCACTGCAAGCCTGAACATTTACATTCCACAAAGCATATAATCAAATTTTATTCAAATACAGCCCAAGAACTAAGTGTATTTAACTTCTGGAAACACATTAGGTGATTATTTCATTCATAGTTAAAATGTAATACTTGCAAAACCACAGAACCAACTGCAAATTGCTAATATGTTTCATTATTATTAAGTCTGCCCCTTGGAAACACCAGCAATTAGGGTCAAATGAAACTCCATAATCCTTCTACATTTCTTTCATGGTTGCCTCCAGTATTTACAGTTACCTGTGAAATTCATCTAAAAAGGAAAGGCATCTTTGAAAGGCTTCAGATAAGACAATTTGAGCAGACACTTTTTGCCCTGTTTCTCTTCAAAGTATTTAAAATTACAAAGTTTATGCTTTTATATCAGATTTGCAGAGTATTAACATTTAAATAAGCTTTAAGAAGGGGCCAGATATATAATCTAAACCCAAAAATTAATAAAAAAACAGTCATCTTCCTATAAATGCTACAATTAATCATTGTGATGAACAGAGAGGAAGCAATCCATCTAACCATGCACAGAGCTGATGTAGCTCTTCTTTTCACACATCACACAAGTTAATTATAATGAGCAGATGTGCTTAGATTACAGGAAAATTTTACTCCATGAAACCAGGTACTGAAGGTATGTATTTATCTATGAAGCACAAATTTGTCCCTGTGTGTTTGGAGGTTTGCTCACATCAGCAATGTGGCTTGCACAAAACCCATCCAAATCCCACAGGATTGAGTTCAGCACTGCTTTTTGTGTGCTCCACTAAGTAAAAATTGCAAAAAGGTTCTGAAAAAACACCTACTGTTGAAAGCAACTCATCACCAACAGGGCAGTTCTTATCTGTCCTGATGCCTTGTGAAGGTTGACCTAGAACAGAGACTGGACAGAGCTAAAGAATAAAGTAGGGATTTATTAGGAGGCCTCAATGGATGCACGTTGGGCAGCACAAGAGCCCAGCCAGGGCTGCACCCAAGATGAACCAAAATGGCCCCAAAATGGACAATCAGTCATGGGGTGTCTCACTTTTATAAGTTCTGCTCCATTTGCATACTGGAGTTATTTGTGCTATTACAGCTTTAGCCCATGCAGTCCCATCCTTCTTGTTTTTCTCTCTTCAGTCCATGTTGTTTATGCTCTCGGGTCTGAAATTTGAATCATTGTCCTTAGTCCCCAGGTAGAGAAGGAATTGTTTCGTCTCCCTACTCTGTGAATAGAGCTCATCATTCCCTAATATGAAGCTCAGAAGTACACACCAAAGCAGCACAGAATCTGAAAAATATAAAAGCAAAAACCTGAGGCATTGGTCCCACAAATTCTCCACCGTGCCCTGAGCAGAGAATGTCTGTGACCACATCCTCTCTTCTGGGGTTAAAATGCAACAGAAGAGATAATCGCCCAAATGCCCTCAAGAGTTCACGTCTGCAGTAGCTGCTCACTTCTGCAGGCCTATTTATGCTTGATTTTCTCAAATGCTGTTAAGTGCCTATTATGAAGCTGCCCTCCAGGAGCACAAGGAATAAATAAGTGGCTGCAAAGGCCCGTGGTCAGCGAGGGCAGTGGCTGGGGAAGGCCACTGGAGCTGGAGCGCTGCCCGGCACGTCCCGCATCCCCCGAGGATGCGCTGATCTCCTTCACCCTGAATTAAACACAGGCTGAAGTAGATGGCCTTGGACAAGCCTATCACATTTTAATAGCTTGGTAAGATCCCCTCATACTGCATACCTCGAGTTCAGGCACCTCCTCTGCATACACAAAGACTGGGTTAAAAACTTAGATACAGAAAGTTGATATCTAAAAGACAGTAGGAAAGATATAACTTCAACCACCTTGGGGCACATCAAAGAAAACAAATATATGATTGCAGGGCTGAAACTTCAGTGAACTGTCAAAAAGAAACAATAGTACTGACCTGAATTGATCACAAAAGCGGTAAAAAGTAACATTTGCTACAAGGGTTCACATCCAAGATCCAAATTTAACACTAGAAAATACTGTGCTTCAAGAGGACTCTATCAAATACCAGAATATATTATTCAAAACTTTCCTTATTTCACAAAGCCAATATCAGCAATCCTTTAATAAATGATGCAAGCACCTGGTAAAACCAGCAGCTGCCAGCAAAAAAATTGACTTTAGAAAAATCTTTGTTAGAAGGTGACATATTTTTCATTACTATCTATTGCCATCAAGGTATAGAGATGGCTTTTTCTTCTGTAGTAATTTTATTCCAGGGGAATTCCAATTTTTTGGATGAAGTTTCACTTGATTTATTATAAATAAAGAAAACGGAATCTTCTCCTGAATCTCTTCAGAACCAAATGGATGACAATAAGGGAAGTGGAGAAGGGCTGTTTCCAACAGGAAAAATATTTGGATGTATTACTACTGCAATCATCAGACTCGGTTTAGAAAGTGCTAAACACGCCACTCAGAATTTTTAATATTTCTGAACATATTTAGAAACTGTGCCAGCAGAAAGGAGCACCACTGGACACCCAAAGCAAATGTAATATCGACCAGTTCACAGATACCTGCTGTATTCTCACAAGTGCAAGCACTTCATAAGCATCCCTGTCACTTCCAGTTACTGTTCTGTCACTTTAGTGCACCTGTTTGAAAGACAGATGCTGAGAATTTTGAAAGACAGTTTGATTCAAGGTTATTCATTTATTCTGAAATTGAAAACTCATGTCTAAAACCTCTACTGCAGACATAAAGCAATTGGAGTAACATGAATATACAAATTCAGAGTCAACAAACATGACATCAGGATTCCTTTTACACCTTTGTGGCATGACACTTCAAAAAATCTTATGCTTGAAGATTTATGGTAAGCCATATTGATGAGCTCTGCCACTTAGGATGCTAATATTCATGGTATTAGCTCTTAATTATTGAAAGAAACTTTACTCAATAATTATTTCCATTAAGAAGTGCTTTCTAAGTAATGCAGAAAAAGGGAAAATGCAAACTGAGACTTTTATCATGTTCCTCTGAAGGAAATTCCCCAGACAGGTCAAACCTCGGGAGTCTGGCAATGAACAATATATGCTATAAATCAAACTCTGCATTCCTTTCAACATCCCTATTTTCTTTCACCGACAGTTGGGTTTGTTTGTTGATTTGTTTTTCTGTTTGCTCGTTTGGGGTTTTTTTCAGGGTTTTGTGGGGAGGAGGTTGTTTACTTGTTTGGGTTTGTTGTTTTGGTTTTTTTTTCCCAGGAGGTAAGAGGGGGAAGTCAAAACAATTGACAGAGTCCTTGAATGTTTCATTGATTGAAACAGGATCAACATTTCAACCCAGTACTGCCTATATCTCAAATAAACCCCTTTGGTTCTACCATAGTGTAAGAATAAACAACTGTTCTTCATTCCTCCAATTAATGGCTCTGGAATGTCTCACAACCTGATAATCCACTTGACTGAGACCATTATGGACAAGAAAGAGGTTATTTGGCTAAAAACTGTGAAAATAACATCTCTAGTGTTTTCCTGACAGCTGATAGTATAAAAGCTTTTTAATAGACTTGCTTATTTTTGGTAATGCTTCAAGCTTTTCTATTTAAAATGTCTATTTGAAAAAAAAGTTCTCCTTAAGGCCATTTTCAAGAGAACCTGGATCTTATCCTGCTCAGTTCAGATGAATTTTTAACAATTTCCCTATGAACCACAGCGGCTTTGGCATGAATTGTCTTTGGAGTTGTAAACAGTACAACTGTGACATACAGGAAATTAAAATTTTATACAAGCAAAAGTAGATCTAAATCAGTACTGAATGAGCCTGCCTCCACATGGAGAGGTGAACAAGAGGGATGTGAAAGTGTTATATAAAATAGCAAACAAAAAGGGAGACCAACCAGGACACAAATGCCTCAAGAACAAAGGACGATTCAATTAAATTGAAAATCATCACGAAATTAGAATAGTTTGCTCACTGCAGGGTTACCCCATTGAACTGAGGTATGCCAGACACACACAGGGGCCAAAAACCAGCAACAAAAATGAGCTCATTTAAAATATTAAGGATTAGAAACCTTCATGTTTCAGGCTCTAAGTGAAGAAAACAGAGTTTTAGGATGAAATGGCTTCTGTATTTCTGATAAAGAGCACACAGAAGACTGTGTGAACAGATCTGTTTACTACCCACCCATGGCCACAGAAGAGATTGCTGTTCTAGTCTGTAACATCCTCTGCACAAGCCATGACGTGTCACCACCCAGGCCTACTGCCCACAGAATACAAATTTCCCAGGATTTTTGTGCAAAGTCTGAATCAACTGCTCATAACTAGGATTTTAAATCCCTGGAAGCTAGTGGTAAAAACAAGTCATAATTGAGAGGGCCTGTCTCCAGTTTGAGGGAGAGATTGCTCTTCATTATGTCTCTCATTATGCCTTTCATCCTCCTGAGTAAGTCTCGGCACAGTTTGGATCTCCTTGGACCTCTTTCATCTACTATACTCTGTTTAATGACAATCCATCATTTAAAAAAGGACCCCAAAAACGACTTTTGCCAACGATAGTTGCTTAGATCATACAGACTCCACACTAGATAAAAGAAGTCTTGGGAGGACCAAAGAGAGCTGAACTTAATCAGAGGGATGAAAGACAAAATGAAAATCTATCTACCCTTACATTTAAAAAAGGAGTTTCCTTCAGATAAGACGATCTCAACTCTCTCCCTCTGCGCCTGTTAAATATGGTGTGAGCACTGTCAGATCCTGTGGGACTTTCATGACTGAGATGCTCCAGCAATTCCTGTAAATTGTACACATTTGTATGGTGCTGTCTGAGGTGACCGGGCCACTTCCTATTGATCTAAAACCCTTTTTCCCCCCTTCTTCCCTCCTTCCTCCTAATCAAGGCAGAAATACACAGCCTGGCAAGCTTTGATGTTCCTCTGCTTTACTTCTCATTATTTTGATCTTTTAACAATCCCTCTATTGGTACATGCCCTTAGTGTACATTTTCAGGGTTCGTGCCTTATGGCTTCAAAAGACTGTTCCACTTGATTAAGGCTTTTTATTCCTTTCCCCCAGAAAACAAATGCTCTGTGTGGCACTAAGAGGCTGATATTTGTTTTGTTTTTCAGATAGGAACAGTATATAGTTAAGCTAGAGAGCCTGCTCATTCCCATCTGCAGAGTGGAATACACTGTCCTGGTTTTGAAGGAAATCAAATACATGTAATATATCTGATGCAGTCTCCATCATCTTTATTTTACGGAAAGTCTACAGATCATTGAGTTGCCTTTGGATAAAATGCTGCACTGTAGATTGCTGTCAGGACAAATTCTCTAAGAGTCTCCTCAATTTTTATGTTGCTGGCATAAGGCTACAGTGACAGAAATGACTCAGAGTCTCTCCTGCTATTAGTTCACGTCTATAAAGTAATGTCGTGCCAATTCTCCCCCTGCCTATGAAATACTCTTAGAGTAGCTGCACCTGAGGTGGAAGCTGGGCAGACCCAGGCTGAAATATAGTTTTAAGTGTCCTCTGATGCCTGCTGACATCCCCCATTAAAAACAGGAGGGCAGTCCACCATCACTCTTCTGTGAATAACCTGTCACTGGCAAACCAGTATCAATCTTTCTTCCCCCTTGTCCTATCAACTCACATCCAAAGAAAGAAAAATTGATCTAGGGGAACATATTACCTGGAAGATCAGTGGGATGTAATACAATATGAGGACAAATTTTCATGTCCCACTGCAGCGCCCAGCTGCAGATTTCAGCCATGCACATTAACACAGACACCTCTGCCACAGCACCAGGTTTTAAGAAACTGGCCCAGGATGATTTCTATGAAAACAGGTGATTTTATTTCTCATAAATTAAACTACAGGAATATCAAAGGCAGCCAAAATGCTCAGAGAGATTGGTCCACTATACTTCACACAGCCTCATCTGTATCCTCACCTCCCCTCCCCTCCTGCTCCCAGCCTATTCAAATGCTACAAAACTGAAATTAATCCCATGGAAAATCTGTCTGGGAGAGGATATCTTCCTCATTCTACTGGTGCAGGGAAGGCTAAGAATGCATACAATACATGCATGCATGATATTAGTATGGCATTTTTGTCTCCTCCTCAACTTTTCCTTGTTTCCCCCTTTGTGAAACACTGGCACACATTTCTGCATGGAGCAAATCTATTATCAAATCTACAGTTAAAAACAGATCAAAGCTCATTTGTAAACTGACAGAAATCTGACACAAGCAATCTGGACTCATGTAATCCCACATCCATACTGCAGGGATCATTCTCTCCATCGCCTGTGTGCAGATATACACAGTTCACTGAGAATGAAGATTAGTTTTAAATGCAAAACCGAGGGTAAAGTTTCATTAAGCTCAAGAGATTTTAATTTGTTCAGTGCTATTAACCAGAGGTAGACTCCTAAATACTTAATTTCTTTCTGTTAATGAAATTTGGATATTTTGAAAAAAAAAAGTTTCTAATCTATTCTGAATCTACTGGCAAACTGGGAATTGGAATTACTCGAGACAAAGTTCTGGTGTTTTACCTGACGTCAACTGTTTGTCATTACTTATAGTGGCAGAAGGTGTTATGGAACAAAAATAAAAGGGAGGATTGCCTATAAAATAGATTCTGGTTTATGTAACAGAAGAATAAATTTCAGGAACTTGGAGATGCAAAGGAAATGTAAGCAAAACATAATTTTATGATGGGTGTTTTTTCACCACAGGATAATGCCAGATATAAGTCTGAATTCCAGACTTTCCTCTATAGTACTGCTGCCCACCTTTCTACCACGCAAGTGCTGTATTTGACTTTTTTTTCTTTGACAAAAATTTCACTTTTCTGATTTCAGAGCATGCTCAAATTTATCCAACATGTATTTCTGGTCTGCCCTTCAAAGTACTCACGATTTGCAGTTCCCCAGATGTGTTACAGATGTGCTCTCTAGCTCATCATCCACACTGTTAGCGACAGCACTGATGGCAGTCCAGGCTCGTGTGCCCCGTGGGAAGCTGTCAGGATCTGATCAGAAGCCATCTGAAACAGCCTTCCTGACTGACACCAAAGAGCTGATAGCAGAGTTGGGATTGGGTTTTTTCAACAAGTTGCACAACCACCTCACCCTGCATTTCTCTAGGTCATACTTTTGTACTGCACATGGGAGGATTTCACATGGGACTGGACTCAATGTCTTCCTCAAGTTAAGGAATATTATCTGTGCTGCTTTTCACTTACCTTATTGCCTGGCCTCCAGCCCACTGCCTTGTCAAGGAAAGAATTCAGATTATCAAAAAACAAGAACAGTGAATCAATTCTGGTTTGGCTGTTTCTCACCCCCCTAGTATTCTCCATGTGTTTTTAAGCTAAAAATTGCACTATCAGCAAGAAGAGGAAAGCAATGTAACACATCTTTGTGAATTTGCAATATGATGTAGAGTAATTATATATATCTGTAAAGTGTTGGTGAAGCCCTGGACAGGCATGGTTGATAAACAGACCAAGAATCTTCATTCTGGAAGGTAAACTCCTTCCTGTGCCTCAGTGCCATCCTAGACGAACTCTGCTTCATGTTCTTTTCAAATGCATCTCAAACAAGACTCAGCTCCTGACTGGTAACCATTTTCCCCCTCAATTATTTGCTCCCAATGCCACCAGCTGCCAGGCAGGTGTCTTCCAGAGCAGGAATCTGGCTGGGACAACTCAAGTTCAGCTCTGTTTGTGTCCCTGTAACCCCCGTTACAACCTAGACCAGAACCCCCAGGAAAAACAGTGACCAACAAATGAACACCCACCCACCTCAGAACAAGGCTCAAGGTGCCATTGTCCTACCTGCCCTACCTGCTCCCTAATACTGGAAAGAGCTGCTGATGACAGGTAAGCTGCTGTCAAGCTGGACACATTGACACAGGACTGCACCAAGAGTCCTGCTCAAAAAACATCACCAGCAAACTGAAGCAGTTGAGTCTCTGCCACGTTTACTGTCATAATTGCATTCCTTGTAAACTTCAGGTTATCACATTGCCTTCAGCCTGTAAATTGTCACAAGATTCTAATATGTACCTCCTGAAATTGGTAATTCTGTGCAAAAGCATTCTGCAACTCAAATCACATTGATGTGCTCATTTAGCTAATCAGCAGTTCTATTAACTATCTACAAAACAGAAAATAAGAACTGTTGGGTGACTTATCTTATGAACAATAAAAAAATAGTAACACTCATGCTTTTTTTGATGGCACATCTCATTATAAAGAGGTTACCATAAAAAAATTGCAGGAGAAACAACAAGAGTATATATGGCTATTATACTGAGTTACTGGTGGATAATACACGAGATAATACAGCTAAAGGATGCCTGTTTGAAATATTTCTGTAGATACAATCTTAACAGGCTATATCTAAAGTCATCCTTTCATCTTGCTTAATATGATGCATTAACTTGCTCACTATTAGACTTGTGACCATAGTACTGCCTAAGTTTTATATAAGGCTTCACTGGAACTATCAGGGTATTTAGACACACTCAGGAAACTTAGATAGCAGATTGTTACCATTTTTTTCTTATGATTATTTTCTCTTGGTCTGAATCAGCCTAAAACCAGTCTTGTCTGCAATGTCCCTACAGCTATCAGAAAGCTCCAGAGCAAGAGCCAGAAACCTACAATGAAGGAGACAGGAATCTTAAATTGCCCAAGTCTGGTGCTGCCTGCATCCCACGTTTTCATTGTCAATTCATACATCAACTTTTCAACTGTAACAGATTATATTTAACACTAACCATCTTAGCAAAATCCATGTGGTGTGAATTTACAGCCCAGCTAAAGCAGGAAAGGAAATACATCCTGTGTGGTCTGACAGCAGAGCAACCAAAAGAAACACACCCCAGAGATGCTCAATGGGGCTGTCCAGGATTGATCCACCCCGTGACCTCCAGTGAGACAGGGAGAGTTCTGCTCTCCAAAGCTAAGGAATAGCTTCTTATTACTGCATTGGTGAGTGTGCACTGTTGTTTTCCTGTACATAAATCAATAAACTATCTCTAAAAATATTTCCTGCTCTGTGTCACAGCATTTCTGTATTCTTGAGATGGGGAGCTACAGCTCTGAGGAGGACTTACTGTCTCATTAACAGGGGGAAATATGGTCAAACACTCCAAATGAATCAAAGCAAAGTGGCAGGAGCAGGAGAAATAAGACATGGCATTTTCCATTGCTGCAGCTTCTCCTTGCTTTTGGAAAGTAACTCGTTTTTTCATAATCATGTTGTCAGTGTATTTCCAGGACCAGTTTTTAAAGCAGAGTCTCATTAGACCTGCTCTTTAATACGTGTCTGTTTACATCACCAATGGTGTTTGAAGCAACCTTCAAAGACACTTGCTTAAAACAGGCTTTCCATCCACTAATTAAACCTGAACAATCCCTTGTAATGAGCAACACATTTTTTCCCAAAAACTGTGTGTGTCCCAGGTAGCTCTTCATGTCAGCACTGAAACGAGAGGTCATTACTGAAGGATCCTCCATCACAAATATCCAAAACAAGGGAAGTCACCAAACAGCACCTGAAGAAGCAGCAATTCTCATGAAACCATGGAATGGTCTGAACTGGAAACCATCCAGCTCATCTCATTCCACCCCTGCCACGGGCAAGGACACCTTCCACTATCCCAGGGTTGATCCCTGAACACTTCAGAGAAGGAGGCAGCCACAGCTTCTCTGGGCATCCTGTGTCAGGGCCTAACCACCCTCAAAGCTAAGACTTCCTTCCAACTCTACTTTTTGCCAGTTTAAAGCCATTCCCCCTGGCCCTATCACTCCATGCCCTCTCCAGCTCTCTTGAAGCCCCTTCAGGGCAATGTAAGGGGTTCCAATATCTCCCTGGAGCCTTCTCTTCTCCAGGCTGAACAATCCCAGCTCTCAGCCTGCCTTTATAGCAGAGGTTCTTGAGTCTTCTGAGCATCTCTGTGATTTCCCCCAGCCCTTTCCACATCCTTCTCATGTCAAGGACCCCAGAGCTGGATGCAGAGCTCCAAGTGGGTCTCAGAGTGGGGCAGAGGGGCAGAATTCCCTCCCTCATCTGCTGCCCACATTGCTTTGAATGCAGCCCAGGACAAAGTTGGGTGTTCTGGGCTTCAGGTGCACATTGTCATCTCTCAGCTTCTCATCAACCAACACTTCCAAGTCCTTCTTCCCAGGGCTGCTCCCAATCCATGCTTTACTCAGCCTGTACTTCTGCTTGGGATTGCCCTCACCCCTGTGTGGGACCTTTTCTCACAATCTTGACACCTCCTAGTAAATTAGTCCCTGGTGGAGGCAAATGACAGCTGTACAGCAACACAAAACCTTGTAGAGCTCCTCATTTACTGATAGTAATGTTGTCTTATGTAACTGTCAAGCAACATCCTCACCCTGTTTTATTTGAGTGCCCTGTCTTGGAGGCTTTTTGCCAATCATGCCTTAACTAAGCTTAAAAAACAACTATATTTATTAGTTCTAAAGGCTACCTTTCTCTTTCCTATGGCACTGCTTGCTGAATAACTTAGTCCATTGAAGCTGACATAAAAAATGAAAGGCTATTGTAATTAGTGTAATATCTTTCCAAGATAAAACCATAAAAAACTGCAGCTTCAGACAGCTGTCATCTCCTTGGCTA
Organism: Setophaga petechia; assembly: GCA_024362935.1. Classification (NCBI taxonomy): domain Eukaryota; kingdom Metazoa; phylum Chordata; class Aves; order Passeriformes; family Parulidae; genus Setophaga; species Setophaga petechia. Next base: position 5,947,924 of record JANCRA010000005.1, read on the forward strand.
TTCTGCTTATTATTCACAGACAAACTCTGATATATTCTGCATATTATGCAGTACGTTTACATGCAATTTCAGTGAAAAAGCTCATGGAACAGGATCTCTAAGTATCCGTCTCAGAATCTAGCCAAGAGAAAGAACAGAGCTTGAAAGTCATTTCAAACCTCATTCTCCATCAGTACAGTCATTGTCCTAAATAGGTACACATAAACACACACTTTTTTTTTTCTTTAGAAATAATTTATATGAATTCCATGTTCTTATATAATTGGCTAGATATGACAGTCACTGAAAACTAAAATCCTCTTTTTTATACGACAGGGCATGGAGAGAAAAAAAAATCTAAAAAAATGGATGCTCCAAGGAACAGTGAGACTGATTATCTTCAGAAGTAAAAGGGTAATTGCTGTCACACAGCAAAAAAGGAACCAGCCAAATTCATATGAATACTCTTTGGAGAAGAAGCACTTACTGGCTAAAGATGCTGTACTTTATGTAATGCAATTACTGTGTGGAGTGGTGGTGATACCTCGAATGCAAGCTCATTCACAGGATGCCTGAATATTGCAGGAAGGCAGCAACTATCTCTTACACCTGGGATTCTTCCAGTCATGGCCCAGATTCCCCTGAAAACCCCCACAGACTCACAGTACCATACAAGGCAATTTAGGACAGAAGGGACCTCTGAGGATCCAGTGCCTGCTCCAAGCAGGATCAATCTCCAAGTCAGAAAGGCCTGCTCAAGACCTTTTTTGTTGAGTGTTCAGTATCTCCAAGCTATCTACAGTCTCTCTGGGCAACCTGGGAGTTTCTCTCACTCCAGCCTGTGACTTGTCTTCTGTTAATTCACAGTGCATCTCTGGGAAGTGTGGTTCCATCTCATATGTGAACTCCACACTAGACACTCCTCCAGGCTGAGTAAAACCAAATCCCCAGCCTCACCTCACATGGTAATTCAAAACTATGTCCAAAACCCCCTTACAGTGAAGAAAGTCAGGATCAGAAGTCCTCCAGTGCTGAGGTTTACAAGCTGAAGAGCCCCTGCAAGGCATGCAAGCAAACAACTCCCCCACCTAAAGGGCTGCTCCCTGACAACACAGAGCACCTCTGCACACTCCTGAGGAGCTCAAGTACCAGCAAGGAGAGGTTATTAACAAAACCTGTATGAAAGTTTCCCTTACTAAACTTCTACAGATAAGATACAGAACTGCTGAAAACCCAGCAGCTTCTTTTCCAGACACAGTATGGTCAGAGTTAGCAGCTGGGTTTCAGTTGCCTTCTCTGTGGAGATCACTCCTCCTGTTCATACAAAATATCTTTTAAAATCTTCTTCCATGGTTCCATCTGAGATCTCCTTTTCCTGAGACCCCACTCATCTTTAATAATACCCAGCAGAGTGGTTCTATCACTACATGTAATTATGAAAACCTAAGCTGTTACAAAAGCCACAGTTAATTACAAAAAAAGTGAATGTGGCACTGAAACTATTTTTGCTTAAACTCACCCAGGTAGGTTTTTCACAATTATCCTAGAACAGCACATAGCCTAGGTAATTATTGGAGGCCTCTCCACACAGTAAAAGTAAGTGTGATACTCTTCTATTATACTTCTAATTCTGTCAGAGTAAGATTAACACAAAGTTCATGCACCTACTAGAACATAAAGATTACCATCCCTTCACACAGACTGAACAATACAATTTACAGATTTGAAAACCTTGTGGAAAGGTTTGTGGTCAAAACCTAGCTAAAGATATTTACTCCTTTGAGTTTTAGTTTAAAACACATTTCTTCTTTCAGATACATCCCACATACTGTCAGGGCTTTTCTTTCTTTTCCTTTGTTTCCAAATTATATAAGAAATTCATTTCATCTTTAAAGAATAGCTTCTACCTTTGTGAAGGAGTAAATTATTATGTCAAGTTTCCTCAGTTAGCATACCTGTATAGCAATTTTTTTCAATAAAAATAATCTTTTGTTAAAGGTTTCATTGTATTTTCCAGGAGACTGATAACAACCACATCTCCAGCCATCTGCAGGCACCACCACTGATGCATACTTTGAACATTCCTCTCAACACTTCTATTCAGACAATGGGACCACTAGTTTCTAAGTGCTTAATTATCCCAAGGGCAGGAGCCCAAAGCCTTTACCCATGCTGAACTTCTTCAACAGTCTTAATGAAAATCAGGCCTCAGGCAAATCATTAGTAAAATTCAAAATCATGAGGAAATTATCCTTTCCATTTTTAGCATAAAGAATGGATTACTTCATAAAGGCCTATAGATAATTCATTCAAGGCTCACACACTTCAGCTTTAGGCAGAAAAGCAGGTTAAGATATTTGAACATCAAGTGCAGATCTCCTCCTATAATCCAAGCTATTGTGTTAGTGGCACTTTAATGCTTATAACAGCAGAACAACTCTGTAATGGAAGCAGTTCCCAACACTTTATTTCGTAAATGTCCTAGGTTGTGACTATATGATGCTTTTTTCCCCAATCATCTTGTTCTGTTTACGATGAATAATAAGTTTTGCACCTTTATGACCTGTTCCAGAGAGTGAAGGGGGTAGGGAAGAAGCTGCAGTTTGTTTTCAGACACTGCACTCACTCCTCCACATTCCTGCTCCTGGACTGTGTTGTCTGCAGATGGACAGACAGCAGGACAGAGCTCTCCTTTGCTTTTAGTTAGCTTAGCTAGCTGAGGCAAAGGAGTTCCCTAGACTGTAGTTTTTTCCTTTTTCCCTTTTCTTTGGAGCTGTTTAAACCTGCTCTGGACTGAACACCCAGCAGAGCACCAGCAGCTCCACCTGAGGCCCACGGGCCGGGCCTGGGCCGCGGCATTTCCAGCACTGGAGGGACTGATCAGAGACTGAGTGAGCTGAGCTACAGCCCACAGAGGGGACTTTCTCAGTTTGTCATCTCTTTTAGAGCAGCAAAGGGTTTTATTGATTAGGTTTTATTGTTTAATAAACAGGTTTTTTGCACTTTTCTCCAAAGAAATAGTTTCTCCCAGACCGGTTGTAAGGAGGGCTGATTGAATTTGCTTTCCTAGAAGAGCCCCTTTAAGAATTCTCTCCCAAATTTGCCCTGAACAGGAACAGTAAAGTACTTCAGTTAGTTTCCAAATTACCTACTGCAAAAGAGCAAAGACTTAAATGCCACATCCAACACCTTTAGCACTGAGGGCAGGATGGAGACTCTTACCCCTGGACTGCAGGCCGTGCCCGCAGGCCTCGCTCTGCCCCGGCGGGCCCTGGCGCACCGACGCTGGCACCAGCACACAGGGGCTCCAGCGGTGGCTCTTCCACCTGCAGCAGAACAGCCAACAATGAAGAGCTTCAAACTGGAAAACAGGGAACAAATCTCAGCACAAACTCCAGTTACCAATCATTTGGAGTCACGAAGCTGTAATTACTCCTGACACAAGCACCAGGAACTGGAATTCAGATGCCAGGTTCACCCTCTAGGAAGCCACATGCTTGTCCAAAAACGTTCCCCTTTCTCATCTTGCAGGGCATATTTCAGAGTTAGATAAGATACACAGGAAATAGCTCCAGAGGGCTTTGTCACCAGGCTCTCCTCCTGCTCTCATACAGCTGATGTTGTTTCCAGTCTGCTTTCCATGCTCACAGGTGGGCCAGCCATGGGGAGCAGCTTTCCATGGCATCAGGCAGAGCACAGCATTGTGTCTCCTGCCAAGCACTGCCTTCAGCTCCACACTCTGCTCCAGGACCATCTTCCATGGGATGTGCAGGCTGGAGATTCATATGCAAAGATATAATGCTTTTCTATTTACGAATATTGCACAACAGATGGGCCACAGAATCTTAATGAAGAGCAGTGAGTAACTGCTCTATAATATTATTTGTCTAATCAGAACTTTTTAAGTGTGTACTATTCACTGGAGTGAGAGTACCAGGGGAAAAGACAAGAGTTTCTGCAATAACCATGCAATTATGATTCAGGCACTCTAGGGCTTGTGGTCCCAAAATAGCTTACATTGATTTTTAGATACAATGAGGGAGGAGTTCCCAGTAACAGCTTCCTTACACACATCAGACCCTGAGGTTACTATTTCTAGGAGCTGTGACTGTTGGTACTTGTTCTGATGATTCCAGATCTACTGAAATTTCCAGCTTGACTCTACTTTTACACATTTTGCAAGGTACACTATTTGTTTTAAACGCTGCATTTTCCAAAATTGTGTTATTTTCTGGTGAAAATTGTGCAGGACAAGAATCATTTCTGGAGAAGGGGACACCCACTAGAGACAGATTCCAAGCTAACAGTTTTTACCTATACACTGGACAGATGGGAACATCTTCACATTCTCTTTCCTCATACAAGGTGTCTGGACATGGCTGTCCCCCACTGGCAGAATCCTGAAGGATAATCCTGTACCGGGACTGCTTAACTGCAGTGGCATTGCCTGTAAAGCAAAAAAAAAAGTTGCCTTTCAGACATGGCTGTCATCCCAAGTTAATGATTTAGCTGCCTTGGTTAGAAGCATGCTCTGTGTTTCATTTATATTTTGAAACTACGAGCACTCTAACATTTCTTCCTTTAAAATTACCAGTAGTTCAGCAGGACAGCAGCTGGAAGGATGATAAATCAACAGCCTAAGAAATGCATCAAAAAACATCTATTTAACAGAACACCAAATCAAGTAAGACTGTAAATAAATAAGAAAATAAACACCTTAACTGGAAAAAGAATAAAAGCCAAAGAAACAAACTGCCATAAAGGAAGGTTTTGTTTCTAAGAACACATTCTGGGGGTCTCAGGATGCTACCAGTAACCCATCTTTATGGCTCTAGAAATCAGAGATGATAACTTCCTGATGGGAAAACCATTGCAACCAACAGAGGCTAACTTCCTACTTAACCTGAGTTGATGCAAGACCAATCCATCTAGAAACACAGTTCACAAAATCCATGCACAGAATGCAGCAGGAAAGACAAGAACAAGATTTATCTATTTGTCTCTACAGCTAAAGCAAACACAATCCTTGGCTGTGTAAGTGGTAAGAGCAAACTGAGAGCTGGTTTAACCACTGCATATGGCATTCTCTGGGTACTGTACTCACACTTCAAAAACAGGTGCTAGAAAAGTAAAAAGCAATCTCAGGAGAACTCCTTAATGGATGTTACAGACCCTGTAAAAAGCTTTAAATAATGGACTTCATCAAATATGTCTGAAAGAGGAAAGCACAGTGGGCCAATAAGCCCACTATGAGTATTATTTTTCCGGCTCAGAATAAGAGCTAAGTTGCAGCAGCAAAATTTACAATGTAGAATAGAAGGAAAACTTAGAAACCACATCATGAACACAAAGCACAAGCACAGACCCAAGAAAAATGTTGACTTTAAAAATACCAAGTCATACAAGCTTCCACTGGCACATGTGGCACCCCTGTGAGATCACTGCAAAGGGACACTGGACTGGCAGGAGGCTGCTCAGCACAGCTGTTGCCCTGCTGCAGGCAAAGCACATCCAGAGAGATCCTCTGCTGCTGCTTCCACAGCCTACCTGAGGCAGCTCTACAGCTTCCTACAGTCTCCTTTCACAGCCTGATCTGCTGCCTGTAAAGCCTCACAAAGAGCCTTTTCTTAAAAATCTAGCCCACACCATCACTCTTGAAAATTAAACTTTCTTATCTTCTGTCCACTACATGAAGAAAAGAATTTATCCCCATCACCTAATGCATAACATCTACAAAATTGCAAGGACCTGCATCCATTTTAAGTGTTCCCCTCTCTAAACTAAGCAAACCCAGCTTTGTAGATCCAATTCCATTCCCTCTCATTGCTCACTTTTACACTGTGCCCAAGGATATGCAGCCTCCCCAGGGCACAGTACAGTGACCCCTCAAGGGTCTCACATACAACATGCCAAGGAATTTGACAAGCCTGGTGTGAGTTTCAGCATGTCTAACTGCTGACTTCCATTCATTTTGTAGTCATTTGCATCTCCAGAGGTGCCTGAGGCCACAAAGACTATTTAGGGAGCAGAGCATTTGACACACAGAGTCAGACCAGGAAAGCTGGGACTCTACAGCTTAGAGAGAAGGCTCACAGGACCTTATCATGTGTATCAATACATTACAAGTTAAAGAGACACAGACTATTTTCACTGTGATATGCATTGTGAGATTTTTCAAGCAGCTGAGTACCCATTTAAGAGTGATTTAATTTAAGCCACTGTCCCTCAGCCTCCTGATAAAAGTTTAATGTGTCAAAAATCTACCACTTCTCTTAATTAGAACAGCTACTCCATCAAAAAAAGAGGAGATTAAATTTATTGGCCACAATTTGTGCTCAATAAATTTTTACTGGCCAGTTTATTACAATCTGATTCTTGAAATGTTTATATCTTGAGTAATAACTTGTTCTTGTGGCTTTCTACATAACAAAGCTGGGGTGAGTAATCTACAATTTTCTTGACCTTTCTTTGTGGAGGAGCAGAGGTGAGAGGGAGACTTTTGGTGTGGTATGCTTTGTTATTACTGAGTTTTAATTTTTAAAGACTTAAATTTCTCACCCATGAGAGAGTCAATTGATGCTCTGGCATTACTTTACTACTTCCTTCTTATTCACACAACCCCAATGACAGCTACTCATTGGAAACACTCCTTTTCTCCTGGCTACAGACAGGAAACAATGGCAACAACTGCACATTCCCCATATTGTACTTCCCCCATTTCTCAGAATGTACATTTCATCCAGCTCCCCCTTATTTTTAATCCATTTATGCAATTTTCACTGTCTAATATCCTCTAGCTTAGTTTGCATTCTTGATTCTAATCTTTGTGAAACAATATGAGAATCCAAAAGGAAACAAGAACCTGAATAGCTCTGATAGTAAGATATAAAAGAGTTTCTCTAGATGTGTGTGGTGCTCCTCTTGATGGTTTGAACCTGGAACTTGCAAATCACACACAGACCTACACATGCCTTGCTCCCCAGTGCCACTGGCTTGCTATTAGCACAGTTTCAGAACAGGAATCACAGTCCAGGAGGGCTTCAGCACCTTGGAGAGGCTTTCTTGGAGCTTCCAGATCTTCTGTACTCCTGTCTGCATAGAACAAGTCCCAAGAGGTGTAGATACCAATTCCTGCAGTTTGTTAAGTCTATTTTTTTTTCTAACGTCTTGTTGATACTGCCATCCTTCCTTTCCAAGAATCATGAACTCTATCACTTTGTGATGATTTTCATTCAAATTATCTACCACCATTTGAATCTCACCCATTTCCTTCCTATTAATCAGTACCAAATCTAAATGAGCTTCCCACAGTCATTTTCTCCACCTCAAGAAACTAAATTATCCTCAACATTTATTGCACCTTACTCAAACCCCATTTTCAAAATTGAATTTCCACACTGGCTTTTCTATAGCATTCCTTATAAATGTTAATGAGCATAATTTTTATATTTCAGTTAAAATTGCTATAGCCTGATTTTTCCAGAGCATTGGCACTGTGGAGGACTGTCCTCTTAAAGTCAAACTGATTTCCAGCATGGCTATGACTGTTTGCCCTCCTGAAAAAAACTCAAGCCTCAGGATCTTAGGACCATCTTAACTTCTCTGTCCTTGACTTTGCAACTCAGATAATGCTGTTTGAGAATTCCAGGGGTTCCTTACATCTGCTTCCACTCCCCTCTCTTGTGCCACCAGCCTTCATTCTCTCCCTTACAGAGCCACACAACTCCTACCAAACCCACTCTTACTCCTCCCTGGATCTTGCATCCTTCCTTTCTCTCTCTTTCATCCCCAGGGCTCACAGAGCTGCACCACCACTCTCAGGTGAGGGACAAAATCCCTTTCCACTCCTGGATCATGTGCTGTATCAGGTCCAGCTTCCCCAGAAAACATCCAGCTTCCCACCCTGATGCTGAGCAGATGGAAAGCCAGAGTCTGGGCAACATGAGACTCTGCTCACACAAAAAGCAAGGACAAACTTTCTGAGATTTTCTGGGATTTTAGTCACCAAAATCAGTGCTGTCTCCAATACCTTTGTAGAGATAAGAGCTCTTAAGTCTTTCACTTTGACCAGCTCTGGTTTTGTGTTTATGAGGATTGGAAGTGGCAGATCATGGACTGTCTGACACAAGGTAGGGGTTGTTGGACTTTCTTATTGTGGTACACCACGAATCTTCTCCACTTTTACCCCATCTCATTTCAAATCTGATTTAAGACATGGGAAAAATAGGATAACTGCTATCTAACATTTCATGTAAACTTGTTTAAAGAATTAGGTAACTGAAATTTCTACCCTTCCTCTTGGACATCCAATGCCCAGAAGAGAAGAGGTACTTAGAGGTACCATCTATTTTCAGAAGGAAGATGAAAAATGTTATTTATTGTTAGCTGTTTGCTTTTTTTAATCTCCCTGTTTTAAATCTATGCTGACAGACCAGGGAGTACCTCATCCATGCTGAAAGCAGTTACCTCTCCAGGCCACCTTCACCCCAGGGAAAGCAAGTGACAGAGGAAACTCCACCTGCAGCTCATTCAAACCACCTCATATTCTGAAACCACCCTACTGCTTCTTTGATTCTGCTTTCAATCCATCCTCAAAGCCCAGGTAAAACAGATACATTACAAAAGACTGCAGTAGACAGTTGCCACCTGTAAGTATCTGAAATGGCAGAGAATCAATAACTTGCAACAAGCTCCCTGCTCCTGCCTCCCCAACAGGTGCTGGGACTCGGTGGCACTTCCTTTGTGAATTATGTTGTCCACCCATCTGTTACTGCCCTAAGTTCAGTGCTGTCTGCACTCCTGAGGCAGCAGATAATCTTCTGCCAGAAGACAGACAGTTGTCTGATGACATTTAAATGTAGGGAAAATGTCAGTTTTTTTATTGTGAAATGGTAAACTTGGATGTATTTCCTCTGATAAACTACAAACAGCTCAACTGGCAAAGTTCTGTGTAAAGCTGATTTAGTGATTCCATGTTTGTCTAAGTTCTGATCTTATGCTGGTACACAATTAATTTTAAATCTGCCAGGCAATACCTGTTCCTGCTTGATCTGATTAGTAATTCACCATCTGTATATTGCTTTCATTAAATACAACTTTTCTATAAAAAAACCACAACACCCCTAACAACTCACGTATGTATAGTGGCTTTGAAATTTCATTATCATGCTGAGGTTTTAATTGTGCAAAGCAAATTAAAAAAAAAAATCTTGCAATGCAGCCATATCAATAACAGATTTAGCAAAAAACAAACCCCCTCATCTAAGAAGTTTTAATTTAGAATTATATTAAAATGATAACGCTGCCAAGGAGGTTAAATAATTAATTTCTTCTCATTTTAATTGTAGACTATTATTTAATAAACAAAGTAATTTACCAGGTAATTTATTCTACTCCTTCATAGGCAGCTCATTTAAAGTCTAAAAATAAATTGCTAATTAAAACAGGATTCACTGTTTTAGAAAGCAACTCATTTTCCTGTAAAATATAACAAGGACTATGCTAAAGCATCCACTGATAATCTTTGAAGGGCAAGGAAAATACCAACAATAATGAAGTATTCTGATAACTGAGCAGAGCTTCATCTGAACAATTAATGAAACACAAATTCATCAGAAAACCCAACACTAGATGATTATAAAGAAACTTTGTTGTACACTCGTTGTGCCTCAAAGTTAACCAACATGATCAAAGATGTTTGGCCCTTGAAAAACAACAAAGCACAGGAGGTACTTGCACACCCCTGTATATACACGCAGGTTGGTTGAAAAATTACATTTGATATGTAATTGCAATATGCAACGTGCAATTCCATGTGCAGCCATACAGCACAGGAGCCTTGAAGTTGTGACTCTGAAGGAAGAAACCCAGAGAGAAATTTTTCCAGGCAAAGAGAATTCACATCTCCAAACCTGCTCACAAAGATCCCACCTGCCCAAGACACCAAGGTCTGAAGTCCTCAGGTCCAAAATTCACGTGGATGAATGCCCTAAAAATTACTAGACTGGTGTGAACTTCACCTGCCACATGTTTCAAGGCCGATGCTCTAATTTTCCCCCAAATTTTGACTTCTTTAAGGCTTACCAGGCTGACAGGATGTGGGGCAGGGTGTCCACTCACTGAACAGGGTCACAACACAATCCTTCCTGCAGGGGAGGAGACACGGCCGCACCGCCTCGGGCCGGATGGACTCCGGACACCTGCAGATAAAACACAATAAAAACTTAAAACTATGCAGAAAGATTCCATTCCTTAGACTTTCACAGGGCTGTGAGCAAATTGCCATATCAAAGACACCACTCCTGGCCAGAGCAAGGCTTATTTTTTTTTTCCACTCACACAATTCAGCTGAATTTAGTACATTTCAACGATTAAAAAAAAAAAATTGTTTTAAAAAATGGGGAGCTTGGCTTAAAGACTACAGGCTAAATGTAGCTCTGTTTGTGACATCAAAACCACAAAGCTCATGGGAGTAAAAAAAATGTATTTATTACCAAAGAAAGTGAGTAGTTATGTTTATAAAGCAGTCCTGTTTTAGCACAACATGCAACAGCCTTCAAACCACCTGTCTGTAAGGGCTGATGACATATTCCTCAACTTTCAACCTCCAAGGAACACAAAAATAGTTTCAAGTGCAATACAGTACAAAGAGCTCTGTGATTTTCTTCATTCATTTTTAACTCCTACATGGAAAACATGTCATACACATTCTAATAAAAGTTTCAGACACAGCTAATATATGAGGACGTGAAGAACAGAAAAGGGACAATTTTATGGAATCTGTCAGATCTTGCAGATCAAGTGGGTGAACAGGAAGGGAATTACTCTTTTTCTTACTCCTTATTAATTTTTATTAAAAAGATCACTCAACAATACTTGGTAATGCATGCAACTCAAAATGATCCCATTTGAAGGGGTAATGTGCCATTAATCCATACAAGAAATAAAAATGTTAAAACCATGATTCAGCTACTTAAGTGTTAACTTAGGCCCTTCCATTCCATTTCCTCTTACACCACCTCAAGAGTGGAGGGGGCAAACAACTATTTTAGGCATTACATAACTCTATAAACAATATGTTTAATTAGGTAAAGTTCAAGCTTATCAATGCATTTGAGACATACACGAATACCAGATTTCTTTCCTTTTATTTAATTAACCCCATTAACCTCAAGAATGTTAATTAACTTTACTGAAATCAGCACAGTCTGCTTACACAAACAGCATTGTTTTGAGAGTTACAAGTAGGAAAGGAAACTCAGTTCTAAGTCTCTAGACTCATTAATGGTGCAAAAATAATTAGCAAGGTCTTGATTTTTCAATATTAAGGAAAACATCTGTGCTACTTATTTTCCTCATTTAGTAAAGTAAAGCAAAATTTGGGATATTTCTACTGCAGAATATGTAATTTTGCTGTGTTGCTATCACATTATGGAAGTTATATAAACCAAGTGAACAATATAGATCACACATATGGTACTGCCTTATTGGAGTGTAAATATAATGCAAAATCTATTTACTTTTTCTATTTGATTAGAGCACTGTTAATAAGGAGTTGCTGAACATTATATTCAAATGTATTTCATATTTTCCTCACACCTGTCCTTCAGGGAAAATATTTGCAGAAAACTGTAAATTAGAGTAGCAAAGGAGCTACAGTAAAAAATCTCCACCACTGAAAGCAGTGGAGATTTCTTGCTTTTTGCCTGGATTTACATGGAAAGTTAAAATGGGCTGGATATCTGGTTTCTTTACCTGTTACAACAGTGATGGAGTAGTACCTGGAGAGCTAGTCCTGAAATGAAATTATTTCAACGCTGCAGAGTTCACACACTTGCTGAAAATGCGTTTATACATCACGTGTATTATAAACAAACACTACCAAGCTTTCTTTAAATACCTTTTGGGAGCGACCTGGCCAGAGCTGCTCTTCCTGCAGAAGACTTTCCTGGTCTGAATGCCCACCCCACAGGCGGGCTCCCCGCTCCAGCTGGAGGTGGCGTTGAGGGCAGTGCCCAGCACGTCCTCGGAGCAGGAGCTCCAGGGGGACACCTCCCAGAAGAAATGCACACACGGGTGCTCGTTGCAGGCACGCTGCTCCTGCAGGGCTCGCTCAGGGGGACAGCCCTTCCCACCTGCAAAGGGTCAAGAGGAGAACACCACGTCCTCATCTCACAGCACGGCAAAAGGAAGATGCAGATTGCACAACACCTTCTTTCCCCGCCCCCCACCCCCGTAAAAAAAAAAAAGCTTAAATAAAGCTGTTGACCTTTATGGCTGCAATAACAACCTTCTAAAATATTGTTTCCTCATTAAACTAGCCTTGCATAAAATTGTATTCCAATGCATAATGGAAACAAAAACAGGCAAAGTCTATTTCTGAGTTACTTTATCAATAACTCCTACACACAGCCAAGTTAATTCCATTTAAATGCCAGTATCACTCAGCAAACATGCAATCAGGTTTAAAGACGAATTAAGCATTATTTTTATGTTCATTCTCCTTGCTAATCTCCCAAGAAGGAACATCTCCTTCTCATATTTGGACTCTATTCACGTGTTGCCTTAAGGATTTGAGCAGCAGAGGAAGCTGAACTGTAATGACAGCAGGATGCATCAAATGAAACCCACATCTGCAAATCAAGGAAGGAGAAAAATTGAAAGACACGTTTTGAGCATGAAGCCTTCACTTCTTTGAAGGACCATCCTTCAAATTCATGTCCAAAGATTTTGCCAAACTGCTGCACTTTGTCAGTAATTGGTGACAAAGCCCGAAAGTCGAGGAGTTTGAGGAGCCTCCCCAGAAGCTGTAACACTCCAGCCAGCAGCCTGAATTTATCCATAAAAAGAGATGATCCTAGCTCAAAAGCTATGGAGTAAGGCAGTGAAATTTAACAGTAAGCATTGTCATTTTAGGAAGAAAGAAGCAAAAATTACCAAAATCAAAATCATTGTCCTCCAGGAGGGAGGACCCAGCCAACTTGGGACATAGCCAAAGAGTTGGAGGTTTTGAAAGAGCTGAAGTGCTGGAGACAGATACCACAAGGTTCAGAGCAGATTTACACCCTACCAAAATCAACAGGAGATGAAGGGATGCCAAAGGGATGCCTATTGCTTTGCAGGACTGACCCTCCTGAAAAAAGGTAAGGCCCCAAATGGCCACAATGAACAGCAGTGAGAAAAGAAAAAGAGACAAACTACCTAACCCACTGGATAATCATGTCACATTACCATTCATCTTTTCATGAAAATTGACTGTTCCACAGTGTTCAGTCTCAGAAATGTTTAAATTGATGATGGACTAGAAAATGTCCCAGGTAGCTTATTTCCTGAAGAATCTGACTTGGCAGGAAAAACACAAACCAGCTCTTTTTTCTTGTGTGTTTGAAACACATCTTAAAAATAAAAAATCATAACAAGCAAATAGCAAAATGCCTGATCCATTTGTAAGGAAAAAAGCAAAACTAAAGAGCATTTCCAACTCAAATTTTGAACTTACCAGGGAAAAATTAGGGTGGCTTTTTTTTTGACATTATGTTAGTTACAATATGTTAATGAAGCTCTCCTAAACAAGGCGGATTTAACTTAGCATATAAAAAAATGTCTTATCCAAACTTGCCAGCAACGTTGCAAGTAGGAGATGATGTTTTTATAAAGAGCAAAAGGGACTGGCCACTTTCTGCATTTCATCATTAAATTTTGTACAAAGAAAGGAGGACAAATGCCCTTGCCTGGTCATTCCAGTAGCCATTTAAAGATTATTTGTGAAGCTCAGCAGTTCCTAGAATTCATTTTACACCTGCTGGGAGTGTCTGCTCCATTATATCCTCTTGCACCAAGTTTCAGACTTGCTGTGTAAAGGATTATCTTTTAAAACTTGATTGAAATCAAGTTCCACAGGTTTCATCAACAACTTCCTGTTTATCATACTCTGGGAGCAGGTAAAGAGCTTGGAGAAAATGACCCAAAATTTCTATAAGTCCTTCAACAGTAGAGCCACAGGTGACACTTCCTCCAATGACAGAGGACAAACAAAATGGCCCTTGCAAAGGTACCAGAGCTCTGTAGAAGTCAGGGGTGAGCTGGGGATGAAAAAGGTAGAGAAAGCAGGTAATTCAGAATTGCCTTAACATTGCAGTGATAATGGTATTAACTCCACTTCCACTCTCCCAAATTTCAGTCACTATCTGAGCACAGATGTGTGTGACTCTGTGATTCTGCACAGCAAATCATAACACCATTGCTAAAGATGCACAGAAAAAGTCAGGGAGTTTTATTTTAATTATTCCTTTCTGAGAAACTTCAAGTATTCAGAGTACACCATTTTTAGGCTAGTGCCTTTCAGGCTAAGATGATTGTGCTTCTGTACTTCCAAAATTCCCTTCTTCACCATTTCACTCTCATTTTACCGTGTTTTACCTGTTATTTGGATTCATTATTTCCACGGAAAATATGAGACCAACTGTATTTTCATTTTAATTATTCTCTATCTCATAGACTTTTTTAGTGGTAGTTATTATCATTCAATCAACAATTATTTTCATCCCGAAGGGTCCCAATTTTCTTCACAAGTGCTTATGAGGATGTTTATGTGAATACAGACCTTTCACATGAGTAAGGGTTTGCAAGATCAAGTCCTTACAATAGTCCAGAAACAGTGGGTGGCTTTAATTATAATTTACAAAATAGCATTTAACAGAGCTTGTCCTGGACTAGATTTGCATCCAAAAGTGTTTTGCTGCATTAACTGCACCTAGTTTTGGCACTAGCAAGTATTTTATGTCAACAAGGCTTTAGTCTGTTTGGCCTCTTCACATTTTATGAATTTTTATGCACTTGATCCAAGACCTTCCAAATCCTGTGAGATAAACCAACACATAAATTAATTACCATATGTGTAACTGAATTACAAGACTACACTTCTAATACAAAAAGCTTTGTTTAAATAGCTGTATCACTGATGTTAATATGCAAAAAAACAGATACATTATATGTCCATGAAGATCAAGAAGAAATGACATGTATTTATCAAGAGCTATTTACTTACTACGACAAGCAGGTCAACACATTCCAGGTGTTACATTAAAAAATAAATAAATAAGCAAGTCCTTTTCCATTTTCTCCTTTTTCACAGCTCGCTGGTTTTAAATCATTACTGATATGTTCCCATATAAAGACATTTGCATGACAACTCTGTCATGCAGCAATTTTACTGGTAGAGAATGAAGCTCTCCAGAACCAAATTCACACCCAGACAGGCCCTCAACAGACAGCAATTCAGAGGCTGAAGTAAACAGTTTTCAGCTGTGACAGAATTTCTCCAAGTGACACGTGAACTCCAGCCCATCAAGATCTCTTAGTCTCTCGGCAGAGACAAGCATTCAGTATTGTCCCTGATTCCTGAGGAACTGGGATTAGCTCTTGGCTCAGGAAAGGGAGTCAAAGCATTAAAGGAACAGTGATTATCCAGAAATGTTCAGCACTCACCCTCAGCTGGAAGGGCCACGATGGACCTGCTCCTGCTCTGAGTGCCCTCGGCGTTTTTGCTGGAGCAGGAGTGGGAGCAGGGGGACCACGGGGACCACTCGCTGAGCACACAGTCCCTGGCACAAGGGACTTCACAAGCCACCACCTCGGGATGGGGAAGCTCTGAGCAGAGGTGATGTGGAACTTCTTCACCTGGAGCAAATGAAACAAGACAGACACGGAGGGAGGCACAGCCTGGTTCAATACCCACAGCCTGCTCCAAACAGACTGACTTGATGCCACACGTCCACCTGCCCGTGGAGGAATGTGCTACAGAACAGCATGGGGTGAGGCTTCACTGCAAAGTGTAATACCTGAACAATTATCTTGAAAATTTATTCAGGAAAGCAAAGAAACAAAAGGTGTTTCAAGCTCAGTGTGTGGCATCTTGGCTGCAGTCCACTCTATGAAGCAGGTAAGTGAAAGGAATGAGATAATTTCATCAATAGAAAGCTGTAATATATCAACAGAATTAATGATCATTGCCCCATATTTTCTAGCAATCTCTACCTACAGAACTTATTTTCCACAGTACAAATTGTGCAGGTCCCCAAAGAAGTCAGATTTCTTTTTCCTGTAGGCCAGAGAAGTTTTGGTCCTTCCCCCTCAGCCTCACCAGAATGAGACAATCGTATTTCTGACTCTTGCCTCTCACCCATAAGCTAGGAGATCTAAAATTATGAATCTATTGGGCCACCACCACCCAAGAGAGAAATATTTTCTGCTGCAGATGAACCAAGAGACTTGGACCAAGGCAGACATCCTGATGAGAAGCATCTTTTCAAAAGCCCTTTCAAAAAGGACAGTGGGGAAAACCTGCCAACCAAAAGAACCACTGGCAGAATAAGCAGCAAAATGAGGCACATGAGGGATGTCATGTGGAATACAACACAGGGAACTATTGTTTTTAGAAAGGAAAGTAAGCTATTTTTTTAAATAAGAAATTTGAGTAATTACATAGAATTTACAAGGACATTATAGTTCATGAAAATTCATAAAATATAACTCTTTTAGTACTGAATTACAACCAATGTCTTACAAATGTGTTTTAAGTGATGAACAGTCATGAGTGACTTTGCTACACTGTTCAATTACTTAGCACTTCTGGATCTTCAAGAAACTTCAGCTACATCTGAAATTTCTAGAAGTTCAACTGTTTACAAACAAAAGGGTCCCTTCACATGTTACCTTCTCTTTTGCCCCTATAATAGTTACAAACCCCTCCTTCAAGGTTTCTTTAATTATGAACCTAGGGAAAAAAATCATAATGACTATCCAGCCTTAATTACATGTTTAAAAAAAAATTATAATGGCAGAAAGTGCCTCTTTCACCTCACGCTCCAGGAACAGGCTCTGTAACAAGGCAGCCCAAGAAGCAATTATAACTGGGAGGGGAGAAAACTGAGCTGCTTTTACAAGAGCCCACATCTACAAGTGAGTAAATAAGAGAGGCAGGCTGTGAGCACATAAAGCTGTCAAGAGCACAGTGCTATTATCTGCAGTTGCATCCCTAAATGAAGACAGGCTCATCACCCTCGAGGCGCAGATAAAACTTTTCAAGCGTATTATGAGAAGGAACAGCAGATCCAGCAGGCAATCAGACTGCAAGATATGGTTAAAAATACTTTGGTTTTATACTCCCTTTCCTTTGTGCTCACCTGGAAAGGCTCAGTGTGCCACCCCCCTACACAGAGCCCCATCCATCGCTGCTGCAATTGGCATCCCAAGGAAAACTGAGCTGAATCCGCTTTGAGCAGCCTCTGTATCACCACTGCTGCTCTGGATGCACACCTAATGCTGAAAACTACCTTCAGAAAAAACCAATGTGGAAACAGCAAATAAACCTGTTAGGCTTATTCCAGCTGTCTTCCCAAGTCACCTAAACAACAAAATCCCTGCTAAGGTTTGACAGCTCGTCTGCAGGGCAGCAGGCAATGCAGGGTGGCCAGGGCAGGCTGGTTTGGGAGTCAGTGGTACAGCAGCATCCAGAGATTACACGCTCTGGTGAAGCAGGGTGAAACACTTGTCCTCCTCTCCCATCACTGACAGGACAGCCAGGGACAGGCTTCAGAACCAGATGGGATGAGGTGGGACATGGGCCCCGAATGCACGAGCCCCATCGCTCCATCCACAGCTCAGGGTATCTGCTACATCAGGACTTTATGGCCAGAAAGTGCCAGGATGTTCACCAAATTCTGAATTTAGACAATTTTTTCCCACCAATCAGACTGTGCTACAGATCTAAGCATCAGAGAAGAAGTACTTGTTGAAAGCCAAGAGAGCCTTTCCACTGATTTAATCAGACTTTAAAAAACTCAAGCCACTTCTCTCAAAAGATTATTTAAAACACTTGAGACCCCTTTGAGGTGGCTTTTTCTACCCATAAGCTCACATGTCACATGTTGTGGGGTGACTACCCTGTGGGGAAGGGGGGCAAGTACACTTTCAACTTCTTCCTTCCATGATTTCTTTTCAGACTGGATTTACAGCAGGTGACAGCAACACTGCAAACAGAGGATGCAATTCACAGTTCCTGGGCAAAGAAAGGAAGCTTTGTGCTTTATTAGAAGGAGTTTACCACCAGGTCCATGAAGGCACAATTCAACACTCACTTTGATTTACTTTATAGCTCCATTCGCTGTGTTCAGGTTTAATCACTGCCTTCTATTACTGCAGAAGGGGAATTTCTTCTGTACCAGCTGCCTGGCAGAGAACTCTCAGAAAACTACTGTATACTACAAAGGGAGGTAATAATCTTTAATTTTCCATGAAAAATACTAGAACAGGACATAGCTGAAATGTGCTTTATGCATTGTTGCAGATTTAAAGGGAATATTAAATTCTCAAGAGCTTGCAAACTGTCCACTCAGTACCTTGAAAGTGTAATTCTTATCTCACATATGGCTGAATAATCTTTCTAGATCTTTCCATAATCTTTACATACACAAGTGTGTTATATGAGGCCAGATGGGGGATGCACCCAAATGGACTGAGGGAGCTGCAGAAGAGCTCACCACACCACTCTCCATCTCTGACCAGAAGTCCTGGCTATCCAGGAAACTCCCAGAGGTGACTGAGGTTGGAAATGTGGCACCCAGCTACAAGAAGGGCTGGAAGGAGGATCCAGGGAACTTCAGGCCTGCAGCTTGACCCCAGTCAGGGAACGTGATGGAGTGGATCATCTTGACTGCAATCACACAGCACCTACAACACAACCAGGGGGTCATTCCCAGTCTGCATTTACAAAAAGCAGATCCTGCTTAACCAACCTGATCTCCTTCTCTGACAAGGTGACCCACTTAGTGGATGAGGGAAAGGCTGTGGATGTGTCTATCTAGACTTTATCAAAGCCTTTGACAGGATTTTCCACAGCATTCTCCCAGAGAAACTCATGGCTTGCACTGGTGCAGTTTGCTGGGTAAAAGCCTGGCTGGGCATCCCATCCCAGGGAGTGGTGGTGACTGGAGTTACATCCAGCTGGGGCTGTCACCAGTGGTGCTCCCCAGGGCCCAGCACTGTTTAACATCTTCACTGATGATCTGGACCAGGGCATTGAGGGCACTCTCAGCAAGTTCAGGAACAACATCCAAGTGGGCAGGAGTGTGGATCTGCTGGAGGGCAGGAAGGCTCTGCAGGGGGGTCTGGACAGGCTGGATCCAAGGGCTGAGGCAGCTCTGTGAGGTTCAACAAGGCCAAGAGCTGGGTCCTGCACTTGGATCACAAAACCCAGGCACCTCTCCAGGCTGGAGGGTGCCCAGTGGAAAAGCACCTGTGGGTGCTGGCCAGCACCAGCTGAGAGCAAAAGCACAACCAGACACCATCACCTGAGAGCACAATCCAGCTTCTGATCTGCCTGAGGTATAAGAACTGGAACAGCATCCTCAGAGTCCAGCTGATCCCCCTCATATGCTTTTTCATGCCTGAAGCACTGATTGCTCTCAGCCTTGCTGAACGCTTGCTTTCCTAAAAGAAGCCGTAGTTAAGAAAAATGTTACAGTTTTCTATTCAAAATGCTTTATTGCAAGTATCCTGACCAACTCTAATGGCATTTTTTTAAACTGATTGCCTTGTACTTGAATAGTTTAGCGATTATAAAGCTAAATACTCAAGATACACCCAACAAATAGCATTTTACAGGAAAGATTGAATCCATTTTCTTTCATGTCAGGGCATAGTAATTACAAAAGAGAAGACAAGCAGGGCATTTTTGTAAATATATTTGGTAACAAAGTTGCTCACAAATGCTAACAAAGACCTAATGTACTGATCTCTCACTTGAATTCTTCACCAAGGTAACAGAGAAGCACCATCCTGAGTGGAATTTTTCATTCATCCAAAAGCAAACTAAATTCTTCCCAACAAGAGAAACAAAATAAGGAATGACCTAAAACCCTCCTTGAACTGAAAAGTTGGCTTTTTCCCATAAACTTAATTTTTTTTCATTGTCTTTTGCATTCCAGAAGGAAAAGCCACTCCCACAGTCCTGAGTAATGCACTCCACAGTGAGGCACTGAACCAACAGGAATGTTTTGTTTGGAATCAGTCCAATAATAAACTGCACCTGTCTGTTTTACACCCTGCCTTGCAGCTCTGGTGCATTGTCTCATTCTTCCCAGTGACCCGTTACACCCATCTCCCATGACACAGTTTTTAATTACTCTTGCAATAGACATCCCTCCTGGCTCAGGAAAAAGGGAATGTCCACTGGACAGGACACAACTAAGGCAGCAAAAATAAAAAAATCCCATCAGGCAGCAGGAACCAAAAGATCAACTCAATAACAAACCAAGTGTTCTCCTTTTGACATTCAATAATATGATACCATGCTCATTTTTTAGAAAGAAAAATTGCAAAGTCACTTTGAAGTTTTCATGTTTGAACATGTTTGGAGCCTCAAGTGACCTCCATGATGGGAAAGGCCCAAGACAAAGGAATTGCATTTCAGACCGTTCTGCACTGCTACCTAGAAGTTCAGAAAATTTATTTTTTGCACAAGTGACTGCTGCAAAAATGCTGCATATTTAATGACAATTACCAGTTTGCCATCAATATTTCTCCTTGTAGCATTTCAAATTATTCAGTGGAAATAATGAAGCTGTCATCTAAAATACTATATGTATCGTAAAATTTTACATCCCACTTAAATCTCAGAAAAGAATGACAATAAACTTTGATTAAATACTTGCCTGTAACAGAGTGAGATGTCAACAGACAGCAGTAAATTCAGAGGGATTCCTATTGACTGCATGCCAGTTTGCTGAGAGCAACTGCATGCAGAGAAACTGTGTGCTGGCAGGATCCTGGCCTGGGCATCTCATCAATTAAGGAAAATGTTACATTTAAATGCAATAACAATCAAATTACAATAGAAGAAATTTCTTACAACCCTCCTGAACATCTTCATCTCATCACAACATCACAGATTTTTTTTTTTTTTTCCCACATTGCACAGCCAGCTTTAGAGAAGAAAGCACCCAGGACTTGCCATGCTCAGTCATCTCCACAGATGAATGTCACACTCCACTGAAATCCTGGCTCCTGGCTGACTTTGCTTAATGCCAGTCAACAGGTAAGAACAGCAGAAAAGAGAGGTGTCAGTTTGTCAGGGAAAGCAGTGGTGTATGGAATAAATTTAATTGCACTGGTCCATCACTATTACCAGAGCCCCATGGAGGGGAAGAGGATGCAAAAGAGACGAAGAGGAAGGGAGGACGAGAGCGTGAAAGAAGGTGCAGCTGTGAAATAAAACAAGCCACTCACAACAGACAAGAGAAACAAACACAAATAAACCTGGACATTCTTTAGGAGGGGAAGAAAACAAAAGAAATGAGACAATCCTTAAGGTTTTGAGTCAAAAGACTTGGTCAAGTGCTACTACAAAAACATTTTCAATCATATAACGCACAATGAAGAAAAAGGGAATAGTAATGCAGGAGTATAAGGAAAAAGTAAAGCAAAATGTAAAAAAAGGAACAGAGGCAAGGATAATGAATATGGAAAGCAATGTATGTCTGGAAAAATGTTACAAAATCTCAAGTCCCTGCATAATTAGCCATAATCCTGTCCCTTACCTATGTCCAAGTGATCATTACAGAGGCTATGAGAAAAAGATGATGACGAGTACAGAAAAAAAAGCAGTACCTGTTTTCCTTCCCTATAAATCCTCTACTGCAATTTGAACTGTTTATCCACAATTCTTTTCTCTCTTTATGCAAATGCACCTAAGAAAACTCATTTGTGAGTCCAAGGGAGCTCCACAGAAGCTCAGCACAGGAAAGGCAGTCAGTGAGCAGCTGCCAGGCCTGCACAGAAGGTCCCAGAACACCTCAGGGCAGCACATCTCCAAACTCAAGGTTAAAACAACCAACACACCTGCAGGAGTTACCCACAGAGACATCAGCTCTGCTGTGTCTCCTAGCCCACACGAGAAAGACAACTTGCTCCTTAACAAAGGAATTGGCTGCACCATCACCTGCTGAGCTTGGGCATGGAAGCAGAATTAGTTGTACCTCGTGGCTGTTTGCACAATCCCTCCTGAATGGAAGAGAAATTGCTCAAGTGGCAGCTGAAAGTAAACAAGGGTTGACTGTATCCCCAGAGAAAAGCAGGGAAATTCAGGCTGCTGTTCCTAATAATTAACATAGCACAGCAATCTGAAAACTTAAAGTATAAGAACATAACATAATCCATATTAGTGTTCTGCAGGGTTGGTTTTTTTTACCTCTATTTCTTTTCAATTTTTCCCTGATTTTCTCTCCATTATCCCTCTCCCTTGTAAATGAGGGAATCTACACAGGTGGGTTGATCAAGACTGATTGCAATTAAGATTTATTGTTGAAAATGCTGCTATGGTGTAATTGAAACAGGTGTCCCTCTATTTTTTCTCTGTACTGCTTTGTTCCAAATGCTAAACAACACAAAATATTGTAGAAACTAATCACTCAAATAATTTCAATGTATTTAAATATTATAAAATATACATATATTTTCAAAACTTTGAGGAAAAAAAATAAGTGGATTTGTTCACTCCAATAGTGTACAGAATTCATTTCATCTTACATCTTTTTATTGGGGAGAATAATTTTAGTGGAAGAATTCAGGCATTTTAGTTCAAAAAAGAAAAAAGGAAGGTGGCATTTTATACCCAAGGCATCACACCTGTGAATTTCCAAACATTTTATTTTTGACAACTTGAAGTGCCATCTTCAATGTCAAAACTTGAAAAAGAAATGTAAGGGGCTTATTACAAAGGTAAAATTAATTGTGCTCTCACACAGCCATTGACCCCAAAAAGAAAACTTCTGTGTTCAGACATGGAAAAATGCAAACCTTTTGTACCTTCCGGCTTGATTATTATGATTTTTCTTCAGATTATGCTACTCTTAATAATGACATGCCTTGCTCATTTCCTCATAAGCATGAGAAACCTATCACTGATTGTTATCCCAGTGATATTCCCAAAATCCCCAAAATTGGCAATTTGCAGTATATTGGCAATAGCAGACCCTTTTTCTCTTGTAGCCCCAGGAACCACCCCAAAAGTGAGTTGGCATTAACAGAGGACAGTGAAAATTCATAAACAATAGTGCAGCAGATGAGGTTGATCTAAGTTGGCAAAAGTCTTGTTTCCAGATACAGTGAATGCTAATGATAATAAATAATTGGAAATACCATCTGGACTCTTTAAAAAACCTCTTTCTCCAAGTCTGCAATTGAATCTCTACAAAAAAGAGGATCAATGCAAAAGAAAATGAAAACAGTAAATTAAAATTAGATTTATGCCAACTACTTTAAACTAAGAGCTCATTTAGAAGCAGTTAACACAAAAATGTGTTCTAGTTCAGCTGCAGAGTCTGGCCCAAGCTCATAAAGCAACTCTGAGAGCTCCCACTATCCATCAGGAAACATTCAGAATCCGCAGGACAAAATACCAGGCTATTTTTTATTTTTATTATTACTACTATCTTTTTCAATTTTGTCTCTAATTGATCCACAAATCTCAGAACTGAGCTTTTAAAAATTGCAATAAAGAAAATACACCCAGTACCACAGATGATCATCAGTGAAGGGTCTAGATGAATGTCTGAGATCTGCTCTTGACCAAAACAATACAAACAGCAAGCCGTGACCTTTGGTTCTTGAGGAGAACTTCCCACTGCACACCCAGGTTTAGCCAAGTAGCAACTGTGCATGTAAAGTACATTAGACATTTTTCAGCTGGGTTAAGTTACTTCTGGCTAATGTACCCTGACCTCTGCTTGAACCATTTTTACATAATAAAGCTGTGAATTTTAGGCAGAGTGTTTAATTCCCACTGTGTTTTGCATACTTCATTTAGTACTTAAAATGGGGATAAATCAAATATAGGAAACACAATATTAACAATATTTTCTGTGTGCTTCCACTTTGCCTATGAGGTGGAACTTTAATTACATCATTAATAACAATGCCTGCATTTTCAGACAGTAGTGCATCATTCCTCTAGTGCCATTTAAACTGCATTTGGTCTCCAAACTGCTCCACCCTCTGGAACTGGTTCACTGATTATATTGGAACAGCAGCCTCATCCTGCTTACATCTCAGCTACCATGGCATCAACAGAAGAATTTAAAGGCAGGAAACACCTATCATGACCTAAAATTGTTTATTTAGAGAAGTTTCCTGATATTTTTCTATCTCCAGAAAGTTTCTATAGATTTAAGAGTGACAGTTGCTTTCAGGAAGAAAACAAAACAAAAAACCAACAACAACAAAAAAAATCCATCAAAGTTTTTCCCAATTTTCATCACCCAAACTGTTTAAAACACATTAAAAAACAGGGGGTTGTGCACCAATAGCTGCTCTGTTTTCCCAAATTGAGTGACAGAGTTAAAACCTGAAGACTGCATAAAAAGAAGTCAAAAAAAGGTCATTGCCAATGCTTTTGTAGTGCCCTCATGGTGCAGCCAGAGCTCACAGAAGGAGAAGAGAGGGAGATGACAGAGGACAACAAAAAGGAATATAAGGGAAGAAAACCCAGGAGAAGGAACTGCCTTTGTTGTCAAAATTTCACCCAGCTGGGGCTGCCCCAGAGAGGCTGAAGGACCATGTGCTGTGGTGGTGGGAGCTCAGACAATTGATGTTTGCTGGGTTCAGTGCCAGCAGCTGCCCACCCACACTGGCCTGGTCCTTATTTGCTCCAAAGTAGAAAATAAAATAAAAAAAAAGAAAAAAAAAAGAAGCCCAAAGGGTCCAGATTGATACCAACCAACCCTCCCCAAACAGATTTCCCAGCTCCTGTTGGAGAGCTGCTATTTTAACTTTGCTACCAGACTAAAGGTAAATACAGAATCAGTAAATGGAATCAGATGAGCACACCTCACCACATTTTTAATCACCCTGAAGTGTCAAAGCTGTCAGGAGACATTTGGACACGCTTTTCACATATAAGAATAGAAACACAAAAAGCAAAGAATATCCGGCTAAAATTTGGTTTTCTACTACTAAATTTCTTTGTGTGAAAAAAGCAATAACCTCTCTGCAACTTAGAAAATATTTTTGTTCTGATTATTCAGCTATTAAAATAGGAAAGTGTCGTTTCATGACAATTGCTTTCGGCAGGAGATATTTTACACTAATATTTGCAAGGAATAGGAATATAAGGAAGAACAATATTAAAACCTTCAGCGTTAATCTGTATTTTCAAAGCTAAGCACATTTTGACAAACTTTCTAACAGACACTGTTCAAAATTCATAACATATATGAGCATGATTACATTATTCTAATTTATTTTCTCTCCCCTCATGCACAGCAATAAAATTTTACCTTTGAACTTATATTTATTACAACTTTCACTCTATGAAGGGCATGCAGGCACAGAAATATAATAAAGCTCTGCTAATTCCATACATTATTGAAATCCTAACGGTGCAAATGGTATCTTACTGTCTTCATGCATACTTAAAATTTCAATCCAAAACCTATTCCCTTAAAAGGCATGGTTAAGCAACAGTATGTGTTTTTCATACATTTGTAAATTGCTGTAGCAGAATTATATCTTATATATTCAGAAAAAAATTATGTAATATTAGTGTTTGTTTAGGTGTTGTAAGCAAAAACTTGATAGATGCTAAATAATTGAGAGTCCATCAGACTCCTAAGCACTATAAAAATGCAGAGAGGGGAAATGCTAGAGAATAGCCTTTACACACCCATGAGCTGCTGTAAATTGTGTCTAATTCCAGCAGTGAAAACCCCACTGACTTCCCCAAACTGTGAAGTGTACAGCTATGCAGGATCACTTGGAAATTAACAAAGCACAAATTCAAAGGAATTTAGACCGGGAGGATCAGGGGTCACCCATTAACAATGACAACTGGCCTAGGAAAACATCAGGACTAATACACAAGAGAAATTTGGGGTATCTCTTAACTTGGTGGATAGAGCAGCAACTGATCCAGCAATCCAGGTGAGGGAGGAGCTCCTGCAGTCAAGTAGATGACAAAGTGTAAGAGTTGAGTCAAACTGCAAGTGCAATATTGGCAGAGCTCCTCTCTCCTCCAAAGGTCACTGCGCACATTAGCTCCAGCTCCACTGATTAGCAGCTGAGATAGCAGCACTGCACACTCTGAGCCATCAGCAAAAGAGACAAGGGGGTGACTTTCTGCATACCATGTCCTCATCACATTCCTGGTAATTGTTCAGTCACAGATAAGGCACAAATAGGGAAAAAGCAGCAGAACAGAGTCCTCTGAAAACATTAACAGAAACAACAACCTTTATGTTTGGCACTGAGGCATCAAAAATGATAGCTATTATTATGGCTGTAATTACGTGGCTGGGACCCAGAAGAATTACATTTTGCTTCCCTGGAAACACAGCCACATGTTTAACATCTAAACCCACAGGAACAGGTCTCCCCACCACGGCAGGTTTGCAGAATGCCTGCAGGACCTGAAGACATGCTGCAGAAATGGTGCAAAGAGTTCCCAGACTCATGGGGTCCTCCTGGAGGCAGGCAGTGCCAGCTCTCCATTCTGGATCAAATTTAAGCTACTGAGCCATTCTGTGTAACAACAAGCCCAGACAAGACAAGTCAAACCTCACCTCTGCACAAATTCCCAGAACCACAGAGCAGTGCAGGGAGCAGCACACCACAGCAAACTACCATGGTGTGTCTCTCCTATATGAAGCTGGACTTTCAAAATCAGCTATCCCAGCTACCAGGCCAGAATTCAACAAAACCCTCAGAAACGTGGGCTCAACCATGTCTGCTTTACAGAGGAATACCCACTTTCAAAAAGTAAGGAGAAAGGTTTTTCTCTGAAGCCAGACAAGCAGACCAAAATTTTTACTTGGTCTCAAGCAGTTAGTTGGAACCTATTCCATTACGGACTTTAAGTAACCTCATTGGCAACACAACCTCCCAACATATTGAAAACCAGCAGGAAATGTTGAATTAATACATATATGCTAACAAGCACTCCTACAGCCATGAATGTTAATCCAGTTTTTCACTAGCTGACACAATCCCCCATGGCTGCTCTGTGGTTTTGAAGCTTTGAGACAAGGGAAGAACGAGAAGGCAAGGGCTGCAGAGCAGGGAACCACAGAAAAATCAGAGGGAAAAGTCTCTGGAGAAAGCCTGGAGCAGAACACTCACAGCAAAATGGAAAGGCAGAGATGTTAACAACTGGAGTGGGATGGAGGAGGGAGAGAAGGGCAGGGAAGTGAGGACCCAGGAAGTCAGCCTCTCAGCAGTTGTGGGGCTATACCTGGATGATGTGTAGAATACTTCCCAGCAATATATAGGATTTTAACACTTGTGTGCTGCAGGTACAAAGAGATGCAAACAGAATGAGTTTTCAGACAGTGCAATACTGGCTGACTGCACAGGGTAACTTATTACACACGGGAAAAAAGGAAGTTCTACACACCTTTGGGGTCTTACCAATACATCTTAATGTTCTGGACCATGACAAATGATTGGATAACAACTCTTACTCCCCTTGTCATCATCCATCTTCTTAGGAGGCTTATTTCTTCAAATCCTGATGATGAACCTCTGTAGTCACTTATCTGAGCAGTGAAAATTTATTGCCTTTACTAGAAAATGAAATTCTCTTCCAGGAGAACTGCACTGGACACAAAAGGGCAAATTTCCACCCTCGAGTATATGGATGCATTTTCTTTCTCCTTAGTGGAAACTATGTACATTTATCCAATGTCAGGATTTAGACCAAAGGGTATCTCCTGTGTTAATAAGAATGGCTAATTTCCAATTAAATGAGCTTACAGATCATCGAGATGCCCTAATGAGAAAAAAAAAAAGATAAGGCCACATACTAATCCTGCTTTCACTGCACATATTTAATAGGGCTGCCAAGGCAAAGTCTCCAAAATACTTACTAATTACACTGGACTGCCTCCAGCTGCTGTCACTGCCAGGGAATGGGCAAACTTTGCAACAAACCAACCCACCAAGAGTTCAGAGATGATATTATTATTTTGGGAAAGCCTTGAAGAGGTCAAGAAGCAAGAAAATAAAGTAGTTCAGGGCTGATTTGGACAGAAAGTAG
The DNA here is from genome assembly GCA_024362935.1 of Setophaga petechia. Lineage (NCBI taxonomy): Eukaryota > Metazoa > Chordata > Aves > Passeriformes > Parulidae > Setophaga > Setophaga petechia. The sequence continues at coordinate 5,975,987 of JANCRA010000005.1, forward strand.
TCTGTGGACTTCATAAGCAGCTGCAGGAAGATATTTTGGCACAGCTGGGAGCAGCTCCCAAACTAGCAAGGTGCAAAAGTGCAGAGTAGATACTCCACAGAATCATGCTGGAATTAAACAAACACTGTCCCCAGCAGATACAGAACCTGTAGTGCAGACTGGAGTGTAAAAAGAAGAAAAGCCATAGGCAGAAGTCTATAAACTCTGTCATCTATAAGATGACATCCAAAAATGTCATCTTATTTGTGTGTTCAGAGGCAAAATGCAGTACCCCAAGGGTGGTTGTCCCCAGCAGAAGGAGAGCCCAAGCACCAAAGTATGACTGGAAGGCAGGAAGGCACATCACTAAGAAAATCAAGTTCCTACTTCTGTCAGTCAATAAAGAGAATTAGTGAATCTGTGCAGGTGGCATGTGACCCCAGGAGAAACACTACCAGGAGCAGTCTCTGCAGCCTTCTCCTCAAGCTGCAGTTGAGCCATGAACAGCTCAAGTCAGGAACCTCCACTCCAGCTTTTCAGTGCAAGAAGGGTTGAAGGAAGTGCAGGTGCCCAGAGCGACACCATAAATATTGATCACAGTGCTCATTCCACTTCATTAGCCATGGAGCACACAATGGCTCCCCAGGGAGAGGAAAAGGCAGGACCAATTTTAATCACACTGCCATACTAAAATGTAAACCTTGTGGAATATTATTTCAATTACTGCTGCTTATCCATGCCAATTTCAGCCTATTAAAAAAAAAAAAAAAGAAGTGTTTCTGGACAGTCAAACCTCTGAGCTGCCAGAAAGGTACATCCACACTACATGAATCAGCTGTGTGTAATGATACCCAAGAGAGCCCTGCAACCAGCAAACAGCAGTTTTTCAGCCCAGCACCTCACCCTGGGCCCCTCAAACACAGGTCATTAACCAGAGGAACTTTTGCTGCTGCAGCCGTGGTGTTTCTGAGCCACAAACTGGTGTCTGGCAATGAAGGGACACTATAAACTCAGTGCCTTACTCAGACTGACTTGCTGCAGTGGGCTGGCTCTGGCTGGGCACCAGGTGCCCACCAAGGCCACTCTGCCACTGCCCTTCTCAGCTGGGCAGAGGAGAGATTATCATGGATTATCATGGAAGGTTCATGAGGTGAGTTAAGGGCAGGGAGGGATCACTCACCAGTTGCAGGCAAAACAGACTCCACTCAGGGAGATCAATTTAATTACCAGGATAATAAGAAATAAACCTAAATCTTGAAACGCTTTCCCTCCCCTCCAGGCTTCACTTTAATCCTGATTTTCTCTTCCTCCCCTGTAGCTCACTTGCTACCAAAACCTTGACACTCAAAGCCAATACACCTACATAGTACAGTACATAAATCCTAAACCACTTAACCTTCAAAAATATATGTCTGGGAACCCTGCCAGAGAATATTTGAAAGGGATTACAGTAAATGTATTAGTTGTCACTTAAAATTAAAATATGGATTTCAATTGAAACTCTACATAAGGGGGACTTTTCCCCCCAAAATCTGTTAGTTAGCAACCATGCTGAACGAAGGGGAAATTGTACAGTCAGCTCAGACTACAGGGCAAGCTGATATATTTTAAAAGCTACATTTTTATCTACTGAAATAAAACATTTTACTTTTTTATTTTTCTACTTTAATCAGAATATAACCTCATTAAATGACAGTGTGTGAAAAGAACATATAAACTAGAAAGAAAATATAAAAACTTTCTGAATAATTTAATGTTTATTGCTTTTAGACTTTGATATTCTGGTCTTTACTACTTAAATGCAGTTTAAATGTATTACTTGCCACGGCCTTTACGTTAAACCCAGTAAGTCTGCAATTTGTGATAAAACTCCTTATCTCACTCTTTCTGAACCTCCGCAGAGATCCAAGGTTAATTTGCAGATAATATTACTTCATGAAATAATTATCTTAGTCTTTAGTACTTAAAATAGCTGAATTCCAGAAAGCTAGTTTAGCAAATGAAGCTGTTAGGGCAGCAGAGGAGGCTGCTCCCGGGGGCACACACACATCCCCACCTGGCAGCACCTTCAGTGGGGGGCAGAGCCCGGGTACCCCGGCTGGAGCAGCCACTCCTGCAGGAATTCAGGACAAGGATGCTCCATGAAAATCAGGGATCCAGCCCCACTCAACCTCCCCCTCCAAGCCCCCACATGGCAATGGCAAGGCAGCCTCTGCCTTCCTCTTCACAACGCCAGCACTTGCTGAAAAATTACTCTCTCCAGCCATTCTTTCTCATCCTGCTAATTTTTCCAAGCATCCTCCTATTAAACTACACAAATATATCCATTTAGTAAACATCCCATTAACCAGGTCAGCATACAGTGTTCACAACTTATTATGGAGCAGCACCAAATCAGTCACAGAAGCAATTATGCAATTTTAGAGCAGACAACTCACTTTAATCTTCATATGGGGCCGGGGATGTACATGCCAATGTTCATCCACAGGACTCATTCATTTCCAGGTATTGTATTCCATTTGTTTCACACTCACTTACACTGCACTCGTGTCTTTTGATTTGTAAGTTTTGTGGGCTGTCAGAAAATATGAGCTCGGGGCTCCACCCTCCATGTCAGGGTTTTTTTAATTGAATTTAAGGGTATTTATACACTTCTAGTGCCTGGGGGTAGTGGGAGAAGTTGGGCTAGATATTTAGAATCAAGACACAAACTGTTACTTTCTAAAGCCTTACCTATCAGTAACAATAAAAAAGCATTTAAAAAAAAGAAGAAGAAAAAAAAAACCCAAAACCAAACATTAAAGAAGTGAAGATCTTTCCAGAACTATTTAAAATAGGTGGTTGTAGAGAAGAGAAATCAGATCTAAGAATCTGGGATGCTACAGTTACAACACAAGGGAAAAAAATGCCTGTTAAAATCCCAGCTTTATTCAAAGACATGCATTTATTGAAGTGTCTTGGGAAAACGGGATGCCATATAATATTAACAAACAAGAACACGCTCTGTCAACCACATGCAGCACCACAGACATTTTGAAGGCCTAAATAAATAATGTATTAGAAAACCTAGCCTAGGCTGAATTAATTCAGACTCCAATGATATAAATGAACAGCAGTAGTGGAATTATTTCCTTGGGACTTTAGTCATATATAGCATTAAAAGTTAAGGCTTTAAGATACTTATTGATAGGCGAGAAAGTGAAATCCTTAGATCTATGCATGCCCAGGGAGCACTCTGCCCAACTTAGAGTCTCAGAGTTTCCAAGAGAGTTACCAAAGCACTCAGCTTTATTTGCAAACACCATGAAACAGAACAAAACACCCTCTTGGCTCTAGTCCCCTTTGACACAGCAGTAAGTGTACAACAAACAGTGCTAACTTGGTATTAAACTTGGGAAATCTGCTGAAACCAGGCCAGGGGAGTGATGGGAATTCTGCATGTGGCAACAAAAAATGCAATTTGAACTTACAGGTTTTTGGTTTTTACAATATACTATGGGCAGCCAGGGTCCACCTCCTCCCTGCTTCAAGCAGCTCTGAAGGCTTTTCTACAGAACTGCCCAACACTGATCAGGTTCATGAGGACTCTCTGGTTCTGCTGCATTTTCACTACAAAAACAATGTGTTTGTTTATGTCAGCCACATCTGCCAGTAATGAATGGAAACAGCCCCCAGGTCAGGGACAGACCTAGGTACAGCACCAGAGGAGATGGGGAAGGGGCCAGGTGAACCTCCTCATACCAGCTGGAAGTGACTTTGCCCCTCCAGCAAAGCACCCTGGGCTCGACCCAGCAAATTCCCTGCTCACTTGCCAGATAAGGATTCTCTCTTCTTCTAGAAAAGTCACTTTATAACCATCTCACTCCAGATGCAGTGCCTGAATCCCCATGGACAGCACTGGCCACAAGACCAGCCCAAGAACTTTGTGGGAATATGAAAGGAAAAAGCAGCACTGTCTGTGTGCTACTGCCCCAGTCCATGGGGGTGTGTTAGCTCATTTTCATCAGTTTTTTCTGTTTCTGGTCTTGATAATTAATTACAAGGTCAATGTGAGGGTTCATTGGTAACAACTCCATCAGGTAACTGATGGCAAAATATAAACCTCAGCTGTCAGAAAGGAGCTGGGCAAATTCGTGCTTACAGTCCACGTCTCCATAGGAATTTTTTAATACAGCATCTATTTTAAGAACCATGACAAAAGGTGACTCTAAAATTACACAGTAGGGGAAGACCAGGCTTCAAATTGCAAAATGCATTCCAACAATCCAGGATGATTCTGTTTCTAAGGAAACTCCACCTCACATATATATATATATATGTATATGTTCTCTCCACAAACTTGGCTCTGACATTTGCAAGCTGCCTAAAGATACAAACTGAACAAGTTGTTTATTTAGAAGGGGACCATGAAATATCTTATCGTGTAACTTGTTTAACTCTCCTTGACAAAGGCAGTACCTAATTTGAGGCAATTACAGCCGTACTTCATGCAGACAGAAAGAAAAACACCATACAATGGAATTTTAAATTTTTCTCAATCTCCTCACAGAGCTAATCTTTCTCAACTCACTAATTCACATTCACTCCAGCACTTCACAACAGCTCCCATTTATTAAAGACGAGATTCAATCCACAGATAAACAATTCAATAATGTAATCTACACTTAAAATAATAGCTTGGCTTCAAAGTTTTGGGGGGAATAAGGAGTTTCCCCTCTCTATAGCTGTTCTTAGCATCATTTCTTGTTACAAATTCACAGCTGAGGTTGTGTGATCAAGGTGCTCTGAACTTGTGCCTCCACACGAGGCAGGATCTGTGTGAGGATTGAATCCTGTCCCACAGAATTCACTGAATTCAGTGGGAAATCTGCCAACAGGGGAATGCTGAAGAGCATTTAGGAGCCATATCTAACAGCTGTTTTCCCTGCTCTCCAACTTCTCTACCACTTCATTACGCATTTTTCTCTTTCCATTACTAACACCTGACTAATCTCAAACTGCTGCCTAATGAAGAGTGCTGGCATTACAATACTTAATTAGAATTAAGAGGAAGATTTACTTTAAAAACCTGACCAACCAATATGCCCCAGAGCCAATCTCAGTAGTGCAGAACTACCCCAAAATTTCCACGTTCCAAATTCTTAATTAAAAGTTTGTCAAAACTTCTTATTTTATGTCAGGAGCCTTCCCCTCCAGCATCCATTAACCTCAAAACAAGTGACTAAATTGTTTTTAAATCAGCTCTACTTCATAAACAGCTTGATAAAAAAAAACTCAAAGAAAGTACAAGACTTATCTTTCATTTCCACTCAACAGCCTTCAGAACTACTGTACAAAGGTGGCTCTCACAATCACTTCTGTCCAGCACCGAAGGAGTTTCAGCCACAGAAAAAGCTTCCTGTAGGGCCACCCAGCAGGGAAGGATTAAATTACACAAAAAATCCCTGCTTTTTTCCCTCCACTGAAGGGCTGTGGTCAGAGATCAGTGTGAGGAGCTGTCTATTGAAGTTACTGGAATTGTTCCCTTGTTTAAGCCTCGGGAGAAGGTTGGTGCTGACACCCAGAGCAAGGCACAGAGCCAGGGTGCAGCTCCTGCCCGGGGAACAGGGAGCACTGAGACCTCCTGGCTGTTCCAACCCTTCCTCCTCCACATCCCTCCTCTCCCTCACCCCAACCCCTCCTGCAGGGCAGCCCCCAGCCCCACACCCCACTTCTTACAGATACTCACTACCAGTCTCCTGTCTGCAGAATCAGGTTCAGTTTATTTCTACTTCATACAGAACTGAACTGGTTTATTTTGAAACATTTTTTTCTTCCATGAGTCGTGTCATGGGATTTGCACTCCATCCCACTAAACCTCATACACAGAATGCAATAAAATACAGCCAGTCATTTCTTCACCCTAATGACCTCCTGTTTAATTTAAGCCTTTTATACTGTCCTGACTATTTCTCTTGGGAAAAAAAGTCTTGGCTAAAATAATTGTGAAATGTGAATTGGGCAATTTTCTCTCTATTAAGAATCTGAAAAATATCACATGTGCTAAACACTATTTTCTGGTTTGATTCAGCCTGGCAACCTAAGAAAATCAGAATTTGCCATTGTACAGTTTATCCATTAGTTGAACACCAGAAAATTTTGAAACATTTGATTAATGTAAGCCAAATGCCTTAGAGACTCCACTGGGGATGAGGAGGATAAAAAGATGACGTGATGTATCCCCATTATTCATATTCTCCAATAAGCTGTGAGTCCTGAAGTCTCAAATCATGGTCAAGGAGTATGGTCTGCCATCTATATATCAACATATGAGAAACCCTTCAGCAAAAAAAGCCAGGAAATCCTTAATGCCCTTTGGAACCCACTTAATCCAAGAAAACAGAAACCTTATGGATTAGATGAACCCTCACTGTCACATCCTCCAGCTGCTACTCCTGGTACCTTCAGCCACATTTGAGTCACAGATGCAGAATTTTGTCATTAGTAATACTTTTCAAACAGATCCTTCCAACCTCCTTCCTCTTTCACCCACTTCGTTAATTCTAGAACTTGTCATCAAACTACATTTCTAACACTGCTCTAGAACAATCCTATTTTGCTCACATCTTTTTCTGAATCAGAGTTCCCTAAGAAATGCAATAACCCTCCAAAAAGAACATGAACTACCTGTACGTGAAGTTCAGCTTAGTTTAAAGAAAACATCCAGGCAGGTATTTTATGCTTCATTTCACCGAGAAAACAGCAATTCCTGCTGGTACTTACAGGTATTTTTCTAGTTTTCTACCGAAACAACTTGGGTTTTTCTTCTACAATAGGGGCAAACTCAAATAAAACTATTATACAATTTCTTTTCCAGACTTAAAAAATTACCTGTAAATACTTCAGCAATTACAAAATACAACACAAGAACCTTATTTCAGTCTCATAATCAGAAGGTTAGAAACTATCAAACTCAATAAAGGCTCCCAAGACATTAAAAGCAGCTTATTAAAAAAAAGTTTTAAACTCCATATATATGCACTAGCCTGGTATATAAATGCTAATCCTTCCATGAAGTTTCTTCAAAGCACTTGCACCAAAGTAACAGACCTACAGGTCACACACACCCCCCTGCTCTTTAGGTAACCTTTACCACAAGGCTCAGATCAACATAGGTCAAACTTACTCCTTAACATTTAAAAAAGAAAGGGCAGTACAGATCTTGCCATATTAACTGATGTTTATATTTTTCTTAATGTTACAGCTCCCATTTCTGAAAGGGCTACCTCGACCCTTTGTTCCTAACCTACAAGTGTTTGAAGCTCAGGTTAATTGTTAAAAAAACATCAGCACCAGTTGCTCCCTCTACAGTGCAAAGGAAGAGCTGGGTATTGGAAAATCCAGCTCCTCTCTGCTGAAACAGCCATAGGGAAGAAGCAGCCTTTGCCCTCACCATTTCAGCAATGCTCTGAAGCCTTGTAAAACATTTCTTGGAGACAGAGGGTATCAAAAAGGAGCACTAGATACTGAAAAGAATCCTGGGTTTGCATAGCAATTCATTTGGGGGCAGTCTGCACTGACCACAAGCTCACACTTAGCAGGCAACAAAAAATAAGTTCACAGGTGGCTGTAATACCTTACAGTGACAGCACAGGAAGGATGAAAGCTGGCTTTACTCCTGATAAACCCCACTACATCTCCATCAGACAAATATGAGGAGCTAAAATTACCACTGGATACCAACTGCAGCTGCCTTCTGGGTAACTGACACAAGACACAGCACCAGCACTTGAAAAAGCACAGCCACAGCTTAGCTGGAAATCATGCAACATATCTGCATCCAAAGATAAAGAAAATAAATCAGAGTATGCTTGAGTTTAACCTCACAATTCCAGCCCATAACCTTCCACCTGTCCAGCATTAGATATCTCAGCCTGTACTTTAGAGAAATATTCCTGACTGCAGGACAGTTATTTACACACACAGCTACTACAAGAATCATTTATAGGCTTTTCCATTTCTGTTTTCTTTGGCTGGCAGGCCACATGCTTGCTATAATCTTGAATGAAGTAAAACTGTTAAAGTGTGACTAAGCAGAGAAAGCTCTAACTTTCCAGCAGCTTACCTTAAAATCAACCTGAAGCTGATCTTCTGCTTCTTTTACAGACATCAATTTCAGCAGAGGATTCAAAGACAGTAAATTCTCCTGACTATGGCAGTGTCTGCCCTCACACTGTTTGTGCACAAGTCCTATAGCAGGGCACAATCTGCATTTTGAGTTTTTAAATGTTTCCAGCAGGAGACATCAAATATTTGGCATGGTACCAGCTGCTGGAAGGTAAGGCTTGATGGAGGCAACTAAATCCACTCCACCTGGCTCGTTAACAGCCAGCCTGCTCAAAAAGAACATCAACCTTTATGACTACAAGAAACACAGGTCCCAAACCCACTGAACATATCACACATCATGCTTCAGGATTCCTCAAACGCTCATAATACTCAGCTCTGCTACTACAGTGCAATATCCTTCTTCCTCCATGGCTGCTAAATGAGAAATATGGATCTTAGCTAATTGCTAGAAACTTTTGCATGCTGCCTTTTAGAATCTGCATTTCTAAAAGTCAGAAAAACATGCTGGTTTGGGATCAGCAGCTCCAGTGACAGGGTACAGTGAGATACACTCAGGAACTAAGAGCAAAGAACTTTGTTCAAATTTATTTTCAGTACATTGAACAGGGTATATCTTTTCTCTGAGAAGCATAAACAGAATCTGCAAATCAACTTTATATCAATCCATTGCAAAATGAAAATCATTAACTCTACCCAGGGAAGAACTTGGCTTTGCTGAGATTGGGGCTTTAAGAGGTCTTTTCCTACCGAAGTGATTCTATGACTCCTTTTAAAACAGGACTGGTCAGTGGCTGCTTCCCTCATGCCCTGAAGGAGGAAAAGCACCTGCCCTGTGCCCTGGCAGCCCCTTCCTCCTGCAGGATCCAGGCTCACCTGGTGGGGATGCTCTGCACAGAGCAGAGCAGGGATCACAGACACTCTTGGGGACCACAGGACACACTGGCACTGACCTGGAAGCACAGACAGGCAGCTGAGCACACCACTGTTGATATTCTACCCCCAAAGAGCCTTCAGCTTCTCCAAGTGCAGAGCTTCACTGTCAAGCCCTGGCAGAATGTAATATTGGATCTTAAACTAACACTGCTTTGATTACCTTACTTCCCTTTACTCCTCGCTTCAATTCCAACAGGATTTCAGTGTCTGCTCTGGCAATTGAGTTGTGTGAATAATGGATTTCTGTTTGGGCACTGAACCAAAAAAAAAAAAAAAAAAAGAGAGAGAAAAAAAAAGGGAAAGGGAAAAGGAAACTAAAACTAATGTTTAAAGTGGAATTGAAGAGAGATTGGGGGAGGATTTAGAAAAAAAAATTCAATGTAAGGCAAAATGTTGTTTTAATCTGAAAGGAATATTTTGCTTTTGCTAACAACTTCTTTTAAAAATATTTTGAATTCTTAATTTTTTTAAGACCAGTTCATTTGCCAAAAAAAAACCCCAAAACATTAATCATTTAATCTAAAAAATGCTGAAAGAAAACATTTTGCTCTGAAATACTATTCCCCAGTTTTAGAAACAAAACTGCCAGATGGAACAGAAACTCAGAAACAGATGTATTTCAACCCAAACGTACTTTTTCAGTGAACTTATTAACACTGAAAAACAAAAATCCTCTTATCTTCTTGGCAAGCACCAGGTTCTAGATTCCAACTGCCTAGAACCAAAGAGATGGCACAGGAAAACAAACCAGAACTGCTGTGCTGGATTTCCTCTCAGCAGCACTGCCAGAACCCCTCTGGCTGCAGGGTTTTACTCCTGAGCTGCCCCCATGGCAGATGGTCCATAGCAGGGAGGCTCACCCCCCCAGCCAGGAGTCCTGAGGGCTGCCAGGTGTTGTTCATTTATCAGCTGAGCCTGGGGAGGGTGCACAGACACCCCCAGGGTGCCTCAGAGCTCCAGGTGAGGCAGGAGGTGCTGAGGATGGAGGTTTTGTGACAGGTCCCAGGACCAGTCCTTCAGGTGCTGCAGGGGAGAGTCAGCAGCATCCTGGGCCCCTCTGGACTCTGCTCCTCTGGCTCAGCACCTGCATCTCCCTGGCACTGCCTGAACTCTGCATAGGAACAGAGAGATTATTCAGCACTGTTATAAATACTGTCCTGAAAATGAAAACACCATTTATAACAAGTTTGGATTGTTTGTCCAAACTCATGGCATCCCTGCCCATGGCAGAGGGGATTGAGATGATCTTGAAAGTCCCTTCCAACTCAAACCTTTCTATGAATTTTAACTCCCACAAACAAAAGAAACCCTGAAACCCAAGTACAGGGAAGCAAATACTCAGCAGCTTTTGAGCTGTGCTTAGATTTGCTAACCAGAAGTCGTGTAGAAAAGCCTGAATACAGTAAAATCACATGACCTTTGCATTAATCCCTGTTGTTGAGCTAATAATTTTCTGATTAAAACAATTAAGCCTTTGGGTATGACTTATTTAATATATTTGATTACTTAGATACCACGCTGTTCGCTGTCTCAGAGAAATCCTCTCTGCTACTAATAGTTCTTCTGGTAGGAATCTGAACAAGCAAAAGCAAATTAATAAATGATGACATGGGAATTCCAGTGAAATAGATTGATGACTTGTGGGTATGATTCTGAATAATAACATTTTACGACCTACTCAAGAGCACTGCTAATAGGCAAAAATTTGCTTATGGCACCGTCAGAAACATTTCTAAAATGCTTGGAAAATGAATTGTTACTTTTATGAGTCATACTTGTTATTTCACGAGTTTATTGTTATAGTTGCTTTTACGTATACGTGTTCTCAGGTTGTACTCCTTACCATAATGACTGCTCTGCACAAGCTGCACAACAGGCATTTCTAAAAACAAGGTCTGGTTCCACATTTGTTTTGCTTCAATCTCATTTTCTATTGTCAATGCAGCCTAAAACAGATATGGGAAAATGACAATAAAACAGGTGCCCAAATTCCTCCATCAGACTGAACCCAACATGTTTATATATTTTGTAGCACCTAAATCAAACAACTGTGAAATTACCTCTGAAGGACACGTACTCCTGTCTGGACTCAAGTTCTACCTGCTGACCCTGAGCCAAGCCCTGCTGTCTGAACGTCCCCTGACTCACCACACTTAAAGTGCTTGTACCACTTACAAAGACAAAAGAAGCAAAAGATGATTTTGGTCATTCTCTTAAAAAAAATGAAACACAATAAGCATTGGCTACTGCACAACTGCATTTGAAAATGAAAAGGTTTTGACCACGTTCATGTTTTGTGAACTGGAAAGTTTTCAGGGAGTTCCTTTCATCTGGTCAATGCACAAGAATGTTTGTCAGTGCTAATCAAGGCTGCCCAAAATCAAATGTCAGACGCAGCTATCTGCCCAAGAACACATTACAAAAAGGCAATTATTCAATTCCTTGTTGAACAACCAAAAACAAGCACTCTGAGAAAAATCACAAATAATTCCTAAGGTGTCTGCAGATATAAAAAAAAGAGCTTTCAAATAAATTCTTTTATCTGAATTATAGATCAATGTAGCCAATGACACACACAGTCCAATTTTTAGTACAATCATCAATTTTCCTATACTGTTCTTTTGGCTTCACAGACTTTCCCAAATATATCCATTGACCTTCACCAGCTAAATAAAAGACACCGTCCTAAAAAATTTTATTTACAAGAAGCATACAAAAGAACTCTTTTTCTATTCTATGCATTACTTGACATTGTGTTTCTACACAGTATTTAATTTAATTTGACTTATTACACTACTGCCTTTTGTTGATATAGAAGAGAAGCACTCAAGGGATATGGACCTGACACTAAGAGTATCTTGCACATATTCAGTAACTTATTAACAGAGATTAGAGACACTCCTAGGTGGGAGCAGACACCTAATAATGACAAAGTAATGAGATTACTATTGTCTTCTCATTAGTCCTCATCTGTGCTAAAGAACTGCAAATCACAAATTACAGACTCCAGCTACTCCATAAAACCCTGCTGTCCATAGTATGTGCTCTGTGGAACCACTTCACAATTACAAATTAACCTACTTAAGAAGCAAAAAGCCATTTCTGTACCTCTAGGCTGAGCACAAGTGTTACATCATTGAACTTCATGCAAGCCCTTACACAGAGATGTTGTTTTGACAGGGAAGCCTTCAGAGAAACCCCAAACTTTAGAGTTTGACCCAGTTCTGACTTGTTCCCAAGTTGCCCAAGCTGCAGCTCAGGCCAGCAGCAGTTTGTTACCTGTGTAAAAATCTCATCAGAAATTGCCAGTGTAACAATCTCACCAGAAAGGATGGCTCTTCACCAAGGAAAGAAAGGACACTACAAGGGATTCAAAGGTGAGGCTTCAGCTGGTGAAAGAGGTTCTTTAGCCCCTGCACCCCCATGGGCTGGCACCGTGGACAGTCCATGGGAGAAGGAAAATGTGGTGACCAAAAGCTCCTTTTTGGCAAGTGAAAAAACAGACTCCAGATGGAAAAGGCCTCCTGTGTCTGAGCCATGGAGAGCCCAGTGTTACACAGCCAAGCACAGGTGGCAAAGGACACAGGTTCAGCCACTGAGGATGGAGAAGGGAGGGAAGGACAAGAAGCCTGATGGCAAACCCTTCAGCAGCACAGCTGACACCAACAGCACAGAGGCTGCTCATGAAGAGAAGGGAGCACACTGCGGCAACACGAGGAGAGCACCACATCACAAAGTTTGGCATTTACATGAATGCATGTAATGAAGGCATCTTGCTGGCAGGGATACAGAGACAACCCAAAGTACCCTAATCAACACACTCCAGGCCCAAATGAACTGTTACGTTGATGATATACTGGATTTGGCATTTAACAGGGTCCAAAAAAAAAATTTTTTCATCCCTTCAGGCATTCAGTAGGAATACTGAGCAATAATGCCAAGCATGGATGACAGAATGGCTGGATAAATCATTGGATTTTAGAGCTGAATTCTACAAAAGACGCCTAAATAAATGAAAATAGCAGCACACAACACAGCTTTCAGCAGGACCATTGCTTGCACAGAATACTGAGCATGTGTACAGTGCTAAGCATGGACAAAGGCCTCATGCTATTTCACCTGTAAATGGCACATCTCAGCTTAACATAACTCCCTTCTGACCTCCTACTGCCAACTAACCAGCTACTCCAGGTACAACACATTAAGCAAAGCTGACACTCCAACTTCTATCCAAAAAAAAAAAAAAGCAGGTTACTTTTAGCAAAGGAAATCTAGGTAAAAGAACATTACAGAAGGAAATAAATAAGGTTATGAACAAAGCAACTACATTAGTGAATTGAGAGAAGAAACAATTTGACTCTTTTTCCAACTTCAACAGTAAGGACTCTTCCAGACCTCTCATACTCAATCAAGACTTCAGAAAGTCTTCAGAGTAATATTAAGCAGTGATTTCTAACCTGCCTGGTAACCTCCCTTCACATTTCCTGGTGAAACCTTCTCAGTTTTAAGTGGACCCTGATCACATCCAGTAACAATGCCTGCCTCATGCTGGCAGGGTAGGAAGACTGTCCCACCAATTTTTTTTTTTTGTAACTAGAACATGCACAGAATAACTGAAATGAAAAGGTTATTGTGAGACTTCCAATACCTTGTTGAACAATTGAGTGAAAAAGAGACACTTCAAAGGCTTGGCTTCTGAAGGATCACAGCCACAGAGAACAGTTTGATCAGAGATCAGTGAGCATCAGCCATGGAACACACTTTCTGTCCCCAGCACAAGTTGGGGCACAGACATGGATGCTGGCACAGCTCCAGCAGTGTGATGTACATGGGGCTCCTCAGCAATGCCAGCCTCCACCTGCACTCATCCTGCTGGCCTGGACATACAGGAATCATCACACATCAGCAGAGACCACTCGGGCAAAATTCAGAGTGAGCTCTTTGCCCTCCTTGACATTCTGGCTGTGTCATTTTGTAACAGTTGAAGATTTCTTTTATTCCCCACATTCTCACAAACTGACAGGAAAACCGCACAGATTGAAATACATTTCAAGGGAATTCATGCTTTTAAGACAAAGCAGCCATTATTTCCTTCTGCCAGGTTCTAGTGCCTCATAAACAACCCACTATATTAACCACTTACTAATTAACCACTTGTTACCACCCTGAAATTGTAAAAGAGGAATTCTCCATTTCGGATACAATATCAGGCTCTAAAGTTGTACAGTTTTTCCACTTTTGAGATGATAGCACAGTCTTGCTGTGACTAAGGACTGCAAAACTGTGCTCCATGTAATTGAATCTAAAGATCTGACAACAGTGACCTTATCAAGAAATGAAACTTTTGGCTGAAGTTCAAACCACACACAAGAAATAACATCTTGCTGGCTGTTTGTAAACGTCACATAAAAATGTACTTATTCATTATTAGCAACTTGTACACTGAACACTCTGCAGGTCTCAAACTGCTGCCAAGGGAAGGATTACTCAGTACAATCATTTCATTTACATCTTAGACCTGTATTAATTCTGGCAGCACAACCGAGCATCCCTGCCCGTGACTGTAACTGTGTCATCCCAATGAGAGAATTATTCAGACCACAGGCTAAAACCAGAGTTCTGGGAGCTGGATTGATATTCTGAATGACCATGGAGCTGCTGACCTCAGTGAGAGCCCTGATTTAGTACAAATATCCCACTTTTGTGGTAATAAGGCCAGAAATGACAACACAGAAGCTGCACTGGTGAGCCATTCCCTTTAGGATACAATGGAACAGAAGGCTCCAGGCAAAATCCTTGGTTCTACCAGCCCCAGGCTTTAAGGAGCAAAACAGCCAACTCAAAAACCTGAAATTTTCATAAAAAATTCAGTAAGGAGCCATTGTACATAAGCACCATTGCTCCGGAACAAAATGTCATTTTAGGAGGCACAAAAATCCACGGGGTATGTAAGAGCAGAGCCCAGCTCACCTTTCCTGCTCTTGCAGACAGCCTTCAGGACACGGTGCCCAGGCCCACAGTGCCCTCGCTCGGTCACACAGGCTCCCTCTGACACCTCCCACTCGTGACACCGCGCGTCCTCACACGGAATGGACTCCACCAGATGAGGACAGCCCGCCAGGGTGCCCACTGGATCCACCACCACCTGCCTCTGCCTCATCCTAAAGCCTGGAAAAAGCAGAGCTGGATTAACTGGACAAGAGAAAAAAATATTTATGCAATAATTTAGTAGTAAGAGGTCTATATGGGGCATCTGGAGCTGGGGGATTTAAAGACAAACAAGTGAACAATATTTACAAACTGGGTTGACTGGGACAGCCCTGTAGGTGTCCAGGCATGCAAAATCCAACAGTGTGCAAAGAATTCCAGCAACTCGTGTTTTTTACATTTCTTTTTCCCTTTCATCAGCATTAGATAGAAATACACATGCCAGGATATAGAAATTTACCAGTGATGCATATATTAATGTTATAACAGCATTAAGATAAAAAGAGAGACACAGTTAAGGAACTGAAGATATAAATGACATCTATATTCTGCCTGGGAATCCACTAACGAAAGGATTTGTTTTGAGACACAGCAGAACAGTTTACTAAGAAATTAGTATTCTGTTTTATGAAGGCATAAGGTTTTCTGATACATAATACATGTCAGACCTCTTTGAAATGACATCCTATTAAACTGGAAGATTCAAATGTGAAGTGGAAGAAAAAGGTTACAGAAATAATCATAGAATTGATTACATAATCTACCTCCTTCTGAATAAAACCAAAAGTCATGTTGCTATATACAATGCAGAACTAATACACAAGTATCTTTCAGCAAGTTCTGTTATGTAAATGACACAGAATTCTAAGAAAAAGGCAGAAAAAAATACATGCAGGTTTTTTCTTCTGACAGTCTTGGAGCAGGGGCAAATATACAGCATAAGTAGAGGCCACATGGAAATGCTTTGCTCATAAAACAGAAAAGAAAATTAAAAATAACACATCCCAGAGAATACAACAGATCAAACTTCCATAGTTCTCAAATGAGCAAAACGAAATTATTCAAAACAATTTAAACATGAAATGCTTTTGCAAATATTATTATTTTTTATTATTTCGCTTTTTGTTTGAAAATTTTTGACCAGTTGAAATCATTTCACATACTTAAGCCGTTTTCAGAAGAGTGTAATTTCTAAACAATAATATGCACTCCAAGAACCATCTTTGCAACTTAGAGCCTTAGGAAAGGCTCTGTGAGGAATTTCAACGTGTCACAGCAAAAAACATATACAGCTTTCAATTAAAGTTCAGAGGAGGTTGAATTACATTTGCCCATCCTTCTTCCAGGAATTTAAAGCAAACCCACAACAATGAGAACAACCTCTTGGGTCCACCTGAGGCCAGATTTCAGGGCCATGGGATGCACCTCCATCCTGATACACTACCCTGGAACCCAGGCATGCAGTAGGACTTCCAAGGGGATCAGAGAGGGGCAGCTGCTGGCCCAAGAGATCATCCTGCACAAGTTCAGTGCAAGACAAAAACACCTGAATCAGCTTGAAAAATCTGATTTTTTCTTCTCACATGAATTATGGCAAAAAGCTTCTAAAGGTCATATTCCACTACGCACATCCAAGAGCTTCATCCTGTGTTATATTAATTTTTTTAAAAACACATTAGGCCCCCAATGCCAGTGTGACAGCTCTGCTTTTGCAGCCCTCCTGCAATGCTGCACTCCCTGCTCACCTCTCCCTCCGTGGCGGTGCTGGCAGCTCTCGGGCAGGCAGGGCCCCCACGGGGACCACGAGGACACCGCGCACTCGGCCAGGCACGGCACGTGGCACAGCTGGGAGCTGGCAGGGGCAGCACCCTGGCAAAGCTTCCCATCCACTGGTCTGGCAACTAAGGAAAAGAAAAAAAAAAGGAAAAATAAAATCAAGGTAATCCTGCCCTGGTGGCCTTAGTTTTCCAGAATACACCAAAATCCAGTGATTTTTCAGGGCCTTATCTCCCAGGGCAAAAAGTTAATCCTGTGCTCAGAAAGGCACTTAAGAGTTTTATCTAAACCACCCTTATTCAGCATGCCAGTCTTAGTGGCAATCAGGTGCTTTAAAACTAGATTGAGTGCTGATTTTCAGCAGTGCTGGAGTAACAAACTGGAATCTAATCCCCACATTTATGGCCAAGGAGACCTCTTCAGACAGGGCTGAAGAGAAAGACACCTAAGCAGGGAATCCAAAAAGCTCCCAGTGCAACTGGGAGCCAGGCAGAGGCAGGTGAGTAAAACCCAAGCACAGGGGACTCTCCCCATTCCCATGCCCTTCAGGGCACTGCCATCTCTGGATTAAGGATGCAGTATCCAGACCTTGGAATTTTTTCATCTACTTCCAATGATACTGAGCAGAGCTCTCAGATTATTCTACACGGACACAAACACAAAGCATCTTTCCTGCCTGGGAGGAGAGACATGTACCTGAGCTGCCTGCACCCATGGATCTCCAATCCTCTTTATCCCAGAAATGAGCCAATCCCAAACCCCGCCAAGCTCCAGTTTAGTCGATACTGACAATGGATTTGGAAACTTGACTCTCTTTGTATTTTCATTTATCATAAGAGATTTCTAGATTCAATTAACTTCTCTCACCTTTTAATTTGGGGCAGGGGGAGGAAGGAAAAGAAAGGGAAAGAAAGACTCTAAAATCTGCCCTCTGAGTCATTATATGATATTGCATTTCAATTACATTATGGGCTGAATTTGGCTGTCTCTTTAGATAAATCAATATCAAAGCAGTCTTTCAAAAGGCAAAGGCTTGTTTGAGTTTACTTTGCCATGGCATTACCAAGACTTCATTAATTTTTATAGCTACTGAGTTTGTTTTATCCTCATTTTTATTTTTCATGTCTGTTTTTCTTTGCTTCCATGCATGGAATTGATTTTAAAAGAATTTGTAAAAACATGCCCAACATATGAGTAATCTTTCCTTTTTCTGATATTAGACCATTTTCTTTAAAATTAATCATTTGAAGAAAAACACTTTTTTTTTTTTAGACACAAAAATTTAACCTTCAAAACCTCAAATTCTGATCTGCACATCCTGAAGCTGAGTTTAGACCTATCAGTCTAAAGTTATATTCAGACCAATATCAGTGCTTATGATTCCAACTCATCAGAATAATAGGATTAAACAACAATGTAATTCAATTCTAAGCTGAAAGATAATATATTGGTAAAAAAGACCATTTTCTGAATGTTTTCTCAGACCCTGAAAGGCCTTTGACATGTTCATTTAAAGATTAGAACAAGGCATAAATCCAATTCACCTGAATGCTCACATAAAGAGACCTTTTCTAGAAGCCTTGCAAGTGAAGTGACAGACAGAACGAGATAAATATTAGAGTTTTAAGGATAAGAGTATTTATTTTACCAAGAAGTCTCATGCATGGCTTAACCTGCCTCTCAGCATCAAGCTTTGCAAAACTGTATCAGTTTTCTGGAAGTGCACTCAGAGAAATGAAAGGAAATAAAACTGAGTACAAATGGTCAACCCAAGGAATAAAGTGCAGTCCTGCTTTGCTCTAACTCAAGGTGTTGCTGCCAGGAATGGCTCTTCCCTCCTCACTGATTTTTAGGCTGTTTCTCTACTGAATTTAACTATTTAAAAGCGGAATCCTAGATACAGCTGGATGGTTCTCCTTTGAAAACCAACTAGTGCACCCAAGATGATTTTAAATTGATTTTGGACTAAAAAATCAAGAAAAATTGACAATACAAAAAGTCAAAGGTGCTACCACCCATCCCACATGCATGGATGACTTCTTCCCATTCTGATGGAAATCCCTGCCTTTCTCTCCCTGCCAACCACCCTCCTGGCTCCTCTTTGTCCCATGGGCTGATGCCCTATTTAACTCTAGCACTAGGAGCTCTTTTCCCAGGAAATGTTTCCCATTTGGCACAGGAATAAGGCTGGTTGTTTGCTCACTTCCTTACATAGTTCTTTGCATTCTATAAAAGGTAAATCAGAAAATACCATTCTGATCAAATATCCAAATACATTCCAAGTCAGTGCCAGCTTATGCTCCTCACTCTACACTGCAGCCCTCCAGTCAGTCTTCAGGAATAAGACCAGAACCACAAACCCAAGCTGTAATGATAAATGCAATCCTTTTCCAACACCTGGCAGGCATAGAGAGACAGCTTCCACCCAGAGTGACAAGATGAACCAGCAGGGCCCTCTTTAAATAAAATTCATTCTTTTTCAGCCATTTGATTAAAAACTCTGATTTCCATCTGGTTTATTTCAAAGCTTGATGTGATTTTCTACTGTCATTCTTTTATACTCTAACAAATTTATCATTTTTTTAATTATAAAGGAATGATAAGGGGAAATTTTTCTGTGAACCCTTTAAATGCCAAAATCCTCACACACTGCTGCCTCCAAATGGCACAGGCAGCCTGGCTGGGCATGTCCTACTCAGGGAAAAAACCTGACATTATGCCTGTGATAAATGAACAGAGCTGCCAGGAATGCCTTTAGGAATGGGCCAGCCTTCTGATTTCATTCAATAATTGACTCTGTAGTGGTATTTTCCTGCATTCATACAGAAAAAGTGCTTTTCCTGTAATTATTTTCCTTGGAACAACCTTAGCCACGTTTTTGAAGGAAGGTGAAAGGCAGAAGCCAGGAAAGCAGAGTGGGAGGGGGAGGAAACATCTCTGATTCAAGTAGCAGCTTATTTATGACACTTGTTCATACCTTTTAAAATCCTGTGTTCTTCCCAATCTATAGAATAAACTTGGAAAAGCAATCAAGTACTAATCTGGGAGCCTCTGAAACATTGCACATTTCTATAGCTGTTATATTGAATCTATCCTTTATAAATGCAACTGCAGCTGTTCCCAGCACCAGCGTCTTGCCTCAAGTTTGAATTTTACTATTTGCTGTTATTTTCAGGTTATTGCTACCAGCAGGAGATAATAAATTGGGTTCTAAAGTGTCTTGTTTCCTTATATATTTTTACTGAGGTAATGATTTGGAGGAAGAGGAAATCAGCTCTGATATGATTATTTCCATAATGCAGTTTTAAGCCAATAAATAAATTATCTTTGAATAGAGTCATGTGGACAGATACTTGCAGGCACACACACTCACACTATGTTAAAAGCAATGCTGACCAAACAGAGGCAGAAATGCATAGGATGGCATTTTGTTTGCAGGGGTTCCTGTCAAATATGGTTTTTCAACTCCTCAGGAGGTAAATAACACTTTTTTCCTGGACTTTAACTACATTTTTCTTTTACATTGAAAACCCAAGTATTTTTCTAACTAAAACCAAAATGAGACTTTTCTAAAGATCACTAATATATCTGGAATACACACAAAGATTATCAGATCTGCCTCTTACATATTTTAGGTAATACTCAATTCTCAAGGCAATAAATCCAAATGTTTACCATATGGCAAAACTAATCCAAATTGAAGACTGCCAGGATACAAGGCAGCTATGAGAAAGGGATGGCATATCCTTCTGAAAGCTCTCACTGCCTTTGCTGGGACTTATAAACCAAAGACACTTGGATCAATTCAAAGGGAAATTACTTGAGAAAACCACAAAGGAGCGAGTTATGTTATAAAAACACCTTCATGTGTAAAACACAATATGGGTAAACCCAGCACAACATTTGCAAGCAATTTCTCTAACCTGAAAGATATTTTTATAGCAAAAGCAAAATACTGCACAAGGGAGAAGTGGTGAATGCCATCTGACCAGCCTGGAAATGGCACCAACCCCAGTCCCTTGCACCCCTCCACTAAGGGCCTAATGCACCCCATGTCTCATGGAAAGGGTTCCTTTATGCTTTGAGGGAAAATCAATTAGTTTTGAAGCCACTAAGCACAAAGTTGGAGGCCTATTTTCAATTAAAACCCATTTAATAGACAAGGAACAACGTATGAATAGAAGGCTAATCACAGCATGAAAGAGGGTTAATAGTGGATTGCCAAGAGCAACAATGGCTTAATGCATTTCAGAACAATAAAAATCCTCACAATTTTATTGAAGTGACACAGACAAAAAGTATCCCTGTGTCCTCCCTCTGCTGCTCAACAGGACTATGATCTCAGCTGGGATACTGCATTGTTTTGCTACAGCAGAACTCATGGAGATTAACAACACTCTACATATCTGGCAAAAATTCAGTGAGCACGGGGCTCCCCACCAGCAGCCACATGACTGAGCAGATCAGAGGTGACAATTCATTAAGAGCGTCCAGGAAAAACAGCAGAGGCAACAGGGATGCTGGGATGGCAGCAAAGCAAATGATGGAAAGCAAAAAAGGATTCTGCAGGATATTTGAGCCTTTTGGCTGTTAGCCAGAAAATGCTGAAAATCACTGGAGCAGACCACCAGAGAGGGCGAGAGAAGAAACAAGGAAAACAAGGAAGAAAACCTATGAAACAGGGGAAAAAATCCATGAAAACTTCATGAAAGCCTTGTAAGAGTGTGAGCTTTGCCCACTGCTGTGTTCAGCATTCATTCCACAGGAAGGAGGAAACTCTTTTGTGACTGGCACAACAAAAGCCCCTCTGTGGATGTGCCTGGGACACCGGGATGTGGCACACGTGGCCCAAAGCTAAGCTGGTGACACGGATGCTGGGAGCAGCCAGGCTGGCCTTGGCACACAAACTGCATTTATCTCCAGTGTCTCCTGCTCCAGACACCTCTGGCTTCCTTCTCTCTCCCCAGTGTCCCAGTTTGTGGTGTAGCCTCGTGCACACAAATCCTTTTAATTCTTCATCTCTCTCCCCGTTATTGTCTGAGCACAATGCAGCTCCCCGGCCTCAGAACAGCAGCAGGACAAAATTACACAGAACAAACCATCACTGTCTGGGAGGGAATTAATCGAGTTCCAGTGGCAGGAAATAATTATAAAAACACAGATGCAATTAAAATGTTAGCTTTCAAAGATAATGGCCTGGACTAAAACCTAGAATCTCACGTGAACTCACTGCGCAACACATTATTTGCTGCATACCACAGCCAGCTAAACAAATTCAGGCATTTATAAAGTGATAACTATTCAGGGTCATAGCAAATAGCTTATTGACAAAAAAAAGGCCTATTTTTATAAGGCACCTCTTCAAAGGCTCCCTTTTTTCACTGTCAAAGTCTTTTTAAACATTACTCACTTCATTTTAGTTTAATTAGTTTTAAGATATGAAAGAATTAAAAGTATTACACCTCTGAAAGACATTAGGGAAATTTTTTTTTTCTTTCTTAATGGATTCAAACTCAAATTTTTGAAATGCACATTTAAATACCACAGCCAAGCACTACAACAATCTGAATAAAATCATTTCCTCTCCTGCTTCTACAGGGTTTCCCCTGAAGAAGCCAGCTGTTACATATTTATTTTTCCATTATGTGAGTTGTATCTCATAAATCTGCTCAGCATTTGGTGAGCTTACAGATCAATAACTTGGCATCCCAGCAATACAAATCTGATACAGACTTCCCTGAATATATTTCACACTTCAGAGGTGTATTTCTCATCTATTCAAGCCAATACAGCCATCCCAGTGATAAATAACTAGTTTGGGATGAGAGGGATCCATGGGAGGGAGAGGTTCCACCTGAGAATATGGCTTCTAGCTGATTCAGGTCAGCTAAGCTCCAGGCTGGATGCTCCTGTTGCTGCACCAGGAGCAGCTCAACAAAGCTTTTTTCACACCACTGCTGACCATTATTTCACTCCCTCCTACAGTCCTAGTCAAGTTTTCTCATTACTAATATATTCTAACCTATTCCTTTTCAATTTCATAAACCAGACAAGGAAAACAGGATTTAAACATCAAAGTCCTAAAATTCTAATTTCCGTAGAGTAAATTAATCTTCTCATTCCTGCAGTTTCACCAGCATAAATTTACAAAAAAAAAAAAAAAAAAAAAAGAAAAAAAAAAAAAGAAGTGTGCATTTAATATAAGGCTCACACTCCACACAGGGTTCACTCCAACAGGGCATAACCTGCATCAACTCCTAAACTCCACAGGCAGCTTATCTTCATCAACACAGTCCTTTATATGCAAGATGCACATCCAACACTCAGGATGGCAAAAGCCATAAATAACAACAACCTGCACAACCAACATCAGCTCCTGGAGAGCTGGACCTGGCACTCCACAAGACCCCAGGCACCCAAAGGGATGGGGGCACATTCAAACTGGGCTTTCCACTGGCATTGTCCCCTTCCCAAAACCAGAGTTTACTGAACAGATGCCACATGCACCAGTTTGGAACACTAATCCCCCAGGAGACACAGATTGGAAGGTCATGATTCAGAGCAGAACAAAGAACTTGCAGAGAAAAAATTGTGGCACCCTCATTAGGAAACAGAGCAAACAGAGCAAAGGAGGTAAAACAGCACATTTTGGAGCTAAAAAAAACAATAGGGCAGAAAGAAAGGGATGAAAATAAATAGAGTATAACATATCTACAAAAGGACTCCTCAAATTAATCTCTGTGCAAGTCCAAAGAGGCACCAATATCTGAAAAACAAAACACAATGCCAAAATATTTCCCATAAGGGAATCAAGAAGACTCTGAAAAAATCACTCATCAGATAAGAAAGGAATAGGCATTTTTGTCTATCAGCAATAGGGAGAAAGTTCAATATTTTGAGGAAAACAAAAATGTATAAAGGCCATAAAATAATCATTTTGAGACTTGTAGGAGTAGGACTTAGATGAAAGTGCAGGGGACCAGTTTCAGCTTCAGACCATTTTGTGATTCTGACAGTAAAGGGGCTTGTAAGACAAAACTACATCAGGGAATACACAGAGGGATGGATCAGAGAGTAACCATTAGACCTGAACAGGTACTTGAGGATTTTCCAAGTCCTCAGCTGTAAGCAGACTAAAGGAGGTTTTGCTGCTACAGCTGGCGACACACAAGTTTATAAAAAACCAATCTGATGTAAAATGAATCAGCTGGAATTGTATCCTAAAAATAAAGAAAAAATTAGTACAGGCTGGGAAACTGCAGGGAAGTAAGGCAAGGTATTATGTCTACTAACAGGTGAGGGGTGAATGTCCCTCAAAGGAAAGAGGAATATAAAAATAATAGAGACTTCTGCACAAAATAGTTTTGAAGGGTAACACTAAAAGCTATCCAAAAACAATGAAGGCACAACTGTGTCACATACCTGCTATTGAAAGTAAAGCTGAAATAAAAATAAATATATGGAGACAAATATGATAAACTCATTAAGCAAAAAAATGTAAACAGAACTTGAGAAGCTTGTACAGGCATGAGAATTTTATGTGGATTTTCAGACGTAATAACAAAGATTAAGAAGATGGGAACCTGCAATGATTTCTGCTGAGCAGGTAATAAGAGATACATTTTATTAGCCAAATTTACTATGCAGAGTAAACAATAAAGAGGATTCAAGGAAGTGAAGTCTTATTTCACAAAGGTCTTTTCAGTCCTATAATTAAAACTTAAACAGTCAGGCTCCAAAAACACTCTAAGAAAATTCTGAAAGCAAGACATGAATTGGATCTCATTCAAACAAGTAAAAAAGGAAAAATGTCAAGATATATAAGGCACAAATTTTATGAAAGAATGACAGGGCAGACAGAACCCTAGTTAGAAAACTACAGAAAATATGGAAAGAGCAGCAATCCCAGCCACTAGAGACAGCAGGTAAGTATTTCAGAGAAGAGAGGAAATACTTCTGGAGTATTTCATAAAGACTGCCATCTCCCAGACTACTGAGAAAGAGATACAGTTTCCAGATAAAGCCAAAAAGCAAAATTAATTAGAAAACAGAAGGATACTCCCTGGTCTTCAGAAAAGAAGGTAAAAAAATCCTGAGGTAGAAAATTAAATCTAGGAGCTACATATATTTATTAACTGTTTGAACATAAATACAGACACCAGTCCCAGATTCTAGGAGGAATTTTTATTCCTATATCACTGGAATAATTTATTGAGAGGAGAGCTGTACTGCCAAACAAGGAGAGGTTTCATAAACAGATTGTTGCATAATATTCTTCCCTACCAGATGTCTTTTTTGTTGGTACACTGGGGATTGCTAGTTAGTGATATTCACCAAGACCAATTAAAATTTATTATGGAACAATACATTTCAGATAAAATTTCATAAAATCCCAAAAATCTCTTCTCTTTTTGTAAGCCCACTTACAGAAGAGAAGAAACACGTGTGTCCTATGGTAGCAGTGTCTGGCTTTGGAAATAAATTAATGCTGTGCACTTCTACTTTGCTTAAGAGAGTTTTCATATGAGTGAACAGACTTACTTTAAAAAAGAGGTACAAAGAAGGGTGGTCACAACCATTTCTACAGTTTGTTCCAAAAATGGCACAGGGATCAAGGAGTATCCAGAGCTGAAGGGCTGAAAGGGCTGTACCACCAACAGCTCCCTTGCATATTCTCTGCTACTTTTTGTGCAAAATGTGTCTCCTCTTTAAAAGCACCATCATTTCAAACATGCAGATTTGCCACTTTGATCTCTGGAATTACTAGATTACAAGCTCTTTGTGAAAATTAGGCATTATAAATTCAAACATGTTAAAATTCAGTGAGATACTTAAAATCAGCAGGATCTGTAGAAAGGGAATCATGTTAAAGTTCAGCCTAAATTAACAAAAACCTCCCAGGTGAGGAGGGATGTGGAGTCCTTGGACAGAGCAGTCAGCAGTCTCTTCACTTAGGGTTACCTCCATTCACAGACCTCTGAACTACACAGCACTTTACACATTTACCAATGTAAATTTAGCTGTAACAGCCTCAGAATGCAGGAATATTAACAAGTACTTCAAAGACTGCAATATCTTTTCCTTCCAAATACTCATATTAATAGTATGAACATCCTCCTCAAGGCTTAGAAAACATATAACTTCACTTGGAACAAGACAGGGATTTCTTAGCTAGGTCACCTCTTGGGGGAGAAAAATATGAAATCTTATCAATGCATTTCTTAAAGTAATACCTGAGTGAGAGTTTTCCATTTTCAGTATCTTCAAGTTGGAGCCTTATAATCAAAATATAGAAAGATTTCAGGAGACTTAACCTTCTGAACAGCTGATATATAGGGGTTTAAGGAAACAGGTGCTCCCTTTCCAAACACACATTTTAATAAAAGAAGAAATAGATGGGAAGACTAGGCAAATAAAAAATGGGAGAGACATCCTTGGGGGATAAAAGAGCTTTGAGCAGTATGTATAAACACATCACAGATGGTACCTGTCTCCAACTAGGATTCAACATATTTTATCCCAGAATGCTGCTGGAGAGACCACGGGACAAAATCTTCTTTCACATATGTCATTGGGACCAGGTCCAAATTCTCTTTGGAAGTAACCAGAAGAATAACAACTGTGATGGATGGTAATGTTCCATTAGACTTGCTTGTTTGACTCCTGAATGATCCCTTTAAGGACACTCAAGAGGTGAAGAAAGAAAAATTACTGTGCTTTTGATGGTAGCAATTAAGACACTATATTTGCTTATACATAGAGAATTAACTTCTTCATCTTCTCATCACTGAAAAATTGGTACAGTAAAAGATGAGATAGTGATAAATAAAAGTATTCTGCCAGTTCTGATTGCCAAAAGAAAAAAGCAAAAAAATATAATTCCTTATTTATTCAAAGAACAAAAATCAGTCAGCTAGTAAATGAGACACATTGAATATTACTGGATGAGGAGGGATAACAGGGAAGGCTTTCCCTGCTCCATTTGCATGTCACTGTGCTGACAGTAGATGGGATTTTCACTTTCCAAGCTACATCTGCACTACTGCTTTGAAATTACAGTAATAGTTTA
This sequence comes from Setophaga petechia, assembly GCA_024362935.1. Lineage (NCBI taxonomy): Eukaryota > Metazoa > Chordata > Aves > Passeriformes > Parulidae > Setophaga > Setophaga petechia. The sequence continues at coordinate 6,002,841 of JANCRA010000005.1, forward strand.
TAACTAGTACAATTGCTCTGCACAGCTGGGTTTTTCCAGCTGACTGGATGAATTTTTTTTTAAAGATCAGAAGTGTAAATACAAGGAAGAGGTATCCCAGGGTTTGTGGGGTTTTTTCAGTTGAGGAGAGGGCTTGCAACTTTTAAGCTGAGCTGAACTTTGAGCAAGGGAAAAAGCTGCAGTGGGTCACACACTGGATATGCAGCACCACTCTGGCCATGAGATATATGAATGCTCAAGGAATTCAGAGGCACTCCTCTAGTCTTCCTGAGAAATTTACAATTCTGACAAAGAATAAAGTGAGAATGAAGTCAGTTCAAGCTCTCTGCTCACCAACCTGCCTCGCAGTGGCTGCAAGGAACACAGGAGAGCTCAGAAGGATGAAGAAAGTCAATAAATGCCACACACCTTTTATCAACAGCACTCTGCTAACTCTGGAAGTCCACACTTGTGTGGAACAAGAGAGAGGGGTTGTGCTGGGAGAGCAAAGGAGTGCCAGATGTCTGGGAGACGTGAATCAGCCACTGTGCATGGATTAGATAAAGATTAAAACAGATCTGGTTTTCCTATAACCTCAGAGTCTATGAGGGATGCTGGGACACACACTGGGCACCCAGGAAACTCTTGCTTCTCCTCTGTAAGTAAAAAAATCTAAGATACAATATTGTCTTGTTATTATCTTACATCTCTGCTCAAAAACACATTCTCCAAGAGCACCACATTGAGTAAATAAAACAGCCTATGATGAATTATTCATTGTGAATCTGTAACTACTTATTATTCTTCTAAAGGAAATATAACTCACTTCCAGAGTCCAAAACCTGTCTGTCTGCTCAAAAGTTGTGACAATATTATTTTTGCTTTCTCCTTCAAATCACAAGAAAGATTGTGTATCAACCTGAAGCAGAGGCTAAAGCCATATCCGGAATGGTGTGTGACAACCTGTTTTATATTCTAAACTAAGACTACACTACAGATAAGTGCATTCAGCTACCAAGGGGCTGGGTTTCCTGATATATGACAGAGGAAGAAAAGTCAACTCCAAGCATAATTTAGCTCCTTCATCCTTTGTAACTCTCCCAATGAAGCGAACAACAGAACTGGCAGCAATTCATCCCAGGAGGCTGCAGCTCCTGGCAGCTCCTCAGGGCTCCCTCTGGTGCCCAGCAGCACCTCCCTGTGTGAGCATGGACACAAGGAGGGCAGCAGCAAGCCAAAGGCCACCAATGACTCCACGTTTTTTACTTCTTTCTTCCTGTTTCTCCCACTCAGATCCACCCAGGCCAGCGTTTCAGAGTGACCCTGCACACGCACCCTCCTTGGGCCGGTGTGTCCCCGGCTCCACGGCGATCTGGGCACAGTACACCACCCGGGTCTGGATCCCACCTCCACAGAGCCCTGCCTGCTTCTGGTGCTGAGGGTCCTGCTGGTCAGGAAGCAGAGACACTTGGCAAGCTTTCCATTCAGAAGTCCTCCAGGCAAACCTTGGGAATAGAAAGAGAACAGGTAAAATTAGTTTTTGAAAGACTACAGGTAAGAGAGAGGTACTTTATTAGATGACAAAATACAATTGGTTTAATCTTTATAGCAGGACTTTCCTACTCAAAACAGGGAATGTTTGGAAACATTTTGAGTGTCAAATTTACATAGGTTAAGTATGTGCTATTTGTCTGGAGCACTTGTGTAAAACTTTTGACAGAGCACCAATCTCCAAAGCATCCTGAAGCACTAAATCATCCTGACAGCACCTTAGAGCACAGCGTAAAAAATGAGTGAAGATTAAGAGGTTTGATTAAGTGTGAACAGTAGTTTTCAAACATGTGTCTCAAAGCACTCAACCACCCCTCTCTGCCAAGAGCTGAACACCTCGCTCTGAAATGCCTTTAACAGCTGAAATCCTCCATTTGTCAATGGAGCTCCAAGCACTTGCAGCTTTTCCACAGGGGGCACCTTTCTATGTGCCCAAGGTCCTGCCAGTTCCTTCAAGGGATTGGATAAAGCATCTCAGTTAATTCCATCTTCCACAAGTTGTGATACACAGCAAGCTCGAGACAAAAAATACTTTCATTCTATGTTGCACTCACACCTAAAGAGCATTAAAGGTTCTCAAGGAATTTCAACATTTTGGGACACAGGTAGGTGAATGCTGTACAGACAACAGTTGTTGGTGTGTATCAGTTTAAATGACAGGAAGAACTTATTAAAACCACAGGGAAAACAGTGCTGTCTATCCATGGAGAGCAGAATTTATTTCCCCATCATGACTGAAAATGTACAGCATCCTTCTAACACAACTGTTTCCACAGGCAGAGTTTGCTTTGATTCACAGGTCACAGTCTGAGCGGAGTAAATAAATAAAAGCCCAAAGTCTTCCCAAGCTTCCCAAACACAAATCTCAGGCAATACTGTTTTTATAACCAATCTGTTCACACTTGTGCTGCTTTATGCTTCCACTTCTCTAAATTTCCTAGTTTATTTTTACCACAGAATCTTTGGGTTTTGTGTAATGTAAACTATGTAAAATAATTTCCTTCCTTTATTCTCAAGACAAATACTCTCTCCTTTTACAGCAGATCCACAGTTGTTAAAACTACATATGTTCCTTAACTGCTGACTGATCACTGTAAACTCAAACACAGTGGGGTGTCTCTGCACAAAAAGCCTTCCACATCATAATTCTGTTTATTCTCCACAGTATCTGCTCCTGACAGCTATGGCAAGCAAACCTGCATCTCAAAACTATATGAAAAATAAACACACTAGTTGGAGTACACATGTTCTCTTAACTTACTTTGTGAATGAATTTTTTTTGTGAATGATTTTTTTTTAGCCCCAAATTTTGTAATGTATTCACAAAAAATATTTGTAAATACTGCCAATTACTTGCATTTACAGGTATTGTTCAGATGAGCTGTCATGCTCTCTTAAATAACTCACAGCATCTTGTACAAATCTGGATACACTCACAGGGTTCATTACCCCCAAAGAAAATAATAAAGAGCACACTTCACACATGACAAGTATCAAATACCTAACTCCCACAACATATAAAGCACAGTCATGAATTCCTCTTCTCCTCAGCTCCTTTTGGGAATTCCTAATCCCATTTCTTGGGCCTACAGTGTTAAATGCAACCATAAAGGCAATGAAAAGTGCTCTTCAGCAAACACTGGGTGAAGGGGATTCCTCCTCCACATCCCTTCAGAACTCTGCTTTTCAGGTCTACTTTTGAAATTAAAATCTTAAATATAGAACACACGCATCTTTCCACAGCCATGGGCATAGTTGTTTTAAAGAAGTATTTCTTAAAACAAAAATGGACTAAGGTAAAACTCATTATCAATATCTGATTTAGGACGTCAGCTCTGAACTCTAGATCCTAAAGACTCATTTCCAGAGGTGTGAGCATCTGCTTCTCCTATTTGGTGTGAGCTGTGGGAATTAACACCTATGAAAATTAGGCCATCGGTGATTAAAATTATGCAAAGTAACCAAATCTGAGCTCAGAGAGATAATTAAACTTCATCAGCTCTTGAATTAAAAAGAAAAAAAAAATCCTTTATACATTCTCCCAGAGTAACTTGTGTGAGCATGGGCAAGGACAGCCCTCCAGAGCACCACTGGCACCAGCTCCAAGCCTCAGGCCTGTCTGCTCCTACCTGCACATGTCCAGTGCTCCAAAAACAAATCCTGACCTCCAGGCATAAAAAGAGACACATTTCCATAGCCATTTACAAGCCCACCAGGAGGTCAAAGGGCTGAAGGGCACTGCCCAAGTGTAACTCCAGAGCCTTCTAGCACAGTTCACTGCACTTCCTGTCCAGTCTTTACTACTAATGCCTCATCTTTAATTTGGGCATAATAAACCTCATTTACAAAGTAATACCATCACACCTGTATCTCAGCAATAAACCTTTTTTAAAGAATCAAGTCTTAAAACATTCCCATTTTCCATCATTTAACTTCTGAAAAGCTTTGAATTTCCAACAAAGCAAGGAGAGTTTCTGCTATATCCCTGTCTCGTAACGTAGCAACCACAACCAAAATGAATGATATGAAGACATAATCATAATTCTGGAAAATCTGTCTATTCCCAGCAAACATGAAAGCAACAGATCAAGGATAAAAAAGATATAATACATTGTTTTAAAACTCATGACTCGGTGAGAGTTATGAAACAAACAAGGGCTCAATATCTTTCCGATTTACAGCAACCTCTCGGTCTCTTTAGTCTGTAGGACTTATGCTCTTAGTGTTTACACAAGTTTTATACCTGTATATACCCATTCACTTTAATTGAACTATCCCAAATTTATATCACAATAAAAGAAAGTAGAATCACCTCCTATGTGTTTAAGCTTTTTAAGCACTTAATCCTTTCTGAACAAATAACCAAAGGTAAAACAAAGCGCAAAGCTCTGGAGTCTTATATGCAGTTAAAGTGTTTTATTTTCTTGCATTTAGACTATTGATTATAGATGTTATTGTAAACTTCAGCCATAAAATTAAAAGCCCTTCCCATTTAACAGCAAATTTACACCTGTGCCACCTACCTGCGATGGGACCTTTAAGTTGTAGCTTTGCCATGGGCATAGAGGTTATATTTCACTGAGCAGTTCTGAGCCTTAAAGTATTTTTGTCATCTCTGGATCCTTTGAGGAGACTGGAATATAACTTCACCCACCTCCCTCTGTGGAGTACAACTCTGCAACCTCTGAAGCTGCTGCTTTTTTATGTCAGTGGAAGAAGCTCACACTATGTACCTTCATGCAGCCATGGGGCACTCTCTGTCCCTACATTAAAAAACAGCCTCTAGAAAATCATAAAAATCACAGACTGGTTTGGGCTGGAAAGGACCTTGAATATCACCTCATTCCAACCCCCTGCCAAGGGCACAAACAGCTTTTACTATCCCAGGTGGCTGCAAGTCCCCATCCAACCTGGCCTTGGACACTTCCAGGGTTGGAGCAGCCACAACTTTGCTGGGCACCCTCTGCCAGCAACTTACCACCCCCACAATGAAGAATTTCTTCCTAATATTCTTCTAAATATAGTATTAATTTCTTCCTAATCCCATTCCTTCTGCTCAGCAACTTGTTCTGGTCTATGTCCTAGCCCATTTTCTTTGCTGTGGCTGAAGCATGCTGTGGAAAATTCTTGCCCTAAAACTAAAGGAAAGTACTTGTTTCCAAATCAATCTAAAAAAAGAGATGTTTTCTAGGAACTTGGAAAGTAAACAGGAGTCTTACCTTAAAGGATTTAAAACCTAATCTGATTAGGCAAACAGAAAAAAAGAAGGAGTGGTTTGTGTTGAGACCAGACAAATGAAGGAGAGCCTCTTTTATTTCTGCTACTGAAGCTCCTTAAATTCATCATCTTCATTTAAGGGGTAGAAAGAAAAGATCATTGTTTGGCAAATCTCAGCAAACTACAGATAAAATGGCATATATTTAATGGGGAAAAAAGTATAATGTTCCTAGGTATTACCCTACAGAGACAACGTGGTCAAATAAGGAGAATAGAAACATCTGAAGTTTCTTTTATTTCACAAGGACTAACACTACAACTCTCTATGTCTGGAAAGCTACTGATTTCCAATCTGAGCTATTTCTAGTAGCTCAGTCACCAATTCCCAAGGACCAACACCAAATCATCAGGCTGCAAACTGAAATATGGACCAATAGCAACCTTTACCAGTTGCTGAAACCTAAATGACATACATTTTTCTTATTTCTGTTCATTAATACAAAATCCTGGTCCCCACAGTCTTACATCCAGTAGACACACACAGCACACACTGCAATATTATGGATTTTCATTCTCACTTGTTTCTTTATACTGAGTGAATCAATCAAAGTCTAGTAACCAGGCACTGCTGTAAAATTCTTCTGCACAGTGTGAGAAGGTCATAGCCTACCACCTGCATTTTGAGATATTACATCCCTAGAAATAACTATTAACTAAGTACCAGAGTTGTACTTTTTAATATTTTCAGATAAGTGGCTCTATTAACCTGCAAGTTTAATGTTATTTTTCTGAGCTAGCACATTAGAGTTCATCCTCACTCATGCAGGTACTGCCCCGGAGGTGTTGCCTCAAGGTAGGGAGGCATAATGGGATGGGAAGGTTTCAGAGCTCTCAGGCTCATGAAAACCTGGGCATAGCAGCAGTGCACTAAAAGAACAGATTTTCCTTCTATACAGAGAAGGAGGTACCTACAAAAATTATCAGTGGCTTGCAAGTTCTCACCTTTTGTGCTCTCCTGGCTCTACACAACCATTTGCCCTTCAATACAGTGCAATGTCAAAAAGGGAAAGTGAGAAACCAGGGACAGACCCACGTCTGTTCACTCCCTGATTAACTTCCAGCCAGTCTCCCCCTATCAGGTATCACCTGCACCCACGCTCCTGCACAAAATCAGCAAGACAATGTGTTAATCTATTGTCTTTGAAATTGATGTGCACTTGGGCAGGAGCAAAAATCACTCTGTAAGAGCCTTTCCTTAGAATGTAATCAAGCAACAGAATATTTTTTTATACTTCCTCTCTTCTGCTAGCAGGGTGCATAAAAATGATCAGCATTTGATTTTGAATGAGCCCAGTGATACAGAGACACTTTTACAGGTGATGCCTTCCTAAGAAATGTATCTTGCAAAGGCTTTATAGAAGGTTTTGGCAGTATCTGGCAAAAGCCCCAGAAACTCATGACTTGAGCACTGAACAGCTCTCCTATTAAACACACTCATTCACAGACAGGGAGATTTTTCTGCATGCATATAAAATTCTATCAATCCCAAAGCATGCTATAGTCAATCTCAGAACATGTCTCACGAAAAATCAAGCAATATTTTATTTTCTTTGCAAAGCACACTATCGAGCTCCTCTGTTAGCCTGGCCAAGCATAATGGCATGGGCTTGCAGACCAGAAAGGTGAGATCCTCTCCTTTACACCACAAACCAAGCAAGCTCTCAGGGACTGCAAAGTTTCCCATTTCAAGAAGCACGCAGAGGGAAGCTGAGTAAAGTCCAATCTATTACCTCTGAGCAGTTCCCATCTTCCTCAAGCAAGACTGGGATTTTTTTATGGGGAGATGAAGACGAATCATTAAATCTTACGTAAAAACTAAAATTTCAAAGCCAATAAAAGCTCAGCCGTGGAGACCTGCCCAGTCTCTGCACAGCTGATGAAATTCTCTGAAACAGCAATCAGGACAAAAGCCATTTAGAGAACAAGAGCGACTGCTCTCAGTTTTTAAAATATGATAAATGTGAACTACATATGAAATGTAGTGGGTGCAATTCAAATTTATTTCTACATATAACGGTAATTATTGCAATAGGAATAATGAAAATAGCAATAATGAAAATAGCAATAATTAAAAGAGCATTAGACCAATAATCACAGCTAACAATGACCAAATCGATGATCTCTCCAACACAGAGAAAGCACCACTTGCACCCCTCTCCACGCACAAACCCAGCAGAGAGGAAATGCAGGGGCTTCTTTACCCCTAAAACCCGGGGGAGAAGCATCTCTGGCCTTACCTGGGGCAGGGCTGCAGCGGTGCCTTCCCTCCTCCAGCGCACGCCTCCCTCTCCTCCAGCTCGGGGCAGGGCCTGCCGGTGCCCACGGGCACGCTCCGCACGCGGCGGCGCCGGCTGCGCAGCCCCCCGGCCACGCTGCCCCAGCCACAGCCGCGCCAGCAGCGGCTCCACGGCGACCACTCGGACGTGGCGCAGTCCTTGGGGATGACACAGGACCTGGAGGTCACGGGGCTCACGGGGTCTTGCAGGCAGAGGCTGCGGTAAGAACACAGTACAACAGCTGAGGAGGTGCTGCTTGATGAGCTTCTTTTCCAAGCCATACTCCCCGAGAAGAAATCCATGGTCATTCAGTCAGAACATCTACACCAACACCAGGGCAATGGGAATAAGAGAAGTTCAAATGCAGGGCACATAACACATTTCCAATGAGTTCTGGGTGCAAACTTGTATGCTGAGTACTTTGTAAATATTGTATCTCATTTATCTCGAGTTAAAACAGATGCACAAAGCATTATATTTGCCCCTGTGTAGCCAGAATTTCACAGCTCATTCTGGATGGAAAACAAAATCCAAGCCCAAGAGAAATACTGACACACATAACCATTCCAACATCCCACACACAGGACTAGATGTTCTCCATCCATCCATCCCCACATCCTGCTGAGCAACTCTTTTCTTTCAAACATAATTAATCCCACACTAATAAGAAAGGTCTCAGTTCCACAAGGCTGTTATCAAACATGTGCTGTCGAGCAATGTCAGAGGGTTTTCTAACCTGTCAGACAACCAGAGACTCGGGAATGCTGCAACTGAGGCTGGATTTTGGGACTCAATTACTCCTGCTGACATCAGGACATGATCTCATTCCTTCTGTAACACTTCAGTGGTGCCCTAGGCCAAAAACAATGGAAAACCAAATTCCAAGGGCTACCAACTGATGAGATTTGTATCAAGACACAAAGTCCCAGAATAACATTTTGAAGAGTCCCAAAGTTACAACACATTTTGACTTCTGTACAGTGTTATAGGGACAGTCCAAGTCCAAACTGGCCTCAGAAATTAAGCCCACACTTGATGAACTCAGTGTGAACTCTAATTTTCCTTCTCCAGCCTCCAGCTGCTTGTGGTCAAAGCTTTTGCCAGCTGTAAGGAGCAAACACAGGTACACTTAAAAGGTGTGAAATCCAGGGCTGCTGCCAGGGAAGCGGCCATTACCTCTCCTGCTATTCCTTACAGCACAGTTTGGCCAAACTACCTCCCTCTAAAGCAAACAGACTGGGGCAATCATGTCAGGATTGCTGGGCAGCCTCATGGGGAGAGCAGAGAAGATAAAGGGCACTCACTCCCTTCTCCAGTCTAGAAATTGGTCCCCTTTCCATATAGGTCAACAGGAATATTCCCATTGAAACACATCAAGTTTGACTAGACCCTCAATCACCAGCAAAATAGAGCATTTAGTGGCTTCTACTTGAACTTCAAAGTAAACAAAAAAAAAAAAACTGTTAGCAACTTTTTGTCTTGATTTCTTCACCCAGAATAAAACTCAGTAATCTAATAGGTGCTGTGAGGGTGAATTTACTGAGGCTTATTTAAACAACTTCAACAAGGACAAACAGCCTGTGACGTAACCCCTTCAAAATGAAACTATTCTTGCTTACAATTGAAAAACTTGTCTCATTTCTCTACTACAAGTCAAACTGAACTGATTACAAAGCTGTCTCTGGTACAAAACATCAGTTCTATCAAAACAAGATTCTGGAAAGCAATAATCATTATATAGGTACTTACTAACCCAAGGGTTTTGAGTGATTTTTTGGAGCATTAAGTTAAATGCAGTCACGTGAATGGTCACTTTATTTCCCTTTCAGTATTTTTCCAACAGGGGAGCCCCCCATGCTAAAACATGAACAAGGAAGAATAATTCCTGATTTTCAGTAGATAAAACAGTAGCACATAAAAGACACAGTCCTAACTGATGGTACCATAAAACTGAGGTTTATCTAAGAACACAGAATGCCGGGGGGAGGGAAGGTAACTGATCTTAATTCTCAAAGCAATCAAACTCCCCATTCAGATATAGCGTGAATAGCAAAATCCACTTTTGGGGTTGCGCCACTGCCAAAAAAATTTTAGTCCTGCCTGATCTTCACTGAAACACCAACTAAAACGAAGCCTTTAAAAATCTGGATTGGAGTCTTGGTTCAAATGACCTTTGCCAGTCCCAGTTCTTAGCCAGACAATACCTCCCCTAATGGATTCTCCAAACCTGTGCCAACCCTCTGGCTGGGAAAGCCATCCCTGCCCAGAAATCACCCTTGCACTGGCAAAAGCCTTTGCCAGAGGCTGAATAGCTGTTCCTTTCCCTGAAAATCTCCCCCACTGCTCCTGCTATAAAAGGCAAGATGCTAACTTTGTTGACCTCAAGGTGAATGAGACATGGAGCTGGCAATTTCCACCCTGTTCAAGTAGGCTTTTGAGGGAGAATTACAAGCAACTGCTGAACAGAAAGAAAATTAATTAACTTGTACCTACTCACTCAGAGCCTCCAAGTCAAATTAATTGTGACACTGAGCAACACAAAGACAAATGTAAAAACACTCTTTTGCATGAAATTCAGACACAGCCTTTCATGTTGCAGATGTATTTAGGATGATCTAATACAGATAAAGCCCAGACCTGCGAGACACTCACTGATCTGAGGCTGCAAACCAGACACGGATTTGTGCTGCTGTGGCTGTGTCCAAACCAGCAGGGACAGGAATGAGGTCTTGGGGACAGGAGGTTCTCCATCAGCCCTGGTTTTAAACTGATTTTTGACACACTTATGTCTCAGGTTAGATCTTCTGCTTGGGGGTCGATCTGGTAATGGTGATACAGCAGAGAACTTAACACAAGTGATGCTTTTTTGTGTGTTCCATGCTTGGATTGCCACTGTAAAACCCCAGGAATTGTTTCCCAGCCCACGCTGTGGTGTCTGCAGTGTAGGATGGATCCATTAGTGAGCAGCCAGCAGCAGCACAGAGCACAGCTCGCTCAAGTGGCACAGGGCCCTCTGAGCCTCTTGTGTGCTGAAGGGCAATAAACCACTTATTAAAGAAACACAAAACACTAGGAAGGAAACCTACTCACGTCTGTTTCACACTCCCAGAGTCCTGGAGCAGAGCAGCAGAGGAGGAGGGAAAGCAGCCCAGGGTACCACCCTGACTGTGCAGCTCCACATCCCTGGGGCTGTGTCACTTCAGGCTGCTGCCCACAGAGCAGCACCACTGATCTCCTCCATCTCCAGCCACACACACACCCATGAGACACAGGAACTGTGCAGCCCTGAGCTGAACCACACCACCCTCCTGCTCTGGACAAAAAGCAACTCACCCAAAATAGCACATTTTCCAACAGCTCAGTGCCTGTGCTACATGCCCTGCAGTCACAGAGCCATCACATCCACCACATGGGAATGAGCAGGAACAGGCCCATCAGCTGGAAAAAGCAGCAACATCACCCAGGAGCTGTGCACAGTAAATCAGGTTGGGCACAGCACAGGAGTCACCCCTGCTTCCCTTCCCAGCTGTACCAAGGCACTCAGAAGCACAGGTGAGTGCATTTCCTTATGTTACAGGATGAGACAGGCAGTTATTGTTAAACCTTTCACACTGAAAGCATCATCTGCAAAGAAACTGGGCACACTAAGAAGCTGTCACCACGGCCATGCTGCTGGCACAGAGGAGCACCAGGAGCACAGGGTACACATCCACAGCCAGGATTTGGAAGGCTCCTGGGAAGTCTCATGCCTGACCAGGGAACTCATGTTCAAACCCACCTGCTGCAGAGCAACATAATCCTGAAGTGAGCTAAGTTAACAATCCATTTCCATTTTTTGTTCTTCTTCAGCACTGTCTCCTATTCTGTAATTGAAGACCCAGCCCTACAGGCTGCTGGAATTCACACTGCCTGCTCTTTGCACTTGGTCAACAATATTAACATCTCATAATAGACACTCTTGCCATGTTTCTAACAGCATTAAAACACTTATTTCCCTTAGAAATTGGCAATCAGTGTTAACAGGCACACTTCTGAGAATTCCTAATACACTTCTGAGAATTCCTAATGTATTTCAGGGTCTTCAAGTGCTGCCAGGACTGTTCTGGATACCATATATTCAATCTGTGCAGCAGAGGTTTCTTTGGCAGAAGAAATACCAGCCCCTTCTGCACCAGGTTGGTGAAGATGGGGAATATTTGCCTGCCATAAAAGTGACCTAAGGGAAAGGGAACTGGGAGACCTATAATCCAAACAAACATCAGTAAAGATGCCAACGTTTTGGTGTTTCCAGAACTTAATGCACCAGATCCTCTGTTTTAATTAAAAATAAATGCTGGCTTCCATTTGCTCTACCTTGGCAGACTCTGAGATCTTGGGGCTACAGAGGCAGCTGCCTCCCAGCACAGTTTGGGAACAGGAGAAAAAACACAGTTATTATTGGACATCACTTGTAAAATCACTGAACCCCAGAACCATTAGGGTTGGAACAGATCTCTAAGATGCCTGAGTCCAACTATCAACCCAGCCCTGCCAGGTCCACCACTAAACCACATCCCCAAGTGCCACATCCACACACCTTCAGAACCACCCCCTGAGCAGCCTATTCCAATGCCTGGCCACTAAATTGTTACTCATGGAAATGAAGAAAGCCATCACTGCTCCTTTGTTTCTTGTGCTTTTAAATAAAAGCAAAAGAAATGAGAGAAAAAACTTTTGAAAATAATATTTTTCTTTTCCAACAGCTCAGGGATTTGTTTTCAAGCCTGAGCACTGAGGCTTGATTCCTACATCTGCCAGGAGGAATGTGAACATAGAATTTCTCTCCCAGATCAGAATCACAACCATCAAATAGCATTTTACAGCACAGCATTTTCACCTCCGGACTGCAGAATTTTGTATTCATCCAGAGAACAGAAGAATGTCAACATTGAAACGGCAAATATTTTTTTCCTAAAAACATACAACAGCAAAGTGGTTAAGCAGAGTCCACCAGGAAATGGATAATGGAAATTTAAATTACAGAGGCAAACAAAAGAGTTGAATGCTGCTCCACCTCCGCTTTGACAGATGGGTTGTCCCTTGACTGAGTTTGACCTGAATTTTCACTTACAAAGTAAAGTAAACAGAAACCCAAATCCAACTCTATTATATCACTGTTGTCATCTTACACATAAAATGAAGAGTTTAAGAAATATGTACATAAAAGACTCCTAGTCCAAATAATAATAATAAAAAATGCTTTTTAAGTGTTTGCTCCTGACTTTAACTTCTCAGTATGCTTAGTTGAGTACACACATCAGGTTAGAAAATCAGGTTAAATTTATTCAGAATTTCAATGTCTAACTATGAACATTTATTTCACCAAACTGCAATTTAGTATCTAACCTAAACAACCTTTTATTTAAAAAAAAAAAAAGGAAGGAACTCAAGTGCTTTTGTCTCATTATTCTGTAGATTTTTACAACGTGACAAGACAGGAAAGCAAAAGTAGCAGCATTTTTTTCACATTCATTTCTTACATCTTTTTCCGAGATTTTTTATTTTTTTAATGCATGGAAGTGGTTGTGTTTGAATCTGGTATTGGATGTAAGGCTTAAGGCAAAACGATAACATTTTTCTGAACTAAAATGAAACCTGAATTCTATCTGAAATAGTATGAAAAAAAAGTCCAACTTTTTAAATAAAGGAAGTCTTTAAAAGGTTCAAACCAGATCCATAGCATCATTGTATTTTGATGCTACTCCTTTTATTTTCATGAATATCATGTTTCTACACCAAAATCGTTTCTGAGCAGCAGCAGACCCTCTCAAAGCCTACTGATGTTTGGCTGTTCAATTGTTGTCACTTCAGGTGTTATCAAAAAGGTCTGTCCCTCCCTCTCCTCTTCCTTTGTCCCTTTTCCTTCTCTTTTGAGAAATGTAGAACCTCCAGACTGAAAAGATATTTAATCAAAAACATCCCCAGCTCAGTTTCCCTGACAGGGCATGTCCAGCCTTCCACACTCTTCTGCTCCTCTCCAAGTAATTCCTATTTACAGCCCTGCAATCAGACACCAGTAAATTAAACAACCTAGGTAATAAATTGGGCATCTTTGCCATTTCATTATAAATTAGAGGCAGGATGAGGACGTGGCCCCTCTCCTCTGGTGACCCTTGGTGGTGCTTGGCTGACCACTCCTGTTACCTGCAAGACCTGGGGAGTGGTGGAAGGCACAGCCCTGGCAGAGCAGCAGCTCAGAGCCTGCTGTTAAAGCACATCTTGGGATATTCCTGTCCTTTCCCTCAGTTTTCCAGAAGTTTAATTAACAGTGGTACTTGCTTAGCAACGTTAGTAAAAATGGGAAACATCAGCCAGAAAAATGCAGGAGCACAAATAAGGCACTTCTTCCCTGGTTTAGAGCAGACACTTGGCTGCCTGCCAGTCCCCACTCCGGGGTTATGCAAATGCATTTACTCTTCTTTATCAGTAGCCAAAATACCACCGGTGCTGTAAAGCAACATCTGTAAGATCGGGCTGCTCTTCAGAAGAATGGCAGCAAATCAGCTGCACAACAAAACGAGGAGGACACCACCAGGGGATGCTTAAAGGGAGTCATTGTCAGGAGTATTTGATATCTGTGACACTCCAGCCCTGGAACTAAACACGGACTGGGTTTTGGGCTGGATTTTTAGCTTCGAATTTTAGGTCTGAAAGGAGAAAGGAGAAGTGTGTGAGTGTCTGGATGCTGTAACATGACATGACCTTTTCTCCTCTACTCAATCAATGGGCTTTGCTCTTGCATTTAGAGTAAGAGTAAAGGATGGGTCAGGCCCAGCTCTGCAGTAAATCTGAGACACAAGCTCAGCAGAAAAAGACTGCCAGGAGGTGGCTAATGGAGCTGTACACTCCCAAAAAGGGGGCTAGATCAGCAAAAAACTCAGAAAAGAACAAGGAAAAAGACAGCTCGATCAGGGATAGTCACTAAAACTAAAACTCTGCACTGTCATCCAGAAACTCAGTGTGTAACACAGAAAACATTTATGGAAAGTTTCCATTTCTATTATTAGAGCAAATATAGCTGTAAGTGTGTGAGGGCAGAACAAGCAAAATTTTAACAAAATCAGGATTGCCCTCCCAGATCCTCTGATAAAGAATGAGATACAAGAGGCAGGAGAAAGCTAACAAGTGTTAACAGACATAAAGCTGCTGCTGGTCACACTGTGGAATAAATCACAAGTGACTCCATTAAAGTCAAGCAGCTACATGAGCATAAAATCTGTATATTTAGAATCAGCATATAATAAGAGACAGGTAGTAAAGTCAATATGTTAGAAACTGCTGGAACATTTCACAAAGCCTGACTTTTTTCCAAGTGATAAAAAATACTTCATACTTGGCAATGAGTGTAATAGGAATAGGTAAGAAAAAAGGTTAGAATTCATATTTTCGCCTCAGTGTGTGTGCAAAAACACTGCAGAAATTAACAGGAGTAGAGAATTGGATGTAAAATAAACCCTTCTCTCTGCCATTTGAGTTTGTGCAGGTGCCAGGAGCTATGGATTATTGAGAAACAGATTGATTTCTGCAAAATTCAAGAGAAGGATTTTTCAAGAACTTCTAATTTCCTTGAAAAACAGAACACAGTAAGATCTCCAGAAGTTCTGGCTTTCTCATAAGTCAATCAACTTATCAGTCATCTGTAGCCACTGGCACCTACCGAAATCCAACCTGAAGTCAAACAGCAGAGCTCAGCTTAAATTTATATGTGAGAAATAGAAAGAATAAATCTTTCCATTATTTGCTGTACATTACTGTAACCTTCACATTCGAATTACAGCAAAACAACCTATATATATGGACAATGAGAAATCATTAGATAAACATTAGATAAGGACAGAAATCAACAACCTCTATCAAAGATGGGCACACCAGTCACCTATCCTGTACCAGCACCCAAGAGTTACACCCAGACAGGAAAGCTCCTCAATAAGGATGACAATCCCAGGTTTACTCACTGATTTCTTTCTGAAATACACCTTCTAGCACATTCACAATATTTCAGACTTCTTTTACCCTGTATTGATTCATAAAAATCAAGGATTTAAGCTGATGCAATCTTAGCCTCTTACACCAAATATATGTAGTACATGACTGAGAATGGATCCTCCCTCTCCCACAGCCAGGGCCCAGCAACAGCACAAAGTGATATATAATTCCATTTCCTCAAAACAACAACAACAAAAAGAGACCCAGAAGAGAATTATTAAAAGATATAAAATGAATTTAAACAGTCACAAATCGTAGAAGAATGCAAAATCTTCAACATACGCTAGAAAGGAATTAAATCAAGAAAAGGTTCATAAAGAAAACACATTAAAAATTGCGTTCAAGAAGGGGATTCATTCACTGTGGTGCTGCCAGGCAGAGCCAGGGCTCCATCACACAAATGCAGCGGGGATGCCACGGAGCGGGATCAGCCTTACCTCAGCTCCACGTGCTTTCCATCGCTCCGCACACACCGCACCTGCCTGGTTTGGTACCCAATCTCCACCTCCCCGGCTGGGTGCTGCGGATGAGAGCCGCCAAGCCCGGCCGTGCTTCGCTCCACAGAGTCCGAGCCCAAATCCGGCATCGTCCTCCCCGCCAGCTCCGCGTCGTTAGGATGGGGCAGCCGGCATTGGCCCCAGGGGCCCAGGCGGAGGCTGTAGGTGTGCTGCTCCTCCCCGAGGGGACAGGCAGGAGCCCCGCAGGCTCTGGATTCCGTCAGGTTGGGGCACGGGGCCCCGCCGTAGAGCGGGGGAGCGATGACGGCCCGTGAGCGGTGCTGCAGGCTCCCGGCGCAGCCCGGGCCGCACGGGGACCAGCCCGAGAACTGGGACACGACGCAGTCCCGCGGGCAGGGCACCAGGCAGGCCTGCTCGGCGGGCGGCTGAGGGCTGAAGTGCTCGCAGATCTCGCTGGACACCACGGTCCTGTTGAGCTTCTGCAGGCAGCGGACGCTGCGGCGCTGCAGCCCGTGCTGAGCGGTGACACAGGCCTCGGCCCCCGCCTCAGCGCCCGCAGCCGGGACCAGCCCGCACCTGTCCCATCCCGAAACCTCCCACTCGAACAGCTCCAGGTGCCAGTCGCACACTTTAAAGCACCTCCGCTGGCTCTCGGGTTTGTCCTGCTGGTCGCAGTTGGCGTGGAACGTGGTCCAGCCCTCGGCGTGGGTGCACCAGACGGCCCGGCTGCGAACGCCCCCCGAGCCGCAGTCCCCGATGCAGCGGCCCCAGTGACCTGCAAGAGAGGGGCTGGTGAGAAAAGCCACAAAATGCTGCCCTGCAGATCCTCCTGACACCGGCAGAAATTGCACACAATGCTGCCCTGCAGATCCTCCTGATACCAGCAGAAATTGCACACAGTGCTGCCCTGCAGATCCTCCTAACAAGGGCAGAACATCACACAACCACCAAGCCATCAACTCAGAACAGTTTGGGTTGGAAGGGGTCATAAAGTTCCTCTCATTCCAACCCCCTCCCATGGAACACCTTCCACTGTCCCAGGTCGCTCAAAGTCCCATCCAACCGGGCCTTGGACATTTCCAGGGATTGAGCCTCAACAGCTTCGCTGGGCACTCTGTGCCAGGGCCTCCCCACCCTCTGATTAAAGAATTTCTTCCTAACCTCTCACTGAAATCTTGCCTCTTTTAATGGCATATGTTCCATGCTCCAATATGTTCCATGTCCCTATATGTTCTCCCCTCTTGCCTCTTTTAATGGCATATGTTCCATGTTCCAATATGTTCCCCCTTTTCCTATCACTATCTGCCCATGTTAAAAAATATAAATCATGTATAAAATATAAGCCCTATCCCGTCACGTATTAAAAAGCAAATAACTACCAGTTGGTCCCTAAAATTGGTTAAGTGCTTCCTAAAGGCTACGAGTCACTTCTCCCAGTGTACTCACATCACTGAATCACTTGGAGAAATTTGGGGAAGAAAGAAAATGCCTCACAGTGCTTCAAATTAAAGGCAAGCCTTTCATTTCTGCAGCAGTAAAATTCATCCCAAATGAATATTTAATTTCATTTGTACAAATTAATATAAAAATGATCATAAAAGAACAATCATCTAATAGGAAAAGTAAGTCAAGTTAGATAAGAGGAAAACAGTCTTAATAGAGCAATTAGTCAACAAAATAAACTGCACTGGGAAGCAGCAGAGTCATCATCCAAAGGGATAAAACAGTGAGGATAAATACATGAAAATAATCACCCTCAAGGTACACTGAGTAAATCGTTTCCACTTGCAGCACGTGGCACTATAAGATGTGGCAAAGCCATCATTCAAGAGGAGGAGAAATTAGACCAAAACAAAACCCAGCAATGTAGTTTTCAGTTCTGGAGCACACAAACAGACATACGTAATCGTATGAAATTTACTTGAGCATTTACAAGTGAAAGCAATCAGACAAGGCTAAATAGAACAATTTGCCTGTGAAAATATTATTCAATAAAAATCCACCAAATCAAAAAAATACTGAGGGCTATAAAGTACAAAATTGCCAGCAAACTGAAGAGCAAAGGTAGAGAAAAGCACTCAGGCCGAATCTTAACTATTAAAGGGATTTTGATGATCCTCTCAAGGGGGTGTTATCTCGTTCCTAAGTTTAAAAACTTTCCAATACCTCATAAAAGAGCCATTTTGTTCAGTACAAACATTGCATATGTAATTCGTGCCTGAAAATACACTGCAACTGCCCTATAGTTTCTATTTTTTCAAGGCAGAAAATGAACTTGCAGCAAATAAGTCGATTTATATTAAGCAATGCTACTGCAGTCAGGTTTTTTTTTAATTGATTTTAAAACTACCGGAATCAGTTAGGTGTTCAAACACACACAAAAACCAAAACCAGTCCCATAACAGCTGCTATTATAATCCCAGGTATTTTCTTCAGGCAATGGTGGTTTCATTGGCAATCCCATTGTTCTTTCCCTGTGAAGAGAGGAGTTGATCCTCCAGAGAGAGGGGCTTGACACTGTGTAATGAAAAATGAAAATAAATAAATAAAAACTCCTGATGTTTTTATTTTTAGGAAATGAGAGAAGCAGACAGGAACTGGATATAACTAAACTTCTTTTCCAATAGATCCCATGTTCCTCCTGCCCCTTCTTCCAAGCCAGAGCTGCAGCTCTGCCCTCAGTCAGGCAGCTTTTGCAGTGGTGGATAGGCTGGAGCAAGAGGGGATGGCAGAGTCCTCATGGTTTGGACAGCTCCAGCTTTTGCTGAATCCCTCAGGCTATGTGCAAAAATCTGTGTCCTTTTTATGCCTCTGTTTCACACCAAAAGACATCAGCCCAAGGTAAGGACTCAGTCATGACAGGTACCTTGAATGGGAAAAGGCAGCATCAAACTCCCGTGTGCTCTACAAGCT
Organism: Setophaga petechia; assembly: GCA_024362935.1. Classification (NCBI taxonomy): domain Eukaryota; kingdom Metazoa; phylum Chordata; class Aves; order Passeriformes; family Parulidae; genus Setophaga; species Setophaga petechia. Next base: position 6,021,820 of record JANCRA010000005.1, read on the forward strand.
GTCCTACACTAATGACAGGCTTTCAACAGAATCCAGTGTGCTTAAAAACTAAGTAGTATTAAAAAAAATTAATCTTTAAATATGCTTTTGAAGTTCAGTTACAGGGAAGAATTCCATTGGCAACTTAAACATTCGTCCTTGATACCTCACCTTGATCTAACAGAATAATCTTTTCTATTGCCACCAAGATTTGAAACCAGACATCAGATTATGCAAATACTGTCATCTAAAGGTAATAGTCAAAATTCAGACCTCAAATCCTGGGTGGCTTTTTATTAACAGAGAAAAGTAACAATGATTAAGCATCACAACATAATTGTATAGTGAACTTATTTTTTTCTGTGCAGCACTTCAGCAAAGGCAGTTTAGTTTTTAGAGATGTGGAAGTTTCAGTATAGAAGTTCCATTTTCACCAGTTTTATGTAAAGCAAAAATGTTTTAAAAAATCCCTTTAGCATTAAATAGAACAAAATTTTACACATCAATAGGATCTTGAAACGCCTTACACCAATCAAGGATTTACTATTTCTTAAGACAGTGAATTGCATTAAAATAGCATTAACCCACTCCCCCCATGGAGGAATGCCAAGCAGTTGTAGCAGAGATCACTCATCAAACCCAGCACTGCTCTTTCCCCACTGCACAGAACTCTCCTGGGTGCTGCTCATGAACTGCTCTACTCATGAACAGCAGAATGATCACTCAAACATTAACAGGACAGAGAGACACTCAGCTGAAGCCAGAAAGCAAGAACTGGCCATTATTTAAAGTCAGATGTGAATTTAGAATTAAAAATTACAAAAAAAAAAAAAAAAAAAAAAAACACCAAGCAAGAAATTGTAAGTAATTACACTGTCGTTAGACACATTATAATTTGCAATTATTCCCTGGCAAACATGCTAAAAGCAGAGCCTGCTCTTGGCATACCAGGAAAAGAAGCATGAAAAATAAGGTTAAAAAAATCAGATGCAAAACCCATTACTATAGATTTTTTTTCACTTCCTGACAATCTCCTCAGGATGTGGCAGTAAACTTATCCACAATGTTTCACTGCTTGGTTAAATATCCTGTTCAGTAGCTCAAATGAGGAGAAAGCTGCAAATACTTCTAGTCAATAGTCCGCTTTGTAATTAGAATTTAATTATTTTTAGAGGGCTCATATTAAATTTACACTTTTCTCAAAATCTATCTGAGTCAATTAAAAGAAACATTTCGGCACAATGTGAATTATAATATTAACTGTGTTATAAACCCACTGGAATTTAGGCATCAGAAGCCTGAACTGCAGGAGCATGCTTTACAACTCCCCATCTAGAATGGAAGGCCACTGGTAATTAAAGAAGAAGACTAAATAAGAGGAAATTAATTTCACAGTGATCTGTCTACAGAAAGTACAAAAAATATGAAGAAAAAAGTCTTGACAGTCTGTCTCCTATGTATTGTACCCTAATCAGATGCTGGATGGATGTTTGATCTCATCACAGCAGGACACAGACTGTGCATGTACATGGAAACAGGGAGGCTCCAGGCTGGGTGTAAGGAAAATCCTCACTGCTGTGAGGATCACCCTGGGAACAGGCTGCCCCAAAGGACAACAGAACCTCATCCCTGGAGGTTTCCAAGGTCTGACTGAGCAAACCCTGAGAAACCTCAGGGCGTGCAATCAATGCTGAACCTGCTCTGTGGTGAGGTTCAACCAGATGAGCTCCCGTGGTCCTTTTCCACTTGGGTTTCTCTGTGTAGGAGCATCTAACTCAAAGCAAGGCTTTCTCCAGCAGGATGCCAAAAAAAAAAAGGTTTTCACTAATAAATACCACTGAGATCTGCAAAGTACCAATAAACTCACAGCAGCATTAATAAATCCATTAGTCAACCAAGCCAAAGAGAAGTTCAACCAAATCACTATTTCCAAAAATGAGAAGTGAAACAAAACTTGCTGGGCTCACACAAAAATCTTAGCAGACAGATGAGGTGTCTTTGTTTGTGAAGAACTGTGAACAAAGACATCCCACTGTTTCTTCCAGAGCATCTGTAACACTACAAGCAATGACATGACAGGGATTAATAAGTCAAGACAATCTGTTAAAGCAAAATTACACATTGTTCTGTTTCTCATCTTTGATCAGCTAGAAAGAGCTGTACTATCACCCCATTCAGCTTCTCTAACCCCTTTCAAAACATGCAATAACACAGCAACTGGAGTTTATTTGATGCACTGTGCACTGATTTGTTTTTCCTGCCTTCAAGACCTACCTACAACGGCACCATAATTGTGTCTGAAAGGATGCAGTGACATCTGCCCTCTGACACACAGGTCACACACACATAAGGCCAGCAGGCTATACAGATAATAATTACACTTCACAGAAAAAATAAAACACCACTGAACACAAAACTTACAAGAGAAATCCCAGTAAATGCTACTTGGTAAGTATGTTATTGCTTCATAAGAACTGCTAGAATAATTATGCTCTCTTTATTGTGACATTTTAGCTTAATTGAAACCATTTCACCGTCCAAGAATTCATTCAATAATAAGCATCTCCCACAAATGACTCTGTCCCTATTGCTATGCTCTGATTTGCAATCTTAGCAGAAGATGAGCAATCAGTAAAACAGAATATTGTGTTAGTAATTTGTATCAGATAAGAGATACGCTCCACTGAAGGAACACTGAAAAAATTAATGGACAACCCTTGGAATAGTCCTATTTTCTACCCATTTTTACCCTCTCTTTCAGTTTAAGCATCAAACTTAGGAGCAATCGTTCAAGACCTTAACAACTTGTTTTTGAACAGAATCTCCTAATTCTTATCCATCATAACAAAGATGTACAACTTCATTTATTGAGGACTAACTCCACCAGACGGGACATAACTCCCCGAAATCCCTGCAGCATCCACTTTAATTGAATACTTCTGTTTGAAATGTCCCAGAAGCCCTCTGAATGTCATCCTTCCACCAGAGCATGGCTGTGGGAAATGCAAAGCTCCAACCCAGCCTGTGAATTCTGAGAACAGGTAACAACTGACTCAGAGAACACATGAGCCTTGTTCCTAATGGCACTACAGCTAATTAATCTCCACTATTAGTAAGACAGAAAAAATAAATTCCACTGAATATGTTTCACCAGAATAACTGGTTGTTTTATGAGAAGGTTTTATGAGATTTATGTAATTTTAATGTAATTTTATGAGAATTATGCATGTTTTATGAGATTTGGAGGTATATTTATTTCTCATATGCCAAAACTGTTGAAGATCACACAAATTACAACATAGTTCCTCACCAATTTTTTTTTCTTGGCATGATACAAAGGCATTGGGGTTCTTGGCACATTATGCCAAGAAAAATAATTCTAAAGATTTAGATAAGGATCCTACAGCCACATATTTTCTTGCAGACTAAACAGGCTAAAATCTTTGCAGTCTAGGACACCAGATCTGGGATGTTTCAGTATTTTATAATACAAAGGAATGTTAGTATGGCTGAAGTTGGCTGAACTGCCCATTCCCTTGCTTTGTAAAAGAGCCCTCCTGTCTCCTTGCCCTGCATCTGCTGCCACATCTCAGCCAAAACAGAGATTCTTTTCCTTGCCTATTCTTAACTGTCTCAATTATTTTCCTATTTATTATTAACAGTAATTCATTAAATCGCTTTGTACTATAATCTGAATGAAAGATTCTATACAAAAGACTATTGTTCTATTTGCTGAGTGTCATACAGGGCATAAAAAATTCCTCTGATTTCTGGGATTAATTTTAAATACATGCAGCACTTTTTTAAACTTTCATGACCTACACAAATGAGCAATTCAGCAGCTTAGTTATTCATCTTATTTCAGATCTGAATAAATGTGAAATTTAGTGACTTACAGCCACGCAGCAGTTTGTTCCAATTTTACATTTCAGGTTTTTTCTTTATTATCCATATGCTGTAACACTCTAGACACACTCCAGCAAGAAAGACATTCTGCAGCAGAATGTAATGAACACTGCTGTTTATGAAAATACAGAGATTTACTAACCCCTTGGCACTGGAAGGCAGGATTTCCCAATATTAAGAACTAATGTAAATGGTATTAGCTGAGCTACTCAATCATGTGCCCACACCCCGGAGACAGCCCAGGGAAAAATATTCCTTCCTTTCAACTCTCAATTAAAAACAGAAAAATAAAAAATACCCCCACACATTCCAAAACATTTCTGTCATATTCATCCAACACATTTTGAGGTCTGTGAGAACAGATTTCTAGCTCTGACAGCAGTGGATATTGGGATATGAGACCTAGTAATAAGTATGTGCATTGAAAAACAAAAAGAATAAATAGATCTTATCAACAGATTACAACTCTAAATTGTTTACTGCATATGAGATTAAAACCACCTCAGTGCTGGATTATAAATAGCTATAATCAAACTCTGGCCTTTTTGGAATTCCAAACATCTATGGAAACCAATTCTTTTTAAAACATAATAGCATTTGTAAGGTGTTTGTAAATGTAACCTTAAGAGCAAAAGAAATGTTTCTTCAGTCACTCCAGCTTGACTCTGGGGTGTGTAATGCCCAACAGGAACTGTTATTTCTCAGTGGGAAATAAAACCAAACCCAGAATCAGCACAAGACAGGTTACACAGCACCTCCTGTAACACAGACCAGTTTACCAGTGGGGGCTGTGGGGAAATCCTGGGCATTGCTGGACACCCCTCTCAGCAGCCCCTTCTCCTGAGCCCCCAGTTACACTTCAGTCTTTTCCCCAGTCCACAGGAAATCTCAGATCCCTTCAAGCACAATGAAACAAGAAGTTGAGGAGGTCCACTCAGATATTTTCAAGGAAGTAGAAGGAAGAGAGAGAGATTTGTGAATGGGGTTGTTTCTCACTTGGCTCCTGGAACTGGGTGATTCAGAAGTCTCTCCAGTTGGATGCAGCTCCTTACACCACTGCTTTCACACCAGCAAGCTTCACACAGAGTTTTTTCTGCTTTTCTCACACACTGCCTTTCCCCTGCTGCCCTTCACAGAGGCAGTCACTCTGAGATATTTTTCAAGCATGCAAAGCCTGCTTGAAGCATTTAACCCCATGTCCATATTCTGGTAAGAGCCCAGCTGGGATGCACTCAGCTCTGGAGAGCCCACCTCATCTGCATCTTCACAAGGAACCTCACCACACAATGGTTTGGGTTGGAAGGGGCCATAAACACCATCCCATTCCAATTTCCTGCCATGGGCAAGGACACTTTCCACTGAATCAGGTACCACCAAGCCCTGTCCAACCTGGCCTTGAATACTTCCAGGGAAATGGGGCAGCCACAGCTTCTCTGGGCACCCTGTGCCAGGGCCTCAGCCCCCTCACAGGGATGAACTCATCAACAGGGGAGATTGGCACTCAGGGACTCCTGAGGGAACCACAGCAGGAAACTTTCTGCCCAAGGTTCACTGCCCTGAGACAAGGCCTGGCTGGGACAGCTGGGGGAGGCAGCAGCTCAACATCTGCTTATTCGAGCTTCAACAAACACAGAATTCTTATTTTAGTTCTGTAAGAATTCATTACACAGAAAACACCAAAGATAGAGCCCAACCCCTCTTCCAAATTGTGGCAACTGCAGTTTCTAATTTTCTTACTCTTTCATGAAGCTTAAATTATGTTTGTTCATTAAAATAACAACAAAATTAAAAAACTGTTTCAGAGAAAAAAGTTGTGAAATAATATAGCAATCTGCACACCTGCAAAACCTTTCTGAAGTGTAGAAATTTACTTCACAAACACATTATCACAGAAACACATGCATCCCCCTCCAGACATTATTTTAAGAGAGAACTCTAATTTTTCTGCTTCATCCTATTTCCAACTGACATATTTTATAACCCACCACAGCCCAGAAGCCCACAAACATTTTCAGCTACTACAGCAATCAATATGTGAGGCTAAAGGGATGGAAATCCAGAGATGCACATGGAGGTGCTACCAAGTCTGGCTGGGGTGAAACAGAGGAGCTGCCTCACCTGTCCCTCAGCCTCCTGCAGAGCTGATGCACCTACAGATGTGTCCTCCTGGGGAAATTCTCCAGGTGGGACCTCTGGGGAGCCCCCCTTGGAGCAGCTCCTGTCCCCTTGCTCTGCAGCAGAAGTTGGGCTGCCCACAGCACTCGGAACAGAAAAGGTAAAACAGAAACATCATGTACTGCTGCAGAAACACCTTCTCAACCATATGGGCCACTCATTATTCCTAATAAACATTATAGAAGAGCTATACAATGGGCAGGAGCCCCATGGAGCCCAACTGCTGCTAATTAGTATTTCTGCAAAGATGGAGAACACCTATAATAACGATTCCCTGGCAACAGCATAATTAATTCATATGAAAAATTCTATTTTTAAACATGTGCATTATCAATTCTATAAAAACTGGACAGAGGTTATTGTAGAACTCTACAATCTGCTTTTACTGGGCATTTTCACTTTCTTTACAGCCCATATTTAGTTATCCCCTTTCAATTATTAATAATTAAATTTCCATTTACTCTAGACACTCCATATTCTCAGGGGAAAGCACAACTCTCGGGGTTTTGGAAAAGCACAACTCTCTGGGTTGTGTGAAAATAGCTGTGTAGGAATGAACCAAATGAGAAGCTATGCCAAAATGTGGAATATAAGTGTTCTCCAGCAGTAAATCAATTTCACTGTCCCACACACACATGGGAGCACTGGCTGCTGGCTGGTGACTGAGCAAAGAACTCAAAGAGCTCTCAAAGAGCTGCAGTTTCCAGTGCATAGCAAGGTGAAAGGTCTTGAGATGCCAGTGGTTTTCCCTTCAGGGAAGAAGGACAGGCATATAGCACATACTAAAACAAAACAAACAAACAAACCCCAAACAAAAAGCTAAATCCAGTTCACAGAAGTTCAATTCGAAGGAGGTAAAATAATTAATGTAATAGGAAAGCCAAAACAAAGACAGTAATGTCCTAATCGAAATAAACTCCCATCACATCATAAATTCTGCTTCTTGACAGAATACTAAAATACTTCAGTTTGCACTCAGGGAGCATGATTACATTACCTCATTCAGGCTTGCAGGTGTTAAGATAAGAAAAGTCTTGGGAATCTTGTGCCAAGAATTACAAAATATAACTAAGCACATCATATCTGGATGAGTATGTGAAGAAAGAAAAATCTCCATCCCATCTGGAGGCAGATTTTGCCAGGCATCATTCCAAGTGACTGCACATGCAGGTAAGTGAGAGCAAAATATGGTCAGGTTAAGATCTGAACATCAGGCCAGACTGAGATCCAGGGATCATATGAAGGGGTTGTATTAACCCATGAAATTTTCTACTAGTTTTAATTTTGATTTAGTTTTTTCCTCTTCCAGTTGAGATTGATTCCATAGACCAAAAGCCAGTAATGCTTAAGGATAAGCAGAGAAGAGAGTACCATAAATTGTGTCAGGAGCCCAAGAGTTGCAAGGCCTGCAAGGTGTTAACCCACAGTCTGGGCTGGGAAAAAGCACTTTAGGGGAAGGGGCAGAGCTTGGGATGCTTTTTCTCAGTATCTGCACTTCTGAAATACAGCAAGCTGAAAGTAGAGCATCAATTCCAGTAAGTCAAAGATGGAAATGTTCAAACATCAAACTGCACCCTGAAGTTACTTAGGGGTCAGCCTCACCAGACTGGCAGATCTTCACTACCTCTTTGGCAGGTGCTCTGCTCACAGTAGCCTGAATTTATAGTGGTTTTGCATTCCTGAATAGCCTTCATCTATCACTGAAATCCTAACAGATGGACAACTTTACTCACATTTTCACAGCTTCAGCACAAGGGATAAAACCACCTCCTCTGAGATGTTTAAACAGCTGATAATACCTAATCCTGAGGCTGGTTTTGCTAGCACAGCCCCATATTTCTTTCAAAAACCACTACCAGATGTGGCAGGCAGCACTCAGGTTTTCTGTTTGCTGAGCAGAGATGAACAATCTTGAACTTAAAAATCTGGTCACTGTTGCCATAAAAGATCTCACACTCTGATTTTTTGAAATAAAAGAATGGTGACATGGGAATATATCAGATATGGATGCACATATGCTGTACATGTATTTCACATCCAAACAAAGGCATCTGCCACTACAATGCCAGCCCACACTTTGCAATTGAAGATTTTTTTAGAAACAGACGTTCTTACACATAAGTAATCATTTAACAAGGCCTCAGAAATGCAGCCCTTAATAGATTTAATTAACAGGTTAATGATGTGCATAGCATGCATGCTCTCAAAAGCAAAGATTTTCACATTAAGCTTGTTTCTGTTTCACAGAAGCAGCTTTCTGTAGAATATCTGTGCTAATGTAATTGCACATCTGGCACTTCTGCTGCTTTCAATTGCAGAGATATTTACAAACAGTGCTAGTAATTTGCACAAGAGCACCTATCTGTTCTACTGTTTAACACTACAAATAAAGATATTTGCATGAAAATCCAACTGCAAGGAGTCCTCTTTTGTACTCCTGAGTGGTTCTATTGAATATATAAAATGATAATTTAGCCTGCACAATAAATCTAATACACTGATGTCATGACTGCCTGAGATACCTGCATAAACTAAGCCAGCCTCGGGTTCACCTTGATATAAAGGGGTCAAGTAAAAATTTTTAGATAATTCTAAAATAAACATCGGCTCTGGTAATCATCTCTGGTCCCCTGTGCCACCACATGGCAAAACTAATGTTTTAAAATATAATTTCTTGGTGTTGTTCATTCATCATCCTCACTGTAACTGGGAAATGATCAAAAACCAGGCCAGAATAATGGAAATCCCACATTATCTCTACCAGTATTGTCAAGATAATGCTGTGGTTATTAATTTAAATACGCCTCAAAGAACTAGCACAACTTCAAACACGATTCAAGAAGATAAAAGGCCATTCCTGCCTCCAGCTGCTTTCAGTTCAATTTAGGTCACATTTAGGTTCATCAGATAGCACCTGAAATCCCTCAACTTACTAAATATTGACAGGAGATGTTGCTGCCCCAGTGTTTAATCAAAGGAGTGGATGAGCCCAAAGTCCTGACTGAAAGGAGATGCTATCAAAGGAACCTTCCAACGCCTGCTCAAGCTCAGGAATGGCAGAAAAGATAAGCCAAGACAAATATCCCTTTCCCCTTCATAGGTTAAGACACATCTGATTAAGAAAAATCATAAATTATTTCATAAAAGGAAAAGGATATACATGTGATTGTGCATAATGTACATAACTGATGTCAAAGATTTAAGTACACACAGACAGATATAAGTATATGTGAGATATTTATATCCAAATTATCCCATTTTGCACACATTTTGGAATCAATCTGTGTTTTCCTGCTCAGTCTGTATCCAACACACCAGAGCATATGTAAAATGTCATGATTGCCATACCATGGGCTCTGAAATACTGGAACCAGCTCCTAACCCTTCCCACAGGGGACACCTCCAGTGCCTTGGAGGTCATGATGGGGGCTGTGGATGCTTCTGAAGATCAGATTACAACAGGCAATGGACAAAACACTGAAATCTGGTAACCTAATTCTTCCAAATCCCCTGAGAGGAATGCAGACAGGCAGAATGAGGAGTGATTTTGGGGAACAGGGCAATAAAAACACTTAGCTAATAATCCTGAACTGCAGATTTCAAGTAGCTTTTAGTTTTGCTGCTTTTATTTGAGTAAACTGTTTCCATATGAACCAGCTCATTAGCATGCCCCAGCTGGTTCATTAACCAATACATGAAGATTCAGGATCACCACCAGAAAACAATAAACTGCTACAGAAAGAAATTCCTTAAGAAATGGCAAGGGCTATGTGGGCTCTCCAAAAGGAAATTCAGCTCTTGGTCTTCTCCCCTGGTTTAAAGAATTGCCAAGTTCAGAGCAGAGTTTGTGTAACCATCCACCAGCCACAGGAAACCTGTCCACACCCACAGCAGATGGGGAACACTGTAGACAAACCAGACTGGTACTTCTGTGAAATAAAAAAAAATTGGCTTTCCCACTAAGGATACTGACATAACTGCTCTTAATTGAGTTTTAATTCCACCAGGAATTCTTTAACTCAATGAAGCCACTTGAAAACAGTATTCTATTATAAATGCCTAGTCCTTTCTTATGATTCCCATAACAATATTTCAGAATATTCTGAGGTAAATAAAGGCAATTTGATTTGGGATCCTTTGAACTGTAAGCCATATATTTTACATATACAAAGAGAAATGATTGGTCAAATGCAAAAATCAATGAAGAAAAGGGAGCTAAGAAAATTCAATCCATATTCATTACATGTTTAAAACATTTACAGTCTGCCCTATCTGAAGTTTAGAAATTCAAGATATTCATCATCTTTGAAAATTGATCTTAAATGACTTGTATTCCTTCTGTGATGATGCAGAAAGATTTTTAGTTTATATCTAATCTTGATACTGCTGCACATATAGAAAGGGTGTTCCAAAAAGCATAAACAGAAAGCAAAAGCAGGCTGTATATGGCTAATAATCTGCATAAACTTCAGATCTTTTTAAAACAAACAAAAATTCCAATTTCTTCAAACAATATTTACTGTTCACAGGATGTGTTTTTAAAAATCCTTTCTTAAAGCTGATATCCTAAATTTAAACTGTTTCTACTTTAATGCCTGAAGAACAGAGAAGAGGAAAACCCCTCCTGACCTCTGAGCTTGGGCACTGTAAGGCTGCTTTGTCATAGGTTCTTTTACTCAAAGACCAGCCAGTTTTGTTGTCCCATCACTCTTCCCAAACCACTTCACTGTACCATATTCCCATTCTCCCAAGTATTCTAACTTAAACCAATAAACACTCTTGACAGGCAAACTAAGCAACTAAATACTTTTCCACAGTCATTTTTACTCATGCAAAAACAGAATATTAATGATTACTCAGTCACCATTTCCATTCATCTAAATTTGCCTGGTTATAACAGTTGCTGCCCAAAGAATTTTCCCCTGATAATGACAGATGTGTGGTCACACACCACATCCACAGACAGCCTTATTTATTTCCACAAGCCATCAGTTTGCACCAGAGGATGAAAGCAGAAGCTTCCCACCACGTGTCCAGAAAGCCACACACCAAACTTTGCAATAAAGAGAGAATAAAGCAGTGTATGCACTCCTACATTGCCCTGTACCTTCCTGGCCCTTCAGGACAGCATCCCACAGGATCCTAGAGAAGGAACCATCAACATTTCCCCTGGGAGAAGACTCCAGAGCTGACAACCCACCACCTCCCCAGGGTGACAGCCCCAGCCTTGGGATACATGGGAGCAAGGGGACAGGAACACCAGGAAAGGTGTACAAGGTGGGAGCTGTGCAACAATAACTGCATTACTCTTCTCCATAATGATTAGATCTGGGCTAACACTGATGACCCTCTCACAGCTTCAGCCACACTACCATTAATTAACTGGCTTTATTTATCTCTTCCTCCTTGACCAAGAGGTGAAAAAATTAGCCTTGCAACATTTGAACTCGTATTAAGAGATGGACTGTCCTTCTCAGTCCACACAGATCTGTGTGGTTTTACTCCTGAAACTGCAATCCCAAATCCCACCAGGACTGCAGTGAACCAGGAACAGGGAACCAGGTTGTGTCAGACCAGCCCAGGCAGAGCTCTGTGCCAGAACACTGGTAACACACAAGTGCCTGCTGTAATGCAACAGATTCAAATCCTGAGTCCTGGGAATAAGTCAGCCCCAGTAAGTAGAAATAAAGATGTTTTGCATCAGCCCTTACTGTCTTTACATTTGTTAGATACCGCAATGCCTTGGAAAAATAAGTCACTATGGCTCCCTGACTACAAAGTTCAGAGTCTTGGGTATTGCAACAGACCTTAATCTTTTCAAATAATTCATTTCATTTCACATGTAATAGCTGAAGAACACTATGCATAACAAACAGACTTATGATAGAAACTGATTTTTTTTTAAATACCAACTAATCAGAACACATTATAAATTCTTCCTTAGATTAAGGATGTACTAAAGCCCTTCTCAAGTTTCATATGTTAATAAACCCATCCATAACAACATGTCTGTAGGGCTTTCTGTATTCATAATTTATGGGAAAAACAGATTTTCCCCAACGAAACTTTGGTGAGGCTTGAAAACACCTTTTCATGGTCACCCTAAAAAAACCCTTCAAAATCACTCAATTATAATGAAATTGCTTATACAAGCTACATTAAATTATTAACTCAGCATCAAGCATATAAACAAAGGGCATGCAGCAGTAACAACACCATGTGCCATCAGGCCAACAGGGATTACAGCATTCAACAGCTGGACCATTAGAACAAGACACTGGTGCCAATCACACTGATAAAAAGTAAAGGGGGGGTTTACTGATCACCATGCCCCAGGGAGGAGGAAGAACAGCTGCTATTTCCTGCAGAATCTGTCATATTTCCTCTCTTCAGGGAATTCAAGCCCCAGACAAATAAATTGGTTGGGCAGGCACAAGAATTCCGTTTTTTCCAGTCTATTTTTGTGAATGTGTTTGCCAGCTCAAGGAGAAAAACACTTTTACAGCAAGAATAAATATCTCCCCCTGCAACATCCATGTTCTTCACTCAGGGGGGTTGCAGTGTCAGGACCAGCAGACACTTGACAGAAGCATCCCTCATCTTCCAAAGAGAAACAGGGACAAACTGGTCTCTATTTTTGTCAATTTGAGGTGAGCAGAGTCTGCATTCCTACTCTGTTTTTCATTTCATTCCTACTTTTTTTTTCATTTTACTCTCTCCTACATTTTGGATGCTGAACTAATTACTACATTTCATTGATGAACTTCAGCTTGCCAAGAAACATTTCTCTGTAACTTCCTTGAATTTCCAAATGGGTATCAGGCTGTTATATAATTTCTTTCAAGAAGTCACAGGAAAGAATTCCGTATCGACTCGGACTCGCTTCCCACTGATGCCTAATCCATATTGCAATAATAATGTAAATTATCTCTGAGGAGTGGTTAGCCATTGTGGTCAGATCACATTGCAGGCAGACAAACTCAACCAATATGTAAACTGTGAGGGAGAGTGGTAAATGTGCTGATTATGTAAATAGAATTGTTTGAAGTCAGAGATGCGGGCCTGTATTTCACTGATAAAATGTGTAAAATAGGAAAAAAACACTGCGTAAGCAATTAAATTTAACTTTCTAATCAATAAAAGGCAAACTGGGACCTAAATCCACTTTATGGGATTTAGGAATCAAAGTCTTCCTGCAACTCAAAGACAGCTGTGATGCCCATTTGACTAGAGGGGAACTTACTGTAAGACAAAAATGTCACATTCTATCTCGATACCACTCACAAGAGAGTCATGTGTCATTCAACTAAGATAATTTGGTCTAATGATGCTCCTGATCTTTAGTTCTGGTTGGCATTCTTTGTAAATAAAGCTGTACTCTCAACACTTCTGATGGCAGCATCTCACAGGAGTTTGGCAGATGAGCTCACCTGCCCTTGGTAACGCTTTGGATTCATTTTTTGTAGGTCCAGTATTTCTCCAGGGACTCCAGAGGTAGGAAGCATATTGTGCCTTTAAACTTTTACCTCATTTCAAATATTTCCATGTTGAAATGGAAACAACTTGGGTTGGAATCAACATGCCCAGAGCTGCAAAGCATCCATTCTTCCCACCTTTTCTGTGAGGAGAATGTGGTGGCCCAGCACAGTCAGAGCACAGCTTTGATTTCACTGCTGGCTGCCAAACACAGAGACCACTTCATTTTTCTTTCTCTCCTCATTCATCCATTTCATAGAACCATAGAATAGTTTGGGTTGGAAGGATTTTAAAGACCATCTCATTCCAACCCCTGCCATGGGCAGGGACACTTTTCACTAGATCAGGTTGCTCCAACCTGGCCTAAAACACTTCCAGGGGCATCCACAATTTCTCTGGCAACCTGTCCCAATGCCTCACCACCCTCATAGGAAAGAAATCTCATTTTCCTATGTTGCCACCAAATTATGGCACAATCTGCCACCAAACACAAACTCCTCCACTTCACAGAACCCCAAAAATTCAGCATTTTCTACAGACACTGCTTACGCCAAGCTTCTTCTTTACCATTACCTGTGAATTGCTGTTCTATATTTTACCTGCCATGAACTGCAGCTTTATCCCTTTCTCAGCTTTGTAAAGCACTGTGCAGGGTCACTGTCTTATTGAAACAACAAACACCCTTCCTGGTGACATTTCTACATATGAAAAACAGCAGGGAACTACATGCAGCACATGCATATAAACACACCCAGAGATGTCTACTGATGCAGGAATAACTGAAAGAGAAATTTACAACACACAGCTGGGGCTGCAATGGTCAGGCTTCACTCTGAAAACACCAAACTACCACCATCTGCAAGGCCTCTGATAGTTCACTAATTAATGATCAAGATTGCATTTGCTCCAGCATAATTTTGTGCTTTTATATGGATATCTTATTTGATTATAATTATCACAGACTGGAGAAGTTTATTAGGGCCAATCATTTCTTAATGCAATTAAAACCCCAGGGGAACAATACAAAGTAATTTTTATTGGTGATGAGAGCTTATAAGCAAACGGGAGCCTACTTATTGATCACAATTACTCCAAATTATAAAATTAAAACAAATTGCATGAATTTCCCAATCTTTTTTTTTTGTTAATACCTGAGTTAAAACAAGCAGTTTGCATTTCAAGTGGCAGAATGAGCTGATCTTTGGGCTCCTTCTGGCTCCTCTGTATTCAGCTCTTTGGGGAAGGGATTGTGCAGCCTTTTTCTCCTCCTGGGTGAAATCACCCAGTCCCAAAAATAGCTCTCTGGGCTATTGCCTCTGCTTCCCAACCCTGTTAACACAACACCTCTAATTCTTTCCCTTCCACAACACTGTGACACTTCCCATTAAAATGAGTCCAAAAACCATTTCTCCACAGCACAAATAATTATTTATTCTTTCACCCAAAGGTATTAACATGGAGATTGGAAGGTAAAAACAATAAGAAGTCCCTATGAATGGATTCTATGTACATACACCTTATTCTGTTCTTTTATACATTTTTAGAATACCTCCACCTTGGTGCTGGTAAAACAAATTACTCTCTTCCCCATTCTGTCACTCTCTCTCTATTGTCATCCTAAAGGTGCTCCTTTTCTTTCTCTGCCCAGACAGGAGCCTTTCAGGGCTTAGTCTGCTCCCTACTCCAAGCCCTGCTTAAGAAAAGCAATACACAGCACACTGATGGGTGCCACAATGTGATTTATTTCCATTGCACAGTTCTCCAGTTTCCCCTGAGAACCCAAGTAATCACTGTGAGAACATCTCATCACTGCCACTGGTTTAGCCCCATTTGCTCCCCCTTAAGAGAAGCTTTTGATTTACCATCTAGCATTTAACCAGCGTGCTCCAAATTCCACTATAGTATTCTAAAAATGTTCAATTTTGAGAAATAATATTCAGCTAGTCAATCTACACTGGATGTCTGTTTGCACAGCTGTTTCCAAACAATACAGACAACATCCCACTATTCCTTATACCACACTATTTAAGCATTTTGTAGTTCTGATGAATGAGACCCAGTATCTGATATGCCACACAAAAACTGGAAAGAAACTACCCTAAAAAAAGAGGAATAAAAGGCAGATCAGGAAAATGCCAGCCAGCATCACTGTTCTGCTGGGATATTTACACCAGGACAGGCCTGCCAGCAGCAGGTACAAGCAGGGGCACCCAGAGCCAGGACACCTTCACTGCCATCAGCCCCTCACAGGCACCAAGGAGAGCCACAGTGGGAAAAGGCTGACTGGATATAAACCAGCTTCCTCTGATTGTTCTTAGGAATTACAGAAGAGAAACATCAGAAGAGCCAACTGCGACTGGCACTGAACAATTTGGTAAGTGTGCTTAATAGCACAGAATACAGGCATTTCCTCCTGCTTCAATATTCCACTGCAAAAGCTTTTCTCCTGAGGCTTAGAGAAATCCTTCCCCCTCTAATCCTGTTTTCCAGTGACAACTTAAGAACTGAAATGGCAATAATTTCCCATCTCCAGTGCTAATTCACTAACTGCCAAACATTTTTCTTTGCCTCTGCTGTTCTCCTCATCCAGCAGGGCTCTGTATCCTCACGAGTTTGAACTGTTCAGCTCAGTGAGGGGTAGCATGGATGGGTAGAGAAGGATGGGGAACCACTTCTTAAATTATACATGATATATTTTAATTTCTACTCTTTGGAAAGAATACCAAAATCATCTTGGATCAAGGCCACTTAGCTGAAGGCAGTGATGCTTAAACTCTCCAGCCCCACTGGACACCCAAGGCTGGGCACCTTGTGTCCCAGAACAGTAGTTCATAGTCATTTGCAATATATAGAATACCTATTAACTTCAAATAATTACTTTAAAAAAAAAGCTTCCTCTAATAAATCAGCACTGCCTGTGTTTGTCAATTTATTTGCAGCAGCTCATACACCCACCAAGCCTTGTACTGGCAGCAGCATCTGGATTAACCACTGTGCTTTTAATCACACTTGTCAATTATGAACTGCAACAATTAGAATGCTGCTTGATCTTTAAATAAATTTCAGAACTAATAAATCAATTATACATATATATATTTATTTATTTATTCAGATATGAAGAGGTCTAAGAACAGGATACACACTCGCTTCAGACCTCAAGTCAGAAAATTCTGCACAGCAGACACTTTAAGGACAAGTTAAGCACTTTAGTACTTTTCTTTTTTCTTTTTAATATGACTGGTGCCAGTTCTGAACCAGAATACTATTTCATCCCAAAATGGAACACCGTACAGTCTGAGTCAATGCCTGTGAAAGTCACTGGAATGCTTAGATAGATATATTTGTTCTGTATTTTTACGATAAAAAAGAAAAATTCTATGCCTGCAGTGTGACTCAGTGTCAATTAGACACTAACACCTCAGGCATTTTCCTTCTAGTTTGATACTCAACTCCACAAATATAAGTTCAAAGGGAAGAGCTTTTCCAAGCCCACATTTGGGCAGATCATGTGTTCCCTATGAAATGGAAATCCCCTTGCAGTAGTGGGTAGTGTAGAAACAAAAGTGAACCAATGTTTTCAAAGGGTAAAATATTATATTTAAATGTCCTCTATTGATATTTGGGAATTTGCAGCCACCTACAGCCCTGCAATTTCACTTTTGTTCAAGATTTTCTGTGAACTGGCTTAAATGAGAGTGCAGATGGAGGAGGAATCACACATAACTAATTTTTATTGACTAGGTGTCAGGACTTAGAGACAAGCCTGTGATAGATACCTGTGGTATTTTTGTAAGAACAAAACACTACTGCTGGGAGGATGGGGTGGGTGTGAACATGCACTGAGTGCTCATAAAGGCCCTCAAGGGTTAATTGAGAGCAATCAGCTTTTCCAGCAGCAAGCTGGGAGCACCCAGGTCATGGCCACATGTGGACCTTCTGCCCAGAGAAGCTCCTCTTTCACCACACAGACACAGCTGAGGTTAAAGATTGTCTTTACATAAAGCTCTGAATTCTCCCACTCTTTCTGTAGGAATATACACATTTAAGCCACCTTTCAAAGGGTATTTTGTAGGTATTACCTGGGAAATCCTTACTTTCAGGAGGCATATCCCATTAATTGCCTGGAATGTTTTTGAGCCCTGAGAAGTAGATACCAAAATGGTCTGTTGAGCCACAAAATGCTGAAATCTGGGCAGGTTCATGGGGATAGATGGGGGAAGATTTAATTCACTACAAGATAGAAAACCAGGTTAAAAAAGAAAAGGAAAAGCATGCACATGCCTTCCATTGTAAACAGCTTTCTGAGCAGAAACCAAACTGTCAGAACTCCTTGAATCTCAGTTTAAATTGTGATTTTCACTTCTGCAATCTTGCCATTACCCATCCACACCAAACATTAAGCTCCTAATTAAACAGCACAGATTTAATCCACAGTTCTGCCCTAGCAGTGCTATTCTCAGTCTGTCTTTGCCCCTCAGAAAAAGTCCACTAATATTCAACTGTTCCTATCTTAACTGCCCCAATCTTGAAAGGAATATTCTACCAGCAGAGATCAACTGGATGCACCAGCATAGCAAAATCCCTGATTCTCCATCTTAAATTGATTCTTTTCTCCTTCATACATATAATCTCTTAAGCCCTTCATTCAATATTTTTGCACAGCCTGTAATGTGTTCCTAAGACACACACAGCAGCTCCAAACTCATTCCCTGCTCTTCACCATGAAGTGCAGCTCAGTACAGGGGAACAAACCCCTCATTTTCACTGGAGCCCCAGGGAAGGAGATCCCACATGGCCATGGCTGCAGGGAACTGCCTGAAACAGTGAAAACTGCCTCAACAGAAATCTTCAACCATCCACATTTTTGTGTTTCTACACCCAGCCCCTTAGCTGGAGAAAGTACACATTTGCATGTAGTCTGAGACAGAAAAACCCAGAAAATATTTACAGCAAAGTAATAATCATATTGCTCAACCAAACTTATAATAAATAAAGGGATCATACAACATTCAGCCTTATTTTGACTGCTGTTTAACCTTTTCTGCTCCGTGCATAGCAGGAAATAACTGCACCCCCAAAAAGGTTGGTACACTTTTCTGAAGTTCATTTTCCTCTAATTTCACTCAGTTCCAAACTCTCCTGCAATGGAAAGTGTCACAAGAGGAAACAGGAACTTTTTTTTAATTAGTCCTCTCAGCCTAACAGGAATTGTCAGAGTGGAGGGAGTTTTTTCCACCAGCATTTTTATGTACAATACTTTCATCATTTAAGAAGATCTGGAATGTTGTGAGGATCATTATCACATGAGGAAGAACGTTAGGCAAAGCTTTTTATCTTGGCTGCTATTAAGTGCCTTTTTATTGCTGTATCAATCAACTAAATGATTTCCAAAGTCTGGTGTAAAATAGCATGTTGGTGGAGCAGGCAAAGCTGACATTGGGTGAAACTGTAATGTGTTTACATCTTTGGACTTGATGGCTTATGCTGTTGGTGAGGCATTTCCTAAATCTTTCATTATTGTAATGACTGGAAGACAAAAATGAAAATGTTGTCAGGTGTGCAGGTGAATCCTTGAAAACTTTGAAAACCAAAAATAGAGCCCATAAAAGCAGTACTAAAAGAACTTTTTATGTTTGAACTCTAGGTATGGGGAAGCAAAACGAGGAGACAAGAACAACTTTGGAAATAAATGAAGCAAAACTGTGATGATGCAGATGGGAAGGAACCAAAAAGAAGATGGAAGGATGAGTTCCCATGAGGTTTTCATAAATTGGGGGGAAAGAAAAAAAAAAAAAAACCTTGAATTTTGAATTAAGAACTTCAGACTTCAAATTCAACAAACATAATTATGGTTTTCCATGCTAATAACAAGGCCCAACACTGTTCCCTTCAAGCAGTTCAGAGCTCCTGTCACAACTGCAAGACAAAGCACAATCAGTTGCTTTTATCAGAAATGGTTGCTTTCTTCCCCAAAAACTGAATGTTCAGCAAAAAGTAACAAAATGCTATTTATTAATAAACTCCACGAAACATTACAGTACAAGGGGGAAAAAAGAACCCAGTAAGTCAGGTGCACTTCTTTAACTAAATGCATCATGCAAAACTCTGAATTTATAAATGCACAAGTGTATCAGCTCTGGCTGAGATGCAGCACTTTGAAAGTTTCAAAGCAGTAGCTTGAAACAGATGGGTCACTGGTTATAAAAGTTTGCCACAGATGGAGAATTACTACAAATATTTTGCCACTTTACACTTGGATCAAAACTTTGCATAAAACACAAATAATCTTCTCTCACAACATTGCTCTCTTCTGAAAAAGAGACAATCATGCAATTATTTTGCAATGTCAGAGAACTTTAATTCTCCAAAGAAATGCTGTGCATATACTAAAAGCACACACCTCTGCTGAAAGCTTCCCTTTCCACGGAGGGAAGAACATCCAGGATCTCCCATTCTCTGCCCACTGGATCACATTTGCCACCACACTCGTGTGAGCTCAACCCTTCCACACAGAAACAGTTTGCAGAAACTCAAACCAGCTGCTACAGCTCAAGGGACAATAATCTGCTGCTGCAGGACTGGTCCTACAGCCAGTGCTCCTCCCTGCATGGCAGCAGAGCTGCAGGTGTGTGTGAGAGCTTCACCATCAGTCCCACAGCTGGAACAAGGTGGATACTGTGGGATAACCCCACTCACAATGGGGAAGGCCTTAGGATGCTGCCACTCTGGAGCTGGATTCCTCCAAATGCTGCTCTCCCCTGATCTAAAGCTCTGAGGAGGATGATTGGGAGCCCTGAAGCATGCAAAGCCCAGCTGCTCCTCACAATGCAGGAAAAGACCTCCTTAGAGTATTTTACAAGCCACCATTTTTTATCACTTTCCCTCATATATATCAGAGACTACATGTTGCCTTTCATCAATTGCCTTTTATTAAGCCTACCACCAGTTTTATCAGTAAATTTTACTGTATATAAAAGTTTTCTGTACTTCACAGTACAGCTATTTCATATCTGATTTTATCTTTGACTAGATGGGTTGTTCAGAAAATTTCAGACAGGACACCTGCTTTACAAATGAATTAACAAACAGCAATAGCTGTGGAAGATCATGGGTAAAAAAAAATAATGAGACTCAGAGGTTCAGTCATTTCACTGCTCCTAAAGGCAACTCATTCTCACCAGGCAGAGGTTCAACAGACTGTTCTGAAGGATGAAGGACTAAATGCCTGCCTTTATTTCCTGGGCTTAAATGGCATGGGAACAGAGACAGAAATGATAGAATACACTTTCATTATTAAATTTTTGCAAAATTACTGAGCTACACATTATATCAAAAGAAACTGCTCCCCAGCAGGTGCATCCTGCTGTAGGCATCCCCATAACCTCCTTACATTTGTGATAAAACTATTTTACAAGAGCTTGTAACACTGTAATATTTGTATTAAAACACCTGGAGTACACAGAAGCACACCCTACTCTCCTGAAAGGTCAAAAACCAAAATTTTCAAAGCCAAATTTTACTGTCTGTGAGCTCCAAATTATTCCACAACCTGAAAGAGTACAGCACTTACATCTGAGTAAATTCAGAATAAATTCAGAGGTGTGCTGCTCTCAGAGGTGTGCTGTTCTGTATCCCCCATTCCTCCAAGTAAAGAAAAATCAGAACTCCCAGAGGCTGAGAGTGAGATTAACTCCCAAATCCCATGGAAAAACAGCAAGCACAAGGAAACCCCAAAACACCCAGCCACCCACCCCCAGCAGGGAACGAGGTGAGATGTGCTCTGACACTACAAAGCCCCACAAAATATGCATGAAAAAATATTTTTTTCACTGTAATATATGAATGTCTAACACTAATGGCAGTACATCAGTAAACATCATTTAAATTGTCAAGCCTTAATAACCTTCATCCCCTAAAAGTGTTCTTCAAAGCCATGTTTGCACAAATTAACCAGGGCAAGGGCACAATGATGCATTGGTGAACTTGCAGAGGGATGAGTAAACACAGTAAGAGAGTCTAAATAAGAAAATACTTTCCATAATACTGTTTGAATTACAGGGCAATTAGGTGCTTTTTTAATGCATCTTGTCAAACTTTTGGCTCAGGCTAACATACAACTGTGGCCTTGTTAAAAGCAATTCATTCACCACAGACTTCAGCTTTGAAGGAGGAAGAGTCTAAAGTTTCAGCTTAATAATTCATCTGCAATTTTTAAATACTGCATCCATAATATCAATATTTCAGCACTTTAATCATTGGGAAACTAAACACATGCTTAATTTGAAGTTACAGAAGGAATGATGTGAGGCAGAGTGTGGCTGGCACCTCAGATCTACCCTTGGAAAACATTTCACCAGCAGACAGGGAAATCCAGATCTGTTGGGGTGAAATGCTCACAGACTGGATTTGCAGCCTGCCTTCTGCTCACGAGCTGCATGAAACAACCTGTGAGACATTTAAAAACATATTTGTGAGACTGGGCTGTTACAAAACTGGGGGTTTAATGAAATATTCTCAAAGTCACTGCACTTCAGGCATAAATTTAGCTTGGTTTGTGAAATAAAGGTAGCACACATATTCTGAAGCACAAAATTGCACAGCTTTGGTCTCCCAGGTACTGAAATGCTTTGGGTCATAAAAGGCACTTTTGGTAAATGCCCATGAAGGCTTTCCCAAGATAAGAGTTTTAGCACACACTGAGCATCTCCCTCTGCCCAACCAGGGGGGCTTTGAGTATAAAACTGCTAACAGATGGCAAAGCTTTACTTTATAAAGTTGATTCCAGTGATTAAAAATGTGAATTTTTCCACTTCATTTCTGCTGATGCAAATCCATTACAAACCTTGATATACAAGAGAAGCCCACTTCTTGTGACAATTTAAGTGTGACTGCTCAAAATTTGTCACAGACATAACAAGTGTTATTGGGTTTCATCCAATCTCAATCAGACTTGCTCAAATAAATTCACTTCAACCCACACTGCAGCTCTTCTTTAAACAAAAACATACAAGATTCAGGAAAGGAGGAAGTTCACATAACATCATTGTATCTTATTCTCTGTTAACTGCTCTGAGGGGATAACATCAGTTAACCAGCACCCACATGTGAGCAGAGTGTCAAACTGGGGCTTTTTAATGTATGTGCTTTAAATAGGACCTTCACATTTATGTGTCTATTCTATGACACACAATGCACAAAAAAGAAACTTTCTTTATTACAATAGTACTATGCATCAGCCACAAATTATTAACCAGTATTTTCTGACAATTCAGCCCCTTTCAATTATTTATTATTTGGCACATGCTTTACATTTTTTCTTAGACTGTACCTCTTCTGTCTTGTCAATAGGAATTCATATTTGCTATTCAATTTACATAATGTGTAGGCTCTCCTGAATCATCAAAATAAGCTGAAGTAGTAGGGAAGTGACTTACATGAATATCAACAACTCCTATTTTTCACTCCTAGTGACATCCATAGAGAAGCCAAAGCACTGAAAAATAATACCAAAAGAACAGGGAAAGAAAGGCCAAAGGGCAGGCAGCATGATAGGAAAAACATCTGGCATCAGGTAAAAGAGGGTAAGAAAATGGTAATTAATAGAGGAGAAGGGTTTCCTTGGAGCACACACACAGGCATGTGCTCCCCAGTACTGTATCCAGCCAGGGGGCTCCTAAACATGATTTAATTTGGAGCACAGGGCACCTCTGCTGATCAGCAAAGGAATCCCAACCCAGCTCCAAATAGCTGCAGAGAACAGACACTGCAGCCACAGGGCAGGAAAGAAAATTTCATAGTTCAAAAAGCAGCCAAAGCACTGGGCAGCAGCTGAAGCAGGTGACTCAGCCCAAAGAGGTGTCCCATGGTCACTAACAGCTGGCTAAAATGATACAGCTGATCACCACAGGGAAGGCCAGCAAAGTAAAAAAAACTTTATCAACCACTCCTCTGAATGGCATGCTGAACCTCATCACTCCTACCCCAATTTCATTCTAAGAAATATATTTAGGTAGAGAAAGACAAGCTCAATCTTTCTGGTAGGAAAAAGAGAAGTGTATTTTATGCTTCTCCAAATTTATCAGGAAATAATTCCTTATGCAATGATGAAAGCACAGTTATGCTGAAGTGTAAAGCAGTACCAGACACAGCACATCTTCACTGGCAAGGAGAGTGTGTTCCACTTTTCTGCACAACTCATTACTGACAAAATCCCAAGAAAATCTTTATATAGTTCTGTTTCTCATTTCATGAATTTTTACAGCTAATGTGCTTTCAGTCAAGAATAATGTAGTGATTAGAACAGAGCAGGGTAAGAATATCTGGCAATGTAATACCTATAGAATTTAATGAATTTCTCTCCGCCTAGAAGAAATTTATTGAT
Source organism: Setophaga petechia (assembly GCA_024362935.1). Lineage (NCBI taxonomy): Eukaryota > Metazoa > Chordata > Aves > Passeriformes > Parulidae > Setophaga > Setophaga petechia. The sequence goes on from JANCRA010000005.1 coordinate 6,045,737, forward strand.
CACTAATTTTTTTTCTAGCTTAAGATCAATTTTTACATCATTTAGCATAAAGTTTCTAGAATTAATTCACGAGAAGGTACAGATAACAAGCTTTGAAGGTAACAAGATATTGATTAGTGCGACTTTCTATGCTAATTTTAGGATTTGATCACAGCTAATTTAATTTGACTGGTGCTTTTTTACTTTTAGATATCTACTAAATAACTTGAGGATGAAGATTCCCTTCGAGGTATGTCAAAAATAACTTGAGGATGAAGATTCCATTTGACAATAAATTCAGAAGACTCCACCAGAAAATAAAATCAGGAAAACTTCCAGGGTTTTGTACTCACTTGTGCACACACACTCAGGTATGAATTCACACACCAGCTTGTTTAGTGGCAAAAAATATTACCTGGAGTAAAGTGCCAGGACACGAGGCCAGGGAGGTCTCAGCATGGAGCCACCTCTGATTAGGAGTCTCCACTGAAATGATAATTCTTAAAAATATCAAGAGTAAGAGATGTATTTTGCTTGGGCAGTGTTTAGCACTATCTCATGTCAAATCACTTTGTGTGTCAAGCACTGAGTGCCAAATTAATGCAATTTTCACACTGAAATAGTTTAAGGTATGATTTTACTCACTGCAGCTTTCACATTCCTTGGCACTACCTCTGTGTTTCCTGGGACACCACAGCACTGGACAAGCCTCTCAGACAGGGTTTGTTAAAAGCACAACTCCTGATCTAGGGTAACTGTTTGGCAGCCAAATTAAATAAAATCTAGAAACCATCTGTTTTAGAAACTTTAATGATTAATTTTAGGAAGATGTTCTAAAAATGAGATTATTTTTGGCATAGCATTTATTTGTAAGACATATTGCTAGCAATCCAGCATTTTTCATACCAGGCTTATAACTACATTTTCCAGTTATCCATCTGGGCCCTTTTCAATTCAGTGGTTTAATTAAAACTCAATGGTATTATCAATCTGTTGCATTTTTCATTTTGATGGTTATTACATTTACAGTACAGCAGGAGTACAAATTAGAGTAAGAAGATAAATCTCATCTTAAAATTTCATTTCTCTATCTTCAGTAACTTTCATTGTCATAATATTTTCTACCTCATTCACGTTCATAAAACAGTTTTAATGATCTATTTTTTTTTTATTACAATAAGGGAAAACAGGAAGAAATGTTTTTCAATAGCTTGACACATCTCACAGGGCAGCTCTCATCATTCATTCCATCAGTCTGGTCAACAGATGGGCATTACACAGCAAGGTTGGGAAAAGGTCCATGACAGGGCTGATATTAAGTTTTCTTTTCACCTCTTAAACATGTAATTTGGCAGCAAGCAGCCAAGTACATATTTAAGAGACAGAACCACAAATAGAGATGTAGGAAAAATGCAACAGATTCCCCAAAGAAGAGAATGGGAAAACAAAAATTACAACATTGCAAGTTGCCAGTAGATTCAATTAATATTTAAGAATAGCATAGCTGTGCTACCAAACTACCTACAGAGTCCTGGAGGACTTCAGCTTTAGGATGCAATATCCAGGGCCTTAAGGAGTCTATTTATCATCTTTGCTTTGGCTTTGTGCAGCATTCCCAGTGCATCCTCTGTTTCCTGGGGAGACAATTCCCCTTTTCATTTCCAGCCTTGCAGCAGAGCTCCTACCGTGCCAGTGCTGCTTGCCTGGCTCTGAAAATAGCAGGGCATTTGGAGCAACACAGCTAAAGACTTATTAAACCAAATTTTAGAGCTGGCTTTGGTACTTATGATTGCTACTGAGGTTATACAAAAGATGGGAAAAACCATCTCAGGGTCCCATGTTCAGTGCCACTGAATGCTTCAGGTTCTCAGGATGAAATATTTCAAATATTGCCTATGGTATGCAATATGAGAACCACTAAGAGGAAAGGGGAAAAAAAAGGAATATTAACCCTGCATCACTAGCTGATAGGCAGCACTCTTAAAACCTTACAAAAATACAAGGCATAATTCAGTTTAAAAGAAATAACTGTAAGGAAAAGGATGATTTATTAGCCCAAAGGATACAGTTAGCAAAACCTCTCTTTCAGCCTTGCCATAGCAGGGTAGCAATGAATTAAATTTCGGGCCTTGCTGGCCTAAGATGGTTGGGTGTCAGAAGTACAAATTGTTCAAGAGTCATCATGGCAGAGCTCATCAGGGCTCTGAAAGTGATTATCCCTCATAATGGTGCAGCTCAGGGCTCCCATCTCCAGCCCAGGGCTTCCTAAAACTCCAGGCTGCCAGAAGTGCAAGAGGACACCAAAAAGTCTCCATATTCTCCCCATTTTCACAGAGGATGACAGACAGACAGCATGGGCAGTGCTGGGGACAGGGGCAGCCACTGGGGCACTCTGGGCTGGCCCCTGCTGCTGCTCTCTTGGACAGAAGGGAAAACCAAGGTTTGCTGAAGGTCAGTTAGAAACACACCTTTACTCTCACATAGATCATCTCCTGGCCTTACACCAACAAAGAAACTACAAAGAAGCATTTATGTGATTAATGTTTCCCAGCAATCAAGCTGTCTGCTGGGACACCATTTGTCAGAAGTTGTGCCTGGGTTTGTGGTGTTCATCATTTTGTTTCCGCAGACCTCACACAAAGTCAGTGGAAATTCTTGCTGACTCAAATGTTGGACCAGAGCCAGGGTATCCACAAAAAGATGTGGTTATACAGCTTAAGGGAGGAAATATTATTTAACTTCTTGGTCAAATGAGATTCCAGTTTGATTACTGAAGGAGAAAAAAAGAACAACATGGTGAATTCTGACAGGCATCATGAAATCATGAAGTCCAAAAAACAGCCTGTACCACAACAAGGAATGTCATCTAAGGCTCAAAGTGTGGCTTTTCCTTTTACTGTCAGCAGAGGGTTCCTTTGGCTGAATCATTATAACAGCACTATTTTAGAAAATTAAAAAAAGTTTAGATAACACCACTTTTCAGGAAACACACGCAAATAGCAATTTTGCAGCTGATCAGTTTTGACACACCTGGCTATCAAAATGTTCAGCCTTCAATGAAAAGCCTGTAGTTAGCTGAGAGGAGCTACCAAGACTATGTCTTCAAGCTGACGTTTCCAACAAGGATTTTAGAAGCACCTTGGCAGTACTGACTGTACCCATCACCCCCAGCCAACACCCACGAGACACTTCTTACTCCACACACACACACACACAAGTGTCACTCACTTCTGCCAACTCATGTACATTTAACTTTGAAAAAACGCTAAAATTCCAAAATAGAAATAATCTTAACTGTACACATAACTTCTCCAGGGTCATACATTGGGAGCACTGACTAGTTATGTTTCTGTATGAGGTACTCAGAAGCACAAAAAGGGCCTGGCACTCAACTTGTATTAACTTTTGATATGAGTCAGACACCCAATTATCCTTTGTGCTGTTGAAAAATCCACCCTCATCTCTAATTCTTGTATTTGCATAGGAGTTGACATCTATTAAAATATCATTAGGTATGCAGTCAAAACAACATAACACTTCAAATAATTACTGGTAGTCATGGTTAATTGCCTGTAAAATATTTCTTTAAAAATTTGATAATTGGTTTAAATATTCCAGATATCTCTTCCACAGATTTTGGGGTTGGATATTTACCAGGAGAGCCTCAGCTACTGGTATTTGTACCAGAAAGAATAAAAGGAAACCACAACACAGTAATAGCCTGTGCTTTATGAGTAGTTCTGACTTAATTGCAAAATCATAAGTAAAAGAACTGAAGTGCCTACCAACTCAATATCTATTTGCACTGTTGTTAAAAGGGTGATGTCTATACACGTGAAACAATTTTCTTCCAAATCAAATAGAATGAGATCTTTACAAGAGATGTAAATGATCATTCCAAAGTACTTTATGCGAAAGCCAGAACGGGGCACAAGCATGTTAAAAAGGATCACAGAAATCCAAACATGCAAAACATTAAATTGTAAAAAAATAAAATAAAATTAATAAAGATTAGCCTTTATAACTCACCACAAAAGGTAAAGAAAAAGATGGGCAAGCTGGTTAGAATCAAGGCTAAGAAACAGATGAGGTTTCAAGAATATCAGGAGCTAAAGGAAGGCTGCCAACAATATGATTAAGTGCCTCCTGGGTCCTGTAGAGTCACCATTAGCCAAGCTCATCCCATCCCTCTCTGACGTTGAGTGATCCATTCCCTGCCCTGGATCGAACACTTTGGTTCCACTGTGCCCTGAAGGACACCCCAGTGGCCAGAGCACACACAGATATCAGATATTCCTGAGCCCTGCCCTGACTGCAGCCTCTGCCCCGTCCCAGGCACACACACATTTATTCTTGGAAACCCCAGAAAACCCTGCATCAAAAGCTTTTTTAAAATATATTTTATTCCTACCATCGTTTCTGAGGTTTCAAAGAGCCTTGTCAGTGCACAAAGTGCAGCACTGGGAAGACACTGTGAGGGTTTCAGTACCACACTTCCTTCCCATCAGCAACAACTCTGAGCACAAACTCTGCTGCACCGTGAATGTGGAGAATAAAAGGGGAAGAAAAGGTAAATTGGCAACAGATCAATAGCCTGCCAAGAAATGTTCTGTTTCTTTAATAAGCCAGAAATATAAACTGATATCCAGAGTAATATTTTGGTTTAAAACAGAGTGGGAGACTGGAGATTACATCAACTGAACTAAACAAAATACCAAAAATTTATCTGAGTGCTCCATCACTCTGAAATCACTACAGACAAACTGCCTATTTACCCAGAGGAAGCCAGCTATGGACATAAGTAAGTATTCTTTGTTAAAATGAAAAGTGTTTGCTCTCTTACAGCGAGGTATAATACAGCAAAAAACTGCAAGTGTTTTCTCATCTATTCTTGAATCCCCTTATAAATGGAAAGGCCACTTAGCAAATAACAGAAATGGATGCAGCTGCAAAGCCAATGGAGATAAGTGGGGAGATGAGCAGCCACAGCTGTATCACATTGCTCAGTACATTAAGTTAAGGTAATCCCAAGGCTGGGATTTAAATATTGTCTGCAGAAAAAGCAGTTCCAAGAACCACTCAGAGATGTAGTTTATCAGAGTTTTGTATGGCACTGTGAGCACCCAAAACTGCCAAAAAAGGTGCTTGTCCAGCACTGAGGAGGATGACCATTAGGCAGCAGCCAAAGAATTACATCGACCTCTGAAACAAAGAAAGAAATCTGCTTGAAAAGTATTTTAAAAGGCATGATTTTTCTTCTTATGGCAGAGAGGAGAGAGCTGTGGGAGACAGATAGCAGAGGGCACAACATCCACATCATCTGTGGGAGAAGACCCCACCCACCACCAGGAGCTAGGATGGTGATTAGAAATTTTGGGGATTATAACTTGAAAGGTGTTTATAAAGCTATATGAAACCTCTTGCACTGCAGCTCAGCTGGTGCTTTACTGATATTGGCCCTGAACATACAGTTCACTGCTTGCTGGTTAATTACGGCCCATTAATAAATCAATGAAGTGCTTTGATCCTGATTTGATTCATGTTGGATTATTTGAGCAGCTCCTTGCTGCAGCAGGAAGGTGTCACAGCCTTCCCTGCCCGTCTTTCTGACAAATTGAGAAACAATATGCTTCACAAAATTTGTACTTGCAAACATTTTATCACTAATTCAGCCCGTTGAAGGAAATTACTGATCAGTTTGAGGACTGACCAGGGAGGAAAGTATTTTAGAGGGAGCAAAACATCTTTGCATAAGCAAAAATAATGTCATGTTGACTTCAGGTAAGCATGACCTCTCTTCAGATACATAAAAGCCCACTGTGGTTTTGGGCAGCTGATGCATTTTAATATCAAATTTATTATTTCTTCCATTAAAGAATTTATCTCAGAATAAGCAGAGGCCTGACAAAACTATTAAAAGCAGAGATATTCTCTTCTGTCTCAGTCTGTTCATGGAATTGTTTTCCTTGCAAAGCAGACAGGCACTCACAGCAGCACAAAGAACACCTGGCAGGTCACAGTGCAGGGGGACGCCTGCACAACAGCAGCAGTTAGTGACTCCCAATTTGTTATGTTGGATTTTATTGTTCATTTTCTCCTGTAAAATCTGTTTTCCTGCAATTCTGCTAAACCTAAGTGAACTATATACCAGAGTTTAACTCTCTGCTGACTGGTCCCCATAAACAGCATTTGTTGTCGCAGCTATGAATTCAGAGAAATGGGAAAAACAATCCAAGGGAAAGTATTGTAAAAGAAAAGTGACAATTACATTTCCTTTTATTGATGACCCTGAGCACAGTAACCTGCTGGCAGACATCCTTCTTCCCACTCCATCAGAGCCCTCAGCACAGTGTGTCCTACACAACCACTAACCTTCATTTCACCTTTTATTTTTTCCCCTCTTTCCCTGATGGATGCAAAGCTGCACAGGGACAGGACAGGGCCACACAAAAGCAGGCAGGAAGCAGGGCTTGGCTTGGCAGGGCAGGGGCAAGAGAGAGAAAAGAGATGGCAGCTCTAGGCCACTCTCACTCTCCCCAAAAACTATCAAGTAGCTAAGTGATTGCATTAAAATTAGGAAGGATGCCCACCTCTCCTGAGAAGTTAATTTCCTTTCAAGGAGCCTCTAAAGCCTTCTGGGAGGGACCCCTTTCTGGAAACAAGATCCACAGGAGTTTATGTGCTAGAGAAGGTGGAGCCCAACCTGAACGAAGAGAAATTCCTGGCTAAGATATTTCCTAGAAGGTAAATGTATTTATTCATTCTATGGCCTTTCTACCTTCTGTTAAATTTATGAGCTTTTATGTCTGTTATATTTTCAGCATTCAGCTCAAAAAACCTCAGTCACAGCACAGAACGAAGAAATCCCATAAAGTCAGAAAGCATAAAGAGAGATTTAACTGCCTCTTCTTAATTTTTTTTCCCAGCTCTGAGATAAATCCCTGATGCAGACTGAGTGTCTCACCTACTCTGCAGTAGGGGTGCACACCTGGGACACCCCCTGAAACTGCTGCACAGCTCCTGGGCTCTCACCACAGCCCAGCCCAAACACCAAGACCAGGGCCCAGAGATGCCAAGCGTGGTGCCAATTCCCTGGCCATGCCAGCAGGATCCCACAGACAAAACCAGGATTTCTCCAGAGATCCACACTGCCTGTGCTGCTGCCACCCATAAATTCCCACCTGAGTTCCCTACCCAAGCACATCAGCTCTGTCTGATCTGTCTTCAGTAGCTGCAAAATGCTGAGCTCTAATATTTGACAGCAAGGGGGTCTAAATCATTCCACTTTTGAGCTGTCACACACGCACAAAAAGCTTTGGAGGAGGCCAGACCAATCTGCCAAACATAATCTGCCACAAAATCTTCTCAAATTAGGAAGAAAAAAAATAAAGAAAACAACCTACTTTATTTAGCTTTGGTTGTTCTCCACCTCTCTCAAAACTGAGCTATAAACTTCCCCAGAACAGAGCCCATTAACACAATTTCCAACAACCAGTAACATCACAGGTACCAGGCAGCTGTCACCACCATGCCTGTTAAAGCTTTATGTTTGCACAGAAAAAAAGCTGGAACAGTACCTGGGGTTTGGTTTTGCATCAGAAGAATACAAGACTGAAACATAATTATTATACTTAGAAAAATTATACAGGAGCTACCCAGAAGATATTTTATCTACAATCCCACCTGGTTTCCAACTGAAAGGAAATCATCCAGCTTTAAGAAAGAGACTCCAGGAAGGGTCACAATAAACTGAACAGGAGAAAATGAAGCTCTGAAAATTAAGCTTTAGAAGTTTGTCATCTTCCTCCACAAAACCAAACTTCATCCTTCCTTACTCCCATAATTTTAGTCTAAACAGCTGTGATAGTTGCAACGACTCCTTTGCCTACACCTGAAGCTATGTTCATTTTAAAAATATGCATTTCTCTGGGGATTTTATATATCTATATGTAGAATAAACTGCCTAGGAATATACATATCACTTGGGTTGGAGGAGAAACCAGAAAACAAAGTCAATATTTCATTTTAATATCACAAAGCAAAAATGCAGGGAGCTTTTCAGAAACTCAATTCCTGCTCTTTGAAAGAAAGAAATTTGGAAAAGGAGTTTTAATTTCCAAAACTCCATTCTAATCCTCCTCATCCCTTGCACATGGAATCATTTCATTTGGTGGTGTTATACAGGAAATTCTGCCGCTCTCATTTCTGAACAGAATCACTGAAATACTGATTAGCTGTAAGATTTTAAACTGAAAGCATTTTTAAACAAGACAGATTATATACAAGAGTAACACAAAAGACTGGATTTTTTTGGGTTTTCCTATTTATTTTTTTTACAAGAACCCCTCAGCTCTCTTGGTGCTGTGCACAGCCCAGTTCAGCTCCTTTCTCACTGACTGAGAATGAAGATGGGCCAAGAGCACCTCAGGTGCATGGTGCTAATGCAGTGAGGCTTTCATTGCTGTGCAGCAAATAGGAAGCAAGGTTTGGATGTTCCTGACTCTCCTAATGTCACCCAGCAATAGAGTTAATGGCATGAAATGCACAGTCCTGGAGGTTGGCAGAACAGATGGAGCCTTAACCTTTATGGGAGACTCTGGTTACACAGCTTCTGCATCTTAAATAATTTATAGGATCTGATCATATGGGAGCTTCAGCTGTGGAAACAGACGATGCTGAAACAAGATCTGATCCAATCTGTTCATTTGCCACTGTTCAAAACCTGGGAAAGGTGAACAGGTCACCCTGGAGCCCATGGCACTTGCAGACATGGGATTTCCGGCCCCATACGCTTGTTTATTCCTGTTTATTGCTTTCAACACAACCCAGCATCAGTTTGTGGTACACCACATTTGCTCTAGCTAATCAACTTTGATCCAATTCTGCTCTAAAACCAAGCAACTTCTCCTCAAATTACAGTTCAGGTGAAGATGCAAGTTAGGCAATCACTGCACATTATCAGACAAATATTTAAGCAAAAAATAGCAGCTTGCTCTTAAGGTAGAATATTTACAAATGGGTACAGAGGTTCCATGGGATGGAAATGGTAAACAGTGTAGATTGAGAAAACTTTGGCCTGAGAGCAGCACTTGTGCTGACCCCCAGGTTAGGCAGTGCTGGCACAGGGACACTCAGGGGGCTGTGGACACAACTCAGAGCAAAGAAATCACACAAATGTGCACATTTGCACTTCCACACAGCAACAGAGCAGGGAGAAGTGAGGGAGCAGCACAAGCACGTTACCCAGGTCAGAAATACACATAACAGCCCATTTTTAGCATGCCTTATCAAACAGCTGGGCCAGTCTGAAAGCTCCCAAAAACCATTTAGGAGAAGCATATTAAAGCAAACCAGCCCCAGTTCAGATGACTTTAAAATTCCAGGCTAAATTCTGCTTTATAAAAGCTGATTCATGAACAGACCAAATATTGCTGTTCTGGGATGCACAACAAAGAGTGGGGCAGATGGTCTGGGGTGGCAGCAGCTTCACTCATCTGATTTTAATCCATCACCACAACCCTGTCAGAGCCTCAGTCACGTGTGTTCCACTTAACTCACTTGCTGGGTTCACACAAGGCATCCAGAAAAAGCTCACTGAACAAGATGTACAGCTCATATTTACTACTCAACCCTGCCAGCATTCCTGCTTTTTTAAACAAGATTGGAGAAATAAATTCACTCTTGGCTGCGAGAACCTCGCCAGCTTTTCCATCCTAACTGTGTTTTAATCGGATCAGCCCTTAAACTTTTCAAAAACCAGTATTTAATGAAAACAAACAGATGTACAACTGCCGAACGTCACCGGGAGACTGTTAACATGTGTCATCACCGAGTTTTAATAGCAAAACTAAAAAAAACAACAAAGATTGAGAGTTATGACAGGGAAATATGGTTGCTATAGAAGTCCAGCTTCCACAAGACAACACTCCAGCAGGGAGGAGTTCCCATGCACAGCCCGAGCAGGTGCCTGTGCCAGGGCTGGGGTGCACAGCTCAGCCCCCCAGCTCCCTCTGCCCCTCCTGCCCTCCCACTGCTCACCCTCTCAGCTGCTGCAGATTGCTGATTCAACAGAAAATCCTTCCAAATATAGGGGGAATACAGCCTCCCTCACATCAGGCTTCAAATCGACTCCTCCAGCAGCGTGATGTGACCTGAGCCCTGAGGAGTGGGGATGTGGGGATGAGGACACATCTCCCTGTGGCAGCAGTTCTGTGCTGCAGCCTCCTGCAGAAATACACCCACCTGAACAGGTTCCTAGTCACCAGCCAAGGAAGCTTCTCCAGAGGATAATTCCACTTGCAGCACACTCCAAAATAGCCCCATACACATTATGATCCCTATTTCTAAGAATAAAGCTGAATAAAATGGTTTCTCTCTCTGCTTCCCACAGAAAAGCAAAGCAAAGAGCCTGTCTAAACTTCCTTCCCTTTTCTTAATGAAACTTTTATTGATTTTTCATCCTTGTGAATCATTGCCTTGGAGCAACTTCTTTTAGCCGCAGGTTCTCACATTTAATTTGTATGTAAGCTTAAGGGAAGGTTTATCAACAGAGTCTCCAGAAAGATACTAGAAGGCTTCTATGGAAAAGCTATGAAATTTTACATATGGCATTTACCAGCCTAGTTTAAAAAGAACAAAAATAATCCCGAATAATGCATGACATGAACAATCAGCAGATTCCTGTGACATCTATGGCACCTCCATGCAGCTGTCAGTGCTCAAAGCATACAGAAGTCAGGCTGAATTAATTTGTTCTGATAAAGAGTAAAAATAAACACACACCAGACGTTCATTCAGATGTATGGATCTTCCACATGTTAACAGCTACCTGAAGATAAGGAGAACAGAACAGGTGTCTGTGTGTCCATAGCATAAAAAACCAGTTTCTGGCACCAAAATGTGTATTTGAGTTGGGCATAAGGAAACTGCTAGGATTTAGTGAATAAATAAATGAAAAATCCATCAGCAATATATTAACAGACAAGACAGCTTTGCCAATACCAAAGACATAAAAAGGAACAAATCTCTGATAATTTATTCTTAAGCTAAAATTTTCCAGCTGCTTCAAGTGCTATTTACATGGGAAAAAACAACTAAAATGCTACAGACCTTTCAGCTCTCATTCATGCAAAATACATTCATTTTACTGGTCTAGGGAGGGAACAAATTTATGGGCCAACAGGCAGCATCCAGGGTACAGTAATTTAAGTAACTATTACTCAGGTTTGTCTCTAAGAAAAGGAGGTATCCTTTTGCTTAAAAGTTAATCTTTTGCATTGTGAGTAATATTGTCTAAGTGGCAAAGTATTGGCTAAAATTGGTTCCACAAGACCTGAAAATAAGGGTCTTTCACAAAGTATCTAGGCTTCTGGGGAAACAAAAAAAAAGGGAAAAAGTTAATAAGTTGAATCATCTGTCACTTTATCAGTCCAACATCTGTTATCTTTGAGAGGTGAAGCCAAAGAAAAGCTTCATGGAAATCTTTTCCCGTTCTCTCATGTCTTTGCACTGAAGTATCAACTCACTAGCACTGCCCTAATGATGATAACCCAATTGTCCTTAACTACTTCCCAAATTACCTGATTAAGGAAGGAATTCAATAGCGTTTCCCAGGTAGTTTCCATTAATACCCCCAGGCAGGGATCTGTAACAGAGCCTGCAGAGCACTGCCCACGCAGCTGGGAGCAAAGCAGAGCAGGGGAGAGAGAGAGGGAAACCCCTGCTGGTCCCAGGAATGAGCCTGAACCACAAACAGCCAGCCAGAGCCCCAGGCTGGACTGAGCCAAGGGAAGAGAAGTCCTTGAACTGCACAGCAGCAAGCACAGGATGAAGCCAGATGAGATTACTTATGCAGGATGCTTGTTCCACTGAAAGTGAAGGGGCAACACCAGCACCAGGAGAAAAAAGGGGATTTCATAAAGATAAACAGATTGAAAACAAAAAATTATGTTTGCTGATCATGACAATTAGGTCTTCTATTCCAAAAAGTTATTGGGATGAGGAAAGGTTAGGGAAATTTTTTAACTCTCTCTTAAACAGGCCATACCAAAACACTGAGAGTAAAAGAAAGAACATTTATAAAATCCTACATGAAGCAAACATGAAAAGGTTGCTCAGCTGCAAGATAACTGAGTAATGTAACCTTTCAAAGCAGCAATGAAAAGCGATTAGACCATCCCTTGGATTGAAAATGATTGATCATGCTGCTGGTATTGGAATTGAAGCTGACTATAATGCCTTTTATGTAATTGCTTTATTGAATGTAGCATAGCTTTATTTGGCAATATAGTCAAAACACTGTGAGTTTTACCAGTTCCTTAGCTCCTGATACACCACAGACTCACAGTTACAATACATTTATCCCAATGACATTGGATTAAATGGCACATACTGAGGTTGCCTCCTGACCTTTCAGTTAAGGTCTACAGGGAATCTTCTGCCTGCAGAATCATCTAGTTGATTTGAGTACCAGCAGCTTTCCATCCTCTGCATCTGTTTGCTGGTTTATTCCATAAACTATATCAAAAAAACCCTTAAATCTGATTTGGGGCTCTGTGTGCTGAAATAATTAAATCATTCTGAAGACTTTGAAAGCTGGCTCATCCATTTAAAAAAAAATCAATCAAGGACGAGTAAATCACAGTGAAGAAGAAGAGTAAGTAAAACTTTCTTTTTTATATTGGAGCACATTGAAATATCTGTGGGAAAAGCAGTGGGAGTGAAAAGTTGTTTGATTTTAACCTTTGTTTATATCTAAAAAAAACCAGCTTCAAAATTTAAATGTAACTGCATAGAATTACCTTTTCTCACTTGCTTTTCAGTTTCCATGATTTACTATCCCCTGGTATCACTCCCTGCTCTTTGAAGAGAGTCCTGGCAAAGGTCAGCAGTCAATTAACCATCAATAAACACCCAACATGAGGGTGACAATTTCGGGCTGCCTGAGCTCCCATTACTAAATCAAGCAACATGTTAGAAATCTCATAACAAAAGGCATAAAGTACTTTGGAGCGTTCTGAACATAAATATAATGCTACCTTTAAAGCAGTAAGTATGAAAAATATCAAAGGAGGTATGTAATACCAAGTTTTATCATCTATTGCACACGTATATTGATTTAACCGAGACACGCTCACTTATCTACAAAGCAAAAAATTGGGTTTTAAGTACTGTACTTTGCAAGACCCTTAGGGCACAATAACATTACTGTCATCATTTACTCTGACTTCCCTGTCTCTCATTTGATCCATCCCCAGTCTTCTCAAAACATTGCAGCTCTGTTTCTATTTCTGCCACCATGCCAGTGCCCCTGGCTGGGTGGCAACACTGTAATTATACACGGGTGACATAAAAAAATTAAAATAAACATAAACACACACAGAGGCACTGACATCTAGGCAACATATTTAACACTCAGACACATGGATAATTTTCCCAGTGCTGTGCAGGCAAGGATGTACTCAGGGTTTGGGGAAGGTCGTTTTGCACATTTTCTCATGTTTAAAATTGTTTGGGGACAATCCTAAAAGCAAGATCATCTTGGCATTTTGCAGAGGAATGCAGAAGATAGAGGATTGGTATTTCGTTAAGAGAAAAGTGGGATCAATAACAGTTAACAGTTTGGACAAACCCTCATTATCAGATTCTTACAACTTCAAAACGAATCCAAGTGAGCCTCCTGTTAAATGCAGACACAACCTCCAATCTGCAGAATCACAAATTTCACACTAAGAACATTTCAAGTCAAGATACAGCTATACAGAAGTTATGAAATATTTAATGCCAATTGAAGAACAGATGTACTGAGTTAATTTAACTGAAAATACTGAAGTTTAGGTAAGTTATTCTAGTGATACACCATATGCATTTAATACACGGAGCTGCAAACAATTTACTGAAATTCATTTTCACTTCTCCTTGGATACAGCATTATTTTATTAATGCAACCAAGAATATTAAGAGAATGACAATAAAAACATGAGTGCTACCTTATAAGCTACAGATAATAACAGAACTTCCAGAAAGTTTCTGGTATTTAATCCATAAAGCTTCCTTTTAATCCTTGTCTGTAAAAGCTCTATTTCTGTACCCCATCCAGACAGCTGCTTCCAAACTCTGCAGCTAATACTCATTAAAATTTATCGAATGCATAGAAAATTTAAAGTATAGAAATAATTTTTTCTCTATCCAGTGTTTCCACTTCAACAGATAGAAGAAAAGTGTTTATTTTGCTTAGAAGCAGATGAGGGATATAAATGTAACTAATGGGTCAAAAGATGTTAAAGATGTCACAAGTACTAAAGTTTTCCCTTCAGCAGCTTCAAACCTGTGAAAGTTATGATTATAAATGTCACCATGTAGAGAAGTAAAACATGCCTCACATGTAGGTGGGTATTATTACACTATTGAAATTTGAAGGTCTTTGGATCTCAGGGGTGACAGAATAAACCCAAAAAGACACGAAACAGTGAAAATTTTCAGGCAGTAACACAAACACCAGATGTCCCCTCGATTTAACCACATGGGGGGCACGCCCAGTCATGTTTCATATTTCTCCTGACTTATTCAATGGGTCAAAAAAGTCCTGATAAAGACTTAAAGAAGTACCTACCTTGCACATTTAATTTTTAAGCATATTGAAAATATAATGCTTTAAATGTCAGAATTTTTCAGAGGCATACAGCGTGAACTATTCTTGCAAATGAAGCGTAGGAACACCTTTAAAGCTGCTGTTGACTAAGCCAGGGAACACGAACCCTTCATTACCACTTAATTCTGCACAGGGTATAAACACAGCCCCGAGCTCGCTCGCAGTCACTGGGGCTGCGCTGGTGACATCAGCCCCTCCCCAAAGCTGCAAATCTGACAGCACTGCTTCACAGAGCTGTGCAGAGCTTTGAAACAGATCCTGGGAAAGTAACCCAACAAGCAAGCAGCAAATGTACTGCTGAAGGGAGCAGGGAGGGAGCCTGGCTCTGTCCTGGACCAGCCGGGTACCAGGGCACACGCTCGGCAGCCTGGGCTCCGCCTCGGAGCGCTGGGCTGGCTCCTCTTTGAACATATGCCCTTTCCAGTGAAATTAATCACTCTCTTTATCACTCCTGCAGCATCTGGAGCCATAATCATTACCCAACTGCTGGGAAAGAAATGAAACCACTAATCGCACGGGGAGCAGGGCTTAGCGTTCAGAGCAGGAAAGTTTTTATTAAGTTCTCATTTGAAAAGTGATTTTTCATGGCTGGCCTTGCAGGACATGCCACACAAAAGCTGGATCTGCTTCAGCAGCTGTCTACAACTCACCCCCAGCACACAGAACCAATGTGTTTAGAACCACTATAATGAGGGTTTAACATGCTTTTCCAAACTTAGCTCTATAATCCTAAATCACTATTACATGCAAGCACTGCACGGAGACACATCCAACCACGAGCTTTAAAAGGGCTCTGGAAGAAGGAACTGCAGAATTCTGCAGAGGCAGAGACCAGACAGTGCCTCTGGAATCACACCCTGCTCTTGGACTGGTCTCAGTCCAGGCAAACTGAAGCTCTGACATTCAAAACTCCTGCATTAAGTGGTTATTTCATCATATTTATGCACTGGCTGAGGGTGATTAAATTAAACAATGTCAAGGCTATGGAAATAATCTGGATTATCATTAAATATCCCTTCCAACTTCTATATTTTGTGTTCCCAGCTTTTGCCATGCACGTTTTTTGAAACTAAGAAAGAATGCAAAGAAATTATTTTGTTCTTTTTGGAAAGAAAAATGAAAAAAAATTATAATGGCAGGATTATTCTCAAAAACGGCAGTAGAAGTAAAAAAATATCTAGGCAATAAGGGTATCAGAGGGTAGACTTCCCAAACCTCATGAAGAGTCCCTAGAAAGAGTCAGCAGCATAACTTGCATACTGAGAACAATTTGTATTTTAGGGATTTCTAATACAATTTTGTGCTGTTTTCACCCACAATTGTGTTCTACACAAGAGCTGAATGAGGAAGTGATTACCCTTATATACTGAAGCCATTCAACTAAGTGGCAAAGTAAAACCCTTAAGAAATACTTATTTAAAAAAAAACCCTGCAGGGTTCTGAACAAGGGCAGCAGTGTAATTAAATCTAGTACTCCACTAAAACAGGCTGAAAATGTGATCATCCATTTTTAATGCTCCACCTATACATAACAACAGAAATCTTTCCAACAGCTGCATTCAATTAAAAAAAAATTAACCCCAAGGAAAAACTACAGAAATATCCCAATCTGTTTTTCTTGCCACTCACTGTGCTTCTTTTGTGACTGAAATATGTACAACAATACAATCCAACAAAGTTAAATGAAAAGTACCACAATTCCAATAATAAGCTATCTTTTTATTTTTTAAAATGAACTATTTAAAAGAAACCACTTTTGCAGATTTTCCCCTGTGACCCCCAGCTCTGTTCCCATAGTAACTATTGAGGAAAGAAAAGGATGAGAAGCCTAACATACTTTTCCCAATACCAACAAAAAAACAGAAGAAAGCACCTTATTCTCAAAAACCATTATTCTCAAGAAGAGAAGAGGGACATTAAAAGATTAGTGTGAATCTCCTGTGTAATCTAGTTTAAACCACCACCTACTGAACATCTGATGCTGGTTGACAAAGATGTTTGCTAAAGCAGGCAGCCTTAGTGTAAAAGGCCTGCTGAAATACTTTTGCAAGCCCAACAATAACAAAATGACCAAGCACAGGCTGCAAAACTCCCCCCTGAAGGCAGCCAGCCCACAGCCAGGCTCAGCCTTTGCCAAGGAACTCCTACTCCAGGCACATCAAGTGTTAATTTCTGCATTTGTTTCTGGGTTCTTGCAGTTGATCCTCTGCTTGCCTTTTTAGTTGGATTGTACTCTGTGCTGCCCATACTGCTTGCTGGAGTGCTTTTCTAGGAAATTATAATAACCCAAGGATTCCTCCTTTAAGCAGGGCCACCAAGAACCTCCCTCTGCTGCTGTCCACAGCTCCTCACTGGAAACCAGAGCTAACAAACAAGCCAAGTTTTACAGACAAGGAAAAACAGCACCAGTTTAAGTATTCCTGTATCTCTAACCAGCATCCCAAACTCCCCCAGGAGCTATTCCAACATCTCTGATGCTGCCTGGCACTCCCTGTGCCACAGCTCCTTCATCCACGTCCCATGCACGGCGCTTCCAGCCTGGTGGGATTAGGACAGGACCCAGGTGGGAGTGGCATGGGCTGCCCTGGCATTTATCCAACCCAGCAGCAGACCTCAAGCACCAGGCTGGAAAATGATGTTCCAGCATAAGAAAGCTTCTCCAGGTTTTACAGAACTCTTCTGGTGCACATTTGTCTTGTTCTCTGCCTAACTCCCCAGTATTTCCTGGCTCAGGACACAAGGTCTCCACCAACTTTGAAATGTCTCACCCACCTAACCATGAATTGACCAACCCCTGCAAAGGGTCATAAATTAAGGCAACAGGTGCATCTCCACAATCCCAAGACAAGCTGGATTCAGCTGTTGAGAAAATAAGACCAGATGATGATACCAATATCAGAAGTGGAATGAAATGGATGGAACAGCAGAAGCAAATGTAATAAAATTTTGAGAGTCATGGAACAGAAGGGTGGAAATGGGTATAGGAAATTGTAAGGAACAAAGAAGAAAGAAAACCAAATATTTATCAATCTGAAACAGCTGCATTTCTGTCTGAGGAAATGTGAGATTAGCTTTGAGGTCACCCTTAAAGCCTCTCAAATATCAGTGACTAATATCAACCAGCATTTTAAATTTTGCTCCTAGTGAAATTTTGCAAAACAACTTCCTTTGAATCTTCAAATGTTATTGGTTTTTAATATTCTGTAGAAATAGAAGCATAATTTATACTGTCTCATAAAATATTATTTGTAAGTAATTATTTTAGACAAATTTAGAAGTACTACTTTTTTATTTAAATCACTTTTTTAACAGCTACATAATGAAACTATGCCAACACATTAAAAACAACTACACTGCTTCAAATGAAACTGTTCATTACAAAAACTGTTCATTGTTTTCAAAAATTACTCTGAGATATTTTAACCCAGACATCTATAATTCCAATTAAATACAGTAAAACATCAGTAGGCAAAATCTTAATTGGGATTTGATATAATTCTGAGGAGCAGTGCTAAGAAAAGATTTCATTTGACCAACCAGTTCTAAGAAATAAGTTTACTCACAGAGGTCCAGAAGCTTGGTATTCTCAACTCATAAATACATTAGCAGCAACGATCAAAAGAATTACTTACACTAAAAAATTGTCTGGCTCAGGAACAGAAGCATAAACTGACCATGAATAAAGTAAAGGTAAAAATAAGACTTCTCATTTTAGAACAACTTTTCATTATCAGGTTTATGGCAGTGTCCTGGTTATTCTGAGAACAGAACATAATAGGTTTTTTTAAAACTACTAACTGCTTCTGCTGTCAATACTACATGACTACAATCTATAACCCAGGAGCACCACTTGTGCTCACTCTTAGCATAGTGAAGATCCTTTGAATCATACGAAGTTTGATTAAATCAAGGCTAAATTTCCACTTCAAAGTTTCAGCATTTAAAACTCCAACCACCAAAGCAGTGTAAGAACCAGCCACAATTAGAATGTTTACCACACAATGAGAAGTTTGGAAGCATCTGTCAGACACACCACAAACCTGCCAGACACCACACAAGGATCACTAAAAAGCCATTTCTGCTTCATTCATGAGCTGTTGTCCCATCAAACCAAGAAGCCACCTCATTTAGGACAGATAATCACTCTTCATTTTGTTCATTTTTGGAATACCTCACTTGTTGCAGAGCTATTTTTGAGTCTCCTTTCAGCAGGTTTGAGCTCTACCGTCCTTTAAAGACCTGGACTCCTTTTAACATTTGGTGTGTGTAGGTAAAAGCTTGTCTTTTAAGACATAAGGTCAAAGGCACTTCCAAACCAGCACTTGACCTTCATGAAATTACAATCTTGAGAAAGGGCATTTTATGGCAGTATTATCAGAGAACTGAGAACAAAAGGCCTTTTTCATCATAGCCAGGGCTGAGCTCACCCACACTCACGGGTGGTTCAAAGGTTCCTCCACATTAGAGGTTGTTCTCTGAAAAGTTCATTTTGTCCCTTTTCCATTATGGATTGTTTCTGAAGAACGACTAAAGATCAAAACCTATCTGCTAACCCTATTTTAAGGACGATTTTCAAATACAGGGACTAACTCCAAAATTAAAGTTTTCATATGTTCATCTCAGGCAGGAGTACTTACAGCTCACACACCTGGCTCCCAAAAGCCCAGGAACTCCAGACGTTTAATGGTTTCTTCCTCAGGTAAAAATCTCTCTGCTGTGATCAGAATCATTACAAACCCATTTCCCAGTCTGATACCTCACTTTCAGTGCTCTTCCACTCAGACCAGGGAGCATGTCCCTGCTGAGCTAAATAGCCATCCTGATTCGTTTTTTCTAGAGCAGGAAAATTCACTGGGACACAACATCTGGGTTTCTAACAATCCCCTTCTTCCCTTCCATAGTACACAGAGGATTGTTTCCATGATAGATAGCATTTCTACCATGATTAAATAACCATTTTTCTAAACATTAGGGCATTTGCATCCTAGAAAAAATATTTTTACAATATTTCCCTCATTAAAAAATAAACCCATGTCATTGCTTTAGCTCTGAGAGCTTTTTATGGGCTATGTCCCTTATATCTTGCATTCTGTTTGTATTTTGTGAAACAGCACATGTCTGGGGTGTAGTTTATGGAGGAGTTGAAGACACCAGCAGAGAAGGGGAGCCTAACCTATCCATGAGATACAAAAAGAGCATCTGGAAAGAGACACTCCAGCACTTTGCAATCCTAATTATCAGCCCCTTCCTGTAAAGTACTCAAAATATTAGCTTGTTTCTTACACTTAATTGTGATTTTGGAGCTAAATTTTAGAGGTTTTAGAGAGTCACAAAAAAAAAAAAAAAAGAAAAAACAACTAGAATTATGATGTGGACTCATGTATGTGTTACTATTCTACACACAGTTTTAAAACCCTGAATGGCCATCACTAAAACACAGGCATACTGGCACTGCAGAAGTTCCAGGAACTCTTAGGACTACTCCAAGTGTTGAAGAAAATTAACATGGTGAAATATTCAAATTGCTAATTGGCAGCTGCATTAAATACTATTAATTTACAAGAATTTAGGTCCAATTAAATTTAGCAAGTGCAAGAAAATTATTCAGCTATTTGATGTTGGTGAGTAATTTAGCTGATATAATTATTGTTTTCATGTTTAGTGGCCACTAAATGAGCATCTGACAGGAAATGTCTGGAAACCAGAAGACACAGGGTACAGATATTAATTTGTAACTTCTAGAAGCCAAAAGCTCAAAATAAATTATTTTAAGACAGGTGACCAATAAGCAATATGCAAGTGATAGCCCTCTGAATAGCTGAGGGAAGAGTATGTATAAAATTACCTCACACTGCCAAGTTCTCATGTTTTAGAATTTCAGAGCCTGGGGGTTTTTTTAGATGCAGTGATTTCAGTACTGTTGTTTTCCCACAGACCAAGACCACCAAGCCCAGAATGAAAATGTACAAGTCTTCATTAGACAGTGTCAAGGATTTAGCTGAAAAAAAGGTCTGTATTAGAAACTGCAGCAATTATATGATTTTTTTTTCCTTTTTGCCAGCCCCATCCATATTAAGGATGCCTCCCTGGATTTGTGTGTGCTAGGAAAATTTATTTCAGTACATAAAAATTCATTTTCATAAAGTCAGTGCTTTCAGTAGCATAATCTTATTTAATTATAAAGCATGACATTTCAATAAGAAGTTGAATTTCTCCCCAGCAGGTAAGTAACTTGCCATGCTTACAACAGACAATTCAAGATTTAAAAACAGAACAGATCATCCCCTTTCCCATTATGGACTGTTCATTTCTCATCAGATTGTTTTATTAAGAAAAAGGACAGCAGCTGCAGCTTTTTCTATTGGAATGGATCTGCCTAACTTCTATTTTAAATTTTACTTAATTTTAGGTTCACTGTGCTGTGCTTTTATTAACTTTTTATTATTTTGTATTGGGCACAAAAGTCCTCAAACAATAGGATGATTTTTATACAATTATTATACAAGCCACAGGTTTCAATAGATCAATATCTCCATGATCTACATCCCAGGGATATTTTATTATTAATATCTTACCACAAGGGGTTAGGTTAACCCTTCTACCTCTCCAGATCCACCTATTCCATTTAAGTCACCACCCTCTATTCCCAAAACACTTCCTTTTAATCTTCTGGAAGACACACCTTTGTGACTAATCATAGTGAAAAACCTTTTCAGTTCAGGTATGAAAATGGTAACAAAATCAAGCCCCATATGCCACCCTGAGCAGACTGCCATTTACTGCCCATTCTGTTATTTCTCAGGAAAACTGCAAAAACACAAGATTCAGGGTTTAGAAATGCTGATGCTTCACTACTACTGCAGGGGCTTCACAAATTATACTTAGTTTCTCAGCAAAACAAAATGTTTTGGGTGAACATACTATTAATTCCAACCTCGAACTAAATATTTGGGGCTTAGATGTAACTTTTATATAACTTTCAACAAAATACTTCAATAAGGGGGGGGTAAATGTTTACAAATATTGGAGAAAAATCTTTTTTCCTCAGTTGGGACAATGCATTTAGCTGGAACTCACAAGGTCTTTTCATTTGGAAAATATATCACTCAAAGTTGTTTTCTACCTCATGCCAACTCCATAAGCAGATAAAGTACATCAAAATACTCTTAGGATTTAAAGTTTTTAAAGTGACTCTCGAGAGATCAGATATTTTTAATGCACTGTGGGAGTCACAAGAACTGACAATTTTCTTGTGCATCTGGAAGAGGAACCTTAACAACAATCCTATTGTGGGGCTTTCAGAGCATGGTGCCCACACAATCCTGGGCACCAAATTTTCTTAGCTCTAATTACATCTGCCCCAGATGCCTTTGAAGCACTGAAAGCTCTTTATTTTCAGCTGGAATCATCGAGTCAAATTAAAGTTTTATGATTTACAATGCACAGCCCTAATGACTGAAGAGAAGACAGACAGCACTGAAGGCTCTAATTTTTCTTTAAGAAAACAACTCTACCTTTCAAAGCTTGTTCAAAAATCATGTAAATAACAGTGAATTGGAGAAAAGAGAGTCATTGTTTATTTCCTCCTCATTTCACATGCTAGACAGTGTAAAGAAAAAGTCTTTAGAAATACACTATCATGCTGTACTTTACCATTCCTTCCCCAGATACCCACACCAGCAGCCAGGCAAGAAGTTTGTGTTGATCCTATCAGAAGAACAGGAGATCTCCCAGAAAAATTGCTTCATTATTCCACTAATTCAGTCTATTACCTTCCACAGAAATGTAATTAAACAATAAATAACCAAAATACCAAAGAACCTCTCCAAAACAAAACACACAAAAAAAAGAGGGAAATTATTATTTTTTCCATCACATTTAATTGCTGTGTTGCTCAGCCACAAAAGGCCAAACCTCAAAGGGGTCCTGGGCAATGAAACCCCTGGTTCAGTTGAGTATTTTTGATTAAGCACTTTAAGTAAACATTTCCCAAATTAACCAATCTTTCCATTTCATTGAACATTCTCTGCTGCTGTGTGTTGTGCTACAAAACAAACATCTGATGCACCATGTTTGGTCCTGTACCACCCCACCTCCCAGCCACCCACTCCAGCACCAAGGCACCTTCACAGCTTTCCAGCCTTGGACACACTCAAGCACTGCAGTATCCAGCCTGACTGAGGGACAGAAATAATTCACCACATGCACCAATGGAATTACAAATAGACCAACCAACAGCATGGGCTTCTGACTCAGTCCATCCTGAGAGATGCTGGTGTGCCCCTTGCATACAAAAATTAAAAGAAATTTATTAAATATTTCAAAGAAAGCAACATGAGGATAATAATCCAGTAAAAATACTCTTATGTGAAAAGCATTAAGGAGTCTACAATTATGCTCTGGGTGCATAACTGCAACAGACATGTAGATTACTAATGTCAAACACAAATTAACTTTCTATTTTTCAGAATTAAAAAAAAATAGAACAGAAGACATTATCAGACTTTTAAAACTTATTATTGAAGCAAAACAGAATGGAGAAAGGACAATCATGTCATCCTTTAATACATCAAATGTCTAGTAGAGAAGCTAACATATTTTTTTCCTACCTGTTTTCCAGACAAACTGGTGGCCTCTCCTGGCTTGCAGATCAGCTGTTTGCAACATTAAAAAAACAAACAAAAGGAAGGGCTTCCCCAGGCTCTGCCATGCCCAATGAGGAGAAACCCAGTTCTGTTGTAGAAGCATAATTCAGATAATTCAGTCTCTTGTACTCTTTGGTCCTAGAATTTAAAAAAAAAAAAAAGTTTGTTAAAATATTTAAACCACCAAGGCATCAGGCTGGCAACCTGGTGGCCACTGTGGATTTGATGAGGACAAGTCTGTTACAGGTGCTTCACTTGGAGAGGGAGAAAAGAAAAGGAAGAAGGGAAGAGAGAAGGGAAGGGCCAGCTCCCAGAGGACCTACAGTCCCACCCTACACAGCCACTGTCAATGTTCTGGCAGGCTCTTAGGGAGAAATCTGCCAGTGCCAATAAATGGTGATAGTGGACCCAGGGGCAGTGTGTGGTGTGTGCCTCCTTATTTCTATTAGCTTTAGCAGGAATGTTATCTTGGTATAGGCAGACTAAACCAAAGTGAAAATGGATTCCATGGACAAAATTCAGCTCCAAATCCATGCCCTACATTTAAGATCCAGGCCTGGAAGTGTTTTAGCTCCAAACCTTGAGCAAACATGAGCAACACCAGAAATGCAGCAAGAAAAGCAGGGAAATGGGGTTGCTTATTAGCACATGATGGACCAGCTTGAGAGGGAAAACCAGACACTACAGAGGCACTTCTGTGGAATTTGGGACACTCATTCAAGTCCCTTTGGATCATTGAGCTCCAGGTCAGCAACCAATTACTCCAGAGAGGTCTCTCTGACTAAGGGATTTTAATTAAGCTCCCCAACACTGCAGACAAATACCAGAGGCACATTGTGAATGAGACTGGAGTGGATCCAGTCCTGCTGCTGCAGCAGTTTTACACCACACAATTCATTAAGATAATCACTGAGTGGTGCTGGAAGCAAGGAGGAATGTTCCTCTGGGTCTCCCATACAAAGCAGGAGAGCAACTCCTAAATGCCAGCTTCAGCAAACACCCACATTGTTTATATACTACAGAAAAGCTCCAAACAGCAGAGATTAGGAAACTCACACAATAAAATAAAATCTTAAAAATTCCTATGCAGTCCAGTAATTCCAATCTTTGTGTCTCTCATTCCACAAGATGACCAGCTAGACACTTAGGCAGACTTTACATGAGTTTTAAGTTATTTTGGATTCATCCACATTCAGGTGGAACAATTTAGAAATCTCAAAAAACATTCATGGTACTTCCACATCAAACAAGTTTCTGATGTAAATTTACATATTAATTTTTCTGATGCAACAGCTTTTGTATTTATACTGTGTATTTATACCATACTTAAATTCTCCATAGTTCTACTTATTAGTGATTAATCCTGCTTTATAGGTAAAAATGTCACATCTCTACTTGCATAAGGATAGAGATAATACCTGTCTTCAATATTTGTCTTCATGGGCATAATCTTGGTGATTTTCATTAAAATTATCAGTTATTAGAAGTTCAGTCCAGAAAATTCTATTACATTCCTAACTTTATGAAAAGCAACATTGTCATAGCACATAATACACAGCATCATTCTTGATAAGAAAATGAAGATAAATCTGGAAATTGTACACACTGAATATACAGTAGAGCTTTTAATTCCAGGCTGTATTCAAATCACTTTGAAACAGTTTCTATCATGATAAATTCATGCAATTACATTTAATCAGATATTGACTAACTACAGTGGGAGATACAATGTAATATCTGTCATCTGGTTTAGCTCATTCCTGCCTTTCAGATGAACAGAATCTCATGTACAACCTAAAAACCCATCAACCTGACCAAATAACGTGGGCAAGGCACCACATTTATGCTTTGCTTATATCTTCTGGGTTAATTTTATTCAGAATTCACATTTAATTCAGAATGCAGCTCACCAAGTCCCAAAACCCAGGCAATGTAACACAGACCACAAGCGCCCTCAGAGGAAGCACACAAGCTCAGAAATCTTGAGCATCATTCAGAAATCCAATGCAGCAGCGTAGTCCTGGGGTGTGGGGAAGAAGGGCCCTCAGAAACCCTGCAATTCAGCATTTTCTGCCCCTCAGGATGGCTGCTCACCTCACACAGAAGAGCTGAGGAGGAGCAACTCGCCCAGTGCCTTCAGCATCGCCGTCACCATCTACGGCGGAGGGAAAACAGAGTCACCAGCTTTCTGTCAAGGGAAGGACAAGGAGTTAGTGACACTGGCTCCAACACCAGCTCTCTAGGTTTCACATACAAAAACACAACACCAGGGAAGAAATTATTTAGATGCTCAGATTTCAGCACTGGAGGGGAGCCACACACCCAGCCCTGCACAGACAGCGCTCATTGCACTTGCAGGGCGGCTCTCCAGGGCCAGAAAATGCCATAAAACCACCAAAACCTAAACAGGCAGGGGTGTGAAATGGGCAAATCCAAGGACACCTCAGATAACAGCTGATTAAGATGCTGAGGTTTTTAATGAAGCACAAGTAGGGCTCAGGAGCTGCTTTCTGAATGCACTGCCTTCATCTCAGCACTCAAAGGGTCAGCAAACAGCAGCACGTCCCTGGGAGCAGCAGCCTCCTGCCCAAAACAAGGGGCTTCATTCTTTGGGCAGCACTACAAAGATAACTGGCTGCTGCTCCCCACTGAGCAAGAACAGAGATTACATTAAGTCAGAAAAAACAGAAATAAATTAAGACACCATGGCATGGGCTCTAATCTCCTCCACCCCAGCAGAGCTCAATAGATTCCACTGATTTACACCCCAGCAATGCACAATAAAAATTTGTCTGTGTGTCTAGATTTGTGTAACACAGTTTGGAACGGTAGCTGCTCTGTCCTGATATGATAAAAAATTATTGCACAGGCAACATATGCTATCTAGAGAAACATGAATAAATTACATTATGAAGGCCACCAACACTTCACATCAAATTTAGTTACATGATATCTCAGCTCCCAAATGTGTCAGCATGGCTAGCTGTAAACTGGCGAACACAGATGAAAAAGGAGAAAAAAAAAGAAATTTATATTTTAAAAATTGATTTCATCGAGACTAGTCATTAAATTCATGGAATTGCCTAATATCATAAAATCATAAAATGGTTTGGGTTGGAAGAGACTTTAAAGCTCTTCTCATTCCAAACCCTTGCCATGGGCAGGGACACCTTCCACTGTCCCAGGTTGCTCCAAGCTCCATCCAACCTGGCCCTGGACACTTCCAGGGATGGGGCAGGCACAGCTTCTGTGGGCACCCTGTGCCAGGGCCTCACCACCTTCACATTAACATATTATTTCCTAAATATGTTCAAGGCATATGCTTTAGTCTGAAAAAATATCTCCCTCTTCCAAAATTATCTGGATTTAGTCAATATCCCTTATAATCCAGGCCTGGCCAGTTCATAGTTTGCACTAATGGATTCTCTTGAAATTAAATAATGAGGTGTGGTTTCAATATTTGGAGGATTAGTCACAAGCATCCTTGTCACTCTGGTTGGTTTGTATGGAATCTTGTTTAGAAAAACAAGGATATCATCATTAGCTGTAATGGCTGGGAATATCCAGGCAGCCTTGAAAAAGACATGTGCAAGTTTTATAATGATCACAACCACGCATTTACATTTCCTAATCCACTGCTAATTCTCTTAATGACAGAATTAAATCAAACTAGTTTTGAAAAGCAAACTTATTTTAGAAACCTGCATTTCTGCTGAAAGCATGGCATTCCAGGAACAAAATGCTGAAAATAAGTAAACATGTACGCAGCTGACAAGTATCTTATTGCTGAAGTGATCAAAATTTAATTTCATTTTCACTCTCAATGGAATATCCAACAGCCAAATTCCAGTCTAATCCCTGCTTAGCAAGAGAGGGAGAAAAGCCTCTGGGAAACTTTTCCCATTTTCCAGCCACTGCTGGGCAGTAAAAGGCAGGTTTGGCAGGCACTGTGCTAGTCCAAGGCACATCAGAGCCCTCAAAATCATCCAACACTAGAAAATAAAAGACTGATGGTCCAAATTTGACTGTACACTCTCACATAATACACAGTAAAGAAGGGACCAGTTGTTCTTTCTCCAGGTCTCCAAGGGACAGGGGTTTCTCCAATCCTTCTGCTCCATTTCTATGGTTTAGGCAAGCTCAGCCTGGCTCTGCTCCAACATGGATTTACAACGTATTTAATACTGAATTTAGAAAAAGATCAATTTAAACTGATCCAAACCTGAGACATGATTTCAGCTTGTCATACATCAGTTCAATTCCCCCTGACTTCACTGGGAGTTGTGACCTTTCCCATCATGGGTAAATCTGACCTACTTTTTGGTATGAGATGGGAATGCTGACAAGGACACCTGGGTAGCTCTCTCCATTTCAAACACATGATGCAATTAGAATAATCCCAAATACTTTGAACAGCAACAACAAAAAAGAAGAGCCATTACAGATGATATGTGTGGCTATAAATCATTTGGCAGGTGTCTAGCACAAAGATAAGCATCATTAATCATGAATAAATTTTCTTAATGCAAATGTAAGTAGTAACTGTGCAACTGTTTACCCGTTACACACAAACCCACTGCGTGTGATATCCCAAGATAATCTGGATGTTTATATCATACTCTTCATCCTCAGATAAAGAGGCCTTGCCTGCTCAGAAAGCTGTTATCCAAAAAGCTAATTCTATTCTAAAGCAGCAGAATGCCTGACTTGTAGCAGCAAAGGCTGATCACCACAGACAAGAACTGCTGATGATCCCTCGGGGAGAGATTTCCAAAA
Organism: Setophaga petechia; assembly: GCA_024362935.1. Classification (NCBI taxonomy): domain Eukaryota; kingdom Metazoa; phylum Chordata; class Aves; order Passeriformes; family Parulidae; genus Setophaga; species Setophaga petechia. The sequence goes on from JANCRA010000005.1 coordinate 6,073,787, forward strand.
AACCACAAATGCTGGTGTTACAGGCATGAAGTGTAACAAAATAGAAGTGTTTGGACAATCACATATGCCAGACTAGGAACAGGCACTCAAAGGTAAGTACCTATGTGCCCAGTCTTTTATTGAATGATGAACATAGTTACCCTAAACTTCCCTTACACTTCCATACCTAATACACACCCTACACATTTCTCCCCTTACACATTTGGAGGGACACAGTCTTCTGGTTAAAGCAGAGGCACCCAAAGTTCACTCCACTTCCAATTCTGCCAGAAGCTTCCAATGTAAAAAGTCACCCAAGGTCACATTCTGACACTAGAACTCGATTCTGCAAGTGCTCCCTGTGATTTCAGCAGAGTTGACTTTGCACATCTGAGAATGGCAGCTTGATTTTCTATACCTCTACTGCCTCACCTCCAAACATTAACTGAGAATATTTGCTCTTCTTCCAGGAGCATTTGAGAAAATCCTGGTTTAAAACATACAGAGTGAGTGAACGAGATTTATACATCAGGATGACAAATGCCTGACAGAACTTTTGTCCTAAGTGGTCACTTATTGGGAATCCAAACATTAACCTGCACAGTTCTCTGGTAATTTGCTACAATAACTGTAAAGGTAAATAATGCCTGAAAAAGTATTTAGTGTTCACACATCTTCATAGAGAAGATCATTCCAAACAATGAGCAGGCAGTCTCAATCAGTCTGCACAACCTCCAAACCAGCAAAGCTCAACAGAAGTTTTGTGGTCCACCTTCAGATATAAACTTCAACAACCTTCCTCAGTAATCCATTGTTAGAAAGCTCAGTAAGTCATCACTATCATCACCAGTTATATTTGAAAGCTTTGGTATCTTAGAAATGTCCATAGTCAAAACAGTAAGAATCTATTAATTATTTTCCTTTATTCTTCTATTCAATTGCATCCAATTCTTGTTTCAAAGCTATAGAAGACCCAGGAATTTAAAAGCAAACATATGAAATTACTGTACTGCCAATTAATTGCATCTTAACTTACATCAACCTGTTTGGGGTAAAAAACATGAATCCTAAGTTTTCCTCCTTCAGTCTCTGTAAAACCTAAAAATGTAACAAAAGCAGGTTTGAATTTAGAAGCTTAATTATAAACTTAGCTAAGTGGATTATAATGAAAGATGTTCCAGCAAGGGAGCTCAGACTGATGCATTATGACTACATTAAGGAAAACACCAGAGAATAGACTTTCCATCAGTAAAACAACTTTAATTACAACAGTGCTGGAGCAGAACTGTTCTGTTAAACAATGCTGTTCTTACTTCTCCTTCACCCTGAGTACTTCCAATGGACTCCACGGGAACACACTTGACTTTCAAGAACATAAAGTGAATGGGGTTTGCAGACTCTTCCCAGGAACCTGGTTCAGTTAAACACAGCTGAAGCAAAACTTGCCTCATTTGCACACAAACATGGGTGATTTACACTCCCTCAGAAGGGCAGGAGACTTCCAAGGCAAGGATTCAGGAGTTTGTGCAGAGCAAACTGCCCATGACACAGCCACCCACAGCCCCCAGCCCCACTGAGAGCAGAAGAAATGATGCTCAACAACCAAGAGCTCCCCAACATCTCCTGCTACAAACTGCATTCAGTGTGACCCACGTGAAATCCAAGCCCTGGACTTCTCAATGGGATTTAAGAGCCACAGACCTTTTGGTGTTGTATCAGCACTCAAAGTAGGGTAATTTACCCTCACAAATGTTCTTCAGGCCATTATCATATCCCTGGCAGCAGGAACAAGTGCAGAGCAATTAAGATCAAAATGCTCAAGACTGTCAATAGGCTTTTCTCCTGAACTCAGGCATTGATTTTTTTTTTTTTTTTTCTGAGCAGCAAAACAGAGAAAGTGTCCAACAACTTTTAAGTAACCTTTTCAGGCTGCTCGTGCACTTTCATATATTTAATTAAATACAAAAAAAAGGCTGCAGACACTCAAATCAAACATCTCATCAACACACCAACAATCACCTTAGAAACTTACAAAGGCCCATTTTTTGGGGGATAAATAATTTTGGGGGGTTATTTTATCTAGGTTATGTTTACAACCCTTACACATTATATATAGCTGAATGCCTCATGCCAGCCTTCTCAGCCAGCACAGCAGAACACAGCCTGGAAGCTCAGTGATTTCCTCACATTATAGCACATCCTTTCTGTAACAACAAAACTTTATAGCTTTGAGGGACAAAAAAAGTTTCTTTTTGTTTATTTTTCAATGGATAGAGAAAAGTTTGAGTCTATTATCAATACACTGCTCTGCTGTAGCTTTTATCATTGGCAATGGATGAACTGAAGGTCCTTTGAAACTCAGCTGTATCTAAGAATTGCTGTCACAGTTGCACAGATCTTGGATTACTGTTAAATTGCAATTAAACAAAGGCAAAGGGAGCTGGCACTACTTCCAATGCCATTTCAGTAAATGCTATTGCAAGTTTTTGTTCAAAGAGGATTACTCTCACTTCACTGGCAAAGCATTGCATATAATGCACATTCAGCAGTATAATACCATTTGAAAACTAGTATTTGAAATTATTTTCCTTTAAAAGGCAAACCTGGAAATCAGACTGAGTGGAGAGCCATGTCCCTACTTTAGCAGCAGGACCATTGACACAGAAAACAACAGAAAGGTTCAAAGTCACCAATTACAAGGCAGCAGAGTTTCAAAAAAAGAATAAACAACCTCATAACCTCAGCTGCTTGAACAATGGCAGATTTCCTGAGCATTTCTATTAAAGTGCTTTCAGTTCAGAAATTAAATTGCTTTACTGCAGTGATTTTCTTCTGCATTCTGATATTACTTTATATTATTTGACATTAGTATAGCATCACAGGCTGTAGGTCAGAGGTTTTTTTTCTCTCCTCACTGGAATATGGCCACCACGTAGAGTTTATCAATCTTAAACACAAGGTCAGAATAATACAATCAAGTACCACCAGGCATATGAGCTCAGCAAAGACTTGGGCTCTGCTTAGCAGGGAAGGACCATCTGCTTCCCTGCCACAGGACTGGAGTAGCTGAAGCTTAACTCCAATTTAAATTGTTACATTCTACACTTCCACACATCAACCAGAGCGATGCATGCACACACCCAAACCCCTCACCAAAGAAACCACTGCAAAGAGGCAGAAAATCTTACCATTTTACCTGTTAATCAGTCCTGGGGAGACTGTGGGGTTCAGTGTTGAACTTCTAACCACTGGTGACTTTGGCTAAAATAGGCAGCCAAACATGCAGAGGCCACCCTCAGTACTTCTGAAATGTACAGTTTTCCTTCTGCTGCAACACACACACTACAAATCATTTCTTTTCCACAAGATCTGTACCTCTATTTGTAGGTAGTCATTAGCATTTTGCCATTTGCACTACTGAGATGTAGCCCATACCCAAATGAGCTAATGACACACACACACACATCCACAAAATAGATCCCATTTCAAAAAACTCATTTCCAAAGTGCTGAAATAAACATTTATTCCAATGCGTCCTCTGCCATCAGCTGTTTATTTCAGTGCACCAAGGAATAAACTTGTAGGAAAGGAGAAAATAAAGAGCACAATGCATGGCAAACACTGAACACACAGGCCCTACAGAGTTCATCAAGCCCTGACACTGGACTTCTTCATTTCCTATCAAACACCATCCATGAAATCTTGTGATGAAGTCTCCCATAACCAAGGCTTCATCATTGCTACAGAATAAGATTCTGTATAAATCAGGTCCCATGTCAGAATATGTATTTTAAATAATTATACCTGGATTTGTCAAAATTAATCAAAAACATTTTCTGATTCCTTAATATTGATTCATTGATTTTCCTTCTATTTACTTCGCAACATTGATGTTAGTGGACCAGCCAGATACTGTAACAAAAGGGTTAAGAACACCATATTGCTTAAATAAAAAAAATTAAGATAAAAATATTTAATAAATATTAAATATATATACATAAAAAATAAAGCCTTAGTGAAGGCTAAAAACACATATTAAAAAAACAAATATTGGTATAAAGAACCTCTAAACTTTGCTTCCTGAACACACAAACAGATGCCAATGGGCACACACTGCACTCCAAATTCAGTTTTTACTGACTGCCACACAGACTCCAAAACTCACCAAGAGCAACACGGTGCAGTGGTATAAGGCTTGTACTGAAAAGCAGCATCTGCTTTTTAGCTGGAATTCATTTCCAGAAGTGCACGAGCTGCTCCTTTTACCAAACTTCCTCACACTGCCACATTCAGGACTCCAGGGAAGATTTCCAGGCCTCCTTCTCCCTGCCACAGCAGTATCCAGGAATGGTCTGGCTCTCCAGAAGATGCACACAGCAGCCAAGGCCACACCAGCACACCCCATCACCCCCCCAGAGAGGGAAGAGCCCCAGGCACCTGCTCCAGCTCAGCACCTGGCCCTGGGACGTGTGCCCATAACTCGGACATTCCCAGGCACTTGGCAAGAGCTGCAGAGCCTGGTGTAAAAACGTGGGGTTTCCTACCAAAACCCATTCATAATACCTGCACATTTATTTAAAAGTGAACTTGATTTCAACTTGCTATGCACGGCAGCAACAAAAAGCTCCAAATTGTCACAGAGGCAGTTAGAAAGGATGGCACTACCCTTCAAAGCAATTGGAGCAGCCAGGTGAGTAAAACCATAGATCTAGTCAGGAATTCTGGGATTCTGTTACCTTTCCCATTTCTTTTCCCCTGTTGCTGGCTATAGTCCCTCCCTGTATTTTATCACATAGGAAAGTCGTATCTTTTTAGGGTGAAAAATATATTTGCCCTGAACACATTATAGTATGATTCACACAGGGGGCCCTGACACTGTAGCAGTATTGACACAAAAAATAACCATAATGATATGAACTGCTAAAAGAGCTCCTTGTGACACTGTTTAAGCAAGGTCAATTGCCTGTGCAGGTTGTTCGTAGCAGAGTTCACGTTACATCACTGGTCCCATCATCCTGACCTTCCCTGCTGTCATCCCCATCACAGTTCAATTAACAGAGGAGTCCTGCAGTGGCTTGATGAGCATCTGCTGCCTCTACCCGGCAGTAATTCAATAAGGGAACGCCATAGGAAGAGATAATGAGAAGTCAGACCAGTTGTTCTGTCTCCCTCCAGGAGAGCAGATGAGTTTGGTTTATGGGAAAGAGCATGACCTATGAAAATTATCAGTTAATTTTATATTTCAGAGCTTCAACATGCAACTTAAGGTGTTGTCTGGTTTCTCTGGTGGTGCTGCCCACAAGGATCCAGAACCACTTTTCCTGGTGAGTCCCTGATTAACAACCCTTCCCACACCAAAAGGATTAATCTTTGCGAATTTTCTCTCTGTGAGTTCCACCAAAGAAATGGTTTCCATTCATGCATTCAGCAGTGGTTGGTCTGAACTAAAAAATTAAACACCTGAGCAGAGAAAACAGGCCAAAACTACTACTGAAGTAATTCAGGCAGAGTGAAATTCACACAAACATCAAGCCTGGATGAAACAGTTCCACAAAACAAAAATCTCCTACTGCAGATAGTGTCAGCCTGGGTCTTCTTTCGCTGCCCCCCAGGACACACCGCTCACTGCTGCCCAAATTTTATTTCTCCCTCCATTTCCTTCTCCACATTTCCAGCAGAGACTTCCCTTAACTTTCACCTATCCTCTGACTCTCTCCTGTTGCTTTAAGGACCATCTATCCCATCAGGACAAACTCAGAGCCACCCACAGTCCCTTCATCTCCTATTCCACCGCTGGATGTCACAGGGACTGTGCTGAGGGATATGGCTCTGTGTGGATTTATTTTTGCCTAGTGATTGTAGTGTCCTTATGAGTTTTGCAGCTTTATTTCAACAATCTCATTCACTGAAATAGGACATTAATTTGATTTCAAATACAATTTTCTATTTTATGTCTCCTTAATATCATTAAGGCACAGATTTACTGAAGATGATAGGCATGAGAGGAGGAAAAAGGAAGATACATTTCCTCCCTGAGTTCTGCAAGGTGATCAGTGAACCACAGTGAATTTACACATCTGCCCATTCCCACAGCTTCATTTCTCTCAAGATCACCTTCATTTGAGCCACGTCCTTTCCCATCACACAATTATCTGCACTGCCCCAAAGACTGCTTGCCTGCTCTGGCCACTCTTCCCTGTGGGTACAGTCACCAGGGCAGTTCATTCCTCACCCCCAGGACAAGACAGGTTGGCACTACTGTACAAACTTCAGTACAAACTTCAGCCAAACCTGCTCAAAGCAGGACCAGACAGCTGTGAATCTCACAAGGTACTTGACACTGTCCTCAAATTCCTTGTTTTGTTTCTGTTCCCAGCAGAGAGCTCAGTCTGCCAAGCTCATGCAAACTGACATGAGATCTGAGGCTGTGGCTGCCCTCATCCAAGTCCCACAGTCAGGACTTTACCCATCTCAATTCATTCTCTTTTCTCCATTCAGTTCTGCCATCTCTTCACTCACCAGTTTCATCACCTGTTGCACATCTCCTCCTGAGCACCTTGTCCTTAATCCTCAAATCCCTTCTATCCTTTGCCCTTAATTCTCTCTCATACTAAACTAGTTGATTTCTTCCAAAAGGCAACAGATGTAATTTTATTGCATCTACCACCTTTTCTCAGCTTGTTTTCTTATCCCTTTTCTCACCCTACAGCATTTTGTTCCTTCTCCTAACTAGCCCTTTATTCACTTGCATTTCCCTTCTATTTTCTAATTCCCTGGGAGTCATTTTCATCACTCACATATTCTTCTCTATTGTTTTTTGCTTTTATTTCCTCCCTTGCAGAAGCTTGGAGAGGAAACGCTAGACACAATACATTATATCCAAAAGAGGATACTATAACAATTTTACAGTTACAAATAATCAGCATTTAAGAATTCCTGGAATTAAGGTTGCCTTGCAGGAATGTATTAAGATAGTCAGGTTTCGTGATTATATCTATTTTTACCGTATTACTAAAGTCTATATTAAAATACAATTTAAATCTATCTTTGACTTCTTTTGCTTTTATCTATTCATCACACTTGCTTTCAACCCTCTCTTAAAGCCTTACTCATACTTCTCTTTGAAACAGGCAGAAAGTACCTGTAAATCCAATAACTGCAATTACAGAAAATGTTATTTACTTCACTCTTAGCAGCTATGTGCACCATTAAAAAAAAAAAAAGCTTTTTTTATTTAAATATATGGGGTTAAATAACTCAAAATTTGATAACCACAGTATGGACTAGATTCCATCTGGTTAAAGGAAGAATAGACATGGCCTATGCAACAAATGCTGCTAGAGAAATTAGTCATGCTCACTGGCTACTTTTGATTTAAAGCTGCATCTCAGCCTTAATAGCAACACAAAACAGATATACACCATATATATAACATATATAACTATATATAGTCAGTCCTACAGGGCACACCTGAGAGCTGCAAGCAAGGCTTATAAAACACTGTTTCAGGAGAAGGATGGAAAACAACTCCAGTGCCAAGACAGGCCCACAGGGGTATTTTAGGAACCCAGCAGTAGGAGGAACCTGCTGAAATTCCTCAGTTCCAATTATCCATTCTTGACTTGCACTTTGTCCACTGAAGTTTGGGATGGTTACAGCAGAAAGATGTTCAAAACCACATCTGTCATACTAGTCAAGGTAAACTCATCAGGCTTTTGCAGGTTAATACATTTCCCTGCTCATTTTTTACACTTTTCCCCATTAGCTGAATTAATAAGTCAATTAATGCATAAAGCCTTCTGTAAAAGCACACCCAGATGGATGTTTACCAGACTTCAGCCTTCCTTTCTATGTGTTTCAGAATTTAAATAAAAATTGAGCCAACCTTCTGGAAAAATCAGTGCTGGCAGAAGCTCTCTTTGTGGGTTCACACTAAGAGAAATTAACAGCTTCTGCAGTGAAAAAGCTGTACTTATACCTGAACAAAATAGTCTTGCTAACTGAAAGTATTTAGAACTTCTTTTACAAATGCTCTCAGTATTAAAAGCTGCATCTGCTCCCAGAGCCTTGAATTCCACATTATTTGAATTATTTTACATTCCTGCAGCATTTTCTTCCTTCAGAAAGATGGGAGTCTGAACTAAATACAGGACTTGATAGCAGCAGTAATCCAATATATCTGATTACATAAACAAATCTAAAATTAAATTAGAATTTAAATGGCAGAAATAAATATATTGCAAGCCTTGAGCATTTCTTTAAAAATTGGCCTACCAGGCAATATTTGGCAGAGTTGGTACAAGAGCTGGGTCATAATTCTATGGATATTTTTTTCTTCATGTGGTAAAACTAGCAGGGAACTGGGTTACAACTAGAGTTAAACTCCACTTACTATGTAATTTTTACTCAGTACCTGAGTCCTTTTCTAAAGGACTGCAATTGCTTTGAGTTATACAAAAAGATTGATCTGTTGAAAGTGGAAAATGTCTCCTGTCCTACTTTCAAGAGTGGGATTTTGTCATGCCAGCAAATGTTTCATAGGATCATTTCAACTCTAAGAGAAAGGGGGAAAAAACCCCAGAATTTTTTTCCTGTGGGAAGAATTTCCTCTGAATTACAGGAAAATACATATTTGCAAACATAAACACACTTAAAATCATGGGCTCTGCTTTTCCTCTATTTGTTACTTTTCCTGCTAAACAAATTTAGCAGTGATTTGGATTTGGTGTTAATGAATGCCAAAAGCAACTTGGCTTCCTCTTGCCAAGGACCTCCATAAACTGCAGCTCAGCAAAACAAGACAATCTTCTTATCCTGTGTAAGAGCTCAATTAAATCATCATTTTAAAATAATCCTATTTAGTGGCTCTCACATTTTCTGTCCTGATGCTACCGATGTTAATGGCTTTAGGAAACAAGGAAAGTAAACACACAGAGATGGAAGGGAAGGACAGAAGAGAGGAAAATGCAGCTTCTGTTTCACTGAAGATCATTTGATGGCAGAAAAAAAACCAAAATAACAGGAAACCAGAACCAAGGAACCCCAAACTCAGAAGAATGGAAACAGCCTGCACAGAACATAAAATCCAACAGTTTTCCTGGACACCAACCCCATCTTTCAAACACAACACAATTGTGAGTTGAGAAAAACTGTTCCAACCAAAGACTTCCAAGCAATTTTCCACAGTTTTACTGCTTCAATCTGCAATATTTACTTAGAGGTCAACACCTTGCTAAGGAAATCAATAATTATTACAACAAACATTCAAAAAAACACACAAGAGGGCTCTAGAAGACCCCTGGAATGCACACAGCTCTTTATGCAGAAGCGACTAATCTCCCAGAGTACTATGTAAATTGGTTAAGCTTAAGAGTTGCATTTAAAATTATCCTCAATATCCATTACAAAAGAGAGGTACCTACCCACTGATAAATTAGCAATTGTAATAAGGGACTGTAAGGCTAAGGGTAAATTGATTGTTGTTCCTAATTTTCCCTTTATTTTAATCCAAAACTCTCCAAACTGCAAGAAATAAAAGTACAGGCAAGAGGGTGAGCAAAAAGCTTTTGACTGCATATAAAACATCTAAAAATAGTGCTTCAGTATATTTCCATGTGCTGGAAACAGCAGTGAATATAATCTATATAAATCTATTCCTAGCAGAGGTTTTCAGCAGCATCCAAGACTTGAGAATCAATTGTAAATTTGTATTTTAGATTAATCAATAAGAAAAAGCACAAGACAGGCTTTAAACAATAAGCAGCATTTAGCAGGCAGAGAGAGCTATGCACCACCTCATACAAAATAGATAGAGACATTATTACAAGCCATATATTTTTAATCTTAAGGAATTTATTTGGTAGGAGCTTAAAAAAAAAAGATTTTAGGGAACCACTTGAGGAGGTTTGTTAGTGATGTAAGCCTCTGCCAAGGATGAGGGTGCAGGATGCTCATGGGGGATCTGGCTGGTGCCAGTGGCCCCGTGGGCAAGGCTGGAACCCACACACACACACACACAAAAGGGAGGGTTTCCCACAGATCCCTGTGATGTGCCAACACCTCCAGCAGTGAAGAGCTGCACTGGAATATCAATGTGTGCCCTACCTTCAGATGAACGAGCTGTCAGCACCAGGGAGAAAAAAAGGCAGGTTCATAACGACACAGCACGGAGAGAAGCTGCAGATTCCTTTGGCAAGCCCACCCTGAGAGAAGGTCACCTCAGCAAAGCCACGAGGACTCTCCAGGCTCAGATCAATGCTGCCAGGCTCACTGAAGCAGCTGTCACTCTCAACACTCAATAGTCCCCAAATCCCACAGGAATAAGTGACAGATGTCACATCTCCCAAGAGTGAAATGATGATAGCATATACTCAGGAACTGATGGCCAGCTCAGAGGTGCTTCTCTTCTTTGCTGGCAAGATTGATGTCTGGTGTATCTACAGGGGAGCAGCACTTAATCCATGAGGGAACATTACAGAGACACTGATAGCCTATCCTACACCAACAAGAAAAAAGGACTTTTTCTCCTCTATTTCTGGATTAGGCCAATTGCTATCAGATATTTGAATGATGACCCTGGGAAATGATTCCATCTCTAACAAAACTTGTGCCAGCATCAGAATCAGACTGAGCAAAAAGCATCTCGTTCTGAGGCCAGTTTGTCAGATTGCTGAAGTGGTACACCAGGGTCAGGCAGGCACCAAGACCCCAGACCAGGGCAGCAGCATTGCTCCAGGCAAGGGAAGGTCTCTGCATCAGAGGCAGCAGGACTCTGACCCTCTGTAAGGTGCATCACTTGAGATGAAACCTCTCAAGGCCTCTCAGGGATGGAAGTGCCAGTAAATAGTCATGTACCAGCTCCAGTGAATCTCCTAAACATTTATCTGCATGGTTTTGTTATCTCTTGGCAGCCTAACACAATCTTGCCATGCCCTGCACACTCCACCAGCAAACACTGAACCTTAACACAATCCGTGATCTGAGACAGAACAAATGTTTCCATTTTTGTGGTATTTCAGTGCACACTTTATGCCCCCAAACTGATATACAGACACTGGAACACAGGCAAAATACTGCTCATTTCCTCCCTTCACACACTTGCTGTATTAAATATCATTGTTTATTAATGCAAAACAACTTGTAGAGAAAAATAAGTCTGAAGTCGACTTTCCCTTTTGTCTCACACAGCATTTCTCATCAGAGAAAAGACAGAGTTGCTCTCAGAGCTAAAAATAAACATAATATTCTAAGAAAACAGGTTAATTAGGAATGAGGCTACAGCAATATAACTCTTCCTGCTTTTGTACATATACACTTCTCTAAGTACCCTCATGCAAGTCTATACCTTAACAGCTCTTCAAACACCCACCAGAATCTGCTCAACATCCATGCCTGTTTCCATTCTAATAAAGTTTCCGTAAATTCAAAAGCCATTCAAAGGTTGTTTGCTACTGTTTAATTAACTTCTGAACAAATAGAGAGCTTGATTTCCCCCAAAATTTGTGATTTTATTTTCTGTAATAAACACTGACAACGTTTAAGGAGATCACTGTGCATATCCAGTCTCACTTCCTGCATTAAACAGACCAAAGACCCATGCTGAAAATACACATGTGCATGCCAAAACTTCTACTGAAGCTATGATGTGTACTTTAAATGGATCTCACTTTGCTTTCAAAGCGTTAAGAGTATGAAAATAAGAAATTGTGTATTTATGTAAATTCTTCTTGCAGTTAGGCATCATTTATAGCTATAAATTTGAATTTTAAAGTACCAAATTAACAAACAAACAGGTATGTAAGCAGTGAACCCTGTCTCTTCTGTACATTTCCATTCCAATACAGCAGTATGAGTCTGACTGATGGGAAAAAATGACTAGGGGGAAAAAAAAGAAAAATCATTCTAACCTTTTTAGGACTACCCTCAAATGTGACCAGTGATTTCAGGTGCTTCTTACAAGACACAGCAAATGGGCTGGGATTGCAGAAAGCAGGTGATGAGAAGCTCCAGAAGCCAGACTCTTTTACAGGCATCTTAGAGAAATGAAAAAGAAATGTATCCAAAATTATTCACATTACATACACTACTGCAAGCCCTCTTCTGATTGCCTTAGGGGGGTTAAAACAGCAGCCTGTGAAAAATAAGCGTCCATCAGGCTCCTTGTGATTTCCAGACATGCTCCAAAAAAAGGTTATGCTTATATATAATCCTGACATGCCAAGTGTTATTTGGGGATTTAAAAAGACATTGTAACGATGCCAATAAAAGCCATTATATATTGCTATAGGATATGAAAAATAATAGGATAGATTAAAAATGGTTTTTTACAAGCCCAGTTTGTGCAAACACCTAAGCCTTTGTAAAGAAGTGACTCCCTTCTGAGAGGACCCAGTTCAAAAGTCTGCACTAGAGGAGAGGTGGAAGAGGAAGGAGAAAAAAACCTACAAAAATTATGTCTAGACAGATCTGGTACATACACTTCTTAATTAGTGTAATATATATGAATTTTTCATGACAAAAAAATCAACTTCTTTTAAGAAAGAAAATCAGTATGAATTAAAAGCTCGCTCTAAATCTTTCTTTAAAAGCCTACAAGGAGCACTAGATAAATCCTGTATCAAAGGAATTTATGCCATTTGATATGAAGTATTACAATACTGGACCTGAGTCTGCCATCACTGAACTCAAATGAAATTTTTTAGCAACCTAATCCACTTAAAACTAATTCCTTGGTTACAACTTGTTTCTTTTTACTTCCAGAAGGAAAAGCGCCTTTCTGGATAAAGCCCTGGAGCATGTAATGTATGCAGATGTGCAGTCATATACATAAAATACACTCATTAATGTACTTACTGAATGTGTTTATTAATAACCCCATTTCCCACAGCCTCTCAGAAACATCACAGCAAGAAAACACACATGTATTGCAGTAAAGTGCAAAGATGGAAGGAAAAAATGCATCAGAAATCAAGTTCACACATTTGTTTAGCATGACATCTCAGTGCTCCAGTGCCTCAAACATAAAAGTGGCCTCTTGCATCTCAAGTTGGGTTTCTGATGTAAAACAAAGTATTAAGAAAATTATCAAAATGAAATCTGAACAGTAGCTACACATCCTCCTTGCTAAAAGTTATGCTCTCATTTTAGAAGCAATTAACTCAAGTACAATCCCATCAGAGAGGAAAATGTAAATCTTTATTTCCTTTATGGTTTTACCTAATTAGGGAGGTGTCTCATGGATGTACTGAAGCCTGGATTTGTATGGATGCTCCCTAGATGCCTCCCTCCAGTTTCAACACAACCTCAGCTGGTTCATCAGCTCAAACTCCTCCTCACACCCCCACTCTCCACTCAGGCAGCAGCAATAGATGGGATGCCCACCAGAGGTGGGATGCTCACCACACACAGGATGCTGCAGCCTTCCCACCCCTGGGAGAAGTGAGTTTGTGTCTGCTCCAGGAGACACCAGCCCCCACTCCACAATTACAGAAATGAAATTGCCTTGGACACACCTACCACCATGAAATTTGGTTCAGACCATGCAGCAGAACACAGGCACGCACAGTCCAGGCTAAAAATAAAATTTAATAGTACATTACACACAAGCTCACAATCAATTAGCATATATAATTTGGCAACACATTCTATATTATTTGATACAAAATTGATTGTCTGCAACTGGCATGGTACAAGACCTACAATTAAAATTAATCACTCCTACTACAACAGGAAAAATATTTCCTCCATATTCCCCCTACAGTGCACCACTACTTTGTTTCTTTTCCTTAAGGACCCAATCTGTAAATTCTGCTATTATATCAGAATCTCCTTTATCTAAGAAGAGGAAGTTTTCTCTTTCATGGTGGCAACATAAAATCTGCAGACACCACCTTGAATGATCCCAAGAGATGCTCAGAAATCCAACAGAAAATTAAAAGCACCTGAACACATCTTAAAGCTTTAGAAGTGCACAGTGTGGGGAGAGGGAGGAAATTTTTTTAATACAAACCTGATGTTTTGCATTAAAATACCCAGTACAAAACTGCAAGACAGGACTATGGCAGTGAACCCTGACTGAGCATCCAGGCCAAGGAACAGAGCCCCACAGAGCCACAGGGGCACAGATGGCTTGAACCAACATCCACTTCTGGATCTGCTGGTGCAGGCGAAGCTCAAGAGAGAAAAGCCAAACCTGGTACTGCTGGGGTGCTGAGGGAGGCAGCAGCAAGAGCCCTGTCCCTGCACAGCTGCAGTTATGGGGTGATGGTGGAGCTCCCCAGGCTGTCCCCTGGGTGCCCTGGAGCCACCCCAGGGCAGGAGCTCCTTGAGTGAGCCAAATCCAGACTTTGCCTCTGCCAGCCCCAGCTGGTGCTCCTGGGGTGCCTGACCACAACCTGCTCTGCAGCAGCTCTCCCACACCATACTGCTTTCCCTTGCTCCTCACAGCAGTTAAGCAGCACACAGAAAATTGAATCGTAAGGGCAGACAAATAATACATCACACACTGCAACGCCAGGAAATCTTCCTGTCTTTTGAAAGAAACTTACTGCTGAAGCCTTAATTTGAGGGAATTGAAAGCCTCATAACAATTTATGTTAGATTAAGGTTCCTGCCCAGTTAAATGCCAATAGTGACAGTCCCAGATGAGTTCCCATCTAATGACCAACCACCAGCCACATGCTTACAGGCACACTGTATTTATCTGCCTTCCCTCACTGCAGATTGTGATCCTCAGGGGATGCGAAATCTCACAATTCAACAACACCAGCTGAGAACTATGCTCAATCTTCCAAGCACCTCCAGTAGCTGATGGGCACCCTCACTCCTCTGAGTTTATCACCTTAATGTGATAAACTGACGTGATTGATGTGATTCAATACAAGCTTAAGAAACACCAGTTTCTTCAACTTGTGGATCACATGCATATGAAAAATTAGCATCACCCTGAAGTCATTCTTGAGATGGCCAGCTAAGCCACTCAAGAAGATCTCACTGATCTTCCCATCAGCCAGTCCAAACAATTGCTGGAAGACCACTGGCTCACATCAGCTGGAGCAGGCATCCTTCAGTCTCCTAAGTTCATAGAAAAGTTCTTCCAACTTTTGAGAGTTCTTAACCCTGGTGTGAGATGCCATTCCCTGTGAAGGCAGAGTCCCCCTGCTCCCTAAGCAATGAGCCATCCCTTGCTGCAGGATCTGCCCATCACCACTCCACCAGCAGCATCAGGCAGGGAACAAAATGTCAGGCTGACACTAGCCAAGGTTTCGTGCTTAATGGTCACACTTGAAATGTGTCACAAAGGAAAAATATCAAAGTGTACCTGAAATTTTAGTCCTTCTTTAGCTGCAGATTCCTTTCACAGCATCTTTGAGCTACCAGCAGTGAAGATGAATTCAGCAGCACTTGTGCCCTGCAGAGTTCCATTACCAAACCAATCCCTTCCTACCACTGTCCTGTCATGCACCACATCTGAGCTGGAGCCAAGGACTGAGGTATTGCTGGGGCTGGGCACCTGATGCTTCTTTCCTGAGGATGGGGCTGCTCAGAACAGTTCTGGCTTTTATCTCCACTGCCTCTCTCCAATCAAAGCAAGGCTCTTCATCCTCACCTGAGCCTGCTGCCCAGACAGCTGTGCCAATAAGGAATGGCTCCCATCCCCCATTCTCAGAGCTGCACCACACAAATGCAAGTGTTATACAAGAAAAAACTCTTCTCATGCACTCTCACAAATGTAGGCATCTTTCCCTTCTAGCCTTCTTCATTTCCATTTTACTTTTAATTTGCATACTTCTTCTAGACTGGTTTTAGCTCATTTACCTCACTACAAATGATTTATAAAGTTTAACAGTAATCATGTATCATTGTCGACATATATATGTTTGACTAGACTCACAGCACAGAGCTTGTTTTAGCTACTCAAAAATTATTTGCTATATAACAACACAGATGATTCACTTGATATCAGTGTGTCTGACAATGTATGTCTGTGCTGAGAGCAAGGAACCATAAGACAAATTTGAGGAAAGATCTGGCCACTTTCAGTGATAATTCACTGCTTCTCCTTCTTACAGAAGCACTGATGTATTTTGTGTCCAATCTCTGATGCCTTTTAGGGGTTCTGTCTGAGAAAGCCCTGATGGGCAGAATCTGTCCTCAAGAATTATCACCGTGTCTTCCTTTCTGTAACTAAGCACTACAGACCATCTAAATAGGCACACCCAAACTATGACACAAGTTTGCCAAGAACAATCAGCTAGTCCTTCAGGAGACTCAGGCTGCTCCTGGGGTGAAATTCCATTCCTGGAAATCAGCCTCACTGGAGAACATATTTATTTGTCTGAGTTGTGTTAAATCCTGAAGCCTTAACATTTCTCATTGCAAATTATCAGGGCTCTGGAGAACCCATGAAACATCAAGAGCTATCACCTGTGCTCCTGCAATTCACATGTGTTATCACCTATCACACCACAGCATGGAGCAGCCGTCTCCTGTGACCTTGAAGTTGCCTCTTCCTCCTGAGAGACACAGAGCATCATTTTAATGAAGTGGTGGCAACTTCTGGAACCCCAAATCATATTGATTTTTTCATGTCTGTCTTCATACATCTGTAATCCCCAATGACTCCACCATCAGTATCAGACAGCACAGGCATTCATCTTTCAGTTTGCTGTCGAGTGAAACGCCAGCAGCTGACAGCCCCTGCTCCATGGGCATCTATCTGCAGTGTAACACTGCTAAATGGGATCTGATTCTGAAGCTGTCTCCGTTGGCATTTTTATATTTCAACACCTTTTTCATTACTTTATTGGCTTAGAAATAATGGTGACTACCAACGACATGTCCAAACTCACACTTCTCTGCAAAGTCCTTAAGTTCATCTCTAAAACCACATTGCACTGCTGGATGTTCCTGTGATCAGAAGCATTTTTGTCCCTACAATGCCCTGGTTAGCTACAGTATAACCCAAGCTGTCTGGGGGAAATGAGAGCAATACTACAGAGTGTACAAAACTTTCCCAGCCTTTTCATTTATTCAAAGGTACCAGAACCTGCAGTATCACTACCAGAGCTCTTGGCAGTACTGGACCTGTTCTTCTCACATCTGCAAAACCTCTGCAGTCACTGAGCATCTGAGGCAGCACAGAATGTTTAAGGCTTTTCCTCCTGTTGTTCTGGGCTCTTTAATGACAACCCTGACACATACTATACACACACAGGTAACAAGAACATGATACCTCTGTGTTCTCCTACTCTTGGCTGTCTCTTTTTAAAGAAAAGGTCTGCCACCCACTATTCCTTTCTTTGTCATGCTCATATTTACTTTCTCCAAACTTCTTAATCTAACCAAAAAAACCAAAACAGCCACACCAAAAAACAAACCCTAATCTGTATTTAATACAGACTGAAGAACCAGCTGCTTGCACAGCCATGGACAGAAACAGTTTGCATAGCAGAGCTTGGGAAGCACTTTTCAAGGAGAATCCATCTGCAGTAACTAACTCACTTAGAGCTCTAAAGCAGCTTTTTCCTTCACAGGAACGTAGGGAAGTGTTTGTTACATGGAGTCTGAAATTCAGCCTGATGGGCTTACTGCCAGTTTTTGTACAACATGTGCATAACACACCACTGGTGGCCATGGAGCAGTTTTAGGTGTCAATCATCCCTGATTGATGAGATAAGATGTGGCTCTAATACCCAGTTTCTCAGCCCAAGCACACACAGCACCTCTGCCCAGCTTGGAGAGCAGGAGGGCCAGGAGGAAGGACAAACCTTTTTCATCTCTTACTCAGCCCCCAGCCCAAGACTTTCTCTTCAGCAAAATCAATTCTTTTTACAAAGGTTTGACAGCAGCAGCCTGAAGGCAAGGAATCCATAATCCACCCCACTCAGATCTGTGTTTCAGTGCCCAGCCAACACAGACCCACCCATCACCTGGACTTCCCAGAGCTGCCACTAGTGCTGGGACTCTGCTCCACAATTTCAAGGAGCTCACGTAAAAATTGATTCAGCAGAAGCACAGATATCTGTGTTTGTGCTGTCTATAAAAGATAAGCTGAATGATTTCTGATGACCATCTGTTAGGAATGGCTATTTAACATTCCCATTTCAACTGTAATTTCCATCCATTATTTAGCAGACCCTGAGTTGTATTTGCCAATGGTTAGAAACATTATTTAAATTATAATACAGTGTCAACAACCACTACATTGCAATGTAGCATTTTGTAACACAAAGATTTGATAGAAGACAAATTCAAGCTTAAAAACTGTTTTGTACTGAGGCACAGCACTAAGCATCTCACTCAGGGAGTAGAGACTGACAAGTAGGTGGCTGAACAACCATTTTGAAAGGGATAAGAAACTGACCAGCATCCAACCAGCACAGGACAAAATCAAATTCCAAAATAGGCACATCCTTCCCTTTTATTTTTCTCATTTGTTGGCTCTCATCTAATATTTCTCAAAATCCCATTCGTAAAGGTTTAAATTCTGCCTCATTGCTTTTTTGTCTCAGTACATGTATTAGAGCTTGCTTGATATCTTCTACTCTCTTTCTTCCTAATTTCTTTGTAAAAATATTAGCAAATTTTCCAGGGAGAAGAATAACTGTCAGAATGGAGTGTAATCTGGCATATTCCCACCTATTAGGATTAAACGATGTTTGACCCCCATGCAGTGGGCTCAGTGTGGTTAAGATTAATGAGTCAATTATTTCTAGCCAAGGTACAAGGTCCCCAACTGTTTCACTATTTCAGTATTAACCATCACACTCCTTCTGCAGTGCTTGACACCCACAAAACAATTGTGAGCCATTTTTCAGCAAGACTTCATGAGTATTAGGCTTACTCCAAAAAAAAAAAATACAAAAAAAATCCCTGAGATGAAAAGGAAATGGGATAAGTTAGAGCCATTGGCCTTAAAGCTTTTCATTTAACAAAGTTATGTTCCCACAAGATATTGTGCAGTACAGCAGCATCAATTGCTGCTGTTCCCCCAGGGATCTGGGCTTACAGCTCCCAACACTGGCACATTAAGGCACAGACAGTCCCACAGACCCCACAGGGAAGAGAAACCCACACACACAGACAGACTTCTACACAAGGAGCTCTTCCAAGGTTTGCAGGTCTCTATTCCAGCAGACTTCCCCCAGCACAGCTCAGTAATTGTTACTGAACACAGACATGGCTATTTTAGAGCAGGTGCAGCTCACAGAAGCGCACAGTGAGGGACCGGGTGATGCTCTGCTCCACCACGCCTGAGCAAAGCCTAACAACTGGCTCAGGAGCTGTGTACGTGCTGTGACACCAACCCCAGGGAATGCAGAACTCCTGCCAGAGCCTGGCTGGAGGAATTCAGCCCTTTGCTTAAGGTCAAACCACAGGTTTTTCAAGTGTTTCAAAGCAGGGACAGTGGCAAGTTCCTCTGAGTAATGTGTGTCTAGGAAACTTCATGTGAAACCTCTATCTATGCAATAGATAAAAACCAGGCTTCCTTAGGAGCTAAAGGACAGGACTTCTTGTCTACAAAGACGCCTGAAAGAATGTGGAGAAACACATCTTTGGAATCTCCACACCCTAAAAACCCAGAGTGTAATCTCACTTTAGGAGTTGGTCCAAATTTATATTGAAAAAATCTTTTAAGTTCTCAATACATAAGCTTATGTAAGATGGACTTTAAATCAGCAGCTTTTAGAATATGCACTTTAGTTCACCAGAGGTAATGAGTAGACATTTTAAACAAAGTTCATTATAAACCCTTTTGAACATGAACTACATTTGAACTTCCATATCTTATATGGCAATGATTCGCTTCAGTTATTCTCTTAATCCAAATAAAGAAAATGGATCAGCCATGAAGCCCTCCAAACCAGGTAATCAGAGCAAATGCTTTAACTTGAGGCAAAGCTGAAGAAGTCAGACTTTAGGCTTTGGTCTGATTTGAGGAAGTTAGTTTTGCTGCTTTGCTCAATTTTAGCTGAAAATGTAAAACACAGAAGCATGGCTTGCTCTAGCTGTGGTCCCCAGCCCTGGAGCTGGTTGTCTGAGCTTCACTGATGGACATCACCAGCCCAGGAGCAGGACTGCCACACCTTGGGAGCCTCCAGAAGAATGGGTTGTTCCACCTCCCCAGCCAGGCCTGCTCTCACCTTCTGCTCAGTTCACCAACAGCAGCACTGCAGGGAGCTGCTGCACACCTGCCACAGGCTCGCAGCACAGGCCAAGGAAAAGCTCCCAGGATGAGTCAGGCACACCAGTACAGCATCCCCAGCTGCTGCACAGGGGCTCCCCAGGCCCTCTTTTACTTTTATGGCAAGGGAAAAGCAGCTCAGTGCCCTAGGAACCTCTGCCACGTTCACTGGAGCACAAAGGTGATAAAAATGTCAGAGCTGTTCTTGGGGAAAAGATTCAGAGAAGCCACACACAGCTAAGGACTTCTGGGCACTGCTGTGTGGGAGAGGGAGCACAGCTCAAATTCAGCAAACCACACCACCACTCACAGCCCTCTGCCCTGATTTTGGGAGGAGAGGCCTCAGTGCCTATAAATCAGCAATCAGAGCAAATGTCACCTGTCCCAGCTACAGAACTGCTGCATTCTGGAAAGGTTTTGCTGTCATCTTCAACAACAGCAGGATCAATTTATCAGATGTAAACTTCCTGGAAGAGTGGTAACCACAGGGTGAAACTTCCTAAATGAACCTACACAAAGCACTTTGCAGTAATCATACTCTGAAAGTAAATGAAAATACTTTTAAAAGTTAACAACTTTTTGCTTTTACATGAGCAGTCTTCAGAAACACTCTGATTATTAAAAGCCAATCAGACAGCTATTACAAGAAGAAAATATGTGGAGTTCAGTTATCAAATTTCCTTAGGGGAAGAGATTTTAATACAAATTTATCTCTTACATTTATCATTGAATTCAAGATCCAATCAAACAAAATAAAATGCAAGCTCCCTATTACTTCCATAGAGACTTTAGTTAAAAAAACCCCAATATTTAAAATTTAACAGAATATAAAACTAGCCAAGCTGAAAACACACACATCTTGCCAGTGCTCTAGCAAGGGTGGTTTCCTTCATTAAGCACAGTAATAACACATTTGTGAGCTCTCTATGCCCCCCACCAAGTATGTGGCAAGTTAATGAGGCTCTGCTGAGGTTCAGCCTGTGGCCACAGCAGAGCTGTGTGTGTGAGACCTGGCTGATGCCACAGGGCACCTTATCCCTGACTGCAGAAACATCCATCAGAACACAGAAGGGAAGATGGATAAAAACTTCCCACAGCCACCTTTAGCTATCAGGCACAAGGTAGAAGATACTATAAAGTATAAATTCTGCAGAATTGATTATCAGTCAGCAAGTGATTGCATTTGGTGCAACAGGGAAACCAAAGCCTGTCTGTAAAATATTTTGTCAACAACAAGAAAGAGTCTTTAGGAAAATTTCTTAAATCTTATCCTCTTGCTTGGAAGAACCAAAAAAATGCATTTATATGTTCTTTGGGATCAATAGCAGAGGAGGAAGGGGAAACAACCAGCATAACATGAAAGACAGTGAGCAGAGGTGGGGTCCCATGGATGTGCAGGGGCAGCAGCACAGCTTCACAGTCCTGAGCTCTCAGTAGTCACCCCAAGATCAACCAACAACTGCAATTAAAATTCCTGTATCAATGAAAACTTAGATTTATTTGCATCTCTTCGTACCTGTTATCCGCAAAATCTACTGCAAGTGTTTAACTTACTGCCCTGTTTATAACATGGCTTAATTAGGCCCCAAGGGTGACTTTTAATCTAATTTACACCAAATAGATCCTAAATCATGAGCACTCACTCAGATATACTCCAGAGTAAACAAGGTAAGAAGTTAGACAAAATGCCTAACACAAACATTTTTGTTTCCTGGGTTTGTAATAGCCAAAATCTTCCGTAAATTCCTCTCAAGCAAAGTTTTAAATCGTTTTTTTTTCTCTACAGACTCAGTTCACCACTTTGCAGTGCAGTCTACAACCTGCTGGTTTAACCTACACAAACTGCAGGTACAGGGCACTGCTGCTCTACAATCACAGAACTACTGACAAGAGGGAAAAATTAATCCACGCAGAGTGGCACAGTGCTGCTGACAGACTGCTAATGGCTTCGTTGGCTCAGGTTAAAGTTTGTGTGGCTGTTTCTGTGACAGAGCAGCGCTGTCCCCCAGGTCACCTCTGACACAGCCACAGCTCAGGTGCACAGGGCAGGGCTTCCTCCTGGTCAGAGCTCATTACAGAAATCATTTCTTGCCTGATCTGAGCTCACTTTAAGAACGATTCCCAGCTGCAAGTGGGATCAGAGCCCTGCCTTCCTTCTGTTTGCATTTTGCTTGGGGCAGATAAACGCTGCTGCAGGGGACACACAGGGATCCAAAACCTCCCTCCATCCCTGCTGCACTTCTCACCAAAGCCACAGCCTGCTCCAGTCCTGCTGGCAGCACTGCCCATCACCTGGAAAGGCAGGAGAAGGTGTCTGACATGCTCTCTCCCTGTGCCCCAGAGAAATGCATTATCTGCCCAATAAACCTGATTATCTATTGAACAGACAAGCCAGAGTCCTGCGAGCCTCCTCAAAATCAGGTTGGGTACATCCCAGCAATTGTATTACACAGAGCTGCCCAATTCATCTTTTTATTCAAAACCACTCTTTACAGAAGACAAATGAAAAGCTGAAACAACAGAATCCCTCACTGCTCCCAGCATTCTTCATTGCTGGCAAAACTATTCCGGTAACAGTGGAAGACAAATGAGATTATTTCAAGGCTGCAGGCATAAATTATGAATATAAATGCTATGGAATAAGTTCCTTCCCGCTGCCCCTTCTCACATGTGGTCAGGGAAGCAAAATGTGTGCAGGGAGATGAACAGGATAAAGACAAACAGCATTTTAAGTCTTGCCCTCAGCAACTAACACTTGATGCATATCTATATGTGTGTGTATTTCTGTATTATTTTTTTTATTTTTAAGATTGTGCCCAGGCAAAACCCCTGCTTTCAATTTTTTTCTCATTTCTCAACAGCTGGGCAATTAAAATTAAAGCAGAGGTTCACTTTACAACACCATAGCCCTGGAGTCCCTCATTTTTTAAAAAGTTTGCTCTGTAAAGCCTGAAACACACAATGCTCTGAGGTTTTTTCCCATTATCATTTTTCAAAGCTTGGCTCTGGGTTTGGTTTGGAGGGGTTTATTTGTCTTTAATTTCTATGTTAAAGTGCTGAGAGCTACAATAAGAATAGGTGCACACTGTTAATATTGCGACTTCTCTGTGGATTTATTTGAAAAACAGTAGAAAGACTGAAATGAGTAAAGACTGTAGTTTTCCTCTTCATTAAACTTCTCCTCATCCATGCATAAACACCTAATTCTCCACTGAGCTTCCCAGAGTATTAAACTCATTTGAGAAAAAACACAGACAGCATCTTACTTACACTTTGTTGTACAAAAACAGAGTTACAGCTCTGCAGCAGGACAGCAGCAGGCACTGCCACCACCCTGCTTGGAAAGGAAGGTTATCCAGCTGACAGCCAGGCTGGAAGTGTTCCAGAAGCAATGACAAGACAACAGATGACCTTCTTCCAAGAAATCCAATCCCAGACTCATAGCAGGGCTTGGGTTGGAAGGGACTTTAAGTTCATCTTGTTACAACCTCCTGTCATGGACAGGGATGCCTCTAGAACAGGTTGCTCCAAACCTCATCCATCCAGGTTGCTCCAAACCTCATCCAATCTGGTTTTGAACATTTCCAGGGGTGAGGCAGCCACAGCTTCTCTGGGCAGTGTCTTCCAGTGACCTTGGCTCTGTCACTCCAGGCCCTTATCCCAAGTCCCTCTCCAGCTCTCCTGGAGCCTCTTTAGTCACTGGAAGATGCTTTAAGGTCTCCTTGGAACCTTTTCTTCTCCAGGATGAACACTCCCAGCTCTTCCAGCCTGTCCATAGCAGAGGTGCCCAAGGACTCAGAGCATCTTCTTGACTTGCTCCTTGTCCTTGGACTCACTGCATAACCCTTGCACTCCCTCCAGGAAACAGCAGCAGGGCAAGGAAGCCAATGAACCTTTGTTGGAACAGCACAGCCAGCCCTTCTGTAGGGCAGCTTCTGAGCACACAGGGGAAGTTGGAGGAGACACAGAACACTCCAGGGAGTACAAGGACACTGATCCAAGGCACTGGGACAGAAATGTGCACACAGTGCTGAGGCTCTCCACAGCTCACTCATGAGCCCATCCTAGGGGATGTCCTACTGCATCCCAGGGGATGTCCTCCAAAAATAAATTGTTTTGTGATGGCCAGTGCTTTAGTATAAGCTTCAGTTTATTTTTTTTAAACTTCCACGGGCCTGCTGTCAAGCTTTCCTCTCTTAGAGCTGAACAGCAAAATCACAGCAATTATAAAGTTGTTTTAAAGTTGTAGCTCACTTTGGAATGCACACGCTACTTTGATTCTGACAACCATGGTAATCACAACTTCCTTCACTTAAAATGTATCCCTGGATTTAACATAGTATCTAGAAAAATAAAGCAATAGCTTAGAATTAGGTTTAATCCATCAACCCTTTAGTTCAAGGCTGGCTGAACAAAATAATGAACATGTGGCTGTGGAAAAAACAATGCACTGAATGATTATGGATTGAAACCTGAAAAAAGCAGTACTTTCAATAAAATATTACTTCTTAAAATCTTTCAGTTGCATTGATTATACAATCTCACAGCATTTTTTTCCTACTTAAATATTAAAAATCACATTAAAAAGTTGAGGCATTAGTTATGGATGTTGATTGCTTTGTTCTAAAGTCAGCAACAGTTGCTCTGCTAAGCTTCTTCAGCCTCAGGAAACACTCACCCATTTGACTTTCACCACACCATTTGCACAGAAAATAACAACTGCCATAGAAACAACTCTACAAAAATAAATTCCAAGAAATATTACATTTGAGAATTCTGTCTTTTATGTGACAGCTGGAGCGCAGCAATGTTTTGAATGGAAGCAGCAGTCCGTGCCTTTATCCAGATATTCTGCTCATGGATCCCAGCCTTTACTCAGGTAAAAGATTCCTGTGGTTATGTTAAGCATGGACTATCATTAAGATAAACCAATAAAAGCCAATTAATGCCACAACATACCACATGTGGTTTATATACAACATTTCTTTGGCAGCTACTCAAAGGTGAGCTGTTAGTTCTAGCAATTAGCAGTTTTCATGCTTTGTTAAGGCAATGGCACAAACCCAGAGAGAGAAAGGAAATTCATGAAGGAAGATCCCACCATGGCCATTAGCAATCCAGCCAACAAACTGCTGCTCTCCTAAAAAATCCACCACAGCAGTGCACAATCCAGGGACACCTTTTCAGGTGACATTTAAGTATAAGCCAACATATATAAGATAATGCAGCCATCCCCACCGTCCCACACCACCTGCAGCTGCCAGTAAACACATTAAATACTCAAGTTTTGCTGTTATAGTTCATATTACCCCAGTATCTCACTGAAATCACACATCTGTAACTCTGAGTGAGCATTTAATAATTTCAGTGCAGGTTCTGTCACCAAAATTTTGCTGTTGTTTTAGACCAAAAGTTAAAAGCAGCGAAAATCCAACAGTCTCCAACTGTATTTAAATCATGGGAGATCAACATAGAATCACAAAGTGGTTTGGGTTCAAAGGGACCATCTTGTTCCAAATCCCCTGCCATCAGCTGGGATACCTTCAACGAGACCAAGTGGCTGCAAGCCCCATCCAGCCTGGCCTTGAACACTTCCAGGACATCCACAGCTTCTCTGGGAACCCTGTGCCAGAGCCTCACCCCCCTCACAGGGAAGGATTTCTTCCCAATATCCCATCTAACCCTGCCCTCAGTCAGTGTGAAGCTGTCCCCCCTTGTCCTACCCCTGCCTGCCCTTGTCCAAAGTCCCTCTCCAGCTCTCTTGGAGCCCCTTCAGGCACTGGAAAGAGCTCCAAAGTCTGTTAGAGCCTGAGGATCAGTCATTAACCTTCTTCCCTTTAGTTCAGCACTGGCTCAGCACAGCTACCACATGAGATGTTAACAGTCATGGTATCTTTGCTAAAGGTTAATCACATCAGTTCCTTTTTTCTAAAGCAGAGATAAAGATCTATTGGACTGTTCATTGCTCCTCTCTCAAAACAGAGGGGAGATTGCTGAGAAAAATCTTCAGTTAATCACCTGGAGGAATAAAAAAGCAGGGAATTTTACATTATTAATGAAAATCCAGGCAATTAGATAAGTAATAGCTTCCTTCCATTGCATAATACAGTTAAAGTTGCTTATGAGGCTTCCTGATGGACCACATTTCAGGCCAAATTAAAGCAGCCTTCCCAGTTATAAGTCTTGTCTTATGCACTCAGGAGCTGCAGGTTTCATCCATGACTGTCATTAAAACTGAACTGGAGTGGTTTATTTCATCCTGTAACTTTTTAAAATTCTGGCGGATTATGAAGGTTATCCTTCTCACATATATTTTACATCAAAAACATGAGAGAGATGCACCTCACCACAGCTCCTTATTCAAAATACTCAACTGAATCCCCAAATACTACTCCAAGTCCTAGATCTGAACGAAGCCAAGAAGAGTTGATCTGAATGCAGGCATTCCTCATCCTAAGTAAATCTGAATCTCCACCCCCATCCTACCACTACAGTCTCTCTGGTGAATTACCAGAAATTCCACTGGGAACACAAAAAAATTATTGAAGAACTTCAATCAAAACCAGAATATTTCATTAAGGAGTCTCAGTTGCAATTAGAGTTTTCAGATAAAAAAGTATTTTGCATAAGGATGTTGGAAAAAGTTTTAGAGATTTAAAAGATGGAATCTGTCCCTGTGGGTGCACATATGCAATTCAGAAACTGGGAGGAAGGATTCATCAGTTGCAAAGTCAGAGGAAGAACTTTGCAATACAAACAATCTTCACAAAGTGAAAGATCTCTTAACATAGTATTATGAAAATAAATATGAATCCTGGGTAGACCTTCCCACTCAGTGGACTTCAGTTTCCCATACAAGGAATGAGCACAAGTTACAGTTTGCTGTGTTAAACAATTCTTCTTCTCTCTGGCACATAACAGTCTCCACTGAATGTTCCTGGGTCTGTGCTATGAACTCCAGATAGCCTTGTTCACTATATGTGACAAAACTTAGATAATTCAAAATATAAAAACAATTATCACATACACACACTGATAATATTCAGAGGGAGTATGTGATGCCTAGTTAAAAAAAAAAAAGGAATAAAAAGAGTGTGCAAATCTTGTACGTGAAGTGGCCTCAAAGTCACTGGTCTTTGACAAAAAACATTTTATGTAGCTCTCATTAATACTCTTTGCTCAGAAATGACCAACAAACAGAATAATGAAACTACTAAATGTCAGGATGTGACATACTGGCAGAATTTATAGCATGATAGCACACTTTCAGTGTTATGTTCATTTTTAGTAAGTCTTGCTACTTTTTACAATAATTCACACTTACTAAAAGATGTAGCTTTGTGACATCCCAATGAAATCTGGAATGATTTTTAGGTTTCGTTAATTCAACCATAACATTTATTACAATAGTAATTAACAGCAGCACCACTTTTGGAAAAAACCTAGCTAATGTATTCAAGAAACACCAGAGAGGAAGAGCTGCCTGCATCACTGAGCTCAGTCCCAGAGCCACAGAGGTGTGGGCAAGTTCAACCTACAGGTAAACCATAAATTATCTCTGCATGTCTGCTCAAACACTACCAGCAGCTCAAGCACCCAGGAACAAACCAAGCCCAGAGGAAAGCACAGCAGTCAGGGCAGCAGAGTGAAACAGAAGCACACAACAGATCATGGGCATCACCACCCATTGGGCCAAACACCCAAATGATCCAGGAACATGCATGGCCCCATGTGCTACAAAAGGAAGGAAAAATCTCATCTTTCTTTGCTCAAGATGAACATGCTTTCCACTCCTAAAGCCTCATAATCCAGTTAACCTGAGCCCAGAGACACCAGCACACAGCTGCTGTGACCTAAATCTAACATACTATAGACAACATAACCAAACCCCACAAAAATCCATGGGCTCAAAGTTAGAGTGAAACTCCCTTGGGTACAGCAGCAAAGAGATTTCAGATAGAAAATTTCTCAGACTGAGATGCCATTCATTCTAGGACATCTCTCATCATTGTTCAAAAGCTCAGTTTCCAGGCTAAAATAATTTTTGACAAATGTGTGCCAGGTCAGCTGTTGACACATCATTCATCTTGAGATGTGGAGTTCTTTCCTTCACCCTATCAGTAATTTATGGAGGGGTAGGAGACAGGGTGGAAGAGGGAGGATAAGGAAATAGGGCAGAACCATCACATCACCTCTCATGACATCTGGAATGACACGCACACAGAGTTCCCAACACATACATTCCTCAAAGCATCTTAGGCACAACTGCTCAGGTTCATAATAAAGTTTTTGCTCCTGCCCAAAACAGGAGGGCTGGACTCAGGAGATCTTTAAGGTCCCTTCCAACCCAAAACCTTCTGATAACTGGGACACAGAACTTAAACTTGCAAATACAACCCCAAACTCCAGGGCATTGGACCAACAGATAACGTGGTACAACCTCACAACACATGTACATTTTGATTTTCCTTATGGACCCACAATTTCACAGGGTTAGCCCATTTCCATGTCTAAAGCTCTGCCTTGGCATCTTTATAGTGCAGTCACCTGTTCTGAACTGGATCTATGGAGTGTTCAAAACAGACCTGAGTGTTTTGGCTGATACATCCCTTTTAATTTTACACTTGCTCCTCAACAGACAAGGACTACTTCACACATCATGAAAGAACACCTTCACTTCTTCCGGTAACTGTCTGCCTCAAAGTTGTCTGTAAAACTGACAAAGATTCTATCAACCTGAACCATTTCCATTTGCATGGGTGAAATACCAATTTTCATACAGACTTATCACACAGAAGGAGCATTTCCTGCTCTCCTCTGCCCTACAGACTTTCCAATCTTCCAGGACTCCTTCAGAAAACAGAAGTCAG
The DNA here is from genome assembly GCA_024362935.1 of Setophaga petechia. Classification (NCBI taxonomy): domain Eukaryota; kingdom Metazoa; phylum Chordata; class Aves; order Passeriformes; family Parulidae; genus Setophaga; species Setophaga petechia. The sequence goes on from JANCRA010000005.1 coordinate 6,102,821, forward strand.
AAACAGGTCCTCAGTGCACTTATATGTAAAATGGCTCAGAAGAGCCTGGTGTAGCCACATGATGATTATCAAGGGCCCTTTTCCTGGATCAGCAGTGGTGGGAAACACACCAAAAGTATTTTTATTCAAGTCTCTTCCTTCCTTCCAATTCATTTAGCAACAGGTCACTTGACTGCCCAAAAACAGTCTTTAAGTGCAAATGCAGGGTTTTATCATTTCTCCACCACTCCGCTGCAGTACAGCTGGCAAATTAAATATTTAATACAAAAGTCCTCAATATTTAATTAGGGACAAATAGCACTCTTTTGCACTTTCCTTGAATTTGAAAACAACCTTTCCCATTCTACCTCCACATGAACATTTAATATGACAAAGATGTACTTAAAGTTATTAGAAGTCTGTTGATAACAATATTACAATGGATTAACATCTTGTCAGACTGCTGCATGTTACAGTCTTACTACTTTATCCAAAAATGGATTAAAATATTACTTTTGCCGGTCTCAATCAAGCAACAAGGAAAATACACTTGGTTATTCAGGAAAATATAGAGGAACTTTGAAACAAAATGCTAAAGATGTCATTTATTCTCTCATAGCATGTTTATAGTGAAAGGTATCATCGAAAATACTTCAAATATTTATTAAATAACTAAATCTGTCATAGCACATTCATACTGAAAGGTATCATTTAAAAGACTTTAAATACTTATTAAATAATTAAAACATCATATAAACTTTTTAATATGTCATGGCTAGTATTATTTGGAGATTCTTTCTTATTTTGACAACGTGCCCAGTGCTGTAACAGCAGGAGGCAATTCCACATTAAGAATGACAGCTTCCACCACTAAAAGCTTAAACAACATGGATTGGACCTGTTAGTGTCAGAATTCTTTGCTATTGGGCTAAAAACTTCCAATAATGTTGATTATGCAACTAACACAAGCAGCCAGCAATCCAAGATATTTCCACCCAGAATCAGAGGATGAAGGACTGCTTCATTTCAGGGCTGCTTCACCACCCTAAAAAGAATTTCCTAGGATAAATACCTGAACCTTCACTATCTTCTATAAAATCAAATTCAAAAGTGCTTCTGGAGGCAGCTTTTTTATTCTAAAATGATAATCCTACACATTTGAAAACACAAGTAATTAGTAAATTATCTAGTACTAGTTGCAAATCAGTTATCTATCTTTCCCACACACATTTTAATTTACATAGCTCTAAATGAAAAAAATATGATACAGGCACTTTGTAACTCTAAGAAACCCTGGGGGTTTTAGTATAAAGGCAAAAAAATTCACAAACCACTGAGGTTTTGCTGTTTCTCTGTGTTGGACATGTCCATTTGTGGTACTTCACCCACCAGGCTCAGGATAGTCTGCAAGTGGAATGACAGCCAGGACACACCTGCAGCCTGAACTACCAGGAACTGCCAACAACTCTGAAGACATCTTTTCAGCTCAAGAATCAATTATCTTCTCTGAATTCAACCTTCACAACATCAAAGACAACATTAATTTTAACATGAAATACATGTCAAATAACATTAGTGCATCCATTATCATCACCATCGTTGAGCAGTGTATTACCCTCCTCAATGTCAGGCTGTTTGGAGGGAAGGATCCCTGTCAGAGGTTACCAGGATGGAGCTGAGACAGAAAAATGAGGGAATTGATTAAGAAACACTTGGAAGGTAGCACTGCTTGCCAGCAGCTCTTTGAGGTGGCTTCTCCTCCTAACAGACCCTTGGGAAGCCAAAAAACAAGCAGGTTTGGCACAGCACTTTGTAGGCAGAAGAACCAGGGCAGGAGGAGTTTCTCTGCCAAGCCCCAGGAGAGGGATGTGCCCTCAGGTGCATCTCCTGCCCGTGCCCAGCACTGCCTCCAGCACAGTGGTCACCCAGGACATCTCTGCTGGAAGGGAGCCCCACCTCCCCTAAGCTCAACTGCTCCTCTTGGCTCTGCTATCCATATTTTTCTTTTCATCTGACTACTTACTATTTTACTCCAAGCAAGAACAATCTCAAAAAAAAGTCTTTAAAACAAACAGCTTAAATATGAGGTGATGGGACATGGGACAAGATTTCCCAGGTCAAAGCAGACACCTATCAGACCTTTGGGTTGTTTATTTTCAGGGAGTCTTTTTTGTTTGGGATTTGTTAGGGGGAATTGGGGGGGTCTGTTTGTTGTGGGTTTTTTAATCTGGTTTTGATTACATGTATGAAAGTAGAAAACATACTTATACCTTAATGTCTTTAAACAGAAATTGCATTATAACAACATATTGTTCATACTATAAATTATTAACCCCTTCTTCCCCTTTCTGCTGTAAACATGGTGAAATTACACAAAGAAAAGCTTTGATTTTATTAAGTGTTAACATTTACACAGGGATTTCTGCCACCTGCCTTACTGGAGTTGAAGACCAATCTTCCACACTGCTGAGTAGCTCCCGTTCTCTTCCATATAATCAAAAACCATTATTTAATCTCCAAAGTCCTATCACACAACCATTTACTTCTTCTATTAAAGAAGGTGAGGCCAAACAAATATTCCCAACACTTGGTGGAGAGGATTGCAATAATCCTGAGCTCCCCACAGGATCTATTCTAGGAGTAGCTCACTAAAACACTGCTCTCCCACACTGACAAATCTCTCACAGAAGATGCTCCAATTCTCAACTTCAAAGTCACATGGGGCTTTTAAATTCTGTTTACTACCTCAAAAGATTTCTCTGAACAATTTTATAACCTGCTTCAAGATCTGCAATGGCATTTAGCCCATTTTGGACTTTTAGAGCAATTTTCCACTTGTTTAAAAACAGTCTAACATTACCTACACCTACAACAGAGTATGTGATGCTTATTGCCATGTAATTGTATGTGCAATTGCTTCTGCAGAGCTGAAGTTTCTTTCCTGTAAATACCTTATACATTATTTAATAGTATATATTGATACCAAAGTACCTATATATAGTATCCTTATAAATATATTATTAACTCCCTGCTTTACAAGGGCTGGCTTCAGTTCATTCTCATCTCTACAGCTACTGCCACTCAAGTATTGTCGTGGTCAAAGTCTAAAGTAGCAAGAAGGAACCAGTAAAGAGAAGGTGAGGTGGAAACATGAGCAGACAAATTCCTGAGTCAGGCAACCAACCCCCTTATGGATCCCATTAAGCCTCTGTGGAAGAGTAAGTACTTAGACATGAAATTTTTGCATCCAAAACAATAGTAAAGCAGGGCAAATGATGACAAATTAAACTAAACACAGTAACAATTCCTATCTATTAAACAGATTATGCAAATTCCATTGTATTTCACGTTATCGCACCTCATTTGTTTTAGTTACTTCAAATATTCATGTTTTAACAGAATAATTACTTGGAAACTCTGGCATAAATACAGGCATATATTTAAAGAAGCTAAAGATGCACAGAAAGAACCTTTTTGGACTAATGTGCAGCTTTGCCACAGTCTCTGCTCGTGCTTTTGCAGGAGGCTGAGGATGTGGCTGCGTGTGCCGTGTCAGCCTGGTCCAGGGAGCACAGCCCCTCCAGGGAGCCCTGATTCATCAATCCAGCTGCCTGTGACACCAGCAGCAATCCCAGCACACAACAGCAGCCATCACTCCCCAGCAAACACCCAATATTGAGACATAAAAGAGCTAAATAAGTTAGAGATGCTCTGTTGAACACCGAGGGCAGTCTGCCTTGCAGGATCCTGTTCGCTGCCCACAGCATCCCTCACTGCTCTGGAATTGTTCCAAGTATATTCCACAGATCAGACAGAATAGTTCACTTTTTTTTTTTTTGTCCTAACCAGAAAACCAGAAGTATTTCCTCATTGTTATTTGAAGAGAACAGAATTTTAGAGTCAGCCTGAAAAACAAAAAAATACCACATACTGTCAGAAAATGTATTTCTTAGACTTCCTTACTTGCCCTCACCGAGACGATGGCTGTATTTTTGGAAATGGAACTACTATTGAAAAAATACCCACCTTCTAAGGCTAGTCAAATGAAACACCTTTGTAATGTAAAAAACATTTCTCTCATAGCAACAATAACTTCAGACCAACCTAACTGGGGCAATTTCAAAGTAGGAGAACACCACAGCGGAAGCCCCACAGACTGCAAGAGGGGAAATAGCAGGATGAAAGTCTTTTCCTACTTTCTTTTGATTTGCTATAGGTTATCCTTGTAGTTTCATCTGCCTCAGAAAAACAGGTTTCATTTGTTATTACTTATAAAGCATATTAAATTTTGAAACAATTACAGAAGTCTGAACTTCATTGCACTTTAAAAGGTGGATGTTTTTCAAGGGATTTTTCTCTTTTTACTAATAAACTGAAATGTTTAGCATCTTCACACCAGCAGTGCTTTCCCATTTCCTGAGATTATGGAAAGGTTACAGAACATACACATGAGATAACTTTGAAACCCAGAGAGGCACAAGTATCACACACAGCTCTTCCCTCCACAGGAATACCAACATTTGAGAGTAAGTCTTTATCCAGTATGAAGCACAGAAATCAAAACTGCACATGAGAGATTGTGGTCCCTCCCAAGCACTTTAAATATTATCATGCAGAGTTCAGTCCCATCATGATGCACTTGCTGTCCACTATCCAGTACTGCACAGGATTTAAGAGTTTCCAATATTTGGGTGGTGGTGTAGACAGGGCATGGAATGGGATGAAGGTTTTCCACACCTTCAAAAGAAAATAAAAATTCCATTTAGTCTTACTTTCAATTATTCTGCAATAGTTTTAAAGGCTTTTGCAAACATAGCTTTTTGTTTTTAAAGCTCCATTAGCACAAATGTCTCCATCTGAGGCACACACCAGTGTAAATGGTTTTCCATCTCCAAGTACTTCCAGGTACTAGGGAGGCCACATCACTCTGAACACTCCAACTCCAGGGCCTTAAAGAACTCAAGTTAACACAGAGTGGGGGAAAAGACAAAGACTGAAGCACAGCAAGTATTTCTACATTAAATCATAACATTATTTGCCTATGCCCACACTCTGAATCAGCAACAAAGCAGTCCTGGCCCCAGAACCCACAAGCTCCCAGCCATGTGCACAACCCCACATTAATGTTAGGCCACATTAACTCAGTTTTAAACCAGAAACGACTGCCTTGGAGTGCTGCAAAACTAAATCAATCACTGATTGACTAGTGAGAAGGTCCTGATTTATAGTGTGCCTGAACTGACCTGAAGTAAGTGACAGCTCTGACTAAAAGAGAGGATCAGTGAAGCCAGAGATTAAGCTCTGTTTCAATAGAAACAGCCTACCAGGATACCTTCCACAAATGAGCAGATGTTTGGAAAACTCAGGCTGTGATTCTGTGAAGTGCTTAGGAAAAGGATGATATGAAAATCTGGAATATCAAAGTAATTATACTAAAAGCTGGAAGCAAACTCTACTCTTGCTTTTTCATTTTTGCATAAATTCTTCCAAGGCATGTTGATAGTCTACTTCCAGACAGTGCTTCCATACAGGGGGAAATTTATTTAAAAGCTAAGGACAGGACCTCTAGCTTTTGCATTCCCATTTAGGTCAACAAGAAACCTCATACTGACTTCAGTGGGTTTCAACATTTTCCCATTTTGCATTTCATCTTTTGGATGTGTCCATGAAAAGAAGTGATGAGTGGAAAAAATGGCACAGAAAATGAGGAGAGAGCAGAAAAGCTGTCAGCTCACTGAAAGGTCTCCACTTGTGGTTATATTCCATACACATATATTCCATCTTACAGAAACTAAACTTTATTACCATAATTTTTCATTAGAATAAGGATATCCATGCGTTATGGCTTCTTAGAGGTTTTATGGACTGGGTCAGCCACACTACATCAGGTACTTGTGATTGTGCCATGGTCTCAATCAAGGACCAGTAATCAGCAATGAGTACTTTAAGTATTTGTGTTTGGAATCACAGTTTCTACACAGCAAGGTACAAGATTTAGTAGAGGAGACCCCTTGTACAGAGATAGTCAAGTCACCAAAGAGATGTAGGAGGAGGGTTTCATCCTTCTTTGGGGCAAAGAGTAATTAAATAATCACTTAAATATAGAAAAATATACACACTTGGATCTGCAAAGGATTATAGAATTGCCAGGGTTGGAAAAGCCCTTTAAGATCATCCAGTCCAACCAGCAGCCCAGCACTGCCACTGTACCCCTAAACCACTGAACCTCATCATCCAGCTCCATGGATGGTCACCCCACCACCTCCCTGGGCAGCCTCTTCCAATGCCTGACCACCCCAACAGAGGAAAAGCTTTGTTCTTACACCTAATTTGAATTTCCCCCATCTCAGCTTAAGACCATTTCCTCAAGCCCTCTCCCCTGCATAAATAAAAAGAAAAAGCACAATCTATTTAAGTTCACTGGTCACACTAACCCCTCAGTAAGAAAAATAAACTCAATTATAATTAAAAGGTTACATTTGTCTGCATCTTTCATCAGACTGGCTACAAACACCAGCATACTCATGAATGTTCTCCAGTTAACACTATGGGAAGCATCAAGAACGTGAGAGGAACACTTGACCCCCATCACATCAAGAGAGGCTCCAACACATCACACTGACAAACCTTCCCATTTTAACCTCTGCAAATGAACGAGGAAGTGAAGATTTTCTCTCATTTCTCCACCCAGGATTTTACTATTTCAGATCTTGCACATAAATGACTGTTTGCATTTTGCCATTTGAACTAAGCATGATCTCTAGTTCATGTATTTCTCTTTCAGCATGGCAAATCTACTAAGTGAGGACAGCCAAGACCTGGCAGTGGGTGTCCTTGCTGAGACCCAAGTTTTCCAAGAGTGTGCAAAGGCTAAACTCCCCTGCTGGTGCTGCCAAGGTTAGGGGATTCCACCCAGCTTAAGGATCAAGATGCATCAAAAAATGTTGGTAACCAAAAATGCTCTCAATTACAGAAAACAAAATACTGAAAAGCATATTTGACTCTTGAGCATCTCCAGGGAATTTATTTACAGCATCTTGTCAAAATGAAACATCAACAATGGTGCCCTGAAAAGCAAACATTTTTTTCCCCAATCTCTTTAGACATGTTATGTATTTCTCTCACACAATCTTCCTAGTGGAAACCCCACTTCACTAAGTGAATCAAAGCCATCATCATCCCTTATTTAAATATCTTCACCACTTGCTCTCACAGCATCTATCAAGAGTAGTGTTAATGATTATGGGGAGATGGAGTTTATCTTTAGGTCTTCAAGCAGGTAGTTCATCATTCAAACTTTGTACTATTGGACTATTGCTAACTGTTATCTAAAGTCCATAGTTCCCCAATTTACTCCCTTTTCTCTCTTCTTTCCCTCTGCATCATTTTCTCTTAGAAAAATGGAAACTCTTACAGATCAGGCTTCTCTACTTAAAACTGAACACAATATGTTATGTTCTGGGCACTGCTCAAAGACATAGCAAATACTAAAAAAAAATAGGAAGCACATTTAAAATTATTTTTAATTCATATTTTTGGGCCTGGATCATTTCACTTCTCCTACAGAGTGGTTGCAGTAAGCTAGAAACCACTGATAGTGCAATTTTCCCCCACTGCAGTCCAGCAGTGTATCTCATGTCAAGGTTTCCCAACAGCTTTTTGTGAGAATTAAGACATTTTGGGATGTCAGCTATGTCTGCTGGTTAGGACTCATCTTCCACAGGGATAAACAATGGAAGATATTAGACCCCATATATCTTAAGCTGCCCCATACCAGCTATGTTTTCTCAGTCACAACTTCCTAGAGCTTTTGAAGCATGTGTTCCCCCAAGCCAAACCCTGTGGAAAAATGCAACATAGCCCATTGCTGTATGTCAGATCACAATCTGTGCTTTTCCTAGTACTGAAGGAAATATTGAAGGACTCTACACATCACTCATTATAACACAGACTTTCTGCTCTTCTCTTCACTTCTCTTTTCCAAACTGCCCTTATTTATCCCAGACTCTCAGCTGCAGCAATTCCCAAAGCTTCCCAAACCCCTGCAGGCCCACACAGGCTCCATGCAGGAGTTCAGACTCAGCTCCCAGCCTTTCAAGCAGCAGACACCAATCTGCTCTGTTGTTCAGCAATCTGTGTTTCCCTCAAGGCTGAATGCAGGAAGAAAAGCTACATCCATAATCCTTGCCTGCAGAAGCAGATGCCTCAGCACCTCAAAGCACAGAGGATTACATCAAGTGCACGACTCTCCACCCAAGAGCGAATGTACAGACAACTCAAAATATTCTGCTACAGGTTTTAGGCAGATCAAGAGCAACTGTGAAGATGGAAAGGAACCAAAAATCCCTAATATCTTCTTTTCTATTCTGGTAACTGGCTTTTTTTTTTTTTTTGGCAAACCTACTTTCTTAGTACTGCTCTACAACTGATGAATGAGAATCTATCGAAATCTTTCATAAAACCATGCAAAGCAAAAAAACATTGCATAAAAATGCAAAAAAATCTCTTACAAATAAAGCCAATTATCATTTCCTCCATTACAGCATAGTCATTTAAAACTCAACTACATTAGCCTTCATTTCATGCAAGAAAATTTTACTTGGAGAAGTCTGAATACTTCCTTCTATGCTGATGGCCCATGGACTACTGTGAGATATACACAGAACCATTTAGGTTGGAAAAGTCCTTTAATTAAATTCAAGATCAAGAATTCACAAAGTAATCAGAAATCAGTATTTGTAATCTCAGTAAAATAAACATTTTATAAACACTTATAAGATAATGACTGGAGATTCTGTAGTTTCTAGTTCCTCAGAAAGTTTCATGTCTTTGAAGAACATAAGTCAGGTTTCACTCATTACTCTAAATCATCAGTTAGAAAGGAAACTGAAATCTATTTTTTAATGTTCCTTTTCTTGATCTCAGAGGGGCTTATGAACGTGGCTTTACTAGAAGGATTTTGGGTTTAATCTCACATCAGATAAAACTTTTCTCTATCTCTGTAAAATTTTGAGGAATAAAGACAAAAGGAGTATGGGCAAATCAAAAATAATGCTGTCACAGCAAAAATAAAAATTCTTCATGAACTGCAAAGACCTATTGCAGCTCTTGGTGCTTAAACCCAGAAGGATTTTTTCATTTATTAACACCCTGTCCTTGTTCAACAGCATACTAATGAAGTTAATCTAAAGGCTAAATTTCAATTATGAATCACAGACCCGCATCTCTGCTCCCTGATTGCTGAGATAATCTGAACTAAGCCTTCTCCTCTCCAAAGCACAATGGCTGACTGCAGATAAAAGTTCCCAAACATTAAAAATATTCAGTCCAGAAGGTAAAAATCTGACAAACACCTGTTTTCACATCCATTCGATAACTCTCTGGCAAAGTAATGATTTCTAGTAACTTGACAGACTGCTCGCTCACTTAAAATATGCTGCACAGGTTTGAACAATAAAAGGAACTGCAAATGTTTAAATCTCTCAGGCTTACAGCCAAGACAAAGTCTTCAGCCAGAGTAAAAAAGGGTTTCCATTTGCTAAAATAATTTAGGAGAAAATGTTTTCCTCTTGAATACCTACAATGTATTTGTCCTGGAAGAAAACCTGAGAGAGCCACCATGGAAAACCAAGATCAGGGAGAGGCTGTGCAGCTCTGGGTTATTAATATGCACAACTACAGACCAAAATGTGGAGCTTCATGACGTGCCAATGCAGCTCAAATAAGGAGCTGAAGCTGCAGAACTGGAAAAAAACAAAATATGAGTAATAACGACGACCTGGATCATTTCCTTCCAATTGCTTCTGCAAACAGAAGAGTGATGAAGCTCACAAGAACACCAAACCGTGCTGCTCCCCCATCTAAAAGACTGATAGGGAGGAAACACTGCATCTGCTTTTTAACAAGACAATAAAAGAAGCTGAAGAGCCAGCCTTCAGCTTTGAGCTGAGAGGATGGAGCACTGAAGGACTGTTCACTTGTGGTGGGAGTCAAAGGAGCAAGAGGGAAGCAGAACAGGGAAAGCCCTGAGTCTCAACCTAGGGCAAACCTGGGTCACAGAAACCAGAGCCTTCCAAACCATCTCTTGGAAGTGTTTTCAAGGGAAAGCCCTGGGTCTCAACTTAGGGCAAACCTGGGTCACAGAAACCAGAACCTTCCAAACCATCTCCTGGAAGTGTTTTCACCATAAAATGTATGTGATTTCCAGACAACACAGAAACTCTACAGTCAACTCCTCCACTTCTCATGGGGAGAGAAACCTAGAAAGAATAAATACACCATAACCAATCACTGACCATCTCTAGGAGTAAAAACTTCACAGATTTTCTTCCAAACCTAGGATAACACAGTGATGAACTCCTGCTTGACACACACTTATCAGCTCCTTCCCATACTCCAAGAGTCAAGCTCCCAGACAGAGAGAAGACTGTCTAGACTTGCTGCTATTCCACAGCATTAAAACACAGCTCAGCTACAGTCATCTACTTTTTCACTGAATAGTGAAGATTTTTTTCCTCTTTCAAGTTAGATGATGTCAAACATTCACACCCACACCTTCACAGCAGCCACTGCACTGCTGAAGGTTTCTACTGTCCTAAACACAAATACCAATCTCTTCAATTCTCGTATTCTTCAGGATAAAAGCACAAGTAGTTAATATTCCACCTCCATTCTCAGTCTACTGGTACCCCTCTCTACTGCCTTTATCCTTCCAATACATGTCACCCAGTGGGAAGCTGCCAGTGCCCAGACCTGAGACCATGAAAATTAATTCTTATCATTAAAAAAAAAATTAGATTTTTTTTTTCCCCAGATTGTCATGATATTCACATTGTTATTTGTTTTGGCAATATTGACTCCTAAAACACTGATACATACCTGGAAAATCATTTGACAATTACATCCTTCCCAAGCCTAAAGTCTTGCCGTTTTCAAATACCAAACAGGCACTTTGCTTTAGTGTTTGGCTGGATCCTGTGCAAGTTTTCCTCCTTGCCTTAGTCCTTAAATGAGCTGTTTCTCAGCAACACACTCAGAGCTGACAGCCTAAGCAGTAGGCACGGAGGTATATGCTTAGCAATATGCTTGGTGGACATTGTCATTCATGGTTCTCACCGAAATACATCTTAATTGAGCAGCAGCATTACACCACAAATGAGCCAGAAAAAAAGGCCAACAATAACGACAGACCACTAGAAATAATCTGTTGCCTTCTGGGTAAACTGCTCAATGCTAAAACTTATTATCTGTAAAAGCACCTTTTGAATCACTTTTGTTTTGCCCTGTGGAATACCTTAATGTTTCCACTAGTAATAAAATTTCTGGCTTGCAATACTGCCCTGGTCTATCAGACCGCAAGAGAAGGGAAGGGAAACAATGAAAACAGGGAAACACAGAAGCGCTGTTATTATTAAACCTTTAAGTTACAGAGTTAATTCCAGCTAAACACTTTTATCTGCTGCACCGCTTATATGAAGTGGATGTTTTTTTCCAGAAGGAAATCTAATTTTAGAAGCCCGGCATCAAACAACTCCGTGGCCATCCATATCTGCACTGACTCCAGTTCTGCTGCAAGTAATCTGTTAAGCAGCACATCCCCAGCTGGGGACTGTAATTAGGGTGCAAACTGCCATACAATCCCCTTGCCAGATTGATGAAGGAGACCTCTTACAAGGTGATCCAGAAGGCAGTGTTGAGATCATTAATCATTCATCCGTCGAGGAGAATACAAAAAGCTCTGCCATCAAGAGCATTACATTGCAAAAGTATCTTGACAGAACTAACTCCTAAAAAAAACTAGTGAACTTTTAATTAAAAGGTCAGGCATTAGTTATTGTATTATTTTTTGAAGTTTTAGATAAGTTCACTTCAAAAAAACCTTTATTCATATGTCAGACGGAATTTGACACTCCTCCTTTGCTACTCCTTTTACAGGCTTGATAATGATCAGCTCAGAGGGTTTTTAGCTCTGCAAGCAGCATCCCCAGATAGTAAACAAATATAACAGTAATCTACAGTGCAAGCTTAAATACCCTGCCAGGCTGCCAATATTTCAACCTGCAACCATTTGTTTTCAGGGATTTGAATCCACAGAAAATGCAAGTATTTTCAACAATGCATAACTGCAAACATTGTTAGCACAAAAATCCAGTCTACAGGGAGAACACCAGATCCTGAACATCTGCCTGATGAGGTCTGCACTGTCCATCCTAAGCATATAACTCTTGGCTCTGCCAAATTATCAACTAGACATTTTTTTAAATACACTTACTATAATTAAATACTTCAAGTATTTAAAGTTGAGTTTAAGCTTAAGTGCTTCCCTTCTTCATCGTTATTTGATCCAACAGGCAAGCTCACACCATCCTTAGAGAACTCAGAAAACCAGAGAGAAAAATGCAAAAATCAAGAACTCTAAAAGTATATTCAAAGTACTAATATACTAAAAGTATATTTAAGGTACTCTAAAAGTATATTCAAAGAGCTGGAACTATTGGCTACAACTTTTTAACCATCTTTTGTATGCAACCTTATGTTTTACTCACTACATTCCACGCCAGATCCTCAGCATCAGAAGTTTCTTATCTTCACACACATTTCACCTGAGCCCAGCCTCAGGAAAAAGGGAGGAGGTGAACTCCTTTCCCTCCCCTCCCTTGAACTACCTGGGATTTAATAGAATTGCCTGGGAGACTTCTGCTGTTTCAGAAGCAATCAAAATCTATCCTATACAACCATCTACCAGACTAACAGAAAATACATTTTCCTGTAGAATGTGCAATAGGAAGGAAACTTAATCCAAACACATCATTGCATAGTCCAACAGGATTTGCTTACAAAATCTATCCCAGTGAAGGCAATCTCCTAGAAGTTAAACAAAAAATAGTCAGCAGGCAAGTACTTTCTCTTATTTTAACTGAAAAAGCCAAATCTAAATCTTTTTCAACAGATCATCAAGAAGACTATATGAAATCAAGAGAAGAAAAAGAAATCTGCCACCCGTGGCTATGAAGTTAAACAAATGTAAATACTTTAAAAGCATTCTTGTTTGAAAATTAAGATAATTTCCCCTCAACTCTCCTCATTCCCTAGAGAAAACAGGGTTTTTCCTAAAGGATGTAGCAAGGGATGCAAAGAAAATGAGTAAGAAAAACCCAACAACATTTTTAGCATCAAATGCTTTTACAACAAGGACTCCTTTGCAAATCTAACTGTGGATAAAACAAAGCTTTTTATTTGTTTCTTCAGCACTGAGAAGTTCTGATTTCTAAACCCTTCCTTGCATGAAAAACCATGTAAGTAATCTTCTGGATATATGAGTGAGAGAAGGAAAGCAGAAATAGCCTCATTATCATTATACAGAATCTTACAGACAGCTGTGGAAACCCAGGCTCCTTAAAAATTATCACGTTAAAAATGCATAATCCATTTCAACAACAAGTTCTATCATATATCACTAATTCCCTCAATATTTACATTTTTCCCACATAGCCTGAACTATTGATAAGAGGTCAGCAACAGTAGGAGTATGCACAAGATAATTCATTTTTTCTGAGGCACCCCATATTTCTTAATTAGAGTCAGTAACACTGAAACACCACCTAAGAGAATGGACACAACTTGCAAAGACTGGGTCAAACCTGAAGATTACAAAGGTGGGAAACCAAGTGTGGCATCATTTGCTGAAAGGCTGTGATAACAATCTCAACAAAGAGCTTAAACCTTTAAAAAATAAGGAAATAAGTTCACTGCACTGGATGGGCCAAGGCAGTCCTGTGTGCACTGAGCATCTAATCCTGTTGGTAATATTTCTTGCACTTTGATCCTGCTTAATGGAATAAAAAGCATTAAACACAACACACAACTGAAGCAACACTGCAATACTTCAAAAGTTACACCCAAGTAAATTGAAAATTCATCTTATTTTGGAGTAACAAATGAAAAAACCTCCCCCCTCCCCTTTTTGAGTCTTGCTGCATCATCCTTTACTGACATTAATATTGCTCTCCTCCTTAGGCAAGCCCTGAAAGACTCTGATCCTTTATATCCTTTAAAGGGAGCAATTAATGCTGCTATTCAGAGTGTCTGACCTTTAACTCTCAGTCCCAGTAGTGTTATTCGGATTTTTCTATTCAAGTTTAGCAGAAAATAGTAACTATTTGTATCTTCCTAAAGGCAGACAGGCATTAATCCTAACCTCAAATTGGAGTTCATTTTGGAAAAGTAATTTCCAAATTTTTCACTTCCAAATGTGCTTCACTGCAGGATCAGATGCTTCCCAAACTCTGCCCTTCCAAACCACTGCAGTTTAGGTTCTGCCTTCCAGAGGTATTTTGGCAAAACACTTTGAAAATGCTTCCACAGAAGTTCTGCATCCCATACTGCATTGCCCCTCACCACCCTCTGCAGGAGGATGCCTATTGCTAGGATTATTTTCATGAAGCCACAGTGCCAAGTTCCATTTTCTTTATTCCTTCTAACATCACTCCCCACACAACATTCCAACCTCACATTTTTCCCTACAGCTTCTTACTCAGCTGCCCTGTTGCTTCTTTCAGAAACATTCATACAGAGCATCCCAGAATCAAAATAATGTGTCTACTACTCACTGTCTTCACCTAATCTGTATTTTAAGCTGTCAAACACAGAGGCTGATTTGATGCCCTGAAAAACCAAGAAGATGTCATGTTCCAAACTGTCCCACAAAGCATCTTGCATTTTCTTTTCAACAAGTAATTAACATATGGACTATGGTAGTCTTTTACAAGGTGGCAAATACCTCATACATATACTCCAAAAGAAATATATATATATATATATATATATATATATATATATTCTGTCCATCCCAATCCCTCTCTCAAATTAAAAAAAAAAAAAAAAAAAGAAATCTGATAATTCCAGTCCATCAATACCTTTCTGCTTTAAACCTTCCCTGATAAGAAAGTCGTTACAGCTCATCTGGAAGACTGACAAGCTGATATTTCTCTAGACCCAGAGAAAGGGTATTCCACAGCCAATACTCTTCCAAATAGCCAGGGAAAAAAAGTTATACCTATTTAAACAGAGAGCAAGACAGGCTCAGCTAGAGCTGCACAGGGAAGGGGCAATCAACTTGACAGTAAATGTAATTAGTGTTATAATTCCTGCCAAAATTAGACATGATAGAAGCAGATATAACAAACGAATTTGACATGATATATTACCATTGATGCTCCTAAATATATAGAGGCTTTTTGAAGGATGGGAATAGGGTTTTACAGATTTTAAGGGAAAAAACAAATCCTGACAAGCCTCCATCATGTCTGTCTCCATCCTGTTGCTCATTAAACCTCTCCTTTCTGGCTTCTATTTCCTTCACAGTTAAAGTGGCACAAAACATCCATTTTTTGCTGCAGAAAACTAAAATCGAAGTTGCATCATGTCTCCTTTTCATGCCTTTTCTTCCCTCCCTGCCAATCAGAAGCTTCAAGCCACTTGTTTTCTGAACACATTTACAGTCCAAATCCATTCCTGAGCACCAGCTCCCTTGCCTGCCTCTCTTGTTCCCACTGGCACTCCCCAAATTCCTTCCCATCACATCACAGCTCCATTCCAAGCTGCCATCTTCTCTTGGCTGGTGGTCACTCACACATCCCTTTTCCCTGGTCCCAGTACCAAATTTCAATGGAATCACAGAAACATGGAATGGTTTGGGTTGGAAGGGACCTTAAGACCATCCCACTCCAACCCCCTGACATGGGCAGGGAGCTCTTCCACTTGATCAGGTTGCTCAGAGTCCCATCCAACCTGGGCATAAAACCTAATTTACACCAGATACTGAAGAAGAATCATTCTCAGCTCTGCCCCAAAAAAGCAACAGGAAGATAGAAATCCTCAGTGCTCAGAGAGCTAGACATGATTTGGCTTCTCTGTTAATGAAAAAAAAAAACTAGAAGAAGGGAAAAAAGAAGTGCAACACACCCCACACCTCCCTTCCTGAAAGAAAAAAACTGAATTAGAACTGAATGCTTGTTTTGTTTTTGCCTCTGCTAGAAATCAACACTAAAGCTTTCAGCCAAGTTTTAGTACAGAAAAATTATGGCTTTGTTTCAGGGAAAATTAACCTTTTGCTTATTTTGTTTCAATTTCAATTTTGCATCAAAGTTTTACTTAAAAATACATCACAATGTCTAGACAAACTTTCCAAGTTCCCAAATCATCTGACTTCTGAGACAGTGACCTCTCATGAGCAATGGGACCAACCCTGTGTCCTCCCCAGCTAGAATCTCTGACCTGCTTTATTTCCTGCACACCTGAATTTGCCACCAAAGCACTTGAGATGGAAAAAAATCTAGGCCAGGCAGGGGTATTTATGACTTTTTTTTATGATGGAAAGTTTAAAAATTACTTTACTCCAAGAAATAAGTCTTTAGCTGGACTCGTCTTTCCTATTGCAGCAAACACTGAGCATATTGCTGTTCATCTCCTGACAAATTACTCTCTGGGAGAATACAAATCATGTGTGCTGAGCTTCAGAAAGGCTCTGGAAGAGAGCTCTGTTCCAAGCCCTAGAGACAAAAAGGCAGGCACAGAACAGACTCCATCCCCGTGGAGAGCCTCCCTCGCCCATGAACGCCACTTTTAATCCCATTCATTAACAGTGGGACTGCTCACCCTTATTGTGCCACATCCTCAGGCTGCTCCTCCAGCCATTACACCTGATGGATTCTCTGTTTTATTAACAGTAATTTAATTCAATATATATTCCTGCACAGGACAGGTGATCTTTTTTGACTATTTCAAAACATTTCACAATGCGGAACACAGACAATTTTTTTAAGAGGAAAACAAAATACACACAGATTTAATTAAAAAAAAAAAAGCACAAGAAGAAATCCTATTGCACGTTTCTGTCAGGATGGCTTTGTAAAATAAAGTTTACCATGACTGTCAAGCCTCCCACCACCTAAGTTTTCTTTCCTGAATAAATACCACACACTAAAAATTGATGCTCCATAAACTGCACCATTGCTGGAGAAAATGGTAATCACAGAGACTGCTGCTTCCTCCTTTACCAAAGGTGTATATCCTATTTACTACAGATACCTGAAATCAATTACAGAATCATAAATATTTGCAGCCTACAGCTCTCAGAAGTGTTTCAAAAGGCATATGTTAATGCCCAGGAGTCATTTCCCCCACACTGCAGTGCCCTCAGGCTCTCTGCTCTGTTCTCTGCTATCTGCTGACATCTATTTTGCAATGAAAACCCAGCAATTCAGTTAAAATAGATACTTAAGCAAAGATAAAAACGTCTATCTAAAGACTCAGTACCACTGTTCTGTTATACATGGACAAAAAATTACATATATATATATACACACACACTTACGTATCCCACAATGTGCGGTGGCAACTTATCCTCTCCAGAAATCCCTGTTGAACACACAGCAGACAGAATTCCCCACTGCTGTCACCATGTGATGAAACAATGCCAATGTGAATTACAAGTTATTGTGGGAGATGGATCAGAAACAGCCACAATTATATCTAACAAGTGAAAAGATTGTTTCATTTATCTTTCTTTTGGAAGGCTGTGCCAGTCTGACAGAGCCAAATGGCACATTGTGTCTTTCTGTCCATTCCTGGCAACCTCAAGACACACAAGGAATCCCCCCTCGCTCCTAACAAGGCTGTGATCAAAAGTTTGCCACATTAAGTTATCCTACATTCAACCTTTCAAAAATATCCACTATTCCCTAAGAGCACATCCCTTGCCTGCACAAACATTTTCTGTTAAGCAACTGAGTCAAGAGAGTGACTATTTCTCCATTTTCTCATAGTTTTTAACTACCTTTAAATCTTCATTCCACCTGTAAAACCCTTTTCCCTCTCTCTTGCTTCTTTCTACCTTTTCAGGTTACAAGGAGATACCTCATTGCACATTCTGCCTTTATCAGCAGAGTCTGCACAACCAAGGGAGCCACCACAGGGGTCAGACAGCAGCTCATCTTGTGTGGGATTCCTTCCCCACCTGCCTGGGACATGCATGGACACCACACATCACACACACATTCTGGCCCTGCATCATTAACACAGCTTTTTGTGCACTTTTTGGTGGCCCTTGAACCTCTTTCCTTACCCATTCCATTCACTTTCTCAAAACAGCTGCCTGTTCTGTCAGTGCAGGTGGTGTAGAAAAAAAAACCAATCCCCTTTTAAAGTAGCTACCTTATTTTCAGACACAAATATAAGAATTAGTTAGATGGGACTGAAAAGAAAAACTAAGATGCTTTTCCAAAAAAAATTTGCAGAAGATTTTGTTTCAATCAGAACAAAAACTTAACAAACAAAAATCACAATGAAAAAGAAGCACAACTAAAAGCATTCCCAACAAAAATGATGCAGCATGTCTTTAATAGTCAAGTGTTTTAACTAAATACAGCAGAAGTACAAAAGAATGCCTGAAGATGACTCAATAAGGAATCACTCAATGCAGAAAGAGCATTACCAGCATGTTCTTGATAAGCTTGCCAGTCCAAAGCACAGTATTTCCTTGCTCTCTTGTTCCAAACCAGACTGCAGACAGTGGGCACTTGTGCTTAGACACAGAAGTAAGGTAGGACAGGTCAGCAGTGACTCAGAGGCTGGGTCTCTGCAGCCTCACAGAGCAAGCAGGGAAACCTGCCTTCCCTGCAGAGCTCCTGCTTCTAAATGACCCACACGGCTCTCATCCTCTGGCACAAACTCCTGGGGTGTTTTTTTATTCTTCAAATAAACAGTACTTCTTTTGCCTGTGGTGCTTTATCCTTTTCTCCTCCCACAGCACCCACTTCACCACCCTGGAAGCAGTTTTGGATGAGATGGGATGCCCAGCTTCCAGAAGGAGCCCAGCAGAGTTCAGCATCCCTCAACTCCATCCTGGTATCCCCTGGCAATCACACCCCCATTTCACACCCCACTTTCCATTACATGATACTGGGGCAATTAACAGAAAAGCTGGAATGCAATCTCAGTTAAAAAAAAAAAAAAAATCAATATTCTCAAAGTTCAGGTAAAGAACTGAAGCGATGATGTGTGGGCAAAAACTCAACAGTGTGGGAGGACTTAGAACACACAGAGAAACACACCATAATTGCACAGAGTTTGGCCATGAAGTCTGATGCCATTGTATCATAAAACTCAGTTATAACAAGGCATGACAGCCCATCCACAGCTTCTCAGCTTCTCTGGTTCAGAGGAAAAACACACAAGTTCTCACCCCTAGGCAGCCCCAGCAGGACTCCCCATCCTCAGCTGCACCCGGCAGCACCGGAGCCTGTGAACTGCTGCCAGAACCAGACAAATTTTCATTTTCTATTACCTTAACAAACCACAGAGCAGCTCTGTCTTGTGAAAACAATGCTTTTGTCTCACCATACTGGAACAAGCGCCCCGAAATTCAATAAAGTTCCTGAAAACTGACACACAGCTTTTGAACACACTTTGAGGCAGTCCATCGGGTCAGCTTCCCTCACCTACAAAATGCCTGGAGAAGTTCCCCAAACCAGCTCTGTGTCAGGTGGCTCAGGTAGAAAGGTCTCTGCTTTCCCCAGTCCACAGCATTGAGCACAACCCAATAAAGTCCAGCATAAACCTCTAATGGGGAATAAAAACCTTACCTCCCTGAACAACAGCCTGGGGGCATTTCCATCACCTCTTTAATCTGAAACAGCATCCCTGTTGCTCAGCTTTCATAATCCACTCCAGTTAAGGTAAGGGGATGCCAGCAGCAGTGCAGGGCAGGGAAGCAAAGCAGACACAGGTACTTGTGGTGTCAGTGAAGCACTGCCAACTCAGGGTAATTTATTTTTTGGTATTTTCTTATCCCACTCTTTGCTTACAGCCTACAAAGCCAGACAAGCTTAGTTGCCTTGGACACCTGGATGAAACCATTCACATCACAGCACATCTTCCACCACAACCCCCCTGCTCACCTACCAACAGGGAGGCAAAAGCTTCCCAAGTACAATCACCATCTGGGTTTTCTTCTGCCCAAAACCACTCTTACATGGCTACCTTTGTGCTATTACTCAGCACTGAGCTTGGCACAGGCTACCTGCAGCATCTGGGACATTTTTCCTGCCCCAGCCCAGGCTCCTGATGTGCTCTCCTCCACTCTCAGCCACTTGGGGTAGTTGCCCAAGTGCCCAAACACTAAAGGAGAAAGCGTCTAAACACGCACAAGAGCTCAGCTCATCTGAGGGCATACAAGACACCAAATACTGGTTAGGTAAAAGAAAAAAAAATCTATTAAGGAGCAAGGAGACCCTGGGAATCCCCATTTCTCACCCAGAAATCCAGAAGTTGTGTGCCACTGAAGGCAGCAGCCCGGGTGCCTCCGCCAGCGCAGCACGTCAGCAAACACGCGGCACGATCTTATCGGCGAGGCTTTCTAGTGAGCAGGCATCCCTAGAAAGCAGTCACTACAAATACCGTTTTCCTGAATATCATTACTGATCCAGAAGTAATGAAATAGCAGATAATATGGCCCCAGGGTACAAATCAACCACCTACCCTAATGCATACAGATGGAGCTTAACAGCTCTTTTGGTCTTCCATTACCAGAGTGAAATGGGATCTTTGAAACACCATCGAGGCAAAGCAGAAGAGGAAGTTTACTAATGAATGATGTTTACTTCTGATTCTTCAGAAAATGCTTTTCAGTGCTGTGATCTAAAAAAAATCCTCTGTTTTCATGTAGGAAGACAACTAGACGCAGCTTCCCCTCAGAGAACCAAGACAAAAAAGCAGAGTGTACAATCTCCTGCTCTTCCCTCGTGTTGCAGAAAAGACTGCTGAGAACAGTGTCTCGATAATTTTTGTAATAATTAACAATGGAAACTTTATCCAGTCCCACCAAAGCAAGCAGCAAAACCGTCACAACTCACAGCAGGGTCATGCTCTCCTTGCTGATGTTCACAGCAGTAAAAGCAGCGACTTGCACAATGCTCTAAAACCAGCTCGGCACTATGTAAGGTACAGGATGCACAGCATCCCCCTGCTTGCATCCTCAGGGAAATTCAGCATTTAACACCTCGAGCCTGCCCCCGCAAAGACACAAAGTTGTGCATTCTGAGCTGGTCTCAGCCCCGTGGACCAGCCGAAAACCAGCAGAGCCCGCACACCTCGCACATCCCGATACAGCCTTATCTGCCTTCCTTGGGAAGCATCCCCGCACTCCAGCACCTCACTTTAACACCATCTCTTTCACCTCTGGCATGCCATTACCTAAACTCCACTGGAATCTTTTCAGAGCTCACTACTTCTTCCAGTTTCCTTAAAGTTTGAAGATTTCACCAAGCAAGTTGAGCAGCCATGCAAGGCACCTGTGTGACACAAGGCACAAACAGCAGCTCTCTGCCATCACATCCTCTCACAGGTGCTTTCAGTGGTACCCAGTTCTAACAGGTAGATTACACCACTCACCTGCACACACAACAGACATTCCCTGTACAACTTGTTCCAAAAATTACATCCTCAGGCAATCAATTCTTTAAGTTGATTTCCTGTTTTCATTAGAGGAATTCACCAATATATTCCAATTGTACAAAAAATCTGGAGGCAGTGGTCAGCAAGTACTTTTTTATGACCCTCATCTATTCTTTTAAAAGCCTTCTACAGAAACGCTCAGGCAGGCACAGGAGTGGGAGGGAGAGGAGGAGGAGGAAAGGAACAGCATTACAGAGTCCTCATCATATCTTCACATAAATAAAGTCCTAACTCTATACGGTTTGACCTTGAATAAATAATAATACACAAAATAAATACAAGGACGAGCACAAATTAAGAGCGAACGTTCAAAGTAATGAATGGTTAATGAAGGAGCGTGTAAGAGTGCCTTGTTTAAAAACACTGATTGAGGAATCGACGGAGGGGAAAAAAGACAGCCCAAACACATTGCGATGCTGCGACTGGGGGTGGGTGGGCAGGGGGAAAAGTAGGGTTTGGAAGCCAACCTCTGCCACAGAGAGCCCGGAGCCAGCCGCGATCGCGCTGCCCGCGGCACCCGCGCTACTTTCCGCGCTGCTCGGCGCAGCGGAGTTGCGGCGGTGCCCGCACCGAGCCCGGCGGCGGCCGGAGCTGCCCGTGCCCATCCGAACTTCCCCTGTCTCACCGGGTGCCGGCTCCGCGCCCTGCCCGCTGCTCCCGCGGCGGCACAGCCGGGGCGCTCGGAGCAGCCGGACCAGCGCGGGGGATGCCACCAGCAGCGAGACGGGAGATCCCGGCCGGAGCGCTCCCAAAACCGCGGCAACTTCTCCTGCGAGGCGCGGCGCGACCCGGCAGGTCCGTCCGTCCGTCCACGCACCCGCGCCCCCGCCCGCGGAGCCGAGCCCCCGGACCCACCCTCTCCCCCGGCAGCGGGGCGGCCGCACCTCCTGGCATCCCGGAGCGCGGCATGGAGCCCGGCGCGGCGCGCTGCGGCGGGAGGTCTGCGGAGCCGGCGCCGCGGGCGAGCGGGGCGGGACGGGCGCGCAGTCCCCGCTCGGCCCCGCGGCGCGGAGGGGCCGCGGGCGGAGCGAAGATGGAGGAGGCGCGGCCCGGCCCCCGCCCGGCCCCGCGCGGGAGCGGCGCGCGCGGCGCCCTCTGCCGGGCGGCGCCGGGACAGGGCCCAGCGCTGAGGGCTGAGGGCAGCCGGGAAGTTGCTCCGGCTCGGAGCGCAGGGAGCGGGGGTTCCACGGGCTTTGTTAAACACGCCCCAGCGCTACAAAACTAGTCAAAGCTCAATTTTAGCCGTATGTTTACCCCGCACCGAATTCCCAACAGCGCGTTGTCACCAACCTCCTCACGCTGCTCGCCGTGCAGTGCTGAGGGTGCTCGCAGTGCTTCCGTAACCGCTCCAGGTAATCACAGAATTGCCGAAGGGATTGGGCTGGAAAAGCCCTCTGAGATCATAGAGTCCAACCTGTGATCGATCACCACCTTGTTAAGCAGACCATGGCACTGCGTGCCACATCCAGGCTTTCCTCAAACGACTCCGGGGATGGTGACACCACCGTCTCTCTGGGCAGCCCATTCCAGTGTCTAACAACCCTTCCTGTGAAGAAATTCCTCCACATATCCAACCTAAAGGTCCTCTGGCACAGCTTAAAACCATGTTCTCTCGTTTTACCACTTGTTACCCACGAGCAGAGCCCAACCCACACTCGGCTGCACCAGGTGGGACTGTAGAGACTGAGAAGGTCCCCCTGAGCCTCCTTTTCTCCAAGCTGAGCTCCATCAGCTGCTCCCCATCAGACCTGTGCTGCAGAGCCCTTCCCAGCTCTTCCCAGCTCCTTCCCCTTCCTTGGACACGCACCAGCCCCTCAATGTCCATCCTGAAATGAAGAGCCACTGAATCACCATCTTTGCTCAAGCAACACTGGTCCCATTTAGTTTCAAATTCATCTAAGTCATATTTTTGAGGGAAGTAATTAGTGCAAGAGATCACCAAACTGGCGGAAGTCCTCGATTAAGGAGAGAACATCTATTGATTGCAGGGAGGATACTGAATCCATCACTTTTTAAATACATGAAGTGAATGATCTCAGTTCAGTTTATCTCACCATTTAAAAATTCAAATAGGCATTATTCTGCAGAACCTCTTTTTTTTTTTTTTTTTTTTTTTTTACGGTCATTAAGTTTAGGAGTTACTCAGGAAAAATTAATGCCTATATCTAAGTCAGACAGTAAGAGATGACTGTGTATGCACAAGGAAATTGCTACAGTATCTATTCCTGCTTTTCACACAGTTCTTATTTCTGTTAAAGAACGGAACACCCCTTGTGTTAAAGAGCCCAAGGGATAACCTACTCAAGTTTTGAAAATGTCAAGTTTCACTTGGGCATTTTCCATTTAATAAGAACAACATATATAGTATTTTAATTGACATGGTTGCATCATCTATGATCCTCAGCTTATTTTCTTTTTACAGAAATATCAAATCTTCGTGCAAGGATAGTTCACATCATTTACAAACTCAAAATGAAACTAGAACTTCATTGTAGTAGACGCTGTTTAAAAAAATCAGTGTTTCTATTTCAGAGAGTTCTACCTTACAGAGATGGGAGACAGAAGAGTAGAAATGAAGGCAGAGAGATGGATGATACATATCATAAGAGATGAAATCCTGATCAGGGATTGAAACACAAACTTCCTGGCTCCAGGTTCAGCCTGTCCCACTGTTCTCATGAATTATAAAATCCTGGACATTTGCTGGGGAAGGAGAGTTCACCAGAGATTGCACACAGCTGGTCAGGAGTGTTCCAAACGAAATTCTGTGAGAAAATTTGTATTTGTCAAAGTGGAAACACTTGGCCAAAGAGGGTTGATTTTAAGAAGACATTTTTCTTGGCTCTTTCCCAGGTCAGAGAGCCGTACCCCCAAGAGAAAGTGGCAGAGGGCGTCCACCAGGGCTGCACCAGCCCCAGCTTCACTGCTCTCTTTTTTCCGCTGAAAAAAATTTAAAGGTATCATTTTTGCCTGATACAGAATGGGAGACACCTCTTGAAATGTCAGGAATTTTTTGCAAGCGACACTTCCTTTTTCCTGACTGGCTCTGGACTACAGGCAGTCACACTCTCTTTGCCTCCTCACAGCCCTTGTGGTGTTGTCTGCTAAAAATAGCCCCATTTTGCCCCTCCTGCTTAATCTGCAGTTGAAGCCTACGTGGAACTGCAGTGCTGCAATTCTTAGCTCAGTTTGCTAATGCAGAGCTTGCGTTAATGCAGCTAATCCAGCATCTGGATATGGGAGCCTGAGCTCCTCCCTGCAGCCCCCAAGAGTAGCACTAATGAAAAGAAGAGGCAGCACAAGAGGGCAAAAGAGTCCTCACAGCTCTCCAGCCAGCTGAGTGCCAGCTCCCTTCATCACACACATTTTGGCTTTGATTCTCTTCCTCAGGACTTCCTCTTTCCTCAAAATGTTCATGGATGACTGTATATACCTAAAAGATATGTAGGAAATTAATACAGAGTGAATATGCAGGAAATACATTAAGTAAACCTGCTTTTTTTCCATTTGAATAGAAAGGCTGAAGGATGAGACCAAGAAGCAGCAACAGGAAAATCAAAGCACAAAAATAGAGAGGAAGGAGCTTGGAACTCGGAGTAACCTGTTAGGCTGGGGTTTAGCCCAGATTACTCATTGTTTCTTTGTGTTTCTGCTACCTGTGATCCTCTTGTTATGTGGATCTCTCCTGCTTGGTGGGGCTCAAAGAAAGAAAAGTGGTACCCGAGCGCTGCGAGGCCTGGAAGGTTTAAGCCAGCTCCTGCTCATGGATGACTGGCCCAGGCTAAGGAGGGAATAACAAAGCTGCTTGAATGACAGCTTGGATCAAGTTCATAATGACCTGGTTTGTACAGGCCAGGTGTTATGTAGATTGGAGCTTGTTATTGTGAAAAATTTTGGCAAGGCTTGCGATGCAACAGCCAGTTCCAGCAGAGCTGGGCAGAAAGCCACAGACTACAGGCAGGTCCACCTTCAGCAAGATGGGCAAAGCAGCCACCTCCTCCTGTCCTCGGTACCGTGGGGACCTGAACCAACCTGCCTGCACAGCATCTGGAATACAGCTTAAGCAGGAACAGAGAGCAGTTTCAAAACATGGCATTCCAGGCTTAAAAACAAAGAGGTAATCTTGCATAAAAACACAGAGCCAAGTTTTTGTCTGTTTCTCAGGGGGTAGAGATTCAGAGCAAAACGGTACAAGCCACCCACTACAGCGTTAATGGGCAGTGAGCAAACTGTTACAGAGTGTCCCTCTCAATATATTCTGCATTTGTTAGGAAGTCTTTCTTCATACTTTCATAATTCACTTTTTATGTTATCTAAAAGTAGTTACTAGAGTAATGTGGATGAAGAGCTGTCGAAATTAGGGTGCACCTATGATTTGTTCTCTCAGTCTTTATCATTAATATGCACACTATGATTTGTTACTGAAGCTAGCTGGACTTCAATTTTATTCTTTCTGCAGTGGCCATTTTTTTCAAAAGAGGAAGATTAAAAAAAAACTTAGGGAAAGTGTCTTGGGCACAATTTTTGCAATAATTAATGTGGAACTCAGGAAACAGGGACTCTTTTCATCAATACTCAGCATTTATTCATGTGCCCCAAGTTCATAGAAGGGACTGTACAAATCAGAGCAAAGCCAGTTGGATGAATTGATCAGGTTTCTATTTTTCTGATAGTGAAGACTTTGTAAGTGTGGTCACAGTGATGTTTTTACACTGTACCACAAAAGGTAGTACAACTCAGGAGAAGAAATCTGAATATGTGAGCTTTACCAGGATGTTAATAACTTAACCAAATAAATGACAGCTTTTTCCATATGGAATGTTGTATCAGTTTTCATATTGCACCATGGAAAAGCAGCAGAAAGCCAAGCAGATAATGAAAGGCTGACAGAATGGATTTGCAGCCCAAAGGCACAGCTTTAGGGATGTGTTACAGGCCAGGGACAAAGTAGGAGTGGTTAGTTGGGTATTAATGCTCCATGGAAAGGAGGGTTATGAGTTTTGTACATCTCTCACTGTTCCAGAACTTACACTGAGGTTTAGAAATTCTTTTTAATAGTCTACTACAAGCTGGGACCGTGAGAAACTGAAAAAAGAAATTATCCTCTCATCCTTAGGGGCAGTGCCACAGAAATCGATGCTAATGAACAGACTGCAGCACAGGGAAGCTTGCATTTCCCCTGCTGCACCAATTTTGTGCATTCACAAGGGACACTGCAAGTGCCATCATGTGTAATTAGAATCAGGGAAGGGGAAAAAAAGGATATCATTCATTCACACTTCTCATGGTGTCATTTCTTTGTGGCAGATTTAACAGAGATTAAACAGGCATTCAGTTTAATACTAGTCCTATTAAGGACCAAGCATAATTTATTTTTAATTATGGAGTACCAGCATAATTGATGGCAGCCCTGTTGTGATCATATCCTTAGATGATGACTTCTTTAGCAACAGAAGAAATGCATTCAGGCAGGATATCTACCTTTACCAACATTCTAGTTAGAGCACACCTCTGTGAATAGATCCAGCCAGTGCTAATGCTGGATCCCAACCCACCACCCATTAGTGAGTGCAATACCCAAATCCCAGTGTGCATCCCTGCCTGAACCTGAAATAACTTCTGAGCCAGGCTTTGAAATCAATCCTCCCTGTGGCACAGGCCTGCAGGGGCTGATCAGCACAACAGCCCCCTCTTCCCCACAACCCATCTGTCCCTTCCTATTCTTCTCCACCCAACTGCCCCACAAATGGTGGCAAGTGTTTCTCAAGGGACACAAAGCTCCTTTTTACATGACCTTACTGCACACCACAGCTCAAGGCACAGGTAGCAGAGGGTGTAAATTGGAATAATTTGTCCTGTACAAATATCAAGATCCTGTTGAGTGTTATTTTTGAGAATGCAGGATCAGACCTTTTGATGCCAGTGATGGGTTGAAGACAGAGGAACACTTACCAAATAAATAATCACTACAAATTAAAGCTCAGAGCAGAACTCCTACAAAAGACCAATTATCTTGCTGGGTAGAGCCCCCAAAGCTTAAAACTGTGATACCCTTGTTAATGTCTGAGGAAACACGACAGTTGCATTTGTGAGAAAGAGAAAGTCCTTTTTAAGTACTGTGGTGTGCAGGTTAAAGAAAAACATGAGTAGGGTGCAGCAAGAAGCAATGCATCTGCCACCTATTCACCAGCCATGGCAGGGCAAGAAAAGCTGTGATGGAGGCTCTTCACAAGCTATTAACCTTTCCTGATTGGAGTCTTGCTTTACAGAAAGAGCAGCAAGCACCTACTCAAAGAAAGGTCTACCTGCAAATAGTAACTGGCAATAATTTAGCAGCTGGGAACCTGTCAAGTGTTAAGGGCTTTTTGTCCCAATGCACTGCTTATTTAGTAGAAAAAGTGATAACAAGAGATAAAGAAGGCTCATGCTAGTGACTAGTAATTAGATTTGAAATCTATTGATGACTATGGAGCAGAACACTAAAATTAAAGATATTTTCTAATCATTATGGTTTTGCTTTGGGGTTTTTTTTTCCCTCTCTATTAGTGCTTCTGTTCCACTGCTTTAATTAAGTGTTGAGTACAAGGTAGGGGATTTGCTCTACACAATCAATAATGGCATTCTGATGCTGATTTTAAATTGACTTGCTATTTTTAACATGCTGCTTAGTTATTGCCTATCATCCTTAGTCACACCCTGGGCTCTGCAGATACATGCCAGCACAGGAGGTTCCCAAGAAGGACTTTGTCTCAAGGAGGTTGGATCCTGTTGCATTCTTCTGGGGATCCACTAAAGAGAGGAATGGTCCTTCCAAACACACCAGTGGTGGTAAGCACTTCTTGCCTTCTGCAGAAATCTGCTTTGGCTCAGGCACTCTCATAATGAACAGCTTTCACTTCCTATCATACTTCACTGGATTTGGCTGCTTTTATCTCATGGATGTTTTACAAAGCCAGTACACATAAGTACTTCTAACACTACACAAAAATCTGCCTTGATAATGCTACAGATTCATGGTATTGGAATGGGCTGGGTTGAAAAGCAGCTTGCAGATCATCTCGTTGCAAGCCCCTGCCATGGACAGCAACACCTTCCACTAAACCAGGTTGCTCAGAGCTCCATCCAGCCTGGCCTTATACATTTACCTTGATGCAATTTATTATTTCAATTGACTGCTGTTAAATTCCCTGTCAAGCATGAAAAAACCCCATGAAATAGGAAAATGTTCACTCTATAAATGGCAGCAATTTTTAAGACAAAAAAAAAAAGTTAAAATTACAGAACAGAAATGGGATGAAAGAAGAAACAGAAATTCAGCCAACAGATTAATATTCAGCCACATTTTTCAGAAGGTTTCTCTGATTTCTGTTGTACTAGAAAGCAGTCATCACTTTATGCCTAAAGAACCAAAGATGAGAGGGATGTTCAACTCAGCTAAAAGCCTTCCCTTCTCACCAGGTCCCTTTCCTTCTCCAGGGGCTACCTGTTTAATGACTAAACATCACAGCACTCTCCAGAATTTGTATGCACCTTGTGTACCTTTGAAAAGCACTTAGAATACCTGAGCATAAGTCCTCTCTGTCTATACATGCAAACACAATAAATGCATTATACACAACTTTCTGTCACCTTATCAAGCTTTTCATAACTTTCTAGAATTGCACTTTTTTGCAATTTTAGTAGAAAATAACATGCTAAATTTAACCAGTTTCCAGCAGTAAGGATTTAATTCAGTAGTAAAGATTCAATTCAAACATCACTCATATCTGTGTAAGTGGGATATATGTAGAAAAGAGCTCAACTAAAGTTCAAGAAAAGCCACAAAACATTAGAAACTATTTTTGCTACATTTTTAAGGAAGGTTTGAAAAATCATCCCCAATGTATTTCTTCCTCTGTATTTAAGGGTGATAGTGAATTTGTCTGACACTTCCAGGGAAGCCAGGGGTTTAGGTTCATTTTTCATGAATGCTTGCTTGCTGTGCACATCATTCCCACCCAGGCTGTCCTGCCAGAAAAACACTGCAGCCTCCTAACAGCATTTAGGACTCAGTTCAGTGTATTTCTTCCTCTTTTTTTCCATGACAAGTCATCTCCCACAATGCCATCCTATGCAGCACATCCAGGAGGAGCAACAGGATGGGGAATAATGGACCCAAATCCTTCTAAAGGCAAAATCACAAGGTGTTGAATGCCTTAATATTATTGACTGATTAAAGCAATAGTTACTAACTTTATTAATGTTTTCCTTCCTCTGAAATCCTCACCTAGTTTTTCTTTCTTTGCTTTGCAGTTTTTTCTTTTCCAGTCTGGATGCCTATAGAAGTTGAAACAGTTCACTTGACCCATGGTCTTACTAACTGCTAGGTTTCATTTTTGAATGACATTTCTCTATTTTATTTTTTTTTAACAAAAACTATTTTAAAAGACTCTTCATAGTCCTGGAACTTACATACATATGCAAAAAAATAACTTCTTTCACTATACCCTTGGTTTTCAGCACCATATCAGACAAATTCACTGCACAATGTGGGGTTCTTTTCAGATGCCAAGAAACAATACAACTATTTTAGGCAAAATCTCATTGCTTCCTAAGGATATAACTAACTGCCAGTGCAACTCTCTGAACTTTATATTAGTCTGTGTTGGAGCACTGCAGGATTAGTTATAATTAACTGTCATCATGTCATTTTTCTCCCAATGACTCAGATTAAAAAAAGGGGGGGGAAATCCCCTAGCAGCAACCATGATTAAAATGTCTCTCTTTGTTTCCCATCCCAAACTTCATTTTTAACTCACGGGGGTCAAAGCTCTTCTCCACATCCATCTCAGTTTTCACATAGATACCTGGGCCTTGTCTACAACACAAAAATAAGCATTTTAACAGCAGCTGCAGAGTCAGTTGTTCAGAAGTTATAAGCAGCTTAAGACAAATATTTGATATTGAATGCTTCCTTTCTATACCATTTACATCCCCTGGTGTAATAGTTTGGTGGGTACCTCTTGCTGATTTATTCATTTCTATTGCTCAAAGGAGCCTGTTAGAGCCTGTAGGCACACATTCAAAAATCATTTAAGAGGACATGAATTCATCAGTGAGCCAATGACAACTAATGGTAGTTCAACAGTTGCAATCTGTACTAACTAAAAACAATATTAAATTACCTACAATTTGGGGTTTTCCTAGTCTGGCATAGGTCTCTAAGCTCTGCAACAGAGCACATATCTCCCACCTCTATGATAGGTGATAGTTTTCACCTAATGTATCACCCATGACATGATAATTTGCATAATACACACATTAACAGCAGTTACTATAAAGGTATACTTGAATGAAATTATGATGAGCAATCACTAGCTGTGAATGTTGGTTCTCACTTTTTCGTGGGTCACCACAAACCCCCAATATTTGCAGCTCTCCTGTGAACAGATTTTATTTATTTGGGGTGGAAAGGGATGGCATTGCAAATATGAATGCAATATTAAAATAAGTAATATTTTTTTGCAGAGTCATCTACTTTCAGTTAAAAATAATGCTCTAATGTTCATAATTCAATTATTCTGGGGAATTAGGAGAGGAATGATCACATAGGAGGGCAGGGCACTGGTACACTCCCTGAATAACATCTTCACTGCCCCCAGCAAAGACAGAATATGAGACAGAATATCCCAGATCCAGTAAGACATCTCTTGTGCTAAGGACCAGAAAAATACTAGCACAAAAAATACAATACTACCCCAAGTGAAAAAGATTTAACTTCTCTCAAAGTTCCAGACTAGTGGAGATTTCCCCCTCTACTTCTGTTTCATTTAACTCTGAGCTGTTGCTGGTAACTGAGGTGCTCTGTGTAAGGTGTGAGGATTTCACTGCCTTGTAGGAGGAAGCTCCTACCAGAGCCAAGGTTTCATTTTGCAGTGTGGGCAGGTAAGTCACACCATACACAAGCAACTTCATTTCTTTGGGATCAGCTCTGGGACATGGCTTAATTCCCTCTCCTGTCTTTGCAGCACAAGCCTTTCCTCACCAGTCTGAAGGGCAAAACATTCCCTTTCTGCAGTCTCTCTGCAACCTGCTAAAACTCATTACTACGAAAACTTACACAGTAAAAAGATGATTTAAACAACATTTAATGAAAGATGCAATACCAAAATATTTGAAGTGGACGTAAAGAAGTGGGGAAATTATACATTTGCTCAGCTTTTGTGCTGTACTTGTGCATTTGCCTTTACTGAGTAGATGAGGTGACACCCCTCACTGACTGGTGATCTCCTGCTCTGAAGTTAAATGACATTTGTCACACACACACTAAGGTAGCCTCTGAACAAAGACCCACCAAAATACAGCTGCATCCCTTGGACAAAACACCTGAAGGGGTGAACCAGTGCTACTGGTTCCAGTGTGCTTTATATGAGAAGATCAATTCATGTAAATCCTCATGTGCTTCCAGGATATGGAAAGGCATAGCACAGCTCTAATGCCACATCCCTGGCTGAATTGATAAGGGGGAATGGAAGTAAACTGACAGAGGGCAGGATTAGATCAGAGATTAGGAAGAAATTCTTCCCTGTGAAGGTGGTGAGGCACAGGTTCCCCAGAGGAGCTGTGGCTGCCCCATCCGCGGAAATGTTCAAGGCCAGGTTGGACAGGGCTTGGAGCAACCTGGGACAGTGGAAGGTGTCCCTGATCATGGCAGGGGGTTGGAATGAGAAAGTCTTTAAAGTGCTTTCCATCCCAAACCATTCTGTTATTCTACAGTTATCTGCAGTGGATCTGACTCCATGATATTAAAGGAGGAACATCTAGACCCTGCCTTTCATGAGCAAATCAAAGCTGTAAAAAGTTTCATCTATTAATAAAGCAAGAACAGGGTCAATGCTATCATTCATTCAAACATGAATGACAGAAACTTAACTATATATTTAAATCTCAGTAGCAACTGATGAGGAATTTCTTACCTGGAATAAAATAATTGCTTATAAAAGTCCCCAGAGGAAATCAGACAAGGTGGGTTGTTCCCAGCTGCTCTAGAGAAGTAATGGTTTTCTTTACCATGTCAGACATTTTTTGTAAAGACTTCCTTCCTCCATGACTCCTTGAAACTTATTCCTAGTCTTCAGAAATCCTTCAAAACCAACTTTCTCTTTTCTGAGGCATTGATTCAGTTAAAAAATATTTGTTCCTTGATAAATACTTTTCCCATCTAACACCTCAGGCTGCCAGCAGCTGCAGGAAGCCCCAAATTGGTTTTATACCTTCAAACACTCCCAACTGCCAGACAAAATTTAGAGCAGCCTCCACCATTCTGTCTCCCATGGTCCTCTCTGAAGCCCTGTAGCCAGCAATGGGGTCTGATTGGCTTCACCTTGGCAAGGGAGTAAGACAGTGATAACAAACAACTGCAGTTTGAAAGGGGTGATCCACAACAAGCCACCAACTTCTCTTCACTTCACACCATTTTGGGCTATAATACAACACTGCTGAAGGAATTCAAAACATTTTTCTTTTTAGTTTTGTATCTAGAACTACATGAGCCCAAATGAAAATAAATCAGGGGAAACTCAGTGCTCCCCCAACTCCTACAAAGGGCACCTTGGCTTAAATGGACTGAAGTTTTAGAGAAAAATCTGAGACTCGTGCAGATTTCATTCCTTCAGTTTCAAGAGCAAACACAGTGAGGAGGAAGGGAATGGGAAGAGAAAGTCACAAGCTATTCAGTTTACCTGAATCCAGACACTAACATTTTCATGTGGAGATAACCAAAACAGAATTTTTTTTCTGAGTCATTAAATGTTACTCTAAATTCATTCATGCTCCTCTTAGCAGGCAGATCAAGTCCATATAATCGCCAGCAAGTGCCCATAATTTGACTGATGTCTTCTCATCCATGTAGAAATCTGAAAAGGATCCTTGTAAATGATTAAATATTTGATTCCTGGCAGCAAAATGAATGAAAGAAAAAACCCTACATGGCTTTCTAAATGGCAGACACACTGGGCTAGGGCCTGAGGTGGCTGGATTCCAGTGCCTCTACTAAGGAAAGCAGAACAAAGGTAGTTTTAAAATTTCATTTGTGCTCACAACCATAGTGGCAGTGGGAAGGCATTCTGACCCTCAGCACAGTAAATTATTTCCAGATCTGACAAGCTCCAGAGAACATTTCCCAGCCTGGGATCACTGCAGCACAGGCTGCAGCAGCTACTGCAGAGGCCAGGACCTGTGCACAGCCAGTGATGAACGCCCTGGGTACTGAGGGAGGCAAAAAGGGACCATAATAAGGGGCAGGGATTCATCTCTAGGTTTAGAAAAAAGGATTTCAGTATTATATTCATAGTGAAATCTAAATTCTTAACCACCGCAATGATCAAAGAGGGGCCATTTGTTCATTTTGAGGGGTTAGTTGCACCCATGAATTTGAAAGAGGACAGTGGTTATTTAACCAGTCTTTTAAAAAGAAAATGGAGAAAAGGCAGAAAAAATGAAGACTAATGAGACAACTTCAGAAGACCACTTTTTCTATAAATGATTTATTAGAAAAGAAATAACCTGGAAACCAGGATTCACAATCTCCCAACCAATCATCCATTTCATGTAAAGTTGCTGTCTTAACCTGCCAAAAGAAATCAAGTGTAAAAAAGTAATGAAAGAAATGGCACGTTCCTTTTGGACTTAAAGATAGTGTTTAGCTTTAAAAGTATAATCTAAAAATAAACCCTGCTGCTCACTAGTCTCATTGTATACTCAGATTCATTCTTCTTCATTTAATAGGAAATCGATCTAATATCCATTTGGCATCCAGCAAATCTTTTAGTCAGTGGAAATACACAATTTTAATAATTGTTAGAAGTGGGTTTTTGCAATAAGGAACTAAAAAACCATCTGGCAATTAACTACCGTGCACAGCCCATGTCTTCTTAGATTTGCCTTATTTCCACATCGTCAGCATTGCATATGTCAAACTTCCTCAGTGTGAGGCAAAACAATTGTTAAAATCAAGCTATGAAATAACACATACTTACAGGAACAGGCAATGTCAACTGCTGTGCCAAAAAGATGACACAATTAATGGTCTAATTATAGCATATTTATAAACCTTGCACTAAATCTCATTTTCTTATGTGAGTGATACCTTTGAAGTTAATGTGACTCAATTATCTTCTCTGTGAGAAGTGATTGCATAAGGTTTCCAGCTGCAGCATACCTGGAAGGTGAAGAGTCACCATCCTCCCAAGGGGTAAATGTCAGACATTTATTGGTCTGAATATCAATAATTCTGAGAACTCTTCCTTGGGCTGTATTCCACAGCATCCCAGGGCTTCCCTGTGACCACAGATTCAACACAGCTTTAATAGTCACCAGCCTTCCCTCCCTCTATGAAAATGTTTTGATGCCTACACTCTTCCCAGAGTTCAAAGTTGAACTGCCAGGCATTTAAGGGACTAATCACAAGGAAGACTGCACAGCTGAGTTACATCATACCAAAATTTAAATAATAGAAAAGATATGCCATAAGAAATTTGTAGGTTGAAGGGGAAAAAACCCTCCACTTTTTGACAGCGATGTTATTACTGTGCCAAAGGTAGTAGCTCAGACCTGAGCACTGATCCTCAGAGAGCTAACTCTCCTGTTGGCATTCACTTCATAAATAATCCTGCAGAACAACCAGGCACATCTTGTCTCATAATAACAAAGATGATCCTTCATTTAGATTTCTCCAGGCAGGAAAGAAAGGAGAGAGGAAACCTCATTTATATCAGATAGCTTCTCTGCTGCTCCTAAGTCAGGCATGCATTGCTCATTTAAACGTGTAGGAGTGCAAACTGGAGAAAGGGCTAAAAACAAAGGGTGCACCTGGCTGCCTGGGAATGTCTCCACATAAACCTAAATCTGTGCTGGGCTGTCTGCATCCTGTCATCCAGGTAAAAGGAATTAAAAAAAAAAAAATCACCTTCTGCTCTTCAGACTGTTCTGGAAATTGTTGTGGGTCATATGAAAGAGCCTGACTTCTCAGCTCCCTGACAGAGTGCAAATTCAGCTGCTGTCTTCTGCAGGGGAGATAATGCCACAGCAGGACATTCTTGAAACACTTCTTCTTTTTGCTCCTATATATGTCATGATCTCACAGATTCTTCTTCTGCAAAGCACTGGCTCACAAAGACAGACTACTCAGCCCAAAAAAAACAGAAAGGAACTCTTCCTCAAAATGCAGTGATCAACAACAGTGATCTAATCATTACTCAAGGGCCATCATCCCAAAAG
Source organism: Setophaga petechia (assembly GCA_024362935.1). NCBI lineage: Eukaryota > Metazoa > Chordata > Aves > Passeriformes > Parulidae > Setophaga > Setophaga petechia. The sequence goes on from JANCRA010000005.1 coordinate 6,138,569, forward strand.
TAGATTCACACCTAGTAAAAGGTTAACTGGAAAATATAGAGCTTACTGTGACCCCAAACTCCTTACCCAGTTTGTTACATTTCAGACTGCAGCTCGACAGTCCACAAATCAAGTGAAGGCCAAGGAGATGGAAAATCCCTCTGACCTAATTGCAGCTTCAGTGGGGGCAAGAACTCAACAGTCACATCCCAATAAAACAAAAACTGGTCAGAAATGGACTTTCCCAGCTTGGCACTTGTCTTAGGATCACACCCAAGAGAAAACACTGTTTCTGTTCATTTTCTTACAGTTTCTAGTTTTGCGCTTTCCTTGCAGGTAAAGTCACGTTGGGGGTGATAACATTTTTCTCTGAAGTACCTCTCTTGTAAAGTGAGCTTTACAAGTGAGTGCAGATATTAAATATTTGTCTACAGGAAAGAAAGGCTTTCACAAGTAAACCTAACTTACAGTATAATCTTCATCCAATAAAGCTGTATTAGATCAACAGCACTTGATGTTCTGGCAGCAAACTGATTTGGGTATCACAGCTAGCAATAAACTGAAGAAATTTTTGCATAGGATTAAATAATGTACAAATAATGTCTGTACCTACTTAAAAGATTGAGTTTAAATGCTGTTTAAACTAAAAACAAATTGCTGAGACATGTTTAAGTGCTTCAGCCAGATGAATCACAGTATGCCCAGAACTCCCACTAAATCTATTTTATCCAAAGAGCTGCATGGATAAAACTGACAGAAAAATATGCTGCTAAAACTGATCACATCAGTTGTTTCCCAACACTAATCACTCCTCCTTGCTGCATCTTAAAGACATATCTTGGATCACTAAATTCCTTTCAAATACTTGCCTACAAGTACCTCTGCTACTTCAGAACTGAATGCATGTTAGTTTTAAATTAATTTAAAAGATAATTCAAGAGGTGATTTTGTCAGATTCTGTAAAGTCCCTATAGACTTCATCTGGAATGCTAAAGGCTTGAATCCCTGGATCCAAGGTGGGTTTTGTTGTCAAAACTTCAGCCTGGCAGAGTGGGCAGCAGCTGGTGGGCATCAGCCCCATCTGGGGGGTCACCTGGGTGCCCAGGACCAAGAGCTTCACCTGGTGAGTGCCCCAGCCACCTCCAGCAAACTGCCCCTGGCAGGGGCTGCAATGCCATGCCAGGAAGGGAAAACACAAATCCCTCCAATTCACAACATTTATTTTGCAAAGAATTATTTATTCTACCTTGCAGTTAAATTAAGGGAAGAGTGACTGGGATAGGAATATATAATGATGAAAATAAGGGCTTTTGCTTATGGTCCAGGTTCTGCTGTGGTATTGGGTTAATGAAGAGAATCTGAGTGCCTGCACCAGGGCACAGCATAACCCCAACTGCAATTAATGGTACTGGGTTTTACACCTTCAAGGGTAGGCATAAAATAATAAAGAGTGTGGGGCTTGCCCACTGACTGCAGCAGAAAACTTTCAAGGTGCAAGGGGGGATCATTAGTACTTGCAGTGCACGTGCACAAAGGAAGAGAATTAACCTTGCCCACACAGCCTTACCTTTGTCATCACTGGAACTTTGAACAGCTCATTTGTCATTCATCTAAGTGCTCTTTCATCACAATTTTCTAGCAGAGAATTTTATAATTATTTCCAATTACTGTCTATAATATATGCAACTTTCTGCTCTGCAGTTACATTTTACCACTGAACTTTAAAGCAAACATGTTAATTTAAAATCTACTCTGCCAACTGTATGACACATCTACTCTGAGATACCTGTCGAAATAAAATCAAGCATAAATATTTACCTCATTATTAACAATAGAAAGATTGTAGTTAGGTAGGCATAATAAAAACTATCTTGAATCCTGTCAATGTCTGTCTGCTTCAAAAGAACTCAGTCTTACAACAATTTTCGAGCTGAATGGAAAAGTGTATGGAGATGAACTTTACACAGAATAGCTCCCCTTTTCTGCATAACACTGCAACAGCTCCTCCAGCTTTGTAGCAACCAGTGAAAGTCATTAAAGAAGCACTTTCTTGCCAAACGTGTTTATCTGCCATCGGGCAGCCAAAAACGTTAGGGCTGCAATGGACCTGTTTACTCAAGCTGTGCTGTGTGTTGTAATTATGATCATCAGCCCAAAGGACTGCTAAATTAGCAGAGCCAATTCAATCGATAAGATCAGGGGTACAAAGAGACTCAGGAAGGAAAGGATCTGCAAAGAAAACTATTTAGTATGACACAGCCACCCTCTGCCTCCCGACTCTGTTGACTCAGCAGTTGTAATGGACGTGTCTGATTGAGTGTCTGGGGCACACCTACAACACAGCAGTGGGCAGCAGGAAACGGCAGAGCCCTTGTTCAACAGCCACAGCACTGCTGGGGAGGTTCGAAGGATCTCCCACTCTGTTTTTAATGGCCTTGAGTAGCCAAGGCATTCACAGAGGAGTTGAGAAAGGGGAGAGCAGGCATCATTTGTACAGCAAAAAGGCAGAAAAGGCTCCCAAGCCATGTTTAAACATGGTAACTAAAACCTTGTATATTTTGGTCTTAGGGAATGTGTTTGAATATACTCCTCTTTGTAATAAAAGGGAAAACAAAGGAAACCCCAAACTAGGATTGGACTGAAAATTTCTTGTCCAAAAGGAAGCAAGGAGAGAGCATCTGCTTTGCTCTTTATCTCTGTGGTGCTGGTGTGCTTCTCCTAATAGCCACCCTGTAATGGTAAGTAGAGAGGGGAGCATGTTTCCAAGAAAAGGCCACCAGGGTTTCTCACCTCAATATACACTCATTAACTCTGATTCCAGCTCTCCAGGAAATAAAAGACCAGGCTGTAGTTAAAGAGATTTCTCTGCCAAAGGTCAATGAAAAGTTAGTTCCAATGAAATAGTGCAAAACTCCTGTATCAGTCTGCAGTTCTCTCAGATTTGTATGACAGACTGAAATGTCTGGGTTTGCAGGGACGTGGTCTAGATACTTTTCACAGCACAGCCACTACAATTAAGCCAGCATCTGCCATTAAAAATACTAAAGATATAATACAAGATGGAAGATGTTAAGCTTTACCCATGTACTAGAAATCAGTGGCTCATGTGCACTTCTCATAGTGTCATATTCAGTGTCTTCACGCTATTTTGCTTTTTATTCTATACTTGATTAAAAAACCCTTGTAAACACAGGATGCAAGAAAAATGCTCTGGTGTAACACCAATTGAAATCAGTCTGAGGTTCTAAATTTTTGCAACTTATTCATTTTTTATGAAATGTTGTATTTTTAAATCTATTGGGAAATCATGCACAATTAACTACAGTGATTGAAATCACCATTTACAGAATGGTATCAATAAATTAGTCCTCTTAAAAGTCCTCTAAAATCATAAAATCTTTCAGATGCCATTTCAGCTCCCATCAGGAAAGGGCTGGACGCTCACATCTAGATAATGCTGACCTTCAGTTGTGACTGGGTTTATCTGGATTAGCATCGTTATTTGCTGGAACTTTAAAAAAACAAAGGGCTAATCAATACAAGGTCAAAACAAAAGTGCCACAGATGGCTCTGGACGTTCCAAAAAGGTGACATCTGTCACCAAGAGTTACTGCAGGAGCTGGCACGATGCTGCAGCTGCTGTTGCTGAGGCCATTTCTGTGGGGAGCTTCTGCAGGCAGCATCCACAAGCCATTTCTCAGGCATATTTCATGCCCAGTAGTGGCTTACATGCACCAACAGGTGTGGTGAATCAACACAGTGAAAAATATACCAGAAAAAAACCCCGAACCCACAGAGCTCAGCCTTCTCAGCACACAAGCATCAGACCAGGCTGTGGACACCAAGAATCTTGCACACCACCTAGAAACATGTTCCCAAAGAAAGCCTTGAGGTGAAACAGCATTCAGACTTGAAATCCAAACTCACCCTAGGACACTCTCAAGAGGACATCCAAGACATTCAGAAAGCATTACATTTTATATTACAAATACTGCAAGGCCTCATCTGTTTATTGCAGAACCATTATGCAGATAAGGATTCAGGATGAACTTGACTGCCTTGGGGAAGGTCAACCTCAGACTTCGTTCTTTGCATTCTGCAGGAGGGGTTGTAGGCCAATAAAAACCCATCAGGTATTTGTTTAAGGAACAAAAGAAACTGGCACGTTAGTCTACACTCTGCTCCACCTTCTCACTCTGGGTCTTTAGTAGCTAATGGAAGCTTTACTAACCTACTTTACGCACTAAATTTATTTGGAGATAAGTTTCTATGAGTTTCTGCTCTCAGAAAATGTTTCATAAAGCTTCTGCTATTCATTTTTGTCATGGGGCAAGTAGGGAAGAATATGCTAATCACAGACCCTGGAACTACAGCTTCTATAATTGGCAGCTCAGTATTCTCTCGTAGCCTTAATTTATGCGTACTATTAAAAGGTTAAAGTTGGTCACAGGTCTCCTGTGACTGTCATCTGTGAAATAATGCTGTTGGAAATGCAGTTTGGGTTCTACCTCATTCCCGCCTGCAAATAAAACCACGCATATTCTGCACATCTTTCCCCTGAACACTGACACCTCCAGCGACATAAAATCCAGCAAGCGATGTGACAGCTGCCAAGGTCAATAAGAGTTATACTGAACTGCTGAGTAAGTGCTGGCCACACAAATCAAAGCTGTATAAGGGCAGCTGAACATACACAATCTGCAACTTATTCCAACTACTTTTGGACTGAGACATTTTAATCATTTTTCTCTTCCGCAAAATGTTATATAATGAAATGTGATAAAGTCAAGGGTATTTCGTGAAATCTTTGCTTTGTGTCCTTTGTGTCAAATTACTGATAGCAAAGGGTGTTGAAAAATATATTTAACATTTTTGAGAAGCGTAACACTTAAGGCCAATTGTAGGAGGGCAGTAATATGAATTGTAAAGTAAAAATGAAGTAGCAGGAAATTTTAAAGACACATTGGGCAATGCTATCTAGTTGTGACCTAGATTTGACTGTTTAGATGAATTCCTAAATAAAGAAGTCTGCTTTGGACACTTTCAGGGATACTTTAAGCCTTCTGCCTTTGCTATACATATCAAACAGATTTCAGTATTCCTTTGCAGCTGCACGTTGATATTCAATTATCAAAACACTTTCATTTCCCAAGATGTTGCCAATTGATTGGTAGAGATAATAGGGTATTTCTGGCAGATCCAAGGGATGGATTGGGTTTTCTATCTGAACTCTTCACTCAAAGTCATAGACACAGAAACTGTTGCAACACTTGTAATTTTGTTGCAGTAATGAAATATTGAGATTTTAGAACAATTGCATGGAAAAATCATTCTGAACTTTGTGCATTCAGTAAGGCCTTGTGTGCCAAACTGTCCCCGTTAGCGCACATTTACAGCTGAGTGAACAGCCCTGGAAATAGAAACTGTTAATGGAAGAGCTGCTGCAGCTCTAACTGGATTGCTGTGACCAGTAACACTCCAGTAATTACAGTGAAGGAAGTGTTAAAAGGGAACGAGGACAGAAACCTCTCCATCATCTGTCACAGTCCTGCTTACTCCTGGATTTTTCACTGCAAAGGAGAGCTACTGGCAGCAAGGCTCTGCAAGGGCTTCTGTCTTCCTTTATTCTATTTTTAAGGTTGCTAATTGATCCTCTGAGGGAAGGTTTATTCCTTTTAACGCAATCCCTCCATTAATGAGGAGTCTGTACAAGAGAGCCTGGGGGGTGGGGGTGTGGGAGCCACGCAACCTTTCATGCTGGTCCTCTCTGCGATGACTCACAAGGAAGAGAATTTTGAGAACCTTCCTCACACGTCAAGAAATTGTCCCCATCCCCTGCTAATAGTGTGGGGGTTGTTACTGGGTTTGTTTTGCCTGAAAGGAGCCGGGCTGACCTGGATTTTCTAGGCGTGGGTATGATGACAAGTCAAGGAATAAAGGGACGGAGAAATGAAGAGACCAGATTGTGTTGGAATAGTCATTATCTTGACTGACACATTCATCCATGTTACAGAAACACAGGTAGTGGCTGCTCAGCTCTGCAGTGGGACATCTTGCTTCAGATAAGCAAAATAAATTCCAGGAGAAGCTTCCCTTTTGAGATATTGCCTCTGCACTAGCATAAAAATAACTTTTCAACTGCTAACTTTCTCTTGTAATACAGAATAGCACAAGAAAAAGAAGTGATGAGGCTGCTGGCAGTCAACACCAGTCCCATCACTGCAGAGGGACTGACAGCCTGTCCTGGGCTGACTAATGGGTTAATTTTATCAAAGCACTACCAGACTAAAGCATGGTTTTATCAAGTATTTCACCATTTAAATATCAAGGCAGTTTGCCAAGCAAAATGGCCCATGGTTAATAGAGAAGTTTCAGTTTGTTCATTCCCTGAGCAAAGCATAGTTTAATTTAGGTCTCAGGCACTACCAAGGAACATTGCCATTCTTCTTACTCAAGGGTGCTGTAGTTACACCTACAAATAACACTATCTTGTGAAATGGAAAGAAGATTTTGCCCCTTTCATCCATGACTCTTTCTTACTTATCTGTTCTTTCCGCTATCAGCCAGAAAGCAACGCCTGCTAACTTTTAGGTACCTCCAGAGTGCTTTGCAGCCAGTTCTAACAGAGCCCATGGAAAAATTTCTACTCCATTTCCTTTTGATATCAGAGCTTCCATCTGAGCTGAGGAAGGGCTTCAGTTTTTAAGCTGTGTTCTGATAAGAATTTCATGTAGGATTTTCTATCATGGTTTATTAGGATATCTGAATAGCTTCCTGTGACTCAATGCATGCACAGTGTCAGGAAGAAGACACAGTACAGCAAGTTGTCTTCAGGATCCTAGGAACTGCCCTCAGTATTTAACAGGGAAAAAAACTGGTTACAAGTACTAATCTTAAGTAGTCTTAAGTCTACTCAGAGACTTAAACCAAAGAGTCTTTGGTTTTATTTTGATCATTTTGATACATTTGAGGAAAACTCTAATAAATTCTTATAACAAGAATCACTCAAAATTAAGAAAAATTCTCAAATCTCTATAAATCCTACTGATTCCCTGTTTTAACATAAGCTAAAGCATAAATAAATATCTTTTTTGCACTAGTTATACATAAATTTCTGATAAATACAATCATTAAATTATTCTTTTCACTTAAAATAATTCACTTTTTGCTCAACATAAGGCTCACTTTCAAATGATGTTTTTAGGAAAGCCATTAAGCTAATTTTGGAGTCCAAAGTGAAATACTAAGGACTTAGGATTTTCTGCTATTCTCTTCAAATATTGTACAAAGTGCAAAACCAAAATAAGACTCATATATAAGCAAATCCAGAAAGAAATTGAAATAACTACTAAAATACTGCAGTGTGTGCCTAAATGCAGAAGTTTCCAATTCAGAGCCCCAGGAGAAAGCAGAACAACCACAGAGGGCTGGATTGTATGTATGTATGTATTGTTCTTCCTCCTCCAAATGCTGAAGGGGGTTTGTATCACTCTGTCTCTCTGTATTTACACAGAGGACTCCTGCTATCAAAATGAGGCCCAGGAAAGAAGAAGTCCCAGGGCACTGGAACAATTAGTGGGGTTAAGTCCACATCTGTCAATCAACAAGTGGCTCCACATCAAATTCTTTCCCAACCCCAATCCACCCAGTCAGTGGCCACAAATTGCTCCAAATGAGCACAGCTGTCCCATGGCTCCACCTTTCTCAATCAATACCTGGTTAGACATCAGGATCACGTTCACATCAGTCCTGAGATGCCACAGCCACGCTGGGATGCTGAATCTCAGCTCCGGGGCGGAGTGGAGCCAGCTCAGCAGTGCCTCTCCACTGGGTGCCTTTCTCACCTCCCTAAAGGGGGCTCAAGTGATCAGTTCTCACAGACTTAACCCCTTTCACCTTCTGCAATGATATTGGCAACTCCCTCAACAGAAGCAAGGTGCCCTGCATTTCTAGATGTGCTACAAACATGCTGGCGCTTATGAGAGCAGGAGATGTGGAATCACACCTCTCAAATCTGTTATCAGGAGATTCATCCAGTGCAGAGCTGGGTGTGCTGGTTGAAATGCTCAGCAGGCTAAGCTGGTGCAATTCGACTGAAGGCAATGGAATTGCACAATCCATAGATATAAGACATTACCATATTAATATTTTTCAATACACCCCCAATGAGCATCATCTGTCTTTATTTTTCTTTCATGGGCTTCAGTATGGCTTTGTCTGAAAAGAGATTTTATCCCTTGATTTCCTCTGTCAGACAAATCTGAGCTCCAGGGGTACCTTAGTGTTTAACTGCTGCAGAACTACATTTAAGAAGCAGATTCTAGACACACACAGTAGTAATCATGTGCCTTTACACTGGATCTTTTTAAACTTTCTTGGTGATTTTTTACAATTGTTTTAACAAAAATTCAGTGATTTGCCTAGTGTAGATCCAAAAGAGCTTGTTCTTGACCCTTTTGATGTAGCTCTCTGGGATTTTGTGGATAAACGACCTTGCAGAGTACACACACTGTTGTACTTGCAGCACGAGCCAGACAAGAGTTATTGGCCAGGGGGCTGGGGGCTGCCTCAGGCTATGTGAGCATTTCAGGGTTTAGGTTTTGCCTGGTATATTCAGGCACACATAAGAAAATAGAGCTTTTATTTTAAAAATCAATAAAATGACTGATCTTAAGTCAGAAAACAGTTTTGTTTTACTTTCGCCATCATTGGTTTTTTATTGCATCTCACATTTGGTTTTTTCCTTGTCTTTTTGCTGCCAGCAAATCAGTCTCAACTTGTGTTTAGACCCAGCTTCCTACAGTACCTTACTTTTCTGAGGTAGTTGCTCCCCCTCTGTTGCTGGTTTTGAATCCTTCTCACCCAGGTTTTCCAACCATTTTCTCCACCAGGCTGTTACAGTTAACTCCAATACACAGGGAATGGTACAGTGAACAATTACAGCATTTAGAGACAAACTCTTGGGTTTCATTCACTCTGAGCTACATGGACCAATAAAACAGGAAACCAGATGAAACAATGAAAGATAATTTATTTCATGTGCTTCTAATCAATCATGCCAGGTCTAGACGTACCAAGACTGTACCAAAATTCATCTACGTTTCTAATCTTCCTCCCTGCTCTCAACTGCTCATTCACATTTCCATTTCAATCTGCCACCAAACTGTGATGCCACCCCTCTGTGGTGCCACACTGCAGGCCAGTAAATTTAACCAGGCTAAAAACTACCCCACCCAGATAATTTCATTGCTCTAATTTGTGCTGCCGCTTGAACAATTGCAGGAACAGCCACAGCACAGGTGGGAATTCACCGACCGAGACAAAGGGAGGCAGCTGGCTGCTCCTTAAGCTGGTGTAGCTGTTACACATCTCATGTTGCAAATCTAGTGTAAATAATTGCATTCTTGCTCATCTGGCTTCTTTCACTGTGACTCGTTAGTAAATCTTTTTAAATAGCTTAGTAGGACAGGCAGCAGCTTTTCTAACTTTCTTCGTATTCCTCCCAAATATTATTTCATAAATGACCTTGTGACTTTCAAAAAGAAAGAAAAAAAGGAACAAAAATGATTCCTGACCTCTGATATCTTGCAAAAATGGTGAGTCTGACTATTTGTTACACTCCTGCGTTGTTAATACCAATAAATGTTAAAGATACAAAGATCAGTTCCTGTATAAATCTTGGTTCAAGGATGACGGGCAGGCAGCTAGAAAACATTTCTTCGTGTCTTTTTCCCCTAATGTAAAACTCTCACTAGAAAAATGATAAGGATAAATGGCACCTATCCAAGTGATTCCATTACAGGAGCTGGTTTGTCTTCGACAGATGATTCACTATTTATGGTGTCTTTAGTGCTGCCTCACAGTGTACTCTCACAGTCAATCTCAAAGACGTTGTTTAGGCAGGGCAATGTACCTGCCTTCTCTGAAAGACAGAAACTTCTGCAGACAAAGAAAAGAACATCTTTGGGGCTGAGTTTCTCTACCTACAGCTATTCAAAATCTACACAGAGCTCGAATGTAACAGAGGAAGAAAACCAGGGTATAAATCCAGGACAACCCTTCTGACTTTGGGGAGCTCCATGATGCTCCAAGGTGTAAGAGCAGCCCCAAGCAAGGCTGTCATTTCCTTCTGGAAACATTTAGACCCTCTCAGCTGGAGCCAAAAACCCAACAGACCCAGCTCCAACTTCTCCCAGCGTGCAGGGCTACAGCTGGACCACCAGCTCTGACAGACATCAACCAGCAAGATGAGAAAATGCAACTTGTGTTTCATGACAGGCACTTACACCACTGCCACTGCATTTAGGAGCCGTGCTCAGGCTCCTGGCCTGAGGGGAAGCTGTACAAACCTCCACAAAGACTGAAAATACCTGTATTTAAGACACCAGTTAGCATAGAGGATGCAAGCCAGGGTGATTTTAAGCCCAGCAGCATCGGGAAGCAGGTGTGTAATTGCAGCTCAGGTGAGTTTACAGCATTGCAGGGTAAGCACTCCTGGCATTATCATAGCCTGGCTATGCACCAAGAGCTGAAAAGCAGCTGTAGAATCTATTTCACTGATATATGGGTGTACAACCAGTATTTTAGTTGCCCAATGCCAAATTGCCCTTTTCACAGTAAAACCCAAAAATGACTGTTTCTTCTTCCCCATTTCAAAGCAAAATACCTCTTTAATATTGCAAATATTCACTCTCAAGAAATGTCTGGCCCCTACAAGAAGGTGTTCAGTGCCTTTTATTCCCTAAACATTGTTATTAGACTACATAAACTGTAAACATGGAAACAATGACATACTTTTAAAGCAGTTTGGATAATAAAAAAATGAAGTGTTCCTTTCTGAAAAATATCACAATGGGAGTTTTCAACATCAAAGCATTTGTCAAGAATATACACAGAACTATCACAGAACACTGCAGCCATTTTTTTTCTTGTTTAACATTTCCAATTCACTGACATCAACCACTACAAATAGAGGTTACAATGCTTTGCTTTCCTTTGTTGTTTTGGGTTTTTTTAAAGCCTTCACACAATGATACACCACTTTAAAATACTGAGATAAACCATTATAAAGAAACATCTAAATTACCTTTGTGGCCTCATTCTCCAGAAAATACAAAAGCATTTTTAAAACTTATTATTCAGAACACTTCAGACCATGAGTAAACCCATTTTATGCTTAACTATGTAATGCAAATACATTTAAAATCTACGTAGCTGATGTCTGCTGGTTAAACGTATTGCACTTTTTGGACTGGGGTTTTTTTTGCAGCACATTGACAGAAATATAGAGAAAAAAACATAAACTGAAATCTACATCACAGGTGAGAAAAAACATGAGCTAGATTGACACCTGCAGATCCTGAAAACACTGGGTTTTGGCAGTTATTATCAAAGGGCAGTTGGAATTCCCAAGGGGATGCTGACATATTTTCCAGCAATAAGTGCAAAATCTTCTCTTGTTGATTCTTGCCCTGCACAACCTCAGTTAATAGATCTGGTGGGCTCATACATGAGCTTCTCATCCTGCCTTCCCTTTCATAGATATCTCTGCAATAAACCATTTTCTGGGAGTGATTTATTTCAAATACAGCTTTCACCTCATTTCTTTCTACTCCTTCCTCAAAGTAAACAGGAGTCTTGACCGTGTTTTCACTTGAGCTCCTTCCAAATAACATCAGAGCCCCAAGGATGGGGCTGGCTGTGCATGTGGAAGCTGGGGGAATGGGGCAACACCTGACTGAGGTGGGCAGTGCCAGACGCTGGGACTGCACCATCCCTCTGCAGCAGTTCATGAAACCTTCCTGTCCTATCCAGGGACCCCAAACAGCAGCTTTCCCTTGACTTTTCCTTTTTAATCTTATCACACCTGCCTCCAACCCCATAAAACATGTCAGCAAACTTTTACCAAAAAACAGAGCAGAAGGCTTCCACATTTTCCTCTCATTCTAGATGAAGAAGAGGATTTGACTTCTGCTTTTCCACACTGACCCCCTCAGCTGCATTCCTCCCAGAGCATCAGTGATAGTGGGGCCCTGGGAAAATGTTAAAATAGACTCTGAAATGTTAGGCTTTGTGTTGCACCTGCATAAGCAGTATGATAAATGATATAATTGCTAGATGTGATGATTGCTTAGTAACTAAATATAATTATTGTATAATCATAAGAAGAATCATGAGAAACTATGTTGGAAATTTAAAGGGGGCTATGCTTGGCTGCAATCTATGTATACAATAGAATAATATAAGTTTAATAATTAACATGAACGTTATGTAACAATAGAATATAAAAACATCTTCATCTCGAATGTATGGTTGGAGTCAGATTTGAGTTGAATACTCCTGACACCCAGAGCTCTTAATAAAAGCACCAGCATATAATTGTTTATGTGATTATGTGTTTCTGAACGCTAACATCAGGACCAGCCCATTTCTATGGAAGTCCCCTTAAGGACCGGGTGTTACTTGTCCCTGACAAAACCAAATGTTTCCAACCAAGCAGCAGCATTCAGTCCTGGTAAAAAGACAGTGAAAAATCAAAAATCAAATCTGCTTGTAGCAAGGCAAGGCTCCAAGGATTTTTAACTAAGCCCAGTTGCTCTGAGCTTTATGGCATTGTATCCTTCACAGCTTTCCCTAAGTGCCACCTCTTCCTCTGTGCTCTGGGCTGTATTTTGGTCAATGATGTGTGAAAATGCAGATCAGTGCCATTCACTACAACGATTACTCAGGGTTTCCATTGGTGTCATTGACAGAAGAATTTGGATAATATCTGTCTGATTCGCAAAGTAATGAAACACAAAAGTGAATGAACCAGATGTATTGGCAATCAATCATTCATCCATCATTTGTTTGACGTGAAGATATTCCACTGACTAAAATGTTTTAATGTAAAGAAAAAAATCCACATTTCAGAACAAGAGTTTTATAATTGGCAATGAATCCTCAAGTGAATTTTATAGATCAGTTAATGTCTAGATGAGTTAAGGGTGAAAGGTAAACTTGACATTAAATGCATAGTAAGGAGTGCCAGAGGATTCATTATTGTTGCTAAAGGGATCCTGGGAAACCACATTACTTCTTTTTCTATTTGGAAAAACAAAAGGTTTGTAAGAACATTTGTCATCACTGGAGTCTGAGGAGAGGAAAATAGTGCAAACTTCATGCAGCTGACACTCAGACCATCAGAATAGGTTATTCAGAGAGAAAACTTCAAGATTTAGCTCCATATTTCATCCAATTTACAATTTTGAACCTTGTTGACTATATTCCACACCAGCTCCCTATGCAAGACCTGGCTTTCTTATATCCTTGACAAAAAGTTACTATTAAAGTAAGAGTATTTTAGTCTTAGAATGTTTCCTTTTTCCAAAACACACAACTGGTATTTTGGCTTTAGCTACTTGGCACCCTCCCTTAATCTTAGCAGAAGATGCCAAGCAAGGCAAACTACACAAAGCAGGAAATCACAAGTCTCATAAACCATATCTTGTACCAAGCAAATTCCCCTGACCTCTGTGCACACCAGCAGCTAACAGGAGCTGTATCCATTTGCACTCAGACATCTTTCCTGCTTTCAGTTCCAGAGGAAAGTCACTCACAGCATTATTTCCCACAGTATTATTGCAATAACAGGAGGCAACATATAACAATTCAGGCTGCCCTTCACATCACAACTGAAATTTCAGGGGGTTTTATTTGCTCCCCAGACTTTGGGACTTTGCATTTCACTGTTTCAAGTCTTCCATGTGACTTCCACTGCTAGAATTCTCCTGCTAAGCACTGCCTTCATAGTAGCAGTGTCACATCAGAAAAGCTGATCCAGGAGACTACAATTAGTATGTAAGTCCTACCAATGCAACTAAAACTAATTAGGCAATAAAGGATGAGTGACAGAATCAATATATTCATAGACTGGGGAGAAATTCTGAGGCAAAGCAAAAAGAAGATGTTAAGTGAAAGGAACAGCAATTTTAAGACTGATAGGAAATACAGAATACACAAAAATACTACAACTGAAGAAGCTCACTGTCAGAGCATTAAGTGGAATATGACACACCTGTCTATGAAACATAAGATATGTAATAGTTATAAAGATTATAAGTCATTTTCAGTATCAAGATGCAAGCCACACCTTTCTGGTGCATATTTAATTATATGTTCGACCTAAGAGATTGTGCTCATATGAATAAGATACTTAGTATGGTACCAATATCAGAAATTAATAAAAATGTGACATTAAGAAAATGAAATATAACCCCATTATAATATAGAGCAACATCAATACCTGATTCAAAAGCATATGAGAGATGATCTATAGCCTACAGATCTGAATAGTCACTGTTAGAACTTCATATTGAGAAACGTGTTATAACATTTCCACATGCTCATGGAAATTTTAATAAGGCAGTTACAGCACAATAGGAGGATTTGGGAAACAGAAAGAAGCTGGTCAGCTTATAAAATCAAAATTCTGCTATAGAGTAGAGTGGAAAGGGGAAAGGTCATTTATGGATTGATTGTTGGGAGAACAGACAGTGGAATACACTGAGGTGCACATTTGCCATCAAGCTCCCTCCTGATGGCACTCATTTTCTTTTCCCCCTTAAAAGAACACCTCTATATTTAGCTCAAAGATGGATCAAATGAGCAAAAACTGGAATTGACCTCCAGAGGGAGGAGCACTGCATAGGTCTGGGATAAATATTAAATAAGTTAGGGTGTCATTTGCCTTGCTGCTCTGGACTGATGGGCTCTCTGGGCATCAACCCTCCCTGAGCTGTGAAGAGTGACAAGTGGTTTGTGGGTGCTTGAGTTGATGGAATACTGCTGCTGTTTTCTGTAACCACAGGTCCAGCTCTCCTGTGACACAAATGAGGATCTGGGAACAGGAGGTGCTGGACAGAAAGAAGCTCAGTTCCTGCTCTCTAAAGTGGCAAGAGGCAGTACTATTTTGTTTTCAGCAAGTAGCCAGCAAAGATACTTCTCAATGACTGTGGATCAGCTCCCTGAGCAGCCCTCCAGGAGATCCTCCTCCCTCTCCTGCTCTCAAACCCAAGAGTGCCCTTTACAAGCATTTGATTGTGCCTTTACAGCTCCCATTATTTGCCAATCCTTGCTTTTTCTGCTCATCACCACTCCTTGCACAGCACTTTCCCTCTCCTTCTGCAGGCTGAAGCTCCTTCAGCAGAAATATTTCTAATTAGGCACTTAGGGAAGGTAACAGCCATCCTTTGCTAACCCCTGAGGGTTAGTGCCACAAGGTGCTTCCAGCCTGCTCACAGGCCCAGCCAGCCACAGCTTCCAGGGGAATGAGTCCAACCCCAAGCTGTGCTTACTCCACTGCTCTCTTTGCTGCCAGACTGCTTCCACCCAAGAACAGAGATGTTAAAGGCATTTTCCTCTCGCTCTGCTTGCTGTTATTAAGCTGTGCAGCAATCCCTGCTTCACTGACCAACATAAACCATCATTTATGAAGCAGCTTCAGAACCCTCTGAAAGGGATGAAACAACTGTACCTGACCTTTCCCTATGGACACCACCAGCAGCATGACCAGTGTTCCATTGGCTGTTCCCTTATCAGCAGAATAAACATAAACTTCGTTGTAACTTATGTCCAAAAGACCTCCCCCTCTGCAGCACTTCCCTGTACTTCCCCTGAGTGAAAGCCAGAACAGTGCATGCCATCTTGATTCAGTTACATGAAGTTATAGCAAAATTAAGTATGCCTATTACAAAAACAATGTTAAGAATTAGAATTAATACATTCAATTATTGTTTCCTTAATTTAAAGTGAGAGGCTTCATGACTTCCAAGACCTGGCAGGTTTTCAAAGGAGACCTGTGAGCCTTGATATGCAAACAGCTCCTGAACTGAGACTTTTTGCCAAAAGGCAAACTCAGAAGAGCAATAAATGGAACAAATCTCGACTGTCTTTGGAGATTAGCCAAGTATTCATAAATGGCACATCTTGCAAAGACAGGCAAGTGAAGCATCAATAAACCAGTAAACCAATAAACACTGAAATCTCTCTGTTGTATTCATTATATATTCACAGCTCTTTCTAAACTTAGATAAGAACCAATAATAATCCATTCGATACCCTGAATCTGAGGCCTGACAAAAAAACCCCACCAAACATACAAACAAATTTGTTTCTGTTCTTGTTGTATAAAGTTTTCCCTCTAACATGATTTGAAAATCAAATAATTCCTGCTGTTACTTTCTTTTTGAAGGGTTTGAATTTTTCTCAAATGATACGGCTCCCAGTTTCAAATCTCATCTGTATCCCTAAGGTGAGCTTGGAAAAAGTGCACAAAGAAAAACATTGTTAAAACAACTGGAGAAACATCCAGATAGCACTAGCTAAGAATCTAAATGTCAACCCAAATGGAAAAGCCCAATGGAAATAAACTCTACAAGTTTAAGATATATATGTAGTCAAATATGTGACAGGCAGGGCAGGTGTCCTTGTCAGGACACTGAGCCTGCAGCAGTGCCTTGCAGGACAAGGAGAGGGCCCAGGCAGCTCTCAGCACAGCTAAAATGCCATGTGAGCACAAGGATCTAGATAAACATGTCAGGCCAATTTAGTCACACAGTCTGTGGCATAAAATAAGTCTTTAATGTGTGTGATTATGTCTGTCCCTAGTGACTGGATTAGAGACTGATGTCTCACCCCAGAAGCCTGAGATTCTGGGTCTATTTCCCACCACAGCATCAGACACATCCCATTTACAACTCCAGCTGCTCTCAAGAGACTCCAAACTCCACTTGTGACTCTCTGCTTTCAGTCACAGAGAAAAGCTTGGCTTGCAGTCACCCTCCTTGAAGAACGAGGCTTTGTCACAGGAGCCACTGGCTCGGCAGCCTGAAACAGTGGATTCAGTCCTGTTCACACAAACACACACTCCAAGGGACATTTAGCTCAGGAAGAAGCTGTGACAAGTTGGCAAGTGCCACCAAGAGCTGCAGCTGTGTCCCATCTCTGGTGTGGAGAAGGTGGATCTGTGCCTGCTCAGCCCATCTCTGCTGAGCCCATCCCACTCCCTGCCCAGAGCACAGTGCCCCTGGTCCCGGGACCCAGGCACTGCCAGGGGCTGGCCAGGCTGTGCAGGCAGGGGGAAGGTACACCAGGAGCACTCTGACCCCCAGAGAGGGGAGGAAGTCCCCAAACTCAGACAGGCAATTGTAGACTTGGGGATCACAACACAGTGTGGAGTCTGGGAGCAGCAGGGAGAGTTTGAAGAGCAGGGATGTGATGTGTGGCACCACCAGGACAGACAGTGCCCACTGTGCTGTTCACATTCCTTGTCACCAGTGAAGGACTAGAAAGTTTGGAGTTTCTTTTTTTTTCATTAATATCCAATTTCAGTTTGAGCAGACAAATATATAGACATTCATTAATATTTGAGATTAAAATCTTTATCCAAACTATTTTCATTACTTTTAAATATTTTACAGCCAGTACATGATGAAAAATCTGACTTTTCTTCACTATTCACACACCAAAAGCAATGCCCAGTTTAAGCTCCATTGTTACACATTTTAGAAACGTAGAATTGAGAACATACATTGAGATTTTTCATTTTCCCTTGCACAACACCCAATAAAATCTTAAGCCCTGCAACAAAAAATTACTGCTATTGCTCCCACCACAGCAACCTCACAAATCACCCTTTAATTCTGGTGAAATGGGACAAGATCAGCTCAGAGCTGAAGTCTCCCAACAGTATTTCATCTAATAATGGCTATCAGAAACCTGATGCATTTCAACTCTGGAAAAACCTCACTTCAGCTATCAAAACTCCTACCAAGAAATATATTTTTGTTTCCTTTTAGCAGCAGTTTCAGATGGATTGATCAGCTATACTCCAAAAATTTTTACTTTACTAGCTCTAATGACTTCTTTGGATAAGTTATCAGAACTTTTTCCAGTTCTTACCCAGAGCTCCTCTGTGCAGACACTCTGTGGCAGGAGGCTGGTGCTCAATAACAGTTTGCAGAATATTTCATTCGAGTTAGTGGCTGGATTGCACTTTATATGCTTGAGCAGCACTTTGCAATGCATGTTCTGTCATTTTGGTTTACTCAGAATATTACTTTTTATTTCTACAGTGGTGTCTCTGAGCCTTGCAAGTGACAGAAGTTAACATATTTTACATCTTGCCTCTGCTTTGCTCTCCAGGATTTTACAGCTCCTGTGAAAGCTGTGCTGGCTCTGTCAGAGGCAGAAGTCCCATGGGCAACTCAGTGCCAGGCAACTCTGCCCATCTGAACCCCGAGCTCTGCTCTCACCTTTGAATTCTCCTGGAAAGAGCATGGAAAACTTGACTTCTGCATGAACTTTCTCTTTATTTAAACCTGACAGCTGCATTATTTCTTTCCTTTAGAAAGTAATATTCTTGTGGACATTGTTCACGTTAATACAAAATACTTCAAAAGCATTAGCAAAGTATAATGTTTAAATGGTATTTAATGCAGCCATAATTGTCCCCAGCTCTGTGAACATCTGAGGTCACTCCAATCCATTGCATAAGAGCTCCAATTCTATTGGGTGGAAATGTCTAAAAAATATAAATGCATAGATTTCATGTGAAGAATGAAGCTAAATGTAGTACAACCATGCAAAAAAACGTAATGCTGGGGGCATAATATCATGCTCAAAGATTGGAGTTCAACATCATCTACTGCTTCTAGATCTACACTGCTGTTGCATATTTTAAATTTTAATTCAGAAAACATGGGGAAAGATTCAATTTTCTTTCCTGGTATAGTCATATTAATATAAAAGCTTTGCTTCTGCATTATGATCACTATTAAGAGTCTACCAATTGTATTGCAGATTTACAACACCACAGATTATTTGAGAAACTCTCCAGGTTTAAGGTGAGAAGTGAAAGTTATTTTTCAGTACAAGTTCTCCTGAAAGCACACAGGGGGAAAAAAATCCCAGCCTATTAATGCAGCAGCTCCATCAATTCAGTCTGTAGCACTTGGCAATCTGAATTCAACATGAAGCACCTATTCAAGCAGGCTCCACTGTGCTCCCATCCACTGCCCAAAGATGCCTAAACACAATTATGTGACAAATCAGAGGGTGCCAGAATGACAGTGCACAGGAAGGCTCAAAAGTTTCCTTTAAAAAAAAAAATCTTTCCTCAATTTCAGTGTATTTTGAGGAAGACGAAGACAACTGCTCACACAGTAAGGAAAAACAGAGCAGTGTCTTAAGGTAAAACTGTTCATTTCATGCTTTATTAGCACAAGCCTATTATATGTATTTTGCCCTTCATTTTAATTAAAAGAACTGCAATATAATGGAGCCATCCTGAAGGCCTCATAGCTAAAAGCTGTACCTTCTATTATAAACTCTATTTTTAGTGGGATACAATCTTGGCTAGGGAAATGAAAAACAGTTTAGACTGAAAACTGTCAGGCTGATTTTGAACAGAAAAGATGTTGAGGTCTATGATTTGAAGATGATCAGGCAGTGTTGAGTTACAGGTCACTGACACTGCACTAATTTGAAATTTTCTAAACCCCTCCTACCAAACTCATATCTGAACACTGCAGTACTTAATTTTATCATATCAAGGTATGCACAGCTTGCACACAGACTGAAAGATTCACCTTTTGCATCTTGGTGTATTTGTAGTTCTTGTTTGTGTGCACATGTCCCCCTCAACAGGCCCTTCCCAAGGGGCAGTCACAGGGCAGAGCTCAGGGCCGCTCCCTGCCTGCCAGCCCAAGGAGAGCCTTCCCCAAAGCCAAAGGAAAGAGGTCACCCAGCCCAGAAAATGAGAAGCAGCTGTCCTTTGGGCATTGGCAGCCCTGGGCTGGGGTGTAGAGCACCCAGCTGAATCCAAGGGACCCCTCCAAGCAGCTCTGCTGCATCTCAGCTGTGCCCCCTCTCACTCCTGCTGGTCATCCTGCCCTGGGGGTAATCCTTGACAAATGTTCTCCTCTCCACATCTTTAAGGCCTTGAATATCTATACTAGACTTCCCAGTTAATGAAGCCCACATTTGAATTAAAATCATAGAGAGAGTGGGGTTTTTTTGAGGAATCAAGGGCTCTTGCCCCCACAACCTAACAAGAAGGTGTTGCTTAAACACACATATGACTGAGCTAGAGGGTGACCAGTGTGTCACAAGAGCACTGCAGTGTGAACAGCCCCTGCATCTGGGCAGAAGGCAGCTGGTGTCCCCTACTCTGAGCTTGGAGCCAGAGCTCTTGGCATCACCACCTTGTCTGATGTTCCAGACAAGATTGTATCCCACTCTCCCCAGACACCCACACACCATTTCAGGAGTCCATAATATCTCCTCATCACTGCAGCAATCTACCTCAGAGCTCCATCTGTATGAAAGCACTATGATTTCCATCCCAACTCTATGGGAGTGATGAGAAATTAAAACAAGAAACATTTATTTAACAGCAAATGCCTTAACTCCAGTCATATTGCTCTTCAGAAAAAAACAACCATATGGATGGTACAAATGTTCCCAAAAAGTTATGAGCCTCATCCACTGACTTTCTCTGAATAAAAATAAGGGTCTGCATCAGAAGGGCAGACTTTAACGCTCAGCAAAGAAAACTTGTTTTGCATGAACCCAATATTTAGTTTTTATGAAGTCCACATTGAGCTAAGAGAGGCAATTAGGATGGATTGGATCAGTGTTGCCTCAGGAAAGTGTGGCAAGATTCTGAATTGGAAACAAGCACATTATCAGACGAGCAGCTTCTTCTCTCTGCCTCATCACAGGCTGTTATATAGATAAAGTTGCATTTTCTGGAGTGTATAATGCAAAACAAAATTAAATAGATTTTCCTCTTTTCTGTAGGGCTATGCTTCATAAGGGCAAAGACAACCCTGGACTCCCTAGACAGCAGAGGAGAAGTGAGATTGTATCTCTAGCCCATAATCAGTTTTGCTGATTTTGGAGCTCTAGGAGATGGGAAGAGAGGTCTAAAGGAGCTTGTTTCATTTTCCAAAACAACTTATGGGCAAGATGATATTAAAGCTCTTTCAAGGCTTCAACCTTCACTTATCAAAGAAGTATGCAATTTACTTTTTTTTTTTTTTTGTCATTGACTTCAACAGTGGACGATCATGCCTTAAATACAGTTTTTTGTGGGAGTGAGTTGATTTGAAGAGCAGTTTGCCCTCCCTTTTCCACTAATTTCACCGTATTAAACACTTCCTTTTAACTGTAACACTCCCCTTTAACATTTGTATCTATATCCCACATTTATTCAACATTCATGTTTAACTTCACATTAAAAAGTCAGCTCCCTTATGACACTGTGTGTGTATGACCATAAAATGTCAACCCCTTGAAAATTCTTGTTGTGAGCATAGGGAAAAATGGGGAAAACTACTTCAAGCCACATAAGGAACTGGTGTGGCTCCTGTGTGATAACCAGTCCAGCGAACCCTTTTTGCAGCTCTGCATGCTCACAAATCACTGTCTGCACACCCACAGGATGTGAGGGCTGCCACGTGCAGGCAGAGCAGAGCCTGAACTGGTGGAATCCTCTGCAAAGCCTCACTGGTTGGCTTTCCAGCCTGCTGAGGGCATTGAGCAAGGCAGGGCATCCCCAGGCAGGATGGTGACACAGCCAAGACACAGAGAAGTTACAACACTGCAGCAGGTCCATCAACATCACATTGCTCACACACGAGCCATTTGCCATTTACAGGGGTTTGTTATCTCCCCATCAATGGATCAATGGAATTACAAGCTTATTATGCACAGTCAGGCTTGGATTATAGCACATATTAAGACAACATATGAGGTTTTTTAATACTGAAACAATGTTTTGCTTGTTTAATTTTTAAACACCTTCTACTACCAGAGCATAAATCCTATTATCAGCTTTTGAAGTTATTACCTCAAGGTCATCTTCAACAGTATTTACCATTATGCTACCAATTTCAAGAAACTGTCTTTAGAAGGGATTTCTATATTTACCAGTTGCCAGTTTGGACTCTAAATCAGTCCAGTTACCTGATTTTGATGCAAACTGGGGGGAAAATGTATGAATTAATTTCAGTAGAGATGAAAATGACTCACCAGTATCTCTATTCAGAGAAGCACTGCAATCTATTGTGGTGGTATTGGCAGCAGAACAAGACACATTACACTTGCAATGCATCAGAGGAAGGAAAGGAAGTAGGCTTGTCCATGAGGGATGGAAAAGCCAAGTTAAGTTGTCAGAGTACTCCTCCATCCCACAAGAGGCTCAGGGTGACAGCAACACTTTTGTTTATTGTTCAATCAGCTTTTTACAGAGCCCAGTCCTGTTGAACAGCAGAAGGACAAAGAAGGTGGTCAGTAAAAATCAAAAGGAAAGTGGCCACAGCAGATTTGATCCAGAGCTTCATGAAATGCAGAGGGAATGCTCTGCATTTCTGGATGTTCTGGTGCCTCCTAATCAATATTCAACAAACCAGAGGTGGCCTTTCTCTGAGAGGCTAATGAGTGCTTATGACCCCGATCTGGTGTTTACCAGATTGTAAATACTGGTACTCAAAAGCTCAAGTGAGGACAGCAGGGCAAAAGAGTAATTTGGTTTAAAGCAGTCACAAGCTGCATTTCTCTCAGTAAAGTTATGATAGCTGTTTGTCATGCAGCTCTGCCTTATATAAGCAGAACAAAAATTAAAGGATTGTGATATTTTTAATATTACATTTATGAAGATGATTACCCAGCTGCTGTTTAATTTCCATCTGTGTTCTGCTGCATTTATACCATTAGTGCCACACTGTGGTTAGACAGACAGACTCATATTTTGGAGAAAAGAGTGTGGCTGACAATTAGCATATAACTCTGTGGAGTAGCAACAAATGAGCTTTTCTGTACAGTTACCTATAAATTATAATGACTGCTTGCTTTTTGATAGCTTTTCAAAATCAAGCAAGAGACACAAGGACTCATGCAAGCTCCAGCAGTTCTCTGCTGCATTCAAAGAAGTTGCCTCCATAATTAATTTGCAAAGCTTCAGTTTAAATAGACTAATAAAATCCCTCCCAGCAGGGAGTACATAATTTTTATAGTAAAAAGAAAATTGCAATACATCTAATATCTATTTGCTTTTTTTTTTCCCTTAAACCTTATTTTTATATAATACTACATTCATGCTCATAGATATGTTCTTCATCTGTTACCCTATCCCAATAATACATTCCTGCTTTCCACATGGTAAATCAAATACTCTTTTATGAAAACAGTCATAAAACAGGGGTTTGCAGGATGCTCTCCATGTGCTTTAGACAGGACAAGGAACCTTGTGGCCATCTTTAACCACTGCCTGGCATCCTGGGCCCTGGAGCAGGGCAGCAATTCCACTGTCTCAGAGTCACCTGGGACTCCCAGTGCCATTAGCCACCCAAGGGACCTCACCTGTGGAGCAGAGCTCACAGAACCAGCACTTGCACCCTCCTGGTGACTGTGGGAGGCCCTCACCCAGGTCACCTCCTTTCCTCATCAGGCAAGCACAGCTCCCTCCCCACTGCTCATGTTCTCACTCACCTGCCTCTCAGGTGGACTCTGATAGCTCCTACTATTTCCTCAGGCCAACACTAAAAGTTTTATGCCCCTGATCATCCTGGATATCGATTTGGAGAGGTTGCAGCTGATTCAGGCTGTTTTGACCCAGGCAGGAGGTCCTCCCCTCTTGATGCACCTTTTTACCATTGCCTCACTCCCTGTGAAAATCTCACTGCAGCTGCCTTTGATTTCATTCAGCTTCTGCTGCAGGGCTATGTGATACAGGCAGCCACAAAGCAAAGAACATTTTGGGGGTTCTGAGGGTTCTTTTGTTTTTTTTAATGCCACACAATACTAATTATTTTTGACAGGAGGCTAGACAAAGCTCTTTCTTGAAGAGACAAAGAAATCAGCACCTCTGCTCTTACTCTTTTCCTTTCCAAATAAGCACACCACACTGATTTTTATAGAATGAGTGTCAGTTGTTTTCAAATTGTCACTTAACCTCTACCTCTTCAGGCTGAAAACAAGCAGCTCCTTTTCTCCTACCTATGACACCTTTGATTGGGAATTTTCGTCTTCATAGCTGGTCCTTCACACTTAGAAGAGACATAAATGGTAAAAAAAAAAGGTTGTTTTTTTTTTTTTTACAAACCCCTTATTTTCTGGAAAGTAGAGGAGAGTTCAGATTTTGTTTGGTCTTTTCTCCTTTTCTGCATTTTATTTCTTGATTTTTTTCTTTCACAAAAGGAAAACCACTTGCTTCTCTTTCTGTGCATTAGCTTTCAGAGATGCTGACCTTTCAGATTTGGTATTGATTACAGCATTCATTTGGGGTATTCCTTAGATGTAAATATCAGGCCTGTTACCTGCATGCATAGGTTCTAAAAGTACATTGTTCCAAGCACAGACATTGTGCTGTCTCAGCCAACTATCCATAAATCTCTTAAAGCACTAAAACTCAAGGACTTGAGCTCATCAAGAAACAGTTATCTTTACACATACATCAAGCCAGCTTTCCACATGTGACAAATGTGCAATTATTTACACATCTAATAGAGACCTGCATTCTGTCTCAGCTCATTGTGGCAAATTCCTTACAGTAAATTCAGAGCAACTGCACTGCTTTCAAAGGCTGGGGCAAAGCCTGTGTGGCCAAACATCACTAATGAGGGCAGGAATTGCTGGCTTGGTCCCCTCCTGCTTGGATGCTCTGCATTCCTCCTCTAACAGACAATCAGAGCAATATAGATGAAAGAGTATTTATTTATTTATTATTATTTATTTACAGATGAAAGAGTATTTATTAATTTATTTCTCTCATTGTATAACTCTGCACCCTTTTTGACACAAGTGAAAAAAGGTGCAGAGTCATACAATAAGAGAAAAAAAGAGAAACCATAGGGATTACCATGAACCTCACTTGCATTTTTACCTTGGAAAGTCTCCTCTTCATTAATTAAAGACTGTATTACCCTAAACTGAAAATCAACTATTCTCATGAGGTTCAAATGCACAATATCTTCTTCCTTCCTAAGAAATAGAGTTTTGACTGAGATAACTTCCTTCTTCTCAAAGCTAGAGAAAGAAAATGTAGTAGCAAATCTGTCTTAGAAGTAATAACTTACCCATTCTATTGGAATAGTATTTAAGTGACAACAAGGCAATCAACAAAAGAGCAACATTATTTGTTCAGTCAATCTCTTTTAAAGTGATAAAACAATTCAAAGCCCAGGCCATTACAATGCTGATAAAAGAAGAGAGGCAGAAACCTGGGAAAAAAGAAGCATGGCAATACAAAATATTCAGAGTACTTACATATAATATAGTTTCAGAGACAGTGGACACAAAATAGGGAAACAATTGCAGTGTTTGAAAACCAAAGCTGGGTAAATCAATGATTGCTAGTCGTCAGAAATGCCTCACACACATCATTTATTCAATCAGAATCCTTACTTCATCCTCCTTGACAGAAACAATAAAAAATTCCTCTGTGTAGTTAAGGCTCGATCTGTATATCTGAGGAAGACAGGAATCAGATAAATTCATTTCAAGGCAGAAATTGTTCTTCTAATTTTCCTCATAGGTAGTAGTTTTCCAGCTCTCCAGTGTCCTACCATGTGCTTGTGAATCACAATTATTGCAGAAGCACTCACATGGAAATAGTGGTGGTAATAGCAGCCAGGTTCAGTGGCACCTTCAGCCAAATGAAACAAAAAAGTATTTGGTATTGGTGACCCTGGAGGTCATTATCTAACTGTGAGGGAAAAGTGGGAGTTATTGGTACCAGAGATATCAAAAAACATTACTAAAATACAAGGAAAAGCTGTTTGCCAATGTATTTTTTCATGTATTTTTGTCATGCTTATCAGCATGGTGTGCAAAACCCTTGTCATGGGAGATAATCCCATTCTGCTAAACCCCTTGCAAACAAATAACAAAAAGATGGATTCAGCCCCAAAGTCAAAGAGGACCTAACATGGAGGAAACCAGAACAGCAATAGAACAAGACAGGCTCCATCAGGAATGAATTATGAGGAGCAATGTGAGGGATGGCAACAAAGACATTTCCAAGACGTGTCTTCAGACTTGGGAAGGCACTTTGAGAGAAAACCTTGTGTTTGTAAATGCAGCAAAGGCAGGCTGGTGCTGTGGGATGTGGGATGATCTGTCCCTTCTCAGAGATGATCCATCGTGACCAAGGGGATAGGAAAGGAGTTGGCATTTGGCACAGCTACAATTGTCAAGGTCAGAGAAAATTCTCTGCTGCAGCCAAGGCACGAGTAATTAAAGCCTAGACAAGATTATTAGGGACTTCTCTGTCCCACAGTCGCTGGTGACAGTGCCCTTTCTCTCTTCTCTGCCCAGCCCTCCCATCTTCCTCTCTTGTGCCATCCCTTCCACCTCCTGCCCTGTCCTCCTTTGTTCTAAATTAAACCCAAGCTGAAAACAACAGATGAGGCTGCTTCTGTCACAACTGACATCACACAGTTAGGATCATATTAGCTAATGCATTAAATAGACACTGAAAACCAGGGAAAGGGATAAATTATACCCTTGTCTGTTTGTTCAGCTGCTCTGCCCTGTCGGTTGTGGTGTTTGTTTGTTGAACTGTCCTCACTAAGAACAATATCCTGAGAGCTCTGGTGCTGACAGTGCCAAGGCAAAGGATTGCCAGCCCCTTGCTAAGGGTGTGCTCCCCCTTCCCTCCAAAAGGGTCTGAACCACCACCTCCTAGGAGCCTCTTCTGATCTTTGTGTTTCAGGAGGAAATTCTGTACTCATGGAATTGGTGTATTGATCTGGAGCCAGCACAGAATGAAGATGGTTAAAAACCAGAACCACGTGTAGGATTTGGTGAAATTTGGAAATACGTTAAGAAATCAGGCAATACATCCAGGAATCTATCCCAAAGCTCTAAAAAATGGAAAATGATACTTCAGTTTTACCTATCATTAACCAGGAAAGCATCTCTTACCCTTTTTTTTTCCATCCTAAGGATAATTTGGGGAAAAATAAGGCTTTGAACTGGTATTTCAAAGGAAGATCAGGTCCCTTAGCAACTTCTTATTCCAAGTGATTGATGTGTTCATGGCAAGTATTCTTGTTCACAGATCAAAAGTGACAAGCACCAACCCATACTCTCACATAAAATCACCTGTAAAGCATTCCAACTAAATATCTACCAAGTCCTAAAGACATTCCTTGATATCCTGCCCCCCTTTCCCACTTGTACTGGCTGACTTCTTGAGTTCTGACAAGCCCACTAAGACAGCTGTGAGAAAAGGTAGCAGAAAATAGAAGAGAAAGAGGGAAAATGAAGCCATTAATTTTCAGAAATATTGCTAGAGATTCTGAGGGATTTAGAACATTTATTTTTTTCAATACTCAATGCAGAGGCAACTGCTGCCATGCAAGAGCCACATAAGCAAGAATTAATTTCAAAAAAGAATATTGGCCATTCTGCTTAACTCATGGAGTTTATTCTTTTTCTGGATCTAGCTGCAAAGTACACTTATTCAAGGAAACTTGCCAGGATACACTAAGTTTAGGGATTATACTAAGGATTAAGCTCATAAGCATTACACAGCACTCTTTACAATAGTCCTTGGATATTCAAATTTTTCACAGATCACTTGCAAAAGGTAACCTGAGGTGAAGGATTCTCATACTAGGAGCTTTGCAAATACAAACCCAGAAACTCATCCAAACCTCCTTTTGCTCCCAAAATAGCAGGCATGTCCTGGGGTATAAAACATCTGAAAGCATTTGGCCTCAGCTATTGGAAGAAGGCACAAATAATGGGACTTTGGGGAATGAGTGACAACCACCGACCCGCATTCTGAGAGCTCCTGTTGTTGCAACATAGTTCCTCCCTTTCCAAAGGCACAGCCTCCATAAATCATCACCCTTCTAGACTTCAAAGCCACTGAAATATCCCTATCAATACATCACTCAAGTCAGACATCAGCTTTAACATGCTACATGATCAGTAATAGTCAGGGTTAGCAGTCAGAGAGCAAACAAGTGTTGATAGGTCCAGTCAATTATTATTGTCTGACAAAACTTTATCTCCAGGAGATCTCTTCCTTGTGTTTCTGAAGATAATATAGAGCTGTGCTTCAAACCATGACCCTCAGATGCCATAAATTTCAAGGGTCTGCACCAGGACACTCACTCACTTCAGACACTTAAAACTACAAAGCTTCAAGGATGCAGAACTAACATTAAAGTCATCCAAAATAGCATCTGCCTCTGTACCACCCACATGTGCAGGCAAACAGCTTGAGCTGCTGTCTCCAGCTGGGCTAAGTGACCTTAGCTTGAATCTTCCTGAATTGAAACTAATGACCCAGAACATCCACTGCAACTATTAAAGCAAATAAACACCCTGACAGCATCTGAATCTTCTCTTTCTCTCTGCCTGATATCTCTACAGATCATCTTGATACCAGTCATGAAAAACAGTTGCCAGATCTGTGAGAGCTCTTGGAACACAGAGCAGTGGGCCAGAGGGCCACCTGGGTTCCAGGGGATCCACACCAAACTGGAAAGAATCACATA
Source organism: Setophaga petechia (assembly GCA_024362935.1). NCBI lineage: Eukaryota > Metazoa > Chordata > Aves > Passeriformes > Parulidae > Setophaga > Setophaga petechia. The sequence continues at coordinate 6,167,101 of JANCRA010000005.1, forward strand.
CATGGGCCCAGCCAAACTGGGTAGATTTTGCCCTTGGATGAAGAAAATGCATTACATTTCAGACAGTTTAAGCAAGAAAATAGGCAATAAACTTGTAACTCCTACCCTGACAGGACAGGTGGGGAGGCTCCAAAATGTCGCAGCTGAGGTGGAAAACTAAGTTGTCTTATAGAAAAGTGTTCTTTGGATCCATTAGAAACACTCTCAGTTCCATTTGAGTTCCAATTGCATTTCAAAGTCTTCCCGATTAAACACACCTAGAGAATGGGAAGATATTCCTTTTTCCAACCAAGTGTTAGTCTTGCAGAGTCAGACCAGAAAAAAAGAAGCCTGCTTTCACCTGACTACCAGTCCCCCTCCTCCCTCCCAGTCTTTTCTTTTCAGTGGTGGCTATAGTGACAAAATAGTTCCAAAATGTCTGCTTTCATTTAGAAAAAAGTTTCCAGCCCCTTTGATCACAAAGCAAACCTTTGAAATGTGAAATGAGTTTAAAGCAATGCATCAATGTGTGCTCAAGTCTTTAGGCACCTGTAATAACAGTAGTTGGACCTGTGAACTGTCCTATTCGAGTCAGCAGAGTGCAAATTCCAAAGTTAAATAGAGGACACATGGTCCAGTGATTAGATCACTATTTTGGCATTTGTGGTGCTCAGGATTAGTTTTCTGCCGAGCCACACAGAGAATGGGAATTTGGACAAGTTGTTTGGCAGAAGGTTTAAACCACACACTCTTCCCAACAGGGACCTGGGGGTTGGTTGGTGCCAGAATGGCAGAGCTCTGCCTCCTGCTCTTCTTTGCCATCTATGGTTGGATTTGCATGGAATCCCAGCTTTTGGCCACAAGACTGGAAATCCATTCAAAATATTTGCAAAGAACCAGATTGTACTCTTTGAACAGACCAAGGTCTCAGAGTTCATTAATTCCATGAATCATGAGAGGATGCAACATTGCATTTCTAATGAAAATATACAAATGAAAAGCAGGAGAGCAACAGAGCAGCGAAAGGAAAATACACTCATCCTGTAACTACAGCCCTGTGACTGGGCTCTGTCCTGTATGACATCTTAAAAAAGGAATTTCATGGTGTTAAACATTTCATTTTCTGACAGCAGATGAAATAATAAGATAACGGAGTAACTACTGCCAAAAACTAATGGGGAAATGCCTGGCTCTGCTAAAAACCCCAGAGGATGGTAGAGAAGGATGTTTGTGTATGTATATAAAATTAATACAGTTGTATGTATCATTTACCAATGAAGTGTGGGTGTATCCAGGTCAGCAACCCTACAGAAACAAACACAGCAGAATTTACTATTTTCTCTCACCACAGTTATGACAGATTCAGAGCACCAATGATATTTTGACAGATTGCTCACTGAAATAGCTCTGGCTGCAATTTATACTTTTTATTTTATCAAAACCCTTGCCATGTTACAGCCCAGCAAACCCTCAGCTTTACGAATGCACATCGGACTGTGGACTTCAAGAAGACTGTGAGGAGGAACAGTCTGCACCTAGGTATGCTATTGAGAAATTTGGCCCTAACAATATTTATTCTGGCCAAACAGAGTCATATCTATCTATGTGGAGCATCCATAATACAAAAATATATAAAATGGTACCTGTAAAAACCACCAAAGGGATCATATCTGGAGCAGAATAAAAATGGCGTACAAGAATAAAATATTCCCTCCCATTCTTCAGCCCGTTGATGCAAGAAAGAAGGGAATTTTTCCCTTCAAGCCAGCCTTCCTTAGACAGTGAGGCCATCCTATTTTCTGCCAAGCTTCAGGTAGCTTTACAAGGATAAGGTCATTTCTTTTAAGATGTACCATTAGCTTCCTTACTGCTGGAGAAAATTAAAAAGGAAAATTGCCTGTCACACCCAGAGAGCTAAGCTGATGATGAAGGCTGAAGTCTGCTCAGATTTTCATTCCTGGGCTTAGACTTTAAGGTTACCTTATTTATTTATTTTCATGCACTTTGAGTGCTGTTTAAAATACAAAACCTGCCAAGTATTTGCTTTCTTGCAAAGATGATAAATTGGGCTAGTTTTCCAATGTGCTGCATATACACAACCCCAACTTTTAGGTGATCTGGAAGGGTCTCAGATAATTTTATCTTTTTGATGGCATGTAATCTTCAGTGCTGAAATGAGACACATTTTGTCTCTGTTTTTCCCTCACCATCTAACTTGTGGCTGGGCTGATGATGCCAGGATTGATGTGCCTAGGAAGAGATACCTGCTATTTTTATTGCTTATATGTTATCTTTTAGTTTAACTATTATTTTTCTGCACACTGTTTGCAGAGCAGTAGACCTATCCCACTGCATCTCTTTCCAAGTGTCAGATTACTCATCCAAGCAATGACCTTACTTTTCTGGAAGCCTAAAGATGTGTTTGTTAAAGCAGACAATTGGACACACTGAGACAGCCTGCCAGGCATGGTAACTTTGTCCATATAAAAGGTGATGGCTACAGATTCTGATGGATTCTGAATATCCTTTTTCTGGGACAGCTGATACTTGCCTCCTTCAGCATAGCTTCTATCTTGCTGATATGTCTCAGGGAAACTTTTTAAACCTCCAAGACACACAGAAAAGGGATATATTAAAGTAACCATGATAGATGATATTGAAATATCACATAGTATCAAAATTAAGCATCCTATTCCTCCCCAGTTCTTACCTTGATAGGTGAGGGCCAGCACATAAAAACAGTCTTTCTTCTTCAAGAGATTACACAAAGCCCTTTGTCTGCAGCAGGATTTTCTCTCTAGGCACTGGTTGGCCTTTTCTTCCCTCTCTGTGGGATGGAAGAACATCCAGCACATCACCACATTTAAAACAGTGATGGTAATGCCTCAGCTAATGCCTCAGAGAGCCAGCAGTTATCACATTGTGTGGTTCAAGTTGGCAAACACACTACAAAATAATTGCATGGAGAAAAAAAAGATAATTTCCTTGACCTTAGACACCTATTAGTGCTGCCTTCCCTTCAGCACTTCCTCTGGGCTCCGTGGCCTCACCCAGCACTCTGCTCCCACCAGCTTTGCAATCCATCTCCAAGGCACGGCCACCCCACCCTGGAGCACACCCAGGCCTGATCCCACTACCCCAGACCTGCTGCTCTTTGGTACCACTGAAAGGAGCCACATTTTAACACTGGGCCTGACTTACAACAGCCCCAGCCATCCACCAGCTCTCATCCCAGAATTTCAGCACTGTCTGAGCAAAGGCAGTCAGTGAATGATAAATTCAGGATTACCAAAACAAGGACAGAAGAAGCTTGTATTATGTTCCCCTGTGACCAAGTAAAGTGTCATTACCTTATACATACAAGGGGTCTTGGGGGCCAAATCATCTTCCAGGAAAGCACTTCCAGAAATAAACCCCATCCTGTGGCCAGTCTGACACGTACAGAGACACTCTGCAAGATTTTAATAAAGTGACAGCTCAACGCAAAAGCTCAAGCTCCAAAAAGAAAAGTAGAAATTCAGGTATATGCAGCAAACTGTGCACTTGAAACCAAGAAGATGCCAGAAAGTGAATGCTTTACATATTTAGGCTGTTTCCTCTCCTCCTCCTACCATTCAATGCATCTTTTTTACAAACAGTTATGGGCCAAAAAATGCATTTTTCTTTAGATCATTGCATGTACACAGGTTTAATTTACAGACCAAAACAATCAACAATATGGAAGCAGTATTTACCAACAAATGCAGGTTTTATTCATATATGCAGAATACTGCTATGCATAAAACATGATGTGAAACATAGCTTTATGTATTTTTACTGGGCAAACTTAAACTTTGATTTACATCCATTTCACTAAAACTTTATTGCTTCCTCGTCAGATAGGACAGAATCCTTTCTGTATCTTAGATGGTAAATATAGTTAATGTGCTGAGGCTGCAATGGATCAGCAGTGAAGCTGTTTAATAGTGACATAAATTATTTCAGTGACTTTTCCTGCAAGTGAGAGATGACTCCATGTGCTATAAACTAATACCAAAGGAATGATGCTCTTTCATGCTAGCAAAGTGCCTTGGCTATATTGTTTTTGTATCCTGTTGGGGATGCTACAAATGCAGCATGTATTACAACTATATGCACCTAGGCCATTTTTCTTTGCTGTTTTTAATGCTCTCCTGCACTGAAAATTGAGCTTCAGTGTCTGAAGGAAGGCAAAGCCAATTACTTTCTTGGAAACCTCTCTTCAAAGTCTGCAAATCCCAACAGATTTTTAAAAACCTTTCCATTAGCTTAAAAATATATTCTAAAATAATGATGCCTGTAGAACCTCAGAAGCATGAATGGAGCTGGATGGCTTTGGAGAGCCACGTGCACATCCTGCCCTTCCCCACATGGCAGGGGCTGCTCAGCAATGCTCCATCTGCATTAGCCTGTCCCTGTCTCCAGACACCGTGGTGTCCTTGCCAGAGCATCCTGTTCAACCCGCAGTTCAAGTGCACTTCTGCTAGGAAAACAGTTTCTATTTGTCCTCTAATTGGTCACTTATAAAGGACCTTTCATGTGCATTGTGGTTCCTCAACAGAAATCACGAGCACCGGGGAGCAGAGCAGGTGTTCCTTACAGTGCCACAGAAAATGTGCCATTGAACAGCTGATGCAGAAGGGAGCAGTTTTCACCTATTCAGTGCAGCTCTGTTGTCTGTTCACTTTTGTTCTTGCCTCCACGGGAATTCTCCTTCTCCTTTTGTACATTTTCTTACAAACTTAATTGTAGCTTCGCTCTTTCTGTGCCTCCCACCAAGGTAGCTTTGACAGTCCCACAGAATGTCCCCTTGCTGTTAGGGTTTATCCCTGTACCAAAGGGATCTCATGCAGAACATCAGGACCTCCTTTCCTACTTTTCCTCCCTTCCCCAAGCACTCTTCCAACTGTGTTTCTCCCTCCTCTCCATCTCTTTGCATGAACTTGAACTGAGTTCCTTCTTTTACACTTTTTTTTTTATTTCTCTGCAAACCAGCACTAATCTCTTTTTCCCTATACCTGCAAAAGCCTCCCAATGCCTCAAATTATATCTATAACTGCTCCTTCAGTTTCTTTCTCCATCACCAACTTTCTCACCCAGCTCCATCAATCTCAGCCCCACAGATCCAAGGCAGAAGCTCCACAGCCAAGTTGTTCTCCTTCCCTCCCCATGCCTGTATGTCACACTCTCTCATAGACTCTTGGGTGCTCACATTTTCTCCTCCATTTCTTGTTAAACTTATTAATTCTCACCTCTGCATCTGCCTTGTCTGAGTGAAGCCACTGTGTGACCACCTCCTGCCTGTTTTACACTCAGAGCTCTCAGTACTTTTCCACTCTTTCGGAGTGGAAAACAACGAATTTTTTACAAACTTTTTGATCATAAAAAGATTTTTTTAAATATAACTTAAGTGCAAGAGGAAAAGCCTTCTTAAACACATTTACTTGTTTTCAGCTCTGTAAAAGAGGACCAAACTGAGCTTTTTCACTGTGACAGGGAAGTGGCAGGCAGAGCCTCTCTCCTGCCCTGGAATTTCTGCCTCTGCCTCCCTTCCCTCAGGGCCATCCCCCCTGGCAGCAACAGGCACAGCACAGTCCCACTCTCCCAGCATTATTCAGCACCTTCACAGAAAACTCAGCCCTTCCCAAGTCTTCATTCACTTTCCTCACTCCAGCAAGACAATGCAAGAAATATTTCAGGGTTTTTTTCCTAAATTTGGCCGGAAAATACAGACGATCTGCATCACTCCTCCACCAATCCCTGTGGAACATTTCTTCTGAGGGAGAAGGGGACTGGGGGAACCCCTTATGGCTGCCTTCTCCTTGGATACAGAGCCCATAAAAGCACCAGTGTAACAGTTATTTCCCCACTGTTCATCCTGCTTTCCAATTACACAACATACAAATGGGCAGGCACTGAACAAAATGCACAAGGCTGGCAGTGTAACAACTGAAATATAATCATAAAGAACCCGAATTACATAAAATTTAGACCTGGTGATAAATGTACTGCACTTTGGAGTATTTCTTCCAAAGTTTTCCCAGGAAAGTCTTCAGTTATGTCTTAAAGTCTAAACTGGCTCTCTCAGGAGGAGATTCTGTAAGTTATCAGTCTTTTCTGTAGTGGCTAAAGACTACTTTAAGACACAACAGAGAGTACTTAACCCGAGAGATCTCGATCACTTTAAACATTATTTTATTGGAACCTATGATGAAAACTCAAGTCATCTGCATGGAAACATCCAGGATGGTCTCAGGACAGCTCTCCATATTGTGGCTGAAGCAGGAACAGCTCTTAAGGGAATGTTCAAAATGCACCACAATATAAACCTCATCAGGAAGTTCTTGTTTTCCCTGCAGTTCTGAGGGATCTCTGGCACACTGATTTCCATTACTGACTGCAATTTTTAAGTTTTCCAGTTTCTTCAATGCAAAATTAAAATGTTCCTCATCATGTGCTTCAAGTCTTCTCTAGATTTTAAGCCAACCCATGGAGCAAATCCTGCTTTTCCAAACTGAAAACTACATCTGTGTTTCTTGTCCCACTGCCTCAGTCACCTCCAGAAGTGGCCCCAGTTTAACCTGTACCATATTGCCAGAGTTTGGAGTACAATAACCCTAAGGCTGTGCTTGCAATTTTTGACAATTAGTTCCTATCCTCCTTTCTATAACCCATGGATTGTCCCACTTCTTCAAGAACCCCAGCACATGCCCCAGAAAACACTCCAATACAGAGTACTTTCATTGCAAAGATTATTGCTGTGGTTTCCTATTCTCTTGAATCACTCAAAGGTTTCCAGAGAAATCAGTGGAATTGCATCTGACTGCAATTCCTATAGCTGAGGCTGAAATTGTCCATGTGTTTCCAGCATTTGTAGGAAGAGAACACTCAGTTAGGAGTCTGATGTGCTTTGTACCCCCAGGCTGAAACAACAGCTCAAGAAAGTTTTCCTTCCTCCATCCTCTCCTCTCTTATTACACACAGGTTTCCAGTGCTATTACTTCCCATAAAAAAGCAACGTCAAGGTGGATGAGGCAGCTGGAAACCTCACTTTAAACACCAACAATATTTTTGTCATTATTTCATAACATATTTTGTGATGTTTATTTCTCCTGGAATGGTCTGGAAATGCAGTTATTTCACAGTGACTTATTACTGTCATTATTACATATGATAACCTCAGAGAATAGACTGACACATTTCAAAATCCACAGAAAATGACAATAAACATCTCTGGGATTCCAGGCTGGCTTTTGCCTTAATAGGAAGGACTTTTTCATCCTGGAAGCCTTTGCTTATCTGTGTGAGTAGGAGCAGAGCTGGATGTACAGGAGAATTAAACCATTTGTTCATGATTACAATACCCCACTGACCTAGAAAAACTGGTAAAAGCAGAAGAATTCATTCAGATGTTCCTTTCACGTTTTCTGGAAAGATAAAACTAAGTTTGGGAAGAAAAATAAATCCAGGGTATTTCTTAGCAATGAAATACTGTCAAAAAAATGCCAATGCCTGTAAGGGAGGCTGAAGTTGAAAGTTCAAATTATTGACAAATTCCAAATGATTACTTGGGTTTAAACTCACAAAAATTTTGGTTTTCAACTCTTGCACCTGATTTTTTTTTTTCTCTTTTTGCTTGAGCACACATTCAGAGAATGCACATTTGTAAAAGCAGAGGGGAAGCACAGGAACAGACACATGAGCTTTCCTTTCATGTACAAACAAGCTGTAAGTACAGGTAAAACTGAGAGATCAGCCAGTCAGGGGTCTGGAGTTCATCTTGTCTCTTGTTTCCCCTGTGACTTTTTCATTCTTGATTATCAAGAAAATCAATAAGGTTATGTCCAGTGATGTCTGGTGCTTGTCTATCAACTCTCTGTGCATGACAAGTGATCGATTTCCATGATACTGCAGAAGAAACCAGACTGCCATCATCCTCCAGCCCAGGCTCTGTGCTTGAACTGCACTGAGGGAATCAGTCTGCAATCTAATGCTTCCTGTGTCTCTCAGACTTTAAAACCCCTTTCAGTGATGTCATGAGTGTACCCCCAGAATGGAAGAACACCATCTTTCCCTCTCTTCCAGCTCTCAGTTGGCTTATCAGTTTTTAAGCCTTTTCACTAATTTTTGACTAAGCTCCATTTGAAGTGGGAATTCATTGCTTCCTCCAGTGCCCTGACTTATGGTGCCTTCAGACCATGACCAGACAGCAGAGAGGGACCTGCCAGCTCTTCAATCTTGCCCTGCTTCACTCAAGAGCTGCACCTTTCTTACCTGTTTGCAGTGGTTACAGGAAAGAATTGATAAAAAGACAGCTATCTTTTGTTACAACCAGGAATGCAACCACATTTTTTCGGTGTCCACATTAGAGCTACCATTAGTATTGGAGAAGTGAGTTAACCTGTTTTCATTACCTTCCCAGTATCAAGTGTTTGGTAAGAAAAAGCTACAATTCAATATATGTCCTGAAAATACTTATGTTAGTCTTTACATTTCAGCAATTTGATAAGAAGTTTGCTTCTCATACAAAAGGAAATTCAAACATGTCATGAGCTCTCCATGAATGAGTCCTATACTGTATCACAGGACAGAATACTCTGATTCAAACAACAAAAACCATCTGAAACTATTTCACAAATTAATCTATACTAATGAGGAGAAAAAGAGAGTGAAGTACTGTTATCTTGGACAAAAACAGGCTGAGGTTTTTGGCTACAGTGTTTTCAGTTGAATCAATTTTCCCTTTTATTCACATTTGCACCATACTTTCAAAGAAAGAACTTTACCTACAGCCAGCTCAGAGTAGTCTTACTGCAGTTGTATCATCAATCCATTCAGAAACCATCTGCCCCAGAAACTTCATCAGCAAATCTCTCTGTTCAGCATGTTCAGCTTCAAAGTGACATCACTGATTTTTTTAATAATAATATTTTTCCTTGTAATTTCTCTACCCTTAGATTTGATTATTCATTTTTGTATTGCTCTAAAGAATCCAGAGGATCACACACACACATGAAATAGGGGTCTCACTCCTTTCTGCATTGCAGTCCTGTCAGTCTTTCATATCTGTGAAAAGTAAGTGCAGCATAAACAAAGTGCCAGGTCTGATTTGACATCAGCTGTGCAATGCATAAATAAGGTGCAAAGCAGGGAATGACTGACCACAGAAACTTTATAGCAGCTTGCTGGGTAGGTAGAGAAGTATGGAAATTCTGGGTGCCAATAACTTCATGTAAATAGGTTCTGTGGGAATACAAGGCTGTATTTCCTACAGGTACACAGTATTTCTAGTCTATATGTCACAGCTTCCTTAATACATTATCTCTCTGAACATATGAAATTGATGGGTTTTGCACTACCTGTACCTAGAAGATATATTGGATGGAAGATGTTACAATGTCTGATATAAAAAATAAAAGTATTGAAAAAAAGGCATTTTCTTAAAATCCAATCACAACTGATTTCGAGCAGAAATAGTAAAAGAATATCTCAACATGTTTGCTCTTGAAAATATTTTTACTGGAGAGATTGACTGTGTTAACCTTAAGTTAACATCCAGGCACACCTTAGGGCAATCCCTGTGCCAGTGGTGACAGCTACACTCTCAAATTTTGTCTGTATCTGCATTCCATCTACTCACATACTCTGTGAATAATAAAATATTTTCTTTTATTGCTCTTATTTTACTTTCCTATACTTTTTTTTTCTGGAATAAAAGACAAACATCTTAAGGAAGCAACGTGTTCCAGCAGGACCAGCATAGCAGCAAGGAGATGAAGATTCAGGTTTTAAGTCTGAGCCTGATTTGCTGTACAACTTACCTCCTGTTTATCAACTTAACACTATCTAAATCAGTAGAATTCTCTCTGATTTTAACAATTGTTCAGCATTCCTGTAAAATACCAGATAGGGTCAGGTGGACTTTTCCTGTTCCTTAACAGGTATGCCTTGACTAAAACCTCCTGACCTGCAGAAATCTGTGCCACCCACTGAATCACTAGAAAAGTTAAAATAGATACAAACTGATGGTTAAAATTAAAAGAAAAAAATAATTAAAACTCAAAGACTTTGTGCTCCCCTCCCTAGCACTGGAGAGCTCTGACAGTCTCAGTGGATGGCCGTGGGTGGCAGTCACTGCCTGAATGGGCACTGCCTCCTCCCTTTGCCTGGTGTTTCAGTATTTCAGTATTTCAGTACAGCTGGGGTTGAGTGCTGAGGGTCAGATAATGCTGCTCAAAGGATTTTGGAGAGAAGCAGGAGAAAGGCCCTCAGCAGCTTTAGCTGTGTAACTCAGGATTATAACACATGTCTGACTCCCTGGAGAGACACCAGTGGGATTTTACCTCCTCTGAAACAATAACAGAAATTACAGCTCAGGGATTGCACCCCTTCACATACAGGGAAGGTAACTGGGTGAGGAAAGTAGTGCCAATGAAAAATCTGTATTAAAGGGTACATAAAACTTTCCTGAGTGTAACTTTCATTAGAATATGAGGGCTGAAAAAAGTTAACAGATCTTTGAGAAATAAAATGTTAAGAGAGTGGGAATTTTTTTGGGTCCAGAAAGAAAACCATGGCTGAACACTTTTTTGCTCTTAAATAACCAATTTTTAAATAGCTTAAAATATTTAACATTCTTTTCAGTGAGAAACACTGTAGGATCTACTAAGAAAACATATTTTGTTAGCTTCAGCTGTGTAATGGACTTGCTCTGAAATTAGCATACTAAATTCTACCTGGACTTGCATCTTAATAGAGTTCACTGAGAAAATGTGTGAATAAGAAGTTTCCATCCATCATCTCGCTGACGTGGATGCTAAAGTCACTTTTAATCTCTGCATAATAAATGGGATTAAGTTTTCCCTACCTATGGCTTTATCATGCCAGTTTACAAGAGCCCAAAAGACTCCTGACTGACAATCCACCTTTCTCCTCTGCTTTGGCTGGAGTAGGAGGTTTATTCCCTTGTGCAAGCACCTTTCACTCCCCCATGGGTCACACAAACACTCTACACTTCAGAGGTTCTCTCTGCTGGGGTTTGTGGGCTACCAGCACCAGCAAAGCTTTTGATTTCTGGGAAATAGTAAAAGGGTAAATGATACTGAAAAAGAGAAGCAGGTTAAACACACAGTTAGAGAGAAGTGAAAAGCACAGGTAAAAGGAGGGAGGAGAGTGGTTTTAGAGAGAACTGAACAAAGGTTCTTTCTCCCTGAACCTTGTTGAACTCCTGCTTCAACTGTAGGCTTTCTTTAACATCTGCATTTCCTCGCAGTTCCTCATCTGTATAAAATGGAAAAGATCTCCTTACTTTGTTTTACACACTGTGACCATGAGAGGCAATCACATGTAATAACTACCAAACCATATTGAGAGCAGCAAGTGCTAAAATCTTTTTTTGAAGGTTTGGTTTGGAGCCTCTCAGCACTATGATTTTTTTGTCTTCTGTCCTTCTGCCTCAGGTTGTTCCCCCACTAAATCTGTACAATGAAAATGCCATTAAGTGAACATCACAGATTTGCACCAGAACTAAAGGGAGGGAAGAGCACCCACTGTATGAGGCCAGTAAAAAACTGCTTGGGACAGGTGTAGATCAAGGCCAAACTAAGGAAATGCAGTATCACAATTATATCCACCCCCTCCACTGTATCAGCCCTCAGCCCTGCTCCCAAAACTGCTGTTCCCAAGGTGCAGGAGTGGCTCAGTCCTTGCTGGCCAGCAGGCACCTTGTGTGTTTCACCATGCACCAGTGCTCAAAGGCACAGGGTAAAGCACACATGATATTCTGTACCCAGCCCCAAACAAAAATGGCTACAACTGGTGATTTCTAGGAGAACACAGGTAAAACCAGACCATTAAACCTGTTTCATAACTCAGGCAGAGGAAGAAATGAGGCCAGAGCCAGTGCAGCTGCTTCATTTCGGTGAAGCTAAGATTCCGACTCCAACCACCACAACAGATGCCAGCACATGAACTTCCAAAAATATTATATTAAAACTGCAAGGAAGGCATTTCCACCCCAACTCTCCAATACTGGGGAGGTTGGGGAGATTGGAGAATGGGCTGATATTCAAAGGTTTATAAAAGCAAACCCTATTTCACTCCACAGAGAAGTATCAAGAAAGGTTCCAAAGAATATTTGTATTTATTGTTCTGTGTATGTGGGGTGGGGTTTTGGGGGGTTTTTGTCTTTTTCTTAAAAGATCAAATTGAGTCTGAATCACATAAACTCAGATTTCCAGAATCCTCCAAATAATTAGCAAAAGAAATCCTTCCCAATAGGCTATGTGCTTTTCCCTATGTAAAACAGCCAATATAAAGTCTCAGGTAAACCTAAGTTAAAAGTTTGAAGCATGTTTACACTTATCTACAAGAACAGCATTTTATTAATAGACTGTGGGGGAAAAAAAACCAGCAACCAAAGTTAAAATTGTGAATCTAAATTTATGTTAGGTCACTGAAGACAGACAAAAAATTTGAACATATTTCCATGTTTCTTCTTCATTGGGAAAAGTAATTTAAGCCACCTGCATAACAGCATTGACATTTCAGTACTTTAAATCTGTTCTCCACAAGTCCAGTCTTGCTGTTTGATGTCTGTAATAAGAAAATATTCAATACCAACACATAATTTACTTTTTCTTTCTTTTTTCACCTGTGATTTACTGCTCAAATTCCCAAACAAACATAAAATGTGAAAGCAAGGAGAAAGAGACACATGTGATACATACTGTCCTCATCTGTGCAACCACCTACAACACCATCAAGACAGAGCTGGTATTTTGAAGATGAATAAAGTCTCCCTTTATTCACTTTATTGAACAGACATCAACCTCAAAGCTCTGACCCTGAAAGATTCTCCTAAACCACAGGAGTGCTGGACAGTGCTCTCCTGCTGTACATATGGTCAGAACAAAGAGATTTTTGTAAAGGTTCTTCATTCCTACCTCTCTTCTTTTTTTTTTTTTTTAATAGGAAAGCTGATGATTCTTACTTAGCTCAGTAAAACATTCTGAGATCAATAGATGAAAAGGTTGATCCATGCATTTAGAAATATTCCTGAGTACTTTGCAGCAGATAGCAGTGTGCCTGAAAGCATGCCAAATGCCCCCTTTCTTATTCCACAATTTAGAATGAGCCAAGTGAATGCTGCAGGATCATGATTAAACTTTTAAATGTCACATCTACTAAACAGCAATATCAGTCAGATATTGAGACAGTGTTATATGAACTTAGCTCACATCAGTGAATGAATTATACAACTCTTTGCCCATAATTTGTTTCAATAGGATATGTACACCTCACAGCTACAGTCAATCACTGTGTTCCTCACTTAATGAGTGTGAAAAATAAACAGTCTTTATTCAGCTCCACTTGAGGAAAAAAGAAGACATATTTTACACACTGAACAGCACAAGGTATTATCTCTGCACTCATCAGCTCCTTGGAATGTCAGGTGTATACAAATCAATAGCAATGATGGCAGACTGAGGCTCAGCCTGTTTGCACATTCCTGAAGGATCCAGTTTGTGAAGATCTGCAGCCCATGGGAAGGACAAGTTGCAGAAGTTCATGGAGGAGTTCTCCCACGGGAGAGACCCCACCCTGGAGCAGGGATGAGTGTGAGGAATCCCCCCTGAGGAAGGAGTGGCAGAGACAGCGTGTGATGAACCGGCCACAGCCCCATTCGCCATCCCCCTGCATGGCTGGTGGGGGAAGAAGGTGGAGAAAGAAGGAGGCAAAGATGTTTATAAGATTTGGTTTTATTTCTCCTAATTTGATTGGTGATAAATTAAACTAATTTCCCTGAGTCTGTTTTCCTGTGACAGTAATTGAATGATCTCTCCCCATGAACCTTTCATGAAGTTCCCTCCCCCTGCCCAGCTGAGGAGGGCAGTGACAGAGTGGCTTTGGTGGGCACCTGGTGCCCAGCCAGCATCAGCTCAGCCACAGCACCACGGGAGCTGTGTCCTACAGACTCTACACAAGGTCAAAAAATGATGAACTGATAATTATGAGACTGAAACAAGTGTTCCAAGACTATTTTGTTATATGCTAACTCTGTATTAAAGTGTTTGGTTCTGGGTTTTTTTTACTTCATTATAAATTTGTTTATCTAAGTTAATGCCTTTCTTAATATACAGTACATGTGTCCAGATTTGGACAGACAAAAGTGTAGGATATAGTTCATGACCTCCATCTGCAGTACCACAGCATCTGCAAATATCAAATATCAATCAAAAGAGAGGTTGGTTGGTGTGATGTGCTCAGTCACAGACCAGAGCCTTTGTCTGATCTCTGGAAACAACCACAGAAATCTGTCTTAGAGCAAGGGAAAATGACACTGTTTGACTTTCTACAATTATACCTGGCACAGTAAATTCTCACTTCCACTGCAGAGAAGGATATGTTTCTACAACGATGCTCTCTGACACTCAAGAGTAGTTGAGACCAAATAATCAGAAAGAATTCAGATCCAAATTGCCCTAAACTGATTTAGCTGTGCTGCAGCCCAGCTCTGCCTTTCTCTAGCCCCACTGCTCATCCTCAGGCAGAGCTGGCCAGCAAAAAGCCTTTTACCAGGACAAGTCATCTTTGCTCACACCACTCCACTCTCCCTCCACATTGCCTACTTTTCTGCCTTGCCAATGACAAATGAAGGAACATCCCACAGATAAATCACACATAACAAAGGCTGGTTCTCCTTACTGAAAGTCTGTACTCTAAACACCTGCTGACACTTTAAAGAAATGAAATTCCCTTTCAAACGGGAAAAGAAAAAAAATATAAAAAAGGTACCTCAGTGCTTTAAGCAACTTTTCCAAACACCTAAATGTTGAATCAGAAAGTGATGAAACACACCAGGAAAGTCCTAGCCAGTTGAAACAGTACATGCCCCCTTCCGAACAGCCTTCAAGGAGCAAAAATAAAATGTGTTAGTTTTGTCTGAAAACACAGCAAGTTGTTTTTCTTCTTTTAAGTCCATTTGATGACAGTAACAAAACTCCACAGGAGGCTTCTGAGATCTTCCTTGGGCAAAATCCAGAAGTCAGTGTATTCAGAGCTACTGCACAACAGAACAGGAACAGGAAAGATCTCTCTTGACATCATCAAGAAGTCAAATTCAGATTTTGATTTGAGGCAGGTGCATTTACATGCCAGGAAAAATTTCTATTTCTACACATAAGATTAGCAGCAAGGAAAGCCTTAGAAGATCAGACAAAAAACCTGCCTGACCTTGAGGTGTAGAGGTCATTCAAACCCAGCTGGACTGCAAAGCTTTCATCTTATGATAGGGAGGGCTACAAATGAAGACTGTGCCAAAATCTGCTCTCAGCCTCTGTAAGGCTTGAGCAATTCCTTTTACATTTCATTGTAAAAACAACATTTGGAGCAGTGACCTTCAGCCTTCCTCGCCAGGCACACATCACACCCCCTAGATGAAGGTGGCTCTGAGGAGCACCATTAGCACTGCAGGGAGCAGAGATCCCAGAGCTCCCTCGGGTTTCACCATCTTCCCTTCCCTCCTGCTGCTCTCTAATTGTGCTTTTAGAGGAAGGACACCAGCAGCCAGGATGTCTCTCATTAAAGGCATAAATGCCTTCCAACTGCTGCTAGCTCTGTGTGTCCCTCCTTCTTTAAAGCATCTCATGAAGGGTTAAAATGCAGAGACCTAACTAATAATTGGAGCTATATCACTGAATTTCTGGGCTTGTTCCTAAGCAGTATTTTTTTGTCTGACTGACAAGGTCCTTCTCTCTCTGAGTAGCAGGGTCACAGAAGCCATCAGTCAATTACCCTTTCCCAGTCCAATGACTGCCTTTTCACCTCTCTGACTAGAAGGACTTAGCAGTGTTATTCACACTTCCCCGAGTGCAAAGCTCTTCATGATCTTTCTGGATAAGAGATATTCTTCAGATAAAAGTGGGAATCCTCGTGATGAGCTGCTGCCTCTTCCACACACTTTCACTGCTCCACCACAGCACAAGTGGAGTTACAAAGTCACCAAATGCCTGTTTATTCTTATTTCTTCCTCAGCTGCTTTTATTTCCCTCTTCTGCAGTGGTGTCAGAGGCTTCAATCAAGGCAAGTAGGGGAAAAAACACGTAGCAGAATATGCATTCCTTGCTCCATTTTCCTTCCTGGAACTGTTAGGGATGAATTTAGCCATAAACTCTCTTCATTAGTTCTACAGTAAGTAGAGATGCTAAGCAACACTTGTCTAAAGATACTCAAGACACAAGCCATAGTTCATCAAAGATTATGTTCCATCTGTAAAGAGTGCACCTAGAAATGAAATAGTTGCATGAAGCCAGATCCCTTAACCAAAAGGAGATAAAGGTAAGAGTTTGAGTAACTTGAATTACAAGTCATAGGTAATGAATTATAGTCTTTATTCTAGTGCTGTTCACTTTAGTAACTGGGCACTTACAGCATTCAGGAAAGTAAGTTTACTGCAACTTTTCCAAACCTACATCTTTAAAGTTTAATCACCAGGTCAGCTAACAAAATCCTCACCCCCAGCAAGGCTTCATGTATAGTGGAAGACAATGGAGAGAAGGGAGATAATTACTTAATTGCAGACTATATTTAATGGTGGCAAGTTTTGGATTAGCAGATCCAAATTGCTTGCAAAGCTTGACATTTCTCCTAGGTGTCATGAAAGGAAAATGATTGTGACTTGTTCATTTGAGAAGGTAACTCTTGTTTTGCACAATCATCTTCCTCTTTGCTGCTTCCACATTGTTCTGGCATCACTGACCCGAGAAGTAGCCAATATTTTAAACTGCTCTGTGCATATGGTTTCAATGATGTGGAATGGCTATTTCATTTACATAAAGGTCAAAAGCAGAGGTGAGCAAAGTGCTGCAAACACAGAGCTGGCTGAGATCTCTGTTTCTATTTTCTTTGAAAGGCAAGGCTCACTCCAGGTAGAAGCAGTATTGAGCACTTAATTGCCCTATGTGGAATCAACAATTTCTTCAGCAATAAAAGACTCAGATTAAACACAATTGCAAATCTATTTTATCATTATAAGAATTACACAAGCACTGCTTTTGGTTCTGTTCACAGCGTAACTGGAGCGGTCAGTTGATGTCTCAGGCTTACAAACCAGCAGTTACATTCAAACTCTGAACTCAGGTTGTCTGTAGAGGGCTGGGAAGCCGTGTGACTAACATGACTAACTCTCATGCTGAAGGCAGCAGAGGCTGTAGAGAAAGTGAGCAGATTGTAGAAGTTTGCACTGCAGATTCTTAACATCCTTGAGGCTGCTCTGAAACCAACTCCATGAGCTGTGTGGCTGTCAGGAGCTGCCAAGAGAAGGGTTTTGCCACTTCTTGAGCATACAGCACCTTTCTCATCGAGGCATTAACTACAGAGTGGTAACATTCACTGCCTTGAAGGCAATGAGTCTTCACTGCAAGCAATTTCCTAAGCATGTGTCACTGACCTCATTCTCAAAGCTTTTATTTTAACAGGTCATCATAACCCAGTTCCTTTTCTTCTCTTCATAAAGGAACGTGTGTATATAAAGATGCCGCTTAGGTCACTCCCAAATTGTGTTAGATACAGCCTGTGGCACTGCCTCATGACACAGAGACACAGAGGGAGGTGGGGGCAGAACCTGCCCAAGCCTGCAAGTGCCAGTGTACAAAGTGAGAAGCTCTCCAGCACTGACACAGAAGTACCTGTGCCAAGGTGGACTCCAGAAGGCGACCAGTGCTGTCAAAGCCAGCAGCTAATCAAACCTCAATGTGTGGAAGGGTCATGCAGACCATGGCCAGACCCATGAATGCCTGGTTTGTCACATTACTATTAAATATATTGCTTTTCCATCCTTTAGTATCAGTTTTCTCCCTAGCACCTTCACAAGAGCAGAATGAAAGAGGACAGGGAGTTCCTTGCCGTAGCTAAGTAGGAGAGTGAGATTATCCCTAAATGAAGCCTCAAACCTGCTTCTAATTTCTGCCCAATGTTAGCCAACCTGCAGATAATCACATCAACGAGGTGTGACTCCCTCCAAATCAGTAGGAAACTCATCCTTAAGCAGGAGAAGTAGATTAGCAGGGAACTTTGCTATTCCTCTTCTTGTAAGCCTTGAGAGTTTATGCACAAAACAGGTGACCTATTCCTCATCACAGACATGCAAATGCCAGACATCAAAGAACCCTTCTAACTGAATTCTCAGCATAATTAATTTTCACCAGAAACTGGTTTAACCTTTTAATCCATCCGAGCTAATAGATAGTAAATGGCCTTCATTATTGCAACATCAGAACAGCTCCCAGTTTTTTCAGATGAAGGCCTGTCACCACATCTTGTGAGGTAAGGAAGTACTAACCACCCTCCTGCACTGGGGTAAAGCACCAGGCAAATGCCAACTAAATAAACTTTTCAATTTTATGTATGCAACATGCCTGATAAGGCCACCATTCCTCCTCTCTTCCACCAAAATAAGTTTTGGAAGTTTAAACTGTCATCTCACATTGCATACTTTCCCACCACCCACACAGGAAAGATGCTCACTCTGGCTCCAGGGAGCTGAGAAAAGCCAAAAAGGGCCATTTGCCCCTCAGAGAGATCTCCCAGCTCATACAGTGCTAAGAGTCAATAGCAGTCTGGCAGCATCCTTACAGCTCAAAGTGGGCTTGAAGCAAAGGTCTAAAAAAACTGAATTCCCTATGGCACGATGAGTCAGCGTGCAGAATTCGAAACAGAATTCAAATTCGAGTTTGCAAGTTTGATAGAAAATATAATGAGGCAAACCAGTGCCTCTGACCCGAATTTCTTGAGAGCCACAGTCCAACCCTCCCTGCTGAGCTGGGCAGCTCAGGTACAGCACAGATGTTGCAGGGAGTCATCGATTCCCTTTGTCAGAAGCAGGCAAAAAGCACTCAGCAGTAATCTGTTCTCTACATCTTTTACTTTCAACAACAGAAAAATTCACTGGAGTAATTCAAAGTTAGAAGAAGTTGTAAAGGGTCAAATGAAAATGTATCACACCTCTAATTTCTTTAGTGAATCACAATGCATAAGGGGATTTCTGTTGTCTTCCAAGTCTGACAGCAAAGATTGGATTTATGCAAATTATAAGGTTAAAATAATTAGAGATAGGTCAAAGGTATAAATCAAACAACCAGAGCTGACATGTCTAAAATTCTGCATGCTAAACAATCAAGGTGTTTAAAGCCAAAACATTTATTGGTGCTTATTTACATATAAAAAATATTAAGGAAGGATTTGCTAAACTATCTGGTTGTTGAGCATGTACAAACATTTCCTGTCTGTATATTTTACAGGTCTCACAAGGGAAGACAAAGTCTTGCTCTCATCTGTATTTCTGCAGAAGAATTAACATTTATGAAGTAGCAGGAGAGTATTTCAATCCCCTTCCCTACCTCTAATTTAAACACAACGAGCAGAAAACCATCCAAGAAATGGATTCTGACAGATCTGTGAAATGGGTGGCTCAGTCATAGCCCAGCAATGCAGGCAAAAAATGGAGGAAAGGATGAGGAAAAAGTCCCAATTTAAACAAATGAATAAAAAATTACAACTCTATTTTTGCAACAATTACTAGTGGTGCTCCCTTTCTGTGGAAAGGTTACTGTTGCCTGAAAGGAATAAGGAAAAAATGCAAACAAACAACAAAAAAAACTCCCACCAAATTTTGTCTTGAAAACTAAAATACTTTTGTCTGAAATGCCCCATTCATCAGACTGCCCCACCCAGGAGCTCTTCAGAACGTCTGGATCAGTCCTGCAGCAGCCCAGGGATTTCTGTACATATTTATCAGGTCTGGACTTGAATACTTCATGAAAGAAAAAAGGTATTTTGTGGGTAGCTGTAGTGAAAAATCATTTACTGTGGAGTGAACTTACCTATGTACCTTATTTACCTATGATACCTTATTTATGTCTGGGTCCCTTGTTTTTTTCCATTATTGTCTTAGCAATGTCCTATGAATAGATGGAGATAGAGTGGAAATAAGAAGAGACACATAGTCCAGCTCTGCATTTGTTATCTGAAATTATGCACATCATGGCCAATATGAGATAATCAATATCCCTTTTGGTCAGTTTATCAGCAGAGTAGTGCAAAGTAGAGGTTCACATAATATTAAATATTCCATGGAAGAAAACAGACACCTGAATGTTTCATGGTGAAATAAATTACCAAACACAACTGTACATTGACTTTTGATAGGTAACATAGTAAATAAATAAATAGATAAATGTATCTTTTAGAGGAGAGTTTTTCGTTCCTGCACTTAGCAAGTGAAGAGGGGAGGGAAAATAGAACCTGAGTTTATTTTAATGTTTTTCCCCGTGTTATGCTTGAAATATCTGTGACTGATAATGGCCTACATTGCCTAGCAAAGAAATAGTGCCTTTTTCTAAACACTGAATGAAGGGGCACTCATGAGGTTTGCTCTCTTCCTTCTCTCAGTATGGCAGAGCAGTTTTGCTCATACCTGATCCATTTTGTTTCCTCAGTTCCATTTCTTTTTCCCCCATTCACCTCTGTCCTCTCCTTCTACTTAAAAACTCATTTATTGTGCTCTATAGTTCATTAAAATGTTCCTTGCTTCAAAACCACTTTAAAATACATTCTACATATTTACTACTCTTTTAAGTCATTTTAAGTCACTTTTTGTCTTTCAGTTTTGAAGTGACCTCAGATGACTCTCCCTATGACTGAAGTCCATTTAACACAATATGCACACGTAGCAATTTAGGGAAATTACAGAAAAATTCTGGCAATGATTCCATGTCAGTGAGGGAGTGCTGGAGCAGTGTGAAAGCAATCTGTGGGTATTACAGATATCCTTTTCTTTCATTTCCCTGACAATGGAAGAATTTGTTTGGAATTGAGCTAGGCAAATGGTTAGCAATTATTTACTTGCTTAATGTAATCTCTTTTTCTTTGAATTATTTGTGAACAGTTTGCAATCATCTCATTAATTATTTGAAATAATTTGATAAATAATTTCATGATCCACCCACGTGCACAAGACAAGCTTTGTAAACACAAGCTTACAATATTCTGCTTGGAATAACAAATGCTAAGCACATTTCTGTCTTTTGGGGGCATTATTTTATAATTATATTCATTATTCCAAGGCAGTAAAGGCCCGGTTAGAGGGAAAAAAAAGAAAAATGTACAAATTATTTCAGTTCAGAAACTCTAAATTTATACTTAGTATAAAAACTAAATATTTAATTTGGATATGAAAAGTTTATGTAATTAAATTTAATTGCCGCCTTGAAAAATTACATGTGCTGTTGACGAGATACAGACACACGTGTTTATAAGAACCACTTTTCCTTTTTTCAGCTAAAGAAAGGCAGTTGAGGAGAAATATAAGAAACTTTAGGGATGCCATTCTTAAAATATTAACAGTACTTTATTTACTACAGCACCGTCCTTAGCAGCACTGTAATAAAAGCTCTGTCTGTGTTTCCATCCTTTATCCTGACTTCAAAAATTTTATCTACAGCACTCCTAACACTACAGTGTGGTTTAAAATTTAGCTTGGAAATGAAACGAAAGAGAAAGTTGCTCATTTCGTTTGTTTGTTTTGTTTTTTAGGTACTAAAGGACAGCTATTCAGAAGAACTTTACACCTGTGTAGGGACAGTTTGCACCTCCCTCTTGGAGACCATTTTTGTGTTCTTCAATCAACAGCTGCTCACTGATCTTGAAAACCTGAACTTTAGGCTTATGATTCCAAAGGCAGAAGACAGATCAATCCCTCCAAAATAGTTTTATGGGTTTTTTTCTTTTTTTATTTTAAGGGAGCAGTTTGAATCATTGGAGATTTTCAGAACTAGACAGGACAAAATCCTGAGCAACCCCTGACCTGCTGTTGTTGGTTCTGTGTGGGGGAGGACTCTGAACAAGATGGCCCTCAGAGGTCCCTCCCAAACCGTGGATTTCTATGTTGCAAGTTCACAAACTCCATGGGAAGAGGTGGCATTTGGAAAGGGTTGAAATTTTCCTTTCCATCTTAAGCTAGTGCTTTTTTTATTTTGATCTTTTGTAATGCAGTTAGCCAGTATCACTTTAATGAGAGAACTTAGCTGCCACTTTTCTCCTGCAAAAGGGCAATTTTAGTGGCAAGGTTTATGGTACTCCTATAATAAACTCCTATTAAAGCCTTTTTTTTTTTTGTTAGTTTCTTGCTTTTGGTTTTGCTTTTTTTTTAACCTAAATAGGCTGTAAAATACAACTTTGCACAAGAATAAAAGCTTTGAGTAGTTTGATCGAAAGAATTAATAACTGTTATTTCCTAAATTGAGACATTTGATTTGGAATGCTTGTAAAGTACTTTGCTTTTCTACAGCGCCTAAAATCCAAGATTCTGAAAGTCTTTGCTGACATTTCTTTCTCTCTTCAAATACTTCTGTAAGAAAGGTGAGAAGTGAGGTTAAGAGAGACTCAAAATACACTAGTCAGAGACTCCATGACATTTCCAGCCTCCTATTCTTCTGCTGCAGCCACTCGAATTATTCCCACACTCCAGTTCAGCACCTGCACTGGTATGATAAACCTTGGGAGCTCCTGTAGTCAATCAAGTTAATGACATGCACTTTAACTAAGCCACCAAGGCTATGAAGGAGCAGTTAGTCTACAGATGCAACAATTCAGGCAGGTTTATAAGGTCTCTAAATGTATATTTACAAGATAAACAGTAATAGACCCATCACACAGCACACAGAGAAAGAAACCAGCCATTGCAGAGACTTAGTGCAACTCCAGCTGACAGCACCAGTTGCAGATGGGCCATTTTTGCCATTATGGGCCATTTTTGCCATTAAGCCAACCTTGATGCCAGGTCTGTGCCAGTAAATCTGATCACTCTGATGCTGTTCTGCATTAGCATTGCACCTGAGCCAAGCTGCTTCCCAGGCAGATCAGATCACATCAGATCACATCAGATCACATCACATCACTCTCCATGTCAATCTGCACTATCGCTGCTTGCCCAGCTCTGCTCAGGGCACAGATAAAACCCAGGGCAAACATGTTAATAGATAAGATAAGGTGAAACAGCAGCAGAGGAATTCCCAGTGTCATTGTTCCAAAAGCCAGTCCTCCTGCAGAGCAGGACTGTTTGTTTAATCTCCTGGCAGTGTCTTAGTGAGATGTGAGCCTGAGTTCCTCAGCTTCACCTCAAGCTGTCACTACAGGCTGCATCCTCTGCCAAGCTAATCCTAAGGACTTTTCTGTGCCTGTAGATGTATTCTGGAGGGAATTAACTAAGTCTAGAGCCAACATGATAGATGAGAGCATTTGGTTTCAATAAGGTCTTTAACTGGAAGAGCTACCAGAATATACTTGAGCCTCAAAGAGTTTTCATACCACAACACAAATTTTAAAACACCCAAACTAACCTGGAATTACAAATGGGAATTTCATCTCCAGCTTCTCTATTTTCTTTCTTCCTTGACTTATTACTGTGCATTTATCCTCCTAAGAGCCTCAGATATTTCACACATTGAGGATCTTGTACATCCAAACTCCATTTGCAGCTCTCACAAGGGTTCACTATTTATACATTTATTCCTTCTTTCTTCTGTACTTGAAAGCTACCTCAACACTCCAAAGAGCTCACCGGAGTACTCAGAGCTAGACAGTCTCTCTCTGTAGAGATTTTCTAGGTGACACATAGTCATGTCAGCATGTATTGCTGTTAGTACCAGCACTAAATTATTCAAGGCCCACATAAAAGTCTCTTTGGATACCAAGACATGCCTATGTCTTATGTTAAAAAATAGTCTGGAGGGCAAAAATTATATTTTTCATCCGCATAAATGATCCTCTGAAGCAGAATGCCTATACTGCACCTGAAATCCTCAAGGTAAAAAATTAAAGGTAAATGTTGTTTCTGGGATACCAACCTGTCTTCTCAGGTCAAAAATGGCAAGTATAGAAATAAAACCAAAAATAAGGATCCTCCCCTTGCTAGCAGACAGCAGAAGAGTGACTATTGAGTCACAACAGTCTTAAAGCAAAAAGAAACTATGAAAATATGCAGAGGATTTTCTCTTCCTTTCTTTAGAGTACCAACGAGCTCACCATTCTGCCGGACAAACTACACCCACCCTAATGATTCAAAGACTAATTAGAACATTTACTTTACAGCCCATTTGCTGCAGCAACAATGAAGCATTATGTAGATACACTTCCTCCTGCAGGGGCCAGGAAGGACATACTGTTGACAGAATTTTAAATGAAAGGGAAAATGAAATTTCCATTAAACCCTCTCATAAGCAGATCAGCTTGCATTCATTCCTGTAAAGGCTCAGTAGTCCAGCCCTGATCAGCAAAATACTGAGCCCCTAAAGATTAAGAGTAAGCGATCTCAGCATTTTCAGCTTTTACAGTGCTCACATCTCTAAGTTAAGCACATAGTTAAACGATTTCAGAACAGAGCCTTGTACCCCATCTGTGACTCCAGCAGTTTGAATGGTATCCATTAGCCTGTGTATTCAGAGAAGAAAGGAAAAAGAAGCTAATTGCACTGCAATTTATGTTCCTTCTTTTCTCTTGCATTGTAGACAGAATTTCTTATCATTTCTCATTACCTGGAAAAAGGGGATAACTTGAAAGTTTAAGCGGTCCAACATAAACCTGTCAGTTCCTGTAATAGCTAAATTTTGTAAATGCTACTGTTACACACAGGCTCACTCTGAAATTCAGAAGATGCTGGAATAAGTACATAAGTACTGCTTTTTAAACTAAATAATTTGCCTTCATAGTCCTTTCTTTTTTGACCACTGTATCACTAAAAGATTTACTGCACTAGAGGAGAGGTCTGGCACAAAAAACCAGATGCTGCTTCTCTATCTGTCATTGCCTAATGACTGCTTTTATTTATCTTTGGATGAGCTACACTCACTCTTTAAACTTCTTAGATCTTCTCTTCTTCTGCATTGCCATTAGCGTGTGGAATAAGGACAGGGTACTGGCTGTAATTTTTTTCCACATTTGGTTGGTCTGATGGCCCCATCAAGACTTGTGCTGCCACAGCTGAGGAGGTACCATGGAAAGGGATGAGGAGCTGGAGGGTAGAAGTCAGCATCTCCTTAAATCAGAGCTGCTGCTGCTGCTGCAAAGACAGTAAAGGATATCTTAGTGCTATGCTGTAGAAAACAGGCAGGCTGCAAACAAGAATCATTTTTATGGGCCAGACCCTGCTGGTTTTAGTCATGTTGGAAGTCCTGGCATCATTAAATGTAACTGTAAGTGCGAATTAAGAAAGCAGTGTTTGAATTTTTATTTATGTGGTCTCCTGTGCAATAACCCTGGATGGAAATGCATTTGTTAAGTTTTAAATGCACTCCAGGTTTTATCATTACAAGAGTGGCACTGCCTTCACACAGCTTTTCTGCAAAATAAATATACTGTCTGCCATAAACACACTGTCTTCTCATCTGAACTCCTCATTATTACATCTTCAGATTTTTTTAATCTGCAATGCAAATAGACAGGTTGGTGGTCATTACACACTATGTTTCTATATCTTCTTGAGCTTAATTTAAAACAGATAAAATTCTGTCTTATGAATACATTGGAGTTTGATGTTCTAAATAGACTTTTAGTGTAGATGCTTATTCTGACTCCATTATTTTCCCTTTCACCCTAAATAAAGTTTTCCCAGATCACTGTTGCTACTGCAGAGAAATAGATTTTCTATTTTGCCTTGAAAGAAATGTGAAAAAGGAAAATGCTGATGGCACAAGAAGCAATTTGAATCCCATGATAGAAAACATAGCCTTAGCAGACAACGCACAGTAATAAATAATAGTATAGGAACACTGAGTTTTTTGTTATCAGAAGAGAAATGCAAGGCACACATTTTTAAACAAATAAATGTTTCCTTTTGCCCTTTTTTTGGTACTAAGAGAAAGGTGGTAGAAAGCAAGACAGTAGACCTGAAAAATAACATGCCCTGTCTATCATTCAGCCAGTACAGAATTGGTTTTGTTTTTTAATAATGTGCCTTGGTTCCACTGTTGTACAGACCAGGAACAAAGGACGGGCGACAGACAGAGGTCAGGCACGATTACAAGCAGTCATTTCCTCAAGGTGCCTTGGTACCCTGTGCTGTTATTTCCATTGTCATTATCCTGTGTGTGGAATAGCAAAGGGAAAGCTGTACATCTCACTTCTGTGAATGTGTTGGGCTGTTTGTTTTAGGCTTTGCCACAAGTAAATCAGATTTAGTAGGAGTGATTCACCAGGTGGATATTCTTCCTTAACTATAATAGCACAATACAAGACTGTGGAGTTTCAGGGATGACAAAGCATACATTAAGTGTTATCCAAGAGGATAGTTCGTGTCCTGTGTGACTACCAGAGCTTATTACATTGCTCTTGATGTAACAGGGTGAATTTAAAACTTTGTGAAGTGCTGCCTTGTGACTGGCAAACTACTTCTGACATGAAGCTGAAAGCTGCTGCTGTTTGATGGCTCTTCGGTGACCTTTCAGAGGAGAAAGGATGGCCTCAGTCCAAGTTATAGCACACAGACATCCATATCTCTACCAGGAGCAGCTTCCACTCTGAGGGAGAATGAGTTCAATCACTCTTGTGGGCAGGGATTCCCCAATCACACCCCATCTTTCAGAATTGCTAATCACAGCTCTCATTCTTTTCCTTGGTATTACAGCTCGGAGCGTGAGCTCCACAGCTAATGCTGATTAGATGCACAGATGATGATGATGATGATGATGATGATGCACAGATCACTGGGCAATACCATTTTTTTCATCTAACTTCTTATGCAAATGATCATAGAGAAAAATCAGCTATTATTGCTTATGAGTATTATTGCCACCGAAGTTCAACATAAAGTGAACACAAACAAACAGATTCATCTCGAACAGACTCACAATGTGCCATAATCAGGTCTTTTGAAAAGGTCCACATTACCTCATTCAGAGTTGATTTGTAAGTCACACCATTTCAATGTCACAAACAGCCCAGTTAAATGTCAATAGAGAGGAATATTAAAAGAAGTTTATGCTTGTGTAACAGAGAGCAGATAACTTCTTTGGCTGTCAGGGACTGCCATATGTGAAACTGCCTTTGTGGGCCACAGTGCAGCCACTAAATCTTTACTCACAGAACTCACAGAAAAGGAGGAACATCCTCCCATCCCTGGCCAGTCAATTAACAGAAATGTTTGTCTTGGGCTGCAAGAAAATTTCCTGCTTCTTTTTAATTCCTCTGTGAGTTTTGCAGACATTTTCCTTTTCCCAAACTTAGCTGGCACGCTCTGTGCTCTTCGATTGTCACCTGCCACAGGTGGGGGCATTTCCACAGCACATTAGGTAGGGACTGCAAAGCATCTCTGCTCTGTATAATAGAAGTTATTATTCCCATTATTATTTTTAATGCACAGTTAACTGTAGAGCATGGGAATATGCTGACAGCTCATGTCTAATCACCCCTGTTGCAGCAAAATATGCTTCGTTTACAAGGAATATTCACACCAGCTCTTTTGTTTCTAATTATTGTCAACCCTTTACTGCATCAGAAAGAGAAAGAAATAAGCCATCTAAACCAAAAAATATTATAACCAGTGGAAATCAGCTGTCTTATATCTGACTTTATTTATCTGAACATGAACAGGAAGGAATGTACAGGAGTGACACACCAGGAGAAGAGCTTACGCTGTGTCTTTTTAATGGAGTCAATATCCAGTGTATATAGACTGGAAAATATGCAAAGGCACACAATGCAGGAAACTGTGAACAGTCTGCTTGGAAAGCACAGGCCAGCAGTGACCACTAGGTCATCTTATTAAAGATGAAAAATGGCTTAACTTTGAAACAAAAGCCAGTTACCTCCTATTTAATATCTTGATGTGGTTGCAGGAGCATAGAGACAAAATACAAAAGCTAAAGCACAACTATAAATACACAAGAAAACAGCAACATGAGAATACTTCCTAAATACATTAGCAATAAATAGAAAGAGACAGTCTGGGGAAAGAAATCAAGTAACAGAAATGTTTTGTACTGGTTTTATTCAAACCTAGACCCATTTGTGATTTACCTTTGAAGTCAGAGGGGCAGGCAAGTGTCTAACAACAGAAAAAAGCAACCTATAAAATAGCAAGCTCCCTAAAAGTCAGCCTGACTTGTTTCTAGGACAGGTTAATAGGCTTCTGAGCTGAGGATTAGTTTTAGATTAACCTCAGAAAAGCTTTTTACACAATCTCTTGTGATATTGTCAAAAATGAGCTAAGCTGGCACAATCTCAATGAAGTTATTGTACAAGTACTAAAAAATGTCTGTAAAATTGTTGGTTAACTGCCAAAAGGAAATGATGTGTTGAGCAAAGCTCCTGCAAGGGCCTAAGCTGAGCTCAGTGCTATTCAGCATTTTTATGAATGACTTCAATGATGGAATAAAACACACAGTAATTAAATTCGCAGATAATATCAAGCTGGCAGGATGCATAGGGACTCTTAGAGACAGGATTAAAATTCAAAACTTATCTAAACAAACTGAAGATACAAATAAGATACAATTCATGGAAAACAAGTGCAATATACTGTACTTACATAGAAATCATCAGTTGTGCACAGACAACATGTGGAATACCTAATAACACAATTAATTCAGGAAAAAAAAAGATGTGGAGGATAAACAATAACCAGCAGAGCATGAGTCAGTATTTTTGCTAATAAAATTACCCTCCTACAAGGGTGTGTGATGAAGATGTCACACGTACGACATTTGAAGGAGCCCTCAGCAGGCCACAGCCTGAGGCTGGAGCACTGTAGGGAGTTCAATTCACCAAACTTCCAGGAAGAAACAAGTCAGCTGGACAGCCAGAGCAGCAGGAACAATCAAAGGTTTGAAAACACCTTCTGAGACGAGAGGTTGAGAGAATCGTTTGTTTAACTCAGCCAAAACTCAAGGAGACACAACAACGGGCATCAAATTACAGAGAAGTTTTGCAGGAGGTTACTCTTACTGCCCACTCTGTTAATATGTTTCAACTGCAGACAGGAGTGTTAAAGGACAAATTAGACAAACTTAGTCAGGAATGACTTCAGAGGGCTGAGGGATCTCTCAGAATCTTCCGATCCTGTCTGCTGCCCTTGTCTTATTAATGTTATTTTTTAAACCTCCTGTAAAAGCATGCTTGCTCTGCCCATGAAAATCTAAGAAAAACAACAAAAATACTACTCTGATTATTTGTTTTTAAATTTATATTAAAGGGTAAATTTCACAGAGTTATTTTAGGTGAACTTCAGAAAATGGGTCACCCTTAAGTTACCAAAAATCAGCAGTCAATTTTAGGCTAAATAATGGTACACAGGACTAAAAAGGGAAATTATTGCAATTGCTGCAGTTATGCAATTGGAGCAATGACATATTAGAGGGAATGAATGACAGATTCTACATATTCTGATCATTTTACCATCATCTATCTGCCCATTTTAAAAGTTTACACAAAATATCAAAGATAAATTATGGAGGAAACTTAGACTAGAGCTTGTCCAGATAAAGTATTCACTAAACAGATGGTGGTGATAATGAAGCTTTGCAGGGTGAAAGGTAATTAACCTGCTCAAGTGCTCATGACAGGATCCTTGATACAACACCTAAGGGCCTGAAGGCAGAAATGAGCAGTAGTTTGAATTCCCAGGTGTGGGATGCCAGAAAGCTGCGCAGCATCAGGGGCTGTTTGCCCACAGGAAGTGCTGCACTCAGCAGAATATTTGGGGCTCAGTCAGTCACTCAGAGGCTGGACAAGGTACAATTTTAGGATCAGAAACCATTCCTGCAGTGGCCAGCTGTGGCTCTTTGGTGACCAGCTGTACCTTGGGGTACCAAGGCCCTGGAGCCCAGAGTGGCCACACACCACTAAGGAACATCTCAGGTCATCTTTCCCTCAGCAAAGTGTCAAGAAAGAAAACATTTGGATGGTTCAGTTAGCAGAGTGTTCAGTAGCAGAGTGTTCAGTTTGCTCTGCTCATTATTTTGAGTCTGCTGCCTTTTAACTACACTTTGGTAAAGTTAATTGAAGCATCCTTTTCACTTCATTTTAAACAGACAAAAGAGAGCTCACCTCACTATCATTCATCTATTACGTTTTCCCATATTAATTTCCCCTTAGCACTGTCTTCAAATATCCTGACATTTACTTCTCTGGCAATTGTTTTGATATTTTTTCATCATTTCAGTTGCTCTCTTTAGGACATTTTCTATTATTTCATGTGCTCTTTGAGATAGAATGCTGAGATTGAACACTTTAATACAGGCAAAGGTGTACTATAAATTCTTGTAACAATACTTGTTTTGTCTTAATACAATCTAACATCTCAATTTCTTTCTAGACTGCACTGAACTGCAGCTTTCTCAATGCTGTTCCCTGCAATGACCAAGTATTTTTCTCGGAGTTGTTCCAGCTAATTTAGAATCTATCAGGCAGTATGATTAGTTCCAATTGTCCCTTCAGCATCAGTTACCATCAGCTGTCTACCCTGAAGTTCACCTGTCATTTACTGCTGAGTGCTCGATCACCGTTTGATCCCTCTGCATTCCTCGTATCTCTTGGAGTTAACAAGGCCCATGTAATTTCACCTTGTCAGCAACAAAAAAAAAAAGTACTATTTATTGCCTTTCCAGACAGTTTTCACCAGTTCCAGTACGGATCTTTACATTGCTCAACTATTAATCTTTTTCTCAAGTCCTTATTTCTCACCTTCTTAGAGCTCCCTAATCTGCAAGAACTTCCTTCTTACACTGAGATAATTTTTTTTGAGTGACTTTATCCACATAAACTGTATTTACTATTGTAGCTACAAGATTTCCTGTCCTCAAGTAATGAAAGAATTCTAATAGACTGCAAAGATAATGTTTTCTTTAACAGGAACTATTTTGATTCATTCTTTGATAACAGCTTTATCGAAATGATTCATAAAACCCCATACCAGCATGATCTCTACATTTCTTGCAGGAACTAGTCAGAAGGCTAAGACTCACTCTCTCAAACCATTTGTACTCCCTACATCTTCCACTCTTCCCTTTATCTGTTTGCTTTATCTTTATGTTTGCCTTTCACTTAGATTTTCAACTATTTGAGGATAGCTTTTACTCTTTTTTATATTTGGACAGTGTAGAGCACAGTGAGACTGAAGCACATACATACAAGAAGTACCTTGCAAAGACAGTAGTGACATATTGCATGGAAAATGTTTCAAATAAAGTGATTTACTGCTTATCACATGCAAACAGACATTTCTATATCTTCTGCTCAGGTACTTCTCTGCTCAGTCCTGATACTAATAAAAATAATTCTTTGCTTTCCCAGAGGTTTTCTTACATCAACACTGCACCGATCCAAAATAATGCCACTCTAAGATTAATTCTACTGGATGTACAAGAAATGAATCTGGAGACCTCTGTCTATGCAGTCACCATCCTCAGACTTCAGATAGTATCAGTTCAGACAATGATTTTTCTTATCTCCACTTTGGAGTAAGTTTTCTCCTTTTCCAGAGAAGCAGTTCAGTATAAAAAGTTAGGAAATTCCATCACCTTGGTAAAAGCCTCTCTACTGTCAATAAAGTAAACTGCTTATTTGCAAAAGTAAATTATGCTTTCGTTATTTTTACCAAACAAAATGTTACTTACACACTATTTAGTGGCAAATAACCAGCTAGGGCAGATGATGACAATCCCCTGTGTGACTGTGCTGGAGCAGGAGGAAGAGCAAAGACG
The DNA here is from genome assembly GCA_024362935.1 of Setophaga petechia. Lineage (NCBI taxonomy): Eukaryota > Metazoa > Chordata > Aves > Passeriformes > Parulidae > Setophaga > Setophaga petechia. Next base: position 6,198,849 of record JANCRA010000005.1, read on the forward strand.
AAGGTGGCACAGCAGATGTCCAGGATGCACGTGGAAGATGACAGACAAATGACTCACACCCAAGGATCCCATTTCCACTCCCACAAATGGATTTGTCAAAGGCAGGAGTGTGAGGGTTGAACACCAGCAAACTGAGACATCTCATAGGAAGAGAGGATGTAGGTCAGCTTGTTGACAGAGCAGAGATTCCAGGAGAGTTCCCAAAGATGCTGCATCTTCCCCAGGTTTGGGGATTGGTATGACTGAAGGAAAACCTTAAAGTCAAGGCTTCTGCAAAGAGCTTTCACTGGAGCAAACACTACACCTTAAAGGACCTATACAGTCATTGCTCTTGGAGAAAGCAGAGCTGCAAGGTCTGAGATGATGACAGATTTAGCTGGGTACACACCAGAAGAGAAGGAGAGAAAACTGTATGTTCCTTCCTCAAGAGAAGAGAAGGAGAGAAAACTGTATGTTCCTTCCTCAAGAGAAATGGTAGGAAGAAGCTACCTCAGACAATGGCAGATTGGAGATAGGGTTCAACAACCTGGTGACCATCATAAGCAGACACAGTGGATTTTGGCAGTCCTGCCTTGCTGGGCAAGTGCAGATCTGACCCCTCTGAGCCCTCTTACCAGACCCCATTTGCCCACCACCCACACAGCTTCTTGTTTATGTCAGTGCCAAACTCACCAGCACTGCAGCAGGAAACATAAACATCCCCTCTGCCTTAACAAGAGGCCCCAGCTCGTCTGACCGAGCCACACAGATGAGGCCTGGGAAGAGCTAAACACTGAGCAGACCAAGCCAGCAGCTACCCAAGCTTTGCTTTCCTTAAAAAGTCTATGGATTAATTAAAAATATCCAGAAATATTCTCATCTCTGTATAAAGTCTATACTGGAACTAGAAACAGCAAATATTCAAATAGTTTTAAATTCTTTTTTTGGTTTTGCTAGTATAGATGAAGCTTTCGATTCTATTCAATAGTGCTACCAAAAAAAAAAAAAAACCATCTCCACAATCAGAGCTGGCAGTCAGCTTCCTCCTGGGGCACTGGAGGCTGGTGGTGCAGCTGACTGTTATCATGTCAGGAGCAGACAAGGAACTCTGCTCAGCAGTGACAGTGATGGAATCTATTGTTCAGTCCACAGCCAAGATGAATCACTCTCCTTTTCATTTCTTAGTGTCTGCAGACCTTTTAAGTTTTATACGTTTGGTTATTGTGGAAGGAAAAAAGAAAATACCACTGAAGAAGAAATTAAGCAAGACCTAATGAGATGAATCCATCTCAGGATAGTGGGAGTTTGCACATTCAGCATAGTCTTAAACTCTAAAGCACCCTTTCCAACAGGCTTGTTCAAAACATGGGAATAAATGGGTACAAACAAAGGAAGATATTGGGATTGTTGGTGATAAGTTCTACCAAAGATCCCTAAAAGATTTGAGCACAATGGTTTCTTGTAAAAATATCAGTATTAAATGAATTTAAGAAAAGCAAACCAAACAAACAAACAAGCAAAGATAAACACCTTTACATCCATTGATATATGACTGATTGACAGATTGTTTTTGGATCATACCATAAACACTGGAATCTGGGTGTGAAAATGACCTTGAGAGGTTGTGTAACCACACCAATTCCTATCTGATACCAATGTTAACACTTAGCATTCACAGTGTAGAAAATTTAACCACTATTTATGGAAACACATGTATCCACACAATATTTTATACACTTTTCAGAATATCTTGTATTGCAGTATCTGATTAAACATCATTCTATTCTGCTACACATAAAACTAATGAAAAGTTGGCAATAATGGTTTCACAAGGTAAATGTTTAAGATGTTTCCACTAAGAAAAGCTTACAACTCATAATTAATGTAAAACCAAAAAGCTCTCTGAAATAATTTCAACACAACCTTCATTTTAAAGCAGGATAAGTGTATGCCAGCTCTCTTCTTACCTGTATTGTTTGTTTCACAAAAGAGTAAGTTGAAAGACACCTAGAAACGCTCACAAGATGCCAGAGCCAAAACTGATGTGGCATTTTCTTTCTAAACTTCTGTTCTCAGAAATAGCAGCTTTGAACTTCACCTTCTGGGGAGAACTGCTCTTACTCATTCTCAACATAGAGACAAATGACCTTTTTTTTTTTTGAGAAATTTTAAGGAAAGCCATAACCATGTGTTTGAGTTAGCACAGATAAAAAGCTTACCACGCAGCTGGCAATGTGCTTCCAATGTCCATCAGACCAAGAATGGAAGCTCACACACCTGCCCTGCTCTCTCTTGTGTACCCATACCCATGGCAGGAAGGGAGCCACAAATGCAGCTCACAATCCCTCCTTAACACAAGATCCTGTGTTTTCAAGCCAATGATATAACCTTGAAATCATGTACACACTGTGTATTATAAATAAATTTGAGCTGGAGCTCAGGCTGCAGCCTGCACTTGATACACAGCATGCACATTCTTTGTCTCAGCTGGACAGAGGAAGATCAAACAGGGTCTTACATTAAAGAGACACCCACTGCTCACCTTAGTGCTTATTGATTTCAATAGAAATAATATTCACCTGTTATGCAGAGCTTCACTGGTAAATTTAAAAACATTTTACAAAGTAAGTCAATAATATTATCACCATATTACAGCTCTGAAATTTGAAGTAAAGGGAGGTAAAGTGCTTTCTCAGGAGTCTCCAAAAAAACCCAGTGGTCTGAAGGAAGTCACATGAGGTCCAGCACAAGGACTGTGTTAAGAGCAGGGCAGGACACTACAAATGGATTTTATGGAAAAGAGGTGCTAACAGAACACAAGAAAAAGCAAAGAGAAGAGAAAGGTTAATGCAGAGACCAGGATCATACAAAAGAAGAATCTTGACAGGGAGATCTGGAGCAGTGCAGTAGACAGGAGCAGATGCTAAAGGAATTATCAGAGCCAGTGAAAAGCAAAGACAAGTAGGGTGTGAGAAATAAAAATATAGAATGGAGCTTTTTGGTATGGACCATAAAGGGTCCTGAAAGGCCAGAAAAGAAAAGGCTGTAGCAGTCCAGATAAAACCAATGATACATGTTGGCAAGAGAGGGTTGAAGCTGTGCTCAGGTGGTTTTTGACCCAAGCAACTTGAGGTTGAGGGGTTTCTTAACTTCAAGCTGCAATCCACACTGCATCTTCGCTGAGTCTGAAACAAAGGAGTGTATTTGCTTTTCATGTTTCTCCTCTGCTCCACTTGGATTTTTTTCCAGGGCAGTTTTCTCTTTTCTGCTGATTTATTCTCTCTCCCATCACATTTTTCCCCCCTATGCTCCCAGATTTTGTGAGAGTACCTTACCCCTGGATAGTACAGGGCTTTTTATTTAAATTGATTTAAGCTTTAATTTTGCTGTAAGAAATTTCTCTTTTCTTCTGCATTGCCACAACCAACACTGCTGCCCTTTACCTCAATCAACATGATAATGGCATTTGTACTGCTATGCTATTGATGTCAGAATATTTTGTGGAGAAAAACAGAGTGACAGAGAATTCATCCATTGCAGATGCAAAAATATCAGGAAATTTTTGTCACTCTCTCACTGAACATGCCTGTGCATTTCATATACCAATCTATGTCAGTTTGGAAAGGAGCACAGTATGAGAGTAATGCCCTTGCATAGAAGGAGGTTTATTCATATTTGGGCATTTCTTCACTGCTGAAAAGCAATATGTAGGTGTAAGATCCTGTAACTGCAGCTGCAGTGGTGGAATGCAGTAATTTACCCATTTAAGCTTGTGTGTTTGCATGTATGTGGTATATCCCCTCCATCAGTACAAAGCCACAGGAATTATACACCTTAACTCTTGTACAAATACAAGTCCAAAACTCTGAAGCATCTATGATTCAGAATTATCAAAGTCCTGTTCCTCTTGCTTAAAGCTACAAACACAAGCTGACTTTATCACAGTTGCCTAGAGAGGATATGAAATACAACTTCACCATTTTGTCCTTCTCCCTCCTGTCCACATGCAGACAACCCAAAGTCTCTTTATTGATGGCACTGAGGACATTTCATGGCACAGTTCATGGGTTGACTTTTACAGGCTCTACTGAGTCTGAGTTTCTCAGTATGTGACCCTGAGTCTCTTCTTAACTCTTACAAGCTTAAGGTTCTTTTGGAAACAGCTTTTCTAAGCCACAGATCTCTTGGTTTTCTCCCATGCACACTTTAGGAATAAGAAGCCAAAAGTAGTAGGATTTGTTTTCATAGTATTTAATATTTCTGACCTATCCCATTTTTGAAGCTCAACCTGACTAGAATTTAGGAATAAAAGTTAAGTATTACTAGTGCATCAAAAATATTGTGTCTTTTTGAGAATATGCTGCTTTTTCTGGTATTCAAGCATTATTGATATTTTTGTGATTAATATCTTCTGAGACCTTCTCAATTTCCCTTAAACTGTCTTGGATCTTGCTCAAGTATAAGCAATTCATCTCATTACTTCCTTTTTGGTGTCAGGGAGTACTTCTTTCTAATGAGCATCCACATATGCCACATTTATTAATTTGTTTTGGTCACAAATGAATTAATGCAATTGTAAATGGATACTGATGGCCTTCTGCAACACAATCTTACAAGCAACCTTTCTTGAGGAAAGAAAAAATATTAAAGAAAAATCTTTTATGGATTTCCACAAAACTGGAGCTCCAAAAGTTTCATCTTTTGAATAAAAGTGTCACTGAGAACTTAAATATGTCTCTCACCAGGCACAAGGATAGTTGAGCAATATATTTTTGCACATAATTCCTTAAGTGCTGGAAGAACCATGGTTCCCCTTGTAAAACATCCTGTATCTGTTTTCCACAATTCTGGACTGGCATTCCTGCTAAGCTCCAGGCTTGCTCAGTGCATGTCAGGTTAACTGCTTCACTGGTGAAATCTCAAAAACTTTCTGCACCATATTTTTTAAATTGTATCAATGTGCCAAATAATTAAACAGGAATACAAAATAGTAAATTCCTACATCTAAGTATTTTGATTTCCAAAGAATCACAACATCAAAATCAGGTATTTTTCAATTTGACTGTTGAAATGGTTCATTGAGATTTTTTGTCTTGAAAGTCCTTTAGCTGCTTTCAAATGAAGCATTGTGGATCAAATAAAAAGATTAAGACTTAGACAAATGTTTTCACAATGCCTGGATCTTCTGAGCTCCCCAGATACAAAAGGAGATTAAACAAAACACAGCACAATTTGAACTTAAATAATTATATCAAATCTTTGGCTCATCATGTGAGGAAAGACCAATACTTCAGGCAAGTGCATATGATAAAATCAAGAACCTTCTTAAAACTCAAATGAAGAAAATAATATCAAGGCATTGCCAAAAAAAGTTGTCACTTGCAATTTTTTATATCAAGTCTTCAAAATGGGCACCCAGACAATACCTGTACCCGAGGGTAATGAGCAGGAACGAACAGCACAAGTTCCAAAATACTGTTTTGCCTTTACAGCTGTTCATGCATTCCATTCTCACCAGCACCACACATTTCTGACATACACATAAATAACCATTAAAGAAGCCTAATGAATGGTGCAGCATGGGCTGCTTTCTTTTGTGCATGTTTCTCAACCAACTCACCAAAGGCTCACCAGAAATTAGGCTTTACTCATATAATGATTTATTTAAAGAGCGAGGCAGGAAAGATTGCCAGCTACATCTGCTCATTAACAGGCTGAAACACCCTCTGTTGATTATCAATGCCTTTTCTCTCAAGAAATCCCAGGAGGTAATTCCTAGTGTGTTTGTTTTCTGCTTCATGTGTGTGCCTCTCCCCATTGTGAAACCACTGTGCAATATGCATGGGTGTTTGCTGTACATTAATACCAATATTTCCAGACTGAAGGAATTAGTGACTCTCCAAATAATGCACACAAGAATGTATCTCTTCAGTTGTACCATTCTAAAAACAGGAAGAGTCATAGCTTGTAAATGAAAGCTTGCCTCCTAAGGGCTGTGAGGATCAGGAAAAGAGCATTTTTTAATATCCAAACCAGTATTTTTAATGAAGGAGGTTATATGCAGGTCTAAAAACATATCTGTACAGAGGACTAGCAGTAGGGATACGTCTCACTGAGTCTGCAGTGCACAACAAAGCATGGGGAGAATGATACACATTGAAATGCTGTGCAAACCCAAAACATCCAAAAATCACTCCCTCATTGAATCAGTTCAACTGATACATTTGAAACAACTCACATTCTAAACTAACCCACACTTTTTAAAAAGGAATTTTTTTTTTCAGTTAACCTCTTTCTTTAGGCTTCCTCTTTAGATATTAAGAACCTGTATTTACAGTCAAATAATTACATATGTGACATTTTAAAAGAAACAGAAAAGGTCTTTGGAATAACGCTTACATTTTTTACTTAGGAAATTGAAGATACAGGCAGAAAACACGAACTTATTGTGAAATTTCTTCTATATATAAATCACAGAAAAGTAAAAGGAATACATTCATTCAGCTGTATTATTAATACTTACCTCTAAGCCTAAAAGAATTCACATTATATCTGTCAAAATCCTGAAAATTATTCTTTTTCAAGTCTTCAAATATTGTGCGACGGATTTAAATCCATTAAAGGAAGATTTCACTTCAGATCCATAGCATTATATTCAAGTCATCCAGGGATATTTGAAAATTTAAGTCTGTAGTACCTTCACAACTGATTACTTTAATGACATTTAAGATAATACACACCAACTGTTTGGAATTACCTGTCTACATCAGTGTCACATCAAACTAGTCTTTCTGCCTACATCCAGATTTTGTGGCTCTATATGGGAATCACTGTGTTATTCCTGTCATTCACACTTTTAGTGCTGTGCTGTTATTCACTGCTTAAGCTAATGAATAAATAATAGCTATTTTCCCTATTTTTGTCAAATTTAACTGTACTTCAGTTGGTCTTTTGCTGTCTTTTCACCTCCACTGGGAGGAGAAGGGATTTACAGGCAGGTATATTTTCTGAATTTAAACTTAGCAGTAAGTATCTCACTTCCTTAAGCCAACCCCAGCACTGCATGCAAGCAGAAGCAGAGGCTGCTTGACCTCCCTCTTCATCCCAGCCCAAGCCTGTTTGATGGCTCTAGAGGAAATATGCCAGTCCAAAGGACCAGAGAGACACTCAGGAGCCAGAATCCCCCAAATGCTGACTGTGTGGCAGATCCTCACATTTTATTTATTCACCCAGCTGTAAATTCCCTCTCCTGTGTGCAGATGCTAGATACTCACCTGAGGAGGCTGGGAAGGAGCACAGCCTGTGTCTTCCTCCCAGCTTTCCAAATCCCAACAGAGGTGCAGATCCTGACCCTCTGCAGTCCAGCAAGAGGGAGCCTGATGGGGCTCCCTGTGGGTTTGCTTCCATGGCCTCTTGGACACAGCACCAGTAACAGAATGGAAACCTGGGAGACAGGAGGGAGGAGTGTCACAGAGGGGCAGCACTGAGGGTGAGACACCCCAGCAGCTCCCAGGCTTTGTGGTGTGCCATATTCCCATATTGTGCATGTAGGAACTCCCTGTCCAGATATGGCTTTTTCCAAAGGTTTCTCAGGAGGACTCTTAACCTAGAGCTGTCTGTATCTTCCAGGTAAATTCAGCAATCAAACATCTGGTAAATCTCCACCTCTTCTACAGAAAATACAAACTGGAAAAAAATCTTCAAACTGGATAGACCCAATGAAAATTAGCCAAAACCAACACCAGAGAGGGAAGAGATGACAAGGAGAGATCCTTGCCCTGCAGTCTGTCAGAGAACACCTCCTGTTCTGTTAATCAAAAGGCCTGCTAGTGCTGCAATTTATATAGCTTTGCCTTTATCTAAGATTAATAATGCAATTTTGTCTTACATCCAGATTCTGTGATTAGAGTGAATATTTTGAGATGCTACTTGGACTTTGCTTCCATGAGTTCAGCTCCAAACATCACCTTGACTTCTATGGCTGCAAATAGGAACTACTGTGGCTACAAGGGATCACAGAGAACCCCAGCTTGAGACTGTAGCTCTTGATGCTGCTTAGCCATGTCCAGCCTTTCCATTTTAAAATACATTGCAAGGGTGTTTATGACACAACAGTTTGTCATCCAGGAGTTTCCAGACCTCCTCCTGCCTTTCCATCTGGCTTTTAGGTTGGCTTGTAGAATATGAGGAGTGCAGTCCCTTTGCCAAGTCCCTGCAGCTGTGAGCACAGGAAGTTACTGTGCTGTTACAGTGTCACTGGTGGTGACACTGAACTATTCTAATACTCAAATTTTTTCATTCATCTTGTTTACTGAACATCTTATGACTAAGTCTTATTATTTAAACTCCACAGAACACCTGCAACCACAAAAAGACTTGCAGCATAAGAAGCAATCACAAACTTCACTTACATACTCCATCTAGTTAAAAAGGCTTTGTATGGAATCTAATGACAGACAACAGGAAAAAATCTTTTACCTGTGCTTGGAACAGAAAATAATTTAAACTACTGGGAAATTTAACTTTTTAGATGTCATGGAAAATGTATGAGGTGTTATAGTCTATATGGCTACTGATAAATTATAGAAGAACTTAGGAAACCATAACAACAAAAGTTGAGGGATTTTGCATGCAAATTGATACCTGGGATAGAAGTTCTAAGTTGGATCCCAAATAGGAAAGGATATTTTCCAGTATAAATAGAAGGATATTCTTCTTCTGCACACCCTAGGCCTCACAAGGCTTGTAACATTTATGACCAAAGTCTTGTGAGAAAACCATGTTAGAACTACACTTCATCCATATTAACCCACAGCCTTTATGTTCAACTTCAGATCTTACTGCTCTGCTCCTCAGCCTAATCCAGATCTAAATTTGCACAAAAGATATTAAGGGATTGGCTGTTCTATCCCTGTTGAATATTGTATCCTTGAATACATTATAGGTTTTTATTTTAGTCTTTCCATTATGGACACCATGAAAGCATGCACATTTGGTAGCTACCTTTTAAAGCTGAATTCTCTACAAGTCTTACTCAATACAGTTAGGATCAGACAAAAACACACATAAGGGGTGTCATAAAGCATTTTCATAGGAAGTCATCCTTTGACACTTTCCTGAATGGTAACGAAGCCAACTTCCTTTGCTGTTTTCAATGGAGTTGTCACATGATTAGTTTTCTCCTAAAGCAATTCACAGGTGGATGATTTGATCAGCTGCAGTTTGCATACAGCACAAAAAAATTTCCCTGCTCTCTCAGCATGAGCTGCAGAAGTGGCACCTGTGCCACCTCTGACCTGCACCAGCATCCTCCAGGCCAGAGGAATTCTGAAACCCACACATGGAGGTGACACCACTGGCTGACTGCAAAGCCTGAGACTCAAAAACCTGCTTTGTTTTGGGTTTTATTTTTTCCTCTGGTGGTGGTCAGACCAAGAAATGCTTCAAACACTAAAATCTAAATAAGAGTTTTCCCTACTACAAGGTAATATTTTTTTCTTAAAATAGGTGTTTGCTCCTCCTAAGTGTTTTTTTTTTTTTTTATCTGCCTCTGCCTATTTTGTGAAATTCTCTCTTACACCTATAAATTATAGCTACACAGACATAGGATAACAGCTCAAAGGCAATAGAGTGTCAGGAAATAAACATGCTTTTAGATGCTTTCATGGGGTATTTGCTTTGACATTTCCATGTAATTTAGGGTTAATATATCTGCCATTACAGCCAAACGTGTAATGCCAAACACTGGGGAGTGGTGAGTTTTTCTTTCACTCTTTTCCTTTCAGCTTTAGCATACCCCTGATTTTCTGTGGCAGCCTTTGAGCGGCAGCGCTCCTGTCCTCACTCGTGCGCTCGGGGGGACGCGGCCGGCCGCCCGCAGAGCCTGTTCCTGCAGAGAGCGCAGGAACACCGCCCTGCCCGTGTCAGGAGAATCCACAAGCGCCCGAGGTTTGTGTCCGAAAAGGAGACAGAGGAGTCCTGCAGCTTTATTCGAATAAAGGGAGAGAGTCCACTGGCGCACAAGCCCTCGGGCTTTTCTCTCTCGGGCTTTCGGAGGGCTCAGCTTTCCTTTTATCCCAGACTCCGCTGCCTGTTGCCCCTTCCTTTTCCAGCCGGCCGAGGTACGAGGAAGGCAGAGCCTTCCTGAACCGCTTTGCACATATTCCCCCTTGAACCCACTGCTGTGCCCCACAGCTCAGAAGTTCGGGCTTGTGCAGCCCCATGTCTGTTTCAGGAGCCGAGCTGGCCGGGCCCAGAGTCAGCAGGGACACTAAAACCCACTTCAAAGACAGAACACCCATAGCTTCACCATCAAATTATTTTTAAGCAATTACCTTTCCTCTCACCCGTAATTCCCTGCTCCTCTGAGGAAAATGGAAGGGGTAAAGATTTGCATTTTCCCTGGACAGATACCTGCGAGCCCTCGCTGGCTGTGAGGGCACCTGTTAATGTCCCCGTGCTGGCCGCGCCTTTGTCTGCAAAACCACAGGCGGACTTCAAGGTTTGAAACAAGTATTTCCATGGAAGCGTTTTTCGTGGAGCCGTTTATCTCTGGAGACCGGGCTGGTTTTTAAACCACGCCGGTATTGGGGTTTGGATACACCAGGCTGCCCTCCGGCGGCGGCTCGCTCCCTGCTCGGCCACAGCCGCTTCCCGGCCTCGCTTCCCCGGCGCTCCCCGGGCAACGCGGCCGGGCCGGGCTGCCCCGGGGCACCGGCAGCTCGGGGAGCCCGCAGGCCTCAGGGGACACGGAGCACCAACCACAGGGAGCTCCCTGAGCTCCACAGATGTCGGGGTCCCTCTAGCTTGTCAGAGTGAACCCGAGAAAAGTCCGAAAGTCTCTTTTCCCAGAGTCAGGGCTCTTCATTTCTCAGTCTTAAGGTTGTTTATTGTATCTTATCTATAAAATTCTTTCTCCTGCCCTGCCGAGGTCCGCTCAGCAAGACAGTCAGAGGCATTCTGCCTGCCCCCCGGGGCCGGTGTTATGTCTTTATACTAAAAACTACGTGTACAATGTTTACAATTACTTTCCAATACCTATCACCTATGTTAGACAGTGAGCTCCTACTCTAAACCAACCTAAAAGTGCCAACGTCACCCAGAAGATGGAGGCCAAGAAGAAGAAGGAGAAAGGCTGGACACGCCTAGTTCCCTCCATCTTGCCCCCTGAACCCCCATTCCAGAAACCCCAAAATCTACTTTTTCACCCTGTGATAACTTCACTATTATTCTACCTAAACTGTTGTGGCTTGCTGATCTTCATATAAGGTTGGTAATTTGCTCCACGGGTCATAATCAAAATCACAGGTGTTTTGGGCTCTGTGCCAGGGCTTCTGAGCCCCCTGGCAGGGGTCTTGGCCATCCTGGACAGCCAGAGGGATGTTCTGGGTTCCCACACACAGACACAGGATAATAGATCCCCGTGCTCTGGACGGGGGAACCAGAGACAGGAGAACACGTTCTTTGTCATCTCTTAGCAGCAGTTTTGAAATAAAAATCTAAACAGCAGCAAGCTGCCCCAAACACATGTGGTTCCTGCCAGTGGTTGGTGCTCCGTGTCCCTGTGAGCTGTGTCCATGGGGACAGCATCTTCCTGGTGCTCCATGTCCCTGTGAGCTGTGTCCATGGGGACAGCATCTTCCTGGTGCTCCATGTCCCTGTGAGCTGTGTCCATGGGGACAGCATCGTCCTGGTGCTCCGTGTCCCCATGAATGAGCCGTCTGTAGGCATGGTGTGTTTGGCTGATGCTTCCAACCTGCCTGTGATTCTTCAGGGACCAATTCTAGGCTGCTGGGTCAGTGTTAGGAAGGAAGCAATAATTGCATTTGGTTTCTACGCACTCTGAAAAAACTGCTTCCTTTAGTTATTACAGCAAGATGAATGGAAAATGCTTCTCGTTTATTTTCAGAGGAGATGGTTACTATCACCCTCAAGTCAATTGCTATTATCAGTGTTCAAAGAGGAAAAGGAAACACTGCTTTCAGAGTGCAGCAGTCTTACCTGCTCCCATTTGATTCTGAATGCCTCTCAAAAACAGGGGACATTTAGTGATTTGTCACTGTGTATTCTACGAGCTGAATCAGCTCCAGTGCAGAAAGGCTGAACCTGGGGCCACTGGGATCCAGCAGGTTTGTTCCTGTTCAGCCTGCTTGGATCACAGGTATGGGAGTGGAGTCACCTGGAACCAAGGATCATTCCCTTGCAGCAATGATGTGAATCTCTGTGTGAATTCAAGCACTGGCAGTGGTGGGGAAAGCAGCAGTGTCACAGCTCTGGCTGCTGACAGGATACAGAGGTAGCCAAAGCCAGCACTGAAAGTCATTGATCTGTCAACAGGTATGAGGCCAGCTTCTCTTGCTTTCTGTGTTTAGTAAAGCTCTTATTTTCCTTCAAACTCAGAATTTTAGTTATTTTCCAACACAATTACATGGAAGAACACCTCTAACTTTAAGAGGACAGTGGCCAGAGGAAATGCAAAGTGTTACATGATTATTTAGCAAACTCTGCAAAAGGCTGCTATTGTACAGAAGAGGACCTAATGTCACATGTATTCTACAGATCTTGGGGCAGAGATGTTTTATAAGAATACACTGGAGGTTGTTTCAACTCCTATGATCCCAAAACATCACTGATAGCTGCATTTGGCTGTCTTATATTTTGTCACTGAAAACTATCAAATGCCAGGCCAGGTCTTCCTAACATCAGCATTACAAAGTCAGTTTGCAATGGACACCAATGGTATGAGGAAGCACTTTATTCAATTATACCATGTCTAAGTATGAGAGAAAGGGTGTCCTGCACAGTTATTTTAAAGCGTGCTCTACTCTTAGAGTTAAAAAGCATCTCACAAAAACAATGTGAATAGAAATGTGTCACTCCCATCAAGGAGGTTCATGTACAGGTCACCCTTACACAGCACCACAAACCTGGGTGCACATGGTACAAGCACTGCCATAAGCAACTGAGAGATTTGACACACACCATCAGATGTTTAACAATTGGCTTATTAGATCAGATTTAATCTAACAAGGAATCTGCTTAAGGGTTAAATCTCTGCAGTTAAAACCTTCTCTTGCTGAAGATTTTTTTTAATAAAGAGCTTGTAGCTGAATGGTAAATAAGATTTAGACCTGTTAGAAGATTAAGTGTTCTGCTCTGTTCCTAAGCTTAATCTTAAGGCAATTAATAGTTCTCAAGGTCTGAACAGTAGGGATATGCATGAATTTTCTTAATTCCACCAGCTGAAAGTGAGTTGAATGACTTCTGCCTTACATTGTCATACAAACCCTGGCATGGCTTGCAGTGATGTAAATCAGCAGCAGTACGAGATTACCCACCAGTGATCCATAGAAAGAGTAATACAGCATAATATATTACAACAGATTAAAAATAAAAGAAAATCCTCTTAAAAATCATAGTAAGAATAGGGGACTGTTTGGATGTTTTTTCCGTTTATCTTACCCTCCTATTAACTTTCCTGCTCAAATGGATGAAGTTAAGGAAGCAGTTTTTAAAAAATAAAATAGTTGTCAAACAGCGTATTTAATTCACATCTGCATTATATTGTGTTCATTGTGAGTGGGGTGTGTGGTGTAACAGGGACATATTTCCATCCTGGAGCATGGAAGATCATGGGCACAGCTTGGTTTTCCCAGATCAGGATCCTGACATATTTTTCCTGACTTCCCATTCCCACTGTTTCCAAATGAGCACTGCAATCCCATATTTTCCTTTTTAAACTCCATATACTCGTTTTGTCAGAGTACAAGCCAGCAGCATTTCTGGATGATCAGCTGTGATCATGTTTGGACCAAGAGGGAATTGTGGATTGATGTTGTGGCAAGCAGTCATCAGCTGGATGACCCTTTGCAGTGCCTTTTTTTGGGAGCCAGTTTTAACAGTATCAAGTGTTAATTTGGTGCTCCTGCTGCCTGACAATGACACACTTCATGGACCAGCAGTGGGTCACAGAGCAGAGCTGAGCATGGCTGAGGAGGTTCTGGATCACATGGTGGTCACAGCTGCTTTTGTCTCCCAAACAGTGACCCATAAAGCAACAGCAAATACAAAAAGTGATCATTATAAAACAGCCTAATTAGGTTTGCCATCTACTTGCTTACAGTGCTATGAATCACTTTATCAACAGGGATTATATCTTTATTTGCAGTTCCCACTTTGTGCAGTAATTAGAACTAAAAGCCCCGTGCAGTCTGTTCACCTCAGGAAAGCTGAGTTACATTATTAGCTTTGCAGAACTGAAATCCTTGAGTTCTGCCTCACAGAGAGCACATCCCCTCTGGTGAGACAGTGTCCTCAGCCTACACCCTTTCAAGACCCACAGGCAGCAAATTACATGCAGCCAAATTAATGATTCTTCTTAGCAATGTTTCAGCTTTTTCTTTTTTCTTTTAATAATAAACCATTATTTAATTCCTAATTATTTTAAACAATCAAAGTAATATCATTAGTGTTGGCCAAGACAGAAATTCCTCCTGACTTGGGTGCTAGTCACTCTTCACTGAAAGGCCTGCCAGCAGCACCCCCACCAAAATAAAGATATACTGATATCGTTCCTGCCTCCCCCCCTCATTTTTTTGGGATTATTTTGGTGTAATTTCATTATTTCTGCTGTGCCATCGATTTGGGGGGAAAAAACCCTTGTGCTCCCTCCCCAATTTGGGGTGGTCCTCTGTGTCCCCCACTTGTGTGAGTGGGGCAGGGACCCCACACATACCCTGACCCCCCCAGAAAGACCACCCTGACCCCTCAGACCCAAAAATCCCCAAAGACCACCCATAACCCACCCCACACCCCATAACCCCCCCCAAATGAGTCATTCTGCCATTGTCTCTGTGTGACTAAACAAGGGAACTTGTTTTTTAGTTACATTATATTTAAATGTGAAACACAGTTTCTTGTTAACTGTGAGGACATTTTCATTGCTCTTCAGAACACTTCTGCCTTCAGGGACACAGATTTACCTGATTAATTGTGCACAAATAAAGAAAAAAAGTATCCATCAGATTTTCTTCTCAGTAACATGTAAGTGAATACCTCTCATTTGTAGCTTACAGTTGTGCCCCGTATTCTCAGAGGTTTCTGATTAAATCCTCATTAAGTTTTGCATCATAGAGAAGGAGCTTTAAAATTTCAAGTGGGTGTCAAGTTGCATTAGGACTTGTATACTCATTCTGCATGAATGATTATTTATGCACAAACAGTGTAAGAAGTGTAAGAGAGTCCTTTTTCAAAAAAGGGGGATGCTGCAGCCCTCATGTAGAACTTCGTGGTCTGGGTATTTTAATGTGTATTTTATAAAAAATAAAATTGTTATAATGGTGTGTGTTTGGTGTGTATTTTGGTGTGCATTCTACATCCCATAGTGCAAGTTACTTAAGAAAAACACATCAGTATCGTGCCAAGGCAGGTTTCTCTGTTCACCAAATGATTGCTCTGCATATCAGTCAGTGTGTCAGAAATTGTTTGTCTGCTTTAAGAACTCTATACACCTTTTTCCCTGTTTTCTCCTGGGCAAAGTTCTGTGCTATGTCTGGAAGTAAATTTTGTTATAAAAGATGTTTTCACTAGCCCAGGAACACAGACAACATGTATGCACTTAGATATCTATGACTTTTAAATAGTTCTATTAATAAACTTCATTGACTTTGTGTTCTGTTTTGCTGTTTAGCTCAGGTTTTTGTTTTCTTCTGTCTTTTGCAAATTGTACAGGTATTCCACAGGAAGTTACAAACACAACTTTCTGTAACTTGCTGAAAAGGGTAGGGGGTAGCAGCCTTCCTTTCCAAATGCCCACCAACAATGCTGTCATCTCAAGTTCTGGGCCATGTGAGCCATAACCAAAGAATCAAGAGGACAGATTTCATAATGATATGAAATCTTTACTCACCTGCATAAAAATTGAACCATTTAAACAGTTTCACTGCCACAGAATAGTGTAGCTGGAAGCACTTTTTCATCTCAATTTCCTGAAGAAGCACAAGAGCAAGCTTGCAAAGAGCAGTGACAGTAGAAATACAGCACACACACACCCTGGCAAATAAAACTATTCTTGTATTAACTATTGTATTCAAATAAAACTATGTCCTTAAAAGCAGTGTAAAACCAGAGTGACTGCCAATTCATTTTAGAACCTGACAGTGCTGGTCACCTATGGCAGAAATGTATCTGTCTCTACAGTACTTGAATTTTATGATAGAGCTTGTTTCTCTAGGACAGCTTGGTAAGTTGATTGTGTCATGAAATTCTTAATACTTGTAACATAACAATCTCTCTGCAACAAAAAAACACGTAATCAAATGATGTTAAGGTTTAGATATTTCTACCTGCCAGAACAATGTGACTGGTCAGTATTATTGCCATTATTTTCACATTTTCTTTAAACTGACCCATACACATGCTTCCTTTCTTTTATTGAGTTTGCTAAAGGCTGTGTATGAATTTTTCAAATCAATATTTACCTTTTTTTTTAAAGCTATAAAAAATGTAACCTATTTCTGTTTCAAAGTTATTACCAGGCAAGCTGATGTTCTGCTGGATGCTCTCAAAGCTTTTCAGTGCAGTAAATATTATTGATATAATTTCACCAACATATGGATCAGAATAATATAGATAGTTCATAGCCAATTGTTTGAGATACATTCGTGTGGGACCATCTAAGAGGAGTGGGAAATAAAACAAAAGCTTGTAAAACTTACTGCCAGCATCTAGATCAGTGAAAAAAGGGGTGATTGAAAACATGCCAGTTTTATAACAGAGAAAGGATTGTTATCTTATACAAGGTCAAACATGTAGAAGAAAAAAACTCATCCCTTATTTGAATAAAGTATAAATATTAATTAGCTTTAACATAGGAGCCAGGAAATAAAATAATTTCTAAAAATATGTGATTATGT
Source organism: Setophaga petechia (assembly GCA_024362935.1). Classification (NCBI taxonomy): domain Eukaryota; kingdom Metazoa; phylum Chordata; class Aves; order Passeriformes; family Parulidae; genus Setophaga; species Setophaga petechia. The sequence continues at coordinate 6,215,741 of JANCRA010000005.1, forward strand.
ATTAAATATGCACCCAAGGATCAGAATAATAAGGTGACCAAGAGACAGTCTAGTATATAAACTGGGACAAACAAAGAATTACAAGCAGCCTCCTTGCAGTGTAATCGATCAAAGACAGTTGCACTTAGAGCTGTGTGTGTGAATGTGTGCTGACAGGGTCCTTTACTAGCACAAACACAGAACATGAAATGGCCATTTCCCAGTAAACTGCCATCTCTGCTGCTGATGGCTGCCTTCTGCAAGGTGAGTTGGCTCATTGACTCTCTCACCATCAGCCTCCAAGCCTCGGGTCCTGGGGAAGGCAGCGTTTCCTTGGTCAGCACCAACACTCTGAACGTGCACACGGCTGCTGTCACCTGCAGGGAGCTTCCTGTGTCCTCCAAACCTTAGAGCAGTACACTGCTCACATGGGGCACCCTCTGATTGCCTGTGGCTGACAAAGACAAGAGGAAGAATCAAAAGCAAAGCTTCTATTTTCTTTTTTGAAGAAGTGAAGGCAAGTATAATTCATTACTACCTTGATTTAACAAGTCAATGTATTTTTAAAGTAAGGCATCTCCCAAACTTCATGGGGCATCCCTATGTGGGTCCAGGAAGCACAAAAACTCTCCTCATATGAAAGTGGAAAGTATGAGAAGAAATAACTATGTTATTCACAAATGCATTAATTGCAATGAGGAGAGTAGAGTGGGAATGAAAACTCCAGCTCACTGGGCAGAGTGGAAGCGAGCAGAAACAATCCCCTGAGAGGTCACATAATCAGCAGGGCAGGTGGTTGTATTGTTGTCCAATAGGCCATGGAGAATATCCATCAGAATTGACATGCAACACATGAATATCAGTGGATATCAAATAAGGCCATGAAACATTTTTTTTCCCCTGATTTCCAGCAGCCTTTCTAGTTCAGCCACACCAGCTTATCTATTTTTACTCACAGAAGGGAATCTCATTTCTGTCCTAGCATTGTAGGTGCCTCAGAATTCCCACATAATGCAGACATAGCTATTCTACCTTCAAAATGCTTCTCTGACCTAAACAGTGTTCTAAAAAAACCCATCCAAGGTTCTGATATATACAGTGAAGAGTGACATTGTCCACACTGCTGGCAACGCAGCAGGAGACTTTCACTTTGGAAGGAAAGCTGAAATGTAGGCATTCCAAAGTTAAACAGCACCTTCAGGCTGTCCTGGTAGGGCATGGAGGTAACACCTTGCTTTTCTCACACCACTGCTGAAATGTGGTGTCCATACTGGCCATGCAAATATACACAAGACCAGCAATGGAGAAATGGTTTCCTGACCTTTCTAATAACAAGTGTGAATTTGGAAGGCCTTCACATTCTTTATTCCTTCACATTCTTTAAACTGCTGCACTGTTGGTGAAGTGGAAAGGGAGGGAAAAGGATTTTCAATGTAGCCCCACTACACCTCTCACATACAGATTACAGCTGGTAAGAACAGACAGACCATTTTTTCCAAGCTTTATAAAACGTGTCCTTAGGCAGTAGTTTCAAAACCACTTACTCTGAATTTTAAGTCTCATGAAAGTGTTTCATTTTCTCCATGAATATTTGATCCTCACCCAGACAAAGCAAGAAAATTGAAAGTTTTGCAGTCTTTATTTCTTTACCACTCACTTAACAAGGAATTTGGTAAAGATGATGTTATGAGAAACTGAATCAACCAATTAGCAAAACTATTTATCTCGTTTTTCTGCTGAAGAAGGAACATGGGAGACTTGAGAATATTTAAAGAGCAGTAGAGTATGCAAACCATCAGGGTGTTTCATAGACTGCAGCCACTTTTCACACAGAGAACAAGGATTTAAAAATCCTATTTAATTATTTCATCTCCCACTGTTGCTGTCACCTACTATAAACAACTGAGCAAAGAAAGATGAACTTGGAAAAGTAAACTAAAGCTTAATTAAGAAGGTATTTTCCTTTCTTTCCTACTCAGGCCCATGCATGTATCATGTCCCTAGGATACAGCAGATGTGTCATTTCCTTACTCTGCTAATTAGAGACACCATATTCCCTGAACAGAGTGTTGGAGGTATATTTTCAACCATTTATTTTAAAACAGAGTGACAGTCATGTCTCTAACTTGTAAGTATTTGTGTAAACGCAGCCTGTTTACTCACCACCACTTAAATCAAATTGACATTTCACACCTTTTCAAAACCAGAACCATTCCAAAAGAGGTCAACACTGAAAGCCTTGGATATGACACCAGGAAAGTTTTTGTAGGTGGAGCTGAGACAGGAACATTTTTTAGGCTATCACTGAAAGCCTGTGCCCTAATTATTATGCCTGAATCCAACTGAAAGAGTGGAGTGACTGCTTAGCGGGCAGAAAATTAACGAGAATATCTGTAAATGATCAAAGGACTAACCAAAATCTACCCAACATATCTGTGGCATGTTGTGAGCCTGTACAGACCAGGAAGTACCTAACTTGAGTATTTAAACATGCCTATCACCAACTGAATTATAGTGCTGCCAGTAAGTGGGATTTTCTACATGTTTATGCATGGATAAATAACCAATTTAAAGTTGCATTATAGAAGGTAATAACCAGGAGGAGAATGCATAATACAATGTAGGAGCTGGCATACAAAGGGGATGCACAGCTTCCCTCCTTCGGGAAGCTCAGTGTGTACCATTTAATCAGCTCAGTGTCTTATGTTTATCTGTCATCCTGCTCTCCCAGGGAAACTCTCATGGCAAATGGACTGAGGAAAAGTGGGGTGGCTCTATGAGGACTTGGAGCAGGCAATGGGTGCTCTGGGTGAGCTGCTGCACGTGGAATACCAGGAGTGGGGTGACTGGAGTCCCCCCAGCTCCACAGGAGAAATGTGCCTGAGGTTCTGATTAAATCCACATTATTTTCAGCCTTATAGAAAAGGAACTTTAACATTTTGGGTGGCTGTTAAGTTTCTTTGCTCTGATGACCCTGTGGCCTCTGCTACCATCCTGTGCCCACACTTTCAAGGGGTCTGGTCCCATCACCGGCTTGTTCTCTTCTACTTTGTGTTTTAATGTAGGGCCATGGATAATTGACTCTCACTAAGGACAGCTTGTCATTAGTACCTATTAATTGCAGAAGCACACATAACCATAGCCATTAGTGCCACGTGTGCGGGGTGTCTCCTCAACATCACCAGCTACATAGCAGGGGTCCACGTGCTTAGGTGTCTGAACAGCATTACAACAGCAATGCTTTTGGCAGCTTAAAGACAAGCCAACCTCCCCATCTTTAATAGGAAGGACAAACTCAAAGCCTCTCAAAAATCTTTAGTAACCTTGCTGGATACATTAAATGGAAAATGTCTGTAAATGTGTTGAATATTAGAGCTGAGCATCACTCTTCACATAACAAAGCTATTCAGGGAGGGCATTTCCATCTCAGAAAAGTGCCCAATATCTTACAACATATAATTTGCATAACCAAGAGATGGCAGCACTCCATCAACGGTTTGCCTGAAGCAGTTCTTTGGATATCATAATGCATCTGTAAGCACCATACCTGTGTGTGTGAACAGCACTAGGAGACTAAAAACAATAGAATAACCGTGGAGGGAGACCTGTGATTATTACTCTATTACTTTACAAAGGTCAAGTAAAGATGAAATTCATTTACCAGTAACTTGAATTATTCTTTACCCACCTTTTACTACGAATAGGACATAGCAGGTATTTGTTTTCATTTGGTTGTCTCAGAGATGTATATTTTCAAAGCATATTTCATAAGATTAAAAAAATGACCTTTCACAAAAACTTTAAAAGCACATATATATCAAATATACTTCATTTAAAGCACTTTCTCAGAAGCTGAATAAGTTCCTTCATAATAATCTTAAGGATCAAGGCATGTGTAAATTGGAGGAGTTTGGGATTTCCCAAAGACCTCCACTATCCCATATCACCAGGCTCACATGCACACGAGGGGTTTGCTAGCAGTGATATTTAACCCCTTTCACCACATCCAGTCCAATTTCTTTTAGATTCTGTGAACAGGGTATGGACTCCAGGAACAGCCTTTGTACTACCAGGAAAATGAGCAGCACAGCTCTGTGGACACCATGAGGTGATGAGGAAACTGGGTAAAAGGCTGATAGCAATGAGCTGGACTGAAAAGGAAATTGTTGAACTGAGCTGTTGCTGTTGGATGAGTTTTGGGAGCAGCATTATTTAAATTAATGAGATTCACAGCTGACTAATGTTAACACTGCTTTCCACCTCTGTTGCTTCTTGCTGAAAATAATTTTCCAAGAAAAAGGCCAGGTTCAAACAACACTGATTATATTTCAGAAAAACACATCACAAATAAGTTACATAATATCACTAATAGTCTTACAATTTTTTGCATGTAAATGTTATTCTTGCTTTAAAGTATCTGATTAGATTTTCTCTTTTTACACCCTTTTTACCTTAGTCTAACTCCATTGGTGGTGCATTTAATTTAATCCAATACACAAGGAGAATATATTTGTTTTCTTAAACATAAATTTTTGAGGCTTTTTCCTTTTATGTGGTTTGTTTTTTTCCAGTGCGACCTTATTCTTCTGTGGTATCTCCATCTCTACAGAAAGCATTCACCACTACTGGATTCATTCCTGATATTTCTGGTTGTACAAAAACCAGCAAATGGTTTCAGTTTTATTTAATAGTCTGATAGGAGTGGGTGTATCATAGCAGCAAGAGTATCACTCAAAAAATAATTCAGTACTTCATCAGATGATACCACTGTAGGCCATAACTAGAAACTGGAATATATTTCTATTCTGCATTAGTGTGTACATCCTAAATTACAACAATCAGACTAGATGAGACTGAAGCTATCATGAGAACAAATCTAACTGTTCATCTCTTCTTGTTTTTGTCTGCAGCAGAAGGCTGCAGCATCAGCTTTCTCCTCTTTCTCACACAAATGAATCCTGCTGCCTGCAGTGAGCTCCAGTGCCACTGGAAGGAGAGCCAGGTCACTGTACAGAGCACCTGGATCAAATCACTCCGTGAAACTGAGCAAGTTCTCCCAAAACCAGATTGGAAGCTGAGTATTTCTATTTATGGGCCTGGAGTCCCCATTCATTATTAGTTCAATGCATTTGCAGAGGGTGGAAAAATAAACCTTAAGGACATATATCCCAGGAATTTATAACAGCATGTTTCTTGGATTATGATTAGCTCAATAGAAATCCTGTCTTACATAAATATACTATAAAAGACCATGCAAAATTAAATCTATTTCCTCGAGGTGAAAATAGTTTTCTTTTTTTTAACCTCTCTCCTATCTATTCCTCTAGAGCTCCTCTTCCCCCACTCTATGATGTGGTTGTGTCAGAATCAGTGATCTACTTACAGATAAAAGGACAATTTTTTACGCAGCATTGAGTAGATTTATCCAGTTTTCAGTTGTATTTGGTATTCTTTTAAGTTGTTGGTTGTTTTTTTATGTGGACAGAAAACTTTAGATAACTGCTTTGAAGATAATTCCCATATCAAGCAGAAAGCACAAAAGGTGGCTAAAGTTCAAAACTTTTAAAGTTCTGACTTAGGGAAGACAGAAGAGCTCACTTTTTCCAGCACAGGAACCTCCAGGTTGTTCAGAAACACTGATATTTAGCTCATTTTTTTGCGTTTCAGACTTCTCAGCCTCTACCTTTGCTTGGGATTCCTTGACCTGGTTCACACCCCCAGCCTGCTGATCAGCCAAACAGAAATTGTGGTTTTATTTCCTTTCCTCATTTCTGTGACAAAGGCTTCATTTCAAATTACCCACTCCCAATACCCCCATTCCTAACATGTTCCTATGTGTTCTAAATGCACTTTTACCTACCTTTCTAGGGAAAGGATCTCCCGAGTTTTTATAAAGAAAGTGAAATTTAACCATTTTGCAAATGAATGGATGGCACCTTATAAGTTGTGTTCCTACAATTTTACTCAAAAGAGCAAAATCTCTCCATTTAAAAAATGTCTAAGGGCAATGGGCAGAACCACCACAGCAAAATTTAGACACAAACTTTATAAACTTTGATGTAAATTTCGGATTGAACACTGCAAGGTGCTTATGTCACAGATCATTATTTGTGGTGATTTAGATTACTGAAATGCATATCACACTTTGATATCTCTGAAGTCACTTCTGGTTTACCACAATTAAAAGACCACCATTAGTTTCGGGGCATTATTTGATGACATTTAAGACCAGCTTGAATCCAAATCAGTAGGAATACACACACATGTTTGTTACTGAGCACATCTGTCAGCTGAGGAACTCTTAGGAAGGACCTAAGAAAGATGTTTTGATCGTGTTTCATGTAGAATAACGTTTGCATGTTCCTAATCTGTTCTAAAGTAACGGTTTGCTGAGAGATTGAAGTACAAATTCCAAAATGTGAAGCAATTCGCCATGAATAGAGAGATAGAGAATGTGTCTTGAATAAAACTGTGTATCTTAAATGAATGCAAGCTGCTAAATAACATAATATTGGAATTTTAAGATCAGTGGGTTGGTGACAGAATTCGGGGGGCGGAACTCAGCTGTGGTAGCCTTACCCATATCAAAACTAAGCTGCTGGGAATCTAGCAAGCTAAAAAGTCACTTTTGTCAAATTATCTTGAACAAAAAGCTTTCGTCCTGCTTTTATAGCAGTAGAACTCCAGGGCTGTGCCAGGGTGGAGAGCCACGGTTCATTCAGCTCCCAGAGTAAGGCAGATTACAGAGGCGTCCGACTGGAGAGCCTTGACAAGTTTCTCCGATCACCTGCAAAGCGATCTTCGGTTCCGTGAAGATAACCCCGTTTAGAATTCAATGTCTCTGTATTAACGCCCCCGATCTCAGCTCCTTTCTCTTACTTCGAATACAATCGCCTAGGAATTGTGAATTTGCACTCCTATCTACCAGGGAAATTTGCACTCCTATCTACCAGTTACACACTGCATTTGTTAACGGCGGCGCAGCTTCCCTGCCTGGCAGACGCCTCCGCGGGGCGAGTCCTGCCAGGGCAAAATGTGATTATTAGCGCGATGCACGCTCCCTGCTCTTTTCTTTTTTCTTTTCTTTTCTTTTCTTTTCTTTTCTTTTCTTTTCTTTTCTTTTCTTTTCTTTTCTTTTCTTTTCTTTTCTTTTCTTTTCTTTTCTTTTCTTTTCTTTTCTTTTCTTTTCTTTTCTTTTCTTTTCTTTCTTTTCTTCTTTCTTTTTCTTTTTTTTTCTCTTTCTCTTTCTTTCTTTCTTTCTTTCTTTCTTTCTTTCTTTCTTTCTTTCTTTCTTTCTTTCTTTCTTTCTTTCTTTCTTTCTTTCTTTCTTTCTTTCTTTCTTTCTTTCTTTCTTTCTTTCTTTCTTTTTCTTTCTTTCTCTCTCTCTTTCTCTCTTTCTCTCTTTCTCTCTTTTTTTCTCTCTTTCTCTCTTTCTCCGCTGCTGATGGCGATAAACCCGCATGTGCTGCTCCCCACCGAGCCCCAGGGCTCCTCCCTGCCTGATGGAACATTTCATTTCTCAGATAAACCCAACAGCCCGCTCTGCCCTGACTAATGACTCACATCTTCCTAAACGCTCCGTTGAAGTTTGTTTACAGCGCTGCCGCTTGCTACATCAGGGCAAGGAGGGCTCTGCGTTTCCTTTTTTTACTGTTTTTTTTTTTTTTTTAAGCAAACACAACTGACAAAACTGTCAACTCTTTTTATTGTTTTCAAGTTGTATAAACAGAATTAGGCTGCAGGGAGTCTATTAATAAAGTCCCGCACAACAAAACCATTCACAATCTTCAAGGCAGGTTTTAATCTCCTAGGAAAAAATCAATTTTATTTAGAATAAACTAGTAAAGAATGGAGATTACTCCAGGGAATTAGTCTTTAAAGTATGATGGAGAAATATAGATTTTCTTCTCCATAGGAATATGTTGTTGCAATGCATATAAAATGTGCCATAACAATTACATAAAGGCCTCTTTTAAATTTCCAGGCTCATTAGCCCTATAGGTTTATCGAAACAAATACTTCTCGGAAGGGGGAAAAAAAAAAGAAGGAAGAAAAAAAAAGGCGTATCATTATAGAGACAAAAGAGACAAATACCTGGCAGAAAAAAAGCTTAGAGTCTTGAATAAGTTCCACTGCATTAATGAACCACTCCACCAAGTCCCAGGAGGTCAAAACATATTATGTGTGTGACTCCAGTGCAGGAGAAGTAACCTCGTGCCCTTGCTTTCCATTTCTATGGCATCTCCAAACTGTCACAAAGGGATCAATGCAGAGGGTGAAGCGATATTAATACAAGTTCAGTGGCCACCTGGAATACAGCTGCCAAGACCTCTGCTCACAGACGGTGACACTTTGTCTTGGAGGCTGAATCTGGACCCAAATAACCCAAAGATCACAAATTCTGCTCCTGGTTATTTATACCTGTGCTGCTCTGCAGATGAGCTACGGCAGAGACAATGAAGCTGCTTTTACTGAACACAGAATCTGAGGCATTTCCACTCCGACATAAACACTGGTGGGTTTTTTAACACCTATAGCTTGGAGAAGTCAGAATGACTTCAAGTCCTGACACTCTACATTCACTTGTTAACAGGGTCAGGATTTCACTTTTACCTTTGGTTTTTATTTCTCTTAGCCACAAAAGTGAGGCCTGAACTCTGTGCTTATTATTCCCATAGCAAAAATTCAAAGACTCTTTTGTGTCACTGAGAAACAAACAGCATAAGGCTTGTACCACAGGCAAAACCACTTCTCTGATCTTTACACTCTTTAACTGTTTATGCCCCAAGATCTTAATCAAGTATCTGTTAAAGCCTTGTCCTAACAATTAATTAGGGAAATTATAATTTGTATCTTGCAGAAGCTACAGAGCCACAAGTGCAGTGACAGCTGCGTGGTTAGAAGGAAGGTTTTAGTGGCTGGTGGAGTTCATGTACACTTTCAAAGACATTTAACTTACTTTTTTCCTGACAAAGAAGCAATCTAAAATCCCAAGCCTGAATACTCCATGACTCAGAAATTGCTTTTTAGCAGTCACAGCCACTTTAGGCAGAAGGCGATCTTGTATCTGAGCAAGGAGAAAAGCTCTGATCCAGAGCTCAGCTGAATTTTGTAACTTTCTTGTCTTTATTAAATTCTGTTATATTCATGAATATTTAACAGTTAAAATATTGTTATTACTGCACAAACACTCTTCCAGCCTACAAATTGTTATATTCTGCCTCTGTTTATACTTTAATTTGATTTTGCTCCAAAGCAAGTATTGTCTTTTTTTGCAGAGAATTCAGTTTTCTAGTGGAAATAACTTCTCCTCTATCCTTGGAAAATATTTGTTGGCCTTACTGATTGCAGAACCTTTTGCATTAAGGTTACATTAATTAATAACTCAGCTGATTTTGGTGTAAATGGCCTGCACTAGGATAAAACCAAGCTGACACAGAGATGGTTTGCGTGGTCTGAGACCCAGCTGAGCTGAGTGTCGCAAACTCGCATGGCAGGGTTTGATCTGCGGGAAGTGTCACTGAGGGGGGAGAAAAGCTGGCAGAGCTTTCATCACAAGATGCTGCGAGGTTGTGCCAGTGGGGCTGGGTGCCCAGCCGGCAGGATGGCAGCGCTCAGCGCTGCTCCCCTACACCCGCAGTGCCCGGGGAAGGGGCAGCTCTGCGGCAGCGCTGCTCGAGGCACGCGTCAGGGGCTCCGCTTACATCGTCGCCCGCAGCGTTTCAGCACCGGCTGCCTTCCGTCCGCCTCCTTCATCCCAGCTCCCCTATTCTTTGTTGTAGGAAATAACAGCCCAGACAACGGCAATGCCTCTTTTCCTTATTGGTAAACACTCTCTGGGCACATCTGCAGTGATGATGATAAGGCAGAGGTCTGCTCTCAAATGGGAAAAACAGAATGTCAGTTTACATAATGGGCAGAAAACAAGAAAAAGAACCTACACGCTCGAGCAGCAAGCCTCTTTCTATCTTGCTTCATTGTCTTAACAGGATTCTTATTGTGTTTATATTTAGAGACATGGGAAACTGTGCTAGCCATGCTCCCCATTGTTACTTAACCTCAAACAACCTATATAACACGCTGTCCATTAAGGAACCTGAATGTAGGCTCCAATCAAGGTGGCTAAACAAGATATAGGAAAATAAAGCTCAGTGCTTCCTCCTTGTTTGGGAAAAAACAAACAGGAAGGCTCCCTCTTACATTCACCTCAGCAGAAAAGAGGGAGGGAGAGTTTGTTTTTACAGGCTCACAGAAGATTTGACCTCTCTGTTGTGCACCTGCTTGGTTTTTCATAGTTTGCTGCCAATAAATGGATAGAAACAGCAACTTATTTCCCAACTAGGAAACTTTTTATTCTCTTTACTTTTTAGGAATAGTGTTTATTAGAAATCTATGTTTAAAATCTACAGTGGAAACCTGACATAACTAAGAGAGCAAAGACTGTGACTGGTTAATCATCAGCAAGTTGCTTTTGATAACCTGTTAGTGCTTGGGGAGGCTGGCCTGAATGCTGAAGAATAAATGAAACATTACCAAAAACTCGAATCCACATAACCAGTATTAAATGGAATGCAATGTTCCTAATGTCAACAGAGACTTGATTGCTAAGAGTTAATGATAGTTAATGATCCAACTCACAGACACCAGCGTTGAAGAGGACTAGAAGTGGCAACTGAAATTCTGAATGCAAAACCATTTCACACATAGAAAATATTTACAATGACTCCTGGTTAAAAATTTTAATTATTTAAACGGCACATTTCAGTCTTAATTTTTCTCCAGAAGCCACAATATGTGGGCTTTTCAAATCAGCCAAGGATGACAATACTACAAAATCATCCAAAGATGACATTTTACAAAATCAGCCAAGGATGACAATCATAAATCCTTTAAAACTTTAAATTAACAATTTTATATAGAGAGCTTTCACCTCTTTCTGTGATGTTCTGTCTTGTCCTAACCATAACATCTGAGATTCTTCCATAAGTATTGGGGTTTCTTACAGAAACGTTCAAACTTTGGACATTTAATTTAACATAAAATCTTAGCAGTCCCTGGCATATATCAGAGACACAAGTTGCTGCCAGAAAGAGTTCAATTCTTCTTTTTTCCCAATTGTTTGGCCCTGGTGCTCCATCAGGTGTGCCTGACTAGATAAGAGCCTGAAGGCAAGGTTACTCAGCTCTATCCCTTAGTAAATACATTTCCTTGGTGATCACACTTCTTATTACTATCTTGTCACTCAGTCATCAAATAGGAGATGGATGTAAAGAAAATGTAAAGGCTGTGGTTCTTTCTTACTCCTACTTTCACCTTCTAATACCTCTGAAATGCTGTGCAAAGATTAAAAGGAAAAGCAGGAAAGGAAAGCAGGAGGCTTGCAGAAGGAGCATCAGTCTCCAGGAGGAGCTCAGGGAACAAGAAATCCTTCATGGCACCCTCCTACAACACATGCAAGGAGAAAACCCTTTCCTGTCCCAGTTTTGTTTCTCTACTGCTCAGGTTTCACACGTGTACCATACCCAGTACATCCTGGATTTAGAGCTAGAGGAGGAAACAAGCTGATCTCTGCGTGAGAGGTCAAAGGCCACCCTCATTGGGAATGGCTGCAGCAGGATTTCCATTAGATTTCAGAATGAGAAACCCCTTTGCCCTGCTTTCATTTAATTGTCCTCACTGCCTTCTCCTCCCCCCTTAGTCTCCCTTTCTTTCAGGTGGTGGCACTGCTGCACCATTTGTGGTGCTCAGCTTCCTCTGCCAGACTTCTGAGTGTATCTTAACAAGTAATTAGAGCAATTTTCACGAGCTCATGCTGTCGGCTCTCCAGCTCCTGCATGATCCAAATGGCTCTCAGGGGATGTTACATTATGGTTGGTTTGTTATTGTTTGTTCCAGGCCAGTGCCACTAGACAAAAGCGTTATAAAACTGGTGAGTGGTATTAATCACAATTTCTTAGATGTCTATGTCTGCAGTGTCCCTATTCTCACTTTCCCATTTTTTTGCTTAGCTTTCATTTTGTACTGAAAGAACAATTAGGATGTGATGTACAGAATCCTGTGCCACATAGAAGCTCAGCAATAGGTTCAAATATTTATAAGGTTAGATTGAAAAATAGGAGAGAACAACAAGCATTGCATTTCAGCAACTCCACCTCTTTGTTAGGAATGACTGGATTAGTACCTGAGAGCTTCCTTGCAAACAGCCAGAATCCCACCAGCTTTGAGTATTTCAAGCCCCTAAATTCAACTGAAGCTTAAGGACTTACCCATTGTGTGTCTCCATATCTTGACTTCAGCATACAATGCAGAATGTCCCCTGCTGTGCAGCCCCAAAACAAGCTGCTTTGAAAATAGTATTTATTTCAGTTCAGTTAATCCTGACCATTTCAAAACTCTAATGGCTTTGAAATTCACAGAGATGTAACCCTATTCCTGTGGTAAGAGATTCAGTCATGTAAGAGGAGGAAAATAAACAGAGTAACTAATAACTAATTTATTCCATTTCTGATCTTATTGATTCCAGGTCTGGGGGGCTTTTAAACCCCTTAATTGAGGCAATAATAAGTAATAATAGGTAATAATAACTTTGGCCTCTCTCCCTCCTGGGTCTTTTCAGCAAAATGAGGTGGCTATTGAGTGTTATAAGAAAGAAACCTTCCAATCGAAAACCCACCAGCACAACTGAGGATCTCAAAATGGAAGAGAAAGAAAAGACAACCACTTTGATGGGGTGGATAAAGGCAACTAGACAGTTGTTAAATATGTTTTGCAAAGAGGATTATGATCTTGGTAGATCATTGACTGAGGTAGCAATATTAACAACAAGCCTGCATTTACATGGTACTTTACACCTTCAAAGTGCTGTGCAAACAATAACTAATTGATCTAGTCAAAAAAGAACTGCTTCCAGTGTAATATCAAATATGTAGTCACAAGAGAACACGTTATTAACTCAAGGAAGCAATTTATTTCAAAATCTATTACCATAAATTATACCAGTCTCTTTTTCCTTCTTTTTTAAGTTATTCCCTCTGCAGTCTGATTAATGCCTGGATTAATTTGCTCAGGATTTCTGGAAATTTAGTAAGTGCAAACTTAATGGGAGACTGATAGAAATGTCACAGGTAATTGATGCTTTAATGGGCATGAAATCTGGAAAAGTACCCAGTCAGAATAGATTCACAAAGGCCTTTTTTAAAGCATGAGAGTAAAGGTTCATCATACTGGATTCACTTCTTTAGAGAAGTTTAGTAAAGTGTGTACTGTGAGTACTCTCTGCTTCCTAACCACAGAGGCACAAAAGGTGTATCAGATCAATATAGCATTTTCCCATTAACTCCAGATACTGTATTATTTCCTACCTCTTTCTTATCAAAATTTTAAAATTATGACATTTTCAACTGAATGGTGGAATAAAAGATTTTTTTTAATAATAAGCAGGTTGTATCATGCCACACCAGGATAAAAGTATTATAGAAATTGCAGCCATTCTATTTCATTATTTTTCCCTGCTCCTACTGATACAAAAGTTGCTGCTCCCATTCTTGGTTTGTCTGTTCCTTTAAACAAGGCCTGATCTGATCTCTGAATCAAGTAAATCCTATTAGTCCGTTTCAGCCATGAATACAAAGGAAACATTCTATAATCTGTCCACAAGAATCTAATCCACGTCTGTTTCTTAATGCAATACACACACAATAATGCATATATTGTGTGTTATCAGGAGCCAGAAATGTCTTCATCTGTGCATGCTGCTAGGTGCAAACACCGTGTTTATCACGGCAGCGTTTGAAAGCCTTTTCTTTACAGGAGAAATAAGCTGGGAAAACACCAGCAAGTCTCAGTGTGCCCCAACAGGCTGTGGCACTCTTGCCTCAAAGCCTCTGCCATACATTTGAAGTCAGTTCCCACTCCTTTCCCTTTCTGTCCTACCATGGAATTCTGGCTGCTGCACTTGCACGACCCAACCCCACACCAGCTCCTGCAGTAGCCAGTAAGGAAAAACCATTGTAATGCTGTCTGGCTTGTAAATGAGAAGAACAATAAGGAAAGTCTGAGTCTGACAGCCAGCAGTCCATGGTGATTACAAAGAAAAGGGACCGCATTTTTTACTCGCTTTTTGTTATTGTTATTAAGGTCAGTGTCATCCATCAAGATGCGGAGTTATTTCTGACACAGTTTCAAAGGTCAATTGGTCATGTGCAACGACAAAATAGATTCATGGAATAATGTACCCAAAAACTGGGGAATGTGCCTTTCCACTTTCTATTGTCATATGCCCCTACTCATATTTCAGTGCCAAAAATCAACAAAGAGAGACATTTGAAAATACCAGTTGAGCAAACAACAAGAAGAAACTGCAAGTAACTCACTGATGTATAGTTTGAAAGCCATGGAATTTCTCCTTCTAAGCTACCATTCTCTTCATTCCAAATATCCAGTCAGGTTTTAGCCAGGAGAAATATTTCATTGGTCTCCCCATTCTACAAAGCAACAGATTTCTTTAAAAGGCTCCAATTAAAGTTTAATAGGAAAACTCTAACATCTTATGCTACAATTCACTTGGCTGGCACACTACCATCTTTGTCCTTCCTTCCAGGAGGAATCTTTTCCTGAGTTTTAATTCATGGGAAGTTTTGGGAAAAGTCTGCTGTGGTTTCATCACCATACCTGCCACATTTCCACAGGAAGAACAGATGAAAATGGTAAAGATGTAAATGGGTGAAGGCTGAACCCAACACCCAGCAGGACCCTGAATGAGAAAATCCACTTTTACCCTCTAGTGTTCACTAGCTGCACAAATACAAAGCTGTAATACCTTCTGCCACCCTCATCCATCTCTCGTTGATTGGAGAGCAGGAGCATCAGTGCTTCCCGTGTTCTAGAGCCAAGCAGAGGAGGATTGTCTACAAAAAGAGACAAGAGGCCCTTGACTCCTGCACTCCACTCCTTTATGACAAATAAACTCACTGGTTTTTTGTTTCTCAGTGAATAACTTTTGAAACAAGGACTTCTTTTCCTAGGGAGTTACAAAGCTGATATAAACAGATTCTCTTTTGAACTGATCTATCTATGACATACATTATATGGGCTCTCAGCATCCAGGTTCACACTGCACTTCTGAAAAGTGACATAACAGTGTTATCTTGGTGCATTTGTAGAGAGAATTGAGCATGTAGCCAGGCATGGGTTGGTACCTTCAGCAATTCCAGTGCAATTTAGCTTGTTGCATTTTGTAACAGTTTATTTGCTGGCCACCAATACAAAGTGAGTGGTCCTGGCACTCATAATCACTGTTGATCAGTTAATTGCAGTGTAGTACCACCATTGGGGAATGGAAATTATGTGGTAAATGATTACCAAGTAAACAGCTGCTTCTGTTTCATTTAATTTCACAGCTTGGCAAAATTTGTCATGGTAGTTCATAAATTACAGGGATCCCACGAGTGGGAAAAAGTATTTAGTATTAAAAACTTCCTTGAGTTTCTTCTCACTTTAGATGTCTGCAGTATAAAAACCAGAAAGGATGTTTTGGAAGATGCATTATACCGTTTAATTTGGAGTAAAACAACAAAAAAAAAAGTTTATATGGAAGGATATACTTGGAAGTCAGTCTGTGAGGCACAAGACACTAGTAATTCCTCCATTACCACTAAATTTAGTTCATTGTTCATAGCCACCATGTGTCTTTACCTAGCCCTGGTTTTCTAACGAAAAATAAATGTAAAACTAATACTTTAAATTGATTAGTCAAACACTTTCAGTTTAACAGGAATCAGCCTGTTTAGTTCCATTTCAGACATACTGTCAGGCATCAGGTATTGACAAAACAGCTCTCAGAAATCAAAAACATTCATTATTTAACTGTAGGATCAAATCAGTCATTTAAAAATGAGACTGTGAGGAGCTGGAGACATTTCTGGTTTTTCTTTGTCGAAGGCTCACTCTTGTCAGCCACTGGGATGGGCAGACCTTGCTCTTTCAAACACTGCACACTCCAGCCTGTCTCCCCCAAAAACTCAGGGACCTCTCTATGAGGGAGTGCCCCATTGAACCACCCAGTCACAAGGGGGTTATTCCTCTGTATTCTCAGGGCTTGCTCTTCCTAGATAAAACCACTACTGTAAACTCAGCAGGAGATTAGGACAAAGTTCTCAAAACCAATGGCTCAACCATTGTCCCTCGACAGCTCTCAAGTGTGGGATAGAGATAAGGCACCTCTCAGAAATAATTTCTTTTTTCCTGCTTCTTCCTCTCCACTGCCTTTGAGACAAACATACTGGGTTAATGCATCTAATGGCCAAATAACACAGAAGTTAAAACACAATAGTCAAAATTACTGTAAAATTGTTTCAAATTCTGTAATCGATTGTCAGAACGTTGGTAGTGATCACATATTAAAGGTACAAAATTTGAAAACAGGTTTCCCAATTATTCTCTTAACTCCTGTAACATTGTAGTTCCTTCTATGAAAGATATTTAAAATATTAGTTAGATACTATTTTGCCTCTGCGAAGACAGAAATAACCTGGTACTAAGACACATTGAGAAACTGAGTTGCACAATTCCTTTATCTCTGTGTATTTTCCACTGGTAGACAAAGACCTTCAGTGAAAGGATTCTCTTTTCTGAAATGGGGGGATTTGCGGGCACTGATAGGTCTTAATGGCCCTGTTCTGCCTCACCTGGCGCCCACTCCCTTGCCCTGGGGTCTGGCCCCGGGGCTCCATTGAATTCCAGGTTTCAGTCCTTGCCTGAGCTGTTCTGTTGGCGTGTTCGCCTCCAGGCTTGTCTCGGGATGGACCTCGGCAGCCTGCGGGCCGCACCCACCCTGCAGGAGTGCGTTACAACGAGCTGCAAACCCTGCCTGGGGCCTCAGCCCCCGGATTTTGGACCCCCCTGTGGCTTTGTCTCCAGTCCCACCCCTGGCCCAGTCTCCCTTTACCCCTGACTGGGCTCCCTGGAAGGATCCTGGACCTGGTTCATCCCCTGCCTTGTGTGGGGCTGTTGATGGACCCTGCCATCAGCTCCTGTCCCTGTCTGACTCCATGGCCAGACCCTGCAGGACTGTGCCAGGATCAGAGAGGGCACTGCTACCGCAGGGATCGCCCTCAGCACCAGGATCACCTTCCACAAAATGGTAGCAAGCCCTTGATGACATAAAACAAAAATCTATAAAACTGCTCTAATAGCAGCACTAATAAAAATAATTTACTTTCCAGCCTTGACAAAAACTGAACCAGAAGTGTGGAACTTCCTTAGTTTTCCCCTTTAAGCAACTGAAGGTGAAATGAGTTGTTCTGAAGTCCTGCTCAATCCTCCCCACAAAGTGCCTTCTGTCACAACTGATTAAGATGGATGAGGTCCCATAAATATAATTTCATATGATGTGCTGTAATTGCCATAAGCCATAAGTTAAACTAATTTATTTTCAAAGAAAGGACACTCGTCAGTTACAGCCTTGAAGTTTCCATCCACTAATTGTTTAAACTCTTCCAGGTGAAAACAAAGAGCTGGAAATCTTCAAACCTTCCAAATGCAGGAACTTCTCTGGTGGCACAAGTTGAGAATGGCAGGCAGTCATATCCAAAGGTTGCTTATCTCAGAAAAACAACACTCATTTTAACTCAGGTTAAAACATGACCACCTAAGGAGCTGACTCTATTGATGTGCATAGAAAAGAACCCACATTATTAAGGGCAGAAATACATTTTCATTATTGGAAAAGGAGCTAATTTTACCTGCTGAAAGTATACCAACATGTCAGCACAAAGCTTACAGAAAATGGAATGCAGAAAACATGATGGACTTGGGTTTTTTTTGCTCAAAAAAGTGTATTTGTGCTGCACAGAGCACCTCGATGTATGAACATTTGCATTGCTGTACACAATTTGAGGAGACGTATGAGAGTCAGGGGTCAAATTTCCAGTAAGCAATGTTGCATAGAACATAATTTTATCATTTATTGGAAGAATGATTACTTCTGAAGTAACTCAATATGTCAGTATGTATAATCAAAGCACATTGACCTACAGACAGGCTGAGGTTTGTCAGCAAAGGCTCCCACCTGCCAGTGAAAATCTGAACTCCATTTGTGTCAGTGATCTACATCTGCTCCTCACTGTCCAAGGCAGCAGGAACAGACTCTTCCATGAAAATCCCATCGTGCCCCAGTACCCACCACTGTAAAATCAGTCACCCCACTGATTTTAATGGGGTTATTTGTTCATTACATGAGCACCCCAGAGCAGAATTTGCTGTTGTATGACCTCAGTGTTCACTGGGCATCGACAGAGCGACGCTGACTGCTTGCCAAACATGAAATTGAGTTTTAGCATTGTTTTAAAGACCTATGAGGTTCTGCATAATTTAATAAGTTGTCTATTAAATTGAATTGCTGACTCTAAGGTACAGATATCATTCAATTCTGATCTATTGATCACACCAAATATGCAGGCTAAAAGTGTGTGCAACACTGCTATAAATTTCTAAACCAGACTCAAAATGCACTGCTGGCCAAGGTATGAAAGCCAAACAGACATCCTCATTTCAGCCTAAAGATCTTTGCTCTTGATAACTTTATCCTCCAGGCAAAAGATTATTTCCTATCTCAGAAACACTATTTTATTTTATTTTATTTTATTTTATTTTATTTTATTTTATTTTATTTTATTTTATTTTATTGTACTTTATTGTACTTCTGAATGTATTTGTAAGTGGGATGCTTGTACTCCTGAATACTGAATTATGAGGACTTATGTCAGACTGACAAATTGTTTTCTTTGCAAGACATTGCATAGCTTTCACAGGCTGATACCAATTCAAATTTTAAAAGCACTTTGTTTTCAACTTAAGAGAAAAAAGACTGAAAATATTCTGAAAGATAATTCGATAATATCTTTAGCATTTTGCTGTCATTTTTTGAATCGCATCTATAAATGGTAAAAATGACCATACATTCACTTTCATAAATACAATCATTTTACAACGACTGCCATTGTATTGTGACCCAGAAATCATGGATAGCATTAAAGCACTCCAGACAAGTAAAGAATTCCCTGGAATTACAGGAAAGATTAGCAGAATAAACACTTCCAGGCTTTCTTGCTAGGTTTGTTTAAATAAGAGGGAAGATGGAGACACTAAAACAACTGGAGAAGTCACGAGTCTGTCTGACAGAAAGCCCTTAACTGGACACTCCCGTCCCCAATGTCCTTCACATTAGCCCAAGCATCAGTAGACTGTTGTTTGGTCGATCTTTTGGACTACAGCTCTCAATTTACCAGCCCTTATCAGTAAAAGGCCCAGGAATCCCAAGCCTGTTTGTTTCAAGTCTACTCTCTCCAAAAGGCTCCCCAGAGCAGCTGCCATTTGCAGTTCTAGACAAAGGAACACATTATCACTTGCCTTGTTTGCAGCTCTCCTGAATCTTCCTTAGATCCACTCTGAATCCCTAAGGAATCCTGACCTCTTCACTGTAAATTTGGACTGTAAAACACCTGATTTGTGTATATTTTTCCTACTTGTCTGGTATGGTTCGTGGAGCATTTAAATTGTGTTCGTGAGCATGATTGAAACAATAAAAAGCATAAAAATAATAAAAGAGGTATTTTAATTGCTAATGATAAAGTGTTATTCCAACAGACTGAATGATATGTTGCCATCCTATGCTTGTGTTTTACTCCTAAAGAAGACCAGAGCTGGATAATGTGGATAGATGCATACCCAGTTTGTAATTACGAAAAGAGCTGTCAATAACACCCCACCACTGTCACTTTTATTGCCTGACTCCCCCTTCCATAACACCACCTCATTTGTAGCCATGGTAAGATGCCAAATTGCTTTATTTCCAAAGTGTATGACTACATTTAAAAAAAGCCTTTGTGTGCAATATATCCCACAGTGCTCACTCTCATTAGTATTGCCTCAGCATGCACGGATTCACGACCAGCATCTTTATTTCATATGGAGGCATCCTTTAAAGAAATTGGATGCTAGAGGGTCTATACATCAATGTTATGATGCTGTATTTTTCATGAAATCTGTAAATAAGGTCAACACGACAGGGATATTCCAGATGACAGAATCTCTAATAGTTTTTGAGGAGCAGCCTGTTTCCCTTTAAAAAGTCAATTTGCTTTCAACCCATGCCTATTAAAAAGTGTACTTTGTCTAGCAGGGGCAAAGCACAATTCCAGCAGTTTTCATGGCTCTGGGTAAATATTGCTGGGGTGATGTATGCAAGGCTAGCTACCCATGGCTGAGGAGGGGCAGTAATGGGGACTCTGGATCATTGCAAGTGGCTTTGTTTGACTCTGTGTTTTAGGGTCTCAAACATGATGAATTCATAACTGAGATAGTATGGCAAGAGAGAATAAACAGCGGCACTGGCCTTGTGAGAGCTGTACTTTAGAGAGCCAAGAATGCCATTTCTATTGCTACACATGAAAATTTAAACAGCTTAAGCTTCTTCCAAGACTTTGGACCCAATCCTGATTCCCTGGGTATCACCGATTTCAGCAAATGGAAGGTCAGACTATTTCACAATAGAAGGATTTGTAGTTTCTCCTCCCAGGCCCTGTTAGCAGCTAATCAGAGCCCACTACAGAACCTTGAGCTCAGGTCAGAGGTACCAATCGGATCCAGGCCTTCAGTGACTGAAAGTCGCTACAACTGGGCCACTGAGAAGTAAATTGGGGGGGTGAAACTAATTCCTGGTGAACGTGCTTCCACTGGACAGAAATCACCATTGTAAGGAGAGGGGTAACAAAGAGGAGAAACAAAAAACTAACTGGAAGAAAATACAGAGGTAGGAAATAGAAAAGCAGATAGAAAGATAATCAAATGAGGCAGGCAAAACCAGAGCACAAAGCAGTCCAGATATTCAGGCCAATTATCATTCTTTGTCTTAGCTAGAACATAGAAAACTAAAAGAGGAAAACTAAATTAATATGAACAAAAGTGAATAGAATTAAAGTGGCCAGAAAAAGACAAAATAAATGAGATTATTTATAACAATGGGGATGTATTTGTGCATCACACACGTGCCTTCTGTCCCATTCTTATAAAGTTCTCTCCCTTCTGCCACCAATTAACTTAGATCCTGTAACTGTCCCCAGAGCACAGGGAACAACAGGTTACCAAAAATGGGTTAGCAATAATAACAGGAAAGGTTTGTGTTTCTGCTGATGAATTCTCATTGTACTGATCAGTTAGTCCATAGCAACTTAAGAACTGGTCTCTTTCAAGAAATAAATGATCAGACAGTGGACATCGACTCTTTAAATTGCCCTAATCTGCTTTTATTTACAGTCCTTTTCGACAACTCTCAGTTTTCCTTTTTTTTCTTCCTAGTCCAAAACATCTTCCTCCTTAGAATGGAAAGTGAATTTGAGTCCTGTTCCTTTCTTTCAAGATTTTATCTCCTGGCTCAGGCTCGGCCTGTGAGCCCATCCCAAACTGTTCATGTTCCTTTTGTTCCGAGGTGCAGCCACATGTTCAGGTGGGGCACCCGCCTGCTGGGTCTTGGAGCCAGTGTGACGGGACATTTCCCTTCCGCACCAAAGAAGACACATAATCACTTTGTCACTTTCATGGCACCTATTTTACTGCAAAGGACTTTCCCTTTTAGAGAATCCCCCTAATTCCTTAATTGCTGTCTACTAAAGACCACTTGTTTTGCAGCACTGATTCGCTTTGGAGTGTATACAACCGTTTGTTTGTCAGAGGAAGATTTTTATATGAAACAGGCAGAATTTGTTTTACAGGATAGATCCCTCTGCTGTATCTTTGGCAGCAGATCCCATATTGTCGGTGCAGTCAGCTGAGCCTATCGCCCCCAGCATCCCCCAAGGAACGTGGGAGATTAAGCTCAGTGCGCTACAGTGGAGAAAGGCATGGGGAGCATAGTTAGCCCACAAAGAAACTATTAGTGGCATTAGCAGAAATTAGCCACATTAGGGGCACCATTCAACCCCTCTGTTCAGTGGGTTGCAGGATTCCTACTGTGAATGTATTGGCTCATCCCTTGCTCCTAAGGAAGTGTCTCAGGTTTCCATCCGTACCTACCATACATTAATTAAGTCTTATATTCTTAGCTGGCCTGCTATGTAATTTCAAAAAAAAGTCAGCAACTCTAGGCAGGGGCTGAAGACATCATTCCACTTTCATTCTTGTGTGATTATTTCTTCTAATTCATCAAAATCAAGACCTTTCCCCACCTAATCTTTCCATTGTGTGGGATATAATGCTGCTTCAACTCCAAGAAGGCCATAGAAGTGCCCATTCCATGACAGACTTGGACCCACCTCCCTGGACATTTTAATGCATTTTAGCACTGTGATATCTTGTTCACTACACTGTAGTTCGTGTTTATTAAAGGAATATAGGAATTTGTCCTACACAGGATACCACTTCCTATACATTCAAACAAGTGCCAGGCTGTTATCTGTCAATCCTTCCACTTTTCATCATCTTCTGGCAGAGATTTAACCACAAGAACAATGATGAAGAATGGTCTGTAAATTGCTAATGCTCTCATCCATCCGTATCACTAGCAAAGGAATGTTGGCAAATACAAGTTTACTCTTGCAAAAGTTGTTGCTGAAGTTGATATTCCCACAGAGCACAGGAGTAATGAAGCAGGATCTGGCTAAGTTGTGGTGCTGAACAGAGTCAAGAGTCCTGAATCCTGCTATCAGTTCCTCTGACATATTTTTGGTAATATTCTCAAAAAAAAACAAATAAAATCTTTTTCTTGAGTCTCCCTATGTGTTGAAAAATCCTTCATCACCTTTTAAAGTTCATGAGCATCTGCAGCCAAGAAGTAAAACACTAAACACTTCTACTATAAACTGACTGGAGCAAACATGTCTCGGTGTCAAACTCCCAAGCTTTATTTTAAACAAAGCTTTGGAGAAAAAGGTGCTACACAATTATTAAAGTCAAATGGATTTTTTTCAAAAAGCTTCATGTCTGATTGAGATGACTGCTATTCAGTATTTTATCTGTAGTTCAGTAAAATAAAGAAGTCTTTAGTTTGCAGGCCTTTTTATATACTAACAAAAAATATTTTAAAGTCTTATCCTGATACTGGTTGAGTCTTTGTTGGCATTTGGCATTAGATTTCCTAATGTATCTCTTGGAGCCCTTCCAAAGAAGAAAAGAAGGGGAGACAGAAGAGGGGGCAGAGAGAGAAGAAATAGAGAAAGAAAATTTGATTTATGTTATTTTTTTGTTTTAATCACTTCTCTCTGAAATAACACACAATGAACTAGAGGGTTCCAGTGGTAAATGCTGAAATATTATAACCAGTTCAAATGGCTGTGGATTCTTCCCATCTGTCATGGGCTGCAACTGAGCAGTATAACAGCAAAGTGATATTAGTTTCAAACCAAAAATAAATCATCAAGCCAAGTCTGTATGTCTAATCCTACCTTCACTGCCCTATCAGTGACCTTTCCATGGCCAGGACAAATCATATCTGTAGGGAATGCATGAATTCATTCTTCATGCTAGCTTGTTTGGGGTCTTTCTGTGGGGAAAAAGAAAACCTCAGATCCTTCACACTGAACCCACCACATTAATGTTTCACACTTTGGCAATGCTAATATTCTCTCCACCCCAGTCTTGCTTTCATATTGAAGATCTCTGAAATTGTCTGCCAGGACATTATAAGGGCTAAGGCATTAGCAGAGATGCCTGTCCCTGAAGCATTCCTGTACACAGGGAAAAATGATGGAATCTCACTCCAGACATGAATAACTATCCAGGAGATAGTCTTTAACAGATAGAAGAGTAAATGCAAAGATAATTTCTGTTTATGTTTAGCATCCATTTCCAAGGTCTAAGCAGGTGCACTCACAGGAACTGTAAAATCCACTGAATTCTGTTACACGGGGCAAGATCAAAGCTGCTTCTTTTCCACACAATTGATTCAGGCCAAGCTAGATTAATTTTTGAAGTTAGGCTCATCCTGCTATGATCTTTGTTATGTATAATCTTCATTCATTCATGAAAATGGCCTGATTAGTCCATGCTACTTGTTTGAGACAGACAGTACCAAACAAACCCAGCAAGTGGAACCTATTGGTAGAAGAATACAACAACATCATTCTTATTTTAAGAAGATTTCATCAATAGTCAGAAAAGGGAAGTGAAAAGGTGTTCCGCACAGGG
Source organism: Setophaga petechia (assembly GCA_024362935.1). Lineage (NCBI taxonomy): Eukaryota > Metazoa > Chordata > Aves > Passeriformes > Parulidae > Setophaga > Setophaga petechia. The sequence goes on from JANCRA010000005.1 coordinate 6,239,897, forward strand.
GGCTACTACATGAAAACAAAATATTTATGCTGTACTGCCTTGCTGTAAGATGTGTATTTTAGAGTGGGAAAAAAGTAAAATTTCTCACAGATGACAACTAAAATCACAGATATACAGAATATCTGAAATAAAACAGGTCTAAAGTACCTTTTGTGCCTGAAAATACAAGTGCTTGAAATAAAATGAAAATACAAGTGCTTGAAAGAACAGGTCTTTAAAAAGTCTTTATGCAACAAGGTCCAAGGCCAAACAAGATGTTTGTGTTTGAATCTGGAAAAGGATTCAGGCTTCCCAGATCCACATCTTAAACAAATGATGTGCCTTTGTTTACTTCTGAAAATGCTAATTTGCACATACAAGTTCCTAGTGTGCACCTATGACCAAATCATGTTTGTGGGAGCAAATTTAGAGATTGCTTTCCCAAACCTAACTCATGAATCCAAACTCACAAGAAAGTCTCCACACAAAAGGTAAGTTTCTGAAGATAAAGAATCACAATTTCTAATCAGTTTCATTGATGTTCAGTGTTTCTTGTCACCATGGTAACCTGCACACACAATAAATGGTGTTTAGTTTAATCAGTCATGAGAAAGCAGTCCAGGCGTGGTGAATCAGACTGAATCAGAAACAGTTTCCTTTACTAACCTAATCAAAATAACTTCAGTGTAACTACAGGACAATTCCAATCTGCAAGACAGGATCAGGCCGTGAAATTCAGATCTCAGTCCTGTTTTCAGACACTCCTCCCAGAAGCTCAGATGAAAGTTTTACTTCTATTTCAAAGACTGGAGTTTCTGCAGGACAGGATTAGTTCAAGGTTCAGATTTTATCTCGCCTTTGCCTTAGGTGGCTTGCACCAGGCTAAGTCCAGCATGGGCAATAGATGTTCAGAGCCAAAAAAATCAAAATCATTTTAGACTCACACATTAAATGAAAACAGTACATGAGAAAATAATTCTTAAATAGGGAAAATGTCACAGGTTTGATAACAGTGGAAATAAAATTTGCTTACTCCATGTCAATGCTTTAAGGCATCTATGGCTGGAATCTTCTTTGCAGCAGAGGGAAAAAGCAATATAATAAGAAATGTAAAGAAATGTAAATGAAAGAAATGTATAGTTATACATTTTTAGATAGAAAAATAAAAAAGCATGTAAACTAAAGGCATTGAGGAACAGGGAGGTTTCTGACATTCTTGGAAAACACTTATACCACTGCCATTTATGTGGCTGGTCCTAAACCAGTGGTGGAGTGGAAAAGGATTACCTTTGATGTATAAAGATCAAAATCCCCATTTTTTTTTAGGTAATAAGATCTCTCTCAGATGGATTTCAGTAATCTGAACATGTTTTCCATGGCATGGTAATAAAAATAACACAATGCAATAAAACTACATCTAGGACTAAGTCAGTAGCTCTTGAATTCTTAGAGGAATGTCAAACAAACTCACAGCTGGTGTTAACAGTTTCTAATGTAACAGTGATATGCAAAGAAAAATTATAAAAGCAATGTGGGCAGTAAGACTCGAAATAATTTTGTTGATCTGGTGACATCATAACAAGCTTGATCAAGTGGCCTATGATACAACCACAACTGCAACAGTTTTTTCCAGAATTTCAGTTTCAAAGGAGCTTTAGTAACGTGGGTGGAGAAGGAATACAATGTAAAACTTTTCTTTTTATCTGTTTTCAGTTCCTGCTCAGACTATATCATGATTTTTTTTCTTTTCCCTGGCTAATTGAACCGTCCCTCCTAGAGGCAATAAAACCTCAACATAGTTACAGCCATTGCTTTCATCACACTTTCATAGGTAGCTAATTTTTTTTCAAAGCAGACCAATTTTTTTAATTGAGTACTTGATCCTCAAATTTTCAAGTACTGCTAATTTCAGTAGATTAGAGACCATTTAAATGCAAATGCTTTAGAGATTGGTAAAATGAAAACAGAGGTTCAGTGTGAGAGAGTGGGAGAAGTAGGAACTGTGATTCTGAGAGTGGGAGCCCTTTCCACTCACTGAGTAGAATCTTTCAAAGTGGTTTCTGAACTTCTGGGGCTCTTCTGTTCAAGGCTGGACAAGTGGAAGTGAGGGCTATCAAATGCCATGTCAAAGCCAAGGGGAAACATAAGAGCAGAAAAAATTACTGTGGTTATCAAATTCACATTCCTCGTGGATGGCACCTTGGTAATAACAGCACACTGAACTGCTTTGTTTAACATATTTGGAATGGGTTGTTTCCAGTGAAATGCTACATATTATGAAAGACTGTTCAGTCAGAAAAAAAAGCCAAATGTGCTATTTTCTGTCTTTTGTCTAAATCCTGCTGTGGCTCCCGTTGGTATCAGTCGTGTACACGCAGGGAAACACCTGTACATTTACTCATTTCATCTCTTCAGCTCAGTCACAGCACCAAGTTTCCACTGCAGCCTTTGCTTTTTACCTAATTTTCCGTCTGAGCTGGCAGAAGACCAAGAAGGTCAAATGATTTACTCGGGATCACAAGTGAGTCAGAACCTTGAGGCCAGATTAAACCAGGACAGTCTCTGGCTCCAGTGCACGGGACTTGCCTACTCAGTAAACCACACCAGCTCCAGCTGTTTTCTCTCCATGGACAGAATATGAGGAAGTTTGTAGAGAATCTGTCTAAAGCAGAAAATCATCCAGCAGCAGGCTGCCTGTAGTGAAATGCTGGATTTAAGGTGGGGATAAATCAATACCCAGAACTGTGTGCTGCCTGGTACTTGTACTTGCCATTTCTTATCCCCTTCAAATACCTGTCTTATCCATGAAATAGGGAAAGGTTTTTTTAAAATTTTTGTTATCACATGTAATCTCTGAAGACAGAAATAAACAAAAAGAAAATATTTCACCACAGAACATTTCCTGCAGCTGCTGAGTTCATGCTTTTATTCATTTGGTAGATGGAGAAGCTGCATCACTATTAGGTAAAATCACAGCAGAGGAAAAGCCTAATCTAGATGAATTACAAGCAAGAGTCAGTGTTTCAAATATTCACCACAGATACAAATTAATCTTCATGGCAGAATTAGAGAGCTCTTACAGGTTACTGAGGATGCCTGAAGGGGAATTTAAGAGTACATATAATTTCTACTGGTGTAAGCTAGGAGCATTAGGAATTATCACTGCAGCTTGAAGCTCTCAATTTTTTTAACATCTTGTCTGAGTTAATAAATTTGAGCTTTAATTAGGTAAGGGCTGAAACTTATCTTGCATGGGAGACCACTATAATACCAAACTTAAAGGGAAGACAGGGAATCTGATGCTATTCTACCATCAATGCAAGTTCTGCAGCAGCCTAGAAAACCAAGATACACTTTATGTAATTAATCAGTTAGAGGGTTAATTTAAATTAAACACTATTCCCAGTAGGAATGCTGCTGAATACCTTTGAAGAAAGCTATGTATGTCACAAACAAACAGATGAGGGACTCCTGATTTGTTCATCAATGATGTCAGCTAAGTACCCATTTGAATGCCACACTGGTCCCAGCTCTCACTGTTCACTGTTCTGGCACACAATAGACCTGTTACTTACAGTCTCACCAAGTCCCACCCACTAAAAATTGACATTTTGGCCCGTCCAGCTCTTACCACCCTGACTCTGTCAGACCCTCCCCTTTGATCCCAACAAGGATTTACCAAATTCTCTGTAAAAGGCCATCCAAAGGCAAGGGCCTAGGAACACTTCAGCATCTATGTATAAGCTGGACAGTAACTGTTCCTGAATGTCTCAGTCCTATCACCACTGTGATGTTTCTGTTAGCAGCAAAATCCACATGCAGAGAGCAAACTGGTGGGAGACCATCCTTAAAGAAGATGTCTCTGGAGGAGGTGCCCTGTATCCACATCCTAAGTACTGCTCTCTGCATAGTGCTTTTATTCCATCAGTCACAAAACAGCTTCCTGCACCCTGGCAGTGCAGAGACCAAACTGCAGCACTGAGGTACAGACACAGAGACACCACAGCTTAAAAGGATGCCCTAAAAATAGATACACCCCACGTGATCCAGCTCTAGGATGCTCACACCCCAGAGGCTGCTCTTTCTCACCTACTCACGAGATCATAACAATGCAGAACACGAGTGTGAAGGTGCTGACTCTCAGGAAATGCCAACAATTAAAATTATAGCAATGTATGTCCCCTGAAACACAGACTGTCATGATTTTGTTAAACATGTCCTACCTTGACATCCACCAGAATGATGAATAAAGTTTGAGACCATTTATTTTAATCATATGGTGCATACAAGTTTGCTGGCAAGACGTACAAATTATTTTATACACCTTTAGGATAAAGGCTGTTTTTGACAGCTTCTTGCTTAGAACCTTCAGAACTGGATCATAATGGTGACACTCACTCATCCATCCTAGAGCAGGAATATTCTGCATTGCTGACACAGGCCTACAGAAGGAATTCCCTCGAGAAGGAGAATGTGCTTTCTTCTCCATGTTGCACTTGTCTGACCTTATTTTCTCTAAAACAAAGGAAGATCACTGTGCATACCAATGTGTGCCTGCACCTCCCTTTGTGTTTCTCTGTGCGTGTGTGTGTATATATGTATAAATTTGCATATTAAAAGCTTGACAGATTAATGCACTGTGTGCACGCTGGCTCCCAAGGAGCACGCCAAGCATCTGGCTCAGTGTACAGTGGGAAGGGCCTCCAGGGATGAGCACAATACCTGAGTCTGCCTGGAACAAACCACCACCACTTCCACTCACAGAGGATGTTAACAGGGCCATAGCCCCCAGCTGCTACCAGCACACTTTCTTTTAAAAGTTACGAGATAAAGTTCAACTTGATAATTCCTTGTAAGTTCTCACACAAACAAAATTGAGTCATAGGAAAAATGCTGGGGCTTAAAAGCTGTGAATATAAAAATATCAAGCTCAGATTTGAGGCTGACAATGGCCTGGTCAAATATGCACAAAGCTCTCAATCATATATTATGGATGTCAAGTAAAAGAAAATGTTAATATTCTGATTCCTCTCACGGTTGTCTGTGACCCAGTTATTTCCATTAGTACCACTCACACCCTTAGTGTGACATTTGCTTTGACAATCTGAATTTGTCTGAGGTGAAACTCACATCATATTATCATCTATCCAACAAACTGATTTTTCAAAATACAAAAGAGACCAGTACACTGATTAGAACACACTTTCTGCTGGCAATGAATATCTCAGATATGAAGAAGCTATACCCATTTTGCTCAGGCAAACTTGTTGGCCTGTTCATCAAACACAGACAGCTCCTCAGATGTCATCAGAAACACGAAATGGACAGGAAAATAAGTTAAAATTATTCTTGTTTTCTTGCTGCAGCTAAAATGCAATTTCAATGCCCTTAAGGGCAATTTTATATTGCTAGAGCTCTGCAAAGATTCCTTAATTGTAAATAAAAGCAACACCTAAATGTTCCAAATGCTTTTTATTATTAAATTAGTAGCATCACTTCTGGGGACATAATTAATCAAGCAACACAAACCAGATGAATATGTACTTTCTTTTGCTGCAGAAAAAACACTTTTCAGATTTAATAAAAGTTATTCTGAATTCATGCTGAATCAGAAAAGGAAGAGCAAGCCAGTTTTGACTGCACTCCATCTGCCACTGTGTTTGGATTTTATTGCACGTAGCACCTTGGTGTTTTGGTTCAGGCCTCAGCTGATGTAACTCTGGGCCACCATGTGACCTCAGGAGGAAACACTGGCCAGTGTGACTTGGGTGTATCCTCAAGACACGAAAACAAGAAGTCAAATAAAATGAACTTCATAAGTATGGCAGCTTCAAATTCTCATGACTTAAGCAGATCTCATGATGCTTTGGAGGCTTGCTCTTGGGCAAGGGAGGAAAGGTTTATACTTGTGTTTGGCAATGCTGTCGATATTTTAGAAATTATGGCATCAGAAAGACACTTTGAGAAAATCTAGCACTCACAGCCAAGAGAGAGGTAAAGTGCCTTGCCTTCCAGAGTGCTCAGAACTGCCCAAAGACAACAAATCTCCAGATGACCCCCCGTGGGGTCCCTTTCTCCAAAATGACTGGCATTTACACTCTTGGAAAGATGGTTCTGGGAAACTTGCACTGACCCACCACAGCCATCCTTACAGAAACTGTGGGGTTTCTTTTTAGAGTCAGGAAACAGCATTTCCTATTTCCTAAAAAAACTCTCTCTAGGAAGTGTTAGATTTCAGGATCATGTGTACACAAGGATGTCCCTCCACTCTCCCTTCCTCTGCCAGATAGAAGGGATAATACACATACACAGATGGACATTTTTACTTGCAGATCCAGAGCATAATATTAGACCCAAAATGATTACTATTTCACCCAAGATTTTACACAGAGAATACAATTAACTTTCATTAATAATGACTTTTTATATCAGGATCACAAAATGCAGTAACAGATTTGTGTGAAAGAAGTTTTCACTTGTCCTCCAAGTGAAATAAGGCATTTTTGAGCGGCTGAGTTGCGCATCAAGAAACAAGAATGGTAAATAAGGAAGTACTTTGACTAGTGCAGAAGATTGATACAGCACCTGACAGCTTTCATTACGTAAATCTAATTTATTTCAGTAAACAAGTGACTGGAATCATGCATCATTTCTAAACGAGCTGACCCTCAGGTTTACATGGTTGGCTGATATGGGTTTGAAAACAGGAAACTCCAGCTGTAACATGAGTGACCCAGACAGCAAAAAGCTAGACACCAAACTAAATTGGAAGGCAGGAAGTCAAAGTTCATGCTCATACCACAAACAATACAAAAATAATGAAGTTCCTCTGAGATACATTTGGCAAAGCCAAATGTCATTGTGAAGTATAAAATATAAAAGAACATATAATATAAATGTTTATAGAAAAACAGAGCAAAGAATTGTTGACAATTTTCCAACAATGTTCCAAAGAGCTAATCTATCTGCATACATTTTCATAAACACTATATGTCCACTATAAACTGAACACTGACAGGATGCCTAACTCCCTCAGGTTCTCTTAACTAGGCATTCAAAAGCCCTGGGTTTTGATATCTTTATTCTTTGGTTTCCTAAACCTTGATTTAGTTCCCTCTCAGCTCCCAGAATACTCCCAGAACAGTCCCTGCTCTGTTAGGCACTTTTCTTCTGCTCCTCTGACACTCTATTGTAAAGCAAGTTTTACTTCTCTAGGGACCAGCCTCTCGGCACTTCAGAGCTCTAGAGTGTTCCACAGAGCCTTGACAGCCCACATCCAGAAACAGATCACATCCTGTTTGCATCACAGCTCCCCAACGATTTCCCCAGCAGCTACACTCGCTCTGTTGCTGTTACCTCCTGAGACCACATCTCTGCACAAACACTACACACACGAGGGTATGAGCCTACAGCAGAGCCAAGGGCTCATCCTGGGGACAGAACAAGCCAGTGCAGAGAAAAGTCTAACACCTCACAGGGCTGCAGCTCTGCAAGTCAGGGATAACACTTCTGAAGGAAATGGAGAGGTTTGCATCTGAGCAACTGGGGGTTGCTGGAGTCCTGATCTAGATCTACACAGGTCCCTGAAAGCAGGAGTTTTATTCCAGACCAGGGCTGCAGCAGTTACATTCAAATCTTCCTAATTCCACTCTGCAGGAGACAATGGAAGTTTTAAATTTAATTTAATGTACATTTAATTTATCTGAAACTATAATTCATCCCTAGGCTCCTGACTAGGTAATCTGTCTAATCACCTGCTATGTGCTCCAGCTTCAGCACTCCTCTGTATCCTTGTGTTCTGTAACCAGCCTCCCTTTGCTACCATCTCTCCCACAGCCTTGAGCTCAAACACTCCAAAGGCAATTTCTGCCTCTCTGAGAATAGCCCTCGTCCCCATTATGTCTATAGGGAAGGAAGGAGTGATACAACTGCACCCAATGTATCCTACAGAAAATACTTCTGCAGAACTCAGGGCTGGAGCCTGCAGACACAGAAGGTAAACTCTGCATTGTCAAACATCTGCAAGAGCTCACAGCTGATCTAACACTTCACCACACAAACAACATTGGTATTTTCCACAAACCTTGCTCAGATGACTTTTTCTCTGAAGTTCCTTTTAATGTTTTTTTTTTTCCTTTCCAACTTCTCGTGTTTATTCCCTTCACTTCTTTATTACAATGAATCTCAAAAAATGTTATCCCCTGTTAAAAGAGTAACAATACAGTCACTTCTGGGCTTAGCCATCCCCTAGCCAAGGGGCTTCAGCACATGCATGTCTTGTGGAACCAACTGCTGTTTGAGCATGTGGATAATTTTTTTTAAACTGTAACTTATGGCAAAAGGAAAACTGAAACAGAAAAGACTGAAATAAAAGACAGGAATTTTAAAAAGCTTCCTTTTTATTGAATATGTCTCTTCTTAATAAGCTGAGCAATTTCTGTATTAAAAAAAGGTTTTAACATTTGAAATTCTTGTATAATACTGTTAATTCACCTGGCAAGAGTGCAAGCCACATGAATTCAGAAGCCTTCCAAAAGCTTTATTTCTGTTAATAGCTACTGCTTACACAGAGGTTATTAGCATATGCCACCATTATTAGTAACTATTTTATTCACAAGAGATATCAAATCTCTTCAAGGAAGGGCAAAAACTACAACAGTAACGAGTGAAGTTTCCATTGTCATCAGTATTTTGTAAATGCAAAATAAAATACTTTGCAAAGTGCAAAGTGCAGACTCACAGGCTTGGAAGATAATGCAGCATTTTCCATTCTGAGATTTTCTACACTTTGAAGATAATGTAGCATTTTCCATTCTGAAAATCTGTATACTAATTTTGAGATTATGGACCCATTCTTCAAATGAAACTTTACTGCCACTATTTACTGTTAAATTTGCTATGACAACACTGACCTGGGTTTGATGATGCAATAGCATGAGAAACACAAGGCAGGAGTGTGGGATAAACTGGCACCGGCATGCAAACTGATCTGCAGTGAAAATACAGATGTGTTAATCTCTGAAAACCAAACACAGCATTTTAAAATGGATATTCAAGGACTGGCAATCATTTTAAAGTTACAAGGGCTCAGGCTGAGCTTGAAATGTGAAACAAATTAAAGACCATATTAAGGCAAATGAATAAGTTGGAAAATATCTCAATAACTATTCAGTGAAACTCTGTTTATCCCAATTAAATTCTAGCTTTGCATTTTTCAATAAATGCAATGAATACAGTTACTGCAGTTTCTGTAAAACTTCTCTGATATATTTACAATGCTTTAAACCTTTCTTGCACATAATTCTCCACAAGATAAAGAAATCTACAATCTCAGGGGAAAAAACATAAAAAGCATTATCAAAATGGATAAATGGATTTAATGACAGGTTTTGTTTTACTTGTGCCTGGTGTTTCTACATTTTGCAACTGAAGTTGTGACAGAGCCTCAATTTGTTTCCTCACTCAAGTAATTGAAGTTGCAATACTGTTTCCTGAATTTGCAATTTCAATTTGCTCATTCTTCTCCTGAGACTCATCTTTCCTCCTCACAGCAAAGGTTAACAGAATCAGTCAAATATGTCTTATCTGTGTCCCAGATTGGACCAGTGAGAATTAATAGAGAATGTTCTGTGCCTCACCTGGTTTGGCATAAAGAGATTAGAAGTGCTTAGGAAGGGAAAATAATTATTATCCTCCGTGTTTAATTGTGATGATAGGTTCCTAACAATCACTTCAGAGAGGGAAAAAAAGCTTTTTCCTAGACATTTACAGCATTTTCTAACCAAGATTTTCTAATCCTAAAGATCTGTATGCATGAAGTGCACAGAATGTGTAACTCAGAGGTGAATGTTGTACCAACATTACACTGCAGACAGTTTTAGTGCAATACTGACAGGTACACAGAGAGTAGATTCCAGATCTGTAAATAAAGGTATCTTAGGTTATTGCACAGAGTATCCTATTTGAATATAGATGTTTGATTTCCTCTCACAAAGAAGCAGAGTGGCTTAGCTGTAATTCAATATTATTGCATATTTGAGGGCAGCCTTTGCACATACACAAGCACACTCAGTTACCACATGCACTCTGATTTATCATCTATCCCCAGGCAGGCACATCCAGTGTGGGTTGTTATTTATCCCTACACATGCACGTGTGTTTACACACACTTACTCTAGACCACTGGTGGCTGTCAGCTTCTGTGCTATCTCAAAAGCACAGTGAATATTATTTTGCTCTCTCTAATGTGCAAAGTGTCAAAACAAACCCCATTTCACAGCAAATTCAGTGTGTGCAGCAGACAATTCTCTCAGGCTGCTAGCAGGAGCTTCTCACTGCAGGCCTTGGGCCACTCAGTGGCAAGGAAACTTCACCATCACCTGAGATTTCCAACACCCACACCCTGCTGTCCTCTTTTACAAACTCATGTAAGAAAGCTCATGTCTGAGTCCTGGTGTAGTGGCACTCCTGTGGCCCAGCAGGGCTGTGCTAACAGGGGACACTTCCCCTTTTTGCCATACTTAAGGAAAATCACATCTTTTTTTCCCCAAGGCAGCTTGATTTGAACCCAGCATCTTCAAACTATGAAAGTGTGCCTGTCCATCATTGGCCCACTGGAGCAATTCAATAACTAGCAGATGTGCAAACAAGCTCTCAGAGCAGTTACTGGTGTGTCCCCCCAGTCCCTCAAAACTCTGTTCTGCATGGCCTAGGACACAGCAGCTCTGCTGAAGCAGCCTGAAATACAGGCACAGGCAAAGTGTAAATCCTTAGAGCAGAAAAAAATGGTTTGCAAGAGGCCAGCTTTGAGTTCCCTACTCAAAACAATGGGCATAGGTACTTTCCTGTGCACTGAACAATTGTAGTTCAACTTGTAGGTGTGCATCTAAATAGATTTTATTGAAAATAAAATCTGATGGCATTTTTAATTAGTTGAGCAGCTTTATGTGACATTTCCCTTATATAAAATGAATAAATATCCAAGTTCACATATGCACTGTGGAATTTTTTGATCTCAAATGCTCTTTCCTACCTTATTTCTATCTCTATCCTTCCAGATAAGGAAATTTGATATAAATTTGGTATAAATTTAAAACTAATCTCTATTAACTACACAAACAACAAAAGCCTTGCTTCTGCTGTGTTATCTAAAATGGATTGCCTGGGCATGTGCACAGCACAAAGCACATCTCTCAGCTGGCTTCAAATCCCAGCAAAAACCACTCAAAAAACCAGAAAATTAGCAGAAATGTGAAGTAGTAGGTATTTAACAACAATGCTTAAACAGCAGCAATATGTTATTTTGCTTTGATCTGAAGCTGAAATATTTTCAGTAGACAGAGTTTGGAGCTGATCTTTTTCAAGGACAGGAAGGAGAGCTTTTCTAAGTTATTAAATCAGAAGAATTTATAGATTCAGACACATAGAACAAGATCAGATGTGTCCAACAACTCTTCTTCACATGTGCTGTACCCATCAAAGGATGAGGAGGCCCAACCTGCCAAACAAATGTTTTATATTGAGCTGGAGGGTTCCAAATGTCTCACAACAGTGTCAGATAAACAAAAGGAGACACGAGAAGGTGACAGGGAAGCTCTCACTCAAGTGTTGCTTCTGTTTCAAAGATGAGTGACAGACAAAGAACTTTCCCCCACTTAACAACAAAAAGAAATCTCAGACTACTCAAGCCAGACAGCCAGAAATATGAAGGTTGTGCAAAATCTTTTCTAAGATAAAGTAGAAAAATATATTTCTGGTTAAAAGAGAAACCCAATCAAAATAGCATAAATTATGCTTCCAATTGTAACTTTTAATAGGAAAATCAATACCACAGTAATAACATTTCTATAATATCATTAAATATTAAACTTTACTGACCACAGAAATTGTCCACTTATCAGTTTAATTTCTTTTCTGCTAGAAAATAATTGTATCAGATAGTAATTGATTGGCCAGTAATAATTCATGTAATGAATGTAATAAATATACATTTAGCTCCATGCAAAACTGATATAAAACAAACCTCTCATGAGATGGCAGAATTCAAAAAACAAGGGACAGCCAGCAGAATATCCATTTTTTTCCTGAGATGGATATTGATTTATGGTGCAGTGGAAGAGCTCAAACCACTGCCTGCTTTACCCCAGCAAAGCTGCACAGCAGCACCAGCCAGGGGCTGAGTCAGCACCCCCCGAGGGAGTGGGGCAGGCTGGGGCAGCTGGGGACAGCCCAGGGCACACCAAAGGTGACAGAGGCACGGAGCAGGGTCTGGCAGGGGCATGAGCAGACCTGGCCCCGTGGTGCCCACGGCTGGGCAGGGCTGTGGCATCTCACTGGTGCAAGGACTGATGGCACTGGGGGCTCAAATGTGCCAGGGGTGGGGTGGCAGAGGTGCCATGGGGCACTGAAGGGCTCTCAGGGCCCTGACAAGTCAGTAAATGCCATCCATTGAAACAAAAATACAGAAATGCTCACCTCCAGCCAATTCCCAAGGCAAAGAGGAACCCAGCATAAGAGAAGATCTGTTTTGATAGAGCCAGAGCCTGGCACTGGGAGAGCTGCTACACACATTTCCACGTTTGGTTTTTTAACTTTTTAAATAAATTTGTTAAGGGAGAAGTCAGCCCGGGCCGATCCCACAGTCCCATTAGAACCTGTGCATGAATGGGAAGCTTGTAAAGGCTCAAATGGAATATATAAAAAGCTTTTTAATATATCACTGAAGAAATGAACTTGTTTCTTTTGATAGGTATAACAATTTTCCTAATTTAGAAAATATTCCTAGCACTTCCTAACTATTTTAAGCCTACTAACTTGAATAAAATTACTGCTAATTTAAACCCATGTAAGACAGAAATCAGACACCGGTGCCAATGTCCTCGCTGTACATCAGCAAATTTCCCTCTCTACTAAAAGTGAGATTTCACAGTCAATTTAAGCTGATCTAAGACTGCACTGCTCCTGAACAGGGCAATCCAACTTCCTTTTATCTCCAGCTGCGTGTTCCCAGCACTTCCCTTGTGTGGGCTCTAGAGATCATACAGCCAAAGGATAAACAAGATCAGCTCACTGATCCTACTGAAAACTAACACTGAAAATACTTCAGCTAGTTTCCAAAGAGTTGAAAACACCCCTTTGTGTGACAATCTACAGTTCACCCTTGCATAAATTGTTTGTGAAACTTCACCATTAGACATAAGCCCAAAAAAAGGGAATTTATCAATAACTGAGTAAAAAGATACTACAACAACTTGGCAGCCTATTGCAAGCAATTACAATATTTTTAAAAAACAATTTTTTTCAGTGTAGAAATCCCCAGTCTTCACAGATGCTAATGTATAAGAAACAACAGTTAAAATGAAACAAATTTCAGCAAAACACTAATTTTGCCAGAAGTATTTCAAGTCTACAAATACATCGTTTACATGAGAAATATGATCCAAGGGAAAAACTCATCATGAAAATGTTGTCACTCTCCTCTTAATTTTTCTTTAGCATTTTTCTTATCTGATGGCTTAAAATATTATGTATTTTCAGCATGGAATTGGAGATTTTAATTTGTATATTTTGTCAGGTATCTTTGGCTAACTCTACTGATAAAGCAATTAGGAAGATTTTTTTTCCCCTGTTCCTATCTTTCTTGTTTGTTAGATTTTATCTGAGCATTATTGTGATGAAAAGCATCCTGTTCCCTTCTGAGGTTTATTTTGTGCTGTTTCTGGTTTTTATCTATCTTTTAACGTGTGTTGCAAGATGAGAAATACTATCTTCTATGACAGCTAAAGATACAGCAATAGAATAATGTGGGAAGAATAAGTTGCTCTCCTTGAGTTACTTATGCCATTGTCAAGTGGTTTAATGTGTACCCTAGACAGGCAATATGGATAAATAACATCATCCTAGATAAAACTCTATTTTTAATAATATCAAAATAATTGGCCAAGTTCTGAATTTTGAAAACCATAAAGCTCAGAAGTGTAATCACTGTTTTCAGCCCTGTTCTGATGTTTCCATTTTATTAACACACATTTTTTAAACTTAAACCTAGTCCTTATAAGGATGGTAACCCATCTGCTGAGGTCTCCATGCAGGTGGAATTCTCAGAAAGGACTTATTAAAACTTTCCAAGTGTCCCCACACTGTCAAAACTAAATTAAGGTCATCTATGAAGTCTGCTAAAACAAGATTTTTATTGCAGTCATAATTTTCATGCTGTAAGCACACAAATTAAGACAGGTAAATGTCTTTATTACAGGCCTTTGAAAAACAATCAAAGAGTAACATTTGGTAGATACAGACCTAAACTTGATTTGAATTGAGGACTTAAAAGCCTTAAACAATCTGTCCTATTACTGTGCTCTGTAACATTTGGCTTCTTAATGTGTTCTTCTTTTGTAATGTTATTATGAGCTGGATTATTACCAATTGCTTGTGTGTGCAGCTTTGCCCCTGTGCACTGATTTGTATTTTTAATACAATAGCCCCCATTCACACACTAAAAAATCAGCCAGCATGTATAGATTATAGAAATTCTGTGCAGTGGTTCATGCTCAGTAGGAGCTCTATGCCTAAACTCTATTTAAGCATTAGGTTTTGTATGGTGCCCTCTCAAATCAACAGCTGAGGCAAAAAAGATTACTTTCTTGAAAATGGGCAACAGTCATCTACACACAAACAGGTCAGATTAGTAAAAATGGGAAGAGCCTTTTTTTAGGTTGATCATGGCCAGAGAGGGATTCTTAGAGATTATTCAGTGACTTAGCAAACTCACTAAACGTGACAAGATGCTAAACCACAAATGGTTTCTATTCTGACCTTTTCTACTCTTTATCTTTTTGTCAGTTTTTTTATCATGTAACCTCTTAGGGAAGGAAATATTGCCTTCTTTTATGTTGGGAAATTGCCCAGAACATTGCAGACACTACCCAAACAAGGAGTAACTATAATAATAACAAAAAGAGGAGGAGGAGAAGGAGGAGGCTTACTTGACCCCATAGCAGCATTCCCCTAAAGACTCCTATTAGACTTGATGGAATGGTAACCTGGCTTATTGCTTCAGCAAAACTGTCTGAGTAAATTGCACCAATATAATTAATGCTATCAAAATTTACAGCAGAAAGGGAGGATTGCTGTGCTGTGCAATCAAGAGATAGCTGAACTTGTTTTTGAAATAGTCATGTATGAGAGTGAGTGTAGCTGTTTATGAATATACCAATCCATACCTGTTGTTCTGTCAGAGACAGAGTTAAAGAGATCCAGTCAGTTCTGCTCCTGACTTCATAACCTTCAATATGGCCCTGGCAGATAACTCTCTGTGCTCCCATCTCACCATCTGTAAAACAGAGATAATGGTTTTCTGAGTCAGAGCATTTGGATATCTACAAATAAAATGCTGCATTTTGATACTGTTCAATACTATTAACACACTCTTTCTCCACTGGATAAGGTCTCGAAGACAAACCTTTTCCTTTGATCTTTCTGCAGCATGCCCTCTGCTAGTCCTCAAAAACACATTTTAAGTGGTGTATGAAAAAAGGCCAGTGTAATGAAATTAACTCTGCAAAGATCTCATTTTCCCTAGATTTGATGATGGAGATTCTCTACTGTGATAATATTTTTTAACCTTTATAATTTCACAAAGTGTTTGCACCAGATTCTGTTAGTCCCTCGTATTTCATGACATGTAGTCCCATTTATCTCCCATTTATGAAATACAGCACAAGCATGACATTTCAATTTTATAAACTTGCAGTGCTACACAAGGAAGGCTCCCTTCCTGTGTCATTAATACCAATATCATTATTCAGGCCCATGGCCTCTAAGTCTTTCTTTTAAGTTGATTTATTACAGCAGTAAACCAATTTTCTTCTACTATTTTATATAACAGTGTAAAATTTGAAAAGCATATCAAAATTTCAGCTATTCTTAAAATTATTCTAATATTTCTATGGTCTCACATATGTGATTTTGCCACCAGCCTTGTGAGTATTGGTGGGGCACCCCACTAGGATTTGTCTCATTTTTGTTGATCCTTATGGGTATTTGGTATACCACATGGTAAAATAATCATTTGTATATTTGTCAGAATCTGTCTCCCTAATTAAAAGTGATCTTGCTCTGCATTGCATAGACAATCTGGACTATAAAAGAACAATGGAAAAAGTTTCTACTGGAAAAAGGAGCTGCAGATAGGTATAAATTTAAATATAAATAAAAAATTAGATATCAAGAGAGAATAAGTATTAAATATTATCATACAAATATTTATAAATATAAATTTAGACATCAAGAGAGAATATATGTGAGATAACCAATTCCTATTGAAAAACAATTGCCCTAAAATAGCAAGCAGATTCAAAGGTATCTTTGACCAGAGCTGTATTTGCAGCTCTGTTACTGCTCCTCCCTCCTGCTGCTGTCCAACCTCCTGCTACACTCAGGACTTTTCTTGGTGCAAAGGACTTTTCTTCATAGCTCCATACTTTTGTGTGGTTTTAGTTTAAGTTCTAGGAAAAAGAGATCTGGCTCCATATGACTCCTTCTCCCACGACCCAGCTTTCAGTTTCATTTCTTTTAATTTCATTCTGGACATTATTAGCAACAAAATATTTAAAATTCTCATAAGCTGACTGAAAGTTCCTTTGTTATATTTGACAGCTTTCTCACTGAAAAATACTTCATATACTGTATTACCAATATTAACTATTCTAAAAGCCCAAATGCAGAAAATTTGAGAATTACTTTCTCACATTAGATCCAAACAACCCAAAATTTCTCCAGCTGGTGCTGGTTCAGACTATGACATGCATGGATTTGAACTTTTGAAATATCATTTCTTGTTGCAGATTGTGCTCTTACAAGACAAGACTAGTAGCATTAATAATAAATGCAATTCTGATGGTTTTAGTTAAGGAAATATAGCTGAATCCAAAATTACTTACTTTGTATTGGGCATGTTCAGTGGCAATTTTGTCTTAGTAAAGCTATAAGAAGGGGCTTGAAACATTGATTTTAAAAATCAGCAGAATTTTATGCCCCGAGACTTTTAAAATAGAAGGCTTGGTTAAGTGGGAGTTGGTTAATGACTGAAAAAAAAATCTTACAAAAATACTAGAAATCATATTTTAAAATGCAGATTAAGAGCTGTAAGAAGGTTTAAAACCTAAATTATTCTGTGGCACTGCAAAACCTGTGTTAAAGGTTGTCTATACACACAATACAATGCAAACACAAATAATGCATTTCTATAAGACAAAGCTATTCCAAAGTTACAAGTATAAAAGCACATTTTCTTAAAGCACAGTTAGTGCATAGAAGACTGGGCCTCTTTGTTTTGCTTTAATGTTTAAGGCAGTTGAGACACCAAATTAAATACATTTGCATCAAAAATATGTTGAAAATAATTATAAATTTGTAAATCCAAGCATTCAAAATGATAGAAAATGGAAGAAATCTAGAAAATAAAGATTGCTTGTCATGCTGGATCTATTTCTAATCCCATCTATTGTACGACAATTCCTACCCATAAAAAAATTTAAATCCATAATTTATGGAAACATCTATAACCTTAAGGTCATCACACAGAAATGCCATTATGTGGAACCTTGTAAAAATGTTGCCAGCAGTGCCTCTGCTGTGCTCCATAGCTGGCATTTCAGGCAGCCTTCTGCAGCTCACAGTCACAGTAACAAGATTTTGAAGTTTAAATCTCTTTAAAGGAGAAAAGCTGCTTTTTCATCCCTTTCTCCAAGCATACAATATAATTGGCAAAGTATCAGGAATAATAAGACAACTGGTTGACACAAACCCCAGGAGGAACAGAGCAGCTTTTGTTCTGAGCTCTCATCAAAATCTTGGAAATCTTGCAATAGGAAATGTTGTTGGAATGTAGGTTCTTATTCAGAGTTCTGACATGTTAGGCCTGCTAGATCTGAATTCTCTTACCTTCCTCCATGATTACTGGACACCTTTCCTTGTGCTGCCTGCAGCTCAAACAGTTCTACACTTAAGGATTTAAAATTTTCTTGATACAAAAGAAATACATTTCATTCTTTATTACTGCATCATTATTTGAGAGGGGGAAAAAATTGCATTGGTTGTATGCTTTACTGGGCAAGTAGTCTCATCAAATCTGTTTTTAAGTGTGCAGGACATGTAATTCAAGCTCTCTAAAACTGATTTACTTCCTTCTAACCAATGTAGTCTCTTAGAGGAGGGCACCATGCCATAAAAACTACTTTAA
Organism: Setophaga petechia; assembly: GCA_024362935.1. Taxonomy (NCBI): domain Eukaryota; kingdom Metazoa; phylum Chordata; class Aves; order Passeriformes; family Parulidae; genus Setophaga; species Setophaga petechia. The sequence goes on from JANCRA010000005.1 coordinate 6,258,117, forward strand.
CTGCTGTGGTTTTGTTCATATTGCCTCCACTTACGTATGATATTAGGATTTCTGGGGAAGTATCTCACAGATGATGAGAAAACTGAGTTGAATATGTTCCCATAAGGAAGAAGTTTGGTTTTTACTAGATGCCTCTTCTGCCTCAGAAAAACACAGGTAAAACAACAACAACAACAAAAAAACAACAAACAAACAAACAACAACAACAAAAAAGCAGATTTCTGAAGAGAAAATATTATTACAACAAAGATTTCTCTGACAGAAAACTGATTATACTGTATTTGTTTCTACTACCGTTCAAGAGGAAAAAAAAGTCTTTAATATAAATTACACCAAGAAATAGTCAGCTCAAGGACTAAGTCCAAATCAGTTTCCACTTGGAGCTGAAACCAAACAGAAAAGCCTTGAGGTAAGAAGCAGAAAACGTGTCAGTGTGCAGGAGGTTTCAGATCAATTGATGCCACCAACTGCCCTTTGGTTATGTCAATGAACAGGAGATGAACCATCAACCACAGGAACCAGGATGCCATCTGTGGCAGGTCGGTGGCATTTTTTCCTCTCATGTGACACCACGTTAAGCCTTTATTTTTAGGTGGGTCTGCAATTAAGGGAAAGGAAGTAGAACCTGATCACTTTCTTTCCCTTTCAAATTTCTACTCTCAAAAATACAAAAGACCTCCTTTTAGCAACATAATAAAATTTTGCTAAAGATCATAAATATTAATTAATATGTTTAAAAATCTAATGTTTGTCTATGTTCTTGTAAAATGTTGACAATTTTTTTCCATTTTAACTTTGGTCTCTCATTTTCAGTTTGAGTTATAATCTCTGAAGTCTCAGAAACCTGAGCCATCCCTCCTGAGTGGCCATGTACTGTATCCTTAGCTGCAGAGTGTTCAGAAAATTGTTCCAATGAAGTAATGAAAAGATGCTTATAAATTATAATTTATCATGTTCCTACAGACCTCTAAGAGATACAAACATGGGAACAACACAAACAAAAGAAAGCTTCAGTGGGTCTCAGCTCTATACAAAAATTAATTTGACAACAGAGATGTATTTGGTAATTACTGGATATTCAGAATGTGTGTAGCTCCTTCTGCTTTCAGAATGAGGTTCGGGAGGGGATTTTTGAGGGTGGAGAGCTGAGAGAGAGGAACAAAGGGAGGAACAGGGGGTTTTATTGTGGGGCTGCAGTTGAGTAGTCAGTGGCAGTGGCCATTGCTTTACAAGGAAATCATGCCAACTGCAGCAAAAGGAAAAGGAAAATTACTCAAAAACTCGATTTCACTTCTTTGTTTTCATTCTCTTCACCCAGTCTTGTATCTGCAACATTAATTCACCGATTTCAGCTTTCTAGTTATTTCAGAAGCAATGATGCCAACTGGTGTAACCAAGAGCTTTCAGTTAAACACAGAGACAGGAACATTGTACAACTAAAAGTCAGTTAAACAGCTCTCCAAATTAATTGGTGCTGTGTAGCCCAAGGCTATAAAAAGTCTTGACTGGGCCAGCAAAGTTTCAAGCCTGCATCCTGCCTATCTTCCTGCCCCGGGGAGCCTTTGTACAGAGCTCATTGTCACACAAAGCAGCTCCTTCAGCAGAGGAGTCACTGCAGGAATTTAAGCCTTATTTGAGGGGGTTATCAGAAGTCGTTGTTTTGAGGTTGCTTAATTTTCAAGGTTTAAGAGAAGAGATGCTAATCCAGGGTCCAGTTCATTGAACTGCATTCTGAATTCATTGCTTGTCATGTTAGCTCTGCTCTGTTTGTTGGTCCTTATTGTTTTGTAATTCGTTTATATTTTTGAGGAAATACCCATGTTTCTTTTTCATGAGAAACCTCAGAATGTTTCCCTAATCAGCTGATAGGCAACTCCCTTTGCAGACCATAGAAATGCACTATTAACTCTGAAGTAATTCAGTCTGGATGTCTACTACAAAATAGGGAATTTCTGCCTAAGCCACAAATTTATGTGCCTCCTGGCTCCATAACTTATTCCAGGCAAACATTTCTTCTAACCTCAAATACAGACATTTCTATTTGGATTGCAGAGATAAAGCCATAATAGAAGTGAAATGTGAGGTTTGTCCTAGTCAGTAAAAACTTTTCTACCTTGATCAGAAAAAGAACTGCTCTTCATCAATTCTTTGGAAATTTACTATAGATATTCATAGACTAATGGCTGAGAAGTCCAATTTTCAGTGTCTGCAGGTATAATCAATGTTTAGAAGGATATTTCACCAAACCTTCAAAGCAGTGCAAACCACTGGAAGTCCATCATCATCTGCATGTTCAGTCCTCCCCATTCCTCTCATCAGGACATTCAGTTAGGTTAAATTATTTGTTCTCCATGTCCAAGCTGTCCTTCAGTGCCGTTTAAATGAGGGACCATTTCATGCTGTGTGATCTCAACTTCCCTTGATGACAGCTCTATCCTACTGCAACTATGAAACTGTCAACATCAAGAGCAAAATTTAGGTGTGCAGAGACAAAAATGGCTCAGCATCCATTGCACAAACTCTTTCAATAGAGGTCAGCAACCTCACCATCTATGGAGAAAACTGCAAAGCTCAATATTTCCATCAAACAGCCCAAAATATGGCTAAAACTTTCTTGCTGGCTGGAAGTGAAAGAAAAATACTTTGTAAATCTTGCAGTTTCAGAAAATGAGGAGAATAGTGCCATGACAGACACAGAATAAGACAACAGGTCACCCTGATTTAGCAGAGGTGAAAGGTGTGCGTGGTCAGTCTTTGGGCAGTAATGCCTTGTAGTAGACTGAGGGGCTGTAAGGTGATTTTGTGACTGTGACAGGCAGGCCACACCTGTAGTGTCCCCTCTTTTTAGGCTCAGTATTGCCACAGTCAATGTAAGGTAATCTGAGGTCACCTTTACCAACAGATCAACCCCAAATTTGGGTGGTTTTTTGGTTGCTTTTGGGTTTTCTTCCTCCTAAAAAACCCCAACAGCTTAACTAACTAAAGAAAGATTAATTTATCATGCAAGTTTCCTAACTCAGCCAATGTGCTATGAGATCATTTAGCATTCAAGGTTTTCTTGGAGTCCAGTACACAATGTGTTATCTTCTTTTCAAAAAGCATTAAGCTGCTGCAGTGGCAGGGAAATGGTTTGCCTGGAGTCATCCAGCACATGAAAAGTAGAGCCATTATCAAAACCCTGGAGCCTCAACTGACAAGTTCTGTGTAGCAAGGACTGGAGTGCAGCTTCTCCCGGGTAAATTAAAATGTTGTGGTTTATGTCAATAGAAATATGGGAATTTCTACACTGCATTAGGCCCTAGCACATATTACCTTCATTTGTCAGTGGCCAGCAGGAGAAAATGCAACCATCCTCCCCCCACCCAGCTGATAAATGGTTTGCTTTTTGCCCTCATGCCAGCCATTATATTTTCCATGGATCTCTCAAAATGCATTTTCACATTAGTGGTAAGAAGATGTAATGGCTTGCCCACTCACGTCAGTCTTGATCCTAGCAATAAAAATCCCACCATTTCCCTGGTTTGGGCTCCAATGCCACATTGAACCAGCTTAGGAAACTAAAATGCACAAGATTAACCCTACCAAGAAAAAATAAAAAGTGAATACCCATCTATCCTTTTTTTGCCTGAAACTTTTTACTGTTGGGAGCAGGTATTACAGATTGGAACAGCTTTGGATAAATACAATATTCCAACAAGCATCTCCTTTCTGGAATCCCTGTCCACTTTCAGCTTCAGCAATCTGAAAATCACAGCAGTGCTCCCAACACGCTGGGGCAGTGACCTCCCTCTGCCACTGGCTCTCAGGCACCCCAGCTGTGTGACTTCCTCAGCCAAAGAGCAATAGGTCACATCTATATTAAGTTCATTGACTATCCCCTTATTTTAGTTGTGTAAAATTAGGAGACAATAAGCTCCTCCTCTGTTTTCTCTAAGCCTTCATTATTTTATAATTTGCCCCCCTGTTATTCATGTTTGTTCAGAACCAACAGTGTCAGCTTTTTTTCCCAAGGCCCCTTCTCTGGAGAGTCTCATTACTCATTCCTGGGCACCTCCCCTGACAGGCACAACCTAAGAAATATTTTAGTGATTTCAAAATGCACTGCATTTACTCACAGCATTGTCATTCATTTTCATAAATGCAAATCTGCCCTGCAGGAATTTGATTCTGTATTACTTTCCTGTTCATGGGTTAGTTTAATTACATGTAAAGTCAATACAAAATGTAACAATTCTTAGGAAATAATATTTTACACCCATTCTTTACTGACATAAATTACAGTATCAAGTAAACTGGAAAAGAAAATCCAACTCAGAAAAATACAAGCATATTAATTAAAACACACTGTCTGTCCCTTACTAAATTATACATTTCTAAATCTTTTAGAGGCATGCCTTTTCAAACAACTCAGGGGATTTGCAGTTGCCTACCCAGCTTTTCATTTCTAGGTCACTTGTTAAATCTACCCCAGGTCAGCTCTGACTGAAAATTATTACTGTCTGGCAGCTGGTTTGTAGTCTACATAAAATGAATTAGTGGTTTCATTCCACTTCCTAATGGACAAGTGGCCCCATCTTACACTTCGACCTGAGTGACACTCCATTGACTACTGCAAGGAAAGAACTAAATAAACTCTTTTTATTCTGTAGGTAGGTCCTCATGGTTAGCACTGAAACTGGTGGGACTCTCAGGGCTATTATAGCACTGGTCTACAAAAAGTAAAGCCTTCCATTTATGGAAATCCTGCAATCAGAGCAGATAAAATGCTATTTTGTGAGTTGTTGTGGTGATTATTTTGGTCCTTTGTCATGTGGTTCAGAGGGGAATACACTACAAGTTGTCCCCTGTTATAGTTAAAAGGAGACTTGTCCCCTCCACACCATTGTACAGTGCAAAGGGCAGAGAACGTGTGTACATGTTCTTCCATATCAAGCAAGAAACCACAGGAATAACTTACAAAGGTTTTCTGCTTAATAGTGGTAGAAAGAAAATTGCCATTTGTTAGATATAAAAATAGATTTTAAATGTTGAATAATAATATGGTTGACAAACAGATAAAGAGATTTGCTATTTAACAGCAAGAGATGGAAATGCTAACATTATCCATATTTGACATCAACTGGTTGTGCTCTCCTGGCACTTAGAACAGAACAGGTTTACTTTTCTTGAAAACTGCCAATCTTACAATTTCACACGTATTGCATTCCTTTCTTTTTAGAGTAGACACAAGCACAAAGGCACCAACATGTATTATTAAAGAACTTTGTGTCTGCCTATTTGTATTTAAAGTGTTTCTCACAGAAATAAAGTGTAAGTAAGTCCATTATTTTCTCTAGTTTCTCTTGTCTGTTTCCCTTGGATGATAAATAAGTCTGTGTGACTCTGGTACTATCCCTGTCTGTACTGAGCTAGGACAAATTTCCCCTAAGGCCCCCATTTTTGCCTCCATTTTCATTTGTCATTCTGCTCAGGCTACAGCAATTCAAACAGACCTGCTCCTTGACTGAGAGATCTTCACCTCTTCTCATGCACCAGGATAAGGTTGCTTTTCTATGGTTTTGTGACAATGGAAAATAAAAAAGAGGGACTATCAACTTCATCTGTCACCATCTTTTCATGTTCTTGTCCCTCAGTGACCCCACTGTCTCTGTTCCTATTTATTTGCTTCTTCTGAACTTATTCTTCATCTTTCCTCTTTGCTGTCCTCACTCTCTTCAGTGTTTAACCTGAAGCAGTCCTCATCCCACAGTAAAAAGCTGCTGCCCTCAAGGTGATTTCTCCACCTTGGGAACAGCAGGACCCAGGCTGTGCCTGGTCCACGCTCCTTTCCCAGCTGACCACATCACTGCTGTCAAAAGCTGATGCAGGGGAGATGACACCTCTGGCACCAGCACTTGCAAGTAAATGATTGAACTGATATTCCTCCTTCTCTTTACTTCATGGAGGATATTTTGTGTTGGACAAGCTGTTCTGGGATGAGTGTGCATGTATGATATTGTATACACAATATTATTTTCACATGTTTTCCTTTTATCTCTTATCATGAAGTTTACTGTCTTTTAGTTTTGATTCTGTGGTCCCTGCTCACAAGTTATCTCTCTGAAATGGAATTTACCTGGACAGGAAGTGGTTTCTGTGTCATGAATATTACAAAGAATCACAGGCAGACTTGCCAGTGTTTTGTTACCCAGAACTAAGAGCCTTTTCAGGGACTTTACATTAAAGACTGGGCATGAGGCCAGTTAAACACTCACTGCCATTTCTTGTCCATCTGTCCCTGACTGGGGTGTAAGAAGCTGCACAAGTTTTGCTTTGCATTCAACTGGATATTATCTAGAAGTAGAGACAAGCTGTTGTTCTATATTATGTTACTTCTATTGCATTGTGTACATCCAATTTATAAGAACAGACAAAAATGAGCATTCAAATTCTACAGAGTATTTAAAATTTAAAGACACATTCTGGTTGCATCCAAGCTACAATAATTAACAAAACCAACTTTACAATGGATTTGTGATTGTGGTTGTACTTCCTAATATCTAACATAAAGCACACAAAGTATTTGCTGTTTAGAGGGCAGCCTTTTCCTTAGTGGGGTACTAATTTAAAAATCAAAGTCTAACAACACAATTAAACCTCTCTTTTACCATGTCAGGCACTGGCCTCCTCCTGACCCTGAGATTCTGGCTCTGCATGTTTGCATTTTGCTTTTACTTGCCTTTTCTTGCCTTTGATTTCTACCTCTCCCAGAGGAAACCACCTTCCACTGCCAGTTAGACAGATGATGGAAAGGCTCTTGTGTCTCTTTGTTCATGGAGATTTGAATTGTTTGAGTTTGACTTTTATTCAAAGACTAACATTTGCCTTTCTGGAATCTTCTCTACCACAGCAGTTCTCACACAATCAGTCAGAAACTACTGAATCAATGATTTTGATTGAGTTCTTGTGATAAGCAGCAGTACAGAACATGACTGATTTTACCCTAAGATTCATATTTTCGAGGTACAAATACACTTGATATGAGCAGTTGTTATTGTATTGGTCAACAGAGATTTGTTCACCAACTCTGGCATAGCCTGGACACCAAAATCTGACATTTGTGGCTGAAAATTGCTTCTCCCTTAGAACAAGATCGGGATTTTATGAACGTTTCAATACTACTTTGTCTTAGGGGCCAGAAGGGTGCTTCCTCAGCAGCTCTTTGCATCACATGTAAAACTGATCCTGCTACCATAATAACTCCTGAGACCCAGAAGAAAGAGACACAAAGTTTTGAATTTAACAAAAATGTATAGTATAAAAGTTACACAAATGCTTCTATTCTGTGATCATCAGGAATGTGATCTTTTCAATGTCACAGATATTGTAGCTATCAAAGGAACAGAATTTCAGATCAGAATTTAGGACAATGGGACTGATCTAGGACCTACAATCCCAACAAATCTGTCAAAGCAGGCAATTGGTTAAAATCCTCTCTTTTAGGGGGAAATGGTTCCTAAAACTCATTCCTCTGACAGTTAACAACTTGTTCATACTTTTACAGTGTGTATTTACCACGGGATTGCATCCAGTCATTCGTGTGCCAATACTGGTCCCACTATTTCTTTTCTTTTCCAGATGTCTAGTATCTTGCTTCATTGTCCCTTTCAACATTCCTTTTGTGAACTGATGAAAAGAAGCTCTTTCAGCCTGTTCTTGCAGGAGCAGCTCTCCATTCTACACTTCACCCCACTCACCCTTCTCAGCACTTATTCCATTTGAATTCATTTTTCTTGTTAAGAATTGTAAAAAATATTTCAGAAGACACCTTTTCAGTGCTCTGTTTGGCAGCTACAGCACTTTGTCCCCTCAGTACTTCTTTCTCCCTTCAGTGTACCCTACTCGATGCTTTCAATGAGCTGTGCAGCTTTCCCTGCAGATGTGCAGGAGAAATTCAGACTCATCCTGTAACTGGCTCTTCTCTTTGTGTGCTCCCACTTCTGCCAGGTCTGAGGCTATCCCAATTTCAGCAGTGGCACCTCATTTTCCACTAGCAGTGAACTTCAAGAGTTAACTCCTTTTTGTTCCAAAGCTGACACAAAATAGAGTAACCATTGTTCCACTCATGAACCTTGAGGAGTTCACCTGGTTGCCTTCCAGCAGCCTACTGGCTCCCTTCAGTGTCATCACTGTTAGTTTCCTTTACAAATGTCTTCCTTCATATTAGATACATTGTATTACTTCTCAGAGCCTAGCTCAATGAATTGTCAGCACTTAAAGAGCATCCTATGAAAATATTTACTACAGTCCAGACCAGTGAAACCTACTGTATTTAATCTGCCTAAAGAGGTAATTATCAATAAAAGCTATTAAGTAGTCCTACTACAATATACCTTTATAAACTCAACTGTCTTTTTGCTCTAGTTTCAATTTATTTCCACATTTTGAAATATTCTTCCCACCAGAAGTTGTTCTAAAGCTTGGCACTCCAGTCAGACAATTAAAGCAATAGCAACCCATGCTATTCTTTGCAGATGCAGGCTGTGCATTTGCAGTCAGTAACATAACTTTGTCCTGGTTTTGACAGATTAGTAAAAACTAACCATTCCAAGGCTTATCACAGTCCTTGCAGAATTGATGGAGCTGACAGGGTTATTCTTGAGATCTGATCTTCTTTGCTTCCACACCCAGCAGAGTGGTTTCCATTTCCATATACTCATTCATTCTTGTTCATATGGGGAATCTTTGCCTTTGTCCACCTATTCAACACCTCCAATGTTTTCAAAAGAAAACATATAGAAAAATCTATAATTAGTTCCTCCCCTCAGCTGGATGACACCACTCCTACCACCCTCAGATCCTTTGTAGGTCTATATCAAAGCAGCAAAGGAGGATTGACAGGCTACATCATGATAGGTATTCTACTTTTCATTAAAATGCATTTAGAAATCTTTCTATGACTGACTTGTAAGACACATGTTGAAAACAGATCAAGTCTTTCTTAATTCCTAGGTGCATGTTGACAAGTTCCAGAAATTGAACAGTCTCTTTCCAGATGCAGTAAAATGTTAGATATTCTGCTTTGAATATGATGCTTAAGGGGTTTCTGAGTGGTTTTCAGTTTTAAACCACACAGCAATCAAACTTTCCCAAAAGATATTATTTTGGTGGAATAAGTGTTATCAAGCAACTTTGCTTTAACATCTTCTTTGCTTAGAAAAGAAGAGGGAATAAAAAACAGAGCTTTGAAACCACAGAGAAACCGTTGAAAACTTGAAACCACAATGCCTAAGAACAGAGTGAGCCTATGATTACCTAACTCAAATGTGGTTTAAACTGGGCATCCTACCAAGTTTTTCACAGAAAACTAGGGGAAAATGGAGTACAAGTATCCATGGTTACAGTGACCCCTGCTTGGCACTTGAAGAGATCTTTCTAGAAAGAGCCAGGTAGAAACATTTGTCAGGGTCCTCAGAAGAAGCAGGGCTTCTTCCTGTTTTCATATGTTAAAAAAAAAAAAAAGATCGAATATAATTTGGTACAGACAGTCCTGAACACAAACTGTAACCTAGGAGTATTTTTAGAATTCCCCTCTTGTATGTTTTTCACAATATTCACTCACTACTGAAAAATAACCTCAGAAATATAGAACCATCACTTAAAACAATGGCAAACTCCTAGAATAGCGAATTCATCTATAAATTGAGTATTTAGGGCTAAAATCTTTTTTCCCATGTCCAGTTGTACTGCACTCATGAATGAAGGAACAGGATTGCAGACTACAGTTTTAAATGGAAAAGGTTTGAAGTGTAAATTGAGCTAAATTGGAACCATTGCTTTAAAGCACTGGAGTTTCTACACCCCTCAGATCCTGTGTTCAGGTTTACCTTGGGGCTGATGAAAAACCTAAACACAGAGACAGTTTGTTTGGATGGTGCTTTCCCTTTCTCCTCTGCTGACACTCACCTGTTCTCTGTTTATGTGCAGGTTTGGGGAAGATGGTTTTTTCTATGTAGCCTGATGCATAGCTAGGCATATTGAAGCGTGAACAACTGTGCACACATGACCAAATACATTCATCACAACTCAGCTTCTAGATGCTTCTGTGAGGTGTGCAATAGTCAGGTGAGACAGTGGAAAAGGAACTGATCTGAGTCCAGATGGAGACTTCTCCTCTCCTTGGCAGGGAGCAACAGAGCTATTTCACCTTGAGGTCCATGTACAAGCCAAATGCAGTTCTCCTTGTACCAAAAGAAAAGCCAGGACGATATTTTTTAATGCCCTTTATTTTCTAGGGTGCTCATCTTCTATTCTTCATGCTCCTTAAGGATTCTGCCTCAACTCCTCCAGTAGAGGTGAGGGCTCCACAGTTCCTCATTTTGTTGCTGAATTCCAAATTCCCCATGGATCTACCTGGATCAGGCATTAGCATGCTGTCACTCTTCTGTAGAATCATCCCGAGCACACACCATGATGTTTGTACAGTCTTTGTTCTAGCCATTATGGAAATCATGTGGATGATGCCTGTTTCAGCATAAAGTTTGTCTAAAATTGCCTGTTCCACTTCCTAAAAATTAATCTAAACCAGTAAGATGAAAGTTTAGCAAGTTCAGTTGTAAGAGATAAGCTCTTTGTGTCATGTGACTCTTTATGTGGTAAGAGATACCCTAAAAATTGGATTTATCTCCCCATTAAATCAGAAAAAGAGGTCCAGCATGCCAATAATTTCTTCAAGCAGATCTCTTCCTTTCAAAAGGTTTGTCACCTAATGATTGAGGAGAAATCCTACTATGTGATTTTAGTGATTGTTTACAAAGTTTACCTACTAACTTTAGGATTTGTTTACAAATCCTACCTACTAACTTTTCAGACCAGCAAGAACAAATATCACTATTCATGATAAACCAGGTCAAAATAAGGAGTGTGTAATATCATGCTCATTTCACTGGCAATTAATGAACAGAGAAAGGAATGTACCTGCCATAAATATTCCTACAGCTCTCCATCTACATCCTTGTATTTGGCTATAAACAAATGGATAGAACAGGTTGTATATGGGTATTTACTCGTGGTATTTCGACAAGTACTGTATATAGAGGGCTTGGAAGCAGGACCAAAAATGTGTCATATCTCATAGAGATTTTTTGATTGTTTTAGAAATGTTTGGTCATGTTTCAACAGACATCCAAGTTACTGAGTTAATGCTAATATTACCTAGGAGGAAGAACTAACTCAAAAATGTAAGCTCAGTCTCACTCTTGCACATATCTCAGTTGGTTTCTAGTACTAAGGAAAAACAAGTGTTGGGAATTTTGGAATTCTAGAGTAAATTTTCAGGGAAACAGTGGGTGGAGAGATCCAAAAGAAAGAAACTGTGGGAATGCTCATTACTAAATTTGGGCAACCTTCCTACTTGCTGAACCAAGAGAAATCCTGTATTCTAAAACAGGCATCTGAACTGACATTCAGCATCCACATGTACAGACTTTACTTCAAGGCTGATGCAATAAAACCAAAACATTTGTGAGCTTCAGATGCCAAACTGAGCTAAACAGGAAGAGTGGTTGCTCCTGCTCTGCTTTCAGTGCCACTTTGTAGACAAGTGGGCAAATGAGGTAAGTAAATTATTTCAACAAGCTCAGAAGCTCACAATGTGTGGAAAATAAATGCCTACTATGGCATCCAAAGAAAAGAAGTAGAAGAAATGTGTGAAAATTATAAAGAAAACATGGCACACGCTAGCATATTTTACTACACCCCAAGCACACAATTCCACAGACACCATTTCAACAAAAGATTGATCAAAAACTGTCAGGGCGGAAACTCAACATCAAAATGCCATTTCCATTGTGTAGAGCAAATGGGTTTAATGTAATTAAACATAAAGGGATTTGTTTTGATCCATATAACTCTGGGCACTGCCAGTAGCAGAGGCATGAGGACATGGTCTGATGGAGGCATTTTCAATCATAGAATAATTCAGGTTGGAAGGAACCTGTGGATTCCAAGCCAGAGCAGGCTGCTCAGGACCCTGTTCAGTTTATTAGTTTCCAAGTAGCTGAGTCCTGTTTTCACAGGCAGGGGCAGCAGTGGCCAGTCCCAGATACAACTGTATTTCTGAAGTTATCTACAAGATATCATGAGATTTGGTAAACATTCATGTATGCATGAATAGCTGGACATGTTCTCTAATTTATCTATATGCTCTCAAGACATGGTATGCTCTTAGCACAGAGCCCCAGAAACAAATCCTGTCCTTAGTAATCCAAACTGAACCGGAGGAAGTTTCTGATGGAACTTTACAGCATAAAAGAATATTATAAGAAACACATCTCATTCCTAAACAGAAATCTATCTAAATGTTCTGGAAGCCAAAATCCTGTCTGGTTATAGGAAAGAAACTACTTATATATAATCAGGGAGGCTTTACTTTGTTTTCATAATTTTGATCTGACCAGAGTTCTGGAAAAAAAGTCACTTCAACATGTCTCCAGAAGTGCTCTGCTATAGAATCATCAAAGGTAAACCCTTCAGCTCCAGTGATATGCAAATGATGACATGTTTTTTAAGAGGATTAACAAAGTTGTTCAAAGCATCTTTTTAGTCTACTCTGCTTCCAAACAAACAATAAACTGTCCGCATGCAGTGAGATTTGCTAACCCATAAACACAGCCAAATGGAGGAAGATCAGAACCTTAATGAGTTTGGTCCCCTTTGAATTCTAGCTGATCAGTGTCACCTATAATTTCAACAGGCTCTAAATTAAGCACTTTCTGTCTTCAAAGTGCCTTGCAAACATCAACCAATTAATCCCCACAAGTCTCCTCTGAGGTAGGTAAGTAGGTATTGTTATCCCCATTTTACAGTTGGCTGAACACAGTCAGACGGTTAAGTGATTTGCTGCAGGCCACAGATGGAGGTGGGATTAAAACACAAGAGTCACTATGATTCTTTTTAGAGGATAGCACTTCTTTCTTTTTTCTGCTGACTTTTCTGTACTGACTTTAGACATATTGGCCTTGTGGCAATACTTAAAGGAAACAATATAAATGGTCCTTGTTAAAAGCAAGGAAACAGATAGAAACCTGGGGATTGTGCTGATAACCCTTTTGTTTCCCTATACTGACGTTAAGGTTTTTCTTATAATTTTGTTCTGATATTCAAGTATCATTCCTATCATACAGGGACTTATTTCTGTGGCAATGTAACATGCTACTAATTGAAAGATCTGTCCTGCTCCTTCACAGGTTTTATTTAGTCTTTGTGCTTTCAAATTAGTAAGTGTAGGTGGCACCCTGCCCATAAATGGGGCACTTTCCTTCCAGGATCAGGGTAACAGTTGGTAGGCTTTTTCCACTGCAGCACAGGCAGGAAGAAATGGAGAAAGGGAGCTTTGAGAACCAAGAGCAAAGAAAGCCATTAACTGAAACCCAACCCCAGCAAACCGCTTGTAACCATTCTAACAGGCGTAAGATTGATACCTTTCCCACTTCAACAGAAAGATCAGATGGAAAAGGGAGAGTATATCCTTTTCCTCTCTATGTATACAACTTCAGGCCACTTGGAGACCCATTTGTCATTAAGTCAATCCAGTGTATTGTAATAAACTGCTGAGTTTTATCAGGAAACCGCTTTTTATCTAGTGGCAAATCCACAGCATCAGTTCCCTGGAATACTTTTTAGAATAGAAAAATCCACTACTTAAAGTTGATGTCTTGCAACTCTTGAGCACATTTTCTGTTAATTTTTCAGATGACACTCTACTGTCAGAAGCCTTCCAGTACAGGAATTGACATGCACAGACAAAATCAGTGAATATTTGAAAATTATCCACTTCCCATAGTATAGTACAGTCATTTCAGCCATATTGCTGGTTATGTGTTTTTATTACACAATCTTCTGTGTGTCCTGAAAGTATAGCTCCATTAATGCTACAAAAGTAACAAACAGTTTATTAATACACCACTGTAATACATGGTGGCATTCATATAGTCTATAATCCAAGGATCGTGCCTCCTTTGTATTAGGTGTTGCCCACAGGAAATGGTCCATCAAAGTTTTATTAGCTAAAAGTTTACTTTGTTAAAGGCATTTGTGAAGCCTTCAGATTAAGTAAATCATTTAACATAGGGTTGTGGTTCAATAAAATGCAATTTATTTTTCTACTCCTGTGGATGCTGAATCAAAAGAGTATTTTTACCATTAGAAAGGTATGTTAGTAACTACTTTGCTCTTACACGACCATCACTTATGTCTCTTTTTAGAAGAAAATAGTTAATGATTAACAACCTGAGGAATTGTACTCTTAGCCTAACAATGTAAGAACATGTGGGATTTTGACTCTTGGAAAGGTGTGTTTTCAGTACTAAAAACATGTATTATGTGAGTTAGGAAGGGTCTGATTTTCATAGTTATTCTGCGACCAGGAAAACATGTAATGCAAAACGTAAGCTTGGAAATTGCTATTTGCTAGCTCTGTCTCAAGAAGATTTGTAGCTGACGCAGAATTACATGCTCTGCAGAAACAGCTCCCCTCTTTTATCACTTTGGAAATCATTAACTTGCCCTGGATGGTCCTCTGTGCAACAAAGGAAGTTTTCACATGGATTTTCTGATAGGGGAAACAAAAGAGATCATAGATAACAAAGCAGCAGTGTGAATGACAGTTTTAGAGGACCTTCATCCAAACAAGCCTCAGTAACATCTCATCAGATCGGTATCATCCCCAAATTTCCTTTCACTCAGCACTACCATGCTGCAGGGCTAATCCAGCGAACCATTCCTCAGTTCCAAATTTCTTAGGCTATCTGTGTTCACTAGAACACAGTGAGTGATTGTCCCATATCCCACTAATTAACATAACCCATTTCTACATCATATATTTTGCTGTTACAGGTCTATCTGTACAGTAAAATGGAGCTGTTGGAACATTTGTCTGCTTGGGTTGAAACTACACTCACAGTTCTGTACATCCCTCCCCACATGTCCATGCACTCCGTGTTATCCACCCCAATGAAGGGTAATTCTCAACATTGTCAAACAGCTCTAGACCCCACATACTTATACATTATATTATATTTTAATATCATTATATATATTTTGCTCATCTGCAGCCATTGCCACAACTCACCTGCACTAGGAGCGTATTTTAATGTCCTGCACTGCGCACTTAGAGAAGGAGCAATGTTTAATCATCTATGCCCTTCCAGATGAGAATATTTCTCCAAAAACCTGCATCTGTCACCCATATGAATTTCTGGAAAGATAGAAATGAATTTTTCCCTAAACTCACCTCCCCTGTGTGCAGTTCTGTGTCCTGATTAGTTTTTTAGAACCTGTTCAATATGTCTATTTCTGAAAATGTGGCTCACAGGTTTGCATGTTTAGCAGACTGGAGAGCCTTCCCAGCACCATATCCCTGCAGAAAACTGCATGGCAACTGATGGTGCCATGAGCTGGGCATCCCCCTTAAGTGAAAGAGTGAAAGATGATTATTTAGACATGATCCTACTCATTTGTATACAAAAATCCCTCATCTGCTCATTTATCTGCCTGTTTTGCTGCACCATTCCGTGATGATTTGGGGAATGTGTTTTCCTATTTGTGTGTCTAAAAATTTTGGATTTTATGGAAAATAAGAAATTAATAACAATAATTACAATTTTGTCACATTTGTTCTTAAAGAAGATTTATGGTATCATAAGCTTAGGGTTAGTATCTAATTATGGAGACTCGGGAGAACATTTATTTTTACAGACTTCTAGTGTGGTATCCCTCAGATTTTTCTGGATATAAACAAAAGTAGATATTGAACCTTCTGAAGACTAGTAATTTCTGAATTTTAATCAATTACAGTTTGCTTTTAATGCAACTTGTATGTGATATTCCAGACCTGTTAACAAAATATGAATTACTGTCAAATTACAGTGCAGTGAAAGTACACAATCACATTATAGGTCATACCTTACATACTGTTTTTTTAAAGGTAAACATTATTTAGTTATTAATCATAACCAAATCCATACTCACTGTAGGGTGTGAGAAAGAGTTCTAGAGCAGTTAGAGGAAGAGTAAGATAGTAAGTCTTTTCAAATGCTTGAAGATAATATTTGCATTTGAAACTGGAGTTTTAGCTAACTCACATGTAAACTGATTATAGGAGCATTTCAGAACAAAACTTTGGTCAAACTTTCACTTTTATCATCGCTTGAGGCTACCTGGGTAATTTGAGAATATTTTGTTATAAAGAATATTCTCTCCCTTCTTCTTTCCACTACAAAAATCAAATCTAAAAGTAAATCTATATAACTGAATGAATTATTCCCAATACAGTTGCTCACTATAACTTTTTGTTGTGAGTTGTGAAGTTGAGGGGGGACACACACATGACACAGGATGCTAATCAAAATCTTTTCTGCAAATTAATTTGCCTGCATGAATATTACCAGTACTGAGACCCCAGAGATAACTGTAGAGGAAATCAATTATTCTGTTTTGTTAGTCTCTATATTTGGGTTGATTTTCCCTTGCAAAGCTATCCTGTGATTGCTACATATATTCTACATATATAATTTCAGGATTTGGGGGTTTATTTGTTGTGGGGTTTCGGTTTTTTGGGTTTTGATGGTTTTGTGCATGCATGGGATGTTTTAGTTTGGCAGAGGGGTTTTGTGGGGGGGGGGGGCGTTGTAGTTGGTTTTTTATTTGTTTGGCGTGTTTGTTTGTTTGTTTGGGTTTTTTTTTTTCTTTTTTGTATTATCCAGCTACATGAAACGGATCATCACCCGACTTCTGATCCAAACCCACAGCTGCCAGAGGAGCTCAGAGGGCAACCTGCAACCCACTCACATTGTAGCCCTTGAAAAGTTTATAGAACATCTCATCCCTCAGTAGGGACCAGCCCTTGCTTCCTGCCTCTCCTCAGCAGGGGGGAAGAGACAACTTTGAGGACAGAGTTGCCAGAATTTTGAACGGCATACAGGACCCCGGCTCTTCCTCCTCCACACGACTCCTGGACCAGTGACTTCATTCGGAGCCCGCCTGGGGTACCCATGGCAACCCAGGGCTCCCCAGCACACTTCAAAGAATGTTCTTGAGGGGAAATTCAAAAGCCCGCTTGTATGAACACATCAATCAGAAGGGGGCAAATGCCCCCGTGAGGAGCGTGGCCCCCGCGGGCGCGCCGGGCAAGTGCAATTCCCATGCCCGGGGCGGCAGACAAAGAGCGGCCCGAGGCGCCCGCCCGGAGCCCGAGAGCGCGGCGGCATCGCCGGGGAGGAGCCAGACCCGGCTGCCCCGGGGGCGGGGGACAGCCTGGGACCGTATAAAAAGGCGTCCCGCCAGAAGAGCCGGGGCGTGTTTGGAGCAGCGGCGAGTGGTGTCACTGCGAGAGGCGCGGCTGCGACAGCAGCAACAGCCTGAGAGCGCGGAGCCGTCCGATGGCTCTGAGCATGGACAGCAGCCTCGACAGCCTGGATGTAAGTGCCGGGAGCGCGGCCGGCTGCCCACGTGCGGCTGTTTGCACAAAAAAGTGCCCTCGGCGGAGGCTGCGGGCGGCGGGGTCGGGGCAGCGGAGGGGTCTGCGGGCGCGAACGGACAGGGCTGCCCTCTGAGCCCCGGCCGCTGCTGCCTCTGCCTGCAGCGCTTCGGACCTTGGCACAGCTGCAGCCACTGCGAATTCCAGCTGCGGGACTCCGTTCCTTCTCTGGGGCTCTGCTGCTCGGCCGTCAGTTCAAGTGACTTGTGGCACCTTTGTGGACTGAAAAACGCCGGCAGAGCAATTAGCGCTGCGGGATGAGGAGAGGGGAAGAGGGGAGGAAGTTTGGAGCGGTCTGACTCCAGAGCACGATATCCCTTTGCCCCGGTGCGCTCCCAGACCTGGGGCTGCCGGCGGGACTGGGAGCGGCGGCAGCGCCTGGCCGTCCCGCCCGCACCCCGAGCGAAACGAGGCGGCAACCCGCTCTTTCGGGGACAGCTCCTCTGCCTTGGTTTGGGGAGCAGTTAGGAGCAAAAAGGAGATCTCTGCCAAGTTCCAGCTTTAGGGCCGCAGTTAATGCCCGCGTGGTGCCGGTGCCTCCGCGTGTGAAGCGCTGCGGGTCTCTCGGGCGCGCCCCGCGCGGAGCTCGGGGGTGCGTGCGACACAGGGCATGACAGCAAAAAATCTGAAAACCTGAGGAATTGCACATAGCCAGATGGCACTCTCCCGCCAGCTTTGCTTTTAGCGCCTTGGCCAAAACCGTTGGTGGTTTCCTGACGCGCTTTCATGCCCTCACCAAATTTCGCTTCCTTTTTCCACCGCTATGCTTGGTCCGTCTGGCTGCAGTCCCGCGCCGGCCACGCTCACCCCCAGCCCCGCGACCGCAGAGGGTGGGGAACAAAGGGAGGGAACGTGGACCGTCGTGGTGACCCTTCACGGGCTTTGAGTTCCCCTGATTAAGGTCACCTCTTTCTTTCTTTCTTTCTTTCTTTCTTTATGGGCTTTGGGGTTTTTTCCTTGTCTGAGTGTGTGAAGCTGTCAATTGCTTCTCAGCAGGGAATTCTTGCTATTATTTATCCTTTATTACATCAGCCGAGGGTGCCTTCTCTATTTCTCCTTGACCCCATCCTCTTAATGAGGAGGGACGCTCTGGAGCAGCAGCATTTCTAAGTAATTTTTTATAGCCCTCTATTGTAGAAGTTAAATGTGATAGGTCATGCTCTGTGTGGACAGACCTCTTGCATCTGGCACTTTCTGGTCTCTCCCATTTGTGTCCATCTGATAAGAGCGCTGAAGTGTCCATAATCGACGTTATTTCTGGGTGTAGCCATTATCTTTCTTAGCTCCTGCATGCCCTGCCCTTAGCAAGATCTTACTCCTCAGAGAAAGACAAAGGAAGTTTTTAAAGTTATTCTTATTTGCTGTGTATTTTATATATAGGTATGTAAACATTGTATTTTCCCATCTGATTTTCAAAACGTTTGCCCATTTGTGACAGTGGAGACTGTTCAAGTAACCCTTCACCTATTGTCATATAGAGTAAGTTTTTGCAGAGAAGCTAACATCTAATTTAATGTTCTTCCTTTTTTTTTTTTAGCTGTCTTCTGGGTTATTAATTGAACTTTCTGAAAATGGCACAGATGAGATTGGTTCGGGTGACTATGGAGACTACGAAGAGCCATGCTATCAACATGAGAATGCTGATTTCAACCGGATCTTCTTGCCAACAATCTACTCCATCATCTTCCTAACCGGAATAATTGGCAATGGATTGGTTATTATTGTTATGGGCTACCAGAAGAAGCAAAGAAGCATGACTGATAAATACAGGCTGCACCTCTCTGTGGCTGACCTCCTTTTTGTCATCACCTTGCCATTCTGGTCTGTGGATGCAGCCATAAGCTGGTACTTCGGGAATGTTCTGTGCAAGGTAGTTCATGTCATTTACACAGTCAACCTCTATAGCAGTGTCTTGATTTTGGCCTTCATAAGTTTAGATCGTTACCTGGCAATAGTCCACGCCACCAACAGCCAGCGCCCACGAAAGCTCTTGGCTGAGAAGGTGGTGTATGTAGGTGTGTGGCTGCCAGCTGTGCTTCTGACAGTGCCTGATCTAATCTTTGCCAGTACCAGTGAAGTCGAAGGAAAGTATCTCTGTGATCGCATGTACCCTCACGGAAACTGGCTGATCTCATTCAGATTCCAGCATATCTTGGTAGGACTTGTCTTGCCTGGTCTAATAATCCTGACTTGCTACTGTATTATCATATCCAAGCTGTCACACTCCAAAGGCCACCAGAAGCGCAAAGCCTTGAAGACCACGGTTATCCTCATCCTCGCCTTCTTTGCCTGCTGGCTGCCATATTATATTGGCATCAGCATCGACACCCTCATCTTGCTGGGAGTCATCAGACACCGCTGCAGCTTGGAGACCATAGTGCACAAATGGATCTCCATTACAGAAGCCTTGGCATTCTTCCACTGCTGTCTGAATCCAATTCTGTACGCCTTCTTGGGTGCCAAGTTCAAAACATCAGCTCAAAATGCCTTAACATCAGTTAGCAGAGGATCAAGCCTCAAGATTCTTTCAAAAGGCAAACGTGCAGGACATTCTTCTGTCTCTACAGAGTCAGAGTCTTCGAGTTTCCATTCCAGCTAACGCTGCTCCTTGCCATCATTTTATAAAGAGACACTTTAAAGCTGCGCAAGATTTCAGACAAATAAGACTGACCATAATGTACAGATTTATTTACAGCTGGAATTTCATATTGTTTCTTTTAGTCTCTGTGAATTTTAATTGACTTATTTATATAAAAAAACCTTTTGTATTGATGACAAACTGTCTAGGCAGGTCCTGTGGACAAGTGGTTGGTTCACAAAAGTTTTAGTGACTGTATGTATAGATATGTGAACTAAACACTTTGGATTGTAGCAAAGTGACTGTTAAAAGTTTAGAAAATATTTCTCTGTTGTTTATATGTAAATGTTTTTGGTGTTGCTGTTATTCTTAAAAGTTTGCCTGGATATTTTTACCTTACTACAAGATGTTTCGTTTACAATAGCTTAACTCTGCTGTAGAAATGGCACTTATAACCAAAGCCTCCTCTGTTACATGCTAGGGTTTTTCCCTCCATTCTCAGTAATTGATGGTTTGCAAAATTTTCTGTTCAAGGTAAAATAAAAGTGTATGAAAAAAAGTTATTTTGAGTGGTATCTTCATTTCTGGTTGAATTTTCTCAGTGCTTTTATTTACGATTCTAAATACACAATGATGTCTTAGAAAATTGCAGGTCTTGTGAGAAGCAGGAAAATGAGTTTCAGTACATACTGATTATTCAGTTGACATCCCTGAGTTCCATGTCATATGTTTTTTTCACTGGAATACATTTACTCCAGTTAACATTATGTTTAGAATTACTTAAATTGTCACTTAGAGAACTTTTTGAGGCAAAATACCTACAAATGAAAATCAATGTGTTTAGACAATTGCTAAAGTTTACAGCCTCAGGAGTCAAACTCAGATTACTGCAAGTGCCTAACCTTTCTGCCCTGCGTACAAAGTCAATCATACATTTCTTCTGCCTTTGTTGTGGTTCTAAATTTAGTTTCACAAGTTAACACTAATCAAATGTAGCTGAATCAAAGCAATTTCTGACTAGAAATGAAGTTACTCTAACAAAATGTATCTTTTCTGAGGGAGGTAAGTGGTTTTCCTCTATGGGAGCTTTCCGTATCTTGTCTGCATCCAGATTTTCTTAAAAGTAATGTTAAAATCTTCACATTCCTTTTAAAAACACAGAATGTGTGCCAATTCTTGAAAATATTTTTAGTAGGAATCAGCCAGACTATAGGATTACCAATAATTAGTGCTGAAATCTTGATTGTCTGGTTAGTCATGTCTTCACATTAGTAGAGTGCATTCAGAAGTAATGGATACCCAAGAGAACAGAGCCACTGAGAGTATTTGTACTTAGATTAACAAAACAAACAAAACTGTTAATTACATAGAAAAAACAACCTAGAAGTCAAAAAAACCAAAAAAAATTAATATCCACTACTCAGACAGAACTGAAGCAGGCAACATAGATATTGCAGGGGTATTACCAAACTTTTCACAGGCACAGCACCCCAGTGATTTTGTGGAGCCAGTACCACTATGCTAAACTATACATTAAATTCCATATTCGATATTAGATATTTTCATAAATACGTGACCTTTCTGTTTTCAACTTCCCTTCTCTCCAGTGAGGAGGCTGCAACCTTGGCTGCATCCTGCACTCCTTCCCTTGCAATGACAGTAGTAATCATCTGATTCTGTGTTGAGCTGATTCAGTGCTGAACAAGCACAAAACCTGGCAGAAAATAGGTAATTTTCCAGCAATTTAGTGAATTGAGTGCATTCTATGAGGAATCCAACAAGTACTACTAAAATGCAAGATTTTGTAACCTGAAGCCAGGCAAAAGGGAGAGAAAAGAGATAAAATGAAAAGGACACAGATTTCCTCCCCCACTTTTAGCAACTAAACTTCTAGATCAGTTAACTCTAATGTGTGTTTTCACTCAACATAAATTACAGCAGAAAAGGTGCATTCTCAAGAAACAAAAGGTCTCACTTTGATCAAGTTGTTCCTCCTAAACAGGGCTGAGAAATGAAGAAAACATGGTATAGGAGCAGAACTCCTTAAATAGTTTATTTTTGTTGTTCGTTTGTGTGTTTTCTTAGTTTAGTGAGGGTTTCCCTGTGAAGAATTTGCTGTTCTAAACGATGTTCACCCCAGCCCAATCAATCACTGTGATTTAATTGCACTTATAAAATACTTACAGGCTATCAACACACTGCTGCTTATTTGTTGAGGAAATGTTTAGAGCCCCCAGCATTAACTTAGATTATTCCCATTATGCTTCAGTCAACCAACTGCTACCTCAAGCAGAGTTAACAGGAAAGAGGGTGAAAGAGAGAATAAACTCAGCAGTCATGTTACTGCCAAAGACCACTAAAAGGACACTAAACAAACAACAGAAAGAATTTGTGTAGAAAATTATTAGCAAAATTTAAAAAACTTAAACCCATGCCCCAGAGGGATGATTTTTATAAAACTGCCATTGTTCTCAGTAGAATTAATGAACCTATGGACAGAAGACTGTCTTGAAAAGGAGTGGCAAGTTCTTTAGGGCTTTGCTTCAGCAAGAAAAATGAGTCAAAAGCCACACGTTTTTATTCCTAAATAACTTCATATGTCTACAAATATTAATATAATGTATATTTGTACTGTTTACAGAGCAAATATTTGCAAATTGGATGAAGTTGTCATGAAACATAGTAGGAAATTATGAATCCAGTTCTGTCTTTTTACCTATGAGTAAGTCAGAGAAAATAAGGCAAATGTCTCTTAAATCCACTGAGCTATTCCAAATATACCATGTTGGTAAAAAAAATTAATTTGTTCAATTTCAAAACAAAATCACCTTTAGACTGGTTTTTGTAAAGGCTGTGACTTTTTAGATCTTTGTGAAGCAAAAGTGATCCCAGTAAATGCATTGTTTAAAGTGTAAATTCAGCACCAAAGGCAAATGAACCTAATTTTGTGATTTATACGCTGGACAAGTCCACACAGAGAATAAATTTGCCAAAGTTTTTGAAGGGGCTTTCCAAGTCTTTTTTCAAATTACTCCTCTAGCATACAGAATAATCATGACATTCTTCAAGATATACACAATGCATACTCTCAGCACTTACTTGAAGTCATAAAATAATAGCTGTGTCCAAGTAATTTGAAATATGCAACTCAAGACACAGAACAGAGAACAAATGTGAGTTTGGTTACAAACTGTTGAGTATTGGTGACAAACCAGTTTAAAATGTTATGTGGTAGTTTAAAAGATTTATAATGTATTTACAAAAGCTTTTTCCACTGAATTCAGGCACTAAGTATTTTGCTATGATTTTTGCAATGTGCCAACAGCAGTGCTGGACTAAAACATGGATATTCACCTAATACTCTAACGCACACATTTTGAGTGCCTGAGATTAGTTAGAAATCCTTTGAATCAGGCAAGGCTAATCCAAGAATGGAACATGTACGCAAACTTACTTTTGCTTCTTCTGAAATGTTGTTTGGATGTAAAGTCAAAACACTTAAAGGAGTGGAGTAAAATGCCACTGTAACCCATTCTTTATGTGGTAATCCATTATTAGTAGGTGTGGTTTTACTCTGTCTGATCAGGTGGTACCCAGCCCACATTAGAGGAGCAAGTGAGAAGCTGAGGGGTGTGATGAGGCTGCCCCAGCAAATGTACACTGAGGGCAGTGAGCAGGGGGTGTCACTTGCTGCTTTCTTGGCCAGTTTTATGACACAATCATTATACAGGGGCTTGAACTTCTATGCATATACATAAATCAAAACAAAATCACCATGAAAATAAAAAGGAAGTGGCAGTAATAACCTGGAGCCATTCATGCAAGTGAATGGTTTATCTTGCTATGGCTGTGCTCTAGTTGGACAATGTACAAAGTGACCGCCTCTCGATGTTTGCTTGAAAAGCCCATTTTTTACATTGTTTGGGAAAGGAAACAGCATGACGAGGAAGTACTTCCTTGATCCAGGCATGCCTCCAGAATCCCCTAACAATGGAGTATTCTCATATTCTCATAGTGCTGAAACTTAGGAAACACTTAAGCAGATAGAGCCCCAGAGGTTTTTGCTCAAAGGATGCCACTCCCTCACTTTATGTTTTGAAAGAGCTATACAGACTCCTTTTCACAGCCATAAATCACATGTCAATTGAAAGTACATGAGCACTGGGATTATTGCTTATAAAGAAGGCACAGATTTCTTAAAATCCTTTCTCTTTAGGTAACAGTTTTTCTGTCATTCTTTTAATTTTCTCTGAAAATCTTTCGTCTTCCACAGGGTGAAGTTTGAAGAGAATGTTTTAATAACAATTCTCTTGCGATCTTCCCACCATTCTAGTTCTATCAGGACATACAATAAAACAATGCTATTCTTATTGTTCTTGAAAACATACTTTACTAGAAGCTGATTATAAATTTACTTTGTGTTTGCTTACTTATAAATATGCAACATAAATATATCTACAGGTATATAATGATGTAAATTATCAAGCACCATTTTCAGTTGCTGATACAAGTGATCCAGGATCCAGCACAGCTACCACTGACTTCAGAGGAGTCAGGGTTCACTACACATGCAGCAGGTATTGATTAAAACTACTATTTTCTTGGAAGGACAGATGGCCTCAGTGACAAACTCCAACTGAATTCAGAGACAGCAGGGTACCTAAAGAAATATGCTTCCTAAAGTGCACAACCTTGCAGCCCAAATCAATTACAAATGAAGATTACAAGTTGCTGATTTCACTTGCAGTCAGAGAGGTACATGAAGCTAAATCTTTCAGTATAGAACAGGTGGAAGTGTTCTGCTGAACATAACAGAAATAAATTTTCAGCAAAATGGTTCTCTCTTACTGGTTCTCTGAGGGCTTGCAAGCTTTGCATACCCACCTATCAATGGTCTCACAGTAATTTGTCTTCAGTAGCACAGTGATTAAAAAAAATAGATCAACATTTAAAATAGCCTTGTCCTTTGGAATTCACAACAGGAACAGATTCTTACCACACAAACATGTCAGAGTAATTAGTAATTATGAGAGATTTTTGAAGGGTTACACTACAAAGAGTTCCTTGGCTTCTGCTCTGGTTTGGTATTGACTTGGACTTTTTTGCTGTTGATGCTGCCTTTTATTCCTTCTACCCTCTTTTCACAAGTAAAAAGAAACTTTTCAAATAAAAAGTTACAGCTTTCGCAACTGTTTCTATGTCTTCTCATGTGTATTTCCATTCCAACATCTGCTTTTCTTTAGCTGAAGGATAAATTACTTCTTTATTGCATGAAAAATTTAAACTCAAAGGTTAGTTTTACTCTCAAGTTTCTTAAAGTGCAATCCCAGCACACATTTGCTTACTTACTTGGCTCTTTCCTATCCAGCACTTGGAAATGGGGCAGATCTTCCAGAAAGGGGGCTGAGGGGGCCCCTTACCTGCCTGTCAGTGTCACCACTGATACCAGCACAGCTTCAAGAACATGAGCTGCCCTGGAATTCAGCACTATGCAAGCTACAATGAGACTAGACAGCCATACTTATCACTGGTGATAATCCTAATTTGTGACACTCTTCAACAGAATAACACAAAATAAACTTGAGAAGTTCAAGTAGAACATCCTTCCTTAGATTTCCTTTCACATCTCCATGTCGTCTTTCTTACAGCTGCTCCATTTCAATTCTATCCTCTCTTAGGCAAATGTTTTTGGATTTTTATCCCCTGAGGAAAATATTTAGCATCTAAAACGTGTTTAAAAACACTGATTCTGCCAAGCCTGAACAAGGGTTCACCAAACAGAGAAATGTTGGTATGCTTGTTAGTAGAAGATGAAACTGGGGCCTCAGTGTCCACAGATGAATTCCATCTCTAAAAATCTGTGGGAAGCAAGAGAACAGTTCTGGTGTTTTTACAGACATGTTTTATTGTGATAGCAACAGATATGTCTTGTCAAGATTAGGTTCATTGCGAATCTGAAATCTGTTATTCCTGCTCTTTGTGGGAGGAGTGACATCTCATAAAAGTGTTAAGGTCACTGTTGGAACTCAGTACAGGAATGCACTGATAAGGGTCTAACAAGAATACAAGGAGAAAAGAGATTATTATACAAGGGCAAGGTTCACGTTAGATTTAATTTGACAGCAAAGGAAATGTAGAGTTCCTGTCCTCCCCTGCCCCTCAGTGTTCACCACCTTCCTTTCCAAGGCCCTTCAGGTCGTG
Organism: Setophaga petechia; assembly: GCA_024362935.1. Classification (NCBI taxonomy): domain Eukaryota; kingdom Metazoa; phylum Chordata; class Aves; order Passeriformes; family Parulidae; genus Setophaga; species Setophaga petechia. Next base: position 6,284,411 of record JANCRA010000005.1, read on the forward strand.
CCCCCACCCTGCTTTTCTTGCTCTCTTTCTCCCCAGCTCCATTGAGGTGATCCTCTAACAAAGCTTTCCCACACTGGCCTGGGCACTGATAAGTGGGCACTGACACAAGGTAATTGAGCTTATCAGCTCATCAACAGGACAAAAAGGAGTCACACACCTCACAGTCCCCTTCCTTCTCTCCTTTATTCTTACCTATGCAGAGCCCTCAGTCTCTGCTCATGTGACTCTCTGGCAAATCAGTTCAGCTCTTGAAGACTGGTGTTTCACAGGAATTTGAAGCTGCCTTCCTCTGTTGGGAAAGTCTTCAGTCTCCCTCCCTAGCTCTTCTAATCCTTTCATTTGATATCTTCAATACTATGATTCTAAATCCTGTGGCCCTGTCACCTGCTGTGCATTATCTATTGAATTAGTCATAGTTTATTTTGAACAGAATTAATTGATTAAATAGGCAGTATCTTTAAAAAAAAAGTATTTTATACCATTTTAATGAAGTTAGCTCAGAAACAGGGCTGACTACACTCAAGATTAAAAGAAAAAGTAATCAGATATATGGCTAAGCAAAGAAAGAAACTTTTTTCACTTTTTCTTTCAGCAGCAATAAGCTCTTAGTTTGACTCCTGTTTTGTAAAGCCTACCAGCCACAGAAAATGAACAGAAGGAAGTGAATGGATCTCAGGCAGCACAGGGAACCAAACTGGCTCACTAAGAAGTCAAAACTCAGAGCAACTGCAAGACTGAGGGCAGATTCATGCACTGGGAGCTGTCAGGGGAGCAAAGTGGGACCCCGGCTTTTGGGACCAGCAAGCTGCTAGACCAGTTTAGCTATCTTAGCAAAACTTCCTTAAGCAAACAGCCAAACTGTTAAACAAACACACGAGTGCTCAGGTAGGGGCCAAGAGGTTGAAAAAATATTAAGCGAACAGATGCCCCTCATTAAGAGAATTGAACCCTATTTGCTCCTGAGGTAAAATATCATTACCTGTTGACTACATAATCATGGTCCTGCAGAACACCTTTCCCTGAAACAAAGCTCAAGACAGAGGTCTTGAATAACAGTGTTTTGAACTAAAGAGATCTGTAATATATCTCAATGATCAATCATGTTCTTGACTATATTGCTCATCAGATTTAATGCAGCTATTAGTTAAGACAGAGTGCAATTTTACTTTCATATATGGAGTCCACAGGACTTTTTGAACGAGGTGGATGTTAGAGTGATTTTTAAAAGCAGAATGCTTGAAAAGCAGAGAGCTGGTTTTTCCTATTTAACAATCACCAAAAAAACCCCAAAACCAACAAACCCAAAAAATCCACAACAAAGTGCTTAGATTGAATAATATGCTGTGATTCTCTCCTTAACCTATCAACTTAGGAAAGCAGCTGCCTCTTGGTATGACCACTGCTTAGGAAAAAACATTACATCCCTGCTTCACAAGCAAACTTAGTTTCGCTAAGTTTGAAATGTAGTCAGCCCAGCCATGTTGAAGCCAGAGTAAATATCTCAGATTGTACAGCTTGAATGTATGAAGCTATATGACTCTCTTATTATTCTGTAATAAAGGGGAGAGCATGGTATCTACATGAATATTCAGTACAGTGTATTCACCAGTCCAATAGTTTAATAATACTTCAGCCCAGAGAATAAACAGTCAACAGAGCCTTGAATCCCTGAATCCGCTCACTCCTGCTTTCTTCCTACAAGCTAATGTGGAGGAAGTATTAAGAAACTTTGTCCCCTCATTAAGCACTTTGCGGTGATCTGTAATAAAAAATGTAACAGATGAAGGATACAAGATCCTTCGTCTGTGATATTTAAGATGACTCTGCTACCCAGGTGTTTGAAAGAGATCTCATGAATTCATTCTCATTAAATAATGAGAACAAAGATTTTTCTATCTCTTCAGAATCCATTTTGAAATGCTCTGTTCTTTGTAGCATACACTTTACATATACTCTTTCAGCTGCCATCCAAACTGGGGCCCATTGTGCCGTCTACAAGCCGTGTCCTGAGAGGAGCTGAAGGTGCATCTTCCTGAACTGAACATGGTTTTTAACTGCTGAGGTGGCACTGACTGAGCCCACTCGTGCCGCTGGGTGATATTAGCCGAGGTAATATCAATGCAGCCAGGGAAGCAGCTGTGATTACCTGTCCCTTTATCCATCCCGGCTGTCCTGGCCATTGGGCTATAGAATTGGTCTCTCTCCGACTTGGTGAATATTTATTTATGCAAAGTTCAGCATTTTCAAAAGGACTCCCAAGACAAAAGCACCCCATCAAATACAACAGCGTGGTGATTAAGCACCTCCCGAGAGACAGTGGCTCTCTGCAAGGAAACCCGAGCTTTTGCCCCGATGTCCCTTGACAAGGGACATTGTTTTTGAAAAAGGGATCCTCCTCCTGCTCTTCAATGTTTTGTGTAGGATTAAAATAGCACCTATAGGAGTAAGCACTGTCCTGTAAAAAGCCGAGAAGTGCTTTGTTTATGAGCTCTGCCCGGGGTTAGGCAGATCTGCTTGTCAACGGGCACTGTCCAGTTCTGTGCATTGGCAGCAAGAGATGTCCGGCTATCAGATCTACTAGGAACCCACAAAGGCTTCTTAAGGTTTATGGCTGCATTTAAGTGTCCGTATCATTTGTAGAAATGTGTTGCAGTCTAGCTGTCAGCACGAGGAGTCTAGAACACTACGAACTCTGTACCACCTGAAAACGGAGCTGTAGAGGATATTCACCACCAGACAGAAACAGCTCCATCGTGTTTTCCTCCTCAGTCTTTTCACGAACGCCACCAGCTCATCCTAATGAGCTCCTCGGCCACTGAGGTACACTTAATCCTGAATCAGCGAAACCTGATAATAATGCTCAGCTGCTAGAAATGGAATTATTTTCTGATGACTGGACTTAATCCAACCAAAGGTCAGAACAAATAAAAAATTGCTGTCAGCTCAGGACTTAATGATATATTCTTACCTCTGTAGACCTATAATTTCTCTAGATACCTAAGAGGTCATGTCAATCCTAATGTCTCCCAATTTTATGAATGCAACCATAAGCCCCTTTTAAATCAGATTACAAATGATTATTATAACTCTAAATCAAGGGAAAGGCTCACCATTTTCTCTAATTGGAAAGACTAATTTAATTATAATTATTTTCTTTCCAGATGTTTTGTATTTGTTCCATTACATTACAATAGATAGTCCGCATTTATGGAGAAGAAACAGTTAATTGTTTATGACTTGGAAAGGATGAAAAATTAGTTCACATCTGCTGGTTAGCCACACTTCAGCCACACTCTTATTGTTTCTGAAGTGCAGGTATCTTCATATACACTACATTGTAGCTTCATTGTTAATTTAAAGTAGCTGAAAAGATGGTGTAAACAGAAAACACGTTATTCTGCCTTTTTTAAAAGATCTGCTTCAATCTAAAATAGGCAATTGATAAAACCATCAGACATACAAGCTAATAATTCAAGATTTACAAGTCAGTGGGCACAGAGTGGAAAATGGTAATGTATTCAATATCCCAGCCTGATTTTGCACTGAATTAACATAAATTGACATAGCCTCCAAAGCAAATCTTGTCAACAACCTCCCTTTGCCTTATTAACATCATTGTGGCATCTATATTATTTTTGGTTTTCAAATTTCCAAATATTAAGTAGGCCAAATCTATATTCTGTGTAGCTTTGCCGAATTTAATGTTTAATTATTTATTAGATATCAAATGTATAACATCTGTGTAAGAAGGCTGACATATGTTAGGACCTTTGACTTTGATATATAAAAAACTGTCTGCTGAGTTAGGAATCTCTCTATAAATTAATTAGATAAACATGAATACAGCATTTGTATTCTTCTAAGCCTTTGCTTCCCTAGAGATGAGGATGATGCTTATACAAAGCACACAAGAGTGAATGTATGAGTGGATCCCTTTTGTCTTTGTATTAACAAGGTTCTGCTTTATGCTTTCTTAACTTTTTGGCGGATGGCTTTCACACTTTAAGGATTTCACAGTCTCAAGGTTAATACTTTGCTCTGCTCTGAAGCTGTTTCTGAGATTCTGCCAATATTATAGAAAACTACACCAGTACAACTTCTGAGATTTTTTTCACTAGTGTAAATTTTGTAGGCAAAGCCTCAAGTAAGAACATATTTCTGGAAACATATGTTTGTCTTCTTAATACATCCATGCAAGCACACAGATACACACCCACAAACCCAACTGATTATACTTTGGGTCATATTCTCTTATTCTGATAGGAAACTTCAATTTTATTTATCTCCATGGCTATACTTTTGAACTGGCACCCATCTAAAACTTGCTTCTCCAGCTGTTTCATTATTCTGCTATATAATAAATAATTTTGCCTAATATTCCTTAGGAAGCAGAGACCACTGTTTATACAAAGGTATTTCTTTTTTCTCAGCTAGATAAAATATGTAATATTTTTTATAAAATAAGGCAAGGGTCACAGCTGATCTTCTACTGAAAGTGCAGAGCCTTCTCTCCATCACAGTGTTTTTCTTCTAGAGATCCCTCAGTAGAGAACCAGGAGGGTTTATGATTTCTGTTGCAAGTTTGCAATAGAACAGGATTACTTTATAGGCAACTATGCAAGGTTATGCCCATTCTTACCTAAGATTATAACTTTACTGAAAAGTTATAATCTCCTTCCAAATAAAGCTGCCTATAGCAGTTATATCCACGGAAACTGTGCCAAGAGCATCAAACAGCGTTCTTTGCCTGAGTAGGGTCCATAGTGACATGCATGCAAAAGAACTCTTGCTTTTTCAAAAAGCAATCCTGAATAAAAACTCTTCTCATTCAAGATAGAGGCCTTAAGGAACATCCTGCATGTTAACAAACATCTTCAGATAATGCCGAGTTTGATGCTCATTTCCTAGCTATTCACACACTCTCTTAAATGGAGCTCTTTCACTTCTGTGCCTTAGCCTAAGGAAATCCTGCAAGAACAATGTGTGACTGAAACACACACAGGTTTCCCAAATGGTAGCAAGACCCATTGATGCTGCTTCAGATAGCACCAAGACAGCAAGCTATAATACAAGCTAAACAAGAAAGAGTCTTGTTTGTATAGGATTGATTTGGGTTCAAGCTTTTTTCCTTTCAATTTGCAGTATATTATGTAAAGTGTCCTTCAGTGAAGAAGTTATTTAGCTGCCAAACTACATTATTTTTCCTCAAGTATTTCAGTAGACAGAATTTCAAAACCACCAATTGCTTACTCCCCAAATCAGCATTTCCACTTACTCTTCTTAGTAAAGTAGCCTGGAATACACTTGCAGATGCTGAAGATGTGGTGACAGAAAGAGAAGACTTAAATACTGAATCTCTAAAATCAGTTTTATTATTTAAGGTTGATTTGTGCTGTAGAAGATGCCTGATTTGCTGCTCGTGGAATTTGTACAACCTCTAAACATTTACAGAAAATCTGCAGCACTGAAGATGTTACAACTTTCCTGGGACTACCTCTATAAGCAAAGGAAAATCCTTAGGACCCATGGATTATACAGCTTTCCTGAAGAAGTCATCAACAAGGTAGAAGTGATTCCAGTACATGGACATCTTTTCATTGTACAATAGATTCAGACCATTAATTCATGGTCTAAATAAATCTAAAATCTGAATTTGTCTCCTCCTTTGTCCTTATTTCTGTGGCATTATCCAGTCTCTTCTCCAGTCACAGTCTCATTAGGGCTGGTGCTGGTACCTCCTCTAGGCAGAGCATCCCTGCTGGTATTTTATGCTGTTGTGTTTTCTGGTTTATTATTGTTCTTCTTGCAGCATTTCCTCTACAAAAAGGGCACACAACCTTTTTGTATTCACAGCAGGCATTACACAGCACACAGCACTACCTGATTATCTATCTTCCCCAGAAGACCATATTGATCAGCCAAGCAACTCCTAAAAGTCTAGATTACTTTTTCCATTTTATTTGTGAATACACATTATTTCTCTGTTGAGATGCTTGAGTCACATGGTTCTAGGAAAGTTGTCTAAGTAACTCTGACTAACATTTGCTTCAAATACTTGGGGCTTTTCAGCAGAGGGATTACAGTGGGCCCTGTGTGGTTAACTGATGTGCTGAGCAAGAGTGATATATTGCAAAGTGAAGTATTGGGCAGGAAAGCTAAAACAAGGAGTTTCTCAGAAAATAGCTGGAATACACCATGTTTGTTCTTTGCCTTTTTATACATAAACATTCTTTGGAGCTTATTTATTCAAACATTAAAATGTATCCAACTTTAAATTCAACTTCAAAATCTCACATCTCTAGTTATAAGCCTGTTCTACTTGCAAAAAGCAATGCTCATTTACCCATCAGGCACTTCTAAGCACATCTTTGGATGTTGTTGCTGTTGTATAGTTGAGCTATTTGTCTTAAGTAAAAAAGTGGCATCTGTATGCAATTTCCACTTGGCACCAGTGTCTCCTTTTGATGACAGTCTGTACTGTTTCCCTTTCTTCTTCCAGTCACTCCAGCTGCAGGACCCAGATGTCAAACTCAGGAATGTATTTTTTTCCCAGCAGTGCTATCTGATTCTGTTGTTGGCACCTCTGCTCGTGGCTGCTCTGAAGCTGCCTGTGTGCAACTCCCTAAGTTTAAAATGCAGACAGTGCTTTTTTATTTATATGCTAAAACCTTTTCAGTTGCCTTAATTATGGGAACTGAATATTATATATTCATCAGTTACACAAACACACAGATTCCATTATTTATGATATCGGTTTCATGACAACTGTTACACTTCTGTAACCAGAAACTGGGAGGCAAGAAGAAAGCTTCAAAAAGTGCTAATGAGACATCAAAAGTAGTTGCTTACTTTCAATAACTGATCCACACAAAGAAAGGTAAATATAAAGCTATCAAAGGGTGATTGATGAGAATAAAAAGTAAGGTAGAAAGGAAAAGGTGAAAACAGAAATGCATTAAAAAGGAATGAACAGCAAAGAGATGAGGGGAGAATAAAATATGTTAGAACTGTCTAAAAACATTCTGCTACATGTCTCCAAAAAGTGAAGTCCTTTAGAAGAGAGCCAAGGCAAAAACTTATTCCAATTAATACCTTTCTGTAATTCTCTCTTTTTTCTTTCTCCTAGCTTCATGTTTTCCTCTTGGGGACAGTTTTGCTGCAGTGTTTGATTCTCCATCACAAAGACAAGGTATTTGTCTCCCAGGGGCTTTGCTGGAGCTCGCTGCCATCCAGTGACTGGTCAGGAACTGAATGTGTCAGGCAGCTCACATCCTCCTGCAGGCACCTGCAGCACCTCTGTGCTCACTCTGCTGCACTCCACCTGACAAAGGAATTTTCCTCTCTACAGAGCCCTGAAAGAACTGCATTTCTCTCCCCCTGCATGAATTGTCTTGTGGAATGTAATAAACATAAATTTGAGACAACTTCCATCTAACACAAATGGTAACAATTCCTCTACATTGATGCACATAGTCACAAAAACAGCTTATGAAGACAAAGAATGGTATTTCAACAAGCTCCTAGTCAAGAAACGAAGCACTGTTAGGTTAAAAGAGCTAACTTGAAGAGAAGGGATGTGAAGGGCTGAATTATTAGGATAAAGGAGTAGTAAGTGGTGAGGAACCCCAGTAAGGTAGATAGACAGACTGAAAGGTTCAGAGATAAGAAAATATTAATACATAACGACATAAATATTAATGCAGAAATCAATTATCTTGACAGCCCATCTGACTTCTATCTCAGTATATCTGTTGGACATTGAACTCTGAAGTGATAAACTGCATGTAATTCACATTTTACAAATTAAAGAACCATGACCAGAAGTTTAATGATTCAAATACCAAGAGAGAATTACCCTGAAATCCAGGAATATAAAATGTTTACTGGATATCATCCATTTAATCAATTAATAAATTTAATTTAATTTGCCATTCTGTCTGGCAAGGTGTCAACACCATGACTCCTTTTCATGACTTATGTATGTTTATGTGCACCACAGGTATGGAAAGGGTTCTGTATGAGGAATAGAAACATACACAGGACTCTACAGCTGTAGATAGACCAATCAACTACTGAATTACACAGAAGAGATAAGAAATAAGAGAGTGTAAAACCAGACTGACATAAAAATAAGGGGGCATCTGGTTCAAGCAGCTATTGCTTATTAGCACAGAGCTAATCTGGAGAACTAAAAGATGCTAAAAGTTCATAGGGACAAAAAAAGTGGTGTCATAAAATTAGTGGAAGAAAATCCAGCCTGGACAATTAAATGCAAAGAGGCCATATCTGGATTTAGAGGTTCCTGCTCTGAGAACTACTGGAGGCTGGCAGAGCCTTTTGGGGAAACAGCACTGTATACTTTCTGTCTTCTCATATCCTTTCCTCTGCTCTGATGCTGGGCAGTGCCAAGACAAGACAAACCTTTATTCTGACCAAGGTCAGCTGTTCTTACATGCAGGTTTTGGGATTTGAGAAGTCCTACTGAAATCAGTTGGATGTCTAAATTCTCATAAATGCAGGTCTGAATACCCAGCTTTGAGTAGGAACAATTAAGAGAAAATGTTACTAAATAAAAGAGATAGACTTCCTTCCCTTTTTTTTTAACAGCTTCAAAAAAGTTAGTAGTGGAGAGACTGGGCTTGTGAGTTCTGTGAGAGAGGATGAAGTAGTTTCATGAGAAAGCACAGAAAGCAGGAAGACAATTCTGCTACATTTGGCACTAGACAGAAAGCTAATGAGGCTGAGGCTGATGGCAGAACCACATTCCTGGAATGAGACTGTGGCATGATTGTTGCCCTCCCACGTGGGATAATAGGAGTCAGGGCTTTTAGTTGGATTCACTTGGACTGTCCAGATTCAGTAACCATGTCCCACTTTCAGCACCAGTAACTCCAGCACTCTTACAGAAATGTCCACCTATGCATCCTCAGTCACCAGCCATTTCTGATAATGTTTTCTCAATTATTTAGGAGCATGCAAAAGCCTCAATTACAGCTGATTTAACTCAAGAGTTATCACAGCTGAGACTCAAACATGGCTGCAGACTGCAGTAGCAGTGCCTCTAACACCACAGGGATCATGACAGGGAGACTTCAACAAGAAGGGGAACCCCACATGAAAAAATGGTGTGAGAAGGTAAATTCTGATATTTTGGTCCTGAAGGTGAAAAGAACAATATTAAGAGTACTGCCAAGCACAGAATACACTGATAAAATACAATTTACCCCAAGATAAAAAGGACTTCAGTCAGACAACAAGTACATTATCCTTACTTCAAAAATATTCAACTTCAGCATGACAATTTGTAATTATTCTTATAGTTCTTCCTACAAATAAACTTAGAGAGATGAGATGCTCCTTGGAGTTTGTAATCAAAGAGTCAGAAGCAGCCAGCTATGATTGTAAGTGTGAAAACTGAAAATGTTGTCACAGACATGCAAAAGGAAGGCTTGCATTTAAGAGAAAATTGTGACACCTAATCACAGGTAAGATTAGTGAAAGAAGACAAAGACAATGTATTTAGAATTTCTAAGGAGATTGTCACTTTCTTCTGTTCACCATAATTTTTTAATACTGTAAGATTTTATACAAGAGGGAGACAGGGTTTCACATGCCTTCTCTGAGAGCTGGAATGAATTCAGGAAGAGATCAGCTTTGTTCAACCCTCGTTTCTTGTAATTTTATTGTTTGCATTGTGCTTTATCTTTCAAATTACCATCAGACAGAGCTGAAGATTTGAGAAACTTTCAGGACAGACTTTGTGTCTAACACCAGAGCCAAGAGATGTGTACACAACTGGTGACCTAGACTGTGACTGAAGATAACAGAACATTCCCCTGCTAACACTTTGTGGGTTTTTCCAGTATATAATGAAAAATTTGACTCCTAGAGACTTTGTGTTCATCATGTTCACTTGAGGTGCACAGCTCAAAGTCGTATTTACTCTTGGAATTAAAATTTTCAAGGGAAGGAATGATTCCTCAAGTTAAGTAGTTTCTGTGACATGAAAGAATAACTTCAACCTCTTGAAGGATAGATCCTACATTTGGAATTGATTTCAGGCACGTAAGATCTGTTAGAAATAAAATCAAGATGGGTTGTTTCATGTACATCATGGCTTGCACTTCAGAGGAGACTGTGACATATTGGCTGTGAGATTTAAAGGGTTAATAAGTGCAAAAGAGACTGCAGTATGTGTAAAACATTTGACTTGCCATCTACCAAGATGTAAGGATAGAAAATAAGTTAATATGAGCAGTTGCCACTGCAAGAGGCCCTCAAGGTAACAGAAAGATTGAACTGGATAATCCTGGACAAAGAGTGACACTGGGCTGCAACAGAGTGATGACATTTCCTATGGAAGGGATTACAATGTGCACATGAATTAAGACTAAGAGAGAAAAGTGAGTTAACCCTTTGAGACATGGTGTTATTACACTCACAATCATCCTGAGCTTGAATTGGATAATAAAAACATTAAATGAAATCAAAGTCTGAGATGGCTCCTTAACCTCCTTTCTTCTTCAGATAATAGAAAATAAGTACTGCAAAACACCTTTTCTCTGATATATAAGAGAAGACAACCTGAGGCTTCTAGATTAAGTAAGCAGCTATTTTATATGGAAGGTCTACTATGAAGGCAACAGCTGTGGACTACACAGATTCAAGTAAATATAGGGGGAAAACAGGGCTATGTTTTAAGAATCTTACATGACACAGTAGAAGAAGCCACAAGATTTCAGGGTCAGACTATAAATGTATTCTTTCAAAGGTTGTTGTGGGCTTTTTTTATTTTTTAGAATAGGAACTGTCACATGATTGTCCCAGTCAGAGGAGTTTGGCATGGGAAACTCTTTGAGGGTACAGTAAAATGGAGAAGTATTTTAGCACAAAGTTTAAAAAAATGGAAACAACCCAAAGTGCCTAAAAGGGAAACGTCACTATCATGTAGACAGAAAAGGGACCAAAAAAACCCCACTATTGCAATTGTTTTCTTTGCATTTTTATTATGCTCTTGGAAAACATTACCCAAGCACTTTTTCTGCTGACAGTCAACCATGATATAATTAGACATAGTCAAGTAGATTTGATATGAGAAAATACAATGAGATTTTCTTCCCCTTTCAGCAACTTCTTCCAGCAATTGAATACCCACACTGAGGGAGGATACTGCAGATTGCTAATATGCACAGACTTCAGGTCTGAGCGTCTACTTCAGCCACTAATTTGGAACTCTGAAGAGACTTCCAATTTTCTTAACTCTAAAACTGGATTTGTAATGCCATATAATTCATAACAGGATATTTGACTTTTTTTTTTGCAGTAGATAGTAAAAGCAACGATTTTAAACTAAAGCAGAACCAAAAAGCTAACTCTGTTTCACACAGCTTTCAAATTCACCAGTATACCAGCATTCTGCAGAATAGGACTATTCCAGTTCTATTATAAAATTATTCTATGAGTAATCTTCAGCTGGTCAGTATCCAGCAAATGAAGGAATATTTTTATCAGCAGTATTCAGAATTTGTTTTCTCAAAACACCTTTGTGACAATGTCCTTTTGCCAATGTTAGAGAAACAGCATCTTTAGGAGCCATGATGAGTTGCACATGGCAAAATATACAAGTGACAGAGAATGAAGAAAAATAAGCATTTAGCTGAGTGAATTTTAAGGGTACCTGATGCAATTTATAGTTACAGCTAAATTAGCTGTTCAAATGCCACGAGCTGACATTATGGAACCAGCAAACTGACTTATGTTCACTGAGACTGTGTCTATAGTCTGTTCTCTAGCTGAGACTAACTCAGGTTTTCTAGACTTTTTTGGCAATGAAAACAACGTCTGCAGGGCAGATGTCTGGTGGAAATGGAGACAAAAGCAGTGTGATAGAAGTAATCACACCAGATGTCCAGAGCAAGCAATTATCCAAAATAAAATTAATTGATTGGAGATTCAGATCTTAAGGCACCAGTTACCTTTAACCACTTACACCCTAAAAACACAGACAAGCATGAATTTTAAAAGCAAACCCTACTATGCAAGCCAGTAGCTTTCCTCTCCTAAAAAGTATCTTAGAGCAATCAATTGAAAAGTTGCTGTTATTCAGTGGCAGTTGACGAAAAAAGCATTTCTGCAGAGAAATTTTCAGATTTTTCCTCAAATTGTCAGACTTTTCTACATAAGTAATTTTATGCTTAATCCCCAATATTATATAAGACAGTGTAGGTACTTTAAACCATTAGTAAAACTGATCTTGTTAAGGAACTGGTAGTTCATGCATCACCTGATCCAGAAGAATCCAGTTTGTTCAGAAGAAATTATGTTATAAATATGCACACAAGTACCTTGGCTTTCTATCCTTGAACACCTACTGTAAATGAAGTGCACACAATATACAATGAGTCAATTAAGCAATCCTTTTATTTTCACAAACACTTCTCACAGAAATACTTAATGAATTATCTCTAAACATTTCTTACTGTCCTCAACTTCTGCTGATATTAGAAGTACTTTCAAATTACCTACTTTCATGTTTACACATGAAAACCCCTTGTGCAGGTACAGGTATCATTACAACACAGAAATTTCTGGGTTTGCATATGCAAATATGAAGAGAGCAAACACCAGCATCTACACACAAGTGCTACTCTGAAAATCAGCTCAGGTATCTGGATTTTTGTTATGATATACATTGGCAAATCAGACCAAGGCTTGTCATTCTAACAATTTCATAATTAAAGTATTTAGTATTAGAAATGTGAGTTATCATTTCTTAGAAGCAGATTTTCAGTGGAATTTTTGCAGTAACTAGTGGCCAATGCTGATCATAACTCTCGTCTCTGCTTCACAGTAGAACTGTATTTTATTTTGGTAGGACACTTCACAGGCAAAAAAAAAAAGCTTTGCAGGCATCTACATTTATCATTACTAAAAATAAAATATATACACTAACAAAGACATTTAATGATCAACACTTCTAAGAATCATATTGTTACAGAAAGCACTTCAGCAGGACTCCAACCATGTCTTCTTTTGAAAATTTTTAAGTTATCTTCCTTTGAAAGTATTTCAGATACATTTGTTCTAGAAGAAGAAGTATTGATAATACCAAACAACAAACTTTCTACCAAGTTCACATTACAGAGTCTTTAGATCATGTACCTTCCATATGATGTGAGTCACTGAATTTTTGGATGATGTAAATGCAATCAGAGCATGTTAAATTTCATTTTGGTTTGTTAGAACTACAAAAGAAGAGGAACAAACAGCAATTTGCAAGGAGATGGAAAAAACAAGGCAATATAAATAGAGAAAATAGTTACACTTAATGAGATTTGTTTTCATTGGAACTGCTGCTGGGTTTCACTTTCAAACTACAGAGTTATCTACTTTCATTTGATTAGAAACAATGCTATGCAATCTGAGCTGCTTTGATTCTCTCACCAAATAAAAGAACAAGTGCCTTCACACTTAAAGAGAGAAAATATTCAATTTAAGGAAGTTAAAGAACAAAGAAAGAACCTAGTTACTTTAAATACAAACATAAAGACAATTACATCACAGATAGTAAATAACAGTCTGGCAAGGATGCTGGTGGTGAAATTCTGTTCTAACACAACCCACAAAAATTTACTAAAGTTCACAGGATTACTTTGGAAGAACACAGTGGTGGGGTTTTTTATAACAAAACACCCTATTTCAATATACTTTTTTCTTTTTAGTAGTTGTTTCTAAACTTTCCGTTTATCGTAGTTTTCCATCATCACCCTTCAGTCTTCCAGTGACTAATGACTTTTCCATCTCTCCCTGTGCTGCAGCAGTCCTTGTCACCTTTTTTCCTTCAAACTGTTTAATGTAATTAACTGATTTAAATTACCAAAGCAGTTATTCCCAAATGGCATACAGGTTGACATTTGCTGCTTCCATGCCATCCCTCTTTCTGTTCTGCATTCTCAAAAGCTTATTCTTTTCTCCAGCTGAAAACTCATATAAATAAAATTTTGCTTTTGCTAGAAGCCTTGCCTTGGTTGTCTTTCTGAGTTCTCAGATCAGCACAGGTACAGCACTACTGTTATGGATGTGCTTGCACCACCCCAATGCTAAATGTTATTACATCCTTAAATCACATTCCTTCACCACCTAATTGTTACCTACATCTTAGGCAAACCTTCACCTCCCATTCAAAACCATAGATATTGCACATTCTAAAAGAATAACTGCAGTTGTATGATTAAAATATGTTAGCAAGCAATGATACAGCCTAAAGCACCCCTAGAGAGTGAGGCAGAATGCCCAAGTGTCCCACTGTGCAGACAGCATGGCCCACTGGACTCCATGGTTCAACACAACTGCTCACTCAGCCTGGATGAGGGACTCCATCCTCTGTCTGAAAAGATTTCCAGAGTACACCATCATCTTAGAAGAAAATAAAATTTAAGAACTTACTAAGGACTACAGAACAGGGTTCAAAATACCAAGGACTAGTTACAATTGAAGATTTCCATGTGAAGGCTACAAATTGTGAATTAAAACTGCACCAAGTTCTGACAGGCTCAGCCTTGGAGGATAAATGCTCAGCTCTAGGCTATGGAAGCAGAGTCCTTGGGAGCAGCCTCTGGCAATCACTGTGGCCACAACCTTGGACCGTATCTAATGGAATCTGATGACAATTCCATACAAGCTGGGTCTGAGGATCTGTATCTCAAGCATTCCACTTCTCACTGGGATTGCATGGTATGTGGCACTGTTACTGACTCTGCACTTCCAGTGTATCTGACTTCCCTCCCAAAAATCAGGGGAATCACTTTGTGGAGGAGAATGGAGGATAGCTAGGGGGGGAAAAAAAGCTGTTTTCACAAATATGTTTCTAGTAGCAATGATCCGCCACTATGACAGTATGTGCATATAAATGATATAAGCTGTCTAGGGATAGTTAATATTTTTTAGTAGACAAAACAAAATATTCAGTTGTTGCTTTAGTTCAGGCTTAAATAAGACCTTATACCCTAGAAAGTCCAGCTGCTATTTCACTTAAGTCATTTGTCTACTACATGACATTTCTTCTTCATAGGAGCCTTGACTTATTTTATGTTCTCTCATTTGTTGTTTCCCACTGTTGTAGATTAAAGAGATCCCATGTTAAGTGTGTGGTTACATTTTATCCACTAAAGGATAAGTTGTTACTTCATCTTTTACTGCCCTTTGAATACATTATTTTTTACTTGAATGCTTCAAGCTCCTTGCTAACAAAGTAAGTCTTCTGTCAGTAGTAACAAGTTAATTCAAGTATATGTATTAACAGGATTCCCAGGCCCTAATAACCATTACTTCCTGTATTCATAATAAAAACAGTATGAGAAGGCTATGTTCTCACACATCAAACAAAACTTCAGGACAGCCCAGTTAAATGATTTGCCAACATACTATTTGATACAGCCCTAGCATTTTCTGAGTCTTTCTCAATTATGCACAGAGCTATTTAGGACACACCAGGATAAATGTTCATCAGCACTGCTAGACTGTTTGATTTCAATTATTTGTTCCATGTTTTGAGAGAACTTTGGCAATCTTAAAATAAGAGGTTGAAGAATGCAAAGTATTTTTTTAAACAGTTTGCTAAACCTTGATGTGTTTCTTTACAACATATGGTATAGTCATTGTTTAAAGGCAGGTTCTCAGCAGTGCACATCTTTCACTACAGGGATTGAAGCTGGGGACCCATCTGCTCAGATCTATTAAATTCTCAATACAGTTTCAAACATTTGCTGAACTGATGACACTTTCAAATACGGCAGGATTTTTATAACGTAGGTGAATAACAGGAACATGGTTTCACTTTAAACAAAAACATCTTAAATTGTTGTCAGAGAAAAGAAGAAAGGGAATAAACAGCTGCAGTACTGAATCACGTTAAACACAATGCAGGGCTGTGTGATACAAGCTCCAAGTTATAAAGCTTTCTTTTTTCCTTTAAACTAAGGAATGTGCAAATGGCAATCACACTGGCTCAACAGAAAAGCACTTTATAGCACAACCAAAAACGTGGAGGTGATCTCTTTTATTAGGGCAACTAAAAATATAAAGAAGTAGTCTTTGAGAAATTTTATTTTAATTTGTTTTATCAGAGCTTGTGAGCAGTAAAAAGGAAAATCAAAGGGCTGCCCTGTGTGGTTCCTCTCAATGAAATAATCAGCTTTGAAGTTATTCTTTGGATAACACAAGACACTGGGTTAAGTCAGGGGCACCTCCTCAGGATTTACTCCCATTTGACACAGCACTGCCAAACATATGTAAATTTTATACCAAACTAAATATGAAAACATGCATTATACTAAAAACCTCTATAAGCATTATGATTGTTCCCTAAATAACTACACAGCTGAGAAAAAGACAGAGGCAAACACAGGAGAAAAAAAACAAGGAAAATATAAGGGGAAAAATGTAAAGTGTAAGAAAAACATAACCACTGATCCATCATTATTCTTCATCAATATCACAGTTCACCAATCATCAGTTATGACAACTTAGACAACAAAAGATCTGCACCTACAGACAGAATAAATGAAATCAGATTTGTTGTCAATCTGACAGCCATAATATTTTGACAGTTATTTATGTTCATTTAAAGAAGCATATCCCTATTAATGATAATTAAAATACCCCCTGTAACTGAAAATCTGTTTATTTCTTACCTAATATGTTTTTTCTGTTAATTCACTGATTTTATTTTCTAATACAAGTGGAAAAAAAATACAAATAGAACAGACAAAAGACAGAAACAGAAAAACAAAACAAAACAAGATAGACAGTATAATGAAAAAAAAATACAAATCTCCTCATGGCAGCAGTATCTTGAATTGCAAACATACATACAAGTTCAGGCTTTTCTACAGAGTTTTTAAACTGAATATATTCTACTTTGTCCCACAGCTTTCCATAGCACCTTGCAACAAAAACCTGCATATACTGGAACAGCATGCTGATAAACGCTAAGGCCTTGCCTAAACTCTCTCATCCAAGTAAGATAAAGTACACATTTAAAGTAGAACAATTACTTTTAAAAAATTCCAAAAATCTAAACTCTCTCCATATGGACATTTTTATTCCCAAATAAAAACATCCAAGAGTGACAGTAACAAGAAAAACCTCAGAATTGTTTTAATAGAGTTCATCATTTGTCTCCTGTACACAATCTTGGAATCACAGAAAGGTTTGGTTTGGAAGGGACCTTAAAGCTTGTCTCATTTTAACCATCCTGCCATGGGCTGGAACACCTTCCACCAGACCAGATCACCCAGGGCCCCATCCAGCCTGGCCTTGAGCACTTCCAGGGATGGGCAGCCACAGCTTCTCTGGGCAGCCTGTGCCAGGGCCTCTCCATTACCACAGGGAAGCATTTCTTCAGAACAGCTGATCTAAAATCTACCCTCTTCCAGTTTAAAGCCATTCCCCTTGACCTGTCCCTCCATGCCCTTGTAAGAAGTCCCTCTCCAGTTCATTTGTACCCCCTTTAGATAGTGGAAGAAGGTCTAAGGTCTTCCCAGAACTTTGTCTTCTCCATCCCTTCCCTCCACTGTGTCCACCACACCACAGAGGTTGGTGCCATCAGCAGAATTGCTGAGGGTGCACTCAGTCCCACTGTCCAGGCTGAGCAGCACCAGTCCTGATGCCAGCCCCAAGGAACAGCACTCATCCTGGTCTCCACTTGGACATTCAGCCACTGACTGCCACCCTTTGAGAGCAACCAGCCTGCCCATTCCTGATCCACCAAGTGGTCCAGCCACCAAATGCATCTCCCTCCAGTTCAGAGATGAGGTTGTTGTGTGGGACAGTGTCCAAGTGAGCTTTGCACAAGTTCAGTAGATGACACCAGCTGCTCTACCTTTACCCATCAAGGCTGGAACCCCACTGTAGAAGGTGAGAAAATTTGACAGTCATAACTTGCCTTTAACAAAAAAAAGATCACAGTTCCTCCTACACTGTTCAGATAGCTCAATGAACACCACACATTTTTGTTCATTGTTCAGTTGAGGGCACAAAACATTTGCAAAAGATGTGAGGTTTTGATGCTGGTACAGTCATTACAGTTTCCTTGTGGTTCTTGCACACAATCTCATTATTAGCAAATTGTAGCTTCTGCTTGATGTATATTTATTATCAGGTGACTATTTTATCATCAAAATATACTTACTGGATGATTATATTAAATTAATTGCAAAATTCTGTTTCTTGATAGCAAATACAGTAGGAGAAATATATTGAAGTTACTATTTATACTTTTTATAGTAGTTTGCCACTGGCATATGATGTAGCAGTTCAAATATGCTGTGGCTTTCCAGCAAAGCAATCTCAGACAAAACAGCACAAAATTCCTCAAAATAATCTAGGCAAATGTTAAATGATATGTAGGAATAATACCATGCCAAAATGAAGACAAGCATAAGAGGAAGTCAATAAACAAAAAAATCTAGGGGTCAAATAATATTTGTGGAATCTATGGAAACCTCATCAAAGTGAATGAGATGTGTATCAAAGGCAGTTTTTGTGATGTCCAAGTGAAACTGAGTAAATGTGCTTGGAAATCTATGTCTCAACAAGAATAAATAGCTCCATGTGGGGCTGTAAAAGAACAACAATTGACAGCAATTGAGGCTTCAAATCAGGTACTGCAGCTGCCATTTCAGAGCTGCAGGTGCAGAATTGGATGACCAGAGGATGCTTCTGAAAGGCAGAGAAATTCAGAAGGGAACACAGGCTCTCAGTTTTGAATGCTATCTCTGGATGGCAAAGAAAAAAACTACTGATGCATAAAAAATGCAGTAGTAAGTATTGTAACTAATCTAGTGCAGTTACTTTTCATCCATTTTGATAGTGGATGGTAATGAAGATGGGCAGATCACTGAAGAATTCTGTTGTACAATAACAATCATACCACAGTAGTACAAAATGTAGGATGCTTTCAGTCCTCAGCCGCAGACCCTTCGTCTTTCGTAACATTCTGCTTGTTGAGTGAAGATTTTAATGAAAACAGTATTTCAGAACTTCCTTCCTTTGGGAGTATATGTCCTCACCTTAACCTTATTTTAACATTGTTTTTGTGTGGGCGTTTATTGTATTGCAGAGTATGGCAAATCTGATAAGAGAAAGGCAACGACTGAGCCCAGTCTTATTGTATCAGAATGGCTGAAATAATTACATATCCTGGAGAACCTGGGAACTTCTGATCCTACTTTCAGACACAGAATGGATACACAGTTTTTGATTACAGAAAGTACTCTTGCAGTCCCATACAAAGCTAAACTTCAGTTGTATTCTCTGATGAACAATCAACATGGCTCATTTCCTGGGCTTTGGGAGAAAAACTGTGTCTTGCACAACCCAGTGAACTGAGAATAATAGGAATGATATGCTTGATGACAGCAGCAGCATAGAATCTGAAACATATCTCAGAAGACTGCACTTTTGAATTAAAGTATGAATGTCATAGGGAGAGCACACAGGATGTTTGATCCCAAAAGGTTTCTTTCTTTCAGTACCCTATAAGCTACAGCTGTAGCTGTCAACCACCCATTGCTTGGACAGTTAATTCTCCCCATTCTAACTTGCTTCTCAAAAGATCCCAACACTTATTAAAAACAAAAAACCCAGTAATTTATATTCTAGTTTCCAAAGAAAACAGAATTATTTCATCTAAATTTTATTTTATGATTGCTTCTTCTCATGCCTGCGAGAAAAAAAAAAAGTGTAATTGATGGGGTTTGTTACTTCATAGAATATATTTTTTAGATATAATGGAAATATTATTTCCACTTCTTGATGTATCTTTTTGAAAAGAGAGTTTTTACTGCCGTCACCATAAAACCAATTATTAAATTGAGAAATGATCCATGCTGATTCTACCTGAGTCTGTTAGTACCACACCTGAATTTCAGTTGTTGTTGGCTGTTGCAGAATGGTGGCCTTCACACAACAGGACAGTATGACAACAAATCCATATTCTCAGAGCGCATTCAATCCCTAACACCTCACCAGCCTCAGATACAATAACTCCTGTCCAATTACTTTGACTTTACTAAGCACATTCATATTGCTATCTGGATTCCCATGTATACCTAGAGGAAAATCAGAGAAGATTGGACATCTGAGTGTGACAAGTTCCTGGCAGAATGCACCACAGAAATGGTTCACTCTGAAAAAATAATTCAAATTTGTTTGTAGGGAATTACAACCCTTCCAGAGTTCTGACTATGACCAACCATATTGACATATATTTTCTTTAACATTTACATTTTTAAAAGTAATCCTACCACAAAGAAATCACAGTTTAAGAGATACCCTTTACAGGCAACCCTCTTCAAAATTATTCCTAATATGCTTTCCTGTGCTTCTGGTAACTGTCAAAAATTGGCTTCATATCAAATGGAGTATTGGTCTGATTTAATACAGCATTTCCTGTTTGAATATTTAACTAATTCCATTTTTTTCTCCAGGGCTGGAGTTTTCACTGGGAAAGCATATTGCAAGAGGCTCCAGTGAAGGCTGTTTTGGTGCTCATTTCCTGAGTCTGATCTTGACTTCTGAGAGAATTACTCATTTAGTTTAGAGAGTTACTAACTCTTAAAGTGGTCAAGATGTCTGTCCCCACAACTTTTTGCTTCACAACCCTCACAGTAAAATTTAGTTGGGATCATCTGAAAGCTTGTTCCATAAAAGCAAGGACTCCAAATTTCCCAGCTGTTACCAACTGAAATTTCTGAAGTTTCTGCATGTAAAAATGAGCACTCTGTATGTATACATGAAAGGAAAGAGAGACTTGGACAACAAACAATACATTTAGCTCTTTAGAAAACAGCAAGGCTCCTTAGGACTCAGCTCATTAATTTTCCCGGAGAGATATGCAATTGAAATTCAGTGAGAGCTAAACACTTGACTCCCTTAGGATCTTTAAAATCCCAGATGAAGTGATATTTAACTAATTCCCACACAAACAGAAATCAGTCCTTTGGCAGAAGGATGCAATGGGATTGCTGGGCACCAGAACAGATTCGGTCCCAGCACAGCATTAGTGATGTCATTTGAGAGCTCCCATGTCCTGTCCCCGGGCACAGAGGAGCCCAGAGCCATCGCCTGGTGTGGGGTTCAAGGGAAGGAGTGCCCTTGGAGGAGCCTCTCACTACCTGCAGCAAGGTTGTGAATGTGCATTCAGCTTCCCACTAGTACCTTTTGTTTCTCAGAAGCTTGGATATTCTATATATTAGATACAATATATTCTTTGGGTGTGACCATCCTCACATATCATATAAAATCAACGGAATTAGATCCTTTCCTCTGACTTACATTAAATCAAATTAGACTTGTATGGAAAGATTTACTCTTGAACAGCAAGAGTTTTTCTCCCCTTTCTCTGTCTCATTCTTGGTGTCCTGGCTTTGCTGCCAGCAATTTCTAAAGTGGTGAGGTCACTCTCCCCCTCCTCCTTCCTCTCCTCCTCTCTCCCCTCGCCCTGCCCGTCGCAGGGTTTCAATGGGCTCCTGCAGTCACTCGGGCGGACAGCATTCCGTTGCCAGGCAACTCCCTGAAAAGAAGCACATGCTGCTGCGGCGCAGACAGAGCGTGCCCGTCTGCTCCAGTGATGCTGTGGCCTAATTTCTACCTCTCTTGTGCTGGATACAAAAGGGAACATCTCCAGAGTTGAGGGTTAGGGAGTACTGGATTCTCTGCAGGTTTTTTTTGGTTGTTTGTTTTTCCCTGCTCTCCTGATCGGGTGCATCCCCTTCCATCCGAGGGCCCCCAGAAGTCATGCATGTCTAATCTGCATGCATGCGTTTGGGACTGCTCCCTGGGCTTGCAGAATACTGACAACTTTCTGTTAGCTTTTGGCTGAGCTAATAGTACTTATGGAGATCTCTTAAGCCTCCCTGTAGCTCTCCCACAAGCACAGTTTTGCATTTAAATTCTCAAGGCCATTCATCTTTTCCTACCTGACTCTTTATTGCCTGGTTGTTTGGGTTTTTTTAAAGGTCTCTCTAGGGAATGCAAGTATAGCCTTTCTTATTTCCCCTCCTTTCACTATGCTTTCCTGGGAACAAAGAACAGCAAACTAAAAAATTCCTTTGGTTTTTCCAAAGGCTGAAGAAAGATCACTGCTTTATCCATGGATTTAGTTTTGGAACTGCCTAATCTTCTCAAAGGGCAGACCCATACGTATTCAGATTTTGTGGTTTGAACTCAGCCCTGCAATCACAATCCTCCACTGTCTGTTACAGACAGTATTATTATCAGGTAAAAACCAGCAGTCAGATAAGAGGCAAGGTTCCTTACATCTACTGCTAGCTTCCTTAAATTTCCTGTTAGCTTGTTTTCCATAGGAAGGTTGCCTATGCCAGTTGCCTGTTGTCAGTTGTGGTACCAACTCAGCAGCTCACACAACCTGCAAGCAAAGCTGAACCTCAGAGAGAAGCTGCACTGTATTCAGCCTGACAGAGTCTAATATTGCTCTGGTGCTCTGGGTATTCCACCAATCCTCCTCTCACTTCTGGATCAAGGCTGAAGTCCCACTCCTAATTTACAAATCCCTAATTTGGTTCGTGCACATCTACTTTAAGGGCAGCCAAGAATCCTCATCCACTGGTCCCTGGAGTCAGCACTGTACTACAGATTTCTTCCAGCACAGCTACGTCAACACACCTGTGACAAAGTGTAACCTCCAGCTGCCACTGCTGCACCAGTAAATGCCCAGTTCACCCTCCTTTATGCCACCAGGGCAGCACATTTGTCAGCTTTGTTTGTGCCTCCACAAGTGTCCTGGAACTGAACAGGCAAAATCCTGTGGCATGGGAAAACATGTAAATCACAGATGCCCTACAATAGATAAAGCCAGGGTCACTGTCACTGAGCACATTATAAGAAAGGTCCTGTAGGACACAGAGATCCAATAGCTCTGTATAAGAAAGGTTCCAGCCCAAATGTTCCAATTTTTTTCCAATGGCACAGTACTAAGGTGACAGCAGACACTTCTCATTCCAGTGTACTTAACGTGTGTAGAGCTGAGGATAAGACTCTGCTTATCTATTGATTATGTCCTACACAAAAATCAGAACTGTTCAACTGGGTGGCAGCAGCAGTAAACTCAAATGCACTGGCAAAGTCTCATCCTTTTGGAGTAGAAGAGTCCTTTCTTCAGTCCCTGAGAGTACCACACACTACAAAATCACCACATTATTTACAAAACGTTTTGAGACCATCTGGAAAGAAAGGTGCTATATACAGGCACAACAATAGTTAGGACTTGCATGAGTCACACATAGACGACTTTCAGTATTGCACAACTCCTCAAACATCCCTCTTCCCCAAACACTCTCTATAAGATGAAACACGTGGGACTTCTCTCCCTCAAAAACACAACAGCAGTAAAGAAACCACAAAGTGTCTTAATATTACATTAGAAATTCACACTCCCATTTGAAGTTAGTCTGAAGGGGAAAATAAGGCCCCAGAACTGCTTCTGGCTATGGCAAAGATAATAAAAAATCAAAAATAAAAATAATTAGATGATCCTTTGCCAAACAGGTAATGAACTAAAGTTAAAACACAAGCCAATTTGCCATACAGTCAATAACTTCTTCCTTATTGTCCAGAGGCAGTCCATGTGTTTTTCTATGTATTTTTGGATCCTGCATCAATTCAAGATGATACTACAGTTTGGCCCATGGCCAGGAACTGGCAAGTGAAATAATGTTCCAGTATATGCACTGTGAACACACAGCTGGCTTCAAAGGGAAATGGACTAATCCTACTTCATTTCCCTCTTCAGTATGTGTTTAAAGAGCTTTGGTGCACTGAAGGAAATCGACCAGAATTCATTAGTTCCCTTCTGATTCAGCTCATTGCTGCTGGAAAGGGAAACAAGTCGGAATTGCAGGATCCTACTCAATTTCCTTTTGGAGCAGACTTTAAGCCAATTCTGTTCTCAGTTGTACACACACAGGTCTTCACTAATGATGCATAAGTTCAAATGCAATACCTCTCCAAGCTGCCTAAACAGATGAAGACTATGAAGGGAAGAAGAAAAATTAAATAATCTATTGGACTTCATATCATGGGGAAATTTTGGCTGAGAATACTCCTGAGAAAGACGCTCAGAAAATTGGGAGAACTTCAACAAAGAGACACAGGAGTAAGGAGAGACAGAAAAACCCAGATGAGACTAGGAAAAGATTACGATGAAGGAAAATAAGTTTTTTTTAAAATATATCATATTCATTTTCTGCTATCCAATGAAAAATTACAGCTAACTAAACCATTGATTTTAATAGCTAAAACAAATGCTAGGGGTGATTTTGAACCTGTTTGGAGGTGGTTTTGGAACTGTAGACATAAAGATAAATCATTTGCTCTGGACAGAAAGTTTTTCTTCCCACTTATCATCAGATCTTTCAATATGTCTCTTCAGAGTTCATGTTATATTTTATGAACCTTCTTAAGGTTCTACAAAGCAATAGGGTTTGAATTATTCCCTGTTCAGTTTAAGGCCACTGTTTTTGAAACCATAAGGCAGAACCAACACTCTTCCAAAGCAAACCTACAATTAACCACCTAAGCAGAAAGTGGCTTGTGACAAGCAAAGCAGAACAGAAGAAAGCCACAGGGCTCGTGATGGGACCATGGCTTCACTTGAGTCAAATAAGCACAACATGTAAAAACCACTTTTTGTAACTGCAGTGAAGACAAGGAAGTATTATTGCTGTAATGAACTGTCTCTTAAGCTTGAACTGTAATACTTTAAATACTAAGCAGCCTTATGAATTTGGCTTCCCCACTAATTACCAATCCATTAGCTTGAAGCAGTATACTGCAAAGAAAATGGGCCCTGGATTTGAAATCAGCCAAAAAGCCTTTAAATTATCAACACTGTCTCTCAGATGCTAAAACTCCTCAGGTTTTAGCAGCTTTTATTGTCTGAAATTCTAGGGCTGTTTGGGGAGCTGTATGTGACAAAATAAAAATTTGATTCCTTACCAGTTAGCTGCAGAAATCCAACACAGACACAATTTATATCCTGCACTAATAGCTTCTCAGCACAGGAAAACGAAGGACAATTAGAGAGCAAGTAATGGCTCAGTGATTCTGTAGAACACTGTACCACCTACAGAGCCAGTTAAAATGAGATTATTTTCCTTTGTAATTCTATGTCAACCTCAGTTTACAGCTTTAACTTTTATCATTAGACCACAATTTAAGATGTTATTCAACCCACTCTAGAAAAAGCTATATGACATTTCTAATTTACAAGGACTGACAGCTTCATATAGACCCACTGGGATAGACACAGCAATAACAGACAATCCATTCTCTTTGCATGTACAATTTATTTTCTCACTTCAAAGACAAAGGTTGAATGTCTCATCCCTCTTTATGAATAGATATTGTATAGGAAGAAACCTGTCGCCACTTGTGGATATCATCACAAACAAATAATACTTAAAACAAAGACATTTTACAGCTCAAACATTCAAAGTCAAAACCAGTTTATTATGCATTATCCTCATTTTTATTGGTTAATGTGCTTTAAGGTACACGACAGTAGATCATACAAAGGCAATTCTAGCTCAATTAGGTCAGCCAATATATTCTTTAATTCTTTCTTCCTTGCCACATTTGTGTGTCTGTTATTAATCTTATTTGCTAAACTGATAGCACAAAAGATTTCCTTTTGTATTGCCTTTGCAAAACCAGCATTCTCCTTCTTCCTACCTGCCCAGTTTTGCTGTTTCTCATAAAGAACCATTTCCTTTTGTTCATGCTGTACATACATATGACTTAAAGTTCATTTAGTATCACCTCAGAATTCAAATTTCCCTTCAAATTGAATAAGTTGTTCTGGAAAAAATTATATGGTAAATGTAACTAAGCCTTTAACAGAGATGAGACTTTTGTTTTTACTGTCAGAAATATTTCAGCTTTCAAAACAACAAAACCTTCCCTTGATTCCTAATGTACAGAACCATGGGTTCCTTTTGTGAAAATAAAATTGCAGGGCAGAATGAGAAATGTGGTTCAATAACCCACCCAACCGCAGAGAAAGAGTTGCTATTTAAAAATTGGAGTTAGAGTATGGCAAGGAGAATTGGGCTCTTGGAGACATAACAGGAAAAGAAAACTTCCTTTGATTTACATCAGAGATGCCTCTTAGACTTCATAGGGGAAGCAGTGGAATACTGAGGGAGAGAAATTAAATCCAGTGGCAAGAGGTAGAACACCTGCCCCTATTGCCATTCCTGGACAGGTACCAAGTGACCACGTTTGTGTGCAAGCAGGAGTGAATACACTGTGGAGATGACGTGGACTGTCAGTGGAGGAAAGAAGGGAAAGGAAAGCAACCAGGGAGCCAGGAAATATCAGCTCTTCCCACTGTGCACTGCACACAGTGCAAATGCTTGTGCAGACCACCCTGGGCACTGCACATTGCTCAGGCAACTCATCCTTCTATTTATCCACAATTAGGAAGGAAGGAGATTGTGTTTATCCAGAGATTGTGGATACCACATGGCCTTACAGTGACCTTGGTAATAGGTTCTCTGGAAATACCTGATGGTTACTTCAATTTACAGACAAGCATATATCCCCTGCATTTATCAACCATACAACCTAGTACCAATACCTTTTTTAGACATCAAAAACTGAGAAGAGCTGGATGATTCCATGATAAAAGATTTGCTATCTATAAACCTATTCTCAGTATGACTTGTCAGTATTATCCCATCCCTTGATTTTTCAAATATAAAATATCACAAACCACTAGCAACATTCCCTCTAAGCTATAGTCTCCTAAGCATGAGGTTCAGAATTTTGACATTTCTAAAAAACCCACATATTTCTCAATTAATTGCCAAATGTGTGCTTTAGTAATTGTGCCCAAACCAAGTGAAATGAGTCTTTTAACAGAAAGCTTAGTAACTAAACTCTAAGTGAAAAAGAATAATATATTAAAATTTTCTTCTTCTATTCAACCTTGGATTAAGTGGGTGTCTATTTACCAGGGATTTAGGAACACTCCAAATAGAATGCAGCCTATTGTTATGCATTAAAAATGTGAACTTTCTGTATGAGAATATCCTCACTTGCCTCACTGTACCGTTCAGAATATGTGATGTGTATCTACTGAGAAATGTGGAGAACTCCCCCCACCACAGCTATTAGACAATGTTGTGTTTGACACTAACCGGTCCAGCTGGCTTCTTTGCTTTCTCAATAGCGTTTGTCGTTTCCTTGAGTTGTTTTCTAAGGTCTCCTTTGGCTTGTCATGCTTACAGCACTAGGAGAGGGAGAAACAAAGCAATTTTAAAGCTTGCTGAGAAGTACTTAATGTGCTATTAACAGTGACCTTCCCACTCCCAATTCTATTTGTTTTTCTTCCTCTACAAAGTTGGTCAAATCTTTCAGTTTAAAATCTGAGCACTCTTCAACAGTCAGGTCTCTGAGAATAGCTTTGAAAACTAAGTCCTGAGATGTCCTGACCTTCTGGGAAGCTTAGAGCCCCATTCTAAGAAAGCAACAAAGAGTCACTTCTCAGCAGGTTGAAATCTACTGATGAATTAGAGTACACCCCAACTCTGAGCACCTTCACACTGGGTGCAGGAAGTGTTAATCACAGCAGTCTCCAATCTCAGAAAACCCAAGGGCACATTTCTCAGGACGATTCACAGCACAGACAAACGTGCCTTTGCAAACAGCTGTGCCCTAGGCTACTGCCCACGGGCTGCTCCTCAGCTCTCCATCAGGCTGACCTCAGGGGAAGCAAACCCCTCTCAGAGGGAATCACTGACCCTTATCTCTGCTGCAGGTTCACCTGAGCATTCTCACCGTGTTTCAAGTAAGGTCACCAAGTAAACAAACACCAGAGCTTGATGACCTGGATGACTTTGTCTGGAATGGACAGTGGTGCCTTACAGGGGTAGTTCTGTCTGAGAGTGTGGCTTCACACTTAATTAGGTGTAAATAGAGGTGACCACAGAAGCTGTTAGACGGCTCTGGGGAGAGCCAGTCCCTCCCAGCTCAGCGATAAAAAAGACTCGTCCTTGGCTCACTGTTAGGTATTCACGAGGGGTAATTTGTAGATCCTCAGATTCTTCATCCACACGATCTTCTTTTTTTTTTTTTTTTTTTTTTTGTATCTTGACCCTTCAAGTGATAAAAGCTTGCACCCAGTTCTTAAATCTAGTGTTCAATTTTGCTAACTCTTCCCCCTCAAGGAAGGCAGCAAAGTTTTAGCTTTGTGCTAGTGACTGTGCTAGCAACAGCCAAAAAAAAAAAGCGAGCCAGTCTTTGCTAACTGAATAACTACAACAAAGGTAAAGCCACTGCAAACCTGGATAACTGACACAGCAAATTGAAAGGTGGGCATTTAAAGTATATTTCACAAGGTGTAACTTAGTAACTTTCATATCTTATTTTCCAGTTTGATGGGTTCAAATCTACAGGTCATGAAATCCGGAATGTAACTACAAAAATTTGAAAATCTAACAGACAGACCTTGACAGTCACATAGTCAAATCACATACAGCAGCCAAGGAAAATTAACCATACCTCTACAATCCAGTAGAGAGAGTAATCTGTGAAGACCCGAGGAACAGAATGTTCAGAATAAAACAACCACCACTGCTGTCAGGTAATGTATTTAGTCATTCTGAATGAAGGACAGTTAAAAACCTGTTATGTAGATTTGCATTTTCATTCGTTAAAAGGAGATGGGAGATGCCAAGTTAATCACTGTTTTTCTGTTTCTCTGGTACCAGCTGTAAACCATATAATCATAATGTTAGGTCTTTAAAAACCAGCAAAATGGAGAGTGGAAATACCCACAGCAGCACTACAGAGCTACACTAGCAGTTCTGTATGCCCTCTCCACAATCTGGAGCACCATGAAATTTATAAATATCTGCAAGTTTTGCTCAACAGACAAGAGGAGAGAGGAGGCACAGCAGTGAAGGGTGGCTGCAGTCTGGGCAGTGCAGGTCACACTGCTGTCCCCGGCCTGGACTGGGCTGTAAACCTGTATGAAGGCTCCATATCTGTTAATCACACTGGTTGTTGAGAGTTGAAAATTGGGATCATATACTCCTTACTGTCTCTAGAAGAAAATAAAACCACACACATTTCCAGAACTCAGGATTGTATCACATAAACCCCTGACATACCAGGTTTGCAAAGTGAGGTGAGAATGAAGGCCCAGATCTTACAGAGATGTGATGAACTTGGCACTCTGATCCCACTGCCTGAAAATTAGAGGAATTAGAGGAACTTGAATTTCTAGGTACTTAGACCATTGTGAAAACCTCATTTCAATTCTCTAGTAACTAATCAACTTCAATCCCAAAAGTTACATTTATCAATCTATTCTGACTAAATTTAAGATTTATCCTATTTCTTACTAACATGTGGGAGCTATCCATAAAGGACCACCAGTACAGACATCTGAATGATAAAAGTTTCTTTTGATTTTTTCTCCAAAATGAAAATGATCATCCTTCCTTTGTCCAAAATTCATGAGAATTCTATAAGCTGAGAACAAGCACAAACAAATAAAAAATTTCCCCAAATGAAATGTCTACAATTAAAAGAGATGTAGAATATTATGACCTTTATAATTATTCAGAATTACTCAGTGTATAAATTATATAATATATAATAGATACTCAGAATTTGCTAAAATCTTTGTGAAAATAAAATTTGATTTTTCTTATGATGGTGAATGCAAAAGCTGAAGTCATACCTAATTCAAATCACAGCACTCTACTCTATGAAATGATCTCAGCTTACAGAAGGAGAAGTCTGTCATGTTTGCCTGGTAGATCTGAGAGAGAAAACTCTCATTTGAAAAAACTGAACTCTAATGACAGAGTGTGCAGAATGATCCACATTGCCTTCTGGCTAAGTACAACTTTTAGAAAGCTTTAGCAGTTTATCATCACTATATGGTAATGATGACTTTTCTCAGACACAAAGAATTATGGTTTTTATCAATGGCTCATGCCAAAACCAAGTCTTAAAAGAAATCAGCCCAAAGCAGGTGCACTGAGCTGTCAGACCTTGAAATTTGTTTTGAAACCAACCACCTGTTAGTGTAATTGTGTAGCTGTTCTTCCTGGCTTATGGGATTTCAGCTCAGCTGTTGTTCTCATGCTAACGCTTATTTCCTCTAGGAATCAGTCTGTCCATTTCCACCAACCTGCAAACTTCTGTGTGGCTGCCTGCACAGCCTGAGCCAATGGAGAAATGCAGAATGTCTAAAGGAGCACCCTTGACCAATAACACACTTTGTTTACAAAATACTTCACAATTGCTGTAAGAAAACGGCTCAAAATAGCATTTAACATCCTCTGTGACACATTTAATAATTTAGATGACTCGTCTCTGCTTCTTGTTTGTTTCAACAAAGAGCACTTCTGATGGGCAATCTCAAAGATCAGACTTAGTGCTGGTGCCTGACTCACATCTACTGATAACAGAGCACTGTTCCTGCTGCTGAAACCGAGTCTGAGTCAGGATTCCCATCACAACTTTCTGTTTCTAAAGGTTTATAACTTCACCAGAAGTTGGCTCTGGGTTAGAGGTTAGCAAGGATATGGAACACTTAGCTGACAAAATCTAGAAGAAAAAAAATCTGCCTACATGTGAGATAAAAGTGTGAAAATTATCAGAAGGACAATGGCTTCAGATTGTTTCTGTAAATGAGAAATGTCATGTAAGAAAGAACAATGTCCTTGCACTTAAGAGGTTCAGTTCCAAGCCAGAACTGCAGTCCCTTTTTGCTCCACTTTGCTGTTTCCAGCACCCTTTGGACATCAGCCACCCCAGAAAAAGAACTGGACACTTGGGTGAGAACAATAGCTGAGCTGATCATGCAACATCTCCTGTGCCAGCCAGCCCCACTCATCTGGCAGCTCCACACTGCCCTCCAGGGAGGGCCAGCATCAAACTTACCCTGCTTCCCTCAGTTCCCACTGCAGGAGAGAATTCCTTGGGAGTAAACACATAAAGCAAGCAAGAGAAATACAGCTGACATGAAAATGTGTGCATTTCATGATATAAAAAAGAGTAAAAAATAAATTATAAAGATTAAATGTTCCATGTGTTCTTATTCACGCATGGATAACTGCTATCCAAATGCCTTTTTCAAGCTCCATATTAAAGGAAACAATGAACAATTCATTGTTCATTAACAATATTATTTAATGACAATAACTCATAAATATACACAGCAATGTGTGCCAATGCACACACACACATTTCATCATGTAAGACATGACTACTGGGTTTATGCATGATATGAAATGTGAGCTTTTTGCAGCTATTTCAAATAATTTTGGGACACAAAAACTGTTGACAAGATATCTCCTGTTTAAATGCATTGTCCATCCCTGGCTGCAGAGCATGTTTTCTTGTGTTTATCAGAAGGAACACTTCCAAAATTCTTTGAGAAACTCAATTGTTATCATTGTCTGAACTTAAAAAGACTACACCTTTGTATAGAGTTGTGTCAAAAGAAATCCTGCTGCTTATCATAAGCACGTACTTCCCCAAAGTTCCTGTTTTTTTAGAAGTTTTATTAATTGCAAATGTTGTTTACTAGAGGAAAACCGTGACTGAAGCTCTAAAACAAAGAGAATAGTTGCAACTTTAATCCTTTCAATAAGCCTTTGTTTCCCATTGACTAAAAACTTCCTAAAGGAAGTAGAGCTGCGAAAATCCAGGAAGGAATTAGATTTGCCAAATTCTGCTCCTACTTGGATCTAGATGCAAAGGCTTTGTTATTCATTGTACAAATGTTTTAGCAAAAAGAGAATGATCAATTACAAAAATACACTTTTGCCAAGGTTGAAATTATTAATAGAAGAGCTTTCCCTATCACAGAAGGCACACTGTGAACTTATATAACCTACAAACTAAATAATATATTAATATTTTAGCTGCTCCTGCATTTTTTTTTCCTTCAGTGGCATTTTTTTTTATTTTTGTTATCTAAGACAAATTTGGATACTGGCCTGACAATCATACAAGAACCTAGATAAATAAACAAATATGGAAAGGAAAAAATCAAAGACAACCTCTTAATTAAATTAAGCATGCTTTGCAGCATCCAAAATAGGAGAAATCTTCAAAAATCCATTTCCATGACAACAAGTAATTGCACACGAAAAAGTGTGCTATTGTGGCAATAAAGCTGAATTCCCTGAAGACCTTTCAGAGACACTACCAATTTGTTTTGTATTTTTTCCCCATGTGATCTTTTTATCTCTGTACCACTTCATGCTCTCTAGGTTTTAACTTGCCAAACAAGTAGACACCAGGTAAATATGTTCTGATTTATTCCATAGGGCAGAGGTGGTTTTAATTTTATCTCCTAAATTAATTTAAAGGTGATTCTTATCTCCTCCCCAACAACACTGTGCATATTGCAACTTCTGATTTCCTGGCCAATAGTATGCTGGAAGATTAAAGGATATTTGAGCCAACATTTTTGTAAGATGCTGTGTGAGGACAGGTTATGGAAAGTGCTGACTTATTTTAGCTTCTTGTGGTTTCAGTGGAAATGTTGTTTAGCATATTTAAGTAAAATCAGCTAAAGATTTTAACAAATGTCAAAGGTTTGGCCAAGCTTAGCTGCACTGCTAGGTTGGAAAGGCTTCAGCAGGTATCAGCTGTGGTTTAACATCACACCCACCTCTGTGTGCTCTGGCTCCAGCATCCTGACACAGGCTGGGTCTGAGCCTCAGCCTGAGCAGCAGCAACTGCCTCTGGATTCCTAATGAGACTAATTTATGGCTCTGCTATGGAAACACCCACATACCATTTGTAACTTGAAACACATATAACTAAATCTTGGAATAGCTTTGGTTTATGATATTACAGGTGCTAATGCCTCAGTTTCAAGGATATATCAGAAATAATTACAACATCTTACACCTTCCTCTATTGATTTCCTTCATATAATAGAGATGTGTGGGATACACCTCCAAAACCACTGAAAAGTGTTTTTATAAGATCAAACTGTAACAGGCGAAAGAAGTGAAGAGAAAAAAAGAGATTTTCTGCATTCCACTTTTCATCACAACAGTTGACAACCCCCTCCCTCCCTTGAAGACGGGAAAGCCAATTTTAATTTAAACTACAAACTGTTGACCAGGCCTCAGCTTGGCTTTGCAATTCACTATATGCCTGAGGGATAAATTATTTAGCATTAGCACATGGTATGTCATGTCTCGTTACTTAAGTGGAGGATGGCCTCCATCCAGCTGCACCCCCGGGGCCCCCCGATTGGCTGGGGGTGATGTCATTTCCATGCGCTAATCCCGGGCCCGGGCCCTGGGGACGGCTCCGGCCCCTCCGCCTCGCAGCCGGGGCGGCTCCGGCTGTGCGGGTCGCGCCCAGGCTCTCGCAGGTACCGCCCGCCCCCAGCGAGGCCGTCGGTGCCAGCGCCGCCGAGCAGAAGGGGCGGCAGGTGAGCGGCATCGCCTGCCCGGGATGCAGTGTGCTCCTCACAGAGGATTCCTAATCAATTCGCTGAGATGGAAAACAAATTTTTGCTGCAGATCCAAGCTAAGTGGAGAATTTTGAGCGGTTTATTTAATCGCATACTAAGTTATTCTTAATTTCAATTTTCTGGGTTTCTATTTTCAGTGAATTACAGATTTTTGCTGAAAAAACCTATTTCCAAGGTTTTGGGAAAAACCTATTCCAACCTATTTCCACTGCAAGACAAAGGGACCCTGGACAAATGACCTGAGAGCCTGAACTCTGCAAAATGCTTTTTCTGGAAGTTTGGCAACGGAATAATTAGTCACAGTGCCCTTTAAAAGGCCATATTTTGTTTTCAGTTAACGCCCTCATTATATTGAAAGGGTTTTTCCTTCAGAACCACCTTCAGGTTATTTGCCCCAGAGGAAACACTCGTGCTAGTCACCATTGGAAGGCTCCCAGCACAGAAATAAGGGTTACAGGGCTGGTTTCTTTTGATTGAATTTCACAGCAAAGTCGGTGAAATGCCAAGAATTACAGAGCACTGTGCTGTGCAGGTGGTACCGTCTGCTCCGTGGTGAGGCACAAGATTTGCATCTGTCTGTTAGCTCAGGTTCAGGTTGAGCAGTGGCTCTACGTGACAGGTAACAAGAGACTCAACTGACACAGAGAAATCCACATGCTTTGTTACTGTTACCCGAGCATTCAACACAATACACAGTACCCCACCATCAGAACTTCGTTTCTTGTGGTGAGGAATGAAAACTGACAGTGATTTGCCTTCTCTGTCACTGAATCTTAATTCTTTTCAACAGTGCATGAGAAGAAAGGATTTTGTGAAAGCTATGTGGTCTCACGATGAAGTGTTAATTCTCTGAGACAGAGGCAGAAGGGGAACTTCGCAAGGGGATTCCCACGAGAAGAGATGTTGAACCAGTACAGTACAAAATGCTGCAAAATAAACAACTGTAGGACAGGAAACAAAGAACTCTAATCGATACCGCAAAAGGGATTAGTTAGTCAAATGTGATAATTCAAAACTAGAATTTAAATCAGGACCGCTAACTCTTTCTCGCCCTGCACAAAATAAACAATCTATAGATTCACCAGCTGCATCCAGCTTTGATTTCTGTCATTTCAAAGCACCTGCAGCCAGCCCTGGCTCAGAACTGTAGCATTGCTTCAAGCAAGCACCCAGCTGCAGGGAAACACCTGCATTTGCACTATTGCTCATCCTCTCAAAACTACCAGATCTACTTGTAGCTAACTAATAAACAGCTATTTATAAACAAGGTGATTGGGCAAGAGCTCAGAACTGCTACCAGGATAAGCACTGGGAAGCCACGTTTGCTGGGCTAATAGAACAAAAGTGCATTTTAACTTGGCTCCACACTCATTAGCTGGCCACCTCACAGTCCAACATGTTTATTTATACGCAGATAAATATCTTCAAGGTGGGTGCCAAGAGAATGGTGCCAGACTCTTTTCGGTGGTGCCCAGCAGCAGGACAAGGAGCACTGGCCATGAACTAAAAAAGAGAGTTCCATGTGTAGACAAGGAAGAACTTTATGTTGAGGGTGGCAGAGCGCTGAACAGCTGCCCAGGGGAATTGTGGAGTCTCCGTCTCTGGAGACATCCCAAATCCACCTGGACACGTTCCAGGTAACCCTGCATTGTCAGGTGCTTGGACTGTGTAATATCCAGAGATCCCTTTCAATCCAAACAATTCTGTGATTCTCTGATGTTACCTCTGGCCACAATGTGATGGGACTGGGGAGCAGGGCGAGCGAGGACCAAATCCACCCTGCCTCAGCCCTGCTCAGCCCAGCAGCATTCGCCTCAGCATCATCAGCGCGGGATTGGCAGCACCGACACCCGCCGGGATGGCGGCGGTTCCCTGAAGGGAGGTTTTGAGGGGAGCAGCCCCGCCGGCAGGGTAGGGCCGGCTCTGAGGGGAACGGCCCCGCCGGCAGGGCAGGGACGGCTCTGAGGGGAACGGCCCCGCCGGCAGGGCAGGGCCGGCTCTGAGGGGAACGGCCCCGCTGGCAGGGAGGGGAACGCGGCCCCGCCCTCAGCCCGCCCTGAGGGCACCGCGGGCAGCGCGCGCCGGGGGCAGGTCTCGCGATACGCTCGTGCGGCGCCGGGCGGGGCAGGGGCAGGCGCGGCGCTCTCGCGAGAGCCGGGCGCGCGGAAGCGGCGTGGCGTGTGCGGGGCTGTGTCGTGAGGGACCGTGAGTGACCGTGAGGGCCGCACCGGCAGCCGCAGGATGCCGAGCGCCGCCGGCCGCGGGCAGGGCCAGGACCGCCGCCCGGAGAATGAGGACTCGTCAGCTGATGTGGGTCTCCGCAGGGAACGCGGCGGGCGCGCTCTTGAGGCTCCCCGGGTTGGGGGGGCTGGGCCCAGGCCAGGTTTGGCCGAGCCCGCGGGTTCAGCTGCATTTGGCTTTACCCTGCCTGTCCCCCCTCTCCCCCCCTCGTCGGGCCCAGCCTGTGATTCCCTGAAGAGCTCTGATCCCCCCAGAAACACCTGGGCTGCGCCTCCCCAGCCCGGGGTTTCTGCAGGGGTTCCTGCTGGCCTGGCAGGTGCTTCTGCCTTGTACGTGAAGATCACTGAGCAGTGCTGAAAAGCTGTAGGCCCGTGCTTGTTCAAAGAACAAATACTAACAACGGCATCAGTTCATTTTGTTATAAAGTAATTTGTGCTTATTGTTGCATCAGCGATAAGGAATTCCAAGTATTGGTGGCTCCCCTAAAGTTACAAATAGGCCACAATTCATCAAAAGCAGACAAGCAAAGACCCTCCCCAAATAAAGTGTTTAGTAGGAACTTTTGTTCGTGTATTGAATAGAATAAAATAAATAAACCAAGGGGTTTTATTTGGAAATGAATGGGAAACCAGAATGGTGATGTTTTGATGAAAATTCTTTCTCTATGCCTGACCTGGTGGATTTTGTTAACAGTTCAGCTCCTTTGGCCTGTGATAATTCAGTGTGTCTGATTATGGGAAGGAATATTTAATCTCTCTAACGTAGGACTCAGATATTTTTTGAGGAGTAGGCTCTTTGTAGAGATACTCACACTAACTCTCTGTATAACAGGTCATGCGTGGTTGTCATGCATGGTTGCTGTTGCTGGAATTATTTTTTCCTTCCAGGGCACAATTGTCTTCTCTCCCTTGTGTATCTCTTATGAGTCCAAAGTGCATTTTTTAAAATATGATTGCTAATTATTTTGTGTTCCCTCAGTTAATTCTGTGATAATGTGGTTCAGTTTTTTTGTGTGTGCTTCTTTGATATATGTTTCTCACCTCCATTCCAGGATTATGCTAAGGAAAGATATGGAGTGTCATCAATGATACAGTCCCAAGAGAAACCAGGTCAGTTGAAAAATACAAAAAGTTTTTGCAAGAGAGTGGGTGGGAAAGAAGGAAAAAAGTTACGTACTTGCTTGAGAAATCATTTACCAAACTTTTTCATTCAAATCCCACTGGCATTTTGCCCCTTTATTGGGATACATTTGGCATTTCTGAGACACTTGTACTTGGAGTGCCATGTCCAGTTCTGGGCTCTCCAGTGCCAGGAAGGCATTAACATTTCACAGCCAGTCCAGTGCAGAGCTACCAGGGCACTGGAGCACAGCTTCTCAGGGAGCTGGGCTTCTTCAGCCTGGAGAACAGGAAGCTGTGGGATGATCTTACAGTGGAAATCTACTTCATGGGAGGGTGTAGGAAAGATAAGGCCAGGCTTTGAAGGTGTGTGGTAATTGGACTGGAGGTCATGAACACAAATCGGAACAGGAAGTTGAGATTGGAGGGAAGAAAAAAAATCATGAGTGTGGTTGAATATTGGAACTCAATTCTGGATTAAGAGGAATCTCAGTTTTTGCCCTTGCCTGGACCGTGCCTTAAACGGTTTGTTGGTTTTGTGTCTGTCCATCGCTGCAGACTATTTTCTAAATCATAAAATTACTGTTAATTATAATGTACTGAGTGCTGATACGTCAGGTTTTTTCTGCATTTGGAGTGAGTTCTGCTGTGACTTATTACAGCAGTGCTCTCTGAGTATGATGTGTCTGCTTATGCAGCCTTCCATTTCTCCTGTATATGGGCACCAAATCCTTTAATACTGGATATTAATATTTATGGGTTTTATCAGTCATGCCGCTCTGAATTTAGGAAATCCTGATTTTCTCCTGATGGGGAATTGGGATTCAGGAAAACTTAGTGACTAGAGAACAATCTCCCAGGCCAATGTCCCAAGGAATATTAATCTTTGGATTAAATTCAGTGCATGAAGCAGTAATGAGGGAAGGAAACAGACTGGCTTCTTATAACTTCCTGGCTTCTTATAACTTCTACATTCCTCATAGTAGAATGTAAACCAGTAACATCATCTTTGATTAGATGATTTTTCTTTCTCCTTTGAGTGATTGTTTTGGTTGATGTTCTTTTAGGAGGGGAAATGCAGAATATAGGGAAGAGAAGCAGTCACAAGAGCACTCATAGGTTGAAAACAACTGAAGGGGAGTTTTATATCAGGAATGTAACAGGACAAGCAAATTAGCAGAGACTGCATTAGCAGTGGTTGTTGAATAAAATCCATTCTAACTGCCAGAGAAAGGGAGCTGGAGTTGAAATCACATTGGAAGCAGCCCAGCTGTGTGTTTCCTCTCCTGGATTTGCATCCCAGAGCAAACAACTGTGTGGGGGACCTGAGCTGGCAGATTGAGATGGCAGATCAAGTCCTGCTTTCGTGGAGAAATGCCAACTGTGTCATATTCAAAAGAAACACTCAAAAGTACTGGAGAAAAAAGTCTCTTGAGAAGGAAAATGGTGAAAGCTACAGGAAATCATATGAAAAAGGTTGCGTGTCATATTTAGGTGTGTTGTCCCCTTGGCCTTTCATCCTTGTTTAAAAAAACTCAGTGTATGGACAATGTTGAGTCAGATTTCCATGTGGCTTAAAATGCAATCTACAGCACTCCTGCTGTTCTGTAGTTTTAGAAAGTGGTTATCCAGAACACCAAAATTAGGTAATGATACAAAATGTGTATAACAAACAAGCTGAAGATCAGCCTAGTCTCTTTCTTGAGACTAATGCACTTTTATTTACAGGTTCAGTAGTTCCTGCCAGGGAGAGCTCTTGCCAAAGGGCTCACAGGAGGGTGAGATATTGTCATCAGTAGCTCCCCAAAGTGTTCTGCTTGCCTTGGGTGTCTTGGAGGAGCTGCTGCATAGGACAGGAGTGGTGGAGAAGCACAGATAGGCATGTTCCCATCCATCTGAAGTGTATTCATTTTGTTTCTGAAGTCTGTGTGAAGTCTCTGGAGTCTGCCTGCCATTCCTGTATCAGGGTAGCCCACGGTGGTGCGGGGTGTGAGCCCACACAGCGTCTGTGAGCAGAGCCAGCACAGCCCAGCCCTGCCAGGGGGCTCAGGGGAGGCTGCAGGAGTGTGCAGCTGTTTACTCAGCTGTACTGTCCTGGAACCACTGGCTGGACAGGCCACTCACACAGCTTACAGTGATCAGAACAAGTTATTCTTCCTTTCCAAGGAGTAAGCTTATTGTCCTTTTGCCATGCTGCTGGATTCTTGTTCCTCTGCAGGCAAATTGAAACTTTTCTCAGGTTCACAGCTTTGTTTCTCCACCTTGCTCTGTTGAGCTCGCACACACCTGTGCCTTCTTTCTTGGCCCACTTAAGTCTTTCTTCTGCTTGTGTTGGTTGCCTTGACTATCTGATGTTCTTGTTTCCTGTCATGTCAGGTCTTTAAGTCCTTCCTGCTAGCTTGAGGCTATGATTGCTAGTAAAACTCCATTTTTGGCCATTCCTTTTTTCTCCTTTCAGACCCATTATCTCACATCCCCTCCCTGGAAGCTGCTTTCATCTAATACTGCTTTTGATTTTCAGGTTTTTATGTCAAACTTGCCTTCTTTTTTTTAAATTTTTCCAGTACTTTGAAGATGCTGGCACTGTACAGAGACAGCACAAATATTGATCATAGTGTTCTAAATTCCATGTTGCAGGATAAATTATCTTAGTAAACAGGTTGATGTGACAGGCAGGGAATGGGGTCTGGAGGTGAAAAAGTGTTTGTTTTGTGTATCCCACACAGGTTTTTTTGGACTTTTATCCTCTCCTCCTATGTTTAGAAGAGGTTGGAGTTCTGAGAGAAAAAGTAGAGATTGGGCTATACATTAAGGGAAAAAGGAACTGGATTTGGGAAGTGTCATAGGAGGGAAGCAAAATGGCATAGCTGCTACATCCAGCTCATTGCAGTGGAGCACAGTGACAGGAACAGAGGCAATGGGCACAATGAACATCAGGAGGTTTTTTTCTTGTGAGGGTGACCAGGGATTGGTACAGGTTGCCCAGCAAGAGTTTCCCTTCTTGAGAACACTAAAAAACCATCAGGACATTATCTTGGACAGCTGGCTCTGTGCCACCCTCCTTGTGCATGGCATTGGGTGGGAGGATTTCCAGAGACTCCTCCCAGCCTCATCTATTCTGTGGTTATGTCAGCTGCTGTTGGAAGAAAGGGCTTTATGATGTCACCTTGTGGATATTGTTTGTTACCCTTTCTATGAATGTGAAATAGTTTTTAATAATTAATACCATATCACAATTCTAGTGTTAAATATGTCTTGTTTACCCTTGGTGAAATATAAACTGTTAGGTGTCCAAAAAGACTTAAAAAAATATTTATTTAATGCAGATGGTTCATGAAACACTGAGGATCCATGAAAGGTGTAACACCTCCTTCTCTCTTTATGCTTCTGCCTAGAAAATGTTATAACTTTGTAACAATACAGTTTCAAGTTGACTGAGGTAATTTTAACTGTCTGAATTAATCAAACTCTTAGAAATATGAAGGTTGTGGATTGTGATGGTTGCATATTTCCTATAGTACTACACAAAGTTTGAATATCAGACATTGCTGGCAAATGGTAATGTCTTTATTCCCATTTCTCCCTTCCCCAGCAGACCCACACACACTCACACATACACACTTTATGAATATATTTGAGTCAATTTCCTGTCACA
This sequence comes from Setophaga petechia, assembly GCA_024362935.1. Classification (NCBI taxonomy): domain Eukaryota; kingdom Metazoa; phylum Chordata; class Aves; order Passeriformes; family Parulidae; genus Setophaga; species Setophaga petechia. The sequence continues at coordinate 6,324,966 of JANCRA010000005.1, forward strand.
TTTCTCTGTGCACTTCCATTCTGTTCTGGATTTGATATGTGTGTGAAGAAAGAACTGCATGGCCCTGACACAAGCTAATAAAAGTTTTCAATCCCCTAAAATCCCCAGTGCAGAATAATAGGCTTGCAGGGCAAGCTGTGACTGGTATTCAGAGACAGAAGGAAGGAGTCCAGAGCAGCAGATGGTAATCTGGAGCAGGCAGAAGTTGTTGGTTTTTTTTCCAAAACTTTTCTAAAGTTCTGTCAGGAAAAGTCTACAGTGTGTCTTAGCAAATTTAATGTTATTTTGAAACAAGGGAGAAGTTTGTGAGGAAAGAATCATGCAAGGAATACCAGCATGCAGCCAGCATATTGTTAGGACGTAATGGTTGTATAAAACTTTTAAAGTCCTGATTTATTTAAAAATTTTTTCCTTGATAACTTTTTCTTCCCTTTGCTATCCAAAATCTGTGCTTTCCAAGCCATGCAATTCCTGTTGTTATTTAGCTTTGCAGCTACATTGGATTTGAAGGTTCTTCTGATCAAGTCTTGGCTTGGACAGTGATGGTAGTGCTTGATCAGGTTAAAAAGATTTTCTTAAAACGGATGTTAGCCATTTTATACAGTAATACTCTTGTTACTCCAAAATGCTGTTGTTTTAATCAAAATAAGTATTTTTAAATTTATAGTGTACATTTGTTTGTGGTTTCTTTCTGTTCTTTATTTTAAATAATAGTTATTTTACAGTTATATTCATCCAACTTCTGTAAGATAGATACAGAGAGTAGTCATGTCCTCTTTGTTTTGCTGGGTTCACTGTGCAGCTTTGACCCTGCCCAGTGCAGCAGGGCACGCATCCCTTGGGCAGCAGAATTCAGAGTAATAAGTGCAGGTAGTGCAGTGAAGTCCTATCAAAAGCAGTTTAGTCCTGCTGGGTTCTGCCATCCGTGCACTACAGTGAGTCCTGCTGTTGGTGCAGTGCAGTGTGACCCTGCTGTGTAAGTCAAAAATGAACAATTTAAAGCTGCTGCATCAAGTACAAGTCACTAAGAAAGGAAATGGCATTTTGTGTGTTTTCAGTAAGTCAGTTATGCTGTTGAGACAAAAACCAATGTTTTGGATTTATTATCAATTTTATCAACAGCAGTGATAGAAAGTGCATTTGAGTTTGAAGTGAAGAACTGGTTTAAGATGTTTGGTGTTTTCTGTAATTCAGATCGAGTTTTGGTTCGCATCAAAGACTTGACGGTGGAGAAGGCTGATCAAGAGGTTTGGGTTCGTGGCAGAATTCACACCAGCAGAGCTAAAGGTGAGAGGTCTCCAGGGTTTTTTGGGTTTATTTCCTCATTTCATTAGTACAACCTTAATGTTTATTTTGGTTTCATGACCTGTTGTTTATGTCTTGCATTCAAGAAAACTTTGCCGCCTGGTTACTCAGGGTTGCTTCAGTGTTACTTTGACTGGTTCTTTTCTCTTTTTGCACCTCTCCTTTTCCTAAGAGAGAAGAGAAGATTTTGGTTTTAGCTGTGTAGAAATCAATTATTGTAGTTAAAGTGATTTTTTTTTTACTGTATTGGTAAATAATCTATCGACAATTGTAAATAATGGTAATTTTAAAATGTCATCATTCTCCTTAAAGCATTAATTGTTGTGAGATAAAACACTTCTAAGCTTCTACAGTAAAACATACCTGTATTGTAAATGTATCTGTTGTCAGACAGGTCATATTTCTTTTGCTGCACATGTATATTTTCACCACACCTTTTCTTTGACAGGAAACAAAAATCTGTTAAAATTTCAGAGTTCTTACTTTCGATTACCTGTATCTAATTATATCAATTTGGACTTCAAATAACAAGCATCATCTTTCTTCAGCAAGACAAAGGGGAAACCCTTTTGTGGATTCTCAGCAGTGTGGGCTGTCACCCTTGGCTGTCTGACAGCCATATTTCTTCCCTGGAATCAGAAGTTCCTCTGGAGACCAGGTTGCCATATGCAAACTTCAATAGGCTTTGGCCTTTGCAGTTGACATCAGATGCTGACAACTGTTGTGCTGGTTTCAGTTATGTTTGGCAGCTCTGTAGATATAAATAACTTGTCTTTCCAAGAATTGAAAAAAAAAAAGCATGAAGAAATTATCTTCACAAATGAAACTTAACAGTAGTCTTAAAATTGGGAATGATGCAAATTAGGGGCCAGAATCCAGTACAGAGTATCATCAGAGATACCAGATTCATTTCTCTTTTTGAGAATTCATTTTCTTAAAACATGCCCCTCTTAATGAGCGTCTGTACTGCAGTCAGTTAAAATAAGGAACTGCATTAAAATACATACACATGGTGCACATTTTAATTTGTATTAGAATCTTTAAACTTAAGGAGTCCTCTGTGATTTCCTCAATAATTTTGTAATGGAAATCTCTCAGTTAATTAAAGAAATTGTCAGCTCCAAAAGCTGTGAAAGCCTTGGTCATTACATCATGAAGTTGTTCAGACAGAAGCCGCTCTGTTTGATTTAAATGTTACTGTTGTTACTGTCAGTATCTAAATTAGAGTGTCCTTATGGCTTTTTTTTTTTTCAATTGTAGGAAGAGTTCAGGCTATTAACAGAATTCAGGATATTAGAAGCAGGTATCTGTGCAGACCTTGAAAGCAATGTGAAGTTCTGTGGTGGTTGATTGCTCTCTGTGATACATTGATATGTGGGATTTTGTATGATGGATACATTTACATCAAACACAGTAACATCTCTGTAACAGGGCAATATGAACTTGAAAGAAGCAGTTGTAATCCCTCAATTTTGTTTTTGATGAAACAAGTGCTTATTTTCAAAACTCTTTAACACAACCTGAAGAATGAAAGCAAAAGGAATTGATCATGGGCATGAATTATCTGAATTTATTGATAGTGTCTCTTGTTTCCTCTTGGTCTGACAATACAGAACAATTCTGACATTCAGGGAGTGCTGCTAGGGAATGCCATATGCTTGTTTACTTAAGCTTTGGGGAAAGAATCTTAAAAGAAAAGCAAATGTTTAAGAGTAAAAAGTAATATTAGCCTTTCCCACACACAACATGGCACTATTCCTACCACTGTGGAAAGGAAAACCTTGCAGGAAACAGGAAAATCTTTCACAAAAGCAAGCTTTAGTTTTTTCTCAGAAACTTGAATTCGACTCCTAAATAACCAGTGTAGCCTTTATTTAACCCTGTCTGGTTCTGACCAATAAACAAAAAAAATTAATGGGAACAACTGCAGATGCCAGCTGTCTCCTATAGCACGTCACTCATAGACTCTGATGGAAATTAACTGAAGGATGTGTAAAGAATGGGGTGCTGGGAATTTCTGTGGGTTGTACTAAAATTACAGTGCACAGGGCTCTGTGGTTTGTATCATAGATTGAATAAATGTTATTTCTGGCCTTATTTTAAAGCCAGCCTAATCTACTGATCACATTTATCATTGAAAAGCCCTTGGGAATTTGGTCTGGGTTTGGCCAGGCAGCTGGGGCTTGTGCAGAATGTTAGACCTGAAAATAGATTTTGGGTTATTAATCCAAAGGTCTATGAAATGTCTGAAAATAAGAATTCCACCAAGAGCAATTTAAATATTGGGCCAGATTTTATAATAAACCATGTAAAGTCTTCTCTTTGCTGGCAAATGTATGTAACCATCATTTAATTTATATAACCAACATTTTTTTACTCTTTGTACATGTTACTTCCTTATATCCTTTTCTTTCATAAGGTCTTGTGTGATTTGGTACTTTCATCCAACACAGGTGGTGGATTACTGCTTGGTTGATGTGCTTATTTTTGATGGAATTCTCTTATTTGTTCAGTGCCTGAACATTTATTCATTTTACCATGTCAGATACTTTTAACCAAATTTCTTTTAAAACTTTTTGTCTTTTAAGCATTCTTGTGAGACATGGTATTTTTTTTAGTAGGAAGTTAGAGTACTTTACTGCTGAAAGTGAGTAAATTTGGTGTTTTACTTTTTACCTAAACACCACATAAGTACTTTGAAACACATAGAGAAGATCCCATTGTCCAAATTTTTTCTTACTCAAATGCTTCCTTTTTTGCATCTCTTGATCTGGAAAGACTTGTAAGCATGAGCTAGATTTGATTATGGCTGGTCTTTTTGAATATTGGTATTTTGAATGCCTTCAGCTCTCTCAGGAAAAGTTCTCTTCCCTCTTTTAATCTTTGTGGCTGGGATATTTTATCCAGTCCTGTGAGTGAGGTCCGTTTGATCACTTATCTTCTGTGTGATTAGAAGTGGTTGCTTTCTGCAAAACATCCTCTTCCTTCATGGGAACAGCTCCTGTTACTCATGGCAGAGACATTTGAGTCCTTTTATAATGCAGATACTCATCAGACTTCCAGGGTTTGGGATTAAGTACAAGCGCCAGACTTTTGGATGAGGATCTGAGCAAGCTGGGTCTTGGTGAGGATGTCCCTGCTTGTTGCAAGGGATTGGACTGCTGGCCCTTAAAGGGATTGGACTGCTGGCCCTTAAAGGGATTGGACTGCTGGCCCTTAAAGGGATTGGACTGATGGCCCTTAAAGGCATTGGACTGATGGCCCTTAAAGGGATTGGACTGATGGCCCTTAAAGGGGTTGGACTGATGGCCCTTAAAGGTCCCTTCCACCCCCATCTCTCTGTGGTAGCAGGTCGGTTCATTATTTCCCTGTCTTGTAGTCGAGTTCCATGGTAGCTGTCTTCAGCTGTGCATTTTTTTCATGAGCAATCCTGAAACTTTGATCGTATTTTGCTGAATTGTTTGTGACTAAAATCGTGAGACAAATACTATCTCCTAGGAAATACTGTATCCAACCACACTGTAAGAAACACTGAGATGTTAAGATGTGAGATATGACTCCCTTATCTAAAGAAACTCAGCATATCATGTTGTACTTTCTTTGTTGACTTGCTGGATCTGAAACACAGCCTGTATTTTTCTAATTTAAATCTGTTATTTAATGTTTGCCTGCATCTGTATCATATTGGGTATTGCAGCCTCTGGAATACAGAGATAGCTGTACTCTGTTTTCTGAAAATATGTAATTAATCTTGTTGTGTTTTTGTCGTAGGACAAAATTAGTTATTTCCAATAAATATAGTGAATATTTAATAATATTTTGTACTAGTTTCATATGTTTGCTTTTATTTCCATGAGGTTGTGTTCAAGGATTCTGCATTTATTTTCTGCTACTCTTGAATTACTGATACTGATACCAGTGCCTTTATCAGATACTGGTACAGCAGTGAAACATTTGTTGTTAATTTCTCTCTAGGAAGAAGCATTTAAAATCACCATATTTCCTTAAAACTAAGTTAAGTAATAAATTATTATTAGAGATGTGAGAAGAAGTATGAAATGATTGTAACTGTCAGCTAAACAGATTAGAAAGATCTTTGTTGACTTGGAAATACCCATTTTAAAAGTCAACAAAATGCACTATGTTCTTTGTACATTATTATTAATTCCTATTAACTTCTTTTCCCCCAAGCTGTTCATGAATAAATTGCTCTTACAGGAATTTTTAATTGGGTCTTTTAAGTTCTTGTCATTCACTAGAATCAATACTCCTTTTGTTCCCCTTCTTTCTGAATGTGTGGTGTATTATAGAATGAACATTGTTAGTTTAGTCCTTGTGGTGCAAAATCAAGCCCATTTCTCTCAGAGCAGCTTTGTAAACTCTACAGCTTTGATTTGAGAAGATGAGAAAAAGCCTCTTCAAAAATAGTTTAGACTTGAAGTAGTTGTGAGCAAAGAAACAAGGAAAAGTATGATGTATTTCTTGCAGTTGAAGGAAAAGTTACTTTAAAAGTTATGATTTGTTGTTTTTCTCTTGTCCAAATATTCTTTATCTTGGAAGGCTTCTTGTAATTTTTAGAAACTGACCGTTCAAATAGCTGCAAGGCACAATTATTTAATTTATCTCAGTGTTTGTGTGTACATGCACAGCTGAGAAGTTTGAAGCAGCTTTTTGGAGGGGGGGCAGCAATGAATGAGAGAGAGAGAGAGACAGTCTTAAAAGCTCAGTTTATATTTAAGTAGTAAAGAGTTTTTTCTCATTCACAAAGACCTCGAGTAACTTGTCCTTAATACACCTGTGTTGTTTCTCTTTGTATTCAGGGAAGCAGTGCTTCTTAGTCCTGCGTCAGCAGCAGTTTAATATCCAGGCTCTTGTGGCTGTGGGACAGCATGCAAGCAAGCAGATGGTAAAGTTTGCTGCCAAGTAAGTAAGCAATTATATCCTGTTGTCAGAGTAAACAATGGTGGGAACCAGGACTCCCAGGGGTTGGGACCATTTTCACACATTAACATCAATGCTTCGTTTGTTTTAAAATGTAGTTATTTAAATTGTCAGCTCTCTATTGCGTTGAATACATTATACTGACAAAAGATAAAATAGAGAACAGGCTTGAAATTCATTCTGAACTGCTGAAGCAGCATTCTCTCGCCATAGACAACCTACATTTTCTTCCAAGCTGGCTAACAAAAAGCCTGGCAGGCTGAGCTTGGTGGGACACTTCATTTGGTGTGTGGTGCTGCTCTGTGTCTGCACATGTTCAGCGTTTTTCTCCTACCAGACGTGTAGTGTAGTAACACATTTTATACTTAGAACTGATATGAACAAGTCCCACATTGAGAGTGCTTTACTGAGCTGAAGAAATTAAAAGTGGCTTCTGTGCACTGGGTTAGTCTTATCTACACCTTATTTTTGGCACTAAAATTTCAATTTAAAAAAATTGGCGGGGTAATAGTTAGACTTGCCAATTGAAAAAAATTGTTGCAGCAATTTGAATTCGCTTATTTGGTTTCTTTTCTTCCTAAAGACAAAAAATTACCTTTCCCTTCTGGTTTCCTCAAGATTGTGCTTTCAGGTTGTCCTGTAATAAATATGTTTGTGTGACAAATGTGTTTTATAGAGAGCTTTAATCATGTCTGTCTTCTTGTTCACAAATAGAAATGTGGATCAATTCTGTGCAGTTTATTGCAGAGTATGTGTAGCATGTGGCACTTGAGTTGCTTCTGTGGAGTTCTTGGCACTGCTCTCATGCCTGGAAAGGGAGCCCCCAGTAATTAGCTGCAAAAGTGCTACAGCCTTCAACCTTCAATATGTCAGGGAGGGGAAAGATTCATTATAGTAGAGACTTCCAGAAGCCAAGTTAAGAAGGTTGGGATAATGCTTCTGCTGATGGGGCTCAAGGCAACAGGAAAACAGAACCAGCAGTGTTTGTTGTTTGGCGGTGCTCAGTGCTGGCAGTGCCAGTGTGAAACATGCTGTTCACAGGTGTTTGTGAGCCAAAGTGAAGTGTTCTGTTTCTTCATGAAATGATTTGTTCTCTCCAGTGCTTGGAATCCCTGAAAAGAATTAAGTGTATAATGGACTTGTTCCCTAATTCATCTCCCTCAAAACTCCCAACAGTCTGCCTGTGCTCCCTTGAGAAACTTGAGCTGCAGAACAGTGGAACAACTTTTAGGGTTGTGATGCACACTCTTCTATTCTCCAGTTCTCTCCCAATATCTCTTCTTTTCAGTTTTCTTTGTGGTTCTTCCCTGCACAGCTGAATTTCTTACACTTCATGATTGGTAGATCTTTGTGGTTAGGAGCTCATGAGAGGGAAGCTGGTCTTTCCTCAGTTTTGCCATATGCTGACTGCCACTAATAAACCTTTTGTACTGTTTTTTTTGTGATTCACTGATCTTTTTTTACTCAATTAGTTTTCTGCCAGTTAGTGATTTAAATAGGTGATGGAGATCAAGAGCTAACAAGGAATGGTGGTGGAAGAGAGTATCTGGAAACAGTAGAGGGTAAAGCTCCTTGCTTTTCTGGCAGCAGTGAGCTGTTAAATCAGGCAGAACTTCATCCTTAGGTTCTTCCCAAGTCCCTGTCATCTTTCCTCTTGATGAGACAGACTTGAATTCCTCAGAGTAGCCAGAGTGATGATGTTTGTACTGTGTTTTGACTGTTCCTTCTACTTCTTTTTTGGGATAATATTTGCTAGCCAAATCCTGGTACTTCAGCCTCACTTACTTTGTAGCATTCATGTTTCCCTTATTATTTGTGCTTCTGAATGATTACATGTTCATCATCATGTTCTCTGGGTGCTGTAACTCTGGTACAGCCCTCTGGATTTTCTTTTGGGGGTTTGCTTTTGGTTTTTTTAACACCATTAGTGCAGTCATCTTGTCAGGATTCCTACCCACCAACAAACTTAATTTATTAATAAATCCTGCCATGCTCTCACTTTCCCCAGTGTTTCATCTCCTACAATTCTGTCTGCTGCTGGCACTGCAGCTGCCTCTCGTTGTGCAGAGGCTGCTGCTGTTCCTGCTGGAGGGTGCCCTGGGGTCACTGTGTCAGCAGCACCTGAGGCAGAGCCCAGGACGTGCCTGTCCTCAGTCACTTCCTGCTGCCTTCACCTGCTCTGCAGTGATCCCATTCTTTCCAGCAGATGAGGCTGGGCCTTGATGTCTAAAAATAACTATCCTGTTTCCCTGCCTTTCTCAGTGTCTTTTTTTATCATCTCATTTCCTCCATGTTAAATGAGGAAATACACATTTATTGAAGAAAACATTTAACTCAAATATCTTAAATTTCAATTAAATTTTTAAGTGTTTTCACTGTATATTTATAGTATATAAACTATGTTTCCCTTGTGCTATTTTTGCATACTTTCATACTGTGTCCACAACTTTGTTTAAAATAGTTTGTAAAATTCTGGATCTTGACTTTTTAATTTTAATTTATTAAATAATGAGCATTTTTTGGTACAAATTTTCATAAATTATAAACAAACCAGTTCCTCTTTTAGATATTGGCACATGGAAACCAAGAACTTTCATAATGTTCTGTGGTCAGCAGCATTCATACAGTAATTACCACAATTATCATTACAATAGGAGTTTTTAGTGAAAGATACTTTATAGTGGTTCAACTCAGGTTTACAAAGAAATTTCTGAGTTTAACCATGGAAAGTTTCAAGTTGAACTTCCAAAACAAACATAGCACAGAGCCAGTTGAGATATTGGATTGGCAGCTGTGGAATTGTTCTTCTGTCTTTTATCAGAAAATACAATTCAGCCCAGTCCTGCAAGGGATGCTGCATAAGAGAAACAGTTAATTGTCTCTTTCAGAGAGTAGAGGTGCCAGTTAGTAATTTATCTTAGTAATTCATCAACCTCCTTTTTTCCATCAAGCATGGGGTGTGGCTGGTTTTGGTTTTCTTTCTCCTTTTCTATCTCAGCCTTGAGCCTTTCCCACCACCCCATGCCAGAGCCAGGTGAGCTGATGGAGCACTTGGGAGAGGTGGTTAACACATTCTAATTTAGCTGCTCAAAAAACTTGCCTTGCACAGGAAGTAACTGATGGCTCTTTAGTAGACTGGAGAGTAAAAAGGCAGGAAAGACATTAAAATGAAGGGGGAAAATTATTAACTTGTATGGAAATAATTCACAATTTAGAAAAATATATGTAGGTTCTTTTGCTAGATAAGTTGGTAATTCTAGGAAGACTGCTGGAAGGTGCAGAATGTTTTCTTTATCCATTTCTGTTTAGTTTCTATATCAGAAGACTGGAAGAAAATGTCAAATTGCAGCTAAGGTTGCTGGTGACACAAAAATTGGACTGGTAAATGGGCACTCAGGAGTGTGTAGTGACCAGGGTTCATTTAGAATAATCACTTCAATGCTCTTCAGTGTGAATTTGTACCTCTCTGATTGTTTGGTCAGATTTTGTGGGTGTTCAGGATTAATAAATAGAAAAGTGCAGAGAGAAATGTGAGATTGTGATAGACAACTGACATGACAGGAGCCCATGCAGTTCTCTGACTTCTAGAAAATAGCATTATTGTAATATGTGCCCGGTTTCAGGCAGTTCTGGAATATTTTGTCCCCTTTTGTTGTCTTTTTATCTGAATACATGCTAGATTGGAAAAGGTTGATGGTGGAGTTGCAAGAAGAAATGATACATGGTCAGGCAAATCTGCCTTCTGTGAGACTAAAGAAAACTCTGTTCTATCCTGGAGAAATTAGTGAGTGATTTAATCCCAGTCTGGTGCTGCTGTGCAAGGTTTTCTGCCAGCAGGGAATTCCTTACAGTGCAGGTACAAAGGTGTGACAGGATGCAATGAGCAGAGGATGAAATTAGGGGAATTTAGAAAGGAAATAAAGTGTAGGTTTTTAGTGAAAATTACTAAAAATTCATTGTAGATTTTGTTACTTAAAATCTTTAAAAGCAGATTGGCTTTTTTTTTCCCCAGAAGATATCCAGGCTCAAGCAAGTGTTAGAATGTTGGTAGAGGAAACCAATCATTGCATTTTTAGAATGAACAGACAAGAGCAGGTGTTTACCTGGTCTGTACAGAGCAGGTGTTTACCTGGCCTTTTTGTGTACAAGGTCAGATAATTTCCTTTCAGGGAGCTTCATGCATACTTACTGTATTTGTGCAGACAGGATTACAGTTGTTCATGTTGAGTACAAAATGTTTATACTCTTAACTGCTTAAAAATGCACTCCTTTTTTTGAAAATAAATCAGTGCCTTCACTTTCACTGGCATTCATGTAAAGGATCATTGATTATTATGTATTAAGAGAATTATTAAATATTTTAAATTTAATAATGTATTAATATAATTTGTGCAGTCTGCTTACAGAAAGGTGTTGAAGAAAAAACAACAAAATGCCAGAAGAAGTATAGATAGTATAGAAGAAGTAAACATTTTCTATTTAAAATCTGTAAATAACCAAGTTTCTTCCTATTCTTTGGGCTTTTGACCAAGAAAATGTTGGTTGTCATTCACTTTGGGAGGCCAGCATAGGGCTCAGCTTGCAACACGAAGCTGTTGATGAAAGATGTTGTTATAAAGACTGCAAGAATGCAATCCTGTGGTTAAAAGAGAAAGTCTTGGCTAATAGACATGCAGCTAATTAAGAGGGACATAAGGCATCTAGTGGATGCTTTAGAAATTATAATCTTGGTTTTTTTTGAACATTACAAAATACTAAATAGTTTCCTATACAGAGAAATTTTTTATTGTTGGACTTTATGAGTCTATATACTTAAATAGTTTTTTATGGATTAAACAATGTAAAGATGTCATCTGTCTTTTCTTAATGCTTTATGCATCCTACTTTAGTTTCTAGTCCCTGGTAATATCAATTACAGCCATAAATGTTGTTGTCCTTAATGGAAATGGTGGTACTTTGGCATGTTTTTCTGCTACTTGTTCACTTTTGTTGGTGTTTGGGGGTTTTTTGTTACCCAGGGGAATTTTATCAAAAATCACCTAGATGACTTACTCCTGCTGCTGTGGAGAATGCTTTGCTGTAGTTCCTGGCATTTATTAAAACATCTAGTTCCTTGTTGTAACTTGAACTGAAAATGCCATTTCAGTAACATCCTTGCAGTGACCTGTTGGGATCAGAGCAGCTCCTTCCAGGTTCTTGTAGTTTCTGTTTGATGCAGTGTTGTGGACCTCAGACACTGCAGCTCCAGGTCTTGCTGAGCATGGTTCAAACAGAACTCAAAACACAAGCTTTCATTTCCATACTGGATTAAATTTTTGAAATTTTTAAATTATCAAATGAAAGTTTAGAGGAGATGATGGATGTTTATAAATAGAAAGATGGTCACATGCAGTAGGACCCTTCCTAGTGCTTTTGTGTACCTAGGCAATGACTTGAAGATTTGGTTACAGGGACCTACACAATTAGGAACTCAGTTGAAATGCATCTTAAAATTGTGCAAATGTAATGACTAATATGTAACTGCAACATACTTACAGTTTTAAATATGTTTCAGATCAAGAAACATGTTTTAATTGCAACTCCAGTGTAGAAATGGAGAGAAAGCTCAATTTATTCTATGTGCAAAGTTTTAAAGTTATGCAAGTTTGCAAAGCACCATTGCAGTTACAGTGATGTAAAAGTCAGTTTCTTCCTGTATTTTTAACCTGATACCATTTTGCATGTCTTGAATTCCTTGCATGCTCTGATCAGAGCTCTGTACAGACTTCACTGGCAGTTCTCATCCATGGGATCACCAATCTAATTAGGAATCCTTACAGCACATTTATATTTAACCAATTTTTTTCACAGCACAGGGAATTTCCTTCAGTAAGTTTAAAACATTATTTGCTGTTATTACTGAGAAGGCTTTTATTCAGCAGATTAGAAACTGGTATTTTCAGTGAAGACAGTGCCATTCATGTCACTAGTAGTGTTTTCTGGACATTTGCCAAAATGTTGACATCGAGAAGGAAGTAGGAAAAATAGAAAACTTTTTAGGGAAAAAAAGTTCAACAAGAGTAAAACTTTAATTCTACATTCATGCATTTGAAAAGCAAAGGGAATTTATAATTACACTTAATACTGGTTTAGCATCATATATTGTCAGAGATGATGACACTCTCTTGCACTCAAAGCACTGCCTTGGTTCTACAGTCTGTGAGGAGTTTCAAACAGAATCATTTGTAATAAAAAGTACTTGGAAGCACTTGGTGTCATTTCAATTATCCTTTCTCATATTTGTTGCCTCTGTTAAACTAATGGAAATTGAGGTTCACCCATAACTAAATGGATTCTTATTTAAAGCCTGCTCTTAACCTCTGCTTTGTACAAATTTAGTTGTGATTAGAGCAACTGTAGCTCTTCTGAAGTGTAAATGTACCAGAAGAACAATGCTGTTCCTGAGTTTAATGCAGTACCTGGAATTACCTAATGGTTAAGCAAGTCAAGCATATGAAGCACCCTTGTCTGTATTAACTGTAGAGCAGCTAATCATTTCTATCACCTGAAAGTATTACCATTAAAAAAAAGTGTAATCAGCTAAAATACTCAAATTTGGCATTTTATTTTTTAGTTAATTGGAATTTACTTACAGTGCCACTGGTAGGTTTTGAGAATTTGATGCTTGAATTTTCCACTGTCACTTCAATATCATCAGATTTTTTCAAAATTTTTATTCAAAGTAAAAAAAAGCGTCAGCATTGCAAAGTTGAGAGTTGTTAATGGCTCTTTGGTTTGCTGCTTTTAGCAGGGGCCAGCTTGTCTGATGACATCCTCACTCACCTCTTATTGTTTGCAGTTAAATTGTGGGCCTGATGCTTTCCTGCTGTCTAAGGGCTTGGGTGGTCAGGTGATGTATGTAAAGTGCTTTTCAGCTTTCTCAAGAAGGACTCACAAGTGAAAGATTAATTCTAACATTTGTTTTCCCAGAAAGGAAAGTAGTATTTTTAGATATTTGGCTTCTTGTAAGCTAGCAGAGAGACAGAGTGAAAATACATTTCCAGTGAGGGTGAGATTATCTGTAGAAAAGTGCTGGTTTAAACTGCAGTACTTTAAATGTGTAAATAAAAACTGCTCATACAAATTCTTTTCTCACCTCTGACTTTTGAGGCTTTTGTTATTGTTTGCTTATAGCACACATACTTTATATCATATCTTTGGAAGACTTTCAGGACAGTGTGTGGTGTTCTAGTGTACTGTTAGTGACTGTTAGTGGGGAGCAGTTAGGATGTCCCCTGTCCCAGAGAAATGACTTGGGAGCACCTTGCATCTTTCAGTAACAAGTCATGTAGTTTAAACAAGCTGAACTAGTTTTGATTTTCCCTTTCAGTCCTAGGACTTCCCCTCAGTTTGTTGTTCTGCTGGTGAAGACACATCTTGCAGATAATTGCATCAGCTGACACATGGAAGAGTGTGGCCTAGAAAAAGAGCTGTGCCACTTGTCAGTTCATGTATAAACAACCACAGAGAATGGGCGAGCACTGAGCTCAGTCATAATCTTTCCCTCTCAAGTCTTCCATCCTAGTTTGAATTGATTGTGACTGGGGATATTTCAGCAAACTCCTTTATTAATCAATTATTAGATATAAAAGTAATTTCAGGTCCTTGACTGTTGTGTTGTTCAGCAGTCCCTGCAGTGCCTGAGTGGTGCTCAGTGCTGAGGCTGCTGCCGTGTGCAGTGGAACTCACTGAGCCTCCTGTCCTCTGTTCATTGCCAGCATCACCAAAGAGAGCATTGTGGACATCCAAGGCGTTGTGAGGAAAGCATACCAGAAAGTTGGAGGCTGTACTCAGCAAGATGTTGAGCTTCACGTTCAAAGGGTAAATTTTTGAGCAAATGGAGCACTGGTTAATTGTTTGATAGATTATCTGTTGAGACTGTCTGCCTGCCTACATACATAACTTTGTCAGTAAGGAATCCCATGTCAGAGAAATACACTGCTTTAAACTACAAATTTCAGTGTTTTATATGTAAAAATTAAACACTTCTGGTTTTAAGATACTTGGAGTTTATGTTTCCCTGGTTTTATCTGCCATTTGAATTACAGTATTAAGTAAAATAAAGTATCTCTCTAGAACATTTTGACTAGAAATTTAATTCAGTTAAGAATCAAAAGCTAGAAGTCAATTTAGTTTTTGTTTCTTAACTGCAGTAGATTCTGGAATAAAAAGTCTGCTTCTTTTTAAGTGCAAGTCAGGAGTTTCTTCTTTATCAGAGTTACAATCTTCCCCTCAGTACAATGGACTGCAATTCATAATTCTCACAGAAATAAACTCTCAGTGGCTTAACAGTATGGAAACTTTTGAAATCTAAAGTTCCTGGAGCTTGTGCTGTAGGGCTGGAGGAAGTGTAACTTTATAATTTGTTTAAATAGAAAGCATATTTAAACCTTTATGTAATATCCTTTTCTTCTAAAGGTTTTTAACCAAACTGTATGCCTACAATACAGCTGAAACCCAGTTGCCCCAGGACTGGAGCACAATGGCTATTATAGCAGTGAGGTAAATCTTAGCTAACAGCACTGGGGAAAATCTGCAGATTTTGAAGAAACATGTTTTAATATTTGTGCAGATTATTCCATGCTTGATTTTTCTGAAAGAACATCAAATTCACTGCTCCTCTAGGAGCAATACTAGACCATAAAGCACAGCAAGGTGGTTTTCATTCTCTGATTGTATTTTAGTTATCTCATAAATTTTTGAATCTGAAATAGCTCTTTCAGCTGTATTCAGTTGATAAGTAAATGATGCATTAACAAGGAGAAGAACGGGATGATCTTGCTGGAATCAGAAACTAAAACTCAGTGAAATCTGGTATATTCAGAGCTGGCATTCATGCCAAAAGGCTTGTCCCTCAGGCTGTATGAACTTCCTCAATTTGATGCTTCCCAGAAGAAAAAAAGATACTTCAAATCTAAGGGAAAGCAAGAACTAAGCACTGCAGTATTGTCATGAGAATGCACAATGTATCTCAAGTACTGGAATAAAATCACAGCCTTGGAGCCAGCAGCCTATGCAAACACTGTTTCAAGTCTCTGCTAGAAATATCCTTTTGTAAATCACACCTCCTTTTGAGCAGAGCCTCGTGCTATTTCTGTTCTCTCTCAATTTCAGATCTATGTGATCAGCTCAGCTGAGCCCCGGCTGCCCTTACAGCTGGATGATGCTGTTCGACCAGAAGTGGAAGGAGAGGAGGTGAAAACTTTGCATCCTCAAATGCTTTTTATTGTCTTTGTAGCTGAACAAAAGCACGAAAGCCAAGCAACTTCCTTAATGTGGTGATTCTGGGGGTTTGATAGGTTTGCATTTTACTTCCTTTGTGTCATCCAGAACTGTGTTCAACATCTCTATAGCTTTGATGTCTGCTGAACTGCAGCAGAAGGTCAAAACCAGAGGGTTCCCAATCTTGTGTGTCTGATGCATCCTCATAGCTGGTTCTGCCTGTGACCTCTGGGAGAAGTTACACCTTGAACTTTTCTGTGCTGCCAGTTTGCTCTCTGTTCCTTCTAGAATGATCTAGATGTTCAGCTGAACATAGGAATAACCCTTTACTTTTAGCCAGAGGGTGTTTTTCTCTATTGATTTAGGTTTTTTGAAGTTTTGGTTTTGTTAATTTTTTGGATGTGTGTGTATTCACTGTGTGCTTTTGTGCAACTGTTTAGGATGGAAGAGCTACTGTAAACCAAGATACAAGACTGGACAACAGAATCATTGATCTAAGGGTAAGGAACATGCAGTGCTGCAGGCTTGCCTGCAAGTGTTTATTCTTCATATTTCTAATCCACAAAGCAGTAATAGTCATGAATTTGATGAAATTGTATTTTTGGCCAGAAGAAAAACAAACAGTGTGTTTTTGTGGTTTTGTGTGGTATTGTAAAAGCACAGGATTTTTGAATCCTAAATGTTTGCCTTTAGTGACATTAATTAAAGAACATACATTGGTAGTTCAAAGGCAAACACTGATGATTTGATGTGTGGCTGTGTACACCTGGGCTGTTTAGCTGCAAAAGTCAAAGGTGACTGAATAGGGACAATTTAGAGACAACATTTTTTCTCAGATGTAGGTTTTGTTATCCAAAACCTGTAAAGAGTTTGGTTTTGAAGTATAAGATGGAAGTTCTGCATTTTAACAGGCAGTTGAGGTGCTATAGTGCATGCCTTGCCAGAGAAATTGTACCAGGCCACAATTCCAATCTCATTCTCTTTCTTGTTTCCACAGCGTTCATGTATTTTCTTTTTTTTTCCTGAAACACCTTTCTTTATCCAGGTCATGGAGACCCAACCTGTGAATTCATAGACCTCCCATATATTTACCATTTCTAATCAGCAGCAAAAGACTCTCTACTAAATTACTTACAGAACTTAATTCTTTTTTTATTAAACAATATCTAACACTTAAGTGTGTAACTAATTTAAGCATTACTGACTTGAGGCATCTTTGCCTTTTCCTAGGCTTTTTAGCCATTTTAGGCTCTGCAAAATAAAATTTTAATCAACATTGAATGAACACTATGCTTAGCTGATTTTTGTTTTTTTGATACCTAGTACTGGCTTCAGAGTTCTTGATAGTGGCAGTTTTTTAGTAAATCAATCTTTGCACCTGAGAAATGAAACAAAAAAGTCATTTAATGGAAAATTTGAAAAGTTCTGGCACTGAGAGACTTACAGCTTTTCAATGCTGATGTCCTTATTTCAACAACTAAAACTACTTGTGTCAATTGTTTTACTTTACAATTGTATCAAAGTTAATTGCCCTTCACTTGACCTTATGTACCATACTGAGTAACTTCAGTCTGTGGTTACTTTTCAGGGTATTCAGTATCTCATCATATTGGTCTCTTAATCTGTCTTAAATTAAGCCTGTAATGAGAAGAATTCTATACTAATGATTGAAAGTGAAAATCATTTGAAGGATTGTCAGCTTATGGTGGTGCTAAGACAGTGTACTGAATTGAAGGGGAGAAATCTGGGATGCTTGAGCTGCAGGCTTTACTTGAACATCTGGTGATGAATAAAAATAATCAACAGCACTCCAGAGAAACTTAAGAAAATCCATGATATTGAAGAAACACCTGTATAATAAACTGAAAGGAACCACAAGGCCCAAAGAGAACAGAGAAATTATACAAAGGGAAATAGCATTTAAAAATGCTGGGTGAAAATGGCTTGGAGGTATCCTTGGCTGTAATGCAGTTGAGGGCATCTGCAGAGCAAAGCCTAAGAAGTTAAATAGTAATGGAAAAAGAAAGAAGACTCATGCCAGGATAAACACAAGAGATGGAATGGAAAGGACTGGACTGAAGTTCTGCCCCTGTACACATCCAGTGGTTCAGCATGACTGTCCCAGTATTTCTGCAATATCTTTGTCAGTAATTAGCAGTAGGGCATTAGGTGTCACTATTCTGCCTGGAGGGTGCAACTGCTGACCTGAGTGGGTGTTGCTGTAATCTCTTCTGTGTCCCAACCACTGTTGGGACACCTTTTCTTCAGCAATGTCTGGCACCTTGTTTTGAGCTCTGAGCCTTAACTCGGTGTTGAAAAGCTGTTTTTCTCCTTAGCTCCAGCAGCAGTGTGGTGCTAAGCACCTGTTTCATGCTGAACAGACATTCAGGTTAGCTTTTCACAGAATTGGTGGCAGGATGGAATGCCAGATCTCAGTACTGCAGTGTCTGTGTCTCATGCTCTGCACACACCTGTGGCTGGGTGTGATCTGGCCACAGCTTGCCCATGATTGTGCCTGGGTATCTGTCTTGGCCTTCCTCCTGTGCACAGGAAAAGTTTCTGTCTCAGACTGTGTCACATTTTTGTGTATCTTTTCTGTTGCACCTTTCAAAGCAGATTCTAAATATGATATTTTAATCTGTTTTTTTAAAGACAGTGCTGAATAAGCAAAAAAGATATTTAATGAAGAAAGGGGGAATTTCAGTGAGAACAGGTGCATTTATATATGCATATATATGTGCATCCTAAGCACTGTATGTAGTGGAATCACAAGAGTAGGAATACAAAGAAACCCAGAAAGTAGTAATTGATTTTCAGTGATTTGGTTCCATAGATTGGAGCTACTGGAGTACAAATGGGGCTTCAAAGAGTCTTTAGTGTTTCAAATGCACTGCATAAGTAGGCATGACCTGAGGAGGATTGCAAACATGATGTGTTACCTGAAACCATTGTTGGCACAGCTGTTCCTTCTAGGAAAACTATAGCAGGGAACAATTTTAACAGAATAGTTCTAATGGAGATGCTGTGATGTCTGTTCCTACAAGTCTGGGAGGAAGTCCAGCCACAGCTAAATGGAATCATCTAGTTCTGGTTTCCTCAGTGCCCCATTTTTTTAAGGCAGAAGTCACTGAACATCATAAATAGGGACACTGTTATTTTGAGAAAGATTTACCAAATGAAATGCATAGATCTTGGTTAGACTCAGACTAAAAAAAGTTGTTTGTATGCAACTAAAATAATTTTGTCCATTTAAAGACAGTATTTAAAGCAGTTAAGTAACTAGCTAATTTTAAATAGTGATTAACAAAGGAGTTAACTGGATAGGGCCAAGTCATGATGAAGTGGAGCTGGGAAACTCATTTAATTACATGAATGAAAAAACCTGGATTTCTGAAAACAGCATCACTCCATCCAGCTGTGATGTATACCAAGGAAGGTTTGATCATGCAATACAAGGAGTGTAATTAATAATAAGGAAATTACATTAATGGAGATGAAAGATGCAAAGTATGTTGCAAAGATTGCAAGACTTCCACTCTTGTGTAGATGTGGAAATAGACTGAGTATTGCAGTGAATCATTACCAATCTTGCATTTTGTTTGCTGACAAAGGTCTCTCTAAAATGTCTCGTAATTTAGTTTTTTTTAAGTTTGGGGGTGGGAAGTACTTAAATGCCAAGATGCCAAGCTACTGCTGTAGTTGGTACTGTGAGGTATGGAGAGAAAATTGTGATTACTTAGGGCTAAGGGGCTTTGAAAATTATTTCCAAAGAATGATTACTGGAGAAGAATGAACCTGTTCCTGGTGGGTTAACTCAAAAAATACAGATCACACCCTTGGAGTAGAAAACTTGGGATTTTAGAGAAAAGAGAGCTGGTAAGAAGAAAGAGAAGTCTTGTATGGACTAGATTTTCTTTCACATGACCAGGGGTGACTGTGAGGAAACCACTGTTGACCCAGCTATCTGTTTTTCACAATGGCTTAATGGAAGTCAAACCACTTGATCATAGGGATGTTTGATTTACCATTCACTTAACACAACAGTTAAAAAGGGCAAAGTAGAGAGAGCACTGACTGTGTTTTTAGATCTGTACTTTTCTGCTGTTCTTAAGTTTCACTGAAATATTCAGGGGTGTGTAGACTTCCAGTGTCTGTAAAAAGACCTGCAGAAGCTGTATTTTATGGAGTTCTGTGGTACATGAAAAGTAATGAAGAATAGACCAGTGAAACACTGGTTCTTGTAGTTTGCTTCTTAAAAATACCAATTCAGGTTCCTCCAGTTTTACATTGTTAAAAAAAAAAGAAAGAAAAAAAGACCAGTGAAAGAAACACTAATTCTTGGGTTTTACTTCTCAGTTTGTCTGTGAAAAAGTCTGAAGAAAGAAACAACTCAGATTCACCCAGGTTTATGGTGGACCTTACTGATGTCTTTGCTCTGGTTTATTTTTTGTGTTCAGCAGGATTTTATCTCCACAGTGTCTGTCCAAATGTGACTTGAATGATATGCCTTTTTGCAGTCCTGTTGCTACAATTGTGTCTGCTATTGCCCAGCTCATTGAGACCAAAGCAAAGCCTTTTTAGGGTCAGTATTACCCTGTTTATATTGCTCAGGGTAGAGCATTAACATTAAACTGTCTTTAGTAGTTTGTGGATGTCAGACTGTGTTATGTGATAATCCAGCTGTACACTGATCTTAATGCACTTTCTTTCCAAATGCTCAATTACTTCAAGCTTGATTTCATTGTGTTGATTCAGTTTCCTCATTGCAAAAGCTGGGTTTTTTCTGAATCCAAGCTGTAATGAAAAAGCAAATGTACAGTTTGTTTTCTTGTGGGCAGTGATTTGGCAGAGTGTACATACACAGTCTCAGTCATTTAGACCACAGATTCCATGTTCATATATTCTTGTACTATAAGTAATACTGAAATTTGAATAAAAATTGATTTTTGTCACCTTGGGGTTAAAACAATGTTATTTAAGATGAATTCCATATCCTAACAAAACCTTCACTTGTCCTAGATATAGGATAAGAATATAGATTACATTATTTAGCCAACTATATATTTATGGTTGTTCTTGGTGGAAGATAGGTACTACAGGAGGCAAACAGAAAAGCAAAAATGAGGGGAGAGCAGAACAAATTCTGCTGTGAAAGTAAAAAGAAAGTTCACAACTTCTCATGTCTGTGCATCAGTCTCACCTCTCTGAGATGTGATCGTGGTGGTGTGACCTGCCCTCAGTTCCACTGAAGAACATTTGGCAGCACACATGCCTGTTGTTCTGACACTGCAATTTGTGCCAGATGAAAAGTGATTATTGTTTTTATAAGCTTACAGTGCTCAGTGTTTCCATTAATGTCTTCTTTCATGGCATCTGAATAATAAACACACAGGTGAAATTAAAGTGAAGTTATAACTGAAACTCTTACTTCAGCATTGTTCGCTAAACTTTTCTTCTGCTGTCTGTAGCAAAGGTGGTTATTGAAAATTATGAGTTTTTCTGTAAAATTAACTTTTCAGACCAAGTTAAAACATTAACACTGTTCACTGCAGCAGCATTTAGTTATCATAAATTTGTTTCTGTTTCTGATTAATTCTTGAAGCAATATTGACTATCTTTGCCATAGGCTTAGATAACATAGTTTGTCAGTACGTATGTGGAAAGGTTCCTATTGGAGTAAACACTACACAAGAATGCCATGGCAAAATCTTATTTTAAGGCAAAGGTAGAAATCAATTAATTTTGACAGCTGTCTGTCCTTAGTTTGCTGTATTGTGCCTAAGTGTGGAAGCTCAAATTGTGACTGTGTTACTTACCATTGTACAAATATTGCTATATATACACCATGAATTATTTTCTTCAAATGAATTTGTTCTCTTTGTGTTCTGAACATCACACCAGTGCAAGGAATGTTATTAAATTGGAAAAGTTTTTTCTTCATAGTGGCACATAAAACTCGGGAGGTCATTGATTTGACTCCATTGCAAATTGTCAGATGCAGTTCTTTAGGAGTTACCTCAGATGTCTTGTGGGTCTGCTGAATTCTTACAGGGAGGCTGCAGTATCACAAATTCCCAACAGTTATCCATGTTGGCAGTCTCTGAATGAATGGACACTGAAACTCAGCCACCTTTGGTGAAAGAAGAGTGGTCTTGTCAGATCTAATTTGAGATATGGAGAATTGCTGCTTGTTCTAGGTCTGCAGTTAAATAAAAGCTTCAGTGTCCAGTTCTGTGGATTTGGCTGCTTTCATAAATGCTGTTTCTAAGCCTAACTTACCATTATAGATGGCTTAGGAACACAGAATCCTTGTCCTGCATCCTGACAAAGGACAGGAGGAGTTACTGCCTGACCAACCTTGTTACTGGAGAGCTGTGTTGGGTATTGGCTGGCTGTGTTCCTGTGCACAGTTTTAGGTCACACCATGTAATTGCTTTCAGACTGAGTTTAGCAACCAGTTTTCTTTTTTTCCTGGGGCTGTTTGACTTTCTACTGCATTCCCACCTGCTCTGGCACGAAACTGCTGTTGGTTCACACCAAGGGTAGAAGAGGCATTGTTTCTATGCTGCTTTATGTTAATGTTACACATCTTCTCTCTTGGCAATTTTAGATGTGTCTAGTTCATAAAAAACTTCATTGTGAAACTCAAATGTGACTTATAGTTGTGACCTCTTTCACCTTTCAAGTAGGAGATGGTTAAGAAGAAAAACTCCCTTTGAATCATCCTGATACTTGGATGTAACAATGCCAAATTATGCCCACAGCTCAGGCAGAGACTTACCATATGTCTTGTTCTGGGAGACCAATGTGAAAAAGGTGAAAAACTTTTAGGGTACTTTAGTAACTGCTGCTCAAAATCTCATTTCCTTCATTTGGAACATTTGAGTAGTGGCTGTGGTCTGTCAGACGTGTGGTTTATCAGACAGTGAGAACTGCAATTATTTACTAGTCTCAACCACTTACCCACATGAACTATTTCATTGGTCAGCTAAAACAGCAAATAGCTGCAAACAGCTCCAGAACTGCAGTGTTACTGCAGCTTTCTCTTTGGGTCTCTTGGTGAAGGGATGTCTTTATCTTGCAGAGATGATGGCTGTAGCTTTATTTCAGCGTTTCTACTGTCTGTCTGTCTAAATTTGGCTGCTTATATAATTTGTTTTGGTTGGGGGTTTTTTGTTTTGTGGTTTGCTAGAGGAGTCATGTGAAAAAGCCCACAAGGCCTTTCTTACCCTGGCTGAGGAGCTGGGTGCTGTTCAGAAAGAGAAGTAAACAGTGTTGTGACGCAGGTTGTCGTGAAGAAGCGTCCTCTTGCTCCTTTGCAGGAACTCGTTGGTTTTTTGGTACCCTTTTAGCTGGTACCTTTTAGCTTGCTCAGTGTCACATTTGAGGTGCTGAAAGCACAAAATCAGATATGGCTTCAGTGCTGACACCTTGCAGTCTTTGCAACAGTCACTAAGGTGGTTGTTTTATTCTTTATGCCAAAAATGTTCCAGGAATGTTTAGTGCAGGTACTTGCTAACCCAGATGAGGAGCTCAATTGTGTCACATGCATAACCAAAAAAAAATTAGCAATTCAGTTAAAACTACTTCGTTTTCATCTAAATTTACTTTTAAAGTAAGGTGAAAAAAAGAAGAACTGCAGTTCATATCAACAGGTGTTATGTGGGCTGCTTAAATGTTGGAAGTGTAGACCTTGGGTTTTGGATGGTTTTGTGTCAGTGTTGTACATGGCTAACATGTGGCTGTGTTTTTACATGAAAAACATTGTATTTGGTGGCCTTTAACAGACAGATATTTCTACCTTATATAAGTTATTAATGGCTTTGCTTTTATAATGTACTGTGTTCTGCAGCTGTTCTAGTTCCCTGTGCTGAAAGCTTTTTAATATATTTAGTACTTTTATTCAATTTCTTACTGTAAAACCTTTATTTGCAGAAACACATCTCATAAATCAGGGGCTTTTTTTTTAAATGTAGAATTGACCATAGTGCCTCGTTTATAACTGAATATGCTATACATGTGAATTAATAATTTCTCTGCCTTCCTTTCCTGTTTTTTTCTGTGTAACAGACAATTATGGATTCACACTTTTCACTGTTTAGGCAGATACAATAATCAGGTATTCCTGAGGGAAGGAATTCGTCCTTCCAGCTGTCCAGAGAAGTAATAGAGTCAGGAAAAACTAACACAGGATTCATTATTTTATCTTCTTCTTGTAGACCTCCACTAGTCAGGCAATCTTCTGCCTTCAGTCTGGTATTTGTCAGCTTTTCCGAGAAACTCTTATTCGCAAGGGATTTGTGGAAATTCAGACTCCCAAAATCATTTCAGGTATTGTATATGTGGTCCAGCAGCTACAGGTGTGCTTCTTTTGTAGTTGCTCAGTGTACCTATCTGACAAAAATTTAGTACTTTTTAAATAAAAAAACATAAATTTTCTTTCTAGCCTAGATACAACATAGCAAACTTCTAGCAGGTGTCGGAGTTGATCTTTACTTTCCTTCTGATTTAGGCTATTAAAAGAATGACAAGAAAAATTATATATATATATATATATATATACACACCTGATTTATGTAGTTTACAATGCATATGAATGTTTAATTATGATCATATGCCTTATTCTTCAAATCAGTGTTCTCAGTGTTGAGCACTGCCTGTTCCATTCTCAGTATTAAAAAAACCCAGTCTAATTTAGATTAAAAGCATATTCCATCATGAAGATGTTGCACCAAACGTGGCATAAAATATGATGCCATTATATGGCACAATTTGTCACTTCTTTAGCAATTAAATTGTGGCAGAATAGAAGGTAGTAGAACTTTTTCTTTTTGGAAATGTGGAATAACAGCTTCAGCCTTAAAGACTGAAATGTAGATACTGCTTCTAGTTCTTTTGATTTGCTGTATTATTTTCAGAAGTTTAATGGCTTGATTTACTGTTTTAGGTTTTCCTTCCCTCTTATTGGTGCTCTTTGAGGTTTTGTTGATGCCACTAAGATACCTGGCATGGAAAATCAGAGCAGAACATTTGTGTTACTGTGTTATTGTATGTACATTCATAAAGTGCATGTCTTGCTCACAGAATTTTATGCTTTTGTATTTATATTTTGGGAGACATCTCTTGATTGAGATAAAAAGCTTTTAAACAAAATGCATGTAAGCAGCTGTTCTTTCAACATGAGAAGTGTCATTGAATTAGAAGATGGGATGACTTTTTCCTGTAGAGATAGTTCTATAGTATGAAGTGCTTAAAAGGCTTCCAGGTAGTTTTGTAGGACCTTTGAGGAAGTGTGCAGTGTCCCATTGGAAGCAAGCAAGCATGCCATTGTTTGGATGAGACCATATTTTGTAAAATTAACTAAGTCAAGTCAATGCAATCCTTACTAAATTTCAAATTTAAACATCATACCTGTTTTAAGATTTGAGGTTTTTAAAAGTTACCTGTGTTAGGCCACTGCACCTGTGATGTCACACACTGGCAATTGTCAAGGTGAAGTGATGCAGTTTTGGTAGGTGCTTTGCAGTAAGGGAAATGCATGTGATCCTTGTTCCTGTAGCTGTCTATGAAAATTGCCTCAAACTGAGAAAAAGCTTTATAGCTTTGGCTCATGCCCTCTGGTAAATCTGGGATTGGCTGTGAGAGATATTTGTGCCTTCAGTTAGAGAGGATGGCCCTGGCCAAACAGGATATGCACTTGGGTCTCAGGCTCTGCACTGAACCCCTGGCAGCCTGAGCCCCTGTCAGAGATTGGTTTCCACAGAAATGTGGGGGTGAAGGTAGATGTGTTAGTACAGATATGTGTTCTCTGCTGTTCTCACTCTGAGGTGAAGGTCAGCTGAAACAGGAACGTTTAAACTGCTAAATTTGAAGAAATTCAAGGCAAGGTATGACAATCCTGCAAAATGTACCTTGGCATGAATGGATGGATGCAAATATATCTTTTTCCTCTAGTATGTTTTGAAGAAAAATCTCTTTCTGATCTTTAAAAGACTGATAATCTATCATTCTACCTCTAATTGATTTTTTACATTTTTATTATAATAACTGCTTCATTTTATTTCAATAATTCCTTACAAAAGCACTTGCTTTCTAGCTGCCAGTGAAGGAGGAGCCAATGTGTTTACTGTATCCTACTTCAAAACCAGTGCCTACCTGGCTCAGTCCCCACAGCTGTACAAGCAGATGTGTATATGTGCTGACTTTGAAAAGGTTTTCTGTGTCGGGCCAGGTAAGAAAAGCTTGGTTTTATGCCACGTGTGAAGTGTGCCCTGGTTTTAGCACCTGTGATACAAGTAAGATAACACACACACACTAAAGCTTGGAATAGTTTCACTTGGTGTAGTTTCACTTGCCCAACCAAATTTCAGTTGAGGCAACTGATGACAGTAAAGTTGACACAGAAGTTGCTGTACACGCACTGAACAACATTACTGAGAACAAGCTTACTTTTAATTGTCAGTGAATACTAAAAAAGGAATGATTTCCAGTCCTGTGCTCTGTTTCTTAAATGCTGATAGGACACAGCCTCTTTAAGTGGCAATACAATAGTTTTCTTCGAAGACCTCAAGTGGTTTAAAGATACCTAACCTCTAAATGCCTCTAAACTTGAAAACAAGTCAATAACAGTGTATAAAACAAAACAAAACAAAAAATTCCAGGTAATTCAGAAGGTCAAATTTCTTGTTAATCGCTAACAGATGAGTCATGGTTTGTGGGAGGATGTGTTTATATTAGACTCATGTACCTATCCCAGAAGACATGCATTCTACAAGTCCATTTCCTCTGAAAAAGGCAGTTTTCAAATCTGAAAGTTCTTGTGTACTTGAAAGCTTGTCTGTTTTTTCCACTCAAGTTTGTCCATCTAAGCAGAGATCCTGCCTCTCTGTGGGTTGTGTCTGTACCACAGCTGCAGTAATGCTGTCACTGTTACAAATGATGCTCTGAGGTTGCTAGTTATATTTGTGTCTTTCTAATCCAAATGATGATTGTTATTTTTCCAACTGAAATGATAATTTCAGGTCAGTTAGAATTTCTGTTGTTTCATTTTACAGTATTTAGAGCTGAGGACTCCAATACACACAGACACCTGACTGAGTTTGTTGGTCTGGATATTGAAATGGCTTTTAATTATCACTATCATGAAGTGGTAGATGAGATTGCAGATACCTTGGTGCAGATATTCAAAGGGCTTCAGGAAAGGTAATAAAAGCATTTCCTTCTTTTAATGAGCAACATTCTTTGTTTGACATCTCTTGCCCTGTGGAATGAAGTAGACCAGCCTTTTGTCCTCAGTTTATCAGATAATCATTAGTAATCTGATTTACAACACAACTTTGAAACATATTTTTGCCTTGCTCTTAACTACTTCTTTGTGCCTGACTTCTAAGGTTCACTGAAGCCATAGGCCAGTAAACTACTGTTAGCATCTCCTGGAGCATGCTGGCTTGCACTAAGAAACTTGCTGCCTGCTGTTGAAAGCACTTCCTAGGATAATTGATCCATCCTTAATTTAAAATGTCCTTCTTTTTTTGCCACTACTGGTAGATTGGTCTGTTTCAAAAATTATTTTAATATTTACTATATAAGAAAGTTTTCTTGAATAAAAGTGATTAGACCGGCCTGCATTTGTTCCATGAGAACAGCAAGGATTATTTTCCATTATTCACAGTCTAAGTCATTAAAAAGTCAGGCTAGAAGTTTAGGAAGTGGTGTTCATTTGCTTACAAATTAGACTGTTTTGCCAGCAGATATGCAAATCTTTGTCTGTCCAGAAGGAAATTTCTTGTATATATTTGAATATTACTCAAATCAAAAAAGAACCCCGGTAAATACTACACATCTAAGGGGTGATTTCAGTGTCCTTACTGAGAAAATTTGACCGAGTTGATTATTTCCTACAAGAGGGATTAAACAGAAGTAATAATAAAATATTAACATCAGTGAAGTAGATGCATTAACTTTGTTGAGACAATTCATTACAGAATTTCTCCTGAAGTGGTTTTAATACAGGTTTTATGTTGCAAGAGGGACCTCTTGTGGCAAAATCACAAAATCATTACTAGGTGCACGTTCTTGACTATTTTGTATTTGGCTTCTGTTCTTGTTTCTTTATCTGTAGATTCCAAACTGAAATCCAGACAGTGAGCAAACAGTTCCCATGTGAGCCATTTAAGTTTTTGGAGCCAACTCTGAGGCTGGAGTACCGTGAAGGTGTGGCCATGCTTCGGGAGGCTGGTGTGGAGATGGGTGATGAAGAGGATCTCAGGTATTGACAGGATGTAACTGTGTCAGTCTTGGCAGAGTGGCAGTGAAGTGTTGGTTTGGTACTGAGCACCTGACAGCCCTCAATAAGGAGCCACAGCCTTTAGAGGAATAAACAGCACTGCTGTGCACATCTCTTGACAAGTAAATGAGTGGATGTGAAAATAGTCCTTTCTTTTAATGTAGTCTATAGGTACAAACTCTGAAATCTGACAGAAAATAACTGAAAACATAGAGTGAGAGCATCTTGAACCTTCTAAGGAAGAGAAGTGTTTGTTTGTCCAGCAATTGCAGTCCTTCACATGAATTGTCACATGTCTTTGAATAGAATTAAACAAAAAGATGCTGCTACCTTAAGGTCATTCTTTTAAGTAACACCTTTCTATTTCTTCTTTCTACCTCTCAGGAAAATGATTAAACAATCTTGATGGATTTCCATTGATTTACTGAGAGATGGTTTAATTGGCAGTTTATGTATAAACTTTACTAAAGATATTTAATGAATTAAAATATTTCTGTTCTTCTCCATAATATATCCAGGACCATTAGAGTCCCAAAATTGGTGATTTTAAGTTAAATGATCTGTGCACCAAATAAAGTTTCCATCCTAAGAGTTTGATGGAGGAAAATCATTTCCTCAACAAGTGTTCATGTTGTTCTCACTCACTGTGTCATACACAAGATGTATGGCAATAGGAAATAGAGTGCACAGTTCTTTAGTAATCAGAATATGGTAACTAGGAAGAAGTTACATTTAGAGCAAGAATATTTTTAGGTGTCAGTTAATTTATGGGATTTCTAGGACCAATACCAAGTATTTAGAAACAAATAAATATACTTGATTTTGCAATTTCTAGAAGTACTAGATTTTCTAAGGGTCAGGGTGCAGCAGCTCTGTAGCTGTAATCTTTTGGGCTTTGTGAAGTATATCATCAGTACAAGTTCAAATAATTTCATTTTAATGATGATAATCTTTTTCAGCACACCTAATGAAAAGCTCCTGGGACGCCTGGTAAAGGAAAAGGTAACAATTATTTTAGAATAAATAAATTTGTCACTGAATCTGAAACCTGGTACTATGGAGAGTGATAGGGTTGGTGTAAATCCCTACATGTAAACAGTGCCTCAGAACATGCAGAAGTTGTGAAGAGTTGGTTATTACCATTTTTTAATTGAGTGTATTCCCATTTTGGTGCTGTGTATTTCATCTACCATCAGTTTTGTCTTTGTCATTAATAAGCAGTTTCAAACCATTTTCAATCTTTTATATTTATTTCTGTCATATGTTGTACTGAGGACACCAAACAGGCTAGTATGTTCCAAAACTATTTCTTAGGAGACTTTAAAAGAAAAGCAAAAAGCAAACCAGATTCTAACAAAATCTATAGGAGAAGATGAGACCTTTGGGGGGAAAAACCCCACATTGTGTTACAGCAAAATGTGTTACAGCAACACATTTTACTGTTCAGCATTTGTAAGTTTACACTAGAAATAGTATTGAAAAACTGAGAAAGAATGCACCACTTTTATTGATAACTTAGTATTGTGGGAAGCTATTGGGAAATTTGTTTTAATTTATTTCAAAGATGCATTGGTTCTGTCTTTCTCTTGTAATTTGTTTTTTATGTAGTTTTCTCTTGTACTAACTATTCTAAATTACTTATTCAGTACGACACAGACTTCTATATTCTTGACAAATATCCTCTTGCTGTGAGGCCTTTTTATACAATGCCAGACCCAGCCAACCCTGTAAGTAAAATTTCTTTATATTCTCAATGGGGTTTTTTCTTTTTTTAGTTTAAATTATTCCATGTAGCAAGAACTTGACAATACAGATCAACTGTATTAATGTGACCACAAAATCATTGAATGGTGTGGATTGGAAGGGACCTTAAAGATCATTTAGTTCCAGCCTTGTTGTAACTAAAATTATGATAACAAGGTCAGGCCAGGGTTACATGACTTGTCAAATGTTTTCAGTTACTCTTCACTGGTGCAAACATACCACAAAGAAATAAAAAAAAATTGGGAGAGCTTTATGAAGAGATCTCCATGGTCAAACACTGCTGCCATCACTGAAAATTGGCAGAAACGTTCTTCCTTTTCCTTTACTTTAGGCGAAAATCACCTTTTTTACAGCTTTGGATATCAGAAATTAGGTTATTGAGAGGTAAATATTTGCAAACTGTGGAACTGTAGGTAGGAAATAAACTCCTTTTTGTGTTTCCAGAAAACCTCTAACTCGTATGACATGTTCATGAGAGGGGAAGAGATCTTGTCTGGAGCTCAGAGAATTCACGACCCCCAGCTGCTGACAGAAAGAGCCAAGCATCATGGCATTGGTAACAGGCAATTTAAAAGAACATAAGTCCTGACTTGATTTGTGTCATTTAGAGAAAGAATTTGGGGCAGAATTTGTTACATGAGTGTTAATCCATCTAATTCTGTTTAACCATCTCTAGAGTGAGGTGTTAAGAAACTAATGAGTCTTCGAGCAACACCATGTTGAATAGTTGTTAATAAAATTATATAATAAAACTGTTACAGTCATAAATTCTTGATAGCTCTGGAAAATTTACGTGTTCAATGAGTAGAATCCCACTATTATTTTGCAATTTTTTTGTTGTTCTTTTAGTCCTGCAGTCACTTGTCTG
Source organism: Setophaga petechia (assembly GCA_024362935.1). Lineage (NCBI taxonomy): Eukaryota > Metazoa > Chordata > Aves > Passeriformes > Parulidae > Setophaga > Setophaga petechia. The sequence goes on from JANCRA010000005.1 coordinate 6,355,391, forward strand.
TTTGGCTTGGGGTTCATTGACCAGGTGAGAAACCAGTATTTTTCTTTTCTAGATTTGGAGAAAATAAAGGCTTATATTGACTCCTTTCGGTTTGGTGCACCTCCACACGCAGGTGGTGGAATAGGTGAGTATCTGGTTTTTGTTTAGCCTGAGCTTAACTTAAACTGCTCAGTCCCAAGCAGAGCTCAGTATAAAATTCTGAGTAGTGACCCTGTTAGGTCACTATTTGGGGGCTGTTTATCCTGGAAAATTTAAGAAGAGAGGTTCAAATTTAAAGATCATCATAAAATAAATGGGCAAAATACTGATGGCACAGTCTGGTGAGTTTTAAAAAAAGTTGATCACTAGCCAGGCACATCACTTTCAAATTTGACCTCTGAGGAAAATTTAAGGAAGCAAGAAGATAGTGTATTATGTTTGGAATTACCAAAGTCATCCTCATACCAGCAGCCACTGGTCTCTGTGTATTTGATAAAGGTGTTTTGTGAGGAGAGCTAAGTGATTGCTTCTTCATCTGTTTGGGATCATGCAACATTTGCAGGTAGTGCAAAATTAAGGCAGTCAGAATGACATCAAGGAAGCTGAAGCTGCATCTTTTCTTCAGAGTAGATGTCCTCATGGCGAAGTATCCACCAAACAAGAGATGCCATGAGAATTAACACTGGGTTCAAGCTGTTCCAGGTGGAAACTTAACTTAGGAGCTGTGTGGAAAACCAAGTGTGCATCTGGGTTCCACCCATCGTGGCTGGGGTGCTATAGCCCCAAGGATGAGGAAGTGCCTGCCTGATGGGCTGTGTGAGGCTGGCTCCAGCTGGGACGGACCTGCAGCTCCTTTGGGGTTTTGAACAAAGGCTGTTGGTGCTGATGGGCTGTTTTCATCTGCTGTAGGGCTGGAGAGGGTGACCATGCTGTACCTGGGGCTGCACAACGTCCGCCAGACCTCCATGTTCCCGAGGGATCCCAAGCGCCTGACGCCCTGACAGGAGCTGCTCTGAGAGCTGGGAATGCTCTGCCCTGGAACAGGGTCTGACTGCAGGCACAGCCCCTGCTGCTGATAAGCGTGTATTGATTGATTTGAGCATTATGATATGCAATTAAAAACAAAATTCTCCTTTATTAAGTGCCACGGTAATTTTTTTTATCCTTAGTTGTTTATTTAAAGGGAAATATTTTAACAGATCAAGACTCTTTGTATTGCCAACTACACGTTTTTAATGAAAATGGGATACTTGAATTAGTGTTTTAGTGCCACATTAAATTGTATCATTTTTCTAAACATTTTAATAAATTATGCAATAACCATTTTGCATTTTTCACTTATGTCAGCAAGATTGAATATTCTGAAGTACTGGCTCCAAGATAAAGTGACTGGATGCTTGCAATTTAAAACTCTGGAGAACCAGCCAGTTGATAATTTACATGAGTGTCAGGTAGGGGAAGCAGGTGAGAATGTTCTTAACAAGAAATCTTCATAAGAAGTTGTTAAAATAGGTTGAAATAAAGCTCTCAAAGTAAATTAGATACAAATCTGTCTGGGTTTTTGCTTTGTATCCTCACAAAATAATCAATCAATAAGGCTTTTTTTGGTTGGTTTTTTTTTTTACTGATGTAATAACTGTCTGAAGTTTAAATTTATTTTCTATTTTCTCCCTATTTTTTGAAAGTTGTATAAAAGCCATAGGCTTGGTCTTTATTTTATGTAACTATTTGAGAATGGTTGCAAGTTTACACATTCTCATGGGATACACAAAGGATATACAATATTCTCAGAAAATAAACGGGTAGTCGGTTTGAGAGCAAGTCATGTGTTTTCCTGCCTGACCCAGCCTCTGATAAAGCAAACAAAACAAGGATTTCATGCATCTTCTACCAAAGGAAAAAACCCCTAAATTATATAAGCCAGTCTATTTCAGGGTGGGTTTTTTTTATTTATAAATGCTGTTAATGGCCCAACTTTGTACACTTAGAGAAATTGAGTGTTTCTGTAAGTCAGAGTACTTCTGAAATTCTTTCTAGACATACTTTTTCTCAGATTTTTCAGTTACTTGAACTCCTCAATTTCCAGCAGTGCACAAAGCTACTTCTTGTCATCCTCCTCTTCCCAAGCCAGAGAATGTTCCCTGCATTTGGAGAGGCACCACTGAATCTGAAACTTCTTTTGTAGACTGCATCTGAGAGTTGGTTTTCAAATTTAAAACATTTCGTAAGTGTTGCTACCAAAGAGCAAAAGATTAAATTCCCAACTTGGGTACTGCAATAGTTGTTCTAATATTCATACATATTTGTAATTCCTGACCTAATTTTTGTTTAACATTTTATATGATCAAGCTGTCAGTAGGAGGTACGGTGTGGATGGTCTGTGTTATTGTTGCTACCTTGATTTTTAAATGTCAGAGAAGTCACATATTGGTTATGCTACAGAAAGGTCAGTGAGGCTGTGTATAAATTGTGTAGAGTTTCACAAAAGGGCAAATCATCTTTGCAGCTGCCATTGAACAAGACTTAATTTTAATGTCTTATGACGAGAGTTCTCCATTAGAAAACAATCCTACTAAAGGTCAGTCAGGTAAAGTACTGGAATTGTAGAAGTTAAACTTTGTTTAGAAGTCACACAATTCAAGGAATAACACTTAGCACCTTTGCTTATGAATTTGTTGTAATTAATTTACTGTGGAATCTTCCCCAAATTAACTTGAAAATCTTACACTGTAACCAGTTGTACACTTTGCAAAGCTAAGTGGATTATAAACACAGCTCATTGTCACAGACTTACTACTGATGAATCCAAGTTTCAAAATAGTTGTTTACTTAGCTAAGCCAACTGGAATGCATTTAATTTAATTACCTTTGTTCATACAGAACTGGTAATATATTCCACTTCAGATGTGCATTCTTCTAACCAGGAGCAAAATTAAAGACTTAAATTTCCTGTCTACAAAATAATATCCTGGGTGCTGTTTCTTGCTTTAGATTTGGCAGCAAGTTTTGTGCATACATGCCTGTAACAACTGTGCTTATACCAACTGTTTAGGAGTTATTCAAACTCATGCTGTACTTTCATTTATTCACAGTAACTGCACAAGAACAAGAATTTGCATGGAGGCCCTGATTCCTTTGTCTGCTCAATCCATTCATGCAGCCTTTCTTAGCTAACAGAAAATAATTATGATCATAAATCATAATACAAAATGCATTTGTCCTGAATGTCATCTTAACAGGATACTTTAGTAGCTGCACAGTGGATACTTTAGTGGATACTTTAGTAGCTGCACATTTTAGGAGCTGCACAGTGCTAGAACTTAGTTTGAAACCCTGCAAATAATAGAGGTCTAGAAGACCTTTATGGTGTTTTGATAGGTTTCAAGTCTGCTGCAATAGTTCTGGAAAAGTAAAACATTTACTGTCCTTTATTTCCAGTAACTTGCAGGAAGTTTACCAGTTTACAAGGAGTCCACATTGCTGCTGCTTCTTCACCAGGTAAAATGGTTTTGGTTTTGGTTTCTTTCATTATATACAGATGGTAATTACAGTAGTGCAGTTTTTTAAGGAACTATAAAGCATATTGTTTAGGGTAGCCATGGAGTCTGCTCAGAACAAACACAAAGCTTCAGTTTGGTTCTGAAGTTTAACTGCACCATTTCCCTCTGAAAACCCATCTGTGTTCACTGAGCTGTCTGATTCTGCCCAGTGGGAAAGAGGACTCAGGCTGTTCTTTTGGCAGCCAAATGCAGGCCTGGCTCCCCATGGCTGCCCACACCTGCTGGGATAACCCTGGTGGGCAGCACCTCACAGCTGCTTGCTCCCTGCCCACTGGGCCAGAGCAGGAGGAAGGGAAGAAAAAAAGCAGGAAAACTTGGTGCTTTCACCTGGTGCCTGTCAATTCCAGGCATATTGGACACCACTCAATGTGAAAGTAAAGGATGGAGGAGAATGCCTTGACTATATCCATTGTGGAACACCATATGGCTGCCATGGACTCGGGTTCACACTGGGGTTCCAGAAACTTCCCCAAACATATTTTAATTATTTACTGTTTCGTCTTTGGGTAATTGTAGATTCTTTTTTGAGAGAAGGATGGATTATTTCTTTTAAAACAAACCTCACAACCAACTTGTGTGCATTTTTCCTAGTATTATCTCACAAAAAATGGAATTTACTCACAAGTGTTTTAAAAATTACCAAGTTAGTTCTACAATCTCTTACTTTCTTTACTATTTTGCAGTTAAGTCTCTGTTCATTATGTGGCAAGTGCACTGTGACACGAACAAACACTGCTGCGGGAGGCTGCTGCTGCTGGCACTTCTGAAAGGGTTTCAAAACTGAGAAAGAGCCCTTAACTGCTATAATTACAGCAAAATTCCCAGTTTAGGCAGAGATTAATGACTTTGCAGGTGGCAGAGCAATTGTAAGCAATTTTTCATAGATGTTGAAGCGGTTCCTGCTGGCAGGCGCCGTGTGCCAGCAGCTGCCATTCGGGAATGGCTGTCAGCCATGGCACCGCTTGGCAAATGTTGCCTTCAACCATCCTGCAGTGGTGCCAATGAGGAGCCAAGTGTCCAGACTGTGTCCAGACCCTCACCTGGTGTAGTTTACACCCTTTCCACCTGGGCCAGCTCTTCAGAAGCTGGAGATGCTCCATGGCGTGGGTCTCCTCTGTGAGCAGCTGCCCAAGTGCCTCCTGTTCACATGGTGGGGATTCCCTGGCTTGGGCATTCCTCAGTGGTGCCCTGGCCACACCACAGTAATTTTAACTCCAGCTGCCATAGCTGCTTTCTTCGTGGGGAGAGCAGTGTTGTGTGAAAGCTTCACTGCAGCTGCTGTGCTGAAGCTGCCCCATAGCTGACACCTCCAGGCCTATGGTTCTGGCATCCCCAGCATAAGAAGGACATGAAACTCTTGTAGAGCAAGTCTACAAGAGGGCCATAAAGTTGTTAAAAGGAATGGAGCTCCTCACCTGCAAAGACAGGCTGAGAAAGTTGGGGATGTTTAGCCTGGAGAAAAGAAGGTTGTGTGGAGAACTCATAGCAACCTTCCAGTATTTTAAGGGGCTACAGGGAAGACTCTTTGTTAAGAACTGTAGTGACAGGACAAGGGGAATGGACATACATTGGGAAAGGGGAATTTAAGTGAGATACTAGGAGGAAATTCTTCACTGTGAGTGTGGTGAGACAGTGGAAGAGATTGCTCAGGGGGGTTGTGGATTCCTCATCCCTGACAGGGTTCAAGACCAGGTTGGATATAAGCCCCTGAGCATCACGGTCGAGTGGGGGTGGGTTGAGACTAGATGATATTTAAGGTCCCTTACAACCTCTTAGCATTCTATCCCTCTGTTTCTCAGTGGGAAGGATTGTGCTGCTCTGGCACAGCTCTAAGCCGCCCGCGGCAGTGAGCAGGTCGCTGACAAGCCCAAGACCGGCCCCGTTCGCTGTCCCAAACGGCGCGGCTCGGCGCGGGGCGGGGCGGGGCGGGGCGGGGCGCTGGTGCCCGGCGCTGCCCCGGCCGCCTCCTCAGAGCCCGCCCTCAGCCCTGCCCGCCCCTCGCCTTTGGCGCGAAAACGGCCGCGGCGGGCGGGGCTCTGCGGCACAGCGGGCGCCGATTGGCCGGCGCGGCGGGCGCGCGGCCCACGTGGTACGCGGCGTGGCGCGAACCGCTGTGGGGCCGGGCAGGGGCAGGGGCAGCGGCAGCGGCAGCGATCGGGATGGATCTGGCAGTGGCGGCCGTGGGGGGCGCGGGCGCGGCGCCGCAGCACCAGCAGGTCCGCGATGAAGTGGCCGAGAAGTGCCAGAAGTTGTTCTTGGACTTCCTAGAGGAGTGAGTGCCGGGCCTTGCGGCGGGCGGACGGGGTCGGCAGCGGGTGGCGGGCCGGCAGCGCCTCACGGAGGGGCCGCCATTTGGCGAGATCCTGTCAGGGCCTGGTGCCCCCTGCCCTTGGCGTTCAGCTGGAAAAGCTCGGTTGTGGTCTCAGGCCCTGCCGGGAGGAACCTGTGGGAAGGCAGCATGGTGCTCTCTTGGTAGGCAAAACCCTTCTCGGAGAGTTTCCGCGGAAACGCGGCCCAGAGAACTTGGGAGGTCTTGGAAGTGTCTAAGGTTGGATGTGGCTTTGGGCAGCCTTGTCTAGTGGAAGGTGTCCCTGCCATGGCAGGGGGTCGAAAAGAGATGATCTCAAAATCCCTTTTAAACCAAACAGTTCTATAATTATATGATTTTTTAAAGGTGCATTTGGTCCATTTTAACAAAGTTTTGTCACAGCTGTGGTAAAAACGCGTTCCACGGCTTGGGTGTTAGACGTTAATATATCTGCCTCCCTGCGTTTTGCCTCCTGAGGGGCCCATCCGCATCAGATAATGAAACCATTAACATCACTCGGAGGAAACAAACCGTTGTTTGCTGGTGGAGAGTCAGTCACTGTTAAACCTTAAATAAAGTTATGTCTGGCACTGGGACAATTCTACTGCTATATGAAATGTAAATCTGGTGTGTCTGTGCTAGAGTGTGAATAGAGCAGATGTAGCAAGGGGGTAGAAGAAGAAATACTGTTGGAAAAGGGCTTTGCAAGGGACTGTGGGATGCCTGAATGTGAGTGATCCTTTCCTCTGTCTTTTCTCCTGAACTCAGGAGTATTCAGTTGCTGCTTGGTGTGTGACTCTGAAACGTTCTCCCAAATCACTTTCAGGTTCCAGAACAGCGATGGGGAGGTCAAGTACCTGCGAGATGCTGAAGAACTGATCCGGCCAGAGCGGAACACGCTGATCGTCAGCTTTGCAGATTTGGAGCAGTTCAATCAGCAGCTCTCTACCACTATTCAGGAGGAATTTTACAGGTGAAATGTAGAGTGGGTTTTTTTCAGGTAAAGCTGAACTCTGCTGGAGTCTCAGGCCCATAAGGTCTTGCTTTTATGTAAAAAAAAATAAGAGGCTTATCTTCTTTCTGCATCCTGAAAACATTTCTATTTAAGATTTTTTTTTTTGCTGTCTGAAAACTTTTCTTACTGGATTCCTCTCTGGAAACCATGAATTAACCAGATAATTTGCATTTATTGTGGTAAACAAGTAGGGGGGCAGTATGACAATACAGAATAAACTCTAAAATTTCGTGCTCTGGCAATGTTTTATTGAGTTGGTCACTTATTTTGAAGATATATTTCTTAACATAAGGATAAAAGTGTCATAAAATGAGACTTCGAAAAGTCTATTTTCAAACAATAGTACAAATAACATTATTATGCAGTGATCTCACAGTTAGCATATTTGGAGTGATTTTTTTGGGTTATACAATACAGAATTAAAAGCCAGAACCTGGAAATCTGTTACAAGCCTTTAATGTAATCTAAAGCAGAGAAGGCATTTTGATAGTTTCTCTAAAATTTGAACTTTTTTCCCCATATTTCAGGGTTTATCCATACCTGTGTCGAGCAACAAAGACTTTTGCCAGAGACCACGGAAATGTTCCTGCAAACAAGGATTTTTATGTTGCATTCCAGGACCTGCCTACCAGACACAAGTAAGATGATTATTAATTCCAGAAACTTGTGCTGTTTTACTACCAGGGCAAAACATGTCAAAGCATGCTGAAAATGTTTTGGTTATGTAGTGTGAAATGTGTAGTTGGTCAGTACAGTTGTGACAAAGTTTCCTGATCTTGTGCAGGAGATTTTTTTACTCAGTTTTTCATTTGTAAATCACACTCAGATAGTCAAATTCATCATATGTCACAAACAAGTGTAACTTCTCTAGTTAAAAAAAACTAGTGTGTGTGACTTTTGAAGTACCAGCGATCTAACTTTTGCATTGGTTTGACCTTAAGGATTAATCTAAAAGTTTATGTAAAATCATAAAATGAGAATATATTGTAGTGAGTTTGTTTCTTTTGTTTGTTGCAACAGTTGTTTAGTTAGAGTTACACTGTATTGTATCTTAGTACCCTGGGCCTAAAATTGTCAACTCAGTAATTTGATCCTTGTGAATTTCTGCTTTAAACAGAATTCGAGAACTGACTTCAGCAAAAATCGGCTCCCTGCTGCGCATCAGCGGGCAGGTGGTTCGTACCCACCCCGTCCATCCCGAGCTGGTCAGTGGAACCTTCCTGTGCCTCGACTGCCAGACAGTGATCAAAGATGTGGAGCAGCAGTTCAAATACACCCAGCCAAACATCTGCAGAAACCCAGTCTGTGCCAACAGAAGGAGATTCCTGCTGGACACAAATAAATCAAGATTTGTTGATTTCCAAAAGGTACAGGGGTGATGTTGGAGGGTGATGATATCCGATAATGTTCCTGTGGTAGCTGGAAGATGTTATTTGTACTTCTACACTTTGAAGATGGTTAATTGTTCTGTCAATGTCAAGAAAAAACCTAAGGAAAGACACTGCAATTTATGCAAAAGGTTTCTTCCTATCTCTGGAAGACTTGGGTTTAAGAACAGGAAATTATTAGGTTTTTTGTGTGACATTTATTGTCTAAATAAGCCACCGAAACTCCACATATTCAAGCCAGAGTTATTTTCATGTTGCCAGCACGTCACGTGTAGCTGCTTTATACAAGTATGAAAAGAGATGCTTATGGGTATCTGCAGTGTCTTGCTCTTCCAGGTTGATTTACTCTGACAAATCCTCAGCACTTCACATCCCACAACTGTATTTTATGTCAGCCACATTAACTGAAATTTTCAGGTTACCTTTCAGAATTGTCACTGTGGCCCTTGTACATCCTTTAAGCTGCTCCAAGACTCCTTAGATGCTGATTAGTGAGGAGATTTTTGATTGTGTGTTGTAGTGTGAGAGGGATTGACATGGATAGCAGCAGTCAGATGCTGTTTAACACACCTGTTAGCAGTGTAGCTTTGGGAGCAGTTTCAGGTCTGGTGAGGTGCTCACTGTTGAAGTTTCTCTCCATGCCAGGTGCGCATCCAGGAGACGCAGGGCGAGCTCCCGCGCGGCAGCATCCCGCGCAGCCTGGAGGTGATCCTGCGCGCGGAGGCCGTGGAATCCGCCCAGGCGGGTGACAAATGTGACTTCACCGGCTCACTGATTGTCGTGCCTGACGTGTCCCAGCTCGCCACACCAGGTTTGCTGCTACTCATGACCTCCGTGGGGTGTCCTTCCCGTGCTGGGAGCCGCTGTCCTGACTCCCGTTTCCCTGGCAGGGTTACGTGCAGAAACCGGCTCGCGGGTGACGGGGACAGAGGGCTACGAAACCGAAGGCATCCGGGGGCTGCGCGCCCTCGGCGTGCGGGAGCTCTCCTACAAACTCGTCTTTCTGGCTTGTTACGTGGCCCCCACAAACCCACGGGTGAGTCTGCAGAGAAAGGAGATTGAAGGGTGTTGGTGGTTTCTGTTCTGTATGGTTTTCCCTCAAATTCAGGAGTAGGAATGGGTAAAACTTTAGGTGTGCGTGTGTGCCACCTTTCTGTGTTGGTTTGACTGTCTTTATATTCTCATTGAATCTACATAGCGAAGTTATTTTCTTGTCTTTGTTGCTTGTAGCATTTTTCACAGATGTGATTATTTGCCAGTGTTACAGTTTGTTCTAAACAGCTAACTGGCACATGTGTTTCCATTCAGCTTTCATCCATTTCTGCAGCATTTCCTTTTCTTCCAGGAAATACTATAGCTGCATTTTGTCACAGGAAAGACAGGGATCCTTTTTGTTCCCTCTGGTTTATCAAGTGACATCTTGGGATGTTACTGCAATGTGACTTTTACTAACTACATCTGGGTTTTGGCATGGTGTAGTGCTGTAATCTATCATTCTGCTAACAACATCATCATCACATAGGATAAAAAGAGCATCTGGTATGTTCTGGGAATAGTTGTTTCTGGCCCCCATTTCAGAGCATCAAAAGACCTTGGAAGTTCCAGTTAATGTAAGAATGCTTACAAAGACAGTTTTAGTCAAAGGAAGTCATATTGGTTTTACTCTTTTTTTTAATCTCTGTACAAGCAACTCACTTGGGATTTTCTCACTAACTAAAGTTACACCATTGATTTTACCTGCTAGGAAATTGGGTATTGGTTTTTAAAGGTATAAAGTAATGAGGTTACTCAGCCTAAGGGCAGCTTTTCAGAATGTGTTCCTCCCATCTAGATTTCAGAGCAAGTTTTTGTGACCTGTCTGCAGTGCTCACATTCATTAGTGACTGTTACTACTTTTAATGCTGTTTTATTTCCTTGTTTTAGTTTGGTGGAAAAGAGCTCCGAGATGAAGAACAGACTGCAGAAAGCATTAAAAACCAAATGTCTGTGAAAGAGTGGGAAAAGGTTTTTGAAATGAGCCAAGACAAAAACCTCTACCATAATCTGTGCACCAGCCTCTTCCCTACTATCCATGGTAAGAATCCATTTGTGGCCTTAGAGAGGGAAGATTTCACTTATGTAAATATTAATTAATTTCTTTTGTTGTCTCTGTAGTTTATGGGAAAGGTTGAAAACCCTGTGTCAGCTACCACAAACTCCCCCTCAGCACTGGTTGTGCTAGAAGAGGAAAATTTATTTTTTGAGTATTTGTGGTGTTTAATCATTATGGCCTGCAAGCACAGTCTAGAGGGTTGGGTTTGATGTCAGGTGTTCTGCTACTGAACCCTACAGGTTTTAGTGGATGGTTAGCAAATGGGTGATTTCTGAACAGAAGCGTCCAAATGCTCTAAAATTCTGGCAGGATGGAGGGTTTTTTAAAATAGGAAAATTGTGGTGGTTTTTTGGATGTTTAGTTTAATGTCTTTTCTGGGGTAGGTAATGATGAAGTAAAACGCGGGGTCCTGCTGATGCTCTTTGGAGGAGTTCCCAAGACCACTTCAGAAGGCACTTCACTGCGTGGGGACATCAATGTTTGTGTTGTTGGTGATCCCAGTACAGCCAAGAGTCAGTTCCTAAAGTAAGACTAAAACCCAGCCTATTGTCCAATGTGCACTGCTCCTTTTTCTGTGTTAACTGTAGGAAAGGGAAGTAAAATATTTGAGAATATTTCCAGAGATTGTGTGGATGTGAGTGAAGTATTTGAGCGGTGCTAAAACAAACTCAACATACAAATTTGCAAATATTTTCAAAGGATGTTGACTATTAAAAATAAAAATTAATTGCACATTTAAAAATATCAGAGGTAGATGAAACACTGGAGGTTTTATTCCTCTTTTCCACAGGCATGTGGATGAGTTCAGTCCCCGTGCTGTGTACACCAGTGGCAAAGCCTCCAGTGCTGCGGGATTGACGGCGGCTGTGGTGAAAGATGAGGAGTCCCACGAATTTGTCATTGAGGCTGGAGCGCTGATGCTGGCAGATAATGTGAGTCTAGGAAGGGGAGAGGTTCCTTCATCCCTAGAATGAGTTTGATTGATGACAGAGAGCCCTGAATTGTCTTAGTGACGCTTGTTTCATAAGTGATTGATTCTGGGTCACTTATTTTCATTTTTCTGCTGCAGGGTGTTTGTTGCATTGATGAATTTGACAAGATGGAGGTGCGGGATCAAGTAGCCATTCATGAGGCCATGGAACAGCAGACAATATCCATTACCAAAGCTGGAGTGAAGGTAGCTTGCACTACTCCTCTGTAGCATCACCTGACTGTTACGTGTACTGATGTGGCTTCACCTGCAAAATCTTCATGTAACCTCTGCAGCTGCCTCATTGTGGCAGGACAGAGATCACTTGTTGCAAAGTTTTTGTGGCACATAGCCAAAGGTGGTCAGAAATGTTACTGAGCGTTAAATAGTAGTGAACAAAAAGGGGAAATGGGAGAAGCCTAACCTTGAAATAACCCCAAAAAAGGCTGCAGAATGGTGTGTGTTTGTAGAAAAACAGGATCATGTGAAAAGCAATTTTAAGGGCTTGTTTCAGTATTATTAGCAAGAGTGTGGCAATATTTCAATATTGATCATCAAGACTGTGTCTCCGGGCAGAGCTAGTTAGAAAGGGCTTCTTGGTGGAGTTTGGGTGCTTTTAAGGGATGATGGTTGTAATACCTACATTGGACTCCACCTAAAAGGTGTTATGCTGATCCATTTGGGTTGCAATGAGTTGGTTTAGAAAGTGGTCACAGATACAGATTTTTAAAATTTATTTTTTCCTGCTGTCAGGCTACTCTGAATGCCAGGACCTCCATTTTGGCTGCAGCGAACCCGGTTGGTGGCCGCTATGACCGATCCAAGTCACTGAAACAAAATATCAACCTGTCAGCTCCCATCATGTCCCGCTTTGATCTCTTCTTCATCCTTGTGGATGAGTGTAATGAGGTAATTTTAAGGAATTATAGAATAGTTTGTGTCAGAAAAGATCCCTGGAGGTCTCTAGTCTAACCTTGCACTCAGATCATTGAGAACAGTTTGCCAAGACCTGGTGAGTTTTGAGTATCTCCAAGGATGGAGATTCTGCAGGCCCCTGCAATGTGTGACAACTCTCATGTGTTCAAAAATAATAACTTTTATATCTAATCAGAATTTCTCATGGTTCAGTTCATGTGGGTTGCCTCTTATCCAAGGACTATTTAGTTTCATCACATCTATGCTGCCTGGTAAAGCAGTTGCTTTCCTTTCAAGCTGAACAGACCTTGCTCTTCTAGCCCCCCATACCTCATGTTCTCCTGCCCTCTGACCATCTTGGTCTCTGCAATTTTGAGTGAAGCAAATCTCATGAGAATGTCTTGCTCCTGCTTTTCTGCTCTGCCTATGCAGCTAAAAGCTGGCAGTACAAATTTGAACACACTCTGCTGAATACAAGGATACTGCCTTTTCATCCTGTAGTGGTTTGACCTGCAAACTTAACTCCATTAGTCATTTTTACAAATGGCTGGTCACTGCTGCCACCTGTCTATGTGGCATTTGCCTTGGGAATGCATGAGATCCAGAGATTAATGTTGGCTCAGCCACTGTTCTGCTCAGAGTGATTATCTAATTGAGAGGGAACTGGTGAGAGAGCAGAGCAGGCTGAAAAGGAAGGAAGTTCCCACGCTGCAAAGTGCTGCTTTCTGCCTGTTCTCTGTCTGACTTGTAACCCAGGAGAGTTCCAAGAGGTTATAAATCCTAAAATGGCCTTTTATCCCTCCTCTGCTGTGTTTCCTTGTATTAAATGCCCTTCCCAGGACATTTTCCTGGACCTCCTGGCAGAGAGTTTGTCTACTGAAAGGGTAGCTGTGCTATGAGTATTACAAGCAAACAGGGGCGTTGGGAAGGAAGAACAGAAGTGTTGTTTTGCTGTTTGGCTGGTGCTGTGCAAGCACTGCTGACCCAGCCCCATGTCCCAGGTGATAGATTATGCCATTGCCCGGCGCATTGTGGATCTGCACTCCAGAGTGGAGGAGTCTGTTGACCGTGTCTATTCCTTGGATGATATCCGAAGGTATCTGCTGTTTGCAAGACAGTTTAAACCAAAGGTAATTTTACTTTTAAAGTGAACTGTGGACCAGTTGTTCTGTCTGAGGAGGTCCAAAGGAACAATCACTCTGCAGTAGGTTTTTCTCCAGCAAACACCAAGGCACTTGGGGTAGTGTTTTCTCAAGGAAGGAGCCATAAACTCAGGTTATTACCTAGAAGCAGAGTGTATTTTGCAACCTGGTGCTCCTAAACTCCAGAAACCCAGTCAGCCCAGCTGAGACTGTTATAGTCCATGGCAGTCCTTAACCTTTGTCTAGAATAATTGAGGGATGACTTTATGGCCTTCTCATACCTCATGGGTATGGGTTATTCAACATGACTGCTGCAGAGTTTTTTGTACTTTATTTACTTACTGCTTAATCAGTTTGTGTGTCTTTATTTTAAAAGGGTGTTGTGCCTCTATTTCTTTGCCTTTTGGTAAAATACAGAGCATGGGAAACTGGTCTAACTACAGATTTTTTTGGGGTCTATCCAAGTAGCAGCTTGGAAGGGCTGTGTGTCGGATTTTTCATAAGTCTATAAACAGAACAATCTAGTAGGGACAGACATGAATTATGTCTGGAAACAAGTCAGTAGAAGAGAGAAATTATTAAAAAATCTGCTGTAAAATAATTATTGCAGCTATGTAGTTACTGTAGTGTCATTGTCATTGATAGGTTTAATCATTATTACAACATAATTTCAACATAATGTGATTGCCATTGTACTTCCATAGAGTATGTGTATAGCGTGGAATATTTCAGATAAAAGCAGCAGCCAGTACAGCAAAGGCTGTACACTGCCAATCTAATGCAAGAAGAAAAAGCTTTAATACTCTGACCACTGGAACTCCTGGCACTGTGTTTGATGGCACACAGATATCCAAGGAGTCTGAGGATTTCATAGTGGAGCAGTACAAGCGGCTGCGGCAGCGCGACGGCTCCGGGGTGGCCAAGTCATCCTGGAGGATCACGGTGAGGCAGCTGGAGAGCATGATCCGCCTGTCTGAGGCCATGGCCCGCATGCACTGCTGTGATGAGGTACCAGGGGCCTGAGGGAGGGCTGGGTAAATGGTCATGGAATTGGCTGGGACTTGTGCATTTGCTATTTGACTGTAATATTGAACATAGTCCTGTGGGTGAGGAGGAGAGCTTGAGTCAAGGTTGTACACAGTCTGAGTCTGTATGCCAGAAACACTGTTTTTAAGGGATGACTTGTAAAACTGGTGTCAGCTGGTCCAAACTGAGAGCTTGCATGATTTTGTATCACAGCTGTGTCAACACTCAGCCTCCTACCTGTCAAATCATGACAGTCACCAACTACTGTCAGCCAGGCTGTTGGAAGTTTCTTTCCTGATCTTTCACAGTCTGTAGTCTCTTGACTGTCTTCCATTTGCAATCTGAAAAGCCAAAGTTCACCAAAGTATCTGGACCTCCCCAAGAGTAGCTGTATGTGTGATCTGAGCTCCTGCTCACATCTACCACTGCTGAAAAGCACATTGTTCTGCCTGTTAACTGCAGTGTGATTACTGCCTGTCTAGTCCTTGCTTTCAAACCCAGCAAGCCTTTTGAAATGTTGATTAGAGGCTATGTGACACATGCAGGGATGGAACCCTGCTCGCTGGTTGTCTAAGGACACCCTTTGGGTTCTTTTAAATTAAATTCAGCTTATAATGAAACAGATAGCTTTTAGGTTATGGCTCAGCTACAGATGATTTTTCCAGTTTTTGCTTTTCAGTTCTGGAGGAGTGTATCATTAATTACATCTCTCTTTCTTTCATATTGTCTCTGTTCAGACCCATTTATTTAATGTTTCTTGCTCCACTGATCTTTCTCCCAAATGTTTTTGGCTTAGTAAAAATTTTATCGACTCCACGTGATTGCTAAATCCTGAAAGATTAATCAGGCTGCTTTTCCCTCCATAACCTTGCATGACCTTGGAGTACTTGTAGTGAGACATAATTTCACTTGCAGAGTATTTACTGCTTAGGATTAATCAGCTGAGATGTGTAGAAAATCCCATTGTCAGAATCAGAGATGAGTCTGTGGAGCTGTTTGAAAACCAGAAGCACCTCTGTGCCTATTTAATGTATGTTTTTTTTCAAATCTTCCTCAGGTTCACCCAAAACATGTGAAGGAAGCTTTCAGGCTTTTAAATAAGTCCATCATTAGAGTTGAGACTCCAGATGTCAATTTAGACCAAGATGATGACCAGCAAATGGAGGCTGAAGAGGACCAAGATGGAGTCAATGGTAAATTACTTAGAGAAATTTTTCAAAGAGGAAAGTCCTTTCAGTCTTTACAGCTTGTCTTGATTGAGCATGTGCTTCTCTTCAGTTTCTCATCTAATGAGCTCTAGAAATCTGGGCTCCTGTTCTTAACTCTCTTGCTTCTTCAGCCTCTTTCAGCAACTCACCTGGTTGGTCAGTGAAGGCTTTTCAGTGGCTCAGAGTATTAAATAGCTAAACGATGTTTTAGATACAGCTTTAAACGTGAGCATGTGTCCAAACAGGTGAGGCAGAAGCTCCAGCTGGGGTCAATGGTCTTGTGAATGGGATCAATGGTCATTCTGAGGATGTGAGCAAGGATGCTGCACCCAAAGCTTCTCTCAGGCTGGGCTTCTCTGAGTACCGACGCATTTCTAATCTCCTGGTGCTGCACCTCAGGAAAGCAGAGGAAGGTAAGAATTTCTGCAAAGAAGGCAGACCCTGACTTCAGGGAGCAATTGTTACTGCATCTCTTGCTGTTGTACATGGGATTTTCACTCTTGTTGAGACAACAAACTTGTCAGGTCAGGTGTAGACCTATGTTCATATGACTGTACTACATCTGGTGATGGAAATAGGACTTCCTGGAGTTTCTACTCTGTTACCTTAGTCATTTATCAAAACCTATTAAGCTGAGCAGCATGTCAGCCAACATGGTGCAGAGGAGGATTTGTAGCACACAATGGTGTAACCAAGCTAGAAGAGTCTGTAGCAGTGAAAACTGGAGCAGGATGCAGGCCAACAGCCACAGCCTGTCCTAAGCAAATGGCTGGGTTAGTTCTTCAGAAGCTAAAATATTTCAGTTGCCATGAGGCTACTCCTGCAGTGAAATGCAGCAGTTGTCTCAGGGCAGATACTAAAGCTGCAAAGCTTTTGGAAGGGTGTGGAGATGGCAGTGTCTGTTCAAATGTAAGTACATGTAAGAAGGATGACTCCTGGCTTTGTGTGACAGTGCTTTTTCTTTAGCTCTTTCTTAGAGGAAAGGTGTGTTAGTCCTTGCCACTGGTTTTTCTTGAAGCTGAAGACTGATGGGATTTGGAAGCCACTTGAAGGCATAGAACTGAAAGCTTCTGTTCTCAATCTAATTATCTCCAATTAAACCATGACACAGCACCCTCCTGTGCAAAATATGGTGCTTTAAGAAAAAAACCCTTAAGTCTGACCTTTCCTAAACATCTTTAAAAGCATGTTTCTCTCTTCAGCATTGTGAATGTTAATGTGTAAATCCTTTTCTCCTATGGTTTGAGTGGTAGTTTACTGCTGCTGTGTTCATGCAAATCATTTTCTCTGCAGAAGAGGACGATGCAGCACTAAAGAGGAGTGAACTTATTAATTGGTACCTAAAAGAAATTGAATCTGAAATCGAATCTGAAGAAGAACTAATTAATAAAAAGAAGATCATAGAGAGAGTCATTCACCGACTTACACATTATGTATGTATAGAGATTTGTGGGTAGTGAAAAAGGGTTTTGACTTGCATAGGCTTGTAACTTACATACTAAAATGTTTCCTTTTTAATAGAATACATTCCTGTTTGGAGAAATCGGTTTTGTTCTTCCACTGATTGATACAATATAAATGCCTTCTTTATTTAACACCTATTACAGAAAAAACCACTGAAATAAATTAGAGATGTGTATAAGTAAAAGTTCAAAGTGCTATACTGTGTCACTATAGAAGTGTGATATTTTTGTGTATTTCTACAGCAATTATACATTAGGATACAAAAATACAATTAACACTTGTATTCAATGGATAGGCCGGAGGGGTACGAGGGCATTTTGGAGGAGAAAGTATGACAAAATAAACTGCTTTTCACTTTTAAAGACACAAAACTATTGCAGTGGAAAGCACTAGGCTGGAAAGATCCCAGAAAGGATACAACATAGAAGTGATTTCCCCAAATGCTGTTTTTGAGAATCTCTTAGAGGGTCCTTAGAGGTCCTACCAATATAAAAATGCCTTTCAGAGAGTACAAACAAACATCTCTACCCTTGTTTTAACACAACTCTTTGTGTGTTGCAGGACCACATTCTGATCGAACTGTCCCAGTCAGGACTGAGAGGATCCAGAGAAGAGGAGACTTTTGATGATGATCCATACCTGGTTGTCAACCCCAACTATCTGCTGGAGGACTGAGGGCTGAGAATGGCATTGTAGAGCTCACTGGTGACCAGTTGGAAAATGCATTCTTTTCTTGCAGGGGTTGCTGTGTGGCTAATTCCTTAAATTCCTATGACTGTGCCAGAGTGTGGTCAGTGATATGTGATTTCTCATTTACACTGAGCATACCTGCAAAGCTTTTAAAGACAGCACGCACATGTATTAGTTCCACTGTTAGCTCTGAATTTCAGTGCCATCATCTGGATGCAGAGGAGAATCATCCAATAGCTTTTTTCATCATCAAGCTATGTAGATGTTTCTGTTTTAAATAAGATTAATTTTACATTTAGTAGACATTTTATGCTATAGGTTTTTACTGTTTTTCTTATTAACATAAATAAAAGCTCATTAAATGTCTGGGGGTGGGTTTGTTGTTACTCACATGTGAGATTGCTGTTTTCTATGCCTGTCATTTGAGGCTGAAAAAACCAGTAATCTAAATGTTTAATGTCTTAAGGAAGACCAAATTTCCTGGATGAGTGATGTTCTTTTTTAAGAAGTTTTTTTAACTTCCTGTAATAGACAGTGAGAAACTGATCCCTTCTCTTTCTTTGTAGATGGACTAAAGATGTGCAGGCTCCTGTTGCATATGTCAAGTAGAAAATAGCAAGTAGCCAAGCCCAAAGCAAGGCTTTAAGTCAGCAGGGCAGAAACACCTACCTTGATGAATGTCTTGACTTGTGAGTGAATTAAAAACTGCCACCATTTGTGAGGGATTTTTAAGACTATATTTGTAAACCTGTTTAAAGATCTTTCTATAAGATAACTTTGCTTGAATTTCTACTCTCAATTTTTTTTAGTGTAAACTACAGGATTATTAAATTATCTATTAAGAATTTAAAATACCTGAATATTTGTCTTGTTTCCTGGGTACCAGCACCTCAGAAACATTTGTAATGCATGAAAGAGATCAAAGTTACATAGTTTATTTAGAAATAGTGTGAAATAACTGTATCTGAGGGAGGCTCAGAAATGGAGCTGGTTTGTAAGACTTTCTTTTCCTGTTAATCTCTCCCAGCTTTCAAGAGTTACACTTGGTCTAACTAAGCATGTCATTAAAAATAACAGTTTTATTTAAGGAGTAGAGGGAATAGTAAATATTTGTCATCAGCACTACCCCTACTGCAGTAACTTCTCCACTCATTTCTTTCATAAACCAAATTCTGCATTTCATTAAAAATAGCCACCCACCTGCAACAATACTTTCATGTTATTCTATATTGTTCCTTTACTTTCGAAATAACAATAGGAAGATGTTTGGCCTTCATTATGTTTCCCCCTCCCCTCCTCTCAATCTTCGTTTGAAAATAAATATTCTTCATGTAGGAGAAAGTATTTTTTTTAATGCTTCTTTCCCCAGTTCTGTAGGCTGAAAGGGGTTTTCTCTGAGTTAATGCAGCTCTACTGGAAAGTAAGCACCAGGTGGTGCTGTAAAGTTAATTTTTAAAGCTGCTATTCAGACATCAGGGTGGAGGGAACTTGTTCAGAACACTCAGCACAATGTTAGAGTGAGCTCTTTAGGACTTCCTGAGAAAAAATCACCTGGGAATCAAATAGAGTCAAAGTACACAAATTGCAATCCCTCTACAAAGTTTGAGTAACAGCAAATGTTGAGGGATGTCTTCAGCTGTAACTTAAGGATAACATTGCTTGACAGCCATAATTTCCCCAGATTGTTGCAGATAAGCTTTAGACAAAATTTTGGTTATTAAAAGAAATTAACTCTGAGGTAGAACCAACATTTCATAGGTATGTAGAATTTTGTGTTTAATTGGTTTAAAACTGTTCTCAGCCCTTCAGTTCTGCTGTACTGGAATGCAGAAGAGCTGAGCTAGACGTGGAAAAGCAAAAAATTGAGACTGAAATTCCTGGATGTTTTTGGGTTGGAGGAACCACGTTCTTGCTGCTGCCTGAATTGATATCAGAGTCACTTGTCCAGCTGGGTGAGGTGCCACATCTCAGATTTCCTTTATCCACCCAGGATTAGAGCACAAACGTGCCTCCTGCTGCCCTGCATACCCTGAGCTGTGGTGGACATGCAGATAACACTGCTTTTGTTGGGTTTTGCATCCAGAGCTGTGCTGGGATTCTTCTAAAGCTGAAAAGGCCAAAAAGAGAGGGAAAGTTTATCTACTTATTTCATCTTCCTCTAAATGGGAGGCAATATGTGCAAATGTCAACTGATATTTAAACATGAAGGGAAACATAAACATCTCAGAAAATGTTTTCACATGACCTTTCTCCAACTGATAGAAAGTGATTTTGTGCTCATCTATGTTTTTTTATCTACAGTGAAAGTCCTGGTCTGTTATTCCAATGTCAGCTAATTCAGAGAACATTTATCTATGGAACAGATAATTTCAGTTAAATATTACTTCTACTGGTGTATAAGTAGTGTGGAGTTGTTGTTTCTGAAGCAAGGTTCAGAAATGGACCTGATTTGTAAGACAGTCATCCTCTTTCTGTTGGTGTCTCTCAGCCTTGGCCTAGATGGGGAATTGGCTGAGAATTTTATCACCATTGCTGGGCCCCTACCCAGTGAGCTGGCAGAGAGATGGGGCCTGCAGGAGCAGGTCCTGCCCGAGCAGCAGCGGGGCCCTGACGCCCCGGCTCACCTGTGCCAGGCAGATCCGATGGCTTCCGAGCTGCCCCGGTACCTGCGGCGGCTCCGCGCGCTGGGGGTGACGCACTGCCGGCTGCTGCTGCCCTGGGCCCGCGTCCTTCCCGAGGGCAGCGCCGTGGGGGCGGACGGAGCCCGGGTGCGCTGCTACCGCCGGCTGCTGGAGGCCGTGGCGGCCGCGGGGCTCAGAGCCGTGCTGCTGCTGCACCGCGGGCCCGTCCCCAGCCGGGCCGCAGCCGGGGCTTTTCCTGAGCTGTTTGCGGAGTACGCGGATTTCAGCTTCCGTGCCTTCGGGGACCTGGTGGATGTGTGGGTCTCCTTCAGTGACCTGCCAGAGGTCCTTCAAAGCCTGCCCTACACTGAGCCCCAGGAGCGAGTCCAGGCTGTGGCTGCTGCTCATAAAGGATTTTACTCTGTGCTCCATGAGAAAGTGTCACCAGCAGGTAAGGAGAGCAGGGTTTTTCAGAGTGACTCGCAAATATTTTGTGATTGCATTAAATGGTAACTGCTACATGCAGTCTCTATGTAGATATTTTTGTGTGCCTCTTCCTGACCCACAGAGGAAAGACTAAAACCTTTCTGAAATGTACCTGAAACCATGAAGAGACAAGTCACAGGAAGTCTCCTATGTGATAATAACTGTGAGGAAGTCTGCAGTGCCCTTTTTTTGACTTTCCTTCTTGGGGACCCTGGGGTTTGCAGTAATTAAATCCCAAATCTACCTGTGTTACACAGAGCAACAGAATTTCACCTCTTCCATGATGGATAGCTGGGATTTTCCAAGCAGATATCTCCTTGGGTCTGCCTTCTTTTCTCTCCCAGACAGACAACAAGTAGAGCTGACTGAGTCACTATTTCTTTTCCCAAATTTTTATTAGTTAATTATTTTTTAATTCTTGCATTTGTCAGGAATACTTTGTTGTACAGTTCATACTATCTGGTGATAGCCCTTAGAAGTTGTCCAGATCCCTTCCTGCATCTCCTGTTCCTCCTCCTGTCACTTCAACATCTCAAAAACATTCAGCATAGAATGGATTAAAAAAAAATAGTTGAACCATCACGAAGGCATGAAAATTAGTAAAGATATTACTTATGCAGGGAGTAGAAGGGCATTTTATTTACAAAGGCTCTTTGAATGGTGCCTTTGAATTTCTACCTTCTTCAGTTCTCTGTTGAAATCACAAAGGGTATCCTGAAATCAACTACCTGGAGCAGTGCCTGTTGTTCCACAGCTTCAACAATTTAAAACTGGTTTTAAAATAACTGCAGTAAGCTGAAATTTTTATTTGTCCTTAATATGTTATCAACAGACTGCCTCTTTCTCTCTCAAGGTGGAAAGCTATCCATTGCTTTGGAAATGGATGATGTCTTGGACAGTGCTTCATCAGAATTGCTTTCAGTTTCTCTTCAGGTAGCTCATAATATTTCCTCATTAAGGAAGTATTTCCAAAATTATATAAATTTGCCTTGATTTAGCTTTGGTTTTATGTATGGGATCAAATGACTTGTTGCTAGTTAAATAAGATTTTAGCAGGTTGACCAGTTTGTAAGCTTTAATTATTTGCTTAGTCTGATTATGTGAAATCAATGATTTAAAAATTGTTTCAGCATCCTTTCTTGGCTGGTCAGTGCTGATGAAGCTACATGGAGACAAATTTGCTCTCATAATTGGCAATGTTAGCAATATACTTGCTAAATGACAAGATGTCTCCAGAAAGTGTACCTGTTACCCTCTGCAGGTGTACTTAGTGCACCACCAAAGATATGGATACATTATCCTAATTAGCTGCTATTTAAAATATCTGCTGATTATGTTAAAAGCTAGACTGAGCTGTGCTAAAAGTGACGTAGTTGCACAGGGATGGCACAACACAAGGAGAATGTGATCTCTACAAAGGCAATGACATTCTTAAAGATCCAGGTCCCTGTTCATAGTCCTCACCCAGAGGATGTTGATGTAGGTCATGCACACATGACAGTGCAGGGTTTTTGCTTATTTATAATCCTTCAAAACTTAGAACCAGGTCAAGCAATGTTGTTGCATTTAAGCAAGGTGTGGTTTGTAGGGAGAGCAAAGATGACCTGACTGAATAGAAGAGAACCTTGGACTGAAAAACAAACTAAAAGCTTATCAGTTTTATTCCAACTTCATCACCTGGTTTTACAAGAGATTGCCATCTGTTCCCTTGAGGTTGATGGCTGCTAGTGGGATAATTTAATCATTCCATACTTGTGCTATGGAATGATTAAAGATTTCTGAAGTGGACTTTCAACCCAGGGTTATATAAGGTTATATACCTGAACCACATAGTCACAAAGGTTTCTCTGATAAATCATAAACAGATATAAAGAAATTACCTGTAGATCATTAATTTAAAATTCATAAAATAGAATTTAATGTAGTTGTTTAAGTTGTACTTTGTTTAGGAGACATACAAAGCACATCTTCCCATACAGTATCCAGTTTGTGCTCTCTGTATTGTCCAGTGCTCCCATACAGCTGTATGGCTTCTTACTCCAGCAATATATCTTTATCAAACCCTACACAGTTTTATGTATTTTTAATGTAATACTTTAAAAATCCCATTTTTCTCCAGCATGATTATTTTCCTTTTCTTTTTTCCAGGATTCAGTAGACTTTGTGTCTCTTAACCTTCAGTACCATTGTGGAAATGAAACAGATTTTGACAAGAAATTGAGTGAATTCCAGGTAAAGTTATGCGCAGGGTTAAAATGATAGCAGCAAACACCAGACCATAAATAGGTGCAGAATTTCATGTGCTGTGATGCATGTCTAAAGAGTTCTGATTTTCTGTGGAAGCTCAGGCAGCAGCTACATTAGGAAGCAGCTACAAAGTGCTCATTTCTCTGTTGTTACTGTGACTTAGAAACTGTTATTGGAAAATGCTGGAAAGCATCATCTTGGTCAATGCTTATTACTGATGCATTAACAATTAGAATGGCAAAATTCTTTTATCTGGGACTGAAAATCCTCTCTCACATGCTAAGTGTTTGATAGCTAAGCTGTTTAGGCCAATACCTAAGTACTGAAAGATATTAAACTCTAGCTTGAGCTCTACAGCAGTACTACCAAACTTCACATTCCTCATCAGCAGGGGTAGAAATCATCATCAGGTGCCAGAAATGTTACTGAGGGGGAGTTTATTAAAGGATCAGATCTCCTGGCAGCACCAACATCAGTGATGCTGTAGGCTGGTACCTATTATAACCAATATAAAATCTCTGGCAGTGAACTGCATTCTTAAAATTCATTAGCAAAGAGTCATCCAGCATCTGGGTAGCAGGATAAGGAGCTGCCATTTAAAATGTAAAAAATGCCAAGACATGGTTTTACTAGCTTGCTGATGCTTCTTTTCATACTACTCCCTGATTTCTGTTTTGCAGAGTGTCTGGAAGGACAAAGACATCTTGGTTTTTAGTTTAAAGGTCCTTGACTGTGCCTCCATGGAAGAGGATCCTTTCATACCAGTAGCTGCCATTGCCACAGGTGAGTGATGTTTGAAGAGGAAGAGTTTTTTAGTTAAGATCTGCATGTAAAGCACATTCAAACTTAACTTTCCTCTACAATTAACTTGTAGGGGAAATTGAAAATCATCCAATCTAGGCTGCTGCTATTAGATGAAATAACATTTTTTTATAGTATTTTTTGAAAATTAAAGATGGATGGTGAGTGTTGAGGGAGGGGAAGCAGGAAATCTTTTCCAGATCTTTTCATCAGCCTCAAATTGCAGAAGGGGGAGTTTAGGTTGGATATTAGGAAAAACTTCTTTCAAGATATAATTGTTTGTTACAGGGAGTGTCATGCAGTTTGTGGCATCTAAGACTATATCCATCACTTTCCATTTGTTTGTTTGCAGCTATTAATAAAGAAGAAGCACGTATGATTGGGTGTGATGTTGATGAATTCTTGGACTACTTATCTCGTGTTTTAAGGTACTATAAAAATACTGTAACACCATAGATTACTATAATAGGATACAGTAATAAAACAGCTTTCTCTAGGAACCTATGTGCAGGCAGAGACAGGATGTTTTAGTGCTAAAGTCTGCTGTTAGTTGCTGAAAGGGCTGCAAAGGGCTGTTTTTCTGCTGAGCCCAGTCTCTTCCAATTACTTGCAATCCTCTATCCTGCTACTAATCCTATAATGTAATCCTCTTCCACTCTCTCATCCTTGGTTACCCAAATTGCACCTTCAAGCCAGCAGTGACAAGTGCGTTTTTCAAGCCTTCTGCTTTTTTCAAGAGCAAAATGGTTATAAATAAACAAATCCAATAGAGGTTTTCCTAGGGGAGAAGCCACTTGAGCTTATGGAAATGTGGGAGGTGTCATGGTGCAGGGAGATTCTAAGGATTACAATGGCAGGAAACTCATGAAGCAGTTGTAGCATGGGAAATTGCTGCTCACTGCAAGGATTTTGTTTGCACCTCTGACCTAACTGAAGGATGATGAGACTCTACATGCAAAGAGCTGTTCTGCAGGTACCCACTGCCCTCACCTTCATGTCCCAGCTGGGAGAGAGCAGGGTTAGATTGGTCAGATGTCAAAGGAACTATATATGGCTTATGTGACTTCAGTGGGAAGCAAACTTCCTTTATACTCTGTGTTTGCAAGTTTTATGGCACTGACATCCACCTTGGAGATTTTAACTTCTATTTATTATATTTGCAGTGAAACAAATACTCTACAGGAAAAGCCAGATGCTGTTGCCCCTCGGTCCTCCTATCAAACAGTCTGGGAAATGTTTGCTGAACAGTCTGAATCAGAGAGGGATTCTTTCCTGCAAGATGTTTTCCCAAGTGGGTTCCTCTGGGGCATATCCACAGGTGCCTTTAACATCGAAGGAGCTTGGGCAGAGGATGGGAAAGGAGAGAGCATCTGGGACCAGTTTGGGCATGGGGGCCATGTCCAAATGAACCAAACAGCAGACGTGGCATGTGACAGTTACTACAAAACCAGCTATGACATTTACCTGCTTAGGGGTCTTCACCCCCAGCTGTACAAATTTTCTGTATCCTGGTCTAGAATTTTCCCTGCTGGCACCAACAAGACCATCAATTCCAAGGGTGTTGATTATTACAACCGCTTAATTGACCGCTTGGTAGACTCTAACATTGAGCCCATGGTGACTCTGTTCCACTGGGACCTGCCCCAGGCTCTGCAGGCTCTTGGTGGCTGGCAGAATGAAAGCATCATCGATGCTTTTGTGAGCTATGCAGACTTCTGCTTTTCCACCTTTGGGGATCGGGTCAAGCTCTGGGTTACGTTCCATGAGCCCTGGGTTATCAGCTACGCTGGCTATGGCACTGGAGAGCATCCTCCAGGAATCACTGACCCAGGAGCAGCATCTTACAAGGTAGGGGCACAAGAATAATTAGGATCCTGCTGCTACTCTTGTTGGGTTGTTTTCCATAATGGTTCTGTCGTTTAACTATGTTCAAACCTAATGTGGCCTCTAAGACAACTATTTGGTGGCTGGATTTATGATACTTGTTAAAAATGGGTTTGTTAACAGAGGCCAGGTGTTGTTATTTTATTTTTCTTTTCTAGGCTGATGTGGATGGGTAGTCAGATTCTTTTGCTTATTCCAAAACCTACTACACTCCTTGTCTATCATTAGTTTTGTCAAGGTGCATTCTTTTGGATGGAGAGGACATTTTCACATGGCAATAAATAAACCCAATGCTTAAGAATTTTTGTGCAATGCAGTGTGACACGTTTTCCTCTGCTTTCTGCTTCCCAGGTTGCTCACACAATTCTCAAGGCTCATGCCAAGGTCTGGCACCTGTATAATGACAAGTACCGTTCTCAGCAACTGGGAAAGGTGGGGCTGGTGCTGAACTCAGACTGGGCTGAACCCAAAACTCCAGGCAGCTCCGAGGACGTGAGGGCATCTGAGAGGTACCTGCAGTTCATGCTTGGCTGGTTTGCTCACCCCATATTTGTTAATGGTGATTACCCAGATGTCCTGAAGGCTCAGATCCAGGAAGTGAACCAGCAGTGCTCCACGACAGTTGCACAGCTGCCTGTGTTTACAGAGGAGGAGAAGTCCTTGGTGAAAGGGA
The DNA here is from genome assembly GCA_024362935.1 of Setophaga petechia. NCBI lineage: Eukaryota > Metazoa > Chordata > Aves > Passeriformes > Parulidae > Setophaga > Setophaga petechia. The sequence continues at coordinate 6,381,860 of JANCRA010000005.1, forward strand.
CTGCAGATTTCTTTGGCCTTTCCCATTACACTTCCCGCCTGGTCAGTGCCGGCACTAACGGGATGTGCACAGCGGGCTACGAGAGCATTGGGAACTTCTCCTTGCATGTAGATCCTTCCTGGCCACAGGCTGCCTCTTCTTGGATCCATGTGGTCCCTTGGGGATTAAGAAGGCTGCTGAAGTTTGTATCCCAGGAATACACAGGGTCAAAGATCCCAATATACATAGCAGGGAATGGTGTGCCCACAGGAGACACCGGGGATCTCCTCAATGACACTCTGCGAGTGGATTATTTCCAACGCTACATCGATGAGGCCCTGAAAGGTATGGAGAAACCAAATTATTTTATTTTTTTTTTAATCATGGCAGGTTTAATTATTCCAGCCCTTCCATGGTGGTTAACTTTAAGACATCACCACTTGCACAGTGATGTGAGGTCAGCCTCCTGTTGTGTAGGTAATGAGTGTGACTTTATATTCTTAAGCCTGTCTGGTGTCCAGATATGGAGCTCTCCATTCTCTTTAGATATTGGAATGCATTTTTTTTATGTATGGAATAATGTAGCCTGGACCCTAAGGTCAGTCTCTCTGTGAGGACACTGTTCATACACTCCGGTTCTCCTGGAGATGACTGGCCTAAAGGCTTTTGCCTGTAGACCTCTCATAAATTGCAGCTGAACTGCCTTTACCAGTTAATCAGACCTACATGGCAGTAACCACTTCAGACTGGAAATATCTTCCTAACATTTCTACCTCAATCATTTTGAGAATGTTTAGGTTATGCTTGTAGAATGTTCAAGTTATGCTTGTATCTTTGCAAGATGTGTACCTTTTGACGTAAAAATAATGTTAGTGGCAAGTTCTGGACTAACATAGAGAGCTGAGATTTCAAATAGATATTTGACTGATGCTCTCTAGATAGACTAAACAATACTGTCAGGAAAACATTAAATATGCTGTATTAAATATGTTGGTGATCAGTGTGTACAGCATTTGATCTGCTTGACCTAGATCTCAACATACTGCTAGAAGTGCTGAAAGAGCTACAGAAAACACAATTTAGTGTTGCTGTTAGGCCTCAGCAGAAGTAAAGAGGATGGACTGCACATAGGAGTGAACTTTTTTGAATAAGAGAGATTTAGTGCTTTTTTGTAAGCAATGTGAGGAGGGATCGTAGACTTGCCTCTGCTGGTGTTGGGTACACAGTTCAGCTAAAAGAAGCTCTGTGTGCTCAGGGAATATAGGCAAGCACTAAATACCTGATTCAAAATCAATGTTTCAGTTTAATTACAGTGTTAAATCTAAAAGTGAACCATACACCTAAATTGATGAAATCTCCTTGAAAACAAGAACAAAGGGGAAGGGATGCCAGTGGCACAAGTGTCCTGTCCTCAGATACCTCTTGACAAATACTTATTTTCTCACACATTTCTATCACTTAGCATTTCACCAGCTCCTATTACCGTGCTGGCTGCTTTTCCTGCCAGATACTCCTAATTGTTAGGAAGTTATTTTAGCCTTTAAAACCATTTGTAAGTGCTTGGCTTGTCACACCTATCCTTGGCTGTGGTGCCTCTGTAGTGCTGGCTGTGTTCAGGAGATGTTCAGGTGGGTAATTAACAGTGTTCTGTTTCTGTGGCAGCGGTGAAACTGGACGCCGTTGATGTCCGGTCCTACATTGCTCGATCCCTGCTTGATGGCTTTGAAGGCCCAGCAGGATACAGCCTAAAATTTGGGCTGCATCATGTGAACTTTGAAGATAGCAACAGACCAAGGACTCCCAAGGCATCTGCTTACTTCTTTTCCAGTGTTATTGAAAAAAATGGTTTTCCATCCCAAGCCTTGAGCAGATCTGCACCAGTGGTGTTTGACCGACCTCTACCATCAAAGCTGCCAAGTTTACCAGCATCAGAAGTTCCCTCCAAGGCAAAGGTTGTCTGGGAGAAGTTTTCATCCCAGACTGCCTTTGAAAGAGACATGTATTTTTATGGGACATTCCCAGAGGATTTTACGTGGGGTGTGTCTTCCTCTGCCTACCAGATAGAGGGAGGTTGGGATGCTGATGGCAAAGGACCCAGCATTTGGGATAACTTCACCCATGTCCCAGGAAATGTAAACAATAATGAAACTGGAGATATAGCTTGTGATAGCTACAACAAGGTGGAGGAAGATATTTACATGCTGAGAGCCTTAGGGGTAAAGAACTATCGCTTTTCGCTCTCCTGGCCTCGAATTTTCCCCACCGGAAGGAACAACTCAATCAACAGCCATGGAGTCGCATACTACAACCGTCTCATTGATGGACTGATTGCAAACAACATCACTCCCATTGTCACTCTCTACCACTGGGACCTACCACAAGCTCTCCAGGACATCGGTGGCTGGGAGAGCACCGAGCTGATTGACCTGTTTGACAGCTTTGCAGACTTCTGTTTCCAGACCTTTGGGGACAGGGTGAAGTTCTGGATTACCATCAATGAACCCAACATCATTGCCCGGCTGGGCTACGGCGAAGGCTTGTTCCCACCCAATGTCAAGGAGCCTGGCAGTGCTCCCTACAGGGTTGCCCACATCTTACTGAAAGCTCATGCCAGGGTCTACCACACCTACGATGACAAATACAGAGCGAGTCAGGGAGGGGTCATTGCCCTGTGCCCCTTCGTTAGCTGGGCTGAGCCAAAGACACTAAGTGACCCCAGGGACATTGAAGCTGCTGACAGGTACCTGCAGTTTTTGGTGGGTTGGTTCACACACCCGATTTTCAAAAACGGGGACTACCCCGAGGTCATGAAGTGGAAAGTTGGGAACAGGAGCGAGCTCCAGAACCTGCCGTCGTCGCGCCTGCCGGCTTTCACAGCGGAGGAGCGTGAATACATCCGGGGCACGGCGGACGTCTTCTGCTTCAACACATACTCCTCCAAAATCGTGAGCCATTCAACAACACGTCTGAGGCCCTTCTCTTATGAGTATGACCAGGAAGTTTCAGTAAAAGTTGACAGCTCCTGGCCTTCCTCAGCTCTCACTGACCATCGGCCTGTGGCCTGGGGTCTGAGGAGGGTACTGAACTGGATCAAAGAGGAATATGGAAACCCCCCAATATATATCATTGAGAATGGCGTGGGGAAAAAGGCCAAATCGGATGTTGATGACAATGCCAGGATATTTTATTACAAAACATACATTGATGAAGCTTTAAAAGGTACCAGAATTTGCTTTTGTTCAGTGTTTTGTTCTGGTGTCATGTGTCTCCTCTCTAGATTCCTGGTTACTTAACTCCTCTGAAAAGTACTTTTTAAAAGTGATTAATATCACTTAACATCTTTAAATAGTCTGAACACAATATAAACATAGTGTTTGATTTTATGATCTCTTTTGCATGGCTGTACTTTGTTTCCTCCAACTATGAAGATTCTCTCAATACTCTTAGTTGACCAGTGCCACCTGTATGAAACTAGGAGGCTCTATGTTCTTGCATGTGAATTCCTTAGGGTTCATTTAATGTGTGATTATGCCACTGATGCTCCTCTGGTTTTTTTCTGGTCTTTCAGCTTACAAGGTAGATGGTGTTAATCTGAAAGGATACAACGCTTGGTCTCTGATGGATAACTTTGAATGGGTGGATGGTTATGATCCAAGATTTGGATTGCACCAGATTGATTTTGACAACCCCAACAGGCCAAGGACACCAAAGCGCTCTGCTGTGTACTATGCTGAAATCATCCGCAATAATGGCATCCCGCTGCCCAAGGAAGATGAATTTTTATATGGAGAGTTTCCAAAGAACTTCCTGTGGAGTGTAGCAACTGCAGCTTACCAGGTCAGGAAACGGAGATGGATTCCTGAAGTATCTGTGGACAGTTAATTCATTATGTGGCACCACAGAGAATAACAGGCTGAATTCTGTGCTAGGCTGAGAACTAAATTTGGGTTTGCTAATAATTCTTCCTGCATTTTCAATTACAGATTGAGGGAGGATGGAGAGCAGATGGAAAAGGACTTAGCATTTGGGACAAATACGCCCACACTCCCTTGAGAATCGACAAGGATGCGACTGGAGATGTGGCTTGTGACAGCTACCACAGGATTGAGGAGGATGTGGAAATGCTGAAAAGCCTCAAGGTGTCTCACTATCGCTTTTCCATCTCCTGGCCCCGTGTTCTCCCAGATGGGACCACCAAGTACATCAATGAAAAGGGACTGAACTACTATGAAAGGCTGATCGATGCCCTTCTGGCAGCCAACATTGTGCCTCAGGTAACTACACCCAGTAACTCTCAGGTTACTAAAAAATAGCAAACCCCAATTCTGATGCTCAGACAACGTGTGTGTTTCCGTCCATACCCTCCTTCACAGAAAAATTGTTTTTCATGGGTTTTCATTTCATTTTGTGAAGAAACATGGGGTATTGCATAAGCAAATGAACTGGGAATGTAGGGATGTGTTGAAATTACTGCCCCGAAAGACCACAGTAAACTTACTGTCGGCTGTTTCCAATTGCCTTCTTGTCCCTTTACCTTGGAAATAGATTCCACAGGGAGCTTTGCAGGAATCTTTGAGACACTGACTAATGTAGTTCCCAGGATCTTCCTTCTTGCCTTCCTGGGAGTCAGGAAGCTCCACTGGTCAGTGTGATTTGTCACATACAATGGACGGTGACCTCACCCCTGCATCAATCAGCTCTTTCAACACTGTTAAGTGACTTTGAGCCTTACCAGCCCAGAGAGGTGTTGTGGTGCATTTTATTTCAGCTGAGAGTCAGTGCAGGTGCAGCAGTTCTTCACTGATGAGTTCTGGCTGTCACAAGGTGATTTTTTGGTGAAAGCTTCATCTTCACCATTAGGCAATCCATAAAGAAACTGGCAAAAATGTATTTTATTGGGTGCATGAGTGATCACTGCGTTAGGAACAGGAAACTGCAGATCAAAGCACAGTTTATTTGTGGTGATAAATGAATCTGAGTTAATATGAGATTGGCTGGTTGAGTCCTTTGTCCTCCTGTCTTTCCCCACAGGTAACTCTCTATCACTGGGACCTCCCACAGGCGCTGCAGGACGTTGGTGGGTGGGAGAATGATACTATAGTTCAGAGGTTTAAGGAATATGCTGAAGTCCTTTTCCAGAGGCTGGGGGATAAAGTGAAATTTTGGATAACCCTCAATGAACCCTACAACACTGCCTATCTTGGCTATGGCGTTGGCACCGCTGCTCCAGGTAAGACTGCTGGGCATAGCCTCAGAGCCCTCGTGGCACTGTCAGCACAACTGTTTTATGCTGCAGCAGAGCAGTTCCTTGGGGCTTGAAAAGGTAGAAGAAGGAAACTGCTGTGCTGTGGATAGATGGGGTTTAGATTGTTGTGGTGTGCTGAGCAGGTCCTTTTACTCTGCCTGTCATCTCCAGGTGTGGATTACACTTGCTGCCTTATTTCCAGACCAGCTGCAGGGACTATAGAGAAGATTTAGGGCTGAAGGAAGACCCAGCTCAGTAGCAGGGTAGAACCACAAGAGGGGATGTGAGCTGACCTGAACACACAGCTTTCTGCTTTCCAGACTGGCAGCAGCAGCCTGTTGCCAGGGCAGGCAGCCCATGTCCCACTCCAGAGGGAGGAGGGGGCAATGCAGGGTTCTCCTCACAGCCTTCCCATGGCAGCTGCTCCTTCAGCTGCCTCTGCCTAGCACTGATTCCAGCCCAGGGCTGGGCTTGGGGCACCAGGTGTTGCACATTCACTCCTTTTCCAGGGGCAGTTCTGGGTGCCCTGGGGTTGTGTTAACCTGGGAACAGCCATGCTGGGGCTGGGAGGTGCTGCTGCCCTGCCCGTGCTGTCCCTGTCCCTGCAGGTGTCGGGGTCCGGCCTGGGCGCGCTCCCTACGTGGTGGGGCACAACCTGATCAAGGCACACGCGGAGGTCTGGCACCTCTACAACGACACCTTCAGGGCCAGGCAGGGAGGGCTCATCTCCATCACCATAAACTCTGACTGGGCAGAACCACGCAACCCACAGAGCCAGGAGGACGTTGAAGCTGCCAGACGGTTCATGCAGGTACAGAGACCCCTGGTCACAGCTCGCTCTGCTCCTCCAGGTGACACCCCCTCTTTGGGTGCTGGATGTGCCCAGAACCCAGGTCAGCATCTCACTGAAATAAAATGATGAGGCAGAGGCATCACTGCAAGGAAATGTATCCCACTCTTATGAGGGCTGATCAAGAATGCAACAGAAATGAGACAAAACATAGTTGCAGTGTCAAAAGCTTATTAAATTTACTGCTGTTATATGGGCATCTCTTTGTATCTCCGTGTGTGCCTGTTGTAAATTCAAGTTATCACCTATAAAGCAGCACATAACATAGGAATGGCTAAATCCCAAGTTTTGATATATGATTTATCCTCCTTATTTCCTGGTTTAGTTTTTTCTAGGTTGGTTTGCTCACCCCATTTTCAAAAATGGTGATTATAGTGAAGTGATGAAAAGAAGGGTTCGAGAACGAAGTCTGGCCCAGGGCCTGAGCAAGTCCCGGTGAGAGCCCAGGCACACACCTGCTTTTGTTTCACTGGCTGTGCTGAATCATGCTTTTCTTACAGAAATGATACATTTCAATGATTATTTTCTGATGTTACTGTAAAGAAGCTTACTGTATCCTCACAGAAAAATTCTAGTGTATATTTTCAGAGAATCACAGAATGGTTTGTGTTGGAAGGGGCCTTCCTTAAAGATCATTTAGTTCCAATCTAGGCAGGGGGGCTTTATTTATTCCCTGTCTTTACCTCTCTTGCAAACTAAATTGAGTGCTATATCTTTGGGGTAATAAATTGTCAGCACAGTGACACAGTAACTGCTCTGCATTAGCCACAGTACTTTACCTGATGCTTATGGTAAATTTGTTTAACTTTTCTTAAAACTATGTACTAAACTCATTGGTGCCTCTCAGTTACTTTTCTTATTTTCCATTCCCAGTTCCCAGTTTCTCTCCTTCTGTTTGTGGTGCTAGTACCAGGGATCCCAGCATTACCCATGGAGTGTGTGCAAAGTGTATTCTCTGTTTTCTCTTGCAGACTTCCAGAATTTACTGAAAGTGAAAAACAAAGAATTAAAGGCACATATGACTACTTTGGTCTAAATCATTACACCACGGTTTTAACATACAACATGAACTATCCTAAGGGTGTTATGTCATATGACTCTGATAGGTAAGAGATGGATGTAAATTATTGCTCAAGTAAAATCTGCACAGCTGGAGCCTGGGTTAACTGACAAATGTAAATTTATAGCAAATAAAGCTGTGAGATAGGTGTTTTAAGCTGTTACAAACCAATACTAGGGATAATATAACCAAGCAGTACCTGGGATGCTGTTATTTTCACAAAAGTCTAGCAACAGCCTTTTTCTTACACACATGAGATGTTAAACAGTATTTATCATATTTCCTGCCTCCAACCTGCAGTTTAAACTGTGAGGTGTTATCCTGGTTTATGCATACTGATCCATTTGCTGTTAAACAGGTTTAGGTCCCTCACTGCATTGGGTAAATGTAAGTTCAAAGCCTAAATGGCTAAATCACTTCATGGTTAAGTATAGATTAAGTCAAGATTTTTTATTTCGATACTAATTTCATTTCTCAACCTCAAAAAGCAAACAGTAGGAGCTTACTAGTTTTTCTAATGAGAATTCAAGTAATGGTGTGACCACATGTGAGGATGAAATTGTCTCCTTTCCAAAATGTTTCCACAGGGAATAGATGAAATTGGAAATAACTCAGCTTTGGTGGTACATCCCAGCCCCTTATAGTTTAACCCTCTAGGACAGCGGGCTCATTGCATTCCTGCATGTAATGTAAAGGGCAGTTTTGTGTGCTCAAGCATTATGCCTTGAAAAGCAGGAGCGGCGTTGTAGCATTCAAAGATTTAGAACCAACATCACATTGTCAGCCACAGCTGATTTGCACAGAGTGTTACTGTAAATCAAAACATGAGAAGGGTTTTCTAGGCTTGTGGGCACAGAGCTGCCTGCAGGTGGGACTGGCCCTGAGCAGTGTCCTCCTCCACAGGGGCGTGGCCACAGTGACGGACCGCAGCTGGCTGAGCTCCGGGTCCCTCTGGCTGAAGGTGACACCCTTTGGGTTCAGGAAGATCCTCAGGTGGATAAAGGAAGAGTACAACAACCCTCCCATTTATGTGACTGAAAATGGGGTCTCAGAAAGGGGAGCCTTTGAATTCAATGACACTTGGAGAATGCATTACTATCGGACCTACATTAATGAGGCACTGAAAGGTAAGAGTCATTATTGACATCTGGTCATCCAAAGCTCTGGAGAGCAGCACTGGCTTTGCCACAAGAGTGATGTGTATAAAGCAATTTGTAAAGAGCTGAAAGACCACTGCTATCACACTTGCAAGTTACACAGTTACATGGGCTTACTGAATCCACTTCCAAGAGCCTTTGGGTTTACCAAAAACTGCTCATGGATAGTCACAAATGTGCCAGGAAAGATGACCTAAAGGAAGAGAACACACCCTGGGTTTAGTGAGGTATCCTGCAGGTTCCTTGGTTTGCTGTGCCTGCTGAGAGAGGCACTACTGATAAACTCCTTCTAGTCTGACTACTTCTGTGTTTAAAAACTGCATATTTTTTAAAAAAACAGTAAAAACCCAATGCCCAAACTGGTTTCAGTTAGAGCAACGGTCAAACAACTTCAGGAAATGGCTTTTTCAGTTTGCTTTTCTGATATACTGGGAGCAGCCAGGTGTTAAGGCATTTACTGCCTTGTAAAGGCCCCACAAACACTTGTTTAGGCAACGGTTGCATTTTGATGGGTTTTCTTCTTTATTCCTAAACCTTTATTTCTTGCACAAAAGCTTTGATTTTTGGAGCAGAGAAAAGCAGTGTCCAGTCCTGGCACTGAGTGAACCTGCTTGTTGGCAATAACCTGCCTGTGTGCCACGTGTGGATGTTCTGGAGCACCTTCCTGCCCTGGCTGGCCGAGGGGTGAGCACTGACCTGTTTGCTCTTCTCTCTGCTCCCGCCTGCAGCCGTTGTGCTCGACGGTGTTGACCTGCGGGGCTACACTGCCTGGACACTGATGGACAACCTGGAGTGGGCAGCAGGTTATGAGGAGAAGTTTGGGCTCTACCATGTGAATTACTCAGACCCGGCCTTGCCACGGCGCCCCAAGGCCTCAGCCAAGTATTACTCACAGATCATAAACTGCAATGGCTTCCCAGACCCAGCCACGGGCCCACATCCCTGTCTGGGACAGGAGCCAGAAGGTAAGTGACACAGCAGAAATGGTGCTTGTGTGTTTGCATCTAATCCTAATCCCAAAAGAGTTCTAGAATACTAAGGTTTTTAGAGACACCACCATTTTCTGCAATATTTTTTTAACTCTGCAGTTAATGTCACTTCCCTATGCAAAACCAGACTAACAACCAAACCTTGTGCAAGAGCACCTCAACACATGCTTAAGAATGTAGCAAAAGTTACTCCATTAGAGTTTACTCCAACAGAACTGCCCAAGATGTTTTCCAAACCACACGCATGCAATATTCCCACAAGACTGTTTAGAAAAAATTTTGAATACTTTATACAAATCCTTGTTTTGGGTAAGACTTTGGAAATACTGATTCTTTTGTCATTTGTGTCTTCTCCACTGAAGCAGTACAATGAAAAGCAACCAGTGTTAGGTGGGGGTTTGGGAATGAGAACACTCACCTGTGCCATCAGGAATTGCACTATCAATCAGCCTCAGCTGTACTTTACTCTGAGCTAGAATTGTATCAATCCCTGCTCCTGCCAGAGTACTGAAGAGCTGGTGGTGCAGGGAGCAGCAGTGCCACCCCTGCATGGAACAGGCTCTGCACTAACCCTTTCTCATTGTTCTCCCATTCAGTGACACCAACAGACTCAGTGACACCAACAGACCCAGTGACACCAACAGACTCAGTGACACCAACAGACTCAGTGACACCAACAGACCCAGTGACACCAACAGACCCAGTGACACCAACAGACCCAGTGACACCAACAGACTCAGTGACACCAACAGACCCAGTGACACCAACAGACCCCACTCCAGGAGCAGCTGACAGCGTGAGCTTTTTGGGATTGGATTTGACATCCCAAGATGCAGAAATAGCACTCTATGTGCTTTTTGCTCTTTCTATAGTTGGAGCACTAGGCTTGGCTCTTTCTGCATACAAATATGGAAAATTGTCCAAAAGATCCCATAAACAATCACACATGGAACTTAGTAGTAAACTGTAATATTTCCACCTCATAAAAAGTTTGTTTGGTTTGTTTTTTCTTTAAAAAAGGTCTATACCAACAGGAAAAGGAACTACTGCTTTGCAGTATTGCAGCTTTCTGTCTTGCCTCAGAGATGGCTCCCCAGCATTTTGTTGTTTGCTTTCCAATTTAAAAAGGGGGAGGAAAATTATTTTTCTATGTTAACTGTCTCTTTTGGCCATGGGCATTACTGATTTGATTTCTTAAAGACCAAAGTAAAATTGGTTGTTCCTATCTGCATATAAAGATTCTGAACATCAGCTGGCATCTGTTCTTGTTTCATCATCATCAACAGTTCTGAAAGGACCCCTGGAAGTTCTGCTTCTCAGAATTTTAAGATAAATTAGTGTTTCTCCTGGTGAAAACTGTTATACTGCAGCTACTGTACAGATTGGATTTTCACCCCCTCTTTCCTTTATTTCATGTACAGTAAGGTCATTTAAACTGGAACAAAATGTTTGTCTGCTGTATTTTAAATTTCAGTGCATGATCCTGCTTGCTTCCCTTGTGATACCAGCACATCAGAGGAACTTCACAAGGTAGTCGTGTTTTCTGGAAAATAGTTTATTGAGTGCTTAGGGAATTAAAAACTACAAGGTTTTGCTTGCAGTTGCAGAAGCAAGAAAAGAGTTAAACATAAATTAGTTACCTGATTTGCTACTTATAGTGCTTCTGAAACCCTCATTTTAATCAGTCATTGTCTACCATGACCTTTTATATGAATGTATCTGGCCCTTAAATTCATGTAGCAGAATATTTATAGATTAAAAAGTGCCTTTCTATGGCATAGGGCAATATTTATGAAAGCTGATGGAGATTTTCAGTCTTTTTAATAGGTTTCACCTACACCCACTTGATTTTTCTGGCATAAGTGACTTTATTCCATAATCCACCAGGAATAAGAATTAAGTAATTCAGTCAGTGGAAAATAAGCCCCACTTGTCCAGAAGCTTTAGTTGACAGATCAAATAAGAGAAGGAAAAAAAAAAGCAGCCAGATAGTAACTGCAGTTACTCAAAACTACATTTGTTGTGTAGAATTTCCATTCCAAGTATTGTTTTCATCTTCTCCATCATCTTGAGTCCTCAGTCTATATATTTTGCCTTCTTTTTTGAAGTCTTCTCCCCGCTTTTCCACTACTCGTTTCCTGACTGCTTGCCTAGGGCACAAAGAACAGTGAGGTTTGACAGTTTCCTCAGTAATAATTACACAAGAGAAAGCAGCAAATGCAATAAACACAAATCATCTATCCTTCTCTTATCCTCAAGAATAGTTTTCTTCAACCCTTTGTTTCCTTGGGAAGCAATACCCAGGTGAAAATTTGTCATTTAGCAGTCAGACAGAGTGGCAGACTCTCATTTTCCCTGTCATTGAAGCAATAACTGGCTTCTTCACCAGAAACAGCTGAGCAGCTCTCCTGGTACATGGGAGATCTCATTCTCTAGGCAATACAAAACCTGTCAAAACCAGACTTCATCTGCTTCTGTTTCTTGAACAACCATCCCCTAACACTTTGATATCTCATTTTTTAACATTTTTATCTTCCAAAAAGCATCAGCTGAAGTGAAGCTCACCTTTGTAGTTCTAGCTGAATTCCCTATTCATAAATAAATGTTTTTCCTACTGTGTAATTGGGAGTTCAGTTCCCCACTACAAGATTAAAGCAATTGCAGCAAGAGGCTTGAGAAAAGCTGCCTGAAGCACTTTGCCTTACCTGCTTTGCTCGAGGCCGCCCGACGCTGAGGGAGCCGAGCGCTCTTGCTGATGAGCTGATCGCACCGAGGGCTGCGAGGGGGGCGGGCTCGTAAACAGGAAGTTGCTAATGAATCTCCAAACCGCTAGGAGGGGGTAAAGGATTGTGCCCAAGAACTTCCACAGATCACTGCCCGAAGCCTGAACAACAGAAGTCGCAGGTCTTCCTGCCTGTCATGAACACACCAAGCAAACCTGTCAGCTATTAAAGTCCTACTCTTGTAGACAGAATATTTCAGGCATACTTTCTAAGCAGCTCAGCAGACAAAAAAAACCAACTTTGGTTACACCTTAGACAAGTGTCTATGCCACCATTACGAGAAACTTCTCCAAATCAGCCCTGACAAAAACTTAGAGCAATTTTGCAATCTTTAGACAAAGAAAATCCCCAAATTCAAGCCCAATACCATCATGGCCAACTAACAGCAAGTATCCAGCTACTGTACTGCTGTTTGAAAAATCAGACACACCAAAACCCAGCACCTACCGGCAGCAGCACTACTGAAGCACTGGGTGCTAACTCGAGTTCCAGTAACTTCTTTCCATAATCTTCTTTGGTAAACTCCCTCCTGGGAAACATTGTCGCCAGTGAAAAATTGCCGTAAGTGTTACCAACCGTCTGTGAAGCACATAAAGAAAACATTTTGTTTGTAACTGCTCATTTTCAAACAACTGCATATTTGCCAGCTGAGTATAGCCTAGCAAGAGTTTTGTATCGAACTATGAATCATCCTCAGAGTAGGAGATGAAATATTGTTAATTTTTCTCTACATCTTACTAATGAGACACTGCAGCAATCCAAAGGCAGCTGGTGGCACTGGAGAAGGCTGCTAGAACTCCCTTCAAATACTCCAATAAGGAAAAGAGTTGATGACAACTCCACCACCATAACAACTACTTGAGGCTCAACAAATCATGATCAGCACATAGCTGAGAAACAAAATGCCCACATTACCTGTGCAGCAAACTGCCTGGCTTCTTCTAGGCGTGCTTCAGATGGGAACTGGTTGGTGAAGGAAGATCCATCAGGGAGGCGGAACTGAATCCTGGCTATTGCACTGCAGGACAGGTATTGGGGTCAGTCAGGACATGAACAGTTACAGACAAAGGCTCCTGGGGCCTTGAGCTTGGCAGTACTGAAATGTGGCAGAGAGGGACAGTCATGCTGCCCAGGGCAGTGCAGAAGGGTTGTAAGATGAAATTCACAGTGAAAAACCACCTGCAGATCTCAATGCATCTCTTCCACAACTGCATATAAGGTTCCCATAGGTTTGGATAATTCTTAAACCAGCAGTGCTGGGCAAAGCAGGAGACAACTCTGACATGGGCAGCTGATGGCCCCAACGCAGCCTTGCTGAATCCAAGCCATCCACACACAGCCCCTGGATCTGCACCAAGCTCCCCAGCAGTGCTGACACTATCCAGTCATTCTGTCCAGGCATAGTCTTTGGCATTCTCACCTTATCTAGTACCCGACCAAGCTCCATTATACTGGTATTTAAATTAAAGCTCAAGCACAAAACAGCTCTTATCTAACTAAAATAACACACCAGTAAAGGTGGTCAGTGTTTCATGATCATGAATGTCAAAAAGATGAAAGCTCTCAAAGAGCATCAGTTCATGTAAACAGCTACCTTTAATGTCACTATTTAAACAGCTCAACACGGCAACATGTTGTCAAGAGATGAGGAGATACAATAACTCTTTTAAAAAAGTTTCTTTATCTCTCTCTCCCAAAATACACACTTGTGTCTCTACTGCAACTCACCTTCGCTCCCTTTGAGCTGCCTCTTTTCTGGCCTCTATTTCAGCCTGTTTAGCCTGAAGAGCTGCAGCTTTTGCAGCTTCTGCTTCTTCCTTCGACTTTGCAAAGCGAGCTGCCCTCTCAGCACGATCCTGTGGAAGGATCAAAGGGAAGCCTTAATTGTTAACATAACTTGTTGCTTAACATTCATTAGACAGCTGTGATCTATACTCATGAACCAACTGCACAGATACAAACAGACCATTTGGAGAAAAGACAGTGGAACTGCAAAGAATTATTCAGTGCCAAACTGCACAATCTTGTGTCATTAGCCCAGATGACATTCTCACTGAGTCACTTCCCACAACCAGTTGTTAATAGATGATCTTCCCATGCAAGCTCAACACTCCAGGGAAGATAAAGGCAAAAACCTTACCCAACTGCAATTCTGAGTGTTCTGTATCAAAACGTAATAATGAGGAAGAATTTCAGTTATCTACTGTTTACATCCATATATGCACACACACATATACACTAACTTGGAAAATAATCCTCCTCACCATTCTGAGAGCAGTGTTCTTGTGTATGTTCTACAATTAAATACTCCCTGTGCTTCTCTTTTAGCACCATGCCTGAACTGCAATTATTTTTACGTTTATATGATAATTCTCCACTAGGCTCAAGCAATATGACAAAAATGTTTGTTCATATAGAAAAGAATCGTGAAGATGAAAGCAGAAGTTTCATTTTATACACAGGAAATGCAACATAAACCCCAAACACAAAAATTGTTACTATACAGGGCTACAGGATTCCAAATGGAAAAATGAATAATCTTTCAAAGCCTCAGCAAATGAGAAAAATTATCATTTTAGTACACTGTGAGAGAGAGAAGCAGCAAACTCTCTTCCAAAATGCAAAATTTACCATTGCAATCTGTTGCCTTATGCGCTCTCTAGCAGCCCTCTCTTCTGCCTTTTCTCTGTTCCTTTCCTCCAACATACGTTTGGTCAATTCTTCTTCCTGTCGTCTTTTGTACTCCAACATTTCTTTACCAGTTTTTCTTCTTTCAATTTCTTTCTTAATTTCTTTCTGAATAGAGATATAAAAATTGGACCACAAAATTGCCTTGGGCAAGAGAAAAGACTGAAGTATGTTTGTGTAAGAATGAATTAATTATTTATTATTTATTCAAATAAGGGTTAAAAAAACCCAAACCTGCAACTGCAAGGGGTTTTACATTTTTGTGTTACCTGTTCTTCTTCTTTCCTTTTCTCTTCTCGCCTTTCTTCAAGCTTTTTTGTTAACCTGAATTTAAGAATAGAGTGAAAAGTCGTATCATTGCAGTATTTTCAAATGTTAATGAAGCATTTGCAAACCCAGGAGAAGACATGAAAATGAGCTGTAGCACAGTGCTAATAGCTCGTGTACCAGCAGTGATTCATTCCCACGCGGGTGCACCTTCCATGCAAAGGGCAGTGGTGATTTCACCACCTCCTCTCTCACTTCAGAGTTGTTCTAACATATTCCTTTTGTCCTTTTCCCACTCATTAAATGAAGATTCCTACATTTTCTTACTCTTGAACCAACTTATGAAGATATACAATAAGCAAATACTATTTATGATCTGTGGTAACAGAAACACTAAATCTCAATCTCTTTTTAGCAATTTAAGCCATCTGGTTTATTCTGCACATCATCTCCTAAAATGGAACACAAGTAATATATAGCCTGACATAGATGCATATGCATCTGTCTCAGCTATCCACAAAAATGCCTCAGAATAAAGATTAACTTAAAAGAACAAAGCAAATTTCTCAATACAGATTGACAATAAAATCCCAACATATTTGAAGTCTGGGAAAAGGGCAGGCATGACCCAATGTCAAAAGTCTCATAATCAGAAAAACATATGGTAGCTGTTCAAAAGAAAGTGGTAATTACCACAGAGCTTGGCCTCTTTCTCCCCCTTGCAAAAAATGCTGTAGATAAATTATGCATTATTTAAAAAGGAACATTGATAAATATATTAAAATATTGACTGCATTGCCTTATCAGTGGTAAGTAAAAAATATACCTCTTGTCTAATAACTTTAGAAGAAAACTAAAATAAGCATGAAAAAGATTTAAAATATATTTTAGTATCATAAATATTCCTATTTGCTAAATATGTGTTATGGTTTTAGACAAGGTATTTCAAGTATCAATTACTTACTAAAAAACAAGTTTATAAACAATATCCCATATTTAAAAAACAATTAATTATGAATCATTCATGTTTTGAGCCAGGTGTTTCTGATCACCAGACTTCAAAAAACTGAACTCAAGTCATTACTGTTCACTGATCAAAACATGAGTCTCAGAATAGGATTCCACTTTTTCAACATCCCTAAACTACAGTCACCAAACCAACAAGAAGAAATAAGATGACATCTCTATACAAAACCTAGGTTGTTATTTTATTGCACCATTTTTCACTGCCTGGAGTTCAATGTTTCAATTAATTCAAGAACCTGCAGCAAACGTATCCTCTCTGTTGAGGTTATACCAAAGGTGAACACTTCAGTTTTCCAGATTACCTTTCTTTCAAAGTACACGGGCAATTATATTAATTAAAAACCTGATTTGGTATCAGCCCTAGTATTGTCAGAGACATGTAATAGACAATAAGACCACCAATATTTGCCAGTTGACAACAGATGAAGGACCAAAATCCTGTAATTAAATGTGTATGTTAAAAAACCCCAAACCAACCCAAAACCCAACAAAACTGCCTCCTGAGAAACAAATACAACACATTAAGAAGTCTGCAAAAAAGACTTGCCTTTCTACTTTGAGTGTAAGATCATTGACAGGCTGAGCATCATTTGCTTGCTCATCTGCAGAATTAGTTGCTTCCTGGTTTGCTTGACCTGAATTTGCTTCATCTTCAAGGCATTTACAAGAAAGCAGAAAAAAAGAAAAGTTGCATTTCTTATCATAACAATGATCAGGCTCACTGCTAGCCACAATTTTCAACTGGGATATCTCGTACAGGGTTCTGTTACTTAGGCTCTCTCCCTCAACAATCTGGTTTCAGGTTACTAAGCCAAAAAACTCCTTAACTGAACCCTTTGTCAGGAAAGCATACACAGTTTTATTGAGTTAGAAACAAAGATTCCTCCTTAAAACTAAGCAGAATGACAAGTTATCCTTCCCTCTAGACTTGCACAAAGCTTTCTGGAATATCCCAAGTTTTTCTTCAGCGAGTCTGCTCAATATGCATCCTTTTATGTACCATCATGTAACAACTTAAGAAAAACCATTTCCAAAGCAAATGAGGTGGCATTTGAGGTGGCAAGAACACTAACCATTACCAGCAGAAGATGCTATTGTCTCAGGCATGACAGCCTCAGCAGAGTTACAAAGCCCTGCTCTGGATTCTGCATTTTCTGGAGCACCATCAGGCTGAGGGGAGGGACAGGGAGCAGAGGCCTGACTGCCGTTCTCCACAGGCCGCCCTTTCCCTGTGTGCATCTAAGAAATTGGGAAGAGAGAATGAAGTCTGTGAAAGTTCAAATATTTTTCACAGGTTAAAAAAGGTCAAGACTGAATTATTAGTGAAGAATCAGCCCTATTGAAATTATAAAACTAGAATTACCACATATTGTTGAGTTTGGTACAATCATGCATTTCATAATTTTTTCTAATTGTAGTCTTGCACTTGAAAACAAAGTGATAAAGCAATCTACACTTGTATATATCTTTGTAAGTCCACATTACAGAACAATATTACATAACCACATTATAAGCTGAAGAGTAATCCCCTTAAAGGTGACTTGTCACATTTTGTCATTCCAGCTTAGAGCTCTTGACACATTTCTCCAGTACTGTGGGCTTGTTTACAGGGGTGATCTAAACCAAACAAAAATTAATGCAGCACATGTGCACAGTGCTTCCAAGCTCTGTACTGAACCCAAGGTTGCAGATTTTATTGTTGCAAGGACAGAACCAGTAACTCACTGGTTCTACTTCCACCAGGAACTTCCAAAGGCACAAGCTGAGGTCCAGGGCCATCACTGAACTGAGCATGACCAGCTCCACCTGGAGGATCCAGCCTGTCAGCATTACCTGTTTGACTTTGTGGATTCTGGTAACAAGCTCTTCCACAGAAACGCTGCCAGCAATGACTTCCAAAGGGATTCCATTGTCTCCTATAAAGAAGCTGGATGGGACGCACACGACGGGATCTGCACGGGGAGTTAAGGGCGGTGAATGCAGGAGCTGACACACAGTAACACACAGGGCAAAGCAGATCCTCCAGCAGCTTCTGGCCCAGTGCCCTCATCTCCAACTGCTCACCAGCAGCCAGGGACAAGGGAGGGAGAAAGAAAAAGATGCTGGCAAACATTACATGCAACTGGTAAGCATTTCTTCTTTCCTTTTTACTGGTTTAAGCCAAAGTATTTTTCTCCTGCTTTTCAGGCAACTGATTATGCATTGACTTGAGAATATTTTGTTTTAGTGTCAGACAACATCTTAAGTAGACAGTAATGAAATCTCCCAAGCATGAAGGATCTCCAAGTTAAGAATTCCCAGCATCACACAGAATTAATGAGCTGTAAGCAGTGACCTCCTTGAGGCAGGCAGGGTTTACCTGACTTCACACCTGTGACAGACCCAGCCCACTGCTTGTTCCCCTCCTCTCCACCTCTGAGCCCATAATTTAAAGCATTTTTTGTTTGTTTTCCAATGCTGATTAGTAGTTCCAACAGGTTATTTAGATTACATAAAGCTTTAGATAATTTTCTATTTAGAGAATTACATAGGATTAACATAAAAAAACCCAATTTGCTCACTTTCTCTAATAACTGACAGCTAGTTGAATACACAGATGGTATCTATTAACACAGTTTATTGCATAGTTTTGTGCCAAAATAAGTATTTTCAATAGCATTGCTTGTAAGTATTTGTCTTAAGAAGGGTATTAACTTGTAAAGAGCAATTATCTGTAATCATAATGTAGCATCTAAACAGATCTCAAAGGATACAAATTTGAGAAAACTGCAGGCATGCTTCACTGTTAAAAGAAAAGATTCATTTAGGAGTAGCAATCATTTTGCAACAACTTCAGATTAAGTCTTTCATCATAAAAATAACTGTCCTACAAAACTATTTAAATACTTGAGAGAACACTAAAAGCAAATTTGCACTGCATCTTATCATTAACATTCTGCAAAAGTGTTGACATGGTGACAATCCTTGGTTATCACAGTTGACTACATAAAAATTAGGAAAGCAGTGCTAAAAGGCAAGTCAGGAAAAAGAAATCTAGTCTATTGAGCACAAATAATGTAGTAAATCTAATAAAATGTCTATAGAGCATTTCAAAATAATACAATTTGGGGAAATGTCAGTGCACTTTGTGTACATGGACTGGAACACAAACATTAACAAAAATAGCTGAGTAATTTACCCAGGAGCTTAAATGCTTCTCCATTCTATGTGTTACAATGGAGGTAAACACATTTTCTCTGGGGCTTTACAGATTTTTATCTTTCTGAATTCATGAAAGGTTTTTAATTCATTATGTAACTTGGCAAACGAAGAACTGCCTCTAGCACTTGCATTTTTAATAGCATTTCTGTGTCTCTTCAGTTGAGAAAGGGCAACCTCAAGCATTCTATTACTAGTACTGGAATACAGTCTGAAATACTCAATGAGTATGTGCAGAACACAACAATAAATTGACATTTTCTCAGGCTTTAGGAACTCCAGGGGTACTGAATTCACTTCTGCTCTGGAACCCTCTATTTACTCTACCTCCTAATCAGCCTCAAAAGCCTCTTACTCTCATCATCAATGAAAGATTGTATAAGAGACAGAACTAGAATAGGCCCAAACCTTTTGGTGTCGATTTTAATAGCAACAAAACCATCGGAGGCAGCTTCAGTCACCTTCTCGTCTTCCCACCTTGCAGCCATCTCAGTAGATTGTTCATCTTCACCTGCAAGACACAGCACACACACGAGTTAAACCCACCACAAACTGCTGTTTCTGCTCTGATTTCAGCTTTGCTTCAATCCCTTGGATTCACCTTTGCAAAACTGCAATTATTATTTTTTAATAATCTGGAGACAATTCACACCAGCTGGTTCACTCTGGTAACACATCAAAACTATGTTCTGCTTGCCCCTCATTATAAATTGAATTATATATTAGTACATCAGCTGCTAGGAGGTAAACCTATGTTCTTCACTCCCTGTAAATACATAATTCAGCAGGTAAGGTTTCAAAATTTGACAGTGTAAAAAAAAATCCCCAAACCAAGAAACATTTATTTGCAAATTATTTATAACTTAGTTTTGTATTCCACTTCCTGACATTAACAGTAACAGTATGATGGGAGGAAAAGGTGTGAGGAGCACAGAACAAGAATAACAAATGCAGAGGAGCTCCTTGGATAAGAGAAACTGAAAAGGTGCTCAGGGGCCACAGATCCAGAGGTGTTATTTTAATCAGATGAAACAGATCAATCATACATTTATGTCCTAAAACACCAGTCTAGTGAGGGTGTGGGTTAATAAATAGATCCTGATGAATATTTACCATCTTTCAACAAGTACCCTGGCCTGCAACTATTTCTTTATCTTTAATCTGTATTACTTCCTAGCAGTTTGGAATGGACTGCAGCCTTGATAAAGAATCTGAGTCACAAGTATAGAAGTATAGTAGCCCATTATTCAGTGACAACAACAAACCACTTGTTTGTTTCATCCCAGTTGCCATTCCATGCAATATTTTTGACTTGTTAAAGATCAGGAGTTCCATGTGGAATCTCCCAGTGAAGTGCTGCTATCTGGTCACAAGGCCTCACACAGGGACATGCAGCAAGAATACAATTTTGGAAAAGTGCTTTCAACCACATGTCTCAGTTTTTCCCTGGAAATTACTGGAGCAAGTAAGAAAGTATCTACCTCTATTATTATTCTTCTGCATAAGCAAGCAAATATTTAGGCTATTTTACGTGGGAACCTTTCCTCTTGCTTTAAGTGCAGTGTTTCCAATGTGGCCAATGCAGCTGTTGTGCCCAGAGCAGCTCGGCCTCCTCTCCTGTTCCAAATGCTCACAGGCAGGCAGCTGCTTCACCACACACAGTCTCAAAAGGACATGTGCTCATCTGATTAGGCTGCTAAAAATATCTAAATACTTGCCTAACACTAACTTTTCCACACAGCCAACTGCTGGAGAAAAAAGAATGCTGAAAGACACAAACAGGGCAGAGGCTGCTCACAGTACAGTGTGAGAGATGACTGAATGAAAATGCTGATGGCTCACATTTTATAAAGCTCTGTGCCATGATGCACTGATTAATATTGTCACTACCCACTGAACAGTTGCTTATTCTTATACATCTTTTTGTTTTGATAGCCCTTTCTCATTTAGGGGTTAGGGTTCATTTATTACAGTTTGTAGCAGTAATTATATCCTGAAATCAAAACTGCCAGGTCACAGGAAAAGTATCAGAAAAGTCAAGAGGTCAAGTGCAACAGAACTTGACATAATTAATAATTCTGTTAAACACTGAGCCAGCACAACAGCCTTAGACTTCTTGATCCCAAACCTCTCAGATTTCTTGTTTCTCAAACAAAAACATCACTCTATGTCACTTAGTGGAATGATCTGTAAACAACTCAGTCACACTTCCTCATCTCTTAAATCTGCTCAAGAAAATCTACATAGGGAAAACATGGATCATTTCTCAAATGATTCACATACTGGACAAGACTCTTCTGCTGCAATAATTTACTTCCTGTATGAGGAACTTACTCAAAACCATCACAGACTGTCAGAAGACTTTAATTCCCCTCAGCACACAGGCACCAGGGAAGTGTTTTCCTTTCAGAAGGAGAGAGATAAGCCCAACTTACTTTTCCATGTCCAACATTTCATAACTACTCAGAAAGAGAGGATTGTCATTCTGGAAATGCCAGGAAGCCAGGACATTAAACCACTCACCTCCTCCTCCTCTGCAGCATTTCACTTATTTAACTTGCAAAGTGCCTTGATACATCTTGGCTGCAAATAACTAACAAACAGCTTATGTGTGCAAATCACCATTTTGTAAAAAAATTACTAAAATAATAAAGTTATGAAAAAAGGAAGGAGGGTTTCTACAAACGTTATTGAAAAGAAACAAACATTTTAATTTAAAGCTTTTTATTGTCACACACATACCTTTTCATTTTTTCACTCTGAAAAGCACTTTTTATGAGTGGCCTGGTATTTTAATGATCTTTGGAAAGATATAAAATAATTTGAAACACCTCAGTCAGAACAGAGGAGGTTTTGTATCAAATGAACTATAAGTTTAGATTACTGACTCAAAGGATCAAAGGCTTTTTAACTCTGTAGGCTACAAAATCATCTGCAGAACAGCTACCAACAAGATACCAGGGATGTTCATAAAATCATAACATATTCTGGGTTGGGAGGGACCCAAAAATATCGAGTCCAACTCCTGGCCCTGCACAGGACACCCCAAAAATCCTCCCATGTACATTTAGAGAGAGCATTTTCCAAATTCTCCCTGAACTCTTCCCTGAGGAGCCTGTTCCACTGCCCAACAGCCTCTGGGGACAGCAGCTTTTCCTGATATCCAGCCTGCAGCTCCCCTGACACAACTTCACCCCCTGGGGCACCTGCCTTGCCAGCCCTGTCTGACTGCAGGAGTCCCCTCTCTGTGCAGGGACACAGGGAAGCTGCTGCTGCCATCGTGTGTCCCCAAACACAACCCCCTTACCTGCTGTGTCCAGAGGCCCCAAACATCTCACCTCAATATTTCAAACCACTTTCCTAAGGCAGACCTGCTTCACCTCATGCTCTCTGGGGAGAATGGAGCAATCCCTTTTATTGCAATTTCCCATGAGTTCAATGGGATCTTTAATACTCTTACACCACCCTGTCACCAGACTCTGCCATGAAGGTTTTAAACACTGAGCTCAACATGCTGGGATTATGGCTGCAAGCAAAAACGCTTGAGGAGAAACCTGCTCGAACAATGTACACTCACAGTCACAAATGCCACCTCATTATTGATACAAATAACCACATTACTCCTTGCTTGACTAGAAAATATTCTGGAAGCAGAAAGAATAATCTGTTTCTTCATTTTCTAGAGAAAATGTAAGTGAAAAGAGGAGGAGAGAGGGACAGGCAGATGGTGGTGGAAACCAGACACAGATGGACATATCTGTCTAATTAGAATTTCCTAATTTTGGTCAACTGTACCTAATAGCTATCCTACACAATGGCCACCCCAAAATTATGCTTAACTTACATTTTCAATTTTTCTCATTATTTTTTTCCCTTTATTCATTTTTTTCCACAGATATTATGGGATGAAGTGTACAGAACCAAACACTGCTGAAAGCCTGTTCTCCAGGTGCTTTCAAATGCCTGTCCCCAGTAGGAAGTGTGCAGTGTAAAGGCTCAAAGTTACCATCCCTGTGCAGTTTGAAACGTGTTTCTGCCCAAACAACAAATTCAATCTCTGCTACACAAACCCAGACTGTTCTTCCAGCACTCCACATCCTTCAAACACACCTGCTTCCACACACACTGAGAAAGTTCTTGGGCTTCCCAGCTGCCTTTGCCAGCACATGTAGCAGAACAGTTCCATGATCAGCTCTGCCACGGGTCAGCTGCCCTGATCCCACGGTGCCAGGGGGGAGCAGATGTGGGCAGAGCTCTCCAACTCTTCCATTTCAGAGATGTGCCTGGCTGAAGTCACACTCTGCCTTTTCCAGGGCTCATAAGAACAAACAAAACAAATCCTACAGCACACACTGTGACAAAACTAGGTTACATCCCTGCAACCATAAATGTATCTCCCTTCTATATCTACATATTCCTACACCCACCTAGTCAGCATCAGAATCTAATGGGCCCCATTTTGTGCAGAACTTTTGTTTCATAAAAGATACTGGACATAAGTTAGAACATGCATTTCTCCTTGATTTATGTATCAAGTTGAAACTACTCAGAGGCCCACCAAAGTCCCTCTGTCACTGCCCTCCTCAGCTGGGCAGGGGAGAGAAATGGAAGGTTCATGGGAAGAGATAAGGGCAGGGGGAGATCACTCACCTGTAATCTTTGCAGGCAAAACAGATTTGACTTGGGGAAAAATTTATTTAACTTATTACTAATCAAAAAGAGCAGAATCATGGGAAATGAAAATAAATCTCCTCCCCACCCTACCTGCAGTCAGTTCCTCACACCTTGTCTCCACTGCTCCTTCCTCCTCAGGGGTTGGACTCCTCATACTCTTCCAGCATGGGGTCCCTCCCAAATTGTGCAATGTGATTCTTTCTCAAGGGCTGAGGTTCTTCATGAACTGCTCCACCCCGTCCCTTACTCCAACACAACCCAATCTGTGCTCTGACAAGACCTTGATTTCTATCAGTACGTTTACTATCCAGCAGAAAATGCTGTTCTCCAAGTACATGGAGAGTTGTGTTAAAGGAATTTAACCGCACTTTCCTGTTCATATCCCCTTTGGGAGTGAACTTCTGGAAGCCACGTGAGTCCCACAGTTCAATAGTTCTTAAGGGAACAACTGTAAGTCACACATTCAACATTGTTACTGTTTCATGAAGCACCCGAAAATCCTCAAACCCCGAGCACCTAAGGCAACAGTAAAATCTTGAGAAACAACGCACACAGAGATACGTAAAAGCTCAAAAATAAGTTAAAGAGCTTGTCTAATCACAGAGTATCAGTTTCAATCGCGTTGGAAAAGACCTCTGAGACCATCGAGTCCAACCTATGAGCAAATTGTCAACCAGCCCATGGTACTGAGTGCCACGTCCAGCCTTTCCTTAAACACTCCCAGGGACCTCACCACCTCCTGGACAGCCCGTTCCAATGTCTAATCACCCGTTCTGGGAAGAAATTCCTCCCAATATCCAACCTAAACCTCCCCTGGCGCAGCTCAAGACTGTGTCCCTCTTTCCCATCTTTTTTTCATAGAGAAAGGCAGCGTACACAAGACGATGTGAATTCCCACAGGTTCCAATTACAGTGTTATGAAACACGCACTGTCGGTAGGAGGAACGGAAACAAAATACAACGAGCAGCCCGGAGAGCTGCACCGGCGACAATCGGGTGCAGGAGCGCAGAACGGAGGGACGGCGGCACATCGGACGGGCGGGGGCCGGACACCGACACCGCGGGCTGGGGCTGACACAGCACAAATCTCGCTCGGCGGGAGGGGCGGCGGGCGGGACACGGCTGGGAAGGCGCTGCCGGGCCCCGCCGGTGGGGGCGGCGGGCGGCCCCGGGACGCACCGTACCGTACCTGCCACGAACACGACGAAGACGGAGCTGCGCTCCTTGGCGGCGGCGATGGCGGCGGGGACGGAGCCGCCGAACCACATCGTGGGACCGCCGGGACCCGCCGCCCTCAGCGACACCGGCACCGCGCCTGCGCCGCCGCCGCGCCAACCGCCCCCCGCGCGCCTGCGCGCGCCGCCCGGCGCCGCCGCCCTCTGATTGGCGGCCGCTGCCGGCACGCGCCGCGCCCGCCCGCCCCTCCCCTACGGCGCGCGGGGGGCGGTGGCGGGTCCCGCCCCCCTCAGCCCGGCGCCATCTTGGTGGTTCAGCGCGGGATTGGAGTGTTTCCACATGAGGGCATCGCCCCGTGAGCTGTCCTGCTGCGAAACGGGTTCGGGCCGTCAGGAGAGGCGGCGGGAGCTGGCCGAGTTTAGCCCCGGGAAGGGAAGGCTGAGAGGGGATCTCGTTTATACACGTCCTGTGAGGAACGGCTGAGGGGGCGTCTAAGCCTGGTGAAAAGGGGGCTCAGGGGGACCTTACTGCTGTCTACAGCTCCCTGACAGGAGGGTGGGCCAGGTGTGAGTCGGGCGACAGAACGATGAGGCAGAGCCTTAAGCTGCGCCAGGGCAGGTTTAGGTTGGACATCAGGAAAAATCTCTTCTCAGAAGGGTTGTCTAGACATTGGAACAGGCTGCCCAGGGTGATGGAGTCACGGTTCCTCTCGGTCTTTGAAGAAAAGCTGGATGTAGCACTCAGTGCCATGGTGTGGTTGATGTGGTGTTTGGTCAGTTTGAACTTGATGATCTCAGTGGTCTTTTCTAAACCAGCTGATGTGGGATTCTGTAATGCAGAATAAATACCTCAAATAGAATATAAGTATCTCAAAGTCAGGTGCTAAGAGGATGGATGATGCCATACTCTTTTCAGTTGTGCCCCACGACAGGATGAGGAGCAGTGGGCATAGACTAAAATACAAGGAATTTCACCTCAGCATGAGGAAGAGCTTTGCATTGGGGGTGGAATAGGGAGGGTGTGGGGTCACCCTCTCTGGAGACTTTCCAAATGCACCTGGACACATTCCTGTGTCACTGCTCCAGGTGACCCTGCTGTGGCAGGGGCTTGGACAGGGTGATGTCCAGAGCTCCTTCCAACCCTGACAATTCCATGATTCTGTGAGGCAGCTGCCAGAAAAAGGGGCACCTCCTTGCACCCGGGGCTGGAGGACTGATGGCCACAGCCATCCCTGCCCCAGCGCCCACCCTGTAAGTGGGTGGAAAGTGATGGAGGAAACGACACAAATCCATGTTAAATAGAACAAAAATAGAGTATGGTGTGCAGAGATCCTGCACGAGAGGCAGGAGGTGAAGCCAGGACATCCTCCCTGCTCCCAGGCTTTGTGAGGGACTGGCAGCACAGCCAGCAAGGCAGGAGGATTCCTTGGTAGACATTTCACAGCAAATGGGACAGCACAGTTGATGTCAAGTGCTCTGATGATTACATTTTGGACAGAACACTGCTCTTGAGCTCTTGTAAAACACCCTTAGGACTGTGACTGTGTGCACTGAGTAACTTGCTGAGGCAGGTACTCAAATATTGAAAGGCCAAAACCCACACAGTCTCTCAGTCTGGAAATCTTTCACTGTTGTACCTTGTGTAACTGGATAATAACAACTAAAAAATCCTGCAGACTTAGAGTGAAAAGGAAGCAAATCAGTGTTGACAACAGTGTACAGAATCTGTTTTACCTCTCCTGAGATGCAGCATGTGGAAATTGTGTCACAGTAATGCTCACTAGGTAGGCTTTGCATGTGTGCCGTGCCTCTGCAAGTTTTTTTAAGAAATACCATCAGAACATGTTCCTGAGATGGATTAAAAAAAAAATCAGATATTTTTGTATTTTCTTTACAATACAAAACAGATTTAAGGGCAATGCCAAAGGTTGAATAGTATCAAACTGAATTTGTTTTTGGAGATGAACGAAGACACATCTCTGTTACACAAGTGCATGCAGACAAGGACGTTGGGTTGTAAGGTGTATCTTGAATTCTCTAATAAATTTAGATGTGTTGCACTAATTCTCTTGGCATTTCCAGCAACTGTAGTTTGCATTTACTGCATCTGATTTGGACCCCTAAGCTGGAAGCCAAGTTTCACGAGACAGGTGAGTAAAATGTTGAACACTGTGTGTTTTGAAAATTGTTTTGCAAATATGATTTTCAAACTCTTCGATACCACTTGAAACAAGGAAGAAAAAAAAGGGCTTACTATTGACTGGACATGTAATTTTTGTGAAGGTGTACAATCTCTTATACAATCTCTTACATCCTTAGGAATTCTTTATATTACATTCTCAAAAAACTCCAGTTTTAGAAGTGGAAGTCTCCAATTGTAGGATCACTGACTTGTTGAATATGCCTTTGCTGAGAGCCTTTAGCACAGTTGTGTCTGGAAACAACAGAGGCCTGCAGTTTGTAGGCCTAGAAAAAGACAGGATAACTAACTAGTAAGTAGAAAATTTTATTGAGAAAAAATAGTTTGACAGCTGGAGCATTACCTGGGATTCAGTTCTTTGAAGGGGGATGTCTTGTGTGTTTTCAGTTATTGGCATGGGAAACAATGCAGGGCAGTCATTTGCATTGTAAGAGAATAATTTTTTCTCCCCAAAACCAGAACACATCCATCTGGATCAAAATGGGAAGTATCTTGATAAGGGAATTCCTATTTTAAATTGCTCTGTTGCTTCACTCTAAATCAGCAGTTAATTAACAAATCAAAGTTATCACTTTAAGCCAAGTAAAAAGTCGGCAAATTTTAGCAACTGTGGAGTCAAGGTCTGGTATAAATCAGTGTGTTAGACTGTCAGGGCACATTTAATAATGATGTTTCTTATTAGCTACCTTGTAAAACCAAAGGAGGGCAAAGCTAATTAACCCTACAACTAGGGCAAAAGTTAGGATATGAGAAAAAAGCAGAATGCCAGCTTCTCCCTCTCAAGTTCAAACTGAGGCCACTGTAATTGAAGTATGATGTGCAATATTGCTTGTAGATATTCCTTTTAAACTGCCAGGTGATTTTGGGAGATGCAGTGTAACAGATCCCTGGGTGTTGGGGTCAGTCCATGCCCTTCCACCCCTGCTCACCTGGGTCTGAAACATTCCACTGCTGTCAGCACCGTGGATCATCATCAATCCCCAGCTAATTCAGATTCCCAGTTAACTGGGACACAGGAGCTGAATTAAGAATAAACCTCACTGTTAAGCATTATCAACAGCAACAGAGTTTATTTTTATAACTTATTCCAGTTTTAAAAGCATACAGCTGCCAATGACACACAGGTTGTCCTCTACAGCTCTTTGGTTTACAGCAGCAGGCTTATGTGACATTGGGGTTTCTCTTCCCAAGTGCAGGCACAGCCCATTCCAGCTGCAAGCATCCCTTTGAATGGCTCAGTGCATGAGCTTCACCAGTGAGACTGGAAAATGAAAATATAGCAGCAAACACTGAAGGGTTTGTGTCCTGGACCAAACTGTAATGCTTAATCAGGTGTTCAGCGAGTTCCACTTCCAACCCAACAGACTTTGACAGACATTGCAGAACACCAAGTAGTTGCAAGCAGGATAAAAACTAAACCTTGCAGTGAGGGCTGCTGAACTGAGTCAGGGCCAAATCCCAGCCCTGCGAGTCTGAGGACACGAGGCAGACACTGAAGCCAGAGGAGGCTCACACACATCATGGTGAGAACACAATTGCACACAGTTTCAAGTAATCCAAGAGGCAGCTTAATTTACACTGAAGATTTTGGATGTGGGTGGAGACTTTGCTCTTAGGTTCCAGAATAAGACAACTTACAGGGACTTAATTTTCAGATTGTTCTGGAAATCAAGCCCTTTTAAGGGTTCTACACCCAAGAAATGAAGCTTCCAAAATGAAGTCACATTAACATTGTGCACTTAAATTTTATACTTACATCAATAGCCAAAATACCCAAAATGTTTTAAATGTGAATAGGACATAGAGAAGACCTTCATGAAAAGACCTTCATCAACCTTCATGAAAATCAAGCTGTAGAGACATTGAAGGGATTGAAATAATTCCTTTAATAGTTAGAAATGTATAAAAATTCCAGCTACAATAATTTGTCATTACCTGTAACTTAGAAGTGTTTCGGTCAATTTTCTCCAAAGCTTCATCTAAACATTCTTTGCTTCAGGGCTGAATACAGGAACTTGAAGCCTGCACCAATTTTGTGTGGAAAAAATATAGAATGGAGCTAAATAATATTTATAGAAAGTCATAATTTTGACTCCCTTCCAGGCATCCAGGCTAGTACAAGGTTAACTCAAAACAATAGACAAGTCAAGTGTGAAGTTTTAAGGCACAAATGAGTGTCATAGGATGAGAATACAACTGTTCATTCCACCTTGAGAGGGAAATAGGTAAAAACTTCTCCCTGTAGCCAGGTACCTTATTGGATTCATGGAGCTGCACAGTTCTTGGGGTGCTTTGCTAAACCCCATCTGCAAAGAGCTGCCCTGTGCACCCTGATCTTCAAACTCCACATGTCCTACAAAGGGCTGGGGGTGGCTGCAGGTGGAGACACCCAGGCTGTACAGTCTGTGTACACCACAGCACACATTTTCTGTCTTCACAGACACTCTGCTCCTTTTCATGTCATTTTTCTAAGTGGGTGTGAGTGAAAGAAAAATATCTTCTATTAGAGCAGGTGACATTTGCTCAGGGAGGAATGGCAGGGAAGATGCAAGATGCTCATTCCCAACCAACCCTGCCTTACCAAAACACAGCAGGCACAGCCTGGCAGGCACAGGGGGGCTGAGGGTGTTTTAGGGGGTGCTGCAAGGAGCACCCAATTCCAGCATCAGGCCCATGTGGTATGGTCAGTCCTCAAAGTATGGGGCTTAAATTTATATTCTTAAGTTTTAATTATCTTTTTTGACTGTAATATCAGAAATTATATGAAGTGTTCACAGTTCAGGGAGGAATTGTACACTATAAGTGTGTTAATTAAAAATTAAAATCAAGAAATAGTAGCTTTTAGTGGAGTAGGTAATAGCTGCATTTGTTCAGCTTTTCTGCTTATTCTTCCGGGGCTTTTCCTTAGTTTTAAAAGTTAAGACATGCTTTCAGTAAAACAAAACATATGATATTGTTGCAATGGAAGTCCCTACTTAATTCCTTTTGCCACTATTTGCTTTAAAAATAGCTTTAATGGTAAATGAGAGGAAGCTCAAATACACTGGAGTACTAAAAGGTTTCTTTAGAACATGAGAATGCATTTTACATGCATCTATTACATGCATAAAGTGCTTTTATTTGCTTTCTAGCCTGTGATCCAAATCCGTGGAACAAATGCGATTCCAGGGGTTTTGCACAGTGCCTGGGCTTACGTGGTTTAAGGAACCAAAAGGGGCAGAAGGGTTTAATGGCCAGGAAGGTGTAAAGTGGCTTGGCTAGATGAGTTTGCATCCTGTTTGCTTACTAGAGAAAGTATGAAATAGCACAAACCCAGGAATGAACACAACTGAGAAGTGGAAATATTTTAATAATTTGCCCACTGTAGACATCAGAAACCTCTGGCAGTGCTGAAGTCCTGTGAATTGTACCTGTGGGGCTCATAGCAACACATCCAGATAAAATAACGTGACCACCCTGTTTAACACAGGGTAAAACATACAGAGAGGAGGGCAGACCTAACTGGAAAGGGTCAGTTTCTGGATTAGACTACAACTGGCTTTTTCTGTGTTCTAATATTTTATTCTAGGGCAACTTGCACTCAAGTTTATAACTTGTTTGATAAAAATGAAATATTTTCTGTGCCTTATTCCTAGCCAGTGTATCCCTCCCTTCCTGTTGTTTGGGCTGCATTCTCCATTCACCTCACATTACCTTTTCTTCTCTGTTTATTAGGAGGACAGTTTATGAGATGCAGCAGGCCTTGCAATATCCTTTGGAAAGGGTTTGATTTGATACAAATTTAGTGCTGGGGTCTTTCAGAAGAGATGGAAGCTCTCAGCTATTGCCTGCCCTTCTACATCTTGGAAGAATCTTGTTGTGGAACGAGTTAGTGGTGGGAGGCAACTGCCTTGCTGGGCTGAGACACCTGTCCCTACAGCCCTTTAATGTTTGGCTACTTTTACAGGATTCAACCACAATCCTGAACTAGCATGGCAGTCAGCAGGAGGCAGTGACAGAATGCAGCAGGAGTCATCTGTCTGTTCAGGGGCTAATTGATAAACTGGGGCTTTGGGTGCAGCAAACTGCAGCAAGAAATACATCCTCAGTCAAGGACAGCTTAATGCCAAGTGCCATCCTGTTAAAAAAGCAGACTGGAATTAGTGGATTTGTCTTTTATCTGGGGACTTGAAGGTGAACATCCTCCCCTTTGTTTTA
This sequence comes from Setophaga petechia, assembly GCA_024362935.1. Taxonomy (NCBI): domain Eukaryota; kingdom Metazoa; phylum Chordata; class Aves; order Passeriformes; family Parulidae; genus Setophaga; species Setophaga petechia. The sequence continues at coordinate 6,413,348 of JANCRA010000005.1, forward strand.
GGGGAGCATCTAAGCTGACCTTTAGTAAATCCCTGTTACTGCAGCACTTTACAGAATCAAGTCCCATAAAATGAATTCATTAGGCTACATTATTCCCAGACAGGAATAAGTTTTCCTCCAAGTACTTCATCACCATTTGGGTGTTCAGGGATAGAATAATTTGTATAAACAATGAAAATTAATCCTGGTTTAGGCACCTTAATTCTTCACCTTTACCCCCCTGTAAAACAGTTTTAAACACAAATTTTACTTTGAGTTTCCTCTTTCAGAAGTCACACATGCACAAAATGACAGCCTTATGAAGTGACCAAGTCGTTGCTTGTCTATACAGTAAATCAGTTCCTGAGCTAAAAATAAAAAATGAGGAGCAGTCCCTTACAGCATCCGACTATTTTCTCTTTTTTACTTATATAGAGAAACATTTAAATATTATGAAGGGCTGGATAACATAAATGTCAGAGGAGGAACAGCAGGTGGTTTTTTAAGAGGTTCTAATATTTGTGGGTTTAAGTTATTTTCTCACATTTGAAAGGACTCCAGCCATTAATATGAGCTCATCCAGGTTTCAGAAGACTTCTAGAAGCTTAAACAAGTGCACTGGAAAAGTTTGTGTTTGTAAACATTTATTCTTTTGAACTGAAAAAGGCTTGCATCAGCACACATTGTACAGACTTGCAAATTACACAAGTTGAAAAAAGGTTTGTTTCACTTATGTGCAATGAATCTTTAATGTCCAGTGAGCATCTGCAAATGATGAAAACTTAAACTATTAAAAAGGTTTCCAGCACTTACCAAACACAATTATCTTAGCGTGAAAAGGAAGAGAAAGAGACCCATACTGGTGGGAACACAATTAAAGTGCAAACATTTTGTAACTTGTATGAAGATACATAAAGTTTCTTCACACTTCTGTTAAAAAGAAATATTAAAATGTGATTCAGTGAACATTCTTTTAACCTATTCATAATCCCCTTCTAGTAATTATTAAACTTGCTGGATCAGAAGCAAATTCTTCAAGGGTACAAGCTTGTAATTTCTTTTGACATTGTTTGAATATATTGCAAACAACAAGGACCAATGATATTCTTTTTTTCTTAAAGAAAAACAGAAAAAGAAGAAAAAGAAAAAAAGACTAAAAAAAGAAAGAAAAAAAGAAAAAACACACAAGGGGCAAAGAACAGGTTAACTTGAAGATCTTGGGTGGTTTGGTAGAAAATGAATGTAATTCCTTGAGAATGGTTCTCTTTTCCCCTCCACCAATCCTCAGGTTCCTGCCTTGGAATGGACTGCTGTGTGCTGGCTGTGAAAAGGGATTATAAAATACAAATCTGCATATGGATTTTTATGAACATCTGCTGTACAATAGAACTTTGGATCTGATACAAGATTTCAAAAATATAAAACAAAACTACTATAAAAGTAGGGGGCATTTCAGCAGCATTCCTCACAGAAAGCCGCCTGTCGCAAAGATGATTCCTTGCTATTGTCTGGGAGTAACTCTGTAAATTTTTTTCTTCATCTCGCTGGATTCACTGGGTTATTTATTCTTCAATGGCAAATGTCACGTGACAAAACATCCCAGGAGTCTCTCTGAAGAGAACGGAAAGCCCACGACACCAAACCGATGGGGGAGACGCGGGAGCGGCGCAGGCCGAGCGTCCGGCCCGCGGTGCGGCCGCTACTGCGAGCTGGCCCTCTCCAGGCCGTGCGGCTCGCAGTGCCTGCGGCTGCTCCTCAGGCGGAACTTGCCGCCCGCGCCGCCGCTCTGTCTCTTGAGCGCGCTCTGCGCGGCCGCCATGCTGGGGAACGCGGCCAGCACGGTGTAGCCGGAGGCCAAGTCCCCGGCGCCGCCGTCCCCGCAGAGCCGCCGCTGCTGCTGCTGCTGCTGCAGGCACTGGGAATCCCTCAGCCACCGGATCTTGGCACCCACCTTCAACAGTTCTCCAAAGAGCTTCTCTGCTTCCGTACGAGTGATGCCTTCGGGCAGCTCAGTAATTTCTAGAACTTTCCCCACAACTGAAAGAAGAAAAACAGCGAGTCTAAATCTGGTTTTGCACTTACTGATACAACATCCTAAGAGAAAAACTTTGGCTGGCTGGATATTGCAGCTGGATGCTTGGGACAAGTCCAGGCATGCAGGAGCTCAGGTTTACCTCTGGCAGAGAGGCTTCAAGGTGAGGTGAAGGAGTTGGGTTCTGGTGGAGGGTTTTGATTCAGAGCTTTATTCTGGCCCACAGGCCTCTGAATCCAGCAACAGCTCCAACAGAACCCCACACCGTGTGGTTGCTGTGTCTTTGAACCCCAGGGAAGGAGTAGGGATCCCACCAACCAGGTAAGGGGGGGGAGTCTCAGGGGACAAATGACACCTGGGTGGCCCAGTGTCCACCCAGGTGTCATTTGAACTTTGCCAATCACAGGCATCTTTTGGACTTTGCCAATCACACGATGCCCATCTGGAATGCCAAGACTGACAGACAGCACTCAGCAGGGGCAAGGGAGGGGAAAGGAGAGGTGATTGGCACACCTGGGGAAGGAACTGGGATAACTGAGACAGGCTATGACATCACACTGCAACAAAAATTACTTATTTCATACTTGTATCTTGGCTGATACCAAATCCACAGCATTTGCCTTCCTGATATTCGAGAGAGCCTTTGGTCTCACATTTAGCACTGCTTATAACTATAATTTGCTTACTTGTACAAGTGTGCAAATAAAAGCTGGGAATACAAAGAGGGTCCTCAGAACAAAGAAGGGAAAATAATAAAATCATCAACAACTCATTTTGCAGCAGGTTCAGAACTCACTGGCCTTGTCTGGTAACGCTTCACGGATCACCATGCCAAAAAAACTCCTCTGTCTTACCTCAAAAAAATCCTTTCCATTACATTGTTAGAAAAACTGATTTTTCTGTAACTTTCTGCAGCAGGTAGCAAAAAATTCTCAGTAAAGGTATTAAGGTAGATGCCATCAGATTTTATTTTCATCATAAAAGATGACATCTTTACCAATTCCAACAAGCTAATCTATAAATCTCCTAGTATGTCTCCCACATCCATGTGCTTAAATATACTAGAATGGAAAAACAAAAACCAAAACAAACCAAAGAGCACAAACTAATTTGTGGTTTTGTCTGATTTCACTTGTTAGGCCAGTAAAAGGAAGCAGGGATATTTATATTTAATATTTAATGTAACAATACCATAGAACTTAGGCCCAGTAAATTGACTTACTTGCTCTTTCTTTTAGTACTCTCCAGTCCTGAACTTCTCTGGTCTTTTCTCCAGCCTTCAAAACTACACTTTTTCCATTTAACTTCATTTTCCCCCTCTCTCCATGTTTTCCTCTCCATCCTTATGTTTCCAACGTTTGCCACGTCCATTTCTCTTCACTCTGACCCTTCTCACCTGTGCTTTTCTTGTACCTGCCCAGCCCATCACCAGAATTCATTTTTCTGGAGGACTGTGTGAGTCAGCAATTCCATACCTGGTTCTCCTGCACCAAGATCTGCTGAAGCAGCCTTCTTTGCTGGTTTCTTTCCCCTGTTTCCATGTCTGTTTCCAGGCTGACCCTGGAAAGATTGACATAAAGAGGGTACTTCACTGACAATCCATCAGTACCTTGAACCTCCTACTCAGCTCAGTGACAGGCAGTGCAGAGCAATGTCTGCAAAAGAACTGCACTGCCATGGGACAGAGAAGATCTTCACATCCAATTTTAGTGACTGAGTTTGATAATCCTACAGTCAGGCACATTCAATCCTTCACTATAGCAGAAAGGAGGGCAATGATGGGGGAAAAAATCACCTTAAATCATCTTGGAAGAACATCCCTGCCCCAGCCATCACATCCTCCAGCTGGCATTGGGTGGAACTGAGCAAGGGAGAGGCAGGGGTTTGTGTGTCCCAGAAATTAAATAGAGGCAAAGACTTTCCAACTTTGCTAACAACAATATTTTGGGTTTGTTTTTCTTAAAAGGAACAAGGAACAAACCCACTCTTTGTTTAAAAATTACAATTTTTCTTTTTTTTAGAAATCGTTACGTGAATAAAAGAAAATAGTTAAATAGTTGTAGCAAAGGCTCCCCTTTAGATTTTTGAATTAGCTAGCAAATTGCTTAAAACCAAAAGCCATAATTCAGATAAATGTTTCTCACTTTTAATACAACAAACAAGAACAATGGGGAGTATTGACATGGAATAAAATTTATTGCAGAGCCAGCACCTTCCACTCAATTACTCTCCAAGTGCAATAACACATTCTCCTGTTCTAGGTGGTTGTAATGGTAGTCCTGAATTGGTTTTTTTTCATTGTTTCATGAGATTGTTCTCTTTTAATACCTGTTGGCTTGTTACTTGTCCACGTAACAAAGATGGATTGTATTGCAGGGGTTGGCCAAGCAATGGGTATCTGGCATCTCCTTAAAGAGAAAGGTAATTAGAAGGGTTTTTCTGGTACAGGAAAGCTTCCTCCAAGTCCCTCTCACACTGAAAACGTTACACAGAAGAGAAAGCAGAATTGCTGTGCACAAAGCTGAGTCTGGCTGGGCTAACTCAGAGCTGCCCTGACTCCAGCAGCATCAACCACGTCCTGATCCCAAGGTGAAAAGGTACAAACTTGCTGGTATTTAGGGATTACACTCAAAGTTTTTCTTCACTGCAGTCTTAGATAAGTCCTTTCATTTCAAAATGACTTTAATAAGTCTAAAGCTCCTCTCAGCATGCTAATTTAGTCATTTCATGGTTATAGCCCTGATTAGAGCCAGGTCCATCCTCAGATTCCTATTTGTTGCAAGGATGCACAAGGACAATGCACTAGAAGATGTTTCCAGTAATCACAGCAGATGAAGGGAGCTGAGGTGTGCTTCAAACAGCCCACCTGGAATTGATACAACACCAGAACACAAAGCAATGACAAAGATCATGCAACAAATGAGACAAAGACAAGAAAATCAGGTTCTCTTTATCAATAAGAGAGACATACAGCATTTTCTGTAAGTTTTGCTTTAAAGTAAATCTTTCTGTAAAATAGACCTGTTAATTTTGAGTTTGGGAATTTTAGCAGGATACTTTTGCTCACTGACAAAAGGGGTTTATGTCATTGTATTATCAACTATCCCAACTCAGTGAAAACTCCCTATTTTCTGTTGACAGGCAGCAGAAGATTGAAATTCCTCTATAAGGAATTTTTTGTGTCCTTGAGTGGTTCCTATCTGAAATACTAACTGAGGTACAATCCTGGCTAAAGGCTCCATCCCATCATGCTTGTTGTTCTACAGAGGACACATGCTTAGGCAGTGGTGCAATTCAGTGCATTATCAACTCATGATTTATGGTTAAGACTTGAAGATAAATTCTGGCAAACATTTTATTAATATTTTCAGAGCTGAAATGGGAAATGTCACAATATGAGAAAGCCAGTGTGCTAGAGAAACACATTAATGAGGAGGTGAAAAACCTTTGAAGATACGGGGAGCAGTACCAGTGCAGAGAGATAAGATGAAATTTTAAATGATGTTTGAGTGAATAATTTTGGTGATGCTGCTTCAACAGCAATACTACTGAAGTGAGCCACAACTCATCAGAAAATCCTCATATAACTTGTGTTTTAAAACAAATAGAAATTTTCAAATAGGAATCACACATACATTTAGTTAACTAAAAATATACCTTGTCCAGGGACAAAAGGCCTAGAAAACTGGGACACGATAGAAAGAGGTGTCAGTGTGGGACGGATGTTCTTCATGTTTGACAGCTGGGCTGGTGCTGGTGATTGGGCTGGTGAGGTGGCAGGGCTGCCCAGTTGAGGACTGTGCTGCAGCTGGAAGAAACAACACCTTAGTGTTTCAAAAAGTACTACTTGAACAAGCTGAACAGCACCCACAGCCTTCAAATATTTTAAAAACTTAAAATAGCTCTATTAAGTATAACCAGAGCAAGATTTATATTCCCTGTGAAAAATGCCAATCACTTGTTTTTAGAATTTTAAAAGTTCAATAGTAAGAAAATGGTTATAAAAATAGTAATATAATTAGAGTAATAACAATTTGGACAAATTGAATTAGGACACTATGAGACAATAGAGACAAAGAGTTATGGATGTCCAGGTACCTTTTCTGGGCAGCACGAGCCCAAAAAAGGGCCCACGTTAACAGAGGATTAACCCTTAAAAACAACAGCCTGTGGCATATGCATACACCTCATCCATGATGCATAAATTCCATTCAAACACAGGATTCTGTCTGCTCATCCTCAACTTCTTCCTCTGAATCCCAACAGCGCCTTCGAGGCAGGAAGAAGTTCATTTCTTCTGATAAGAGGGCAAGAAATTCTTTTTCTCTGAAAGACCTAAGTGTCCTGTGGCTGCTATTTCACTGCAAGTCCTTTCTTTAAAATAGAAACTATGCTATGTAGGATATTTTTCTTTAACATTTTTTTATAACCCAAAACTATATTTAACTCACTACTTAAGAGAATTAATACAGCATTACTTTCTAACACAACACATATAATATTCATTTGAATATTTGCGAAAAGCCAATCATACAATACTCCTTTTTCACATTCCTCAGAAAGAACTTCTGACAAAGACAGAACTGATGCACATTTCAAGTCACGCATCGCCCCGTACCTGTGCAGCCCCGTCTAAAGTGCTGATTTCCGTGCCCTTGTGCCCGCGGGGGTGCTCACAGTAGTACTTGCCCGCTCTCCTCTGCGGCGGGGACGGGTTCCGCGGCGCGGCGCTGCCGGGCACGTTGAGCTGCATCATCAGCACCCCCCCGGCGGGCGGCGGCGCCACGGCTGCAACACAGGCGGGAGGGAGGGAGGGATACACGGCACCGTCAGCGCTGCCCGCCCCGGGAAACGGGAACGACTCACGGAACGCGTCTGCCCAAAGCAGCTGCTGATTCCAGAAAAATGGAGCAGCATGGTCTGTGCAATTACACTGCCACTTTCACCTACACCTGCAATAGCTAACTTAGAGAGGGCTTCCCAGAAAATGAGATAGTGCAGCCACTGAAACTCATTGCCGAGAATATTTTTGAAAGAAATCACTCTATTCATTAGTAGCCGACAGTATTGAACATTCACTGCAGTTTCTATCAGAGCACTGTGTTGCAGAATGTGATATTCAGTGAAAATAGTTTTACATGATGTCCAGCAATGCAGACAAAATGTTTTCCCTGATACAATGGCATCTATCAGAAAGGCCTGGGATCAACCTTTAGTCTAGGCAGGGTTACCCTCACTCACAAGTTCTCCCTGGAATGCTTTTCTGGGCAGATCTGCAAACTGATCCCCACTCCCTGTCCCACCGGGGTCCTGGGGCAGCCGCAGAAACTCCAGAGCCAGGGGAGAACAGCTCAAGATCCAGCACTGCTGCACAAGGTTCACAGCAGGAGCTGTGAGGAGAGGCTGCCCAAGACACAAACCATCTCCCCCCTCTGCCCAGGTAATTTATATCATGTCCTTTGGATTTGTAAATGGCTGTTTGCAATCTCCTTCTCTGCTCTACCCACTTTTTACAACATTTCTCAGAAACCAAGATTAAAACACACTTTAAACATCATTTAATCATCCAGAAAGCAGGATTCTGCACTCTTCTAAATTTACTGCCACGTCATAGCATCAAGGTACAGATTATAAAATGCATTCATCTGGTGTTTTTTACAATGGGCTGTTGTTTTCACTACCCCGAGGCTCCACAAAAAGAAAGAGACTTCTTCAAAAACCAAACCAGACTATGTAGAATAAGGAATGCATAACATTAAAACTACACTAGCTTTTGTGAATTGTATTTGGAAATATTTATTACAAGGTTACATGAATTAACAATGTTTTCACATCTATGCTTTCTTTTTAATGGCAAGAACTTTTACCAAGGTGTTACAGATTACAATCAAAGCATCAGGGATCTGGCCAGCTTTAGCAGAGTATATCAATTAAGGAGTCCCTGCAAGAGCCACATTGTGAATATTTCTGTTTTGTTGCACAACAGAATAAACTCTGTTTATGACTGCTACATAATCAGAATAATATACAACACAACAGTTTTCCACTGGTAAAGCCATAAACTTATCTAGTGCCTAAATGTAAACCTGAGATATACCAACACCTATATACAAACTCCCTCTAGCACACAAAAATGGGTTTCATGTTAATATTGTATGCATATATTTTAAAATGTTATAAATTATAATAATTTACAGCTTACTGGTTTATATATAGCATTTCACTCTACAACACTCTAGCATAATCTTTCTGACTTATCTCTGTTCTGTGAGAATGGAACACCCAACGAAAATATGTTTGTCTTCCAGAAACATCTACACCACCAGCTCTAAAAGTGTCAATCTAAAATTCAATTTAAACTGCAAAAGAAAACTTTATACATTCAGAAAATCATGTTTTTTCTTTTTCTTCTAATTCCCCAGCATTTCAGGAAGTGAAAATAAATGGAATTCTTTTCCTAACCAAGTATCCTGACACAATGAAGTGTCACACAGTGCTAAGTCAGTTTGCAGACACTTTATGACCTGTTAAATCCCATGAGAAGTGAAACCCAGAAATCCTTCAGAGCCTCCCCAGCTTTGCAGCCTGGTCCCCTGTAACACAGCTCTGCTGCTGTCTGTGGGCTGCTCACTGGCCCCACCTCAGAGGCCTTCATTCAGCATCTCAGTGTCTTCACTTGCTGGAAAGCACAAGTTTTGATTTATTCCCCAGAATTTGCTCCCCCACAGGGGGCTTCCTCCTTCCTGAAACTCCCTGAACTCCCCAGGTCTGAACCAGGCCATCCAAACTGCACAAAACCAGCACTTCCAGGATGGGAGGGCAGAAAAACAAACCAGTGCAAAGCTCCCTTTAGACACTCTGAAATGACAATCTTCCAGAATTAAAGCCAAACAAACAGAAGCAAAATGGAAACCAAACCAAACCAAACCTGCCCAGGAAGTGCTAATCCAGCTAGCTTGCCACTTAACTGCATGTGATCCATTTACTAATAAACAGGTTCAAAAAACACTGTAAAGATAAATGTTTGTGAAAACACTACATCTGTAGCAGAATCTAGGTCATTGATCTAAGGTTGTTTAATCTAGTGCTAGCTTGCAAAATACTGAGATAGCAGAATTTGAGATTATCCCTTTTTTACCAAGCAAGCCTCTAATGTATCAAATTCCCTAATAGTAAATACAGACTGTGCCACTGTGGTCACAGGATTGTTCTGTAATCCCTTGTCTGGTGGCCAACCCTAGTGCTCTTATTTTCCTGACCAGTCCATCATCAATTTTATGGTTGGAACTTCAGAGTTTTAACTGTTTGGATATTAACATTTATAAAGGTTTCATGGATTGACAAGATCTATATCAGCACTGCTTTCAAACACATTGAGGCTTCTGTTTACACACCTTCTAAAAATGACCCAAGTATTTTGTTCATCAAAACCTTCTGAGCCTGACTTAAATGTTTTTGCTGAGTAACATTTACCTGTGAGGGTGGCTCCAGGCTGCCCCCATGAGCCACTGTTCCACTTAAAATCCAATTTATCATTTTAAAAGGTACAATAGTAGCATTACAGATGAAGAATTAAAAAAAAAAAAAAATCAGAGATGGCACCCAAGTTGCAGTTGTTCAAGCAGTTAGCCATGAAACCAATCCCCAAATTTACAGCATGTTCTAGACAGAATGGCTTAGATGAAAATCCCAATAAAAGATACCTTTTTTTGGCTGCATGATGGAAAGACCAGTGGGTGAACTTTTACATGATGAGGGTGGAGACACTATGCTGTAGTGCACAATGGAAGCAGCCTGCTGTGGCTTGGACTTGGATGAAGGTGGCAATAATGTAGGAGGTGATGGCTTCTGACTCGAATGGTTGCTATAAACTATGAAAGTAAAAGCAGTAAATAAGGCTACCATAAAAACATAACACCCCACACAGCTTTGAGGTTCTTTCAGCTTTCCAGCAGGTGAAAAAGCTGCCCCACAATGCTCAGTTTTCAAACTCCCCTCAAGAAAATCACTGCTCCTACTCTGTTAGCTGAAATCTAGAATGGTTCTTGAGTAGAAGAGCCAGGTGTGCTGCTTCCAAAATGTCCCTCACTCCTCCTGTCCAACAGACACCCAAACCCAAGGTTTTCAGACCCATCTGGCTATTGAGAAAAGGATGGAAGTGATTCTGCTCCCAGTGCATGGTTCCCATGTCTGTCTTAACTGCCAGTAGATGTGCAAGGTATTATGATGTATGGTATTGGATTTTAAGAAAGTAACTTGAGGTATTCAAAGATTTAAAAAATTGAGATTTCAAATTAATCTGCTTCAGTGTTAAAAATGGAAAATGAATTCAAAAATGGAACAAAAGAAGAAATAGAATACAGCAGTTAATTCTAAATCAAACCAGCAAATATCCAATCACCCAGCATAATAATAGCTAGACATTTTTTAAGCTTATCAATAAAAAGTTTGTTCTCCCAACCTGCACACTGCTGTCCTTGAAGCTGCTGTGAGTTGCATGGTGATGATGTTCTAGGAAACTGTATCTGCTCTGATCCAGGAGGCTGCAAATATCCTACAGATGAACTGTAATAACAAAAAAAGAACATGACTAACAGGCATTTATGCTGCACTTATTTTATCACGACTTCTGCATTTGCTGTGTACATGTACTGCAAATCACTGAGCTTTTGTTCATTTTAAATCACTAATATTCCCACCTACCCCAAATTCATTCATTCTTCACAAGACTGAAGCTTCCCACCTCTTCCCCAGCAAGAACACGTGCCCTGCCTACACTGAGAAACTGTATTAATTCACCTACTTTGATATTCTATTTTTGTGTCCACAGCTCTGTATCAGCATAAAGACATGCAGCAAAATAATAACAAAAAGACAATTTGTTGTCTTGCTCACTGCAGCAGAATTAGGTCTCAGTTACAAGATCCCCACAGCCCCTGCCCTGAGGATTTGGGATGCAGTCCCTCAGCTGGGGGCTGGCCCTGGGCAGCTGGGGCAGCACAGCCAGAGAGGAGATGGAACAGGACTCCAGGGGATAAACAACCATTCAGATCTTTGCAAAATGTAGGAAAAGTTTATTTATGCCAGGTAGCTTTTCAGGGTAATCAGGGGAAAACCAGGTAACAGACATAGTTAGATTCTATTTCACCACTAATACTCAGCCAGAACATCAGGTTGGTGGACCCCAATCAGTGCCTATAGAATCCTGTACTAACAGATAACCATTCTGAGAATAAAACAATTCCTTTAAATTGTGGGAAAAAAAGTAGGTTTAATCCTCTTGGACCTGCTATTTTTACCTATGTTGTCGAAAGTTTGTTCCATCCTTTGTCTCATAGGTCACTTATATAATTTTAATTTAAAGATTCCCTTCCATTAAAGCAGACAAAACCAGGTGAAAACAAAGATGCTTTCACACAGCTTCTGCTCTGCCTACTGATTCTTGTTTTCAGCAGTGACCTGAGGCTTGACAGCCAGCTCCTGCAGAGCAGCACTCTGCCTGCCTTGTCCAAGTGCTGCAGCACAACTATTCTGCTGAAAGCAAATGCTGTCACTGGGTGCTACTTTGCTCCAAATTCCTAATAAATGAGAGGGACATTCTAAATTACACAAAAGATCAAGCAACCAAACTTAATTCAAGAAAAGTCTGGAATTATGCCTACCTGTGACTTCACTGAATCTCAAATATAAAACAGAAAAGGATTAAAAACCCTTCAGATACAAAGAGCAGGACTCCAGATTTAAGTGGACGAACCCGTGCGGCGATGACACAAACACTACTGAGCTCTGCACTCTCTAAAGGATGAACAAGCTTCAAACTGCTGCTGCTTGTTTAAAAGCTCCCAGGTATTTTTAAATGCTGCACATTTGTAAGTTCAAAAAAACTCGAGAAAGAAAAATTTGTAAGAAGCTGAATCCTAATGAATTCTCCGAGGTCCTTCCTATCTGCTCTCAAATAGGCTGCTCTGGGGACACAGATTATACTCAGGGAGGGCTGTACATGCAGACCAATTTGCTGCTACCAAGGTAGGCAAAAAAAAAAGAAAAGAAAAAAGTTTATTTATCAAACAAAAGCCAAGTTTCTACACTTGTTTCACACCCAGCTTGGTGCCAGCAGGCCTCATCTACAATACAAAGTGAGCTAAACCTTTTCCATGCAAAGTTCCAAAAAGGAAGTCAGTCTTTTTCTGGGATTCAAATTATTTTTCCTCTACATATTATTCATGCAGTATCTTTGTCAAAACCAGTGAATATGGGTAGTCATCTTAAATATTACTGCAGAAAGACTGAACTGCTGAGCACACTGGTGTCTCATGGGTAACAAATGGAATGCAGAAAATTTAAGAGGTGGAACTGCAGTAAAGTATTGCTGAAAGTGCTATGGAGACAATGTTTTCCAGTCCAACAAGTCACAGTAAAGCAGTACTGCTTGTTTCACTTTATTGCATAAGAGCAAAAATTAAATAGAATGCAAGTCTGCTTTTAAAATAATAGTTTTAATACCTGCAGTACTAAAACCAGATCCTGTCAGTTCTTACAAAGCCACTAAGCCCAGCTGAGAAATCAAGCACCAGTTAAGCTTACCTTAGATTGTTCTGTTGACCTGATGGAATGACACTGTAGTACACTGGCATTCCTGTGGTGGGCAGTCCCTGGCTGGACTGGCTGGGGATCAGCACAGGCTGCTGGAAGGTCTGAGGGGGCACTGCCTGGGAACCTTGAGGCACCGAAACCTGCAATGGGCCACACAGTGAGGTTTCTCCTGCAGACAATGCTTCTGCCTCTTCACCACCATCCAGCTGACATAAGAATTTAAAAATAACCCCAGAAACTGAAAAATCTCCTGGAATTCTCTAAAACCAGAATAAGAGTGGTAACAGTAGCTAAAATAACAACACCATATTTAAAAAAACCCCAATTTTAAATCTGCTTCCTCCCAAATGGAAATGTTGCCTCCAAGGCACTCCATGAATTACCAAGCTATTTTCTCTACAATAGAAACTGGAGAGGTGGGAAGGAAACCTTCCAAGCTTTTCTTCCCCACCCTCTGAACTGCAACTGACACAGCACTTGGCTTTCAACAGCACTGGAACTTGTGCACTTGTGACAAGCTCTCATTTCTTCTCACTTCAGTTATGGGTTTGTATTTTCAGCTTCTGTCCCCAAAGTCACCTTTGGCACCTGCTTGCAGCTTTCTACCATTTCTACCATAAAGCAAAGGACTCAAAGAAACCCCCAACACTCAAACCCACAGAAGAGTCATTGGAAAGTTGTGAATACATTACCCACCTGATAAGATGGCACTGAGGGATATGGAACAATCACACCTTGAATTTGATTCCCAATGTTGTTGTGTTGGCCACTGACTAGATTTTGATTCTGAGACTGCTGAACTCCAACTAAACCCTGGTAGTTTTGCTGCTGGTTGGGCAAAATCTGGTAACCTGAAATTATACATTTAAATCTTACTTTGAAATAATGAACACATTTTAAGCGTAGTTGCCTATTCAAAAATACACGTGTAGCATTTTCCAATGGCTTGTTTAATCTGGCAGCTTCACAACAGTTGAACTTATCATGCATATAAAAAGAAGCCAACATTAAAATTAACAGATTTACTCATTTGGATTCAGCATGAAATATTATCCATACTGTTTGCAGTGCTGCTCCCACATGCATGCACTACTCATTTACACTCTGGCTGGCATGCATTAACACCTTGATTTGACAGGTGAAAGCTGAAGCACTTGAACAAAGCATGCTAGACAGGATCAAACCCAGTTCTTTGTCTGGTATTGTGAACAAGGCCATTCCAGGTACTTCAGTTTGAACATTCTACATATGCAAAACTCAGCTTGGCCCTCAGGTGCCCCAGGGGTCAGAGCATCTTGACTGCAATTCAAAACTAAATCAGACTTCAGAAAAATTTGCATAAGGCCTGTGTGGTGCAAATCCTTTCCAAAGGGGCAATTTCTTCTGAAATCTGTAATGCTAAAACCAACTGGGGACTGAGAAAAATCTTCCAAGTTCACGCCGTGTTGGTACATAGTGGAAGATGCTTTATATTCAAAGTTATCTTAGGGACACAAAGAAAGATTTTCATATTCACCCCTCTATAGTGCCTCTAAAACAATTTTTATTGTTTAAACTGGTATCCTCTCCTATCTTTCAAAAATTGCCCAAAAAACCCCACCCCAAAACCCAAACCAAAACACCCCAAGCATGAATGCCAAACAGGAAATTTGTGCATTTCTAAAGTCCAACCTAAACTCCCCTTTCCTCTTTCTTTAAAAAGCATTTCACAGGTAACTGCTACCATGATCCAAACACATGCAGAACACAAGTTCTTTTTCTCTCATGTTCCATCATACAGGTGTGCATTACTTACCACATCAGCAAAACCCCACCACAGTCAGTGTTTCTGAGACAAAGCCAGTTATCCCTCCAGAATAACAAAATGGGCTTGTCAAGATGCACTGACGGCAAGAAGAGTCTGTGTTTGAGTTGGACACATTCACAGCCCACTGACCTTGACATTCCCCATGCTCCCTACCTTGGCAAGGAACTATAATAGAGCAAATTTAGCTGCAAAAACTCCCTTGGGTTTTCTTTAAACTGTGCTAAAAAAAGGCTCAGTCTATTCTGAAAGTAATCCAGTTAACATAAAACACCTTTTTGTGAGCAGCACCCTCGGATGTTCATTGATTTTGTCCATGCAGTACAATGAACATTGTGCACTAACAGCCTCAGCAGGCTCTCCATAGAAATTGCAACAATGAACACCAAACAAAGACTGTTAATATTATCAAATATTGCTTCAGAAAATTAAAGGGAAAAAGATTCAGTTTGTTAAAACCAAGACAGCTATTCATTAGAAACACAACACTATAAATATTTTTAGAGGACTGGACAAAACTTCAGAACAATACATGTTGAAGTAGGATTAGTACTTAGAGCTCTTAATAACTTATGTTCAAACTGTGCACAAAATGCCCTTCATATCTGTAATATACAAAATGCTTTAACACACTTTGTTCTGAAGTGGTCTGTGGCCCCTACAAAGCAGCAGAATGGGAGGCTGTGCTGTGACAGTGCACCTGCAGTCTGAGCCCCTCATGTCCCAGAAATTGCAATGGACCCCTGAGCAGCTCTGCAGCCTGTTCTGGCACTTGCAGAGACAGATACAATCAATTCTGCAAGCAGAGGGAGCTGGAACAATACAAATTGGCTGCCATGAAGGTTCCCCAGAGCATTCCAAAGAATGCTCTATTTTTAGCTGCAGTTTCACCTCTGCATAGAGTGGGCTGACAGAAATGCAGCACTCAGCACAAACCCCACACCTGCCACAGCAGATTGCCCCATTACACAGAAATACTCTGAAACTGGAGGTAAAAATAGGAGCAGGTTTCTTAATATTTACATAATTCAAAAGAAATCACAGTCAAGATAAGAAAAGTTAACTCACAGAATATAGAAATACATTTTTTGAATAATGCATTAGGAGTGAGAAACAGTGTTTATTGAAGAACAGAAAAGCAAATACAAGCACTCAGTTAATGAGCTGGGAGTTGATGAGCTTGGTTTTGACTATTACAGCTACAGCTGCTGTTACAACTGGAGTAGTTTTATCCCTGGCTTGTGAAGCAGAAGCCAGTTGAACTGCAGCTGATGCTCCTACAGGAACTGTAGCTCAGACTGGATTTTTAAACAACCTGGAGTTAGGTCTTGTGGTAACTGGGCTCACATTAACATGGCAATTAGAAATTATTTTTTTCCTAAGGAGAGTTTTCTTCTCCCAACATCTTTTGGGTAACAAAGCATTTTTATTAAAAGTGAACCCCCCCAAATATTTCACCTGAAACCCCTTTAAAAGGAAGCCAGGAAGCAGCTGAAAAAGAGACCGGTTCACTGTGAGAAATGTAAACCTCTCAGACAGTGTTACGGCCCCGAATCCAACAGCTCAGCAATAAACTCAGGCCACTCCTCAACATTAGACCAGAAGTGGCTGCAGTTGCCATGCTCTCAGAAGCTGCCATCTTTTATCTGAATTTGTGTTTGCAAAGTTATTTCATAGTTAGTAACCACTTCCTGAGATGAAAAACCCCCATGGCTTCTGTGTAATGCAAGATTTGTAACTCTCATTTTTGCCCAGCCACTTTGCTCTATGACACATTGCTAATAAGCATCAACCACTTCAGGTGTAGCTTTATGTCAAATTAATCAGTGGTTTAAAATAAATTACAAGGGAGAGAATTTTCAAATACACCATCTTATGAAGTATTTCCAGAACACATAACAAGACATGGAACCATCAGTTTCTAAAATGCTAATTCAAATTTGCCTACAAAGCATTAAATGAGAACCAGCAATAGCTGGAGAGCAGTTTGGAGATTTTCAGTTAAACACTAATTATGCAGGTTCTGGTAAGTTCCTTCTTTCTCCCATTAGTGCTGGTAAACACCAAGTAACCCAGCACTGAACAGAATTATTGGCTGGACCATCCCCACACTACCTAAACAGGATCCCTTGGTGTCAGAGTGCAGGCACAGGGCACATGATCCATGCAGTAGAGCAGCTGTCTGCACAGCTTGCTTATTTTACTTCTTCCAGGACAGAGAGGGAGTTTATCTGCTGACACTTTTCACCCACAGGCAGTGAAATTCAGTTAAAATATAAAGAGCTAAAAATATACAAGAAAGGAACTTACCCAATAGCAACCAGTTCATCCCTTTGCACCTTACCCCCCCATGCTTTCCCATTCAGACTGGTTTGCTGGGGTACAGATGTACCCTGAGCTCTCTGATTTGGGGAGTTTGTGTGCTGCTCACACAGGATGTCCCCACAGTGGGAAGTAATCCCCCTTGAGCCTCAGACTTTTTGCTATTAAGTAGTCTGATATTAAAAATTCTGAGGAAGGAAAGCAGGTTGTGTAATACAGTTGGGTAACACATCTCTAACACCAGTGGATAACACAAGTTGCAAAACCAAGTAATTTGTTTTCCTTTGAAAAAAATCTTTGTGAACTGAACCCTGAATAACTTCATCAAATGTTGTTACTATTGGAGCACTTCCTAGAAGAAGTGCAGCAGAGGAGCTATCCCTCCTGTGTGCTGCTTCACAGGACACAAGTAAATCCAGTTAATATTTGTAAAAGTTGATCTTCCATCCTGTCTCTGTAGAGCAACACATAGAGGGGCAGGGGAAGGAATTAAAAAGACCCTCCTGAGGGAAAATCAGAAAGATGTTATGGATTCAACTGAGAGCTGGTATAAAAGTCTGGTCTTTAAGGATCTCTGCCTCCAAACATCACTAGTTACTTCTGAAAGTTTTGACCACGAGTCAAGACATTACTGAGAAGCAAATTTGTTTCAGGAATACAAATCTTTTGAGGAAGTCATAACAGTATTTAGAAGTACAGATTGCAAGAATAATAGTAGCCTACAGTTAAAATCTGTAAGGGAAAAAAAAGACAAAAAGAAAGGAAGGAGATGGAAATGAAACTTGCTAACATTCATAGAAGGGTAAGTCAATTGAAAAGTCTTTACTAAAATAGGTAACCACATTATATATTCCATCCAATATCTGATACCTTTAATCACAGGACAAAGAGTAAAACAGTATCACCAATATCTTCTGCACAGCACTCTTTTCATGCTACAGCAGCTAAGATTAGGATCTTTAGCTTAGAACTTTCAGTTAAGGGACATCTCTGTCACATCATTTAAAGGTACTAATTTATCTTACTTTGCAAGTTAATCAAGTTATTAGTTATTAGGTTACAAATTTTTTAAATTATTAACCTTTACATTTAAAAAAACCTGTAATTAAACTTACAGCATGAGCCACTCAAAGGAATGGCTTGAATCCCAAGTTTCATGCACAAGTGCTTGAAATTTCTCCACCTTAGGTTAGCTACTCTTTGTATTTTACATTTGATCCTCTACTTTATTTGAAATTTTACAGCCAAGTAAGTTTAAAATGAAAAAGCGGGAGAGACACCGCCCCCAGTGCTCTAAAGAAATGTGAAAGGGTTGAACAAACCTGTCTGCTGGGCGGGCTGGGGCAGGGCCTGGCTCTGCTGCGCGCTGTAATGCACAGACACGGGGCGGTACTGCTGGCTGGAGGGCGGGTACTGGCTGGGGCTGCAGTAACACGGCGGCATCTGCAAAGGAACAGCCAGAGGGTCACTGCTGCAGGCAGCGTTAGACAAGGCAGACATCTAAATGCAAAATCCATTTAAAAAAGGGCAAAATCTATTAAAAGGTGCAACGGATGTTAAATAATTCAGCAACTCAAAAATCCCTTATACTACATAAATTCCCTCTTTAACAGCCAATTTCTCTACTTTCCTTGTTGAAAGTTTACTCTCCTCAAGTAAACTCAAGTCATTCATCACAAAACACATTCCCAGAAAAGAGCCCGACCCCCGAACACAGCAGAGCTGCAGTTCCCCAGTGAGCCCCCGCAGTACGAGCAGGTCCCGGGCAGAAGAGCAGGGTCAGTCCCCCCAGCGCGGTACCTGTGGCACGGGCTGCTGCACGTATCCCTGCTGCGGGAGCACGGGCTGGCCCACGGCGTGCGCGGGGCCCGAGTAGGGCGGGGCGGGCGCTGCGGGCGGCGCTGCGGGCGCGGCGGCGAGGATGAAGCCCGGCGGCTGCGGGGGCTGCAGCACCACGCCGGGCTGGAACAGCGCCGGGCCCGGCTCCGCGCCCTCCGCCGGCGGCTGCCGCGCCAGGCTCAGGTGGCTGAACTGCGACCCCAGGTTGTCTTGCTGCAGGAGGGGGGGGAAAACAGGGAAAACGACATTTGCAAATGCACGCTCGAGGGAAAAGAAATAAAACAGCCAAGAATTTCAGTAAGTTTGGGACAGCACGTCTCACATTACTGGGCAGTAGCAACAGCAGCCAAAGAACAACAGCGAAGAAGGTGGAACGGTAGCAAATTATCCTCAGGGCTGACAGCAGGGGAGAACATCCATGTTCAGACTTCACTCTTTTCACTGCAAATACTTTGCCTTTTGTGTTACATCTGCCTTTATCTTATTGTGAGAATTCATTTGTAAAAAAGAAAGTTCAGAATTTGTGTGACTAACATTTTCTGACTGGACTCCAAAACTTGAGTGAAAACATCCAACCCCAGTTAAAATAGCAGGATGCATTAGGATTGCTGAAGAAAATTTTTGCTTTTAAGAGTTTAACATAACAAGGTTCTAATCCTGAGTTGAAAGGTACATTTGTCTAACTTAGTTATTCTCCTACATGCAGAGATTAATTATCTTTTCATCTGAAACCAAATAACATTGAAAAATGTGTTCAGTGGCTCCCCTCCATCTGTGTTTTAATAACATCTGAGAGGATGCCACTGATTGCACTCTGCACTCACTGCAGGGCTCCTGTGGAACCCGAAACTTCTGTTACTGTAACCCTGAGCTCCTTTTCTTAGCAAGCAATTCAGCATCAAATTAGCAACATCCTGACAATTAGAAGTGATCACTAACTAGTTCTGCTTGTTTTTTGCTAAACAGGAAGATTTGGTTCATACTTTGAAAGTGGACTCTCCAAACAGGCAGGTACATTAAAACTATTTCAAGACCATCTGGTTTTAGATCATCCTAAGAAGATAAGAATTAATCAAGAGAAAGGAAGAGCAAGCTTCATCTTTTACTGATTAGCTACATTCACATTTTATGATGTTATGGTTTTTTTTAGTTTCCAGGCTAAAGATATTATTAATTACTGTTGGAAATATGAATTTCCACCTAAAACTTAATTTAGTATACCTTTCATATGTATTTAGTACATCTTAAAAAGCCTTATTTTCATTAGGTAGTAATCTGACTTTGGTATTTCAATCCTTAATGGTGCCTATTAAATGCAACTATAATGCTTTTCTACATTGAATTTTACATTCTGCTTTTCCAAATCCTGAGTTTGAAGAGGAGATACTGCATGTGAGTTTATCTTAGCTCTAAGTATGTCTATATTAATGAAGGATAAACCCAAGCCACACCACACTGATTTCTGTTTCACTACCAGTGTAAGTAAAGTCTGACCTGGTCACTTTGTCCTGCAGTGCCAGGTATGGTACAAGCAGGATTCAGCCCTGGAACATGGCATTCCCCATAAATGGAGAAAGCACTCCCCTGGGGCCAACTACAGAGGTGTTACACTTGGAATACAATCCAAGACCACCAATCTTTTTCATTATGTTACATAAATTACCATCAGCAGGAATAAATTTTTGAAATTGCCAGGGCACTTAGTGTTGGAACCCATTTCCTGAATGGGAAATGCTTTGAAATTGCTACAAACAGGAAGGAGTTTCCTTCTCTGTTTTAGCACCTATTCAAACTCTCAATTAACTTCAGAAGCAACATCCCTTTTGAATTCAGCTAAAACTGTATTTATTATAACCCATTTCTGATTAATGTTGAAAATTAGCTGCTGTACAACCCTGTGATGAGTTAACCTTGGCTGGCTCCTAAGTGTCTCCCAAGTCACTCCAACCTTCCTCTCATTCTTAGCAATACAGGGAGAGAAAATATGATGAAAGGCTTATGGGTCAAGAAAAGGACAGGAAAATCATTCATCGATGACCACCACAGGAAGATTAATTTATTTATGCCAATTAATAGCAGAGTAGGATAGTGAGAAGAAAAAACAAAACTAAAACCAGCTTCCCCCAACACCACTGCTTCTTCCCAGACTCCACTCCCAAATCTTCCACCTCCTCCTCCAAGTATCACAAGGGATGGAGAACGGGCCTTGTGATTGATTCTCAGTCATGAATCTACTGCTTCTTCCTCCTCACTCTTCTGCTCCATCATGGGGTCCCACCCATGGGGTACCATCCTTCACAAACCTCCTCAATGTGGGCTCTTCCCAAAGGCTGAAATCCATCAGGAATGCAGTGCCCTAGTGTGGGTCCTACCAGAAAACCTGATCCTGAAGGCTCCAGCTTCCTTCAGAGTCCCCATGGGATGCTCCAAGGGCTGCAGGGTGGATATCTACTCCACCATGGTCCTCCATGGGCTTCAAAGGGAGGATCTGCTTCATAAGAGTCTCCCCCAGGCTGCAGGCTCTGCTGCAGCACTTCCTTGCTTTCCTCCCTCTGGCCTCTCTATCTGTGGAGTTGTTTCTCCCTCCTGTCCCTCACAGCCTTTCCAAGCACACTGAGAGGTGCCACCAGTGTAATGACTGACTGAGCCTGGGCTGTGCAGGGTCAGCCCCAGAGCTGCCTGACCTGGGCTCTGTCCAACGTGGGGCAGCTCCCAGGCTCTCCTCCCAGAAGCCATCCCTGCAGCTCCCTGCTCCAAAAGCTTGCACATAAACCCAACACAAACATGCACTCAGCAGAGTATCAGAGCAGACTTTGACCTGTTCAGATCTCCCTAGTTCAGTCTAATCTAGTTCAGATTCTCCCTTGGATAAAATTCTCCTTCACTAAGTTTCAGTTTCACTTTGTGTGACTTTTTTTCTTTTTTCCTGGTTTTTGATAGACTAAGGTATTTTATTTCCAGCTTCTACTTATTAAACAGTAGATACTAGAGAAGTGGGACTGTTGAAAATTTTACCAGAGAAGCTACTAAAAGGTAACCAGAAAAAATCAGAGCAGCTGATCCCTCAGAATGTATTAAGGTTTAGCAGAAGAGTGAGCAGACAAGGAAACAATAGGAAGCAATGGAAAGAGGTTAATCCAGAGACATACAAAGGTACTGACTGGCTAATGAAACAGCACTGAAAGGCTTTCTTTACAAAGGGAAAGGGAAAGAATGTATCTCACAATGTAGAGATATATCTATATAGCCTTAATTGCATGTATTCCTGCTGAATGTGAAACGTTCCCATCTGGGTCTCAGGTGCTGTGTCACTGACAGCCAGTCACTACCCTGGCACCACACAGCACTCCAAGCAAAGGGCAGCAGCACCAGAGGAGCCTGTGCAGGGAGCAGAGAAGAGAAGGTGAAATACCACAGAGTATTGCTGTGCAGAGGAGGCTGGCAGGAGCGGGGGTGGGTACGGCACTGCAGAGTACTGGACAGGCTGGGAGGAAGGCTGCAGAGCCCGCAGAGGCTGCAGAGATAACAGGGTTATCAACAAGGTTAACACCAGAGAAAGAGAAGTGAAAACAAGTCTTTTGTAACAGAGAAAAGCAACTCTGCTCCAGAAGAGCAACTCGCCCACTCTCAGAAACAGAATGGACACCTCTTTTTCTTAGGCCTAAGACTGCATAGAATGAAAACAGAAGTAACTCTGAATATCTCAGTCTCCCATAAGACATCCATTCCTTTATCTGTTATACACTATATTAGCTATCTCAGCAAATTGCTTCTATTCAACATTTACTGTTTCCTTCAGACAGACTAAAAACTCCACATGCATTTTAAACATGAGCTCTTTGAAAGCATCTAAAGGCAGAATGAATTTACTACTAAGCATGGATTCAAACATACTCCTTTCATTTATTCAACAGTACTAAAATATTTTCCCTACATAGTTATCATTGCTCATAATATTTCAGGCAAGTTTAACTCCAGCATCCATTGAGAAGGTAATCAGAGAATTAGTAAAGAATTTGTGAAGAAAATAGCAAATATTACATACACACTTCTGTGAACTAGAAAGAGTACAAATGAGACCTTTTTCAAAACAGACCAGCTCTACTGTGGCATACCCAGTTATCTGAACAGGTTTAAACAGGGAAAACAAACAAACAAAGGTAAAAGGTTTAGATGAAGTTCTATAAATAACTTTTCAATAAAATTTAAGAACCATCTGAAAATACCACAGGAGACTACAGCCAGTACCTTGGTGCCTGAAACAGCTGCTGTGGAGAGGGAGAACCCTCCCTTCTCCTGCCCAACCATTTTGCTTTTCTTCTCCTTCTAGGGCTGGGGCAGTCTTTTAATCTGGCCTATTTTACTAAACTCTTGTACAAGACAAGGATAAAATGCATTTTGTACTCGTGTGTGTGGTTTTGTGAGCAGAATATGCTGAAGTGTAACTCATGAGAAGTTCATGCTGTACCAGTCCTGAGCTACTCCTACTGGGCCATGACTCCTGCTTGTGCTGTACAGCCCAGGAATTTCTCTGGCTGAGAAACAACCCTGAGACAAGAAGCCCAAGGTTCCAGTTGGATTAACTCTTCCCAGCTGCCAACTCTACTGCTTTTAATGCCTGGGTGCAATTAGGGATCAAGGCAGAATCTCTTGTTCTTGCTTACACAATATTTTCATACTAAAATTCCTCCATATTTTTAAGAAGAGGCTGCCTACCCTGCTCAGGCATGATCAGAGCTGACAGTTGTGAGGAGTGGGAGGGAAAAAGCCCAGTTCCCCTGAAGTGTGACTGTTCTTCACCCCCAGTGCTGAAGAACAAATAACCCCACCCCAGCTCCCAGCTCTGAATGACAGCCCTGGTGTCCCTGAGCAGGTGTTTGACAAGTGCAGCTGTGAGAGGATGAGCACGTGTTTGACAAGTGCACCTGTGAGAGGACGGGGCTGGCTCCGGGCTGGTGCTGGCTGGGGCTGGGCAGGGCAGGCTGAGGGGCAGCTCCAGGCACTTGGCTCCTGCCAGGCTGCTGGGGCAGGGGAGGGCTGTACACCACCGGAGTGCCGTCGGGATTGAGGAACGGCTGACCTGGAAACAAACAAACACAGCCGGCCTCACATCTCAGCTGGGACAAAACAGACAAACGTACTTACAGCAGGCAAAATGATACAATAACAACACTGAAAAATAAGGGAAGTCACACTGCTTTACATGACAGATTCATGCCAAATGCCCACAACCATAACAGCAATGAGTACATGCAGCTAAAACCAAAAACATTGAAGATAAACAAAGATACCCCAGTCTTTATGTAATGAACACACATAAAACTTTCTTATATGCTACTCATCTTGAAACTTGATTTTTAACCAAGCAGATTGAATATGACAGGAGTAATAAAGGAAAACTCTACTAAAATACTGTTTTAAGGATATCTTAAAAATTTACCTCCTTTAATCAATTTGAAAACCAGTCAGAACACAGGAGAGCTTAAAGGCAAATATTTTTTGAAAACTATATAAAGCAATAGCTGCCCTGGTATTTCCATGAGTCCTAATGAGATTACTGATAAAAGACTCTCCTCCCCTATTCTTAGATTAATTGGCTTTTTGCTTTCAAAATAAATAACACAGAATTATTCTCCTATTTAATAATTTGCAAGCTCAATATTACAGCAATGGGCCAATGAAAAAGAATTGAAAAATAAACTGCATAAAAGTAAATTATAAAAAAACCCAGTGATTTCTTTTTGCGTCTGAGTTGGAAAAAACCAAACCAAATCCAAGGAACAACAGCCTGGCTGGCAAAGACCTGTGCCTGCCTGCTTAGTGACACGTGTCCTGCATTGGCTTATTCTGATGCTTAAAGGGCCCAACACTGATGTAAATTTTTCTCTTCTCTGATTTAAAGATGTTCTTATCCTTTCTAAAATGGTTTAAACTGAGCCTAAAGCCTTTGCACCCTGTCAAAGCCAACTAATGCTCCTCCAGACTTGTTGGTGCCATCATATTGAATGCAACTGCCCAACATAAAGAGTGGAACAGTTAGTCCTGAAGAAAGGACTGAGGAATTCATGGCAGAGGGAGCATGAACAGAATTGTTAAAACAAGCTACAGCAGCTGGACTGCAGCTCATCAGGTGATACTCAACTGAGCTTAGTACATTTCTTTTCAACACTCAAGAATTGGCAATGTTCACATCAATAAGGACTCCAATTTTATTTCCTTCTAGTACTCCATGCTGATCACCAGAGCTTCACTTATTTCTTGTAGAGGCTGGCTAGGAACTGTCTTTTCCTAATTACCAAGGCAGATTCCCCTGTCAGAAACTCTGAGGGACCAATCTCTGCTTTGGCTGCCATTGGAACAGTAAAGCCAGAGGAACAATTACAGAATATGATGATTCAAGTACAGTGCAAATCAAAGTTTATCTGCACCTAAATGTTCCTTGTTCTCCAAGTTCTTTGTCTTCTACTAGCAGCTCATTAGACATTAACATAATTACCAAAGACTACTAATGAACTTAGCTCTAAGATGACAAATACATTCTCCTCCAAATCCAATGGCTATCTATAAAAATTAAGTCCTACAGCAACTCATTTGTAACCCAATTTTTAGCCAGTGATTCATATTAAGGAAAATGAGGAATTTATCTATTTTAATGTTATACCTTCTAGTGAATGAAATTATTTACTACATTTAACAACCCCAATGAGAAATGTTTTGCTTCAAACATAATCAAGTCCATCTACAGAATGATGGTAAGTATATCCTGAATTATTTTATTTTCCACAATGAAAACAAATAATTATACCAAAATTATGACCTTTTACAGAAAAAGGTAAATTAAATTTTTCAGTATTTCCTAATTTTTAAGTAAAAGTTTTGCCCTGAGAATGCTAATTATTTAATCTAGACAAGTTATTACAGATCTCCTTGCATCTGCATTACGAAATAACAATTTTCTACTACTTACTAAAAAATACCAGTATTGGCCAATTACACCAACACTGATTTAATCCTGTTATAAAGTGACAAGTTTAGAAACAGTATTTCATCCTGTGCTTCTTTCTTTCACTTGTATTAACAACCTTGAGCATAGGGATGTGAGTATGTTATGAGTATGAAGGATGAGAAGTTCTTTCAAGTCAATGTAAATCCTTTCTCAGGTTGTCTCCCCTCACTGAAACTGTGTTATAGAAGCACTGGAAAGGACATTTTCCTCTCCTGAAAAAAGCTGAAACAATTAAGTTATTCTATGTTCTGGACAGTAACTCATATGATTTTTGTATTTTGTGCAAGTCACTCATACATGTAAGTTAAAACTCTTCTAGAGAAATCATGTGAGTTTACTCATTCCTTTGATGCTCCAGTCATGCTTCCTTGTTAAACTAAGTGCATTGAATGAACACAACCACATTAAAAAAATAAAGAGAAAAATAAAGGACAAAGGACAATACTGACATGAAGCCTGATGCAAACACTCGTGCATTTTTTTTCCAAGTTCCCCAGTGAAACAGAGACACCCCCAAGCATGTACCAACCTGTCTGAGGGTTGACCAGCACACTGCCAGGAGGGATGCCCGCTGCTTCCAAGGGAAGCAGAAAGAAGCTACTGCCAGCAGCAGGTGCCACTTGCCCACTCATGCCACCATCAAAGGAAAGAGAGTTACTAGAGCTGACAGTTGGGTACACGGCAGGCGTGCCAGGGGAGGGCTGGCTTAGAGCTGGCACTGGAAGAGGCTGCTGGCTGTGAGAGAGAGAACCCGTGGAGGACCCTACACTACTAGAAGATTCTGAACCTAGGAAAGGAGTAATGAGAAATTGGTTTTACCTGGAGACAGTAACATCAGGCTCACTTTAAAATATACACTTGTAAGTGCTCACCCTGAAAGCTCAGCATTAAGCACATTATTGACAGCAGCCTGGTCAATGGACTCCCCCTCCATCTCCCCTGGAATACCATTACAAGATCCCTTCTGTGAACCAAGGGCCAATTCAGCACTGCTTTGCACTGCAAAGTAAGGCTTTCATATCTAGCTTGGTTTTCTGGTCAGAAAATGCATATTTGTACCTCCAGAGTTCATGGAAGTGATTGTCATTACTGTGAAGTGCTGGAGTGGGTGCACTGAGGCAGTGAAGTGCCAGCCCCAGCTCCTGCAGCTGTGCAGGGAATGCAGGGCCCTGCTGACCCTGGGGATTTGCCAGCTGAGGCCTCATGCCCTGCACACACTGCTTGCAGGCAAGCAAGGAACAGTTTCTTTCCACTGCTGGGGGTCAGATCTTCTCTGACTCACCTGCTGCACAATTTGCACTACACTAAAACCCTCAACACTGTTTCCTCCTCTGACAATTGGCAGGCTGAAATCAAGAATAAAGCTAGAAAAAATGAAACAAGGCCAAGATGGTAGCTTTAGCCTGGCTTTATGCAACAATTCAAATTTCAAAGGAGGATGAAACAGCCAATTGAAATCAGTACTCATTTCACAGATATGAATTACTATAAACATTGCAAGGCAGTGAAGAACCAGACCCTGAACTTCCTGAAAGCCAAGGCATGCAGCTAAAGGAAATATTCCAAAAGTCCAGTATGGAGAGGTCTGTGGAACTGCTGCTCCCAGACCACCTGACACCTGGAGCTTTAGGTACACCTTTTAGCAAGGACTTTGTAAGAAGTGTATGATACTTGCAGTACTTGGAAACAGAATACAGTTGTTTAAATTTACAAACTCCCCATTAGCAGCCTCTATACAATCTAGAAGAAAAAGAAAGACTCAAAAAGCACTCAGATGGAATTTATGTACTGCTTGAAGTTACTCTGCAATCCCTTATAAAAGTTGCTAATTGTAACCCTTCAACTTGTGTTTACAAAGAGAGCATAGCTTGAAGCACTGGCCTTTTTATCACTGAATTAAGTGAAATCAAAGGTATTAATTGTAAACTGGGTGAGACAGCACATCCCAGCTCTGTAAAACCATCATTGCCTGAGCAGAGTTACTTGGATACATTTCCAAGTGTGTTCACTTCTAGATTATGCAGAGAAGTGAGGCTGCAGCCATTATAACCAGAGCCAATGACATCCCTGAACAACGTGGACAAACCCAAACTCAACCGTTCCACAACCTGGAACTGCATGGAGCAACAACCATCAAGGTGGGCATTCCCAGCCTGGAATGTCCAAATTCTCAGGATGCCAAAATAAAGACTCCAGCAAAAATTTTAAGAATCCATTTATGTTCTTGAAGTTTAGCCAACAAAGATTTCTAAGAATGCATTTTATTGTCAGGCTGCAGTTTCTTTTCAAGCTGTGCCAAATAACATCACTACACTGCTAAATGGAATAATTCCATATGATGGCACAATTTTACAGCAGAAATACTTTGAACTGGTTTGGGTCTTTTTTTATACAAGTATACAATGGACAAACAGAATTTGTTATTGTTTTACTGCATTAATATATAGCAGTGTGGCCATATACCTGAAAGGTAGTAGTGGTTTAAGGAAAAGCAAAAAATTTAAATAGATTCCCTTTAAAAACCAGTTTTATAAATGCAATCAAAGCCAATACTAATAAGGTAAGCAATTATATTCTGCTTTTTTATAGTTCTGTTTCAAATTCTGAAGCAGCCACCAATAACACACCCATGTATTACAAGCCTGAAAATTCTCCAGAGATTAGCAACTGGAACAAATTATGTTGGCATTTGAAATACAAATATTTACTAAATTTCATTTTTGACCCACAGAATATTCATTCCCATATTTTCTGAGATCTTGTTTTCACATTAATTACAAATTAACCCCCTTTGAAACCCTGACTCTTATAAGTATTTTTGAATTTGAAAATTAAACAGTAAACTTTGTTCCACTGATCTCATTTCTCAGCAATCTAAAAATTAAGTAAGCATTTGAGATCTATTCATTTAGATTTAACAAAAGAGAGAGAACACAATAAAAATAACTACCAATTCATAGGCTTTAATGCTGTTTTATCTGACTAGTAGGATGGTAGTGCAGAATTTCCTAAGATGTTGCAATGCAGTTTTGGGTAGCCATGATATTTTCTGAAAAATCCTTTCCTTAGGATTTTTCCTTCTGAGAAGATGAAAGGCCTCAAGAACAAAATGTAAACATTGATTATCTGCTGCTGTGGAATGCAACAGGTGTGATTGGTCTCATGTGGTTGTTTCTAATTAATGGCCAATCACAGTCAGCTGGCTTGGACTCTCTGTCCGAGCCACAAGCCTTTGTTATCATTCCTTCTTTTTCTATTCTTAGCTAGCCTTCTGATGAAATCCTTTCTTCTATTCTTTTAGTATAGATTTAATAGAATACACATCATAAAATGATAAATCAAGCCTTCTGAAACATGGAGTCAGATCCTTGTCTCTTCCCTCATCCTCAGACCCCTGTGAACATTGTCACACTTTTGCCCCACTGGAAATCGAGACTGAACGCCAAATATTTTAAACTAAAATATTTTTTCAAACCCTTTGCATGAGATGAAAGGCATTGGCACACTCGGACATTCTCCTTCCAAAGCCGGAAGTGTTCACTGCATTTGTCACATGAGGGCTCCAGGGCTGGGTCTGTGGTGCATCCCGAGGGAATGGGCACAGGGAGCCTCCCCACGGGAACACCAGGCACGGCCACCCGGCCCAGCCCCAGAGCCTGCCCCGAGGCCGCTGTACCTGTCTTGGACAGCCTGCCCGTGCTCTTGCTGCTGCCAGAGCTGTCCCCGCGGCTCAGCACGGAGATGCCGCTGAAGCTGCTGGCCTTGGTGACGGCGGGTTTCAGGTTGCGCAGGGAGCTGTCCGAGTCCGTGCTGCTCCAGGGCCGCGGCTCCGTCTCCGTGCTGCTCTGGTGGCTGTTGGCCGATCTCCCCGATGCCTCCTTATTGATTCTGCAAGTTACAGACTCTACTGTTAGCACAAGCAGCGCTTGCAAAAGAAGGAAAAAGAAAACAAAAAAAAAAAAAAGAAAACAAAAAACAAGAAAGAAAAGGTAAATGCATGCAGAATACTTTGGGTTTTGTTTTTTTAAAAGAAAGCATCAAATACCTAAGTATCTGTCGTCTTTGTTGTGTACTATTAGTTTCTTCCTCCTGGATTCTGTTGACATTTTAATAAGATAGCTTAATATTTATTAAGAAAATAGGAAGACAAAACAGAATTAAACAGCAAATTTTCTTACCTTTTATCGGTGAAATAATTCTCTTGGGAACACAGGGACTGAGGGGCAAAGAAGTGCAGAAATTAATATGAATGGCATTTAGAACCCCTGCTACAGAACACACAGCAATCTGGAGTTTTCTGCATCGTACACAGACCTCTACAGCACCCTCTTTATAGTAAGCTGCCTGAAAACTTTACCTGTTGGTGAACAACTTCCATGAGGAAACAAGACAACATAAAAAGGCGCATGTGCAGGAGATCAAAGTCAGCATGAGGATAGTTACAATGCTGAGTTGGTTTCTATCAGACTTTTTCTGAAGCTACAGTTCTTCCCTTGGGCCTTTGGTGCCTTCTGTCACTTGCAGCTGGTGTGTGATTCCCAGGGCTGGCACAGCACCTGAGCTGCCTTGTCTTCTGCTGGGAAGGGTGGAGGGGAGAGGCCACTGCTGCTGCAGTGACTGCTCAGTGCCCTGGTACCAGTCTGGGTGAGCTACAGAGCACATGGAACAGAACCAAAAACGCTGCTCCTGACTCAAATTGTGTTGTCCTTGACTGTGACTCCCAACATCTGGCACAAAGCTTCTAAGGGTTTAATACATAGTAAATTAAAATGCAAAAGGAAAGTGTAATTTTTTATCCAAAAGTGCATTATTCTTGTTTGCAACTAAGGTGAACAAAAAAATATAAATTAGCCTCTCGAGAGCTCATTACTCTCTTTGGAATCTGGTTTTGGATGTGCAAGAGTTATAGATAAATGTCAGAAGTGGATTATTAAAAGTAACACGTATTTTTAAAGACATATTTGTTCTGTTTCACTCAATATAATCACTACTTGCTATTGAATTGTAACCTGTAATGTTGTCTGCAGGGTATCTCCAGTCAGGAGATCGGACTGCGAGATTCCTGACAGGAATTTCACATTTGGGACCTCAAATCATTTTACTGTGACCACTCAATGTGGCTGCTATAAATACAAGTGAGAAAAGAGGTTTTTTGTTTTTAATTTGCTTGGTTTTTTTTTTTCTTTTAATTATTGCTGTGAGCAATTGACATGATTGCAGTACCAAAAATCTGTGACTTAAAGTGCAGTGAGGGACAAAACAATGCAAAAGAGGAAATGTAGAGCACTAGGTAACGCTAGAGAACACTCTTCAATAATTCTTGGGTTGTTTGAGTTTCATACAGCAGCAATTAGAGAAAACAGATTTCTCAGTAACTGCAATATCATTTAAAACTCACTCAGGCCATACTCTCTTATCTGCTCAGTGTCATTCAGAAACAGTTTCCTGGAAAGCCACCTGTGCATGTATGTGTGTGAAGGGTTCACAGAAAACAGTGCCAGACTGGTTTTCATACGTACATCTTGTGCAAATATCCTTTCTCTAGCTCTCTGATATTCTTCTTCACGTTCCTCTATAGATTTACTTCTTCTGTCATCTTTTAATCGTATTCTCATCTAAATTAAGTAGCACAGTGTTATTTTACAAAGGAAAACAGTAAGAATGCAGAGTCAAACACAGCAAGTGGAAGGAATAAGCCACGTGTGCTTTACCTGGTTGTCATCTTTGTCTAAACTAGAGTTATCTCTCTTAAGGATGTACCGCTTCTGGAAGTCATCACTCTTCTCATCCTTTATATGCTCACAAAACTTTTGGTCAGGTCTGAGAAAAGTTGTTACAAAGAAAACATTTATGACTTTGTAAACATACTGTACACACAGTGGAACAAACTGAAATAAATTAATGTGTAATTTAAAATATACTTCATATTGTAACTGAAATAAATAGATTTTGGCTGTCTGGGCAATGGAAAAGATATGGTGCACCCCTGACAGGTCCTGTCCTGAGGCATAACAAACCTGCTTTAAAAAACCTCTTCCTCCTTCAAGGCTTTTGCTGCAACTCCCAGTTAAGGTGGGAAGCAAACCACATGCCCTTGGGGAATCAGAAGTGCTTTTGAATCCCAACTGGTGCCATGCAATGGATATTGGGCATGCATGGAAGTGAAGACAGGTGTTTGCTGCTAGAGCCGCAATACCTCAGGGTTCATTTCAAGGGAAAACAGAAGAAAGAAGGTAGAGGAGAAAGCACTGAAACTTAGAAACTTCTAAAACAAAATTAAGCAGAAATGAGTAAGAGAAGAACAGTATAATGCAGGCAAGCAAGAGCTTCACACAGTCATAGGGAGAGAGTGAAGCAACAGATTCTAAATAATGCTTTGGTATTTTATCTACTTTGTGAAAGAAAAAGTGGTATTTTGCAAATCCTTGCTATTAAAGAGAGATACCAAGTACCTGAATAATAAAATGACTGCTATTGCAAGAGAAGAGCTCAGACAATCAGGAAATATTTGTCTACTAGAAGACAGAATAAATGTATGCTCTTCTCTATTTCTGTTATTTATCATTACCTAGGACTTCTGGAAGGAGCGAGGGGAGCTTTTTCTACAAAACAGCCAGCCCTGCCTATTGGGTACTGGCTGCCCAAACATAATTAGCAGGCATTTCAGAGAACCTTTAGACTGTCTTACCTCTTTCTTTTAAAGGTCTCTGAATTTACTGCCCTGCAATCACCAACTCCCACTCCACTGAGACGTGCCAGTGTGCACTGGGTGGTTGATGTCAGTAAGATCCCTGCTCGGCGAGGGAGCCGCGAACCTGCCTATGAGGAAAAGGTAAGTTTGGCTTTGTTCCACATGGAGCAGATCTCCAAGGTTTTCTTTCTAAATTCTTATTTTGTATCCAAAGTGATTTAAAATAAGAATATTGAAAACATCAAGAATCTTTATGTCTGCAGGTTAGATGAAATGCCTGCTAATTAGTAACTACACCTACAGGGGCTTCCAGAGGCCACAAGCTATTTAAGTATGGTCTAAAAGTTTTTTTTTTTAAAGCATAAAAATGAAATAATCTTTTATTAGTTCTTTTTCCACAGTTGAAGTGGTAGACTGAAGCTTCAGTCTAGAGATGCTGGTAGATGCAAAGACAACAGATTTGAAATGTTTGGCTTTCTAGATCAATTTAGATATAGATTGTACAGCCAAAGCAAAACTACATACATAAATATTACAAGTATTCAACATACACTTAAGCTCTCTATATAATTTCTAAAACTTCTGAGGACAAACTGTTTACTTAAGTGAAATTTCAGTGTGGCATATCATTTCAGTCCTACTGACTCTAAAATAGGGTGAATAATCAGATTTTTTTCTCCCACAGCTATAAAGAATGTACCTAGAGACTGAGATTAAGATATGCAGGCACTGTAAACTCCTGTTTTCGTGTTCAAGACCAACAAAAAATGGTGTCAGGCAAATGCTCCAAGTTAAAACTAGAAACTAGGTGGCATAAATATGTCAACACATTAGACCTTTGTCTTTTTGAGAGAGAATGAGGAGACAGAGCAAGTGCAGAGAATGGAGAGAACAGCTGGGTCCCTTGAATGAAAACCTCAATTCCACACAGGTTTCAGAGTTGCTGTGGCCCCAGTGCTATCTTCTCTGCAATATGGATTTTCCTGGGGGTTTCTCCAAGAACTCCCCAGCCCTCCCATGGCTTGTTAACCTGGTTGACATTTCCACTGATGTCTGTCTTCCCTGCTATGTTTATTTGTAAGGCCACGAGAGATCTGTAAGCAACATTATTCCAACAGAAGAACTTCAACAGCTGAATTTTCCCAGTAGAATTTTACAATACAAAAGCCACAGTTGTGCAAGTCCCCTCCCTTCACCAAATCAGAAATGACCCTGTTCTAAGATAAGAGCTGGCTCTGCTATCCAAAAGAAACAAAGAATGCACTTTGTACACTTTACTGGTGTAAATCTTTAAACAAATAAACAGTTGCTATAAATTCGCATTTCACTGAAACAAAATTAGCAATGCGTCTCTGCCAGAAAAGCAACAACATTTCTTAACTCAGAGATAACATCCTTGTTTCCCCAAAAGAATTCACACAGGTCACATTATCACACAGCAAGAACATGAACAGTAAAGAGCTCTCAACTACCTCTCCTTGATGCCTGCTCCCAGTGAGGGGACAGACCTCACCTGCTACAGCATCACTGCCTCACACACCCCAGGTGTTAGAGCTGTGCATCAAAAGGGTTTCTCAAGGCTTTGACACTTACATTCTTGTATTGCTAGTTTTATTTACTATGACTGACTTCCCACTCTGGTCCACGTTGTGCTCTAATCCAAAGTAAGCAGCTACCCTGTGCAACAGCATTCTATGGTAAGATGTCATTGGGGGAAACTTTTTTCTTGGTACTCTGGAAGAAAGGAATAGTAGCTTTATTAAATAAACAGGAACACTCTTGAATTCTTTTTTCCTATGAGAGTACAGTACTTACTCATTATTACCAATGAAATCTAAAATTTCCTGTTCTAATTTCAGCAGCATCATTCTGTCCCTGAAAATAAAAACACAGCAACTCACATATGAGACACTCCAATAACTGCAGTTGTATTCATCTTAAGAATACACAGATCAGAGCTGTGATCAAGGGATGATAGCAGACTGGAAATAGGACCAGCAGGTGTCAAATGCAGAATTTTTAGGACAAGGTATTCTTTTTTTGCTATTTTGTATTGAACCATGCTGTTTTGCTCTCAGGTATCAGAGTACACAGATCTCCAAGAAGTCCCTGCCCAGGAGGCTCAGCAGGAAGTGCAGTCATGGAGAGGACAGGCTCCAGGAGGAAAAGCAGGGCTGAGGTTGTTCCCTGTTGGTTGGTGTGGGCAGGGAGTGTGCAGAGGCCTCAGCTGGCCCTTGGGTTGTGAAGCACATCAGGGGATCACTGAGAAGGTGGTGGGGGCACCTCACCAACAACCAAGGGCTTAAAGCTGGCACATGTGGCAATGTGCTGACGTACTAGAAACACAAAAAAGCTAAAACTCAAGGTGGTAGGAAGGAATACTCTTCCTAAAACTGCTTGCACAGGTTCTAATAAGCTATTAAGATGCAGTGAAATCCAGTGATGCACAGTTCATAATCTGTGCACATCAAGAAACCAAGCTTCCCAGTCACTGTGCATGGAAACACATGGAGTTCTTCACTTACAATTCCTTGTTTCCACTGGGATGCTTCATGGCTTTAAACAGGAATCACCTACTAAGTCTCTCAGAGGTCTGTGCTTTCTGATTTTACTCTACAGGACCATGGCTTTGGCCATATGATGGTTCATGTCACATTTATTCCAAATAAAATGGAATCCAAATAAATGATCATATTGGAAGTTCTAGCTATAATATGAATGAATAACAAATAGCAGTGAAGCAGCTCTTGTGGCACAGCACAACTGCACCAAGTTAATTCCTTGCCTTGCACTACAGCCACAAAGCCAGGACAAAACCCCAGGGAGGGAAACAACAAACAAGACAGGGACAGACTGCAAACCTCAGAGCAACAGAAGCAGGTCAGCTCTGTTGCTAACAAATGATGGACTTGGATTAGGTCAGATTTGGTTTCTCATGTGCAGAATGAAAATTTCTAGCTACAGTTATATGGTATAGCTTTAAAAATGCCTTTATCTATAAATTCAGTGCAAGACAGATTGAGATCAGAGAAGGCAGTTTGGTCTCTAACAAACAGGTGCCAAGACAGTGCAAGGTTTAGAGACAATGCACCAAAGCCCATTCAGGGAGAGAATTGCACATAGACTGAACACATCATTTGCATATTAAGCATTAAAAGCATTTAAACCACTTCAATGTCCTGAACCTCTGCTCAAAAAGCAAACCAATTGCAGTGGTGTTTTAGACAGTCTGTGCAACAAAATCTCACCCTGAATAACTGACATGGAGAGTTAGACATTTAAGAGGGGGAAAAAATTAAACCACAAACAAAAAAAACAGGTAGTGTGATGCCTCAGGCAACAAGAAGAAAGAAAAACATAAAGAAAGTTGACATTATTGATTCTTACCTGGGATTGTTTTTTAATGTATTTACTAAAAATTCATGAAGATCTATACCAGTGGAATCTGTATACTCCTGGCTGGAATCTAAGGGTAAGGGGGAAGAGAGCAAAATTACACTCTGAAGAAGCTGTTTTCCAATTATTGCTGAACAAACTATATATGGATCAATACTACATAACCATTAAGTACATTGTTGCCAAAATTAAATGCTTCCAGTTTCCAGGAGAAAGGCCCACAAGTCAAAAACAAACCAGAAAACCCACCACCACCCACTATCCCCTAATTCAAGGGTAATGCAGAAGCAGGAGTTTCAATACCACCACTATCACAACAACTGGCTGGATGTTGTGAAGCAGGTCATCACCTCGAGGGACCCCATTTCCACCAGCCTGCCACATTTTCTCACTATCCCACACTGCAGTGTGTGTACACATCTGTGGAGCAGCAGCAGCCCATCTACTCAACAACTGGATGTTGCCCAAAGAAATTTTGTAATTCAGAATGTAGGTTTAACCTTCACAAAGTGGTGTTTTGCACTACTAAAAATCCTTGTTCTGTTGGGCTTTGTTTGCACAACATCATGTTTAGATGACTACTTTTTCCAAAAGTAGTCTCAACCTTTCCCCTCCTTTCCAGTTTCAGTGAAGCAAAGTATTCAGTTACATACTATCCCCTAAAATCTGTCCCTGAAAGGAATGATTTAACCCCAAATCTTCCCTTACATGAGCATCTTCGAGTTCCAGCTACTGGGATTCAAACAACAGGTGTTGGAACAGTATTTTTGGAACTAATGTCTTCCAAGAACTACTTATGTGTTAACCTAGTCTCAACTCAGTTAGGCACAACTTAAACTTAGGCTCATGTCCCAGCTCTCCCAGCTGCCCAGAGAGTTGAAGTGAAACCAACCAAGTCTGAGCATTTATAGTTTGGAATTACTTTTGATTCTGAAGAGAAGGCAAAAAAGGCTATCCTGACAAAAATATTAAGATTCAGTAATAATTTACTTCAATTTTTCTAATTTGCAAGTGAGCAATGATTTAGTGATAATTACTAGAACTGATGCTAAAATTCCATAATTTTCTATTTTGGCATATCCTATATTGGGAAGTAATTAACCTTCAGAGGAGTGATTGAATTCAAAACAGCCACCTCTAACCCTGGCATTTTGTAATTTTGCTCTCAACCCCCCTTTATTACCTGTTGGGTATTTGGGGGTGGTGTTTAAGGCTTCATTTCAAAGCCTGAGATTTATAAATGCAGGTTAAATTCTCCATCCCAGTGCTTTTTATTTCACAAATACCTGGCTGCCAGCTGGGACAAGCTGCACTGAAATTCCACACGAGGAATGCCTTATGGAATTGCAGGACATGAGCTGGACAAGTGCCACCTGTCTCAAAAAGAATTCCAGCTCTGAAGGTATTTCCTATACCCCATCTGATCTAAGATATTTAGGTAAACATTCTGGATATTTAAAGGAAGAGCTGTAAAATGATTTGTCAACTTAAATGCATAAAGTCTTCTTCCTGTAGGAGGCACTAGGCAGCACAGACATGAACTGATAGTTTATGTCATTGATTCCCAGCTCTCTTTCAGATTAACACCCATAAATTTTCAGCACACAGACTGAAACTTTAATCCAGAAGGCAGGAATATTTAAGTGAAAACATAACACTTGTCCTTTTTATTTATGTAGTTCTACCCTTACTCTAAAACTTGACTGAAAAAATCCCAGATGCTATCAGAAGTAAAATAAACAAAGGAGAACATGGACAGCTGTTGGATGAGGATCAGAAGTACAAAGGGAGCCGTGGCACTCTCACTTCAGTGCCACAAGTCCTGCAACAACAAAGCCCAGGAACAGGACACGAGCTTCCAGTGACTCGTAAAGTCAGCTTGAAGAACACTTGGACACAACTGACACAAAACAGCTGGTTTTTATGGTTTTTATGCTGCTCTGCACAGTCAGGACAGAAAGGAGGAGCATTTGCTGGAGTGTTTGATGAAGTCTCTAAAGCTCTCTTTCCTTCTCCTCCTCTAGCTCAAAGGTGTATGATCTATTTGCTTCATTTGCAAATAAAATTTAAAAAAATAACGCAATGTATATGCAATGAAGACCTGGAAGCAGAACTGTATTTTCCTATGTTCTTTATCTATACAGTATACTGAATAACACAAGGAGAGAGAGCAAACCTCTTGATAGCATTTTTCTGGACAGTTTATCACTGGATTTTTCTTTTTCTGATTCATCTTTTGCAGGTTTTTCTTCTTTTTCAAATGACTGTGACAACTGGATCTGAATTTTCTCCTGTCAAAGAGTAAAAATCAGTCACCACACAAATTATTTCAAACAATACCTGCAGGAGAAATGTCCTGTATCACCTGTAAAACAATAAAGCAACAACAAAAAAAATTGTTTACATATTCTTTCTGATTCCATATGTGCTCCATGTTACCACACAATTAAATTATTTATCAGTAAATCAGAGTGTACAGAGAAGGCACAGAAAGGATCACAGACATTTGAGAATTTACACACACTTCAGGCCCTGAATGCTATTGCAAAATGAATTCAAAGTATCTTACTCCATACATGCAAGAAAATATTCTGGTTTTTTTCAGATGCATAAATTTTATACTGCCTCTATATTTTTAAGTCATGTCTCATCCACAATGCTTTTTTCCTCCCCATTCTTCACAGTTCTTTACTGTAAAAGCTTGTTTCAAGTTTTGATTTGGTTCATAC
This sequence comes from Setophaga petechia, assembly GCA_024362935.1. Taxonomy (NCBI): domain Eukaryota; kingdom Metazoa; phylum Chordata; class Aves; order Passeriformes; family Parulidae; genus Setophaga; species Setophaga petechia. The sequence continues at coordinate 6,451,739 of JANCRA010000005.1, forward strand.
CAAGAAAAAACAAAACAAAATAAAATTTCTATATAAGACCAGCATTTCCAGATTCACAAAAAGGGGAAATATTTACAGTACAATATATCAAGGCAAAGTTTGCAGACCTGTCATCAAGGCTTAGTTTCATAACTTCCTGTGTATTTTGATAGAGTAGCTTTGCGTGCAATCACCTCAAAATCTGTGGTTTTATATCAGCAGGTGAACTATGATAAAACCTGTTTCTCAAATACAGCAAAAAGTTTCCCTCTGAAATTAGTGACACAATGCTCTCCTAAACACCCTGAACAGTGCAGGACTGCAGTTTGCTTTCCATGCCCCTTTACTGTTTCAGGAGGTTGTCAGTGGAGGACCAACACATTTCAGACAGCCAGAGCCGAGGAGTTTGGGAGCAATGGGGTCACCGTGCCTGAGGGACCCCCACGGGAGCAGTGGCCAAGTCCTGTCAGAACCAGACTCCCCTGTCACCTTTGAACTCCCTCAAACGACAGCTCTGCTCCCCCAGATGCCAGCTGAGTCCATGCTGTCACCTCCACATTCCTGGTAACATCCAACCCTTCCCAACCCAGAGAACCTCCCCTCACGCACTCCTGCCTGTCCCTGTTCTGCCCTGCACCTTAATCCTTTCCCACACAAGTCCTCACGCTTCCCTCAAGCCCCTGCTTACCCACATCCAGGCTCTTGCTCTAAGCTCTGCTCTTGTGTCATAGCCCAGCCTTGATCTCTCCGGTGGAATGCAGCCAGAGTTAAATTTAGCCGGGATCCACCGGGCTGGAGCTGCTCACGTGCCCCGCCCGCAGCCGCTCCTGCCTGTGCCGGCACCGGGGGAGCCCCGCGCCACCCAGGCTCTGCCCAGCAGGAGCTCCCATCTGCAGATCTGGGGCCACAACTTCTTCAAACGAGGGAAAAACTGCACTGAGAGCTTTACCAGCTCTCCCTTTCATTATGACTTTTCCCCACAATAATGTTCCAATTAAACTTCCTAATTCATGAACACTTACTAAACAACTCAGTGTCAGTGAAGCCGTCTCAGCTTTGGACAGGATCTACAACCACATCTGATAAATACCAGCAAGTCACCAGCAAGGAACTCTCTCATCTGATTCTTTCCTATCTTGAGAATTCACTTGGCTACAAACCTTAAGGAGTCCAGAACAAGTCTTTGCATTCCTTGCCTCATAAACCTGTGGGTAATTCAAATGAGCAATTGATTTGTCACTACAAAATGCTCTACACTCACCATTCAGCAAGTAGCTGTGTGACCTTTATTTGAGAAAGAAATGTTTGTCCTATTAAGAACTTGTTCCTGACTTGGATTCACCAATGTGTTATCCTCCATGTTACAATAACACTACAAAATTATCAGTAAATTAGGGAAATTTTCATAGTCTGATGTTTCTTCACTAGAAAAGTGACTGCAACTTCTAAACTCATTTCAAAAATGCAGACAGCAATAGTTTAGTCAAAGGATCTCAGCAAGTAATCATTTTCATACTTCCTTCCCCAACAAGAGCTAAAAAAAGGAATCACCATCTGAACAGCCAGTTCTGCTACTACCACCAGCTCTACTTCAAAGTGTGATACACCAGAACTGAGTACCAAAGGGCACTTTCTTGTGATTTCATGCTATAAAAACTGTAGCATCTAATTAAATATGACCTACTTGACTGGAAAGCTGCTGAAAAATCTTTTAACTTCTCTTCCCCTATAAAACTCTCTTAATCCCACCCTGTTTGCAGCAGGCCTCTGCTGGCATTTAGACTGAACAGACCCCTTGCCCTGACTCTGATCACCCATCCCAAGCCCTCATTGTAGAAGAGGAAATTGTCACCAAATTTTGATGAAAGAAGAAAAAGTTGAACAAACAGGAAAATGTCCCAAATCATCAAAACCTGATAAATCCTGCCAGCTTAACACATTTGGGAAAAAGGTAAGAATATATCTCAAAGGTCTACATGCTGAGGCTGGGCTTTCTACCAGAAAAACCAAATAAGTCAATAGAAACTAACATTACATCCCCTTGCCTTCTCCTCCCACTCCCTCTCCGTTGGGCTATTTTACTTTGCTTAGAAAGTTCAACCTTTTGAAGATTTATTTACTTGTTATTCATAATAACAGCTGTCATTCACATGAAAACAGCTCTTCCTCAGAAGGGGCTGAACTGGATCACCCTTTGCTAGTGCTTGTACTTTGTATTGGAAAATAGAGTCAGAACAACCTGATGTTTACACAAATGATGGCAAGAGAATATAGTTAGTGCTATAAAGATAAAAGATCAGACATATCACAGTTATGTTCTTCCTCTTACAATAAATTTGTAAGCTCATACTTTCCCAGTACCTTTTAGTAAAGGGCTGCCAGTGTTTTTTAACAAGTATCAAAAATATGCAAGGCTCTTATCTAGGTTTCTCAGGAAGAAGCAGTATCTTCCTTCATGTTGCAATTGAAAATAGAAACATAGATCAGAAAAGAAATTCATCTGCTTGAGACAATTTCTTTGGTCTGTCACCCTCTTCCATCACAGCCTTCTGAGGAGAAGCAGCCAGTGGTGCCCTGCTAAGTGCCCCCTGCACCCACCTGTGCCAGGAATTTCACCCTGCTAGAGCTGCTGGTGTGCAGGGGTGACTCATGAACAGCCAGACAACACCATGGAGTTATCCCCAAGCTCACACTATCACCAGCAACATTATCCTGAATTTAACCTACCTTGTGTCTTAAAACTAAACTGGAAGCCACTTTTTAGTTGCAGAGATACAAGGAAGCAGTGACTCTTGCAGGAAGGGAACATCAGAGGTGATTCTCCTGCTGCAGAGACAGCTGTGCAAGGCAGCTCTTCCTCCTCCAAGCCTGGACCTCCCACACATCCCAAGCACAGTTAATGTTTCAGAGTATGGGGCTGGAGGCGTGTCAGTCCCAACCGCAGCAGCTGATTGGCACATGTGAAGAGCTCTCCCAGGCCTTCCCAAAGACAGTTTGGGAAAGGAGGCAAAATGGGTGAAGAAATTGCCTGTGTGAGTGGTTATAGAGGGTCATGGGAGACCTGTGCCCCACAGGATTGCACTCCAGCACCAGAACTTGTAACATATTCCCACTTCTAGCTCTCCAACACATTTCTCCACCCTCCAGGAAGAACTAAATTTGTTCTTGCAATCATTCTCTGCACAGCTATTGGGATTCATAAGCCATTTCTCCTACATTACTGCTTCCAAAGAAAACTCACAGCTAACTCTAATTTTGTTCTTAAGGCAATCTGCTTTCTGGCATTCCTTTTGTACAAACTTACATTATCACACAATCCAATTCATTCAGCAGAGCCAGCCTTGACATCCCTCCTGCTGCAGCCAGGACTCCTTTCAGGGGCCACCTGGCAGCACAGAGCCAGGGACAGATTCCCAGAGGACTTGGCCACAAACATCACCTTATAATGTCTGATTTTAAACCATTCAACACATGATCTTGTATGGTGGAGGTTGGAAAATCCTAATGCCTCTTATGTTGGAAATACACCACAGATGATCAGTCCACCAATTCAGGTTTCTTGTAATTTGCTACGTGACTGACAAACTCCACTGCTGCAGACTGAACAACTCAGCCTGAGCAGATCTCTCAGTCTGTTTTGTTATCTTATGTGACACAACATCACAAAATGACTGTAAATCATTGTAAACATCAATAACTCTTCTGTTGGCTTTTGATCCTTTACTCTGCAACCTATTCCAAACTATGACTTATATTTCCATCATGGTAGCAGGCCCAGTTTCTGAATTCTCTAGTCAACACTTCAAATTGTGGTATATTAGTAAAAGCCTACAAAAATACTATTTTCTTATTTTTCCAAAGGAACAAAACCCTGCAAACCTGGAGGGTTTCAGTCCAAACCTACTGTTTCAGTCTCAAAAAATTTTAATTAGCTTGACAAAAACCTACACGAGCTCTCAATGCCCATCTTTCCTCAGAACTGAATTACCACCTCTCCAGCAAAACCCCCTCACATCCTGCTTTCTACTGCTTCCTTCTTAACCAAAGGGAGACTTTTCACAAAAGCACAGTTTAGAAGCTTTTCAATAACAGCAAAGGCACGTTTCTGTTTTGATAGGCATGAACAAACCCAGCATTTTGATGGGCCTCACTCATGCACAGAACTAAAGCCAGCAGCAGGGTTTTGTTCTGAAAATACAGACTGCTATGGAGGTAAAGTCAGGAAACATGGATTTGGTTTAAATTCTCTAAAGTAATTTTACATATTTTGTTGAGCATGTAGGAATTTCTGTAAGTGTGTTCTATAATTTTCATAGATTAATTCAGATACACCTCAGGCAGGTATTACAGAGCTACCAGCAATTGGGACTAATATGCAGAGATTCAGTTACAACACCAGAAATCACAACTGTTTCCATTTTCACAATGAACAAAGACAATAAATTAGGCTCCATACTAATCACAATGTTTCTGTCTTACTAATTGCAGATAGCACTTAAGCAGTTTAAGAGTCCCTCAAGTGCACTGTTGGACTAACAAGTTTAAAAAACTGACAACCTCCCTCTTTCTGCCCACAGATATCAACTAGTATAGCTCAGAAAAAACAAAGTAGCAAATTCTGCACCTGATATTATCACCTCTATTAGATCAGTAGGAAAAAAAAAATAAAACCAGATGGTATCCACATATTTAAAGAATACCCAACAGACTTTCTTTTGAACAAGAAGTTACTTGAAATTGTTCCAGAAACTTCAGTAAGGTGATTTTTACCTGGAGGTCCTGGGATATTTCAGCTGTGGGAGGTGGTGGATATTCTTCACATACAGCAAGGCTCCGAACTAACTTTAACTTTGTGTTTGACTAAAGGAAAGTATGTAAAATTAAAATCTATGGCTTATAAAAGATAATATAAATATACCATAAGCCGTTATTTTTTTCATTCATTATATGAAAAACAAAATGGCTGAAAACAGCATTTTTCATGTTTTCAATAGAATAAATAATTCCCTTTAGAATGAAAATACCCAAGCAATTGCAGCTTTTGAAGGCACTACCAGCACAATAGAGCACATCTAAAGAAAAGTAAATAAAATACTGGGAAAGCGTTTCTCTCTGTAACAATAAAAAGCCACCAAAAATATAAAGGCAAATCACAAAAGCAAACGACTAGGCAAGACAAAAATCCAACAGAATAAAACAAAGCTACAATGCCAAAAAAGAAAACTAAAGGCACTTTCCACAAAGTAACGAAGCCGCAGCAAGCACGAAGGGCTCCCTCCGCATGCCAGCGCGCCGCGCTACCGCTACCGTACCTTGGACCTTTTGGGCGTCTGGGCAAGGGACTGCGCGGGCCGCTGGCGACAGCAAACAGAGAAGGGAACGTTAGCTCAGGGAGCAGAGTTAATGCTCAGCTGCACGAGAGAAAGCTGGGACAGTTACACCGACACGGGCACGGCTGGGCAAGGAACAGCAGCTGCTGCCGCACTCGGAGCTCTCCCGCTTTCAGCAGGTTTGTCCTTGATTTCCCTTCTTCATTTATCAGCAATAGACACCAGAGCACTTTTACAGCAACCAAGCATTATTCTTGTTCAGTGGCATCCAAGCAGTTTACTCTCTCAGCCAGCTCTCAGCTACACTTTCAATTCTTCTTGCCTAATTTCCTTGGCAACGTGACACGGTTTTTATAAATTTTCTTCCTACTCCTGAAACCTTCCTAGAAAAATTATATTAAAAAAAGGAAAGCATTGCCTCTACCAAGGGAACAGATAACAGATGATAACCTATCATAAGCAGCTTAAAACATGTGGGATCTTTTTCTTTCATCTTGGGACCTATACAAGTATATTTTAAAATGGGCCACTGAGTTTTTTTTCATTTAGTAATTTACTATGAATTAATATGCTTTTTCTCCTCCCAGAGCCATTTTAGTAACTTATTATGCAATAATTTGCTTTTTCCTCCCAAAGCCCTTCTTCCATTACAATTCTTCCTTAAAAAAAATTACCAGGCTTTTAGGTAATTTAGGTAATTCAAAGGTACATTTGAATCAACAAAAGCATTTAATGATTTGTTAACTGCATAGTTAAAACTAACTCAACCCTCAGTGCCAGCAGCACAAGAATAGAAACATTTAGAGTGACATCACATAATTTAAGTACTGGTTTCCCTGGAGAACTGAAACTGATGAATACACACGCTTTTAACAGAACAGGTTTTAGGGAACACAGGCCTAATATTTGTAAGGAGAAATTAACATCAGTAATGCAATTTCAAAAGTTGTTTAATGGACAATATTTCCTCCTTTAAAAAGGAAACTGAAGTGAAACTCCACTGGAAAACTCCATAAATGCAGCTCTCCTTGCCTTAGCTCACAGGAGATGTCTATCAAGCCCCTGAACTTCTTAGCAGGGCATACAACATCACTAAAAAGAAACCTCACCCACAGCAAAGAGCTCCATCATGTAAAGGCAGAACTGCTTTTTCCCTCATTTTCCTCAAATCCCACATGTCTATTTTGGATGTTGCACCAGCTTAGCTGAAGAGCAGCAGAAGGGGAGCTCATTTCACTATGTAACAGAATTTTAAATAGCTGCACTGAAAACTAACTGAACTCACCAGCAGCTTTTTAAAGGAAGCTTGCTGAGATTTTGAGCAGCAGAGACAGTTCAAATGCTTTCAGACCTGGAACCATTGAGACTCTGAGTTTTACTGTTTCCACACCTGGAACCACACAGAGACTTCGAGTTTTTCTGTTACGTGCAAAATATGTTTTCTTTTCCATCATCTCCTCTGAAAGCATTCCTTGCATTCTGAAAGCTGGCACTGCATATCCCTGACAAAGTTTCAAGTTACTAAATTTCAAAAACTGGATGATTTCCCAAGCTCCTATCAATTACTGCAGCCTCAATCACCTTAGGTGTGTTCAAATCAAATTGTGCAAATTTAAAGTCACAACAGGACTGTCAGTGGAGAAGCAAAAGAATCCATACTTAGGCAATATTCTTTTGCAAAATTTTGCAAGCTTTGAAGCCAGTACATAAGCCAACAGAATATATGGAAGGAAACACCCCAGATCCAGATTTGACAGGGCACAAGAGGGAATTCAACCCAGTTACACAGGATACTGAGCTACTGCTCACTAATTAGATAAGTCACACATATTTCAGTTATTTTTAAGAGTGATTTTGAAAAAAAAGGGGAAGAAATGATTACTGGGACTAAACACCAATAGTAGTGGGGAGAGCTGGAGGGCCACTGTAGGAGGGAGGTTTTCCTTCACAGCTGAGACAAGTGTAACTGCACCCATCATATTCACACTTCCCATCTAGAAACAAATGCCCTGTCCAACACTCCTGGGATAGATGTGGACTCCTGGCTTCCCTGTGGGACTTTAAGGATGTCAGACCCCAGATTCCAGTCCCCAAAGCCAGCTGTGAGCAGCTGTGACTGTGAGCAGGGAGCAGCACACACACGTCAGGGGAGAAGCACAGAACAAAGCTGGGGGGGCTGGGCTGCAGGGACAGCTCAGCTGAGCACAGCCCAGTGGGGCAAGGTCTGGCCTGGAAGTGCAAACCTCAAATTCCTCTGGCACCACCAGCAACTGCACTGAGAGCTTGAGATGGGTGGGTACAATGCAATGATTCCTGTCTTGGATAAAACCACACTGACAGGGGATGACACCACTTCCACTGGAACTCCAGGACAGCAGGTAGCCAATGCACATTTAGCTGTTAATGCACATTTTCTCTCTTTTCAGGCTCATGAATTTTATCTCTGTCCTAATTTCTCTGCATTTATGAAGTTTTGCTCCTACAGAACATCTTTATGTTCCCCATTTATGAAAAATAATTTCTAGCTCATTTAGAATATGCAATCCTTGGTGAGTGCAAATTAGGCAATTTCTTTATATTTGCAGCTCTCAAAGACTTTCACTGCCTTAAGAAAACACTGTGCTAATGAAAGCCCTATTTATAGCCATTATGGGCAGGATTTCAAGACAGTGTTTAAAAGCAAGTATTTTAAATAATTGCATAATGAAAATAATGATTAGGTTCTTGCCTTTGATAAAACCCCACCAACACAACTTTTAAGATCAGCTACTATGCTACATTTCCAACTGCAAAATAAAAAGGGAAGTAAGACAGCCTTTATCAAAAACATATAAATAACCAGGTTTTCAGTAGGAGTATTTGCCTACTTTATTTTTTCCTAAGTACCTCACCAGCTCACATATACTAAATGCAAAGTAAAGACCTGGAGCTGTTACATGCCTTCCTCTATCATCACTGTGCTGTCTAAACAAGCTGGATAAAAACAGGTCAGGCACAAGATGGCAAACTCAGACGTGTGAAAGGTTTTGTGAGAAGGGGTTTTATTTCTGAAGTACCATTTGGGCATTTCTGAGGATAGGCACAACATGATAAACCTCAACAAAGAGTGCTCTAAGGACATTCAGTTTTTTACCTTTCTGCAAAATTAGGTCTCAATTTTAAATCCAGTCAAGTGCTGCAGTCCCAAGAACCATGGACAGCTTTGGAATGCTGAGGGAAAGAACAGTGTGGTCCATGGTCACTTGCTGTCCTGCATTAGTGAGCAGTGACAGCAATTTTCCATGACACAGTAGAGGGTGACTGATGGAAAAATTGTTTCACCCTTGGACATGGAGGCAGCTCAAGAATAAGAGAATCTGCCCAATCATTCATCTGTTCAAAAGTATTACATCCCATATTTTGGAGACAAAGACAGGTAAATCCTGACAAGACAAAAACTGCCGGGACAGAGGCAAAAAAAGACTTCAGAGGACTTCAGCTGTGAAACAGAGAGGGAAGCTCAAGGTTTGTGTCAGTATGGAAGGAAGATACTTGCAGGAAGAGAGATGTCAAGTTGCTAAGTAAAAAAAAAAAAAATCTAATTACCCCAAAGAACAAGGATATCTGCTTAATTAGCATGAAACAAAACCAGAATTATACTCATTTAACACAACATTTGCCTTCCCTTTATCATACAGTAGATAGGTACAACCCTGCACTCATGCCATGAGGCTTTTTTGGGTTTTAAAACAGAAGTCTTTCCAATAATAAACATAAGGGACTATCTTGCAGGATAAATCCAGGATCTTTAATTTGTTGTCAGTATTTCCTGCAGATTTGTCCTGCCTCACCACCAGAGACAGAGGCAACACAGACCCTGTATTCCAGCTCATTTGAATTCATTGGCTGGCACCTGGCCTGGGTAAGATGAACAGGTAGGAGACAACAGTGACTGCTGAGCCAAAACCCTTTTGATCACAAAATCCCCCACAGTGCTGGTGTGCACATGACTTCTGTCAAAGTACTTTTCATAGCAGTGCCTCTTGTCTCCAGTGCCATTTCAACAACACTTGAACCTCACTGCAAATATGCCAGCTTAGAAATGTTCTCTGGATCAGTATCTCTGCTTTTGCACTGCTTAAAGAAATTGAGTGCTGGCCATGTGCTGTAATTAGGTATTTTCCTAAATTCCTATTCACATTGTACCTCCAACAGCAGACACAGCAGCCAATCAGTTATTAATGCACAACCTCCAAATCATCTGGAATTTACAATGACAATTACAACCCTCAGTTTCTGAGCTGTGCTGTTCCAGAACCATGCCTGAATTCAATGCCCACGATGGAATGTGCTGCATGAACCTCTCTGAGCATTCACAATCCATTCATAAGAGCTCACAGCAATGGAAGGAAGGTGTAGCTGAGATCAAAGTTGATGATGGGACATGGTTAGATGATCTACTCGATAAATTAAGCATTAAATTTATCATTGAGTATTCCATTGATGGAATGTCAAGTTCAGACAGAGGAAAAAAACCAGCCTGTTTTGTCCTTGGCTGTAAAGAACTCAAAAATGAAGTGATAACTGTACTGAGGAATGTGACTGTACCTATTCTGCCACCAGGGAGCAGAGCCAAACCCAACTCCCACACAACCCCCACGACCAACCCATCCTCTGAAGCATTTAGTTAGTAAACAGAAGTACACAACAAATTCCAGTAAGTTTCTGATAATCTTTTCCTACATTTCTCAACAAATTCTTTGCTCATTTTCCCACCACACAATAACATTTAACCTGCACTTAATGACAAGTACCATGTCCACTGCAATTCCAAACTGTTTAACCATCCATTAGTTAAAAACATGCTGACTGCTACTGTTCCATAGGAATTTTTCTACTATAGACAGCCTCAAATTTTTGTTTTGTATTTTAGCATAAAACATGTTTCAAATGGGAAATCCTCAAATATGAGACATATATTTGTACTGGCAGGCTCCACAGTACAAGTGACATCAACTTCTGCTGATTCACTTGTTGCAAGGGGCTTGCTCCCAGTAGCCAGGTCCCATTTGGTAACTGTCTGTCTTCCTGCCACCCTGGAAATCTGCATCCTCAGCCTCAGTTTTGAATTAACTGCTCCAGTAACACCAATGTTCTGATGGGCACTCCAGGACACCACACTAAATGCACTGACAGCAGAGCAGTTTCTGTCCACACACAGTGCCCAGTCCATTCTGTGGATGTCAGACAATCCCCTCAGCCAGCAGCTCCTGCTCCTGAACGAGCTCCCTGCCAGCCCCAGCCCCTGGCAGCACTGCCACCTTCATCCCTCTGCCCTCTGAGGAGCCAGCAGCAGTTGTTTGCAGGAAGGTTCATTTCTTACTTGCCACTTGAGTCTCATAGAAATTTCAACACTAAAATTTGTTAAATGAGAAAATGTGAATGAGATTTTTCCAAATTACTGAACAGCATGAAAATAACTAAACCGTAGTTTAATTTTTAAGGCTCAGTAGTAGAATATTCCATTAATTAAAGAAAATACCAGCTCAGCTATAATATCTCTCAGCTTTCAGTAGCAATTATTTCTCATGTTACAAGAGAAATATTTCATTTCAAGGATTTATTTTTTCCATAAAATTATCTATTTACACTGATGCCAGCCTTAATAAAGCCAGCAGATATTAAAGTGTAAAACTATTGTTATTGCAGTGGTCTAAAAGATTTATCTGGAAGCAATTTAACACAGCAGATAAAGCTCACTTTACTCAATGGAATATTGAATTGTTAGTCTTGAACAAAACTACTCCCCAAAGAACCTTTTACTCAAATCTCAATAACAAGAATCTAATAAGCTACTGTCCTGTTTTTGCAATCCACAAGAGATCCCTCAGATCCCAATCAGGATTTTTATAAAAAATTGTTTAGTATTAACCCATAGGCACAAAATTCCTATAGACAACAATAGTTTTTGCCAAACACAAGCTTCTGTGTTTCCTTTTACAAATCTGGCCTGTTGTGTAGGTTGTGCCAGGAATTTTCAGTTTCCTGAACTCCTCCCCTCATGGAGCTGCTGACAGCCCTCAGAGAGCAGGTGGGCACCTCAGCCAGGAGGGAGCTCTCTTGTCCCACACCTAAGTGTCAGATTAGATTAAATGTGCTGCCACAAATTCCTAAATCTTCCTTATCAGTGTGTTCTCCATTGACACAAGGTATTTTCACACTATCTGCTTTGCCTCCTTCTCACTTGAAATGTGATGTCACAACTTCCTTACAGCTACTTCACTTCTCCCACCTCCAAAAGCCACCCATTTATATGCCTCAGCTTTTCAGTGTGTGCACAAGGAACTGCCTCAGCTTTCCTGCCTAAAAACCACCTCCCAAAGCTGTCCAGCAGTGGAGATCAGAGAGGAGAAGGTGCAGGGAGGATCTGCTGCCCACCAAGGCAGGATGGTGCTCCCAGCTCGTTCTGCAGGTGGCTGGGGCAGCAGCCAGACCTGCTGGCCTCAGGAGCTCTGGATCCCTCTGGCTCCTGGGGATTTGGATTACCTGCAGCTGATTACTCCAGCCTTATGCTGAACAGCTCTGCTGGAAAATCTGCACCTGAGCCACCTGAAAGTGCAACAACTCAAAAGCCCTGGGCTGGCCAGCCCTGCCTGGCTGAGCTGCAGCACCATGTCCAGAGCAGCAGCACAGCACACACAGCCCAGCTCCAAACTCTGTCAGGATTCAGCAGCAGCAAAGGCCAGCCTGAGTGTGCTCCTTGTTCTGCTACAATCAAAGACTTCACATGTGCACTCAGGGAAACACAAACACGGGCAAATTGTCTGGTTCCCAGCAAAACCACTCCTCTACTTCACAGAATTAAAAATGACTGAGTCACATTTATTCACAGAGAAGTGGGGCAAAGGAGGAGAGAGGAAGCAATAATCATCATATTTGCTTCCCTAAAACCAACAAAGTTTTACTCACTCTACCAAGAAACACATAAAAGGATCAAGAGAATGGAGAAAACAAGACACAGAGTTATTTGACAGGATGTACTAGTGCAGAATAAAGTGAAAAGTTTCTTACCGGCATATTGGTTTTGTTATCAGGACAATTTTCATCCTTTTCCACTTGAATCTCTTCCTCACTTCCTGATTTTTTTAGGTTTTCAACTGGGTCTGTATCTTTAAATTCAGCTTCTGAACCCTTCATTGCATCAGTTTCATCTTTTACAGTAAGAATATCAGACATCCTCATTAGAAAAGGTTACTTTAAAATTCTACAAGAAATATGGAACCTTTAGGACAAAGAAAAAGTTAATTATTGAGTCATTTAAAATTAATTAAAAAGCCACCCATACCTAAACAGCTACCCAAAATAAACAGGATTTTGCCAAAAGCATCCCCCCTCTGCTATGACACTTTTTTCTGTCTTGTATTAGAAGGAATGATTTCTTTTTAACCACTTTTATCAGTGGTCTGTAACAGCAGACATCCACACAAAGAAGAATTGAGAGCTACACTCTTGGATAACACTCACAGATTTTCTCTTCCACATTTAAAAAAAAACACCTGAACATTCAGATACTCCAAACCAAACTAGGCTCCAACAGAAACAAGGTAAGATTTTCTCAAAGAAAGAGAAAATTACATATAGATTTATCTTAAAATGGTTAGAAGTAAATAGATGAATCATAACACCCCAAGTATGCAAACATTCATAAATTTCATGAACTTTTAAAGTTTCCTTGTTGACTGGACAAGTTCTGAATGCAGGAATTATCTTACTACAAACTGTAGCAAAACTAGTCTTAACAAAATTAAGCATTCTCTCAAAAATAACAAAGAAGAAAGAAACAAACAATTTAGTAATTAGGATAATAACCATGATCAGCAATTACAATTTATAATAATAATTTTAAATGCTATATAAAGATAACTAATAATTAAACCCCAAGTTTTCCATAGGAAATAAGAATCACAACTCTCTGTCATTACTCAGCTACTACAAGATGCAAAACCAAGGATTTTCCATTTCCTACAAGAAATAAAGAGTAAGATCTGAATGCCTAAACTCCTTCACAAGAAACAAATAACAACCCAGTCATGTTATGGGAAAGCTCAGTGTCTGATTTAGTACCTGATATGTCCTAGAGTTTGGGGATTGTGGTCTCCCACAAAAATCAAATTGAATAATGCCAAGATCCTTTTCCCAGTTGTCAGCCACGATGTCAGTTGTGATGAACCAGCTGGAGTCTGGCAGGAGGAGTCCCATGTCCTTATCCCCAGTGTACAGCCCTGGACAGAACTGTTTGGTCTTGAATCAGCAAGAACATCCCTCTTGAATGCCTGAAAAATCACCAAAGGAAATTCATTATACTTTTATTTGCTGTGGAAGGGGAGATGGAACATGACGACACCTAAAAGCTTAAATTGTCATTTTAAGAAAAGAGAAAAGAAAGAAGAAATCAGCATTTGTCATATCCCACCTGCTTGCTCTATCTAGCAGCAGCAACAGTTTCATTGGATGTCCAAGACATTTCTGCATTACAGAGTTAACAAGTAGTCATAATAAACATTTTGTTGGCATTCCTGAAGCTCTGTTTCTATAAACAAGCAGGTATCTTCCCAGAGAGTGTGAAATCTGCAGCCCAGCAGGTGTGGAGGAGTACCAGGCCCTGAAGCTCACAAATGGCTCTCAGCAGAACAGTTTTCTCTTTGTTGGAGTTAATCACAAGCCATAAGCCCTGTTTGGGGCAACTGCAATCACAGAAGATGGCTTTACTTTATTCAAGAAATAATTGCCCTGGGATGAGGATTTACAGATTTTTGCCAAACGGATGAGTTTCCATCTCCCCCTTTTCCAGAGCTGACAATCAGTAACAGCAGCAGCCCCAAGGGCACATTTGAACCCCAGGCCAGAGCTCTGAGAGCAGAGGCAGGGGAGCCCTGAGGGCACCTGGTGGTGCCCAGCTCCTGCTGCCCCTGGCAGGGAGGTGAAAGCCTGGCTCCACACTGCTCCAGAGCTGAGCAAACACAGCCTGCTGAGAGATGAGCTGCTACAGACATCTGGAGCTCTGATATTTCCTGCAAAGCACAGAAAAGAAAGATAAAAGATGGGCTATGGTTCAGGCCTGTAAGAGATGCTATTGACTGAATCCAATGGAGGGGAAAGGATTACAGATGAAAGAAAAAACTGGAAATAAAAAGATGCAAAAATGCTCCAAAGGATATCCTGGATTGTTGGCTGTTGAGGTGTTTTTTCCAGACAATCCGGATGCCGATATTAAATTTTTTAAGAAGCTCAGAAGCTTTACAACAAACAAAACTTGAATAGAGATGCTGTTTCACTTTGTTGACTGACATGTGATTTGTACAGTAGTTAGATAAATGTTAAAAAACATTACAGGCTGAAGACAGACAAAACAAAACCCAAAACATTTATGTCCAGTTGCAAATATAATACTGCCAAGTAAGTGTAATATAATTACTACTCCCTATACAAATCACAAAATAGTAATGATAATCAACATCCAAGTTTTTTTTTTTTATTCTATCAAATACACTAAGAGCTCCTGTCCATTTGCAACACCATTTTAAAAACACATAACAGCATACTCAGTTACCAAAACACAGCCTGCAAATATCCTTGCTGGCCTAGGTCAACCCAGGAAACTGATGAACATGAAAAGTCCTTGTATTTCCTATGACAAACTAAGTGCAAATTGGTTTATAGCTTGTTCTGAACAGATTTTCCCCTGCAGATAGATTTAAAGCCTGCAGATTTGGTGTTATTATCCTACAGTCAGAGACAGAACTGAGGAAAAGCTGTGGAGCTCCAATTCACACAAAAAAATATCTCAACTTTGGGTTCATAGAATGGAGCTATTTTGAGTCAACTGGAATCACCATATGTGCATCTATGAGTAAATGCCAAGCCCTGTGCTTCACACTGCAGCAAAGCACACAGAATAGAAAGATGAATCTTTGCTTACCTGATTATTTTCTAATAACACCAGCCATAGTTTCACTGAGGTTGGTAATGCAACCTTATGTTTGTGATCCACACCTGTGAGCTGAAGTACTTGGATAACATTCTGTCTCTGAAATTTCCTCTAATTCAGTAAATTTTCATAGCTGAGATAATCTGCTTCTGGTTTCTAAACTTCCACAGACTGGATTAAAACAAGATTTAAGGAATTTTATGTGCTGCAGACCGAGTGGGGAGCAAACCACAGCCCATCCTTATTAGTCCCACCTCCTTCACCTTCCCATACAGCTGGATGTTAATTACTTGTGTCCCATGTAGGACAGGTAAAAAGGAGAAAAAGAGCAGGAAGGCAGTCTTTAAGAGCTGTTCTTTGGGGAGAAAACAGGGTCTGGTAAGCAAACTGATTAACTGAAACAAAATCCCAGCACTGGCTTTACTGGATTGCAGTACAGACCAACAAAGTATTTGCAGATTTTAACAGGAGGGACACAAATGAGGTTCTGCCCTAAAATTATCTAAACATCTGAAAGCACTGAATATTAGGGGCAGAGCATTACCTGGGTTTGCAACTAAAAGCTCAAACAGCTCACAACACGTCTCATGAAAGAAAATCTACCAATTCTAGTACCTTTTACAGGTGACAAAAATAGACACCTACTTTAGTAGACAGGAGTAAAAGGACTTGCAGGTAAGAGTGGAGGATAAATGTCACACCCCTGTTCTTCACCCTCAGGACTGCTGTCCCCATCTGAATACTCACAAGTGAAATGCACATTCTTCCTCAACACATTAGCTACATGATACCCCAATATTCATTCTAAAATTCATCCTATTATTATTATTATTATTATTCATCCTAAAATCTGGCAATCTTCTCTCCAGTAAGTGGTCACCACTTTGTGCAGCTGCTCTCCCCTGTCAGAGGCAAAGTGTTATTATCAGCTCTGAGATGATGTCCAGCACTGCACAGAGCTGAGCTCTGCAGTCAGCAGAGCAGACAATCAGTCAGTGCTGTGCTCTCACTGCTTTCTTTTGCACAGCCTAGAGGATAAGTCATAAAAACCCCAACAGATCAAGCAAAGCCATTCCTGGGTTTTATGATGGCAGCCTTGTGAATCTTGATCATGAAAATCCACTGGGTCCCTCCTTTTGGGTTCTGACATGAAAATTACCACATGTAAACCCACTAAACTGACTTGCAGTGAGCACAGATATTTCTGGGGAGAGGATCTAGGATCTGCTCCACTTAATCCAATTTCTCTAAGAGGCATCAAGAGTTCCAACTCCTTGCTGGCAGTGTAGCTGGAGATAGGAAGCTTTGCACAGCCCATGACAGAAGAAATCCATTCTTTTTCTTCTAAAATAGACAGCAAAAGAGGGTGATATTTTTTCTTCAATTATTGATACCATTGTTGTCAAATGACCCCAAGAATGACTGTTAATTAAAATAACTTGTATCAATCAAATATAGGACAGAAAATAGGATTAGATGGGTGGGGGTGAAAAAAATCTATGTTCAACATGCAAAGTGGACACACTTGGGAAAGGTAATGTGAAAAAGGAATGTGGAAAGGTAAAGTGAAAATTTACTTCTTGAACAAGGTTCTGTTAATTGATAAATAACAGAATTCCTGCAACCAACAAACACTGGCCTCTTCCCACAACTTCCCCAGCAAGTTTGTACACAACTCCCTCCTTTAAAAGGAAGAATGGATGGATGAATCCTCCAAACTCTGTGGGAAAAGTTTTGCCTTACTGTGACATACCAGTATATAAACCTTTCTTGGATGTGGAAGTGCTAATAATTTTTTTTTTGGCAAAAGTCAGGACCTTTCCTAGGAAAGCAGATTTTTGAAGATCCATATAAGAGACCTGCACAACAAGAGCTTTTCCCTGCTGCTTTTCACATTAATTATATAAATAAACTTATTTATGCAATTAACATCATAACCTCAGGGTTCCTGTGACTAGAACTCAACAGCACCAGCCCAACTCAAATAAAGCAATGAGAAGGTGCAGATGAATGTTATTGTCTGGTAGCTCAGAGCCTGGAGATGAATCCTGAGACAAAGGTGGACAGCCTGGCAAACATTTATATTTGGAACAAATCATTTCCCCCTGGGAAACTTCTGTTAAGGCAGAAGTGGGAAAAGGACTGGAGAAAAGTGCCCAAAGTGATGAAGGAGAGGAAAGGAGAAAAAACAAACAAAAGCAACCCCACACAACCTTGAAAATCCTGACTTGGAGAGCAAGGGAGGATTCCAGAGGGAGCAGCAATTCTCCTGCCCACAAACAGAGCAGGCTGTGCCATGGATGGTCCAAGGGCCATGTGTAGGGTCTGCAACCTTGCTCTCCCTAGTGACTTGTGCCTCAGTGACCCAGGCTGGTACAATATACCACCCAGCACCTGTAAAAATGTAGCAGCTGACACTAAGACTGCCATTCATTTAACAGAAAATTCAAAGCAGCTTTGTACAATTATCAGAAATATAAACTAGAATTATCAGAGACAGCTGTTCCCTGTTTCCAGCAAAGTGAACACACTCCTGCTTTCTGCCTGTCATGGCTAAAGTTTGAGAGCCATTAAATCACCAACCAGAGAGCAAAGAGTCCTGGCCTGCCACTGAACTCTGATATCGTGCAGGTCTGATCTAAATCAAAACAATTATTAGAAACAAACAAATGAGATATTGGTCCACTTTCAAAACATGAATCTAAAAGATTCCCTAGTTTTGTTTACTGGAAAATGCTATACAAGTGAATCCATGCTGCAATGATTTAAATACACCTAAATCAAAGATTTATGCTTTTCTTGATGATGCTATTCACACAGATTTTGAAGTTCTACATTAATCAGTTAACAACTAAATGCTATTTACTCCATTAGTATTAGAAGATACTTCTTATTTGATTTAATTTACCAAGGTACCTAGTAATCAGATTTTCAAAGGAAGAGTATGATAAATCAGAATACAAAAGTATAATGTGCAGCTATTCTACCTCCTCCAAAATTAATTAGGGACTGAATGCATCTCACTGTCTGTGCACGTTATGTCCTGCTACCAAGTGTAGACATCATTAAAAAATTAACTGGACAGAAATAGAACCAAATGCACCAGAAGCCATTTGCAGACCTTCTCAACAAAGCTTCCTCCAATTTGGAAGGAAAATCCCCCAAAAGTGAGCCCAATAAAAGGCTATCCCAGGTCTTGCTGTAGTTCATCTTGCTGCAGTTTCACACAAGTGCTCTCCTGTTTCCTGTGCTGCCCCTCTGCCAGAGGTGCTGCTCCAGCAGCAGCAGAGCCCAGGTTTGACTCCCTCTTTCCCTCCCTGAGCTCACAGGGACTGGCACTGCCTGCCCAGGGCAGGGCTGGGCACCCCTGGGACCAGGGCACCACCACCACCCTGCCTCCCCTCACTGGCACAGCCTGCCCAGGGCAGGGCTGGGCACCCCTGGGGCCAGGGCACCACCACCACCACCACCTCCCCTCACTGGCACAGCCTGCCCAGGGCAGGGCTGGGCACCCCTGGGGCCAGGGCACCACCACCTCCCCTCACTGGCACTGCCTGCCCAGGGCAGGGCTGGGCACCCCTGGGACCAGGGCACCACCACCTTCCCTCACTGGCACAGCCTGCCCAGGGCAGGGCTGGGCACCACCACCACCACCTCCCCTCACTGGCACAGCCTGCCCAGGGCAGGGCTGGGCACCACCACCACCACCTCCCCTCACTGGCACTGCCTGCCCAGGGCAGGGCTGGGCACCCCTGGGACCAGGGCACCCCCACCTCCCCTCACTGGCACAGCCTGGAGAGAGGAGGAAAAGGCAGAGGCAGCCCTAAAGCCCCAGCACACACCTGCCCAACACCCACTCCAGACATGCACACCCCTCTGCACACAGGGTGCCATCTGGACACCAATAATGCTGAACATCAGAAACAAACATCTGAAACTTGCCCCAGTCTTCTAAAATACCTTCTTTCCTTTGCTGGACATTTTGCATGCTACAAGCTCTCTTACAGAGCAGTACAGTGCCCTTCTTTTTCACACTCAGGGCTGAGATAGGACACTAGCACTGCTCATAAGGCAGTTGACAGGCTGGTAAAGAGGACACCTTTCACAGGAATAGGCATGTGAGAAGCCAAGGTGTATTATTAGCAACTATCCCTCCCCCTCCTTTTATATTTTAAATTCTGAGCAATACTCTAAGGCTCTTTAATCCTGCTCACCTTCTCCTGTGAGTTCATTCCTGAATGCAATAGAAACACTGAGCTGACAGTGACAAAGAATAACAAGATAATTCCTTCAGGAATCTAGCTGCATAAATGAGAAAAAGATATTTAATGACAAGCAAGACTAGAGCAGTCTTTTATTCTACATATTGACAGGAAACTGCAGTATCCAAATACCTGTGGAAATCAGGAGTTTGTTGGCATTTGTTATCCACAAACTCAAAAAATAAAACTTGAAATGTACCCTGAAGAAATTCTGCCACTACCCAGTGCTTCTCCCGAGTGCCCTGGTCCCCAGGAGGCTCAGCTGCTCCATTCTGCACAAAGCACTGTCATCCTCAGTTCCCTTCTTGCACTTCACCTTTGATACAAATGATCAGAGCCAGGCACATCAAAGGAAGTAAACAGCTTTGGTTTCCTCCTGGAAAATGAAACAGTTCTGTGGATGTAGCTCCTGCCACAGTGGAACATGCCAAAGGGGTTCTTACAAGGTTCCAACTCACCATTAAATCTGCAGACTACAGCACTGCTCTTTTCACCAGTTAGAAAAGGAGGAGCTTGGGCACACTGGGACACTACCTAAGGAAAAAGAATCCCACTGCAGTCCTTGTTGGACTAGAGCAGCTACCCAACATGAAGAACAATGGAGTCCAGGCTGCAGGGTTCTGATGAAATGACAGTTCTAGCACTGAACAATCTGTGGTGGATGAAAACCAGCCTGGCAAACATTCACATACTGTTAGTATAAAACACAGCTCTGTGGCCAGGCCACCCTCATTAAGGTAACAAAAATAATTTTAATAGGTTTACATACTATTTAAAGATGTAGCTCAATTAGGATCTATTCTCACCTTTTTTAGCAGCTTTAGAAAGAGAAGAAAAAAAACATTTCCCAGACAGACTTCAAAACAGTTCACTGAACACTATTCTTTATATAATTGTCTCCTGGCAAGCATCTGCCCAGGGTAACATACCTTGGCAGACAAAAGCCATTTCAGCTGGAGCACTGTTAGAGCATTAACCTTTCCAAAATGCCATACCTCAGAGACAGCAGAGCATTAGGTTAGTGGAAAATCCATCTGTTGAATGGCTGAGCCTCTCAGCCCCCAAAGAACAGGCCTGCCCAAAGGCATGAGGAAAGAACTATTTAGAAATGCTTATGAAATACAGCATGACATGTCTTTAGTTTTTGCTAGCATAGTTCTGTTGGCTTGGGAGGGGAAAAATGAATGCCCTTCTCACATGACATTGCTGCACCAGCAAAAGCTCTGCAGACACAACTGTGCTGACGAGGACTTTGTTGGCTTTGCTTTCATCATGGAGAGAAACCCAACTGCCAGCAGAAAACTCCTCCTGACTCTTGAGCCATCTCTAGGGCTGATATTCAGAAAATCCTGTGTGCATGTGCCCACAGCAGCACCCTCCCCCAGCTCCCAGCCATTCTTTCCTCTGAGCAATGCCCAAAGCTGCCCTTGCTGTCCTCACCTGGTTCATGCTGCATGGTCACCATCATCCTTTACCAGCTCCTTTTCACATCTTGCACTTTTTTTTTTGCACATATTTTTCACTCACTTTTAAATGAGTCTTTAGAAAGGTTCCAACAATTCCAGGAAATGCACACAAAGCACAAAAGTCTGCATCACCACATAATCTGTTTATTATTTATCTGTAGGTGTCTATTTAAAATACCTTTAAGTCATAAAGTCAGTCAGATCACAGGCCTAATCCAAACTATCTACCTGTTTTCAACTATCAAACAGCAACAGTTGTCTTGCTAAAAACAATCATTAAAAACTGAAGAATCATCTGTTATTACATCATTCTCTGAAGCCTCATTTCTAGTGTCAAGGCCTTAAAATGGAATAAGAGTAACAATATGCATTTTTGGTGCCAATTGGAAATCAATAGTTTGGGGAAAAACTACTTGGTTTTCTCTTTATGAGGATGTCAATACTTGCTAAAGGTCAGAGGTTTTATAGCACAATAAAATATAGCCTGAGCTGTTCACAGTTGCTTTAAAAGACTTTTAAATTAAAAAATTGGAAACTTGTTTTATATTACCCAATTGTAAACTAACCAAAGGTATCTTCAAGAATCTCTTAAGCTCAGCGTTGGTTAATTTTGGTATACTAGAAACAGTCCAGAAGTCAGAGAACATAAATATTTTAAGTTCAGATGATGTAAAAAAATCATCTTGCTACTCAAAACACTCCATAGAAAACACATAAGATCAAACAAAGTCATGCCATCTACAAGTCCCCAGATGATGCAGTAGCAAACTAAAACCTTAAAATAGTCAAAGATTGATTTTTTCCCCAGCTATTTTAAGTAAATGAACTGAAGCATTGCCTGTGACTATTTCTAGTGGAGATCCTCCAAACAGCAGCTTTCTTAAGACACAAATCTCCATTTCATTTAGAAAACAGCCATCACAACTGCATACAGCAGCTAACAATTTTCTGTCCATAAATCAGCTTTCATTCTTAGAATATCCAAGCTAACCATCATATTTCCATCAGTAACATGAAAAAGTGTCTCTAAAACTGACAGGAATTTCATCAGTGGGTGGTAGGAACAGACTCCTGGAGTTACCAGGCAAGGTTAAAGATTCTGTTTAGGACCCCAAGATATTCAATATTATCAAAATGACTTAGTGAATTTTGTTATAAAATGGAAAGAAAGGGCCTATTAGAGTTGGTGCTTTTGCTTCTTAATTTTTTTAAAAACTAACTCGATAAATTACTGTATAAAATGAAGACAAAAATCATCAAAGCAAACAAGAGAAACATGACAGAACTTCCCTGGGGCACTATCAATGCTCTCACCTATGTCCTGTTGGCACAGCTTCACAAACACCACATCACCACCATGCACACATCATCTGGCTGCTTCAAAACCTGGTGATTCCAAGCATCAGACAAAAACAAATCACAATTTCAAAACTGTCTACCCTACAAACTTTAATCCTCTAGCAGTGTATTTTTGCTTAATTTGTAACAAAACCACAGCAGGTCTGATGTCAGCAGTTCTAATAGTGCAGAAATTTGATAAAAATTAAATGACTGATCTTCATGGAATCAAATATCATCAGTTTAACACCCATCCAAAATTACTTGTTATCTCAACAAGAAGATATTTGGTCCACAACACAAGACAGTCATCAACTGCATAGGAAAAAAACCCCATTTTCACATAGCCTACTATAAATACAGTTTTCAGTTCGAAATTTATCTTTAAAGAAAATAAAAAAGCTTGCTTGTACTTCCTCATTGGAATGGAGATAACAGTAACACTTAAAAAAAAAAAAAAAAAAACACAGGCAAAAAAAATTAGGCATCTCCCCCATTTCTGCCACCTTGGCAAATTCTTTTAGCAGAGATATTTTTAATGGTTTTCCAACCACAGCACAAATAAAACACCCAGTAAATAAAAATTACCAAGAATGCCATTATTAAATAAGATGCAAGAAAAAGTCTTTGTCAAGTCGATGTTTAAAGAAGGAAGAGATTTAGGGATGCTGATGATCTCTGCTAACTGATCAGGCCTAGGATGGCTTTTGTGGGAAAAGGGAAACCAAAGGCAAACTGCAATTTGTCTGGAGACATTTCATTCCTCTCCTCTCAGGCAGCGTTTGTTCCCGGGCTCACACACCCGGCGCTCTCGGCATTGTGCTCCATCACTGAGCCCGGGCAGCTCTCCATCCATGCCCCGGCCGCGCTCTCCATCCATGCCCCGGCCGCGCTCTCCATCCATGCCCCGGCCGCTCTCTCCATCCATCCCCCGGCCGCGCTCTCCATCCATGCCCCGGCCGGGCTCTCCATCCATGCCCCGGCCGCGCTCTCCATCCATGCCCCGGCCGGGCTCTCCATCCATGCCCCGGCCGGGCTCTCCATCCATGCCCCGGCCGCGCTCTCCATCCATGCCCCGGCCGCTCTCTCCATCCATCCCCCGGCCGCGCTCTCCATCCATGCCCCGGCCGCTCTCCATCCATGCCCCGGCCGCGCTCTCCATCCATGCCCCGGCCGCGCTCTCCATCCATGCCCCGGCCGCGCTCTCCATCCATGCCCCGGCCGGGCCCGGCGCTGCCCGGAGCGCGGGGACAATGGGAAGCCACAGCTGGGAGCCGCGCTGGCACTGCCGCTGTCGCTGTCACTGTCACCCAGCGCCGCCACCCAGGGAGCTCCTCCTCGGCAATTCACAACCTCCCGAAGCTCCCCGGCTGCTAGAAAATGGCTGGGCACGGTTTAATCGCTTTCTCCATGAACGGTCAGACTATTCTAAAATTAAAGTTTACACCAAGCTGCGAGAATTTTGATGTGACAAAGAGGCAGGGCAAAAACATTCGTACTGTAAAGATATTAATTTCCTCTCTAGACAGCTTTATTTCTTCACTTTGGCATTGTGAACACAACACAAAAAGTCATCAGTAAGTTGGTCCTCAGTGCCAGCAGATAAACACACTTGTCACTGGCAGAATGAATGCTATGATAATTTTCTGGACTGGCACATACCCACTATCAGAATCCAAATATGGAAGAAAAACGTCCTCTGAAACAGAGGGGTAAAAAAAAGCCAGTTCTATGATAATTATCATACTTGCAAAAGCAATGCCCAGACCAGCAGTGTGCAGTTTTATTGCTTGTGAGAAGCCTCTGTCCCCAGCAGCTGCAGCATCACCCCGTGCTCAGCAGCACTGCTGCACGCTGATAACCACAATCCCCTTCCTGCACTCTCCCAGGGATCCTGCACACCAGGTTAGGCTGGAAGGAGAATGGGGCAGTGTTTTCAATCTGCAGGCTCCAGAGAGGGGAACTACAAGCTTGGGAGGCTGCAATCCCTGCCAAACAAGAGATCAGCATCCTGTATATTGAAGTGACAAGATGAAAAAAACCATACCTACATATATATGTATATATAGACAGGCTCATTTCTACAATGTAACAAACAAAAGAAATAAAAAATCTAAATCAACCACGGAAAGATTTAGACCTGTCACAGACTGCAGCAGTCTCAGTACTGAAATAGATTTTTATAAATAAATAAATATAAAATATATATCATATATAAAAACATCATTTGATATTGAGAGTGCTGCAGTTTGCAAAAGATCTTAATCTTTCTGTGCTTGCTATTCCCCTCTCGTGCCACCTCTGTGCTCCATGTTTAAAGCCTGCACTCTTTGTGCCCACACATGGCAGTGTCACACACTCCTCACATCTTGGCTGTGGTCCTTGAGCAGCAGCATCATATGGGGGGAGCCAATCTTTTTGCTTCAGCTGAAGACAGCAGTTGTTGCAATCCCTGCTTTTCTCCTGTGCTCTGAGCTCAGTGTCACTGCTGGCTATGCCCCTCCCCTACACACCAGTTCCCTCCCCAGCTCATCCTGGGATCATCCCTGACATCCCATCCCAAACTCAAGGAAAATACACACAAAAGGCATAATTCTGGCCAGCCCTTGCTATTTTTACATAGGTTCCAGCTGGTCTGTAATGGGAGCATTACTTCTCATGAAAAAGGTTTCCTCAGCAGGATGCTAGACAAGAAAATTACTTTTATTTTCCTAATTGTAAAAAAAATTCCAAATAGGTGATCACCTATGTGCACAAGCCATTTACTGCACAGTCCACACTCTGAATGCTGTCAAAGAGAATAGTTTTCAGTTTCTCAACACATTATACAGATTACATTAATGTCAGAATAATCTTTTAAGCAGTCTCCTCACACAACACTAGGAAAATGTGTCTGCTGTGCATGTCTGGCTAGTGCTATAATCAGATTTGGTATTCACATACACCACGGCAGAGCACCTCAGAGAGCTGTTATAATCAGGAAGATCAGCATCAAGATGCAGCCAGCCTCAAACAGGAAATAAAGTAGTACCCAATGGAGAAAAAACTGAGCAATGTCCTATTGTTATACTCTGCACTGCCTCTAGGAACATTGCTGTTCATTTTTCTAAAACTCACACACCTGCACATTATGAAGAGTTGGGGCTTATGTAACTCCTATCCTGGAGACTCATCCTAAAGGAGAGGACAGACTGCTCTGGCTTTGCTTTCTCATAAGCAAAACCTTTTCATTCCTTACACACATGCCCTGGTCTGCTCTAAGTGATGGATTAAACTCTGGAATAGCACTCATGACCTGAATGTTCCTGTATCAGAAATGGCCTCTGTAAATGCCCAGCTGATGTGGTGTTCAGCTCTCTGGCTGCTTTATACAAACACTGTGCCATGTGCTAATGAACACAGGCATAACATGCCAACATATGTGAAACAGCAAAATAATTGGAATAAAATATCATAAAAAGAATGCTGTAATTTCCTCCTTCAATTAGTCAAGATACACAATTAATATACTTAGGAGCAGTAAAAACTTCTAGTCTTCTTTATAGGGAAGAGGAGTTGGAGCACTCAGGGCTGATTTACAATTGCAATCCTGACTTGGCTGACTAAGTTAACTCAAAACATGCAAATTGTATCTCCATTATCAAACACACACAATTACATTTGCTGAAATACCATCTGACAGAATAGGCATCATAAGCTCAAAAACAGATGAGCAAATATAAAGTTTAAATTCAACTTAAATTTCAAAGCCATAGCACAGATGAAATACACAAGCCAGGTATTCAAGAGATAAAAGAAAAACAGTCTAGAAAGCAGCCAGATGCTTGCCAAAGGAGGAAGAATTCTAGACCTCAGAAAAAAGTGAAGATATGCAGCACCACCTCTTCAAAGCCATTTTCCTGACAAAACAATACCCTCTGTCATAGTTACACCTAAAACTGCAGTATGTAAGTGATGAAAATGAATCTTTATTTTTTTAATCTCATTACAAACTTACACAACTCAGTAAGAGGCAAAAGTGCACCATCAAGGGTCTGCAAACCAGTGTCTGATTCAGAGTAGAAAACACTGGACTGTCCTGAATGAAATTTTCTTTAAAACTTGAAAAGGAATACTGACACAGAGACAGAAATCCCAACTGATAAAAGGCTCTGCTGCACAGGACACACTTGGGAAGATGCTCCTGGCTCTGCACTATCCAAGCACTTGAGGCACAAGGGCCCCTTCACTCCAGAACAGCTCCCAGCAAGACTGACAGGACTGAAAGGGCAGGACACAAACTCCTGGAGAAGGAACACACACTGAAATGTTCTAACTACAACAGCCTTTCCATGTAGAAGAAAAAGATGAGAAAGAAAATTAGTTCTTTGAAGATTTTAAAAGAACAAGATAAAAAAAGCAAGCCCCTGGACCAACCAGAAGATATTTAAGAAAAAGTCTGAGACACAAAAAGCTTGAAAAATACTAGAATGGGATATTTCAACTACTTATCCCAATTCCAAAATTAAATTTATCTATAAACCTAAAGGAAATAGAGCAGCTTTTCTCATTATGTGAGAAAGGGAGACATTTACAGAGTTTGTCCCTTCCATATGAGCTCAACAGAAGCATCATGTGAAGCCATGTTCTGACCACTCCAAGTTCCCTGCACTGGACTGATTTGTCTCTTCTGAACAGTTACTCTGCCAGTAACTCTGTAACATTTGACTGGACAGAAATATATTTATGTCTACCCTAAAAGAAATTGTCCAAGTCCAGATTGGTCATGAAGGTCTATTCTGTATTTAGTTCATGTCATCCCCCTATAAAAACCTCTCACTTCCAAGAAAGCAGAAAGAAGCACTGCAATTGCATTCCTTTGCACCATAAACACAGTTTAGACAGCACAGTGATGAAGCTGAAATAAATATCTTTCTCTGGTGGTTTCATTGTTTTTCTAAGACATAAAATACACCCTCACTGTTACAAGAACAAATGAATATCTGTTTAGATAGCAGTCACCACTTAGCCATGGTTACTGCATGGTGGCCAGGTGTTGTCCAAGTCTAAATGCAGGAGGTTTTAAGCTAAAGCCTGAAATATAAACAATCCCCAAACACTGACTGTGCACAGCTAGTCTTCAAGATTAAATGAAATTACTTTTCAAATACTTCTGGACAATGGATGCCAAATGAGCAGGTGTCTGTCTGGTGGGCCTGTTTGTAGGGCTGCTTGCTGATCAAAGATTAACTCACTGTTAATTAAAAATTCTAGAGGAACAGTACAAAAGCAAGCTGAAAAAAATATTGCAAGGCTTCACAGAATTCAATATTAAAGATCTCTCTACAAGCACTCATTATAGCAACCTATTGAAAAAAATCAATGTATCTCAGAGTGTAAGCAAACTTCTGGTGTTAGCTGGAGTAAAAAGTTCTTAGTAATTAAACAGGAGTAACATTCACATGACCAGAGTTTGGAAAGTAAAAAACCACCAACCAAACGTGGCATCTCTCAAAGTTCACAAAAAATGTGGGAGGATGTTTTTGGGACCAGTTAGAGAAGCCAAAAGATATATTCTGTCCAATTCTTCACCTCTTGAACAAGGCAACTCTTATCTCCTGCTTACTCAAGGAGTGAGAACAACTTAGGAAAAAGCAAATTGTAGTAGAAGATGATCCCAGAGTATTGGGGTATGCACTGATTCCATTAACTATGGTCCTTAAAGCAATGCTTACTGGAGAAAAAACAACCCCCAAGCCACCAAGTATCTTATTTCCCTCTAGAAAGCACATTAGCACACATTTCAAAAAAATGCACTTGTAATTTTCTGTGTGCTAGATAATTGTGTTACACAAGAAAGGGGGAAAAACGTTACCATTAGAAGCTCTGGCCTATCTCCATAATGTGACATAAGAACCACTGAGATTACATTCAACCACAGACTGATTTTTGACATCTACAGAAAACATTGCTGCTAATAAATGAAGACCAAAGTATTGCTTCTGCAGTTAAAGCAAACAACTGAGTAAGGGCTCATGCTGAAGCAAGGAGTGAATATATTACAAAGCAAGACTAAAGATCACTTACTTGGTTTTGTCACATGTTTTATCAATGTAATTTCTGTCCTTCCACCTCCAGTTGTTCCTACTACTGTTTTCATTCACTCTGACATCTAAAAACTGGGTGTATAATCCTTTCAAGAACCTTCCCATTTTCACCACAATCTTACTTTGTTGTGAACAAAAATAAAAGAAAATTAAGTGATTGTAAGTTTAGTCTCAAGATGAAAAATTCATGCACACCTAATGAACACACCATGTCTAGTTTTGCATTAATATCTTGTTATTAACTTTTTCCTGAACTGCAGTTTAAATTCAGACTGTTCTAGACCTGCTGTTTTGTACAGTCTCATCTAAATGCCAGGCATTAGATAAGCAGAAAATTAAGCTACTCAGAGGTTGGAGTATAAGGTCATCCTCCCTGTCTGAAAGCAAAAAGCTGTAATATGCTCTCACCCAAGAGGTTCATTATGCTTTGGTTTTATAATGAAAAAGCAACTGTTTGAACACAAAATAATCTCCATGAAAAACTTCCTCTGAGCTTCTCCATAAGTGACCCCATAAGTGGACTGACACCATGGGCCAGGCATGTGTAGGTCCCACATTCTTTAAAACCACAGATCTGTCCTAGAACCAAGAGTCAGAACAAACTTGTGCTACTTCACTGGATCTATTTTTTCTGTTTTTCTCCCAATATTTTTCCCCCCCATAAGAAAATCTGTCACATGGAACAGGGGATGGAAATGTTAAGGGGGTGTGAAATCAATTCCTTTTTCAGTACAGACACTATCAAGCAATCCAAAAAACAAAGGGTTTGTCTATTCCAGCAAAAAATGACCAGTAGTTTTGTGAACACAAAAATGAGAATAGAGAACTGTAAGAACCTGTTTATACTAAACCAGGGCTATTTTCTGCAAAGGGACAGCAGAAATACAAGTTCCCAGATAATAAAGTCTACCCCCAGAATAACAAAAACCCAAACAATAAGGCTTCACTCATGTTTACAAAATTCCATGTTTGGGTAGCACAACTTGTGTTACCAACCCAAAAATTCTAAACAATCAGAGCATGGGAACAGGGCTTCAGTGCCAGGTGCCCAAAAGCAAGGCAAGAGGAGAGGAGACTTCAGCTGAAACCACAATGAGCAATTCAGCTGTAATCCCACACTTCAGTTCCAATCCTTAAGTACCTCAGAGGCAAAAGACTGGAGAACACTGCTTTAAACCAAGGGACATGTGAGAGCCTCAACAAATCTGTATTTTTCAAATGAAGTTGGACTACAGCTTGTCAATTTACCAGAAGTCTTTACTCCCCTCTGGAATTCTGAATCTGAAAATCAGCAGGTCAAGGCAGACAAGAGGTCAGGCAGGTCTGTCTTACCTTCCACACAGGAGGGAATGACAGGAACTGCAGGCTTGGCTGCCAAGCAGGATCTGAACACCCAGGACAGATCTCCCAGGACAGAGGGGAGCTTTTCCCTCCCTTCATGACAAGAGAGAGGATTTGGAAGGAACAGTATTTTTAATGTTGTTTTTGAAGTAATTTTTGTTTCTGGGAAAAATAAGATCCAGCTTATCAGTCTTCCTCCTCAATTTTGTTCTAAAAGTAAATCTTCTGAGATAAACAAGCTCAACCTAAAGCAGTGAGAGCTGCAGTTGAAACTTGTGTTAGCTGTGGCATTGACACTTTCAAGGACTTTGTTAACACCACCCTTACTCCTGCCCCAATCTTGGCTAATGTCAACTTCATAAGCAAAATCTTCTTAAACCCAAAAGTGCTTAAGGTTAAACAAGATCTGACTTTTAATGTACACTTCAACAGGGGGGAGGAGAAAGGAGGGCAAGGAGAGAGATGGGAGGAGCTCCTAAGAACAGGAGGAGTCAACATGTGACTTTTGACTTTCTTGCATATCCCTAAAGTCAAGCATCTCCACCTCAGATGATATAATGGCATCATCAGATCCTAAAGGGACTTCAAACAAAATCAGCATCATGTTTCATTATCTATGACCAGGTGGGAAAAAAAAATAAGCTAATAATTTTCAATTAATGTTACATAAAAGGAAATCATTATTTTTTAAACAGGTAGGGCTGGGGCCTGGAGTCATCACTTGAGATGCAGCATGCAATAATACAGATTGGCTAGTGAGCTTTGCTAGATAAACAAAAGCTTTTTCATAGATGCAACACTAATTTTCAGAATGTTGCTAGGGCAACAGCAGACTGTAACAAGAATTTCTGAATAATGAGCAGGTGGCAATATACAAAGATCTTCGATTCCTGACTGAATTATTTATATGTAATCCAGAATAGTGAGATTTTGAAAAGCAGTAGCCTTATTCCAGCACCACAAATGGAAATACTACATACCTTGTCTAGAATATTTATTAAAGTTCTAGACATGCATCTCTTTTCTGTTTTAACATGCTATGTAAGGCAAGAGCACTAGTCTCACACCTCTGGCATAAAGAAGCAAAAGCAGCTATTTTGCATAAAATACACAATTTTAAAAAGTATTTTTTCCAATTCAAAATTAAATCTAGCTTTCTACCCAAAATTCTCCTTGTAGAGATTCAATAACTCCAGAGGGACAGGAACAAATCTTGGCAATTATGAAGTAAGGACCAGACCAACAGAAGAGAACTGGACGTGCTTTATCCATCATGCCCACCCACAGCAGGAGTTTGGCCAGGTATAAAATGTTATGGGAGAAAGCCTCATGGGCAGTCTGGAGTCTGTCACTTGAAAAGCAATGGCAGCAAGATTTGGCAAAACTTCTGTTAATTTTAAACTTTCAACTCAGCTAAGTCCTTATATTACAACCCACTACTAACAAATTCCATCACCTGCCTTTCCAAGCTTCTGATTAGGTGGTCAGCAAAGGTTTGGGTATCTGGACAAGGCCAGCTGTAACATTATTCTTTTGCTGAATATGACAGAAAATAACTATTTTAACTTACTCTAAGACTGAACTGTTTCTCCCTGTGAGTTCCCTGAGACACTGTAATGTATGCAAAAATCACAAACCTGGTCTACCTTTGGGGTTTTTTGTCACAGATCTTTGTTTTAAATATCAAAAAACCAGTAAGATTTGTAGTTATTTTCAGTTAAGGTCCCAGTTTCCAGAGATTAACAGAGTCTGTGTACTGAGATATAAACTCCCATGCCACAAGACAACTGTATATGAATGTTCATATATACATGTTCATATATACATATGTTCATCATAAACTACAGAGCTCTTCTACAAGTAGCTGACATTATCAGAAAAGCTTTCAAAACACAGTAAAATACAGATAATCGAATCATTTGATATAATTTTGATAAATATCTCAATTCTCCATGAAGCCCCCCATCAGACACTGAGGTACAGGTGTGTGTGCAGAGAAGGAGCTGAGCTGGGCAGGCTCTGGAGCACCAGTCCTGAGGGCAGTGCCTGAGGGAGCTGGGGGTGTCGCACTGCACAAGAGGAGGCTCAGAGAGGCCTTCCCACCCTAAACTCCCTAACAGAGACCTGTGGTACAGTGAGGGACAGTCTCTTCTCCCAGAGAGAAGCCACAGGACAAGAGGAAATGGCCCCAAGCTGCTGGGCAGGTTTAGGATGGATATTAGGAAAAGTTTCTCATGAAAATGTCAAGCACTGGAACAGGCTGCCTGGGGGAGTGGTAGTCACCATCTCTGGAGGGATTTAAGACATGCAGATGTGGCACTGGAGGCCATGGTTCAGTGGTGTGCTTGGCAGTGCTGAGGGAAGGGTTGGACTCTACAATCTTAGAGGTCTTTTCCAACCTAAATGATCCCATGATTCTGTTATGTACTGTATGAGATTGTTTCATTTGTCTGATTTTCTGATGTGAGGACAAGGCCTGGAACAAGTTCCATGTTAAATTGTGCTGTCACCATGTGTGCCAGAGCTGAACACCCCACAGACACCTAGAACAAGGTTTTAAACTAAGTTCATTGAGTGAAATCTCCCTGTATGACACCTGGTCAAGCTTTACCAGCAAAGGCCTCCATGCCAGCAAAGCTTCTTGAACGAGGCTCCAGCTAAAGCAATGCCAGCAGAACATCCAGGGGAGCCAGCTGAACTCACAGGAGATGAAAGTATTGGATCCTTACAGCTGGTCCTCTGCATTGTTTATAAATGAGCTTCTGTCCTCCCCAGCAGCTTCATTCTACCAGGTTTAACAAGCAGTGCTGAGCAGCTCCCTGCATTGCAGTTGAATCTGTAAATTCCTTTCTTGCACTTTCTGGTCAGAGGGAGGTAAGAACACAATTGCCTCATGGAACAGCTGCGTAAGCATCAGCCTAGATCTCAAAACTGAGGGTCCTGGCAACAAGGCAAAGTAGAATAAAATGAGCATCTTGTTACTTCCTTATGAACACTTCTGAAAATACATCATCATCACCAGATCAGCAGCCTGATTGCATAGACCCAGGCAAAAAGGAGACAGAGAACTGATTCCTCCTTTCCCCAAGTGAAAACACCAGGCAGATCACATTCTGCCCCCATGGAACTCATGCCTTGCAAAGACTTTTCCTTTAAGCAGCCAGCAGGGTGGTCAGCAAGCAATGCCAGCATTTACACTGAGTCCCAGTTTTGTGAGGACACAGGCTCCTTTCTCATGCCATGGTCACTGAAACAAGAAACTTACCTGAACCAAACACTCTACCTCTCCTTAGAGAGGATGGGGCAAGCAAAACCTAACTTAATGAAGATCTGGTTTACAGTATGATGGAATTTTTTTATTAAAAAAAAGTATAAACATAAGACTAATACTGCCACTACTAAGTTTATATTCTGAAGGATTTTTGTAACTCAGAATTTAGATGAGAAATTAATATACTGCATTAGAACTTAGTGAATTTCTTTGAGAAATTTACTTGAAAGCTGTTTCTTGGACAAGCATAAAGGCATGAGGAAATTAAAAATAAGCACCATTGTTTTCTTCAAGAATACTTCAAAGGTTACATGTCCAAGAAGGAGACAGGAGAAAAATATTCACCATCAAAATACAAATTCCAAATACACTGTTTCCAAGCTGAACACAGGCACCCAATTCTGGGTGCAGAGAGGTTTTGAAAATTTAAAAAACCAGGAAAGAAAATCTTTCTGGAGGTCAGATTTCCCATATTTGAATTATGCTCTGCCTAACATAGTCTGGAAGGGTGAGCAGACCAGAAGGTCAGGGCTACAGCCATTCTCTGTGGCACCAAGGATGGGGCAAGGAAGGGAGAAGGTTTAAAGAGAGAGAGCCAGTTCAACACTGCTCAGCTACTGAATAAATCAATCCCAGAGAATCTTATTCATGTAGTCAGAATATTTAAGCAGAGAATTATTAATTATTAATAGAGTATCTATTAATAATTATTAGAATCCTGCATTTCTCTGGCCAAAAGGCTTTGCTTTCCAGGCAATTCAGGACAGGGACTTTGACACAGTCTTAGGCTACAACAACCAGGGACTGAGGTAACCAAGCTGTCCTTGACAGATCATTTCCTTATGCAGATACACAACACAGTTATACCAGAACTACTGACATGTTTTAATGTATATTATGTAGCATTGAACAACAGGGTGTGTGTAAAGAATCATCTGTAAAATACCCATGGAACTTGTTGTCCCTAAGGCACAGGGAAAAGAAGTGGGAAGGGAAGAAAGTCCTTTATTATGAATAACCACAAATTTAGAAGAATAAATGCAGAGGAGGGAAAAAAAAACCCCAAAACAACCAAACAAAACTTAGAAACAGACATAAACAAAACCAAAATTAAAATCCACTCCAAAATATACTGACCAACCAAAAGGTAAGCCTTGGAAGTCAGAAACAAATTCCACCCTGAGTCAGAACTTTCTAACAAAAGATTCATTATCCATACAAACAGAAGAACAACAAGTACACCAAAAACCCACTACAGCACATCTGAAACTGCATTGGAAAGAGTACATTCAAAGGCAAAATAAGATTCAGAAAGTGCTGAAGACACCATACTCACTAACTACAGAAATTAGAAGCCTCTCATCAGAACACAAGTCCTAAAGAAGAGATTTTTTTCAACAGTACAAAATATATGATGGTATTGTTTGGCATTGGAAAAAAAGCACTGAATTAAATATGAGGAAAAAATAACTATGCCTGGCTTCTAAACAAGTTTTAAAGGAAAGAATGAATTAAAGGCACCAAAGTCAATGGAAAATGAGTTGACAGAAAAACATTGTAGCAGAGATTGTGCCAAACAGCTCTATTTAATAAAGTAATAGCTCCTAGGAAAAACAAATGGAGGAGGCCTAATCGATTTAAATTACATGTAGTATTATAGAGGAAACTGATAAAGCAGAGACAATAAAGATTAAGAAAATTCAAATTTTAAAGATGTAACTACCATTCAATTTATTCTCAGAAAAGCTACAGAAATGCCATTCTAATAAAGCCCAGCTAAGGCCTTATATGGAAAATGGTATTTGCACTGATAAAAACTTGTATGGAAAACTTAATTTCATGTGGCTGCAGTAGATAACAGACAGATAGAAGAGCTCCTTAATCTGGAGAAAAACTTTACCACAAACCCATGTGTCTGGAAGTTTTCCACAGTCAGCAAAGCTGGAGGCCAGTAGATATCACAACCAGATTTTACAACTGCTGTTCAGCATGCAAAAGATAACCAGCAATTTAATTAACATTAAATAAAGTTTGACACAGTTATGAAAGCATTATTTCCTGTAGGAAGAAGGGACTGGACTCAATGACCCAGTCTATCCTTTCAGTCTTCAGGCACATTCAAGCAGTGCTCAATGTAATGAGTTGCATCCTCTCCACAAACATTCCATTATTTTACTGATAATTACTGCTATTTAATACCAAGGTACCTGAGTGATCTATATTCAGTGGGAAACAACTGGAATTTTTTTTTATCAGACTTTACTTTCAAAAGCCTGTTAAGAAGCCTTCTTAAGATCAAGAATTTTTCATTAAAATTGAAAGGAACTGGAAAAAATCCACTTACTAGTACTTTATTTCCAGAGATTCCAAAGAATAATTTACAATCAATTTTATGTCCTCCTATGTTTTATATGGGAGTCTGTCTCATAACATCAAACATGTGAGGATCCATGTTCCTTACAGAAGCCATGCCTGCATCTAAGCTATGTATGTCAAACATGTTTCAGAAGTTTTAGAGTCACTGCCACCATAAGCAGGTAACTGCAGACATGAATAAAATAATGCCACAGAAAGCAAGTCCTGATTCTGCAAACACAGAGTCCCAAGGTTAATAAGTTATGAGCAGGATTAGAGCTGAGCCTGCTCACGTCATGCACCAGGACTTTCTCACTGTTCCTATCCAGAGCAGCCAGTTCATCACTCACCACAGGCTGGGCAGGTGTCACACAGCTGCAGGACACTGAGGCTGGGCAGGTGGCACTCAGCTGCAGGACACTGAGGCTGGGCAGGTGTCAGAGCTGCAGGACACTCTGAGGCTGGGCAGGTGGCACTCAGCTGCAGGACACTCTGAGGCTGGGCAGGTGTCAGAGCTGCAGGACACTGAGGCTGGGCAGGTGGCACTCAGCTGCAGGACACTGAGGCTGGGCAGGTGGCACTCACAGCCGCAGGACACTGAGGCTGGGCAGGTGTCACACAGAGCTGCAGGACACTCTGAGGCTGGGCAGGTGTCACACAGAGCTGCAGGACACTCTGAGGCTGGGCAGGTGGCACTCAGAGCTGCAGGACACTGAGGCTGGGCAGGTGACACTCAGAGCTGCAGGACACTCTGAGGCTGGGCAGGTGTCACTCACAGTTGCAGGACACTGAGGCTGGGCAGGTGTCACTCAGCTGCAGGACACTCTGAGGCTGGGCAGGTGTCACACAGAGCTGCAGGACACTCTGAGGCTGGGCAGGTTCACTCAGAGCTGCAGGACACTCTGAGGCTGGGCAGGTGGCACTCAGAGCTGCAGGACACTCTGAGGCTGGGCAGGTGGCACTCAGAGCTGCAGGACACTCTGAGGCTGGGCAGGTGTCACTCAGCTGCAGGACACTCTGAGGCTGGGCAGGTGTCACACACAGCTGCAGGACACTCTGAGGCTGGGCAGGTGGCACTCAGAGCTGCAGGACACTCTGAGGCTGGGCAGGTGGCACTCAGAGCTGCAGGACACTGAGGCTGGGCAGGTGTCACTCAGAGCTGCAGGACACTCTGCTGCCCTTCTGCAGACACGAAATACCAGATGGAAACAAAGAGCCCCATCAGACCCCTGTGATGTCAGTTCTGTCAGTCAAGCCACACGCTTCAGGATCATCACCTCAGATCTAAACAATGCCTGAACTCACATATTGTCTGACCAGAGCTGGAAAATCTTCTCAGGGTCTCCCATCCCCAATTATTCCACATGTTAAAAATGGGCTAAATTGAATCTTGCTTAAAAGTAATCTAGATTTCATTGCATACTGGAAAAGAGGACAAGAAAAAGAGTTACTGAAAGAATATTTACACATCTATAATTCTTGATCTTTATGGAATGCTACAATTTTAGGTTTTCACACTACTATGGACCAAGGAACACAGACACAAACCAGTTTTTAACATTGTCTAATACTTCAACAGAAAAGGCCAGATAAAAAGCTGATTTTGTTCTGAGCTGGGACAGCTTCCACTACAATCTTGATATGCAGGCCTTAATAAGGACTACTGCTCTTTGTGCTTTTCAAATCAAACTGTGCAGTGTCAGGAAATACAAGATTATGTGGCAGCTAATGGCATGTCACCATGGTCAATGATGAGCAGCCAACTGCTGGAATATCACACACTGCATTAACTGAGTTAGCCAGTAACACCATTTATTCTTTTCATATTACTGCTTTAAGAATTTAGTCTAATGGTATCATTTGAAGCTCAGACATCTTCCTCAGAACATGGTATTATTTATTCTTCTGTATTTAATTCATTATTAGATAATCTCAGTCTGGACTCAGTTCCTTCTCCCAGTAACAGGAATGTTCACATAAAAACAAGTGTTCCTCTCCAGAAGCCAATATTTGAAACTAGAGCAAAACAAAACATCCCCACATGAAGTATTAGGATGAACACCATAACATTTTTATAAGTCAACACAACAGTTTGTGTGAAAGATTCATATCCTTTTGTTAGCCCACAAGTCTAACCAGACTGCAGCAGCTTCCACAAAGTCACTTCACAGCTTTCCAGGTGCTGGGAGTCCTCTTCCTCCTCCAATCCACACCCCAGGGAGGACATCTCAGAGCAATACTGGCTCAGCTTTAAACCCTTGCAGGAGCTGTTTATTTTTCCATGACAATAATGCAACGTGCAACCAAACTAGCAGCTAGAAGCCTTTTAAGAGATTAAGTGCAATGAAAATGCAGAAAAGATCACTTTGATGTGCTTGAAACAAAGAAGAAATCACAACACCTAAACTAAGAGACTAATAATGTGTTATCTTCATTACAAGTAGAAATTAAGGCCTCATTACAGTCAATTCTAACAGTAAAAATACTATCAGCAGATACTTTGATTGATACTAAATGTCAATTTTACCAGTTTCTTCCATTAAAGGATATGCAACAACCCCTACCACAAGAAAATTATTCAGTTTCCCTTGGTTTTCCCTTAGAAAGCCATTAGGCAAAAGTTCTTGTTCAGAATTCATCTGGCTCCCAAGTGGAAGGAGGATAAGGACCCATGATGAAAAAGGCAGAGCAGGTTTTACTGTGAGTCTGAGCACTGCCAGGGTGTGCAACTGTGCTACCCAACCCAGCCACAGCTGAGGGGAGACCAAACTGGGGAGGGCTCAGTTCTTGCTTTAGGTCATGGAATAGATGTAGTGGATTACAAAAGAAAGGGAGAAAAGGATTCTAATCCTAGCAGCAAGTTGTACTCTTTTTAAACACCTACAGAGCACACTGAACCTGAAATGGAGCTCTTCATCCAAAAGACCAAGGGATTAACAATGCTTTAAAGGAAAAAGGCTTTTTTCTGTACCTTCTGTTGAAATGCTTCAAATCATGCTGTGATAACATGGACAGGAATTCTCCACAAACTGATTTACTCATTTTGCTACTGCCTCCTTAGGGTACAAAAACTCAGCATTTGATCTAAGCCAGCAATTTTCCAATGCCTCTCAAACTCCTGCTGTATCTCCACAAGAACACACCAAATTCTTCCCAGCTCACTTAGAACATGAAAACAGATGGAAATCTGCCTGTGGATTGAGTATCAGCTCACTTAGAACATGAAAACAGATGGAAATCTGCCTGTGGATCCAGCATTGGTCAATGATGCAACTGCTCCCAGCTTCTGAGCACCAGCAGGAGGTTGTGATGCCCAAAGCTCTGACAGGAGCAGGGACTGTGAGAACACTCCTCAATCTGCTGTTGGCAGAAGCTCTTGAATTAGTTGGAACTTCACTCACCAGCTGCACACCACAGCCTTTTCCAGACTCAGCTGCACTAAAGAAGTCACTGATCTCACTTCCAGTCACCATTTCCTCCATCTGCCAGTTAAACTGCTCCTCCAAGTCTCCCAATAAATGCTTCAATTTGATAGAATAAGAGACCTACATCTTCCACAGATAGAAGTCCAGGGAGTGCTCCCAGTAACAGCTCATTCAGCAGAGCAGAGGAGGTGGCAGAGGGCAGGAACAAAATGCCAAGGGTATGGCACCACGATGGCCTCTCACAGCAGCAGGTATTGCATCTATTTATGTCTTGCCTCACTTAACATAAATTAAAATGCTTTAGTTGGATACCTACAGCAAAGTATCACACCTCGCTTGGCTGGCAAAAATTCTCTCAACGACTGTGGCAGGTTAAGTGCTAACCAATTATACAGAACATTTTCTAGAAAAGTACAAAACTCAGGACTGGATTTTTGCTACACCAAATCCAGCAATGGCATCTTCTATCTTTATGTATTTTAGAGGTTATTTTTTGACTCAGAGATGCAAGC
Organism: Setophaga petechia; assembly: GCA_024362935.1. Taxonomy (NCBI): domain Eukaryota; kingdom Metazoa; phylum Chordata; class Aves; order Passeriformes; family Parulidae; genus Setophaga; species Setophaga petechia. The sequence continues at coordinate 6,491,071 of JANCRA010000005.1, forward strand.
TATCCAAAACTATACCTTCAAATAGAAGGAGCAACTCTGCTATGCTATGTAGTCACAGCTTTAAAGATATTTATATGGCATTTGTCCTGAGAAGCTTTAGCCTTCAGACCATTCTATACACTACTGGACAAAGACCTTTCATACATGACAGTACACACTTGCTAACAAACCTGAGGAGGGGGCAGAAAAGTTAAGAGTGCTAAATAAGGGACAGAATTCCATTTTATACACAAATTCAAGTTACAGATTAAAGAACAATAAGAGCTGATGTTGGGAAGGAGAGTAAATAACAAAACTTCAGCAGCAGATGAAAGAAGACAGGTGAACAATGTAGTATATAACAGTTTATGCAGAAACCCATGGCTGCTTAGAGGTAATGCCCCATTTCCTTACAGAGATCCAAGATAAGGAATAGAAAAGAAACCCTGGAATAAGCATCCCACACCATCTCAAATCCACACTTCGCTTCAGCAGACTGGATCTGAACATGCAATAACCAAATATTTTTGGAAACATAATTCTATAGATTGGAGAGAAGTGCATATCAAAAAATGACACATTGACAGGATTCTCATAATACATGCATTAAACTGCAGGAGACTAACTTGTGCACAAGAGTAGCAGTGCAGGCTGTTCTGTAATTAAGGCTGCTGCCCTTCATAAATCAGTTTTCAGACATTATTTCCTCTAAAATACTCTTTCAACAAGTTATGAAATCAAAGTAAGATTATATGCAGGCCCAAAGTGCCATTTCCTCAACAATATTTAATCATCATCTGTTGCTGACTTACCATCTCCCAGAAAGAGATTTCCAGCACCGCTTCCCCAAATCCCCTGACATTGTTACACAGCACACTCGTCCACCACCTCCAAGGAAAGCCAAGGAGGATACATCGAGAACACCCCGGCTTTAACGGGCTCCCACAGGTGCTGCCCATCAGCCAGAGCAGCACCGCATTGAGGCACTCGCATTGATCCTTCCTGCCTAAAGAATCCGGAGTGAATGACCTCGTTATTCAGGTCTTGCACTGCCAAACGACTCCAAACGACTCCGCTTTCCATCACTGAAAGGCTCCACGTGGAATGCGGCGTTTGACAAACCCCCCGGGTCATTCCCAGCCGGCCTTTCCTGGGCGGGATGGACACGGGGAACTGCCACTGAAAGCCTGCCTGGGCTCACACCTCTGCAGCCCGGCCATGGCAGGATTACGGGATACTCTGCCACTCCTGTGGAAAGCTCCTTAGCTGGCACACCCAAGAATTACAGCACTTCGTGTTTACTGGCTACTGCTTAACTCTCCTCGGATCTTTGAAATGAGAATTCGAGCGCGCTGAAAAATTTCAGACGCCAATCACTTCAGCTAATCAGGACATCCAAGGTGGTTCCTATTTTCATCCAGGTAGTAAAAGTTGGAGCATAGTGGTCCAGCCCACCGAATCTGAACCATGCTGTCAATATGTTTAAAAGATTTTTGTAAAATGTGCCACATTTTAGCCAATTCAAAGTTCACGTTGCTCCTGACACCTCACTCAGAGAACACGGTGTCAAAAGGCCGATTTTCCCTAAAGTGTCCAAAAAACGCAACTGTATCAGTTACTTTTATAAGTCTGGAACAACACCTTGAAACTTTAAACACACAAAGGTATTTAAAAAGATGTGGTTGCTACATCTCCAGGCAAATTAACTCTGGGGAGAAGTGGGTTTGTGAAAGTGGTGATACAAAGACATGAATTGAATTAACAGAGGCCACTGTAGCAAACTGACTTTGAACTAAATAAACCCCAAACCCACGGCATTTGCCTCGTACCCAGAGCTGAGCGCTCCTAAACCATTCAGCTGGATTGAAGCTGTTTCACGGACAGACTTTCACCAAGCAATACAAATAAAGACTATGGTGTAAGACAAATATACTGAAATAGGAGAAAAATGAAAGCCAAAAACGTAAGTTAAAAGAAGAAAAAAGGCAGAGGCAGAATTGTGTTAAAGATGAGAATGGTTCTACTACTTTTCTCTGTCTCCTCCACTTTTCCTTTATTCCTCTTAACAGACTCACACAAAATTAAAATACAAACAGACAACCACTGCAGCAGATGTAGTGGCTGACCCTTCCCAAATCTTTAATAAGTAATTCCTGGAGCACTGCTGACAAACCTAACCCAGTACACTGCACACCCTCAAAACTACTGATATTTAGTCAAATCTGGTTTTATTCCCTAGAAAAGTACTAGTTGATGTTGACAGCAATTTACAGTTTTCCAAAATAAAGAGTGGCCAAGAAGTGCAGTTACAAGTAGTACATTTTTGATCTTCCAAGATTTAAATGGACACAAGTCTTAACATTATTTTTGCCATTGGGACTTTGGTAAATTGAGAAGCAATAAGTCACTTAATTTCTACAAAATACTCAAACCCTTGACATCACAGTACTTACTGCAAAACAAAGGCTTAATATCAGATGCGTGCCAAGCCAATGGAAGACTGTCAAAGAAAATATGTTTCCATTGTTATTTCTTTCTCCTGAATAGCAAATTATTTGAAAAAAAAAACCATTTTGAAAAATAATCAGAACTTCATTTTACCTTTCACTTCAACAGTAAATAAATATTCCTAATCTCACATTCACAAGACATACTGCCCTGTAAAATTGCTGCTTAATATTCAGCCAAAGAGCATGTCTCAAATACATTACTCCTTGTGGAAGACAAGACATGAGAAAGCAACCCCATTAAAAATTGCAGGTTAATACCTCAGTGGAAAAAGGCCAGTGTCAGACACTGCAAGAGAAAAAACCCAACACATTCCCTATTCTTCTTTAGGCACACAAGATCTCTTCGGTTTCAGGTCAATGAGAAGGGGGCATCAAAATTTAAAATTAAAGACTATTAAAGACTCCAAGATAACAAACACTAAGGCAGACTGTACTATGTGGCAATGCACCCTAAGCAAAGTGTGCACCACTCTTTTCGGTTTTTTTCCATCACCTCCTAATCCAGCTTTCTATGGGCATCACACAAATCCATCAACATGTAGGATGTGTGCAAATCTCTTCACGTGAATAATCTGAATAATTCTTAGACCCCATATAAGAAACAGCTATTCCTCGCTTCTTTTTCTATCTCGTTCCATCTTCCCCATAAAGTGAAACCCTTCTTCGGTGCTGAAAACTCATTTTAAAACGTTTTTAAAAGAGATGGTAAAAACCAGGCCGTGACGTAGTTTGCTCTCAAGTCTACTTGCACTTTACACTACAACATGGTAGATATACCCACATGCAAAATTATCCAACATGCGGCAGAAATCTTAAGAAAATGGAAACATAATAGATGAAGAGCCCTGCGTCCCACTCCGGCCAGCCCTGGCTATATTAGGGAAGGGGAAGGGCCGGGCTGGCCCCGCCGGACCGTGACCCCCGGCCGGGCTGCACCCACCGGCCCCGCGGCCGCGCCCCCCCTCCCTCAGCGCTGCCCCCGCTCTGCGCACTGCGGGCGCGGCCCCCCCTCCTCCCTCAGCGCACTGCGACCCCCGCCCGCCGGAGCGCCTTCCCCGGCGGCATCCCGGGCTCCTCACCGGGGCGGAGCGCTCCTTCCCGGGCTCGTAGCCGGGCTCCTTCCCGGGACGCCGCGCCCGGCGGGTGGCGGCTCCTCACACACGAGGGGCGCCGAACCCAGCGCCGAGCGCCGCTCGGGTTCCTCCTGCTGCTGCCGCGGCGGGGAGAGAGGCCCCGCCCCCGGACCGCCCCACCAATGGCTGCCCGGTACGCTACTGATGGACAACCTCGCGGACCAATAAACGTGGCGGCGCCCTCCCCCCGGCCCTGCCGCGGAGTGGTGCCGCTCGGCGATTACGCGAAGCCGAGCCCGCCCGGAAGATGGCAGCCAATCGGAGGGCACGGACGCCTTGACAGACAACCGTGAGCACCAGTAAGAGCGGCGCACCGGCACTGCAAGACCCGCCCCCTTCGTGCTGCCCATGGCCGCGGGCAGACGGAGCGATCCCGTGGCCGTGGTAGTGCGGGATCCTGGCGGCCTCCGCTCCGTGCCCTGGCCGCTTTCCCTTCACCCGCGCCTGAGCTGCTCCCCTGATCCCGGGTGTGTGGTGTATCCCGACCAGCAGCTCCCCGGTTCCGCTGGGTCCCCGCGCTAGCGCTCCCGCAGCCGCACGGCCCCCGCACCCTGGTGGGGCAGGCTGGGATCTGTAGTCGGGACTTGTCCGCTCAACCTCTCCTTCTCCCGGCTCCTCATCCCGGCCTTCACCGTTCTTCCCAACCCCGAGACCAAGCGGCACTGCCCCGTCCAGCCCGGCCCTTAGAGCGCCATCCTCGCCTCCCTCCGTTCCCAGCCCCGCTTCCCCCTTCCCGCCCCTCCGGCTCCCTCAGCCCGCCCGCTCCAGCGGATCAGGGACAGGCACGACGCACGGCCGGGCGGGAGGATGATTTTTAACTCGCTCCTGGGGAAACGAGGCCAGGGGCGAGAAGGACGGAGAAGACAAAAAATAAGGAAAAAGCGGTGCCCGGGCCTAAAAGCGCTTCCCGTCCGTGACCTCTGGTCATGCGTCACTTCCCGGCGGCCGTTCGAGCGCGGAGCCCGCGGCCGTGAGGGAGTGCCCGGGCTGGGACGCGCTCGGGGCCGCTCACCAGGCAGGACCAGTGCCAGGTGACTGCTGTTTGTCACCAGCCCCTGTTTGTGACAGGTTTCACTTCTTGCGGTTGCTCCTGCTGTGTCGTCGCATGGTGTGCTCAGGTAATTCTGCGATTGCAGCTGCAGGGACTTGCGTAAGTAAAATAAAATACTTGCCCCCAGGCAGGTGTTGAGATGTGCGCTTCCCTCCAGCACGGTACAGCGGCCTGTGGGAAAAATGTTCTATGCTGAAGAACTGTGTGGTGTCCTTTGGTCCATCTGATTGCTTTCTCTCCTAGTGTTCTTTAAAATGCTGTGTTCTGATGGGTAAGTTTTCAATTCTTTGTTATCCCACTGGTGGCTTCACAGAACAAGAAAGACAAGGAGCTACTGGAGAGGGTCTAGCGGAGGCCACAAGGTGATGAGATCTGGGGCATCTCTCTTATCTGTGAGAGACTGTGAGAGCAGGGCCTGTTTAGTCTGGAGAAGACTGAGGGGGATCTCATTAATGCACATTAATATCTCAGAGGTGGGTGCCAACAGCATGGTGCCAGACTCTTTTCAGTGGTGCCCATCAGCAGGATGAGGAGAAACGGCCATAAAATGAAACAGAAGTTCCACCTCAGCATGAGGGAGAAGTTTTTTACAAAGATGGCAGAGCACTGGGACAGCTACCGAGGAACTTGTGGATTTTCCTTCTCTGGAGACATTCCAAAGGCACCTGGATGTGTTCCTGTGTTACCTGCTCCAGGTGACCCTGCCTTGGCAGGGGACTTGGATGGGATGATCTCCAGAGGTCCCTTCCAACACAAACAATTCTGTGATTCTGCGAAATTGTTGATTAATCAATCAGCCAAGATGTTCTTAGAGCTTTGAATTCCCTATTAAGTTTTACTGAATATGCAGTCATGGAGCAGTTAAGTCCATCTAGAGGAAATTTATGAAGAAAAACCCTTCATGGAAGGACTCATTTGTCTTAGGCATGTTCTGCTGAGCTGCATTAAAGGGCTATACTTAGTGGCCTGTAAAAATAAGCAGTGGGTTTATGTTATGTAATCAGCTTGTGTTGACAAACAGCTATTTGAAAACTTTGAAGTCATCCTTGAACTTGTCATCAGTCTTGCACCCAACTTTCCAATAGAGAAACAGCCCCAGGGGTAATATCCTCACAGGGGTAATATCCTCAACAAACTGGGTCTCAGTTGCTGCCTCTGGAAGGACAAGGGTCTATAGTGGGATGCAGTATAGCAGTAGCAGTGATTACAAAGAAATTCAACAGTGGGTTTTTTCAAATTTTATTTTATTGTTTGCATTGCCCTTATCCCTCAGTAGCTAGTTACTTTTCCAGATCATTTATGATTGATTGAACATGATAGAAGTTGGAGCAGATTACTTGGAAATACTGCTGATGTTGTTTCTCTCATGGATGAGCTATCTACTTGCTTGAATTTTAAAAAAAGTTTCAGTGCATTTTTTTTATATGGCAGCTCACTTTTCTTGGAAGTTTGAGAGACTTTTTCAAAAGTTTTCCTGGAAATCATAGTTACTTTACAAATATGTTTATAAAATTTATTCTGTTTTAATTCAGTTTTGAAAAGTAGTGGAAATTACATCAAATAGTTTATAAGTGCATTGTTGTAGAGCCCTTTCAAAAAAACTTCATCGGAGTGGAAAATTGGGAATCACTTTTACAAAACACATGGTAGCTCCCACCAAATAAAAGCATTTATCCTGGTGTGCATGGGTTCTTCACTTCATGGTTTTTTATGCCCTATGATGAATCATGATGTAGGTCCATGAATCTTCCTCATGCCTGCTTTTGAAAGCTGAGAATATTTACCATTATCTAGTCCTGAGATACTTAAGCAACTTTAGATTAATAGTTGTTGAATTTAGTAGTTTAACTATTTCATCCCTGATTTCCTTTAAAACACTTGAGTAAATTCTCTAGAGTTTGAGGTTTTTAACTTGTGAGACTTGTGCAGCTGAATGAAGTCTCTGAATGAAAAGCTAGGTCTCCACACAAGGCCTTTTAGGTCTGTTTTATCTGAAAAAAATAAATGCAGCTCCAGAACTGGTGATCTGGAGATGTGGGAAGGTCGATGTGATCTGTATCACAGCACATTAAGGACACAGAAAAAGCCATGAAAAGTTGTAGTTAGAGAATACATGCCCTGGTCTTTCTCTCTCCCCTTACATCTTCTAAATCTGCAAGGACTAGAACAGATACAAAGTAGTCTTCTGCTACACTGATCAAATTCTTTTTTAAAACAGATTATTTTTATTTCTTGACATTACTACAGTCTGTACATAAGTACTCTGTCTCAAAACATACATGGCCACCGCTGCCACAATCATTGTATATATTGTTTTAATAGCCATTGTTCACCACATTGGAATTCTTTAATTATTCACCTAGTCTGTAATTATTCACCATTCATTTATTCAACCATTCACCTAGTGAAAAAAAACAAAACAAAAACTTGTACATATCTGGTAGTTAGTGCTTTCTGTTTTGCTGCTTTCCAGGATTGCAGAGTCAGTTCTAACTGTGTTAATGACTGATGCAGGAACATTTTTCATTGTAGTATTGCTATGTACTGATGACTCATGTGCCTCATCAATTCAGATCTGTGCTTCTGAAGCTGCATGGCTTCTATTCAGTGTTTCAGTGAAAGGATCCTGTCATGATCTTGTTCAACAGAAAGTTAATTCTGTTAACATTTCATTCTCATATTGTCACTCACAACAAGCTATGTAGGGAGCTGATCACAAGGACATCATTATCTCTGCATTTATAGAATGGAAAATTATCAAAGAAAATGAGTCACAAACTTTCTTTAGAGGTGAATCTCAGAACAGAGTGTTGAACAGCTTTGGGCCCACCAGTCCTGCAGCATTGTTGACTTGTGTGACTCTACAGAAATGTTTTCATTTTTGTCTTTAGTTTTTGTTTGTTTGCCAGCAGTCTTAAGTACCATACCTTAATCAACTTTTAAAGGAAAAAAATGTGCAATGGAAAATATTGTGATAGAACTGAATTGATGATGGTTATTTTCCCAACAGTTAGAACTGAAGCATTCATGTTTGCTCCTTTGAGAGCAGAAGCAGGTATTTATTCACTGGAGCTTTATGGTTTTTTTTCTGGGAAATGCTTGTCTTGGGCACACAGGGGCTTTCCATCTTCTGTTATCAAAGCTCTGTGCTGGATGTGCATGAGAGAGCCTGGTGCTCATCACAGTACTTGTGCCTGCTGCTGGGTGTTCCAGAGGCACAAGGTACAGGGATGTTGTTTCTGTAAAGCTGTACCAAAGATTCCACTTAGGACAATGGAGGACTGTTTTTTCTTTTATTTTTTCTGCTTTTTTTTTTCCACTTCCCCCAAAGTGGGCATATTTCCCCCTTTTTTTCTGATTTAATTTTTAGGATTAAAAATTTAAACGACTGTTTGTTCCATCATCAGAACTTAAATAACCAATTTTTTTTTCCTGGAACTCTTCTGACAAATGTTACTAAAAGAGTTATATTTCAGTGTCCATGAGTAAGCTCGATTTGAATGGCAAATAACTTCCTTCCATGAATAGAGTGTTTGCTAAAATAATTATTTCATATTGTAAAGGGAGAGACACATGCTGCTGTCTTCATCCTGGAATATAACTGGCCTAATGCTGTTAGACACAGTAAAATATTCTAAATTAGTTGGAATATTTTATGGATACTGAGGTAAGGGACTCTTCCTCCAGCACCTGCACAATTTTGTGCTTTCCAGAGAGAATTCTCAAACCTCAAGGGAAGTTGTGTAGGTATTGATTATTCCAAGATGAAGTGATGAGTATTGTTCCATCAGGCTTTATTCTCTATTCTGCCCTGTAGGTAAGATAACCTCTTTCTTTGTTTCCCTCTGGTTCAGCATGGCCAGTGCTCTCCAGGAAACCCCTTCACTCCAGGCCTCTCACTTAGAGGATGTTGATGCAAAGCTGTCCTTCCTACCTGACAGACTGAGAAAGAAGCTGCTTCCTTTTCAGGAGAAGGGCATCATCTTTGCACTTCAGAGAAGTGGCAGGTAAGGTTATTGTATTCAACTTACTGTATCACATGCTAAAAATTGATGTGAAAATAAAGTATGCAGACATCAAGTAGAAAAATCATAAACTGATGTTTCTATAGTTGAAAGTAAGAATATGATGCTAAAAATAATGACTTTAAGTACACATTGTTTTTTCCAAAGGTTATTCAATACCAGCAGTCTTAGGTGAGTTATGTTGCAGAAATCTTTCATGAACTGTAAGGTAATATGGTTTAAAATGAGTTGTGGAGGTTTTTTCCACAGAGGATGAAGAGGTTTAATAATGCATTATGCAAAAGAGAGTTGTAGTATCAAAGTTCTCATGTGAAAGGAGGTTGATATCAGTAGGACCATCATTTTTGTTATGTTAATTGAGAACTCCTAAAATAAGTTAATTCACATTTGATTCTTTAGTTTTGAATGGCATGGCAGAGCTGTTAAGGGAATGACTAACAGATCTTGATGCATCTGTGTGATGTTCTATTTTAAATTTGGTACAATTCTGGATTGTGATCAGGGTGCTCTGGAGCTCACTGAGCTGCAGCAGCAGAGCAGGAGAAGCCTTGCACAGTGCTCAGCCAGGGCAGCAGCTGATGGAGCAGGCATTCAACAGTTAAGTACCTGCTAAATCAAAAACCACACTTGATGCAGCAGAGGCTGGAAATATTTTGCTGAGTAAGAGCCTGTTAGTGAGTTACAGGGTCGAAAAGGAGAGGGGGAAATGCTATTTCCACATTTATAATGTTTAGGAAATGTGGGCAATTGCAGCCTAAAGCTGTGAAACCACTGTATGCTGTTGTTTTGGAAAGAAATGATGTTGGGGAGGTCTGGCACAAATAGAATTACTGTAGCCTGTGTGGGAAAGATGGATGAAATTAGTTCCTGGTTATTTCAGCATCTTGCTGAGAAGGAGAGGCTTAGGGCCTAGGGGGGTTGCTTGCTGATGTTTGTGATTGTTCTCAGGGGAAAAGAAATGTGCACTTTCCCTCTAAAGGTGAAAAATTAGAAAGGAAATTTTTATCAGCAGCTCTTAGAATTGCATGGAATTTTTAATCAATTAAAATCTCTGCATTTTTTCTCTTTGATTCTTTTCCTTTGGCCAAAATCCTTTAGCAGTGCTGTCTCAGGGAATGAACAAACCATCTGTTTTATGCTGCTGGTTTCAGTGGCAGAACAGAAAGATGAGTCCAGCCCTTCACAGGAGAGCCTGAGATTTGATGTGCTTTGTGCTGAATTGGCATGAACTGCTGGTGTCCACCAGCCATATCAGGAGCTTTCTTGCTGCACAGACTGAGAATGGGTGGATATCATTTTAATAATAGCTAAGACTTTGGCAGAATAGACAGCAAAGCCTGTGTGAGAGTTGAATTTAATAAATCCAAAGCCATTGGCTGCCATAGAATGTGCAATTGAGGTGTATATTTGTGTATACAAACAGTGAAATAACAGAAGCCATTAAAATTAAAGAAACTACACATTTAATTAGGGTAGGCTAATGGATTTATTTGAAAGTGGCATAATCTTCTGCAGGCTATTGTATAATACAGAATTTCCTTGGGAAGCAGCTTAACTGTTCCAGGACTGGATGAATTTTTATCAGACATTTCTTTCTTCTTTTTGTTGAAGTAGTAACAATTGCCTACAGTAAGTATTCAGAAAGCTTTGGAATACCTATTCTAATGACTCTGCTATGGAAAGAATTCTATTTTTTTCATTAGGGTTATGGGTTTATGTTCATTTTTTTCCTTTAAGTCTTTCACTAACAAGAGTTTTGCATAACCCAGCAGTGATGGTTTTCATGTGACATGCATATGAAATAATGTTCATCATGATTGCAAGAAGTCTTGCTGCTTGGCACAGCAAATTCTATGTGTAAGCTGGGTCACATTGAGGAATTGTGTGCACACTCTCAGCCAGCTTCTATATAAAGTAAAGTGTGTTAAGTCAGACTTTCCCAAGGAGTATTTTTTAAATCTGCCCCTTGCTGATGCACATCTATTTCTCTTCCTGTCCCAAAACAGAGAACAAGAGCCTCTGGTGCTTGTAGCTGAGTTTTCTTATTAGTTTGTCAGCCCTTGCCTCACAGAAGTCTTTCCCTTTTGTGTACTCCATAATGATTTAAACCTTCTTTCAGTATTCCCAGTGGTATATTTTCTGTAGAAGTGTCTTTTCTAATTTTAAAAAATACATAAGCATAGGACTTGAAGTGAGCAATCTGTGCATCTCTGCCCATCATTCTTCTTCCCCCAGGCTATGCACTCCCTTCACAGGCATCACTCAATCCATGCTTTGCTGTAGTGGTGGGAAACTGGTGTGGAGCCAGTGCTGGCTGAAGAGATTCAATTAATATCATCCTAGATTAGACAAGAACCCAGCATGAAAAGGGACTTATTATTAGAACAAACTCTTATTTTTTGCATGGAAGGGGCTGGGAGCGAGCTATTAATTCCCTTGTCTCTTCCCAAAGCATAACATAAATATGCTGTTGTGGTTTGTGTTTTTGATTCATTGGTGAATGAATCAAAGGCTTTTCCAGTAGATGCTCCAAAGGCATTATCTCATCCAACACAGATTGCCTAACACTTCCCTAGGAAATGACAATTCTAGAGCCAGCAAGACAGTGTGTGCTTCAACATAGGCTAACACACCTTTTATCTCAAAACATGCCTTAAATGTGAATAACTGACTGGCTGCTTCTTCCCTCCTAGAGATTATTCTTCAGACATGCACTTTGGAATGGCTGCCTAGGGATGGATACAATTTATGGTGGTTATTTGTAGCCTCAGACATTAATGTGCAGAAAATCTGGGTGCACACAACTTAGATCCATGAAGACCATTTCATTTTTGTGATTTTCTTTCAGTGAAGGTGAAAGTTACTTTTAAAACCAGCAATATTTATTTCTTTGTGTGTGCTTCAAACTGCCTCTTAAATAGAAACCAACCAACTTGTCCCTTCCAGGAATGTGACCTGTTAGCAGCAGGCTCAGGAAATACTGGGGGTTGTTGGGGTCAGATGTGTGTGTGCTGTTGGGAAGTGGAAGTGAGCAGTTCTCTGCTCTCTGCTGCTTCTTAGTCATGTTTGGGCAGATGTGGACAAACCCCCATTTCCTAAGAACTCAGGGTAGAACTGAGGTGTTAGTGAAGAGGTGGCAGTGTTGAAGCACAATGCTCTGGAAAAGTGGTGGAAGCTTGGGTAAAATATCCAAGATACAGAGATCCATGGGCAAGTGTCTCAATAGTGTTGATAAGGATGGTGTTCAATCTCATTTGAGCTCACAGCTCTCTCTGAATATTGCTGATTGTTACTGCTGCTGTTCACTAATGTCATACTTGGAAAGTCACAGTTCTTTTAACCATCTATTCTTGTTTTATATCCTCATTTTACAGAAGTGATGTCTGTCTAGTAATACAAACAATTTGTTCACCTGAATACACTGTAAAAGAGGCATGCTGCTGTTTGAAATTTAGCTCTCATGCTACTGCATATCACTAAATGCTTTATCAAGTTTTGTAATAAAAACTGTCAGCATGTGATTTGCAAGCATCATTATTTAGCATTGCTTGTCTTGTAGATGGTATCTGTAAAAGATGCCTTCAGACACACAGATATATTTCTTTCTAGGCATCTTGGCAGAACAATTTGTTTAAGCTGAATGCAGAAGAGGACTTGGGAGATATTTACCACCATTGAAACCAGCAGTTCCATTATAATTCTATGCTCAAACTGTTTTACTGGGGTGGTCTTGTTTCCTCTGTAAGTTTGAGAGGTAATACATTAACTTAAATATTCAGGAGCATGTGATTTTGTATTTCCCATACATGCTGGCCTAATGCTGTTAGACACAGTGAAAAAAGGAAATGACCATGGATGGCAGTATCAGGATGTGCAGAGTTCACATCTGCCTTTAAGAACACAAGTTTTGATGCATCAGTTGTAATGCAAGGGCAATCCTTTTGTTAGGCTGTCCCTATCTAGAGTAAGAAAAAGTTTTGTAGTGTTTAATATTTTTTTGGATAATGGGCTACAGAGAACCATTATGGCAGTAAAATCATTAGAGAATAGAGTGTGAATGTCCTGTGTTATAATATTGAGTCAGTTGCCTACACTTCAAAACAGAGCTTTTCCCATGGACTGTGTCTCTGATCTCTAGCAAGTTATACAGGAGGAATACATAGTTAGTTAACTCTTTGCTAATTAAACCAGACTATTCCTTCAGAAATTATAAGTCTTTGTAGAAATTAATTCTCCCTCTCCCATCTTCAAAGTAGACCAGAAAACCAAAGGTTCAAATAATTTCCTTGAAGTTTATGAACACAGCTGAAAGATTCTTCAGTGGAGAGGCACAGCATATAGATCTGCTGGGGGTTTAGCAGCTGGACCACAGAATTGGCAGCTCTTGGGCAGGAAGGAAATAGAAATGTTTGGAATTTCAGGCTCAGCCCTTGCTAGGGTGAGGAATTTCTGATATAAGTCCTATTTAAATTCTTATGCAAATTTCTACACAAATTTCTTTAGTTTCTAGGATGTATTATCCATTGAGTAGTATGAAAGGTATAATTTCCATTTGAGTTGGGTGTCTAAGGAAGCTGTAGTTTTAGATTTTGGAAGCTGATGGAATAAGAGAAAATATGTTCAGTCCATGCACTCCATGCACATTTTAGTTTCTGCTAGACCAGTAGGCCCCTTTGTCTTACACTTTTCTATAACTATTTTTCACTTTCACTCTTATTTTTGTCATCATTACTGAGTTTGCTTCTGGGTTTTATGTTGTCTATTAATCTTTCTTTCTCCTCCTGTACAATGCAATTGTTGCTTTCTGCCTTGTATTGCCTTTTTAAGTTAGCAGAGCTTTTGTTTCACTTTGCTTTTATCTTGGCTATTTTTGATCTATGATTACTGATTGATTTGCTCTTTCAGTGTATTTCTATTCTTCAGTTTCTTATCTTTGATAGTAGCTATGAATAAGAGAATAGATTTATCTTTCAGTTCCATTTGGAAGCACTAAGCCTGGTTGCATGTCCATATATCTCTTACTGTCTCTATTTAATTTTTCTGTCCTTTGTTTGAAAGGTCATAGGTTTCTGCAAGTCAATGTTGTGATTAAATGCAAGCCCAATTTGCTTTTTACCATTGTCTGATATTTTTTTCAGAATCAGTTGCATGGTTTAAAGGAATACTTAGAAAAATATTTTACAGGCTACTGTTGAATTTTTTTTCCAGTTACATTGACTTCAATAAAAGCCAAATACTTAAATTTGCATGGCAGAAAAAGAAATTACCCTCACCTTTTTTTTTTTTTTACATGTCTTTGAATATTTCTTAATATTTCTTCTCAAATATTACATTTTAGTTTGTATTTGGTGGCTTGCAGCATCAAGTGCCATCGAGTCTCCATTATTTGTAGAACTTGAGATCAGATTTGAAGAAAAATAATTGTAACTTTTTTTTGATTTCTGTCTCTAGTCTCAGTGGTTTGTGGTTAGATAGCCTGAAAGAGCTGTTTGAAACAAGGCATAAGTCTCTTGCTAGAGTAAGAAAGAAATCATCTTTTATTCCAATATATTCAGCAACTCAGATGTATTAAATTATTACAATTTTCTGATAAATGTGGGTCCTTAAACCTGCATTGTAACAGGTGAGCAGTTATCTCCAGTCTTAGAGAACAAAGCACAGGAGTAATCTCTGGGGAACAAGAAGGGGATTGCAATTTAGTGAATATGGAGAGGATCTAACAGTTAATACATTTCAGCTCTGAGAGTTGAAGAAAGATTTCATTTTTTTTAAGAGGTTGGTTTGTAATGATTCAGAGTACATCTCACATTTGAGGAGTGCCAAGGAAGAGAGGGATGAATAAATGAAGATGCAAGCTCACAGAATGAGGTTCAGATGCAGGAAGTATGAATGAGAGACTGAGCCAAATTCTGCACAGCTTTCATAGCCAGGGAAGCTTGTTTGGAAGTGATGCTGGAGGAACTGGGAAGCAATTCAAATAGAACAAAAAATGCATTGTCAGTAAGTGATTCTAGGATATAATTCAGGAGAGGAGCTATGTGAGGTGAAAAAGAGAAAAAGAAGATTTAAGAACAGAAAAAAAACCAGTGGTGGAAATATAAGAATTTACCTGGGTTTAAATGTGGACTTGTAGCAGCAGGAATAGAGAAGAAAATGCAGATTTTAGAAAGGCAGGGCACAATTTGTTAGAATGGAAGAGGAGAACCAAGTGAGATAAAGATTACAAGTGTGAGTAGTAGATTGTCAGCAGTGATAGAGGGAGGGGAAAGGGAAATGAAAATGAATTGGAGTTGGCTGTGTGCAGGGAGGGTTTGCAGTGTGGAATCCATGAAGAGAAGTTGGTGTTTAACCACAGCAGCCAGGGGAGGACAGAGGGGAGGGAGCAGTTCTGGGTGTGACACAGGTCACTGGAATGAGAGTGAGTGGAAATAAATGAGTCACATCTGCCTGACTTAATGCAAGTTGGAAGGAGAGGAGGAGCACAGGCACAAGGGAGAAGTGTCCCAGATCACCAGGGAATACAGAGTTATAGGGAAAGGAGTGACCAGTATATCTAATTCATTGAAAGCCAGTAGGCTGCACTCTGAGGAAGGTTTTTCTGCTGCTCAGAGGTATTTCAGCCATGCCAGTTAACAGCAAGGTTAACATTTGCAGCCTTGATTATCAGGAGCTGAAAATAGTTGAAGTTGCTCTGTTTTCTTGCACTGAGTCAGCTGCTGAACCCATTTGTCTCTGAAGCCAGTGACTGAATAGATGAGGAGCTCTCACTGTCACTGTTGGGTGTCTACTTGGTTGGAGGTTTTTCTGACCTAACAGTTCCATTAATATATTCTAAAAACCTATTGCAGAGTCTGACCTTCACCTTCACCCTGACCACTTTGTTATGAGCTGTTCCACACATCTTTGCCAAAGCTAAAATACCAGAACACGTGGTCTGAGAGCTTTCAAATA
This sequence comes from Setophaga petechia, assembly GCA_024362935.1. NCBI lineage: Eukaryota > Metazoa > Chordata > Aves > Passeriformes > Parulidae > Setophaga > Setophaga petechia. The sequence continues at coordinate 6,506,720 of JANCRA010000005.1, forward strand.
CTAATAAAACATTTTAGATGGGTTTTTCAGTCACATGTAGAGGAGTGTTGGAGAAAAGCATAAGACAGCACAATGATTCTCCTCTACACTCCTTTTCAGAATCATTAACAGTGCAGATGTGGCAATTTAGTGCATCTTCTGTTAAATCAAAGGTTGGGGTTTTATCACTTTGGGATTTTTTAAATACCTAGTGTAGTTCAGGAGCAAGGATAAGATTTATCTTACATCTTCTGGAGCATTATTTTTGCTGCAACACCCTTGATTATTGTTGCAAGGGAGTCAGCTCTCTCTGTTCCAGTTCTAGGGCTGCGTGCTGTGATTACTGACACACAAATGGAATGGCTGCTTGCGCAGTTTTATAGAAAAATGTTCTAAGTTCAGATTCCTTAAATAACCCTTGCTTGAGATGTTAGTGCTGAAGTGTTGGCTTGTGAGTAGGAGGTAAATTATATGTTGTAGTGTTATATAAAACTGACTCACATGAGTAGGTGAGAATCCCAAGAATATCAGGACACCCACACCAGTGAAAGAAAGACTGAAGCTTCCTCTGTACAACATGTTCCAAAGCCTGCATTAACAAAAAACAGCTTTAATTTGCTTGAGTAGTAACAAAATTTTTCAGTGTTTTAAAAAATGAAGTGCTACAGCTTTCACTGTTTGCCTTGGAAAATACATTTAGAAAGGAAGGAGTTCGTTCTGAAACAGCTACCTGCAGTTCTTAGTGGTTTTTCCTGGATAAATAGCTGCTGAAAATCAATCAAGAAGTTAAATTATCCTTACAAGCAAGCAACAGATGTATTGGATTGCAGTACCCCTTTAGTTTTTAGTCTACCATGTAAGGAAGCACAACTATCTAGACAAGATATTATCTAAATATTGCTGTAGTTACAAGAAAGCTCTAACAGCAGGTGTTTGACTTGGTAGGATCCTTGGTTGGAGAGACCTTAATTCCAATGTGTTGTTAATCAATATTCCTCCAAGAGTAAGGTTCAAAATGAGATTCTTTCTCTTTACAAAAATACCTTACTGCAGTAGCCATAACTAATAGAAGAAACTTCAGCTGTATTGTTTGCATGGTTAATAGTGCTGACATTTCAAAAGAGGTGACCCAAATGGAACTCAGAAATAGAAATGATTTTCATTTAAATGTTTGTTCTTCCCTGAAACTCATTTTATAAAACTGTGTTAGCATTAACCTTCTGCTGCAGACTATTTTTGTGTGGCTGCATGGCATATGCCACAGGAGCTTAGCCTCAGTTTCCTTCTGTTTCTCCAATGAGCTCATCTGCATAAAATTTTCAAGATCTGCTTGTCCTTCTGCTTTGTGAAGCCGATTCCAATCTTCTTGACATCAACACAACCAGTGTTTTTTGAGGTTTGAAAAATTATTCATTCTGTCCTTCTAGAGGCAGAGCTTTCCTGATAGAGCTTTCAGAGGGCTCTGTCAGGAGTTTTGGGTTTCCTTCTTAGCTCCTTCACCTGTTATTTTGCTTGCTGTAGTTAGGATGTATAAATGCACCTTTGCCTGGTGCTTGGTTCCTTTACAAGGTATCAAGTACCAAGCAAGACAGTTCTGATAGTGCTGAAACTCTGGTTCTGGGGCTCTGACTCACCCAGCTTTGGCTGGTCCCTTCAGCTATGGATTCTCTACATGCAGAAGAAAGCTGGGGTTTGTGTGCAGCCTCAGGTGCTTGCATTTGTTCTCTTCAGTGCACAGCAGTGAGGGTTTGGAGCTGTGTGCCCCTGAGGCACCAGCACAGCACTCCTTGCTCTCTGCAGGCATGTTCACTCACAGGGTACATCCTCACTCAAAGCTCTTTGTGTTTGCTTGATAAAAGAAAAATGTACTTTTATTTTCAGGCTAATACACCTCCAAATGCTGGGGCTGTTACAGTCTGGTGGAGGCCCAAATGATGGTTCCCTTCTATTTGTGAGAGATCCTGCTGTGTCTGGAGGCCTTGCTGACCACACTGCACGAGGGTTATGAATAGTAGCAAGGTTGTAGCAGCATGTGCAGTGCATCCCAATGAGATTCTGCTGCTTTCTGCTGGGGAAAAAATAGATTTCCTTGATGAATGGACAGAGATTCAAACACAAGCCACAGGATTCTCTCTGAAGAAGAGAAACATTTAAAGATTAAATGCAAAAGAATCTGAAAGAATTTGCCATTGACTGGTGTTTTCTGCATGGTTGGACTTTGCTGCTGAGAGCAAGTGCAACTGAGACATCTCAAATTCCTTTTTTCCATGCTTTTCTGAAACTTTTGACCGTGTGGGCTGAGCTTGTAACAGGATATGAATCTGTGTATCATAGCTCTGATTTATATTCTTGGATGGAGCTGTTATTAAGGTGTCATATGAACAGATGGGACATGAATGATGAAGCTCAGATTGGGTAACTACCAGTTGAGAGGAAGTGACTAATTGAACTTCAGAGAACAAGAAGTCTGTCTTCTTGCAGTCAAAATATGTGAAACAAAAATACATATTTGTCCCTTCAATGTAGCTGAAGATCTGTTTCTTCTTCTTTTGACAGCATGGAACCTTTATGTCCATGTTGGCAGCTTGTCTGACTGCAGTAATGTAGAACATACTGAAGTTTGTTTTAAATAGAGGCTGCATATTTTTAAGATTATGTAAAGTATTGCTTTTTAGCAGCTTAGTGCAACTAAACTATTGGGTACCTTGTAAGTTCCATGTGATGTGGGCTATAAAGATGGGGAAGTTCTTTACACTTCAAATCTAATTGTTGTGATTATAAACTGGAGACATTTCACGATTTCCCTTTCCTCTATAAGGTGTTTTTCATTGCCCCAGAATCCAATGAAAATAATTTGGACTTCTTATGTTTTGTAGCTACATTAGGCAGACATCTTTAGAATTCTTATATGAAAACTGTGAAAGCTACACAGATGAATGCTTTAAAATGCATTATGTCATAAAATAAATTGAATATCCCCCATTTCCACTTCCATTAACTCCTACCTGTATCATAAACTCAATCTCGTGTGCCATGTTAAAATTTTGTTAAGTGTGAGTGTCAATAATGTTAATTAGTTGGCATAAATTAGCAATTTAAAAACTGTAGCACTTGAGGAATTTGAGTCTGAGCAGTGAGGATCCAGCAGTGATTCATGGCACTGACTGTGTGATCACAGGGGACTTTCCACATTCAGCTAACTCTGACTGCAGCTTTCAAACCACCTGAGTGCACTTGATTGATCTCAGTCCAAGATGTGTCTGGTCAAATTTTAAATGCTGGAAAATGGCTGCATTGCAAGTACAGGGAGAAAATCCCAACTGGTGACAAAGCAATTTCATCATTGGGCAGGAGAAGAGTGAAAACACTTCTCAGAGTAAATGTATCAGCAGAGATCCCCAGCTTTGAGCACAGGGGTGTTTCTGTGGCCCTGTGTCTATTGGTGCTGCAGAAATGAGGATGATAAAACTGTGTTGATCTCTTAATGTAACCTCTGTTTGCAGAGTTATTATGGGTAAAATATTATTGTTATTATTATTATGGCAGCTACTTTGTACTTTCCTTCATTTACCAGCAACAAATTGTTGAGTTTCTATAAATATTTTAAAGTCATCAACTTTGTTGCTGCTACTTAACTTAAGGACATAATCAGTGCAAGTTAATAGACATTGAAAACAGGATTTACTCTATAGCAGCAAAGGTTTTATGAGTGCAGCCTGGAAATGAGTGCAAAAAGAAAAGCAGAACCATTTCTTATTTGTCATCAGATAAAGTCATCATTGTTTTTAGGTGGCTAAATTTCACTCTGATGAAGAAATCTAGCTTTATGGAAACACCTTCCTATGGTTGAGATGCTTTTAAAGTGGGTTGTTTTTTATTTGCTATTCAGTTTCTAACTGTCAGAGCCATTTGTAAATCAGTCTGAATTTCTTCATTTTTGCTTGTTATCCTGAAGGGAAGGAGGAGCACCCAAATAGTTCACCTATGCCAAAGAGTAGTGCAACAGGGTCTATTCTCACTTTTACTGTTTGTCTGAACTGGCATAATTAACATTGCACTATTTATGCAATTCTACTAAAATTTAAGTTGATTTGCTGAGAAATACTGTATTTGCAGCAGAAATTGGCAAGGAACACTTTTATTCCACATTTTCTTGCTACCAGTTGCAGCTTGGTTATTGCTGTATTTGTGCTTCAGCTCTGATATTCCTCCAATAAATAATCTTTACTGTTGAAGAAGATCTGTGGTTTATTCTTGAGCTGTCTCTGCTCTGTGGCTGTCAGTTGTATTCATGTGCTGCATTTGTGTGAGGAGTACCACTGCAACAGTAGGTTATTGTGCATTCCAATTGATTCAGGCCTCAAACTGTTTTTAAAAAACAAGATTAATGTACTGAAAGCAGTTGGCCTCAAAGAATCTGCAAAAAAGAAAGACTTGTTTTGTAAACTTCAGTTCAAGCAATTAACAATGAGTATTGAATGGAAAAAAAAGTCTTTGAGCAAAAGCTGACATTATTTTAAAATTAGAATTGTGTGTTAGTTGTCTGCAAATAAATGTCTTTGCCCAGCTGCAAATCACAGACATTAAGGTCTCACAATCATGAGTTGCCACTAAAAATAATTATCTTCCTGCCTTTTTACTCCTTTGTAAATCTGTGCAGGCTTGGGGCTTTGTTTTGTGATATTTTCTTCCTATGTTTTCTTTGCTCCATCCCTAACAGCTGGGGAGGGGAAGTTGCAAAGCAATTGCAAATGGATAGTTTGTTGCTTCTAAAAGTGGAGTTGTGTTAGAATTAATTTTGAATCAATTTTTTTACCTCAGTTGAATGAACCTGCAGAAGTTGGTAGACACTGGAATTTATCCTGGCAGGCAGTGAGCAAACAGCATTATACTGTGGTTCTGAAAATACCAAACATTTTATCTTTTTTGGCCAGCTCCACTAACTCCAGAGTAGCTACCACTAAAAAAGCAGTTCTGTATTACCTGGAAAGATTTTTCTGGATCAAAATACAGAATATGTATATCTTGTTGTGTTAAATTTTGTTAAAGACACCAAAACCTGGAAGGAGCACTGTGTCTGAGTTACACAATACAGAGGGATCATGGAGAATCCCAGAATGGTTAAAACACCTTTCAGAAATTCATGTAAAAATGGTGTTTAATGTTTAGAAAATGTAAATATGCTGAACAGAATTTGCTATTTGTGACTGGGGACTCGGAGTTGTCATTGTCTTTGCACAGAGTGGCTTTGCCAAGTGACTCCAAAAGGGGTAAAAAATCCAATTCATTTTCTGATACTTTAGCTGTATTGGTGGGGGAGAGGGAGTGGCTGCTTCTGTTTCAAAACAAACCTGACAGCTCAGGAAAGCACATTATTGAATCAATCTCAAGTACAAATAATCCTAAATCATGAAGCACAAAAGCATTTCTGAGAGACAAAAGAAAATTGAAGTACACTTTTGTCTTGGAAGTGTCTCTCATGATTACAGTTCATCTATCCCTGCACCTAAGCAGAAATTCAGCTTTGCAATTGCAAGTTCTGCAGTAATGCCAGCAAACTGAAGAAACATATTTAGAAGAATTGTTGGACTTATTTTCAGTTCATACCAAATTCATTTTTTGTAGGTGATATCTGGAGGAATGAAGTCACCTTTTTTCCTTTCATTGGTTCTGTAAATCCAGAATTTAAATTTATAGTAAACAATTTGTAAGTACTGGTTTATATTTATATTTTGTATTAATTTCTGCTTTTCCTCCCCTTTTTTGTTTCTGATTTAGGTGTATGATTGCTGATGAGGTGAGTGATGTTCCTGCTCCTCTAACACTCTTTTCTGGTGTCAATGCACTTTGTGCAGATCTGCCTTTTTTTGTTTGAGAGGTGTGGGCAGAAAGGCTGGTAATAAAAGAATCCTAATTTGTGTGATAGTCAGCAGATATCCTGAAAATACCTAAGTGAGGGAAAAATTGGAACCTGACATAAGTTTAGAAGAATCCTTGAGAAAACTTAAAAGGTTACTTTTAATTGTAGGTTAAATCTCCTGTACTGTTACATTTTAAAAACACTGACTCAGTTGATTTTTTAAAAATGTTTTATAATTGCATGGTGAGCTATTTTTAGTGCATTATTAGACATTCCTGGCCCAAGAAGATTTTTAACAGATATGGTTTCCAAAGATGAATTTTTTAAAGTGTTCTCATCAAGTAGTAATAGTAAAATTCATTGTATCCATACATTTAAAAATATATGTTGTATTCCATATCAGGGAAATCTGAGTCCAGCATTTCTTCCCCCAGATAAAATATTTTTGTAATAATGTTCTTGAAGTATTGTCAGTGTAAAACCTTTCTGAAAAAGAGAATTGCTGTAGTCTCACAATTCTAATTTGGGTTTTCTTGACACACTAGGAGGGAGAGGGAGATGGATTATTGGGATGTAAGCATCTCCTCATACTATAAAAATCTCATTACATCTGGAGATAAACTATCCTGGCATAGAATGCAAAATATCTGGGAGCTGTGGAGAATACAAAAGTATTCAGGGGAAGAGAAAAGGGAAGCTTGGGAAAAATCAAAATATCAGCAGCAGCTATTTTTTTATTAAAACAGTTTATTTCCAGCCTTGAACTAGAAAATGAGCTGTGCATAATTATGTTAGCAATAAAAAGTCCTGGAAGATACATTTATTCCAAAATAAAAGTTGTGTATTTTGTAATGCCAATAGGTGTGGCACTGGAGGAAGGATTGAGCACTGGTCTGCATCCTGTGCTTTTTGTCCTACCTCTGAATAAGAAAATGTTGGTAAAATTAAATATCAGCATTGTGAGCTTTTATGTAAAAAGAAATTACTGAGGAGAACTCAAGGTCAGAGAATTACTGTACATATCCCTGGACTGTGTAACTGTGTAAGGATTAATGTAGGATAAAACCAGTATTTTTTGAAAGATGATATCCAAATATGTTTCTATTTCTTCTCAGAGTGGGGACAGACAAAATTTTTCCCCTAAAATTTCAGTGTCATCCATTTCCATGCTGGAGAAAGATGGGTTTGTATCAAAACCCAAGACCATAATATTTTCTGCAGTTTTTCTGGTCTCTCACATTGCTGCCTGCCTGCTGGTCAGCCCTGGTGTGCTGATGATGAAAGCCTTGCTTTTATTCCATATTTATTTCAGCCTGAGTCAGGGACACAGCCATGGCAGCAAACTAAAAATGAATCTTCTTTTGTTGGGGTTTTTTTTCACTTGGAGTTATTTTCAGATGACCTAAGAACTACTGGTGACACAAGGGGAAAACTTGCAGGAAAATTTTAATGAAAACTTGGCAATTTTGAATGAAAACTGAGTATCACAGTAGCTTTCCTATTATTTTCTTTCTAGTAATAGCAGAAAAATTCATTGTTTTCTTTTGTACTTGGGAAATCTCTTCATTCCATCATTCAGTCACTTTTAGACTCATCACTAGAGATGCAGTTGGTTGATGTCTCACTGCTGTGAGTGGTTAGATAGCAGAAATCCACTGAGATTGGAAATCCACTGGACTCCATGGAAAACTGCCCAGAGCATTCTAAGGCTCATCTCTGCTTTGGTGTTTCACAGGAGTTGGGAATCATCTCCTGCCATGTGAACAAGCAGAGAAAACAGCTGCATTCTTTGATCAAATTTTGGTGTGGGGGGTAAAGTGTGTGATATCTTTTAACCAAAACCCCAAATTCTGACTCTCATAGACATCTGTTGCCATGATTATTCTCAGAGGGGAGCATTCCCACCTTGGCAATATGAAGCATGTTGTACTTTCCTGGTAAATGTAGATCTTCTGAATCCTCCCCATGTGTGTCCATCTCAATTCTCACTCTCTGGGCTTTCTTATCTGTGGTGCAGGCAGGGACAAACCATCAGCCCTGGTCAATCACAGCAGTAGCTGCTTTTTGTTGCCCCACTGGGTCAAACCCAGAGCTCTTCCCACAGGTTCTATGTTCCTCACTTGCCTCTGCAATTGAGTTCAAAGTTGTTGTTATTGTAAGAAGGCATCCTGTATTTTTCTTTCCTTTGCATAGTCTTTTAAAAAAATTTTTAGTAGCTTTCCAAGTTAAAGAGTTTGATTTTTTAGTCTCTCCTATTAAGACTCTGAACTGAAAATCTTCTGAGATTAATGGAAATGCTGCTTCTGACTTTGATAAGCTCACCAGATATAACACATTATAAATGTATTAATACATTAAACTAGGAAAATCTTGTTTCATAGAGGATGATCTCTGGTAACAAAGTGATAATTAAATACATGCTATATAAGTAGCTCTTTGGCTGGGTTTCCTTTATTTGGTTCTATCTTTGCAAAGTCTTTTGGGCTTTTCTGACTGGAATATGCTTTCTGAGCAGAGACTTCTGGTTTTAATGTTGTTCTTTTCTTTTCCCAGATGGGGCTAGGAAAAACAATTCAAGCAATTGCCATTTCATATTACTACAGAAATGAATGGCCTCTCCTCATTGTAGTGCCTTCCTCTCTGAGATACCCCTGGGTGGATGAGATGGAGAAGTGGATCCCAGAGCTCTCTCCAGATGACATTAGCATCATTCAGAACAAAACTGATATTGGGTGAGTAGTTTGTTCTTCTCTCTAAAGCCTTGCTCACCACCCCCTGCTCAGCAGGGCTGCCCTCTGGGCTATCAGCCACTCCTCCCAGTTTCCTGTTCTTGTGTTACAGTAGTTACTCATTTTCTTTGGAGTTGAGGGATCTGCTTTTTGCAAAGCAGCAAATGCTTGTCTGCTGAAAATTCGATTACTTCAGTGTGTCTCAAATTGAACATACACAGTTATTTCTCAACTCTGATGAATTCATTAGCTCCTGTAAAACATTTTTGGAGAACTTCTGGTGTACATTACAAAATAAGGAAGTAATTACTGTTAGAATTCCATTTGGCACACTGAGGAAATTTGTAAGTTCAAATAAGTAATCCCTAAATAACTGAAAAGGTCACCGTGCCCTACACTTTCTATCTTTAGATTTAATAGCATGAATTCATCAGAGGGGCCATGGCTTGGGTGTTATTGGAATAACTCTCCTTTTACCCTGAATTGCAAGGGTGGTTTTTATCTGCTTTACTATAAATGTTGATTTTATGCTAATGTTTAGATGTTGTTCTAAAACTTTGGTGTGAGGGAGACTGATCTTCATCTTTTCTGGGAATATCAGAGAGTGACTTGACTGCCAAGATGTGCTGCTTGGAACCTTCCTGGTAACCACAGAAATCCAACTGAAAGTGCATTTTGAAAGCTTCATCAAAGGGTAATTCCTACTGATAGTCAAAATTTAAATTCATCATAGGAATACAGAAACTAAAATTAGCTTTTTTTTAAAAGGTATTTATCTGAAAGGCACTCAGTGCTTATAGTGCTGGATGCATAAAGGGGAAATGTGGACTAGGCAAAATGATGGGAAAATTAAATGGCAGATGAAATTCTGTTCCTTTTAAGATTTTTTTAAATCTTAACCATAACTTATTATTACTTACTTATATTCAAAAACAAGGAAAGACAAAAACTTGGGTTTCTGCTCATTTAACTCCCAGGAGGCTTCCTAGCTATAAGTGAGGTTGCTGTTGAACTAATTAATATTTTAACATTAGAAAGTGTTTCATGCATTTGTAAGAAAATCCAAAAATACAGCTGCCAAATTTGGTTTAGCATTTTGTTAAATTCTGCTTCCATATGTTAAGCTTTGATTTCTCTCAGTTTTAATACTTTACTTTTCTTCAAAACTTCCAAGTTTACTGCTTGAGCGCTAACTTCTTGATTAAAACAGGTTAAAACAAACTTAGGCATCAGTTTAGGTTTGTAATTTCTTGCCAAATTTAAAAAATGTAAGTTTCTAAAATAAATTGGTTCCACTAAAATAAATAAGGTCTTTTTGTAATTTTTTAATGTCCCCTTCAGAAGGGTGAGGGAATTTCATGCTTTCCTGGTTGCTCCATTTCTCTGTACAGTGTCCAGACTCTGCAGTGCCCACAGTGCCAGTGCTCAAACCAGGGCACTTCCATATCCAGCAGCATCAATGTGTAGCTGCATTTACTTTCTTCCTCTTAAATCCTCAAGGAAACTTCAGCTTGTTTGGTTTCTTGATCTCTAGAGAAGAACAAACAGAAGTGATGCCAGCAGGGCAGTGGTGTCTGACAGATGGGCAGACCAGCTGTGACCCCATCCAGGTGACGTGTGTGGATAACAGCTCAGAGTTCCTGTGCTGCTCCTGAAGGGCCACAGTGCTCTCTAGTGATTTTAATATCAGTTCATGCCTTGGACCTGTATACATCTTGAAATTTGTTATAAAAAATTCCTTTGCAATTAAATACTATTTTTTCATCCTGTGCCATGTTGACTCCCTGCTTCCAGACGTTTTTGTATTCCTCTTGTGCTATTTGAGCAAAAAAGCTGGATCCCAGCTGTGACAGGAATGGTTTTTCCAGGTGGTGGGTTCAGCCCAGTCTGTACTTGCACAGTGCCCAAATACTCAGGGACAGTCTGACTGACCCTCTCAGGCTGCTGCTGAGGAGGCTCTTTGTACCCAGAGCAGCAGAAAGCTTGCACAGAGACATTTTTATTATTTCAGGTGTTTGGGTGCTAATGAAGATCTTGGCTTGTGTGTAACTTTTTGTCCATAATGTGAATTTTTCCAATGGGATGCCCCTGGAAGAGAGCACGGGGTGAAGCAATGCATCCAGATAACTGAAATTCCTTTGAAATGCAATGTGTGTCCTCTGAAAATGCTTATGAAATGTGTGTGGTTGAGAAGTGTGAGATGTTTTAAACACCAAAAGCTGTTGTTGTTAGCCTGACAGCCCACATGTCAATCAATCCAAAAGGAGACACACATACCTTCTGAGATCAGTTTTTTATAATCTCTCTGCTATATTAATTGTCCTACAATAAAAATTTACAAAGAAAATTTGTGGATTTTCTCTTTCAGGGGAATATCAACAAGCAAAGTAACAATTCTGGGGTATGGGCTGTTAACATCTGATGCACAGACCTTGGTAGACACTTTGTACAGGCAGAAGTTCAAGGTGGTTGTGATTGATGAGTCACACTACATGAAATCCAGAAATGCCACCCGTAGCAAGATTTTACTGCCAATTGTTCAGAAAGCTCTCAGAGCTGTTCTCCTTACTGGAACTCCTGCTCTAGGAAGACCTGAAGAGGTATTTGACATGTTGTGTTTTATTTGGTTTGGGTTTGGTTTTGTTTGGGGTTTTTTTAAGGATGTTATCAGCAATAAATGTTCAGTTTTGTAGTTTCCTTGAATATATTAAATTACATGCATTATGACATCAAAAGGTGCACTGGCTGCATCAGGAAGGACAAGTATAAGAAACTAAACCAATTTTGTTTGAGTTGATTTACAAACTTGTTTCAAGCTTGTGCACAGGCAAATTGAGACAGTGTTTCTTGTAAGAAATTAATCTTGCATGTAGCACACTGATTGTTGGGTGAAATAAAAACTAAAGAGCCTGAGCAGAGAACTGCTTGTTTCTCCTGGGTAGGGGAGTCTTGGGTGGACAAGATCTTGTAATAAATCTTCTACTTCACCATCTGATAAAGGAAGCCCTTAGTGTCACTGGTCTGTTGGATATTCCTAATGTTCACTTCAATGGAAAAAAATACAAGCTGTGCTTGTTGCACATCCAGAATGGCAAATTGTCCTTTGAAGGAAGTTCAGCTTATGGAACTAGGGGGGAACAGAGAGGTAACAAAAACCCTCTTGGGTTTTATAATGAGCTATATTTTATTTATCAAAGATAGGGGAAAATGGAATATAAGAGCTGATTTGTATTGAGGGAACTTAAAAGAGTTATATAAATAATGTTTTATGCTTCAGAATTCCTTGCTGTGTAAATAGAACTTATGCCAAGACCCTTTATGAATTCAGTTTGTTTAAAGAGTTCATAACTTGAGGAAGATATCCATGGTATGGAAAAGGGCTTGGCATATCATGAGTACTTACCTAAAGATTTAATATGAATATTTATGTTTATGGGTGTGGATAATTGCTAAAATTTCCTGTACAATGACATTGCAACCAGCCCTGGATGAAGAATTGAATTTAGAAAGTGTTCTACCTTTATATAGTACATGGATTCTGAGACCACCATCATTGTTAAAGGTCTTTAAAGGAAATTCCATACAACCTGTCCTTGACCACAGCAATGGGATCAAAATTCATGACCAAATGGAAAACAATTTGAGATATTTTTTAGTGATACTGATGTTCTTCAGTGGCTTACAAGGCAGAGTATAAAATGCATTAGATGTCTTTAATCAGTTCTGTGTCCTAGGCAGAATCTTTGTATAAAGTCTTTAAATGTATAGAAAATGATCTCAAAGCCAGGAAGCTTTGACAGTGTAACAGCTTGTAAAGCAGGATTCCTCCTGCTTAAGGTCATCTCAACTGGTATTTGCCTCCTGCTATTCAGCAGGGAAAATGCTGTGAAATTTCTGGTCTGCATTGATATTGTCCATTTTTTGAAGTAAAACTTAAGAATTGAGTAGATTTTTCATGTATTTTAGGAAGCAAAATGCAATACCTGCATGAGTGGTATTGCAAAATGCAATACCACTCATGCAATACCTGCTCTGAAGCTTTGCAGAAACCCCTGGCAAATGATAAAAACTGTATTTAAGGAATAACTTCATCTCATCCATGTTTTCCTGGTGAATGGGAATCTTTTCCAAGCTGTCAGGGCTGTTACATGCTCTGAGTGCTCTGTTCTTTGAGGGCTTCCCACAGCTGTCCTCTCTGAAGCCTCCTGTATCCTGTGGAATTTCTTTTGCATGCAGACCAGGCTGTGTGGGTTTTGTGCAAATATTAAATGTAAATTAGCACAAGAGCCATGTATTGATTATTTCTGATTAGTCTTCCATTCACAGGCAATTTTGCATTTTTCACTGTTGCTGTTTTATTTTTTACACAGCTCTTCATGCAGATTGAGGCACTGTTTCCAAGAAGGTTTGGAACTTGGAATGAATATGCTAAAAAATACTGTGATGCTCGTGTCAGGTATTACTGCCCTTGCTTATTTACATTCTTATTTACATTTACATGAGCATCTTTGGTTTTTCTTGTCATGCCAAGTGAGAGAATCAGTAGGTGGCACCTCTGCTGCTCTATCACACCATCTTGCTTTGGAACCCAGGGGCAGCAACCATCTCCTCCATCAAAGAGCATTGGGAAAAGGATGACACTGATTAAATTAATTAATTAATGCTGTCAAAGTTTGAAATAAAGTTGAAGCATTCTGTTAAGTCAAATTATTTAGACATTTACTGTTGTTAGTATGAACTGTGGAGGTTTTACCTTCAGAACTGGAGTTTTTGACTCAGTCTTAAACTTATGGTCATGTAATAATTTATATCTCTCTTTAGTATGGGATCCAGGTTTTTTACAACCTCACCACATTTGGGTGGGAAAAAAGTCCAGTACTTGTCTCTATATTTCACAGGCTGACTGTCTCAGCTAAAAATTTCATATCTGCAACTTTGCTTGTATTCAGAATAACAGATTTTTGTCAGCTAAATTGGCCAGCATTTAGATTTAATTGTTACAATAATAATTACATGGTTTCATTTTCATAAAACTTGTTTTTCTCCCTCCATCATATGCACTTTATCAGTATTTAACTTCAAATAACATGGAAGATCACTGTCTAATTTTCAGACAGAGAAATGCTATTTTTTCCATGGTGTTTTGACTGAATGCATCTGTAATTTTCACACCACAAGTGTGCGTGGGTACAGCATGGGTTAGCTACTCAATCATAGATGATTATCTTATTTTTGGAATACCATAAATGTAATAAAAATCAAGTTCAGGGTTTGGCAAGCTTTCAGTGAATAACTTTTTCTTCATGACTTGATCCTGTGGTAATAAACTTGATAGGATTATTTTATGCAGCACTTCCTGTGAAAATTTGGGTGGTTTTTCCTTAGGTGTCCATAGACACCTGTTTTAAAGATGAACTCCAAACTATGTCTGTGAGGTTTAGCCTGCCATTTCTGTCTTATCCCTGATGCTGAGGGTGGAGGAAGGAAACCTTTCTAAGGACAGATGTATAAATAGACCAAGGAAGGGATATGAGCAAAAGATGTTGCTGTCTCCATCTGTGCCACTCCCACTCCAGCAGTGCAGAAGTGGCTCCCTCAGCCCCTTTCCCAAATGATTCTATTCAGCTAATTCAGCTAATTAGAACACTGTTGGTGAAGTTAATAAGGCTTGTAAATCTCTAAATTATTGTGGGGGGGTTTGTGGCTGTTTGTTTGTCTTTTAATAAAAATTGCATGCTTTTAACACACTCCTTTAGCTCTGGAAATGCTACCTGGGCTTTTCTCCAAATCTGTCATGTTCATTATTGTATTGTCTCCTGGTGATGCTGACAGAGAAAAGCTGTTGTTCCTGCTGCAACACTTCCTCAAAAACAGCAAAGCAAAGATACAATAAGGAAGATTGAGTTAATAAATTTCTTCTCTTTTCAGTCTTTACCTTCCTCATGTTAGACCTTCTTCCTCTATTTAACTTTTAAAGATGAGAGCTTAGGCTTTAAATCCTGTCTCTGACAGTAACTAAGAAGGAATTCTTAGGGAAGGAAAAAAAGGAATATTAATGGTGATATTTGCAGTTTTCATGATGGCTTTCCTGTCTGTAATATAATAAAGATTATTCTCTTGGTGGTGTATTAGTCTCATTAGTCCATTGAAACAGGAGTTCCAAAATTAAACCTGAAACTTCCATTTCCTGTGGACAGTAAAGTATGGGGAGCTGGGAATAGACAGAGGATTGTGTGCAGGTGATGGGCAGTGGTGGCTGCTGAGAAGTTGAAGCACATTTTCATATCCAGTGCTTTAAAATTGATTATGTACTGAAGATTTCTATTGAATTTGGAAGATCTCACATTTACACTCTGTATTGATTTATCATTTTCAGGTTTTTTGGTAAAAGAAGGCAATGGGATTGTAGAGGAGCTTCAAACTTAGAGGAATTACATCAACTTTTAAGTGAAATAATGATCAGAAGACTGAAGAATGATGTCCTCACTCAGCTGCCTCCCAAAGTCAGGCAGCGTATTCCCTTTGACCTCCCACAAGCTGCAGCAAAGGTAGATTTTCCACTTTTGCTAAAAATACATTTGTTAACAAATGCAGATATCTGTGTATGGATATGTATTTTTTGTATGCATGTGTATTGTATGTTGTTACAAAGATTGTGTGAGTATAATGCAGAGTATCTCTCTCACTGTTTTTAAAAATATAACACAAAGAACACTAATACTGCAGTTCTTTTTTTCATCAATGATAATTTTTTTCTAATTCTAGTACAATCTTCTTTTCTGACTTCTTTTCCCATAGATTTTGAATCCTACATTTACTTTTAGCCAATTTGATAGAGTTCTCCAAAGCTCCTAAACATTTCACACTTAAAATGTCCCTGTACTTGTACTCAGTGTCTAACCACTGGTCTCTTCTGCCATTAGAATCTGAATGCCACCTTTGCAGAGTGGGAGAAATTAATGAGAAGTCTGAGATCAGATGCCACTGAAAGCCACTTTCCTCAAGTGATGAATCTGATCACACGCATGTATAAGGAAACAGCCATGGCCAAGGTGAGCCTGCAGCTCTTCCCTTCATGTCCCTGAATTATCCAGTGTGTGTTTTTAACCTCATAAAATTGGTTTTATTGGCCAGAATATGAGATGAGGTTATTTGGTTTGTTTTATAATCATGACATGGAGTAACACTCTCTTTTTCCCTGTATGGAATAGGAATAGGAATGGAATAGGCAGAACCCCATTACAATGAAAAAGAAATCTGAAACCACTGCAATGTGTATTGCATTAACTGTTGATCACTGATAAATTTTGTTATTAACTGTCATCATTGCTTTAATGGCTTTTGCAAAAGATACTGAAAATTACATTTGACACAAAAGAATTCCATGAATGCTTAAAGAGAGCAATATTTTATGATTATGGTATCGTGAACATATCAAATTTATTCTTTCAGTTTTGATATATGGCTTTGTGTGTGTGGATACAGAAGTTCTGATTAAATATTATCTTGTCTGTTTGAAATATGTTTGTTTTTCTCAAATATGGATTAAAACATCAGATAATGATGTCTGAATTAAAAGGGTGTTTATCTACATCTTAATGTGGAAGAAGTGCCATGTAATTATATGATCTTTTGAGGATAAATGTGTGGTTTTTCTCTCTCTGAAGGAGTAAGTTAGGTTTCTCAAAGACATCAAGTTGTGATATTTTTTTAAAACAAAATTAATCTGAATTATTTGATTCTTAGCAATGTCAGTGTTTGATAAAGTGTTACATAGATAACAAAAGATATGGAAATTTACCTTTTCGTGTTACAAGGAATTGAAAGACATGAAAATAAAAAATGTCTTTTTGAACTTTTTGTGTGTCTCACTAATGAAAACACTTGCTCACTGCAGGCAGGAGCAGTCAAGGACTACATCAAAATGATGCTGGACAATGACAAACTGAAGTTCCTGGTCTTTGCCCATCACCTGAGCATGCTGCAGGCCTGCACAGAGGCAGTGATAGAGAGCAAGGTAAAGCCTCTGCAGATGTGCACACAAATTCACCCTCACTTACACAAATGGCTGTCAGCTGGGTCTGAATGCAGCACAGCTGCACACGAGTGGAAGGATTCATGTGTGTGCAGATCAGTGCCACTGGATTAAAAGGGATCTGAAGAACTGCTTTGTGTTTCAGGGTGATGTAAACACTCTTGTATCTGGTATGACTTTATTCTTATTAAATCAATGCTGTAGGCAATTGTTTTCCAAATTTTTTTGCTAGTATGCTTCTGTCTATTTTTCAGAGGTTTTAACTGCACATTGTCATCTCACCTGAATGTTTAATTCAAAGCAGTAAAAATGTTTGCAAACAGCTTTCACCTTATTTTGATCATGGACTCTTAACTATTGCTTGGGGATGGTGGCTAACTTTGTTATTTTGTATTTTTATTCTTTTTAACTGTTTGGAATTTAAAAAAATGGTGTCAGGGTAATTCCAGATTCTTCTGTGAAATACTCCATTTTATGATCCCATGTTCATTCTATCTTTACTTTTGCAAACAGGGAATACAAAGTCTACACTTCTCTAGAGAGACACTTAATTTAAATCAAAGGGCCAAAGAGTGCCAGTGTACCCCTATCCCCAGAGCAGGAATAGAACAGCCCTTTTCCTTTTCCTATTTTTCCTGGGGGCCAGGGAGGGATTGGCTCTGAAAACGGGCACGGATGATGTCACTGAGTGTCTGTTGTGATGGCACAGGCTCGCTACATCCGCATAGACGGGAGCGTCCCCTCTGCAGAGAGGATTCACCTCGTCAGTCAGTTCCAGAGGGACCCCGACACCCGGGTTGCTATTTTGAGTATTCAGGCAGCTGGTCAGGTAGGGCAGAACAGAAAATATGAAAACTTGTATACTTGAAAAATATAGCTGCTGAAATCATTGATGACTGAAGTGGTTTCCTGAAGGCAGTTTATCTTTGTGTAGACCCTGTGTTCATTTCTTTGCACTAATCATGTTAACTGTTCTAAGCCTCTATTGAATTTGTTTCAGCTAAATGATGATAAGCAGCAGTATCTCATTCTTGAATAATTAGAAAAACTCCATTTCTCTAAAAGCACTAGATTAACAATAAATAGATGTTATTCCATAATGAAAAGCAATGTGCAGTCTTTGCACAATAGTGAAGTATTTTTTGAATCTGAGGCACAAGGAAGAATCAGTAAAATAAAGCCATCTGCTGTTGAGGACCACCTCTTACTGCCATATTAAGATGTCCTGTACAACCTGTAGCTTGTTAAAGATAATCAGTTTTTATGTGTGGTATCTTGTTTTTAAAGAATGCATCTTCTTATTCTGCTTAGGGTTTAACATTCACTGCTGCCAGTCACGTTGTGTTTGCTGAATTGTATTGGGATCCAGGCCACATTCAGCAAGCAGAGGACAGAGCACACCGCATTGGGCAGTGCAGCTCAGTCAACGTTCACTTCCTGATCGCCAGGGGAACCATGGACACCCTCCTGTGGGCCATGCTCAACCGCAAGGTGCGTGTGCCTGGAGAACAACGTGAGGTCTTTATCAGTGATGCTCATGTTCCTCAGTGCCTTACAAGGCAGAGTGTGAAAAGCATTGCATGTCTTTAGTCAGTTTTGTGTCATAAGCAGAATCTTTGTGTAAAGTACACAGTGCCATGGGCTCGCTGGGCTGGGGCTGCACTCCCATGCCACAAGAGTCTTGTTTATCTGGAACATTCTCTGAGACAGTGATACACCTACACCTGCTGATCATCAAAATGTCTGTGTTTGTCTGATTTAGTATTTTCTAGCTTTCTGCTCTTCATTCAGGATGCAGAAGATAATGAGTCTTTGCCAAGGGGAAGGGGATGGTTCATATCCACAGGAGATGGTTGTTTTATCTTCCAGCTCTTTATTGCTATTGGTTCTCAGTCTACAATTTTAAGGCATTCAGGCATTCTGCTCACTTATAACAGCTAGAATTTGTTGTGGGTTGTTTTTTTAATTGAATTAATGTTGTGCCTAAACTAAGCTTCCTTTCTGAGAGGAAGAGGCATTCTCAGATAATTCTTTTTCAGGAGATCCAAGATTACATTCATCTTTTCTTTGGTTGCCATTTTCCACAAGTATCACCCAATTGTTGTTATGGTTTAGGTTGGAAAGGTCCTTAAAGCTCATCCTGCCTGATGCATTATGAGTTTTCTCCTCCCCCTGCTGAGGTGGGGCTCAGTAATTCAACATCAATTTACCTTACAAGTTCTGTCACTAAATAATTCTGCCCATATTTGTCTCCACTTGCCAAGCAAAGCAGTGTCTGCAGTGTGTATATTCTCTTTTATCTTCAATAAATACTGACATTTTGTGTACAGCTTCACTGGTTGCAGTGTGCTAAATACAACACTTACCATTGTTGTGTTCCTGCAGGCCAAAGTCACAGGCAGCACCTTGAATGGCAAGAAAGAGAAAATGCAGGCTGAAGAAGGTGATAAGGACAAATGGGATTTTTTGAGTTTTGCTGAAACCTGGACCCCAAATGAAAGTCTAGAAGATCCCCAAAATGAACTTTTATTTACGCATGTAAGACTTGAAACTTTGATTTTTCTGTTTCCTTTCATTTAAAAAAAAAATTGTAGCAGCAATTTGCTTCAGGTTTCTGTGCACTTCAGACATTACTAATGGAGAAACATCAAAAAAGTAGGAAAAAGTAATGTAAATTCCATTTAAAAACTTAGGTGAAGTTGGGAAAAGTGCTCTGTGGGGAATAAATGTCATCTACATCTTCTGATGGGTCCCTTATGTTATGTTTAGGTGACTGAGCCACCCTCAGAGTCAGATAAGACCAAGTAATTTCTGTTCAAATGACATCTTTGCTAACTGAATTAATTGGACTAATATTTAAAACAGTGTTTGAAAACCTTTCCTTGTAATGAACATCTTCAAAAAAAGGCACACAGCTTATCAGTTCTGTGTATCTGTTTTCTGGTAGCCATTTCAGAATTTCCAGGAGAATACTGAAAATACTGTTCTGGAGTCAGGAGAGGAATGTTGAATTGCTTTTTCTGCTCACTGTTTGTTCTTGAAGTTATGTTTTGTTAAAGATATCTTTTATTTAACAGTTTCTGATGCAGTCACAAGTGGGGTTTAGAGGTCTTCTCCAACCCAATGATTCTGTGATTCCTATTCCTTTCCTGTTCCCCAGTTTGAAAAGGACAGGCAGCATGACATCCGTTCCTTCTTTTCCCCCAAATCCTCCACGGAGAAGAAACGCAAAAGATTTTCTGGTGATGAATTGTTATACAATGATCCAGAATCTTCTGCAGTCACAAAAGAAGAGGGTGCAGAAAAGAGCAATGAAAACCTGGATTCCACAAGGATAAGTGAGGTGGAGGCAATTTGTGATGAGGATACTTGTGAACACGAAGCCAAAAGAGCAAAGAGCATAAGTGGATCGACCCCAGTCAGCTCCAGGAATAAAAAGAAAACAGCTCTGACTGGAAAAAAGCCTTCTTTGTTTTCAGAAAAAAACAGTGAACTCCATCCTTGTGGCTTCAGTTCTTCAAGTGAAAGTACAGATTTAAATGAAGTCTGGCACTGCAGTGCCTGCACTTACACTAACAGTGCTCTGCTGCCTTACTGTGAGATGTGCCACTGCCCCCAGAGCAGGGATGGTGAGTAAGGGGTGCTGCAGAGGGAAAGATGCAGTTTTCATTTCAGTTGTGATCAGGTTCAATAAATACAATTTTTTAAACCTATGACTACACAGAAGTCCAGGAAAATATGATACTCCTTAGTCTTGCTTTCCCCAAAGTTTTTTTACATGAGTCTAACTTGAAACAAGTGAAAAATACCCATAAAATGTTAACAGGTTATAAATTCCATAAGGAGGAATATATCCTTTGTTTTGTTTACAGCAAATGTCCCTCTCATCTTCCTTGAGGTTTATGGTTATTCTGAATACAATTAAACAGCAATGCTTTTCTTCACCTTTCAAAACACAGCAGTGGGGTGTTGGAGTTTTATTAACTTGAGCATTGTGTATTTGTCATGAGAGACATTATCTGGAAAATATGGCCTTTCTTTCTCCAGCAGCTCACAGTAGATTTTTTTTACTAAATTTATTTAAGCTATCTGGAAAATTAATGAAACATTTTTATACATATATGCCAATATTTGTCATTTCAGTTGCAAAGCAACTGGTAAGGTTCTTTTTCCTTCCTTTTTTATTTGTTTAAATCTCTGGGCTTGTTCAAATAAGGACAACTTCTGAGTTTCACAGCTATAAATCAATGCTTTGGGAAACTACTTTGTGTGTTTATGCTATACATTAACTGTATATAATATAGAATTGCTAACTGCATTGTTTATTTCATATCTATTTTTCCATTAATCTGGGCACACAGGATTACATAAATTAAAAGCTTTGTTCCATGTGTTTGTTCTCCTACCATTAAAGCCACCTCCAACTTCCTAAGTGATTGCACCATAATGGTATTGGAGAATGCAGTGCCATTTCTTTGTATTTCAGAGATGTGCTCCTGTCTCAGGGTGTCATTAGGTGCCTGCCAGGTAACACAAATCATTGCTTTGCTTCTTTCTTTGTCTTCAGGTCAGAGAAATGGTGAAGCTCCCAGGAGCCAGGCTGAGGAACAGGAGCCCAGGAGAGATGGAGAGAGAGCAGAGGGCAGTGCTGAAGGCAGAAGAGGAAATCTGGGGGAACTGGGAGCCCACAAATCTCCTGAAACCAGAGAACAGGAAACTGTTGGCACTGAAAAGGCAGAAAGTGAAAAAGGATGTGGAGAAGGTAAAGTGGGACTCTGAAAGAACAATTCTATCCCATTGTGAAACTGGATTAAATGCCTCTGGCATGAAAAATGGCTTTTAAATAAAAACCTACACCTCTGAAACACAGAAGTACAAACAGCAGCACGGGACTTTGTCATTCTGGCCTGGGTCATGTGCTGAATTTGGATGCTGGGTAAGCCCAGCCTTTCCACACAGCTCCTGGAGCACACCAGAGCTGACTGACTCCAGGACTGAGACAAAGCAGCAGCTGGGAATGTGGATGGTTTACTGGAACTCAGGACAGACACAGGCAAACAGGTGATGGCTCATCCAGGAGAAACAGAAAAATAAAATACACAAATACCTTCAGAGTTTGCTGCTTGAGCTCTGCACCTTATGTTGTTCTGGTATTAGATAAATATTAAATATTATTTTAATGTCAGAGTGGAATGAATGAATAAAAAGCTTTAATGCCAACATTTTTTCTCCTGTAGATAAATCAGACACATTCCAAATATATGATGGGCTTATGTTCTGTGCAAGCAGGAATACTGACAGAATCCACCTCTATACAAAGGTAAACCTGAAATATGCATGGTTATTGTTATTTTAAAATTGCAAAGGAGAATGTTGCTCTATGAAATGTTTCTGTATGCTCTCCTTAGTTATGGTTGATGTAAAAGCATTAATATTTTTGTACTAACTGAAATGTACTAAAATTAGGTAGTTTATCATCATTCTAGTTCTTTTTCTCAATGGAATTAAGTAATAATTCCTTAGATACATAACTTCCAACATTTCTCTTGGTTTACAGGATTGGGCTAATATGTTAAATCATCTGGAATTGAAATTCCAGTGACAGTTGTTTAAAATTCCTTTTTATTATTAGTGACTTATCACAAAATAACTTGAATAGAATAACATTCAAAATTAAAATTAAAAATTACAGTAAATCCTGACACACTAAGTAAATAAAACATGGCCACCACATTTTCAGGAAGCCCAACATTGGTGCTATGTGTAAGTTAGTCATTTCTTGAATAAAGCCTATTGTCATTAATTTGCAGTGGTGATTGGGTACAAAAACCAGCAGCTGGGAATCTTCCAGGTCATTATTCAAGGGAAGGTCAGGACTTGCCAATTTCTTCTTTCAAGTGATAGGAAAGTTCAGTGGGAAGATTTCTTCCAATTCCCTGAGTGAATCAGTGTGTTCAGGTGCCACTGAGGCAGCACAGATAACTGAGGGCAAGCCTTTGAGATAAGGGATTTCTATGAGGCTGATGCAGCTGGGAAAAGTCAAAAAGAGCCAAAAGTCCTCTTGTATCTGAAGATTTGCTCTATGTACTCACAGTGCATGCTGCAGTGCACGTGTTACATGTACTTACAGTGCTGCCTGCCTTCACACGCTGTATTCACACTAAGTTGCATTTTCACGTTGTGTTCACACTAAGTTGCATTTTGGGTGGGTTTTGGGCAATTGTCTGGTTTGGGTCCTGCTGGGATCAGAGATTTGTGGTGCCAGATACTGCACAAAGTCTGCTGAATGGTGAGACCCCAGGGAATTCTGCTTTGACTCCTCTCAAATGCTTGTGAATGATCAATAAGTTCCTTGGCTAGATGTACCCTCTGGGCAACTTATTCCTTTATAAATTAAGTGGAGAACTTCTTCAGACATTACCAAGTATGATAAACAATGTTCAAGAATTCTTATTTTAAATTGTAATGAAGTGACATTCTCCTATCTCCAATCATTCATTTCCCTTCGAATTCAGTCAAGAGGATTTTAATTTCAATTTAATATAAGGCAGTTTGTGTGTCTGAACTATCTGCAAGGAAAAATCAGATCTATTAAAAGTTAAAATGTTCAGCCTTGTTACTTTTAGGTGGATTAATATGAATAATCTTCCTTGCATTTTTGCTGTTATCTCTGTGCCTTATTGTTAATTCTGGAAAAATTTGACCTTCAGGAATTAAATTTAGTAGGAAGGGAGGAGAATTCACTTGAAACAGATTACTTTTCTACATTGTGCTACATTGCATCTGTAAACAAAACTGTTTGCTTTTCTAGGATGGTGAACCACTGAATCATAATTTCATTCCACTGGACATACAGCTGGATAACTGGGAAGATTTACCAGAGGCTTTCCAGAACAAAAAAAATCGTGCATTGGTAAGAACAAGTTCTACTGGCACAGCAATATAACATTTAATGCAGAAGAGGATTACTTACTTTTACAAGAATAAATGCAGAATACTGCCAAGCCTTAGGATATATTCACAGTTTCATCAAAGCAATCTTACAGATGTTGATGTGAATATTAATTATGGAGTCTGTTACTCTGGCAAATGATTGTGCCTCCTGTTCACATTGCAGGAGAAGGAATTAACCAGGCTTCATTTCATTTCTCATTTGCAAGATTAGTTACCAACTTTCATAAGTCAACAAAGTAACTTCTTAAAGGTTCTGAATTAAATGGAACCACACTATAAATAAGAATGTTCTAGATGTATCAGAGCTGCAGGCCTGAGCATCCTCCACTCTCACTGTCCCTTTGGTGTACTAACAGTTTTCAAAGCAGTGTCAGGCACAGCTCCACAGAGACAATTCAGTGAATTTGGGAATAAAGATCCCATTCATAATGGGGTTTGAGAAGAGCACTGCAAACACAAGTACTCAAGTAAGGAAATCCAGACTCAAACTGGATTGAAAATATTTTCTGCTTAACTTAAAATCTGATTTTCCAAACACAAATCCACAATGTAAGAATAAAACTGATTGTTTCTGCAGGTTCTCCAGCAAGGTTGGAATTTAAATTTGTAATGGGGACACCTCACAGATTGAACCAGCTGTTGTGTGAAGCAGCAACTGAGTGGGTTCCACAGATGGGGGCTGTGAAGAGTTACTCAAAAGCACCATCTCTGGTTGTAGGAGCTGTTTCCAGCCAGGGCAGAATGCATTAACTTGTGGCACTGTTGTGCTGTAATGAGCTCTGTGCAAAGCCTGTCCTGCTGCTGACTCTCATGTTCTCTGCCAGATCCTGAGGTTTGTGAAAGAGTGGACTCATCTAACAGCAATGAAACAGAAGATTGTCAGAAGAAGTGGTCAGATATTCTGTAGTCCCATTCATGCTGCAGAGGAGCTGTCTAAAAAGCAGTCGGTGGGCAGCAGCACAAAGAGGTATGTGGGGCTTGGTTTTAACTCCTCCTACTAATTACTGCAGAAAGTTTAATTTATTTAATGTGGCCTTTGGTGGAATGCTGCTAAGTGTGAACTGGACATTCAGTGATTGCCTGTCACAGTGACAGCCAGGCATGGTGGATCTGCTGGAAGTGACTCCTTCCCTGCCCAGCTCTGTGCCCCATTCAGCAGCTGCTCTGGCTCTGCTGCACTGCATGTTTCAACATCTGGAATTTGCCAGGTGTTTTTAAAGGAAAACCCTGACCTCAGGACTACAACAGAAAAGTAAGGTCAAAGCATCTTGTTCTCCCCACCTGGAAGCAAAAATAAATTGTTAGTTGCCATCAGTGAGATAATGTTTTATTCATAATTCACAGCCAACTCAAACCCTTTCAGGTTTGTTTTTTTTTTAAGCAGTTTTGTTCTCTCTGGATGACATTTCTCAAAACTGTGGCTCTCTATGCTGAGTGTGACTGAAAAGGGCTGGTGTTTGATCCTTGTTAAAAACCTAAATGCACCTTTGATTCCCTTTCTTTTTCTGATGTGGTTTTCCTTAACAGACATTTGTAGTTTCAGTGTTGTCATTGCTCTGCACAGAAATGTCATGCAAACCATCTGAAACCTTCTCATTCCCTTCAATCCCTCCTGTTCAATTCCTCAGGGTGACTCTATTTTGGCTGTAGGTAAGAATGTAGTAAATAAAGAGTTTGTAATTCCAGTAGTATCAGAAGCAGAGGGTAATAAATGTTTGTTAACCTCTTGCCTGATTGTGTCCTTCCATGAATTACAGGAAAAATCTGTGAATGGTGTTAGAAAACCTACCAAGGACCTACAGCAGCCGTGTGGGGTTTGGCAGCTGCTCAGTTCAGAGATGTCCCCAGAAGAAGTTGTCTCAATAGTGGTTTCTGTGAAGCAATTTTAAGTTTTTAACTAAGAGCAGTTGTGTTTTACAGGGTTTCACAAGAAAATAAAGCAGGGAGATCAAACATAAGTTAACAGAGCAAGGAGTCTTCCAGAGTTTGTAAAGCTTCCTGGATTATCTGTGATGTCACTGTGATGTTTGTCAGGTGATTCACTGAGACATCACCTAACTCAAACAAAATGCCTTTCAGATTTCACTGGCAGGCAGTATCAAACTGCAGTCATTTTTTAATTGTTATACACAAACCAAGTTACCTGTTCACTGGTTAGAATTCACTTCTAGAAAAAGGTATTTAATATGGAAGTATATAAAGCACGTTTTCCCAAACTTTCTTCATTTCTCATCCAGAAAATGAGGGATGTTTGAAGAGAATGTGCTGTACCCATGTTGCTGCAGCCCAGAGTGCTCCCTGTGCTGACAGGATCTGTCACTCTCTCAGGTATGTGAGCAGGGAGGATGTGGCTGCAGCCTCGCTCTCCAGGGCCAGCAGCAGCGGGGGCAGCATTCGCCTCATCTCCAAAGGAATGGGGGCTTCTCTGGACAAAGGTGCTTCTCCTAAACCATCCACAAAGTAGGTTTATTAATGCAATAGCATGTTAAAGTTCTTTTGCCACATTTTTTTTTAATGGTAGTAAAATTATTTGCTATGAGTGTCTGCTTTGCTCAAGTACAGTAGTTAGATAAGAAACTTGCTGTAGTGCTAATGAGCTCTGTTTTATTCTTTTAACAATTCTGATTTCATCTGTTGTCTGCTGACAGAGCTGCTAATTAACTGAGTTTGACTAACATAAAACAAAAGAATAGTTATGTGATTCAGTTAGAGAAAAGAATGTTAGCTCAGCCCTCCTGTGAGGTCAACATCAAATTGAGGACACCAAATTTGCTCCTATTTTGCCTCAGAATTAAAAAAAAATGATAACAAAGAAGTGATAATTCCAAATGGGAATTACCCTTTTAAAAACCTTAAACACGAACTGTGTGTCCTACTTAGTTTTGAGTAGGAAATTCATAGGCGGCCATGGAGATTGTAAGGAGAAACCAGGATCTTTCCTTTGACTTTATTACTTCTGTTAAAGAGGGGGCTGAAACATTTTACTTTTCTATGCATAGATGCCTGATGGAAATCACCATGTCTTTATAAATACAGCATTATTTCAGCTAATAACTGTGTAGTAAGATGTGCAGAAGAAAAACCTGCCTTGTTATATTGCCAAATTTAGTTTAAATGGAAACCTAAACCAAGTAAAGGATCTGCACTGTGCAGGTGTCCATCTGACCAAGGTATTATTTCAGCTAAAATGATTTTTCAGAACATAAAAGGTATCTGATTGAAATACACAGTGCATAAACCCCCCATGAACTGGACTGCTGAATATCATTTATCCAGAGCTGTACTTTGTTCTCTGCCATCAGATTGCTTCCAGAAACCGGGATCGATCCCTCAGCCCTTCCTCCAGGGCAGACGGATGCCGGAGGCCCCTCCCTGTCCCGAGGGTATCTGCAGGCCCTGGACAGGCAGGGGACCCCGCTGTGCCTGAGCTGCCAGCAGCCAACAGCTCAGCCCCCGCCCGGCTGCCCGGCCTGGGACACGCGCTTCTGCTGCCACGCCTGCCAGGAGGATTTCTCCATCCGCTGCAGCCAGGCCTGCCTGCGCGCCAAGGTGCTCCAGATCGAGCACGGCCTGTGCCAGGCCTGCCACAACAACGCCCACGAGCTCTTCCTCAGCGTCAGGGATGCACCCAGGAGCCAGAGGAAGCAGCTTCTGGAGAGCTCTTGGATGTCTCACCTTCCCCTTGGGCAGGTGATGGTTCTGGGGTTTCAGCAGGAACTGCTGGTCTGTGTACAGAGTTCGGAGACAGCCAAAAATGTTCTTACAGATTTAAGATAGAAAGGTAACCTAGCACCAACAACAGAACAAGAAAATCGAGTCCTTAAAAATCAATTAAATTAACTAAAGCCTGTTGTCTTCTAACATCTCTAGAAGGCATCAGAGCTCTGATTGTGTAGGGAGGTGCATGTGCAGCCAGGGCTGGCTGAAAACATGCCAGCTACTTAAGAGTTGTTGCTTGTCCAGTGGGAGTAACCAAAAAATGCCAAGGCTGGCTTTCTTTATCCTGGTGAAAACTCTAGCTAGCTACTTGCCAGAATTTCTTTGTTCCTACAGTAGGATGTCCATGTAGCTGAGCAGTGTCTCACCCCTGCATGTCCTTCTGTGCTGCAGCTGAATGAGATGATCAGGAGCCCAGCAGAGGGGCAGTTCTGGCAGGTGGATCACATCCAGCCCGTGTACAGTGGAGGAGGACAGTGCTCCCTGGAGAACCTTCAGACCCTGTGCACAGCCTGCCACAGAGAGGTCAGTGTGTGCAGCCAGGAATCCTGGCCCTCTCACAGGGAGCAGCAGGGGAAACTGCACTTAGGCTCCTCCTCAGCCCTGCTCCAGAACCCCAGTGCTCACAGCCTCTCCCTGCCATACAGCCAAGGTGGAAATGCAGCATTAAACTATTACAATATGACAGTTTCCTCTGGATTTGGGAAAATGTTGCCTTAATAAACATTTGCATTTCATCATGCTGTCTAGTGCAAAGACAGACTGGAGTTTAACTGTGAGCTAATAATGCTTTCTGCTGGACATGTTTCCAAGTATCAATACTCACTGAACCTGTCTCTCTCTTTTGCAGAGAACTGCAAAACAGGCCAAGGAAAGAAGCCAGCTGAAGAGAAAGTCTTTAGCTACAAAGTATGCCTGTGATATCACCAAATTTTTGGTGAAGAAGTAAAATGCACAGTACATTCAGGTACACTGTAACAGTGAAGCCAATACAGTTAGTGTTTTCCTCTTGCACTGATTTAACAGAAATCACTGATATTATGCTGTTGGTAGAGAGAAGAAAGTAAGGAATTAAAACAAAGAAATTATCTGTAACATCCAAAGTACTTGATCATCATGTTTTTTAATGGCCCTGGTTTAAAGCTAAATTTCTGTGTATAACTTTAATGCCATTTTGAAGCATTATGGTCTCCTCTTGCAGGGTAGTTAAGGCTGCAAGAATTTAAGGAAGTTCTGTTGAACATGCTGGTGGTATTACAGGGTTCAATTGTATTGGGAACTTCATGGACCTAGAAGATGTCTTAGTTTTAATTCCTTTTGTTACTCACATACCAAAACCACAGAATAAAATCCAGTGATCATGACAAAAACTAGCACATGTGATTTGTTTCCTCTAGTGCTGCTCACCCACAGAAGGCTAACTCCTGGCATGGGCCTGACTTACAGGATTTTGGCATTTAGAATTGATGTCAGTTGAATTCTGGTTTTATTTAAACCAGCTTGTATTGAAATGTTACTCAGGATAGGAAACATTAATATTAGCAATTATCTCATCAAAGGTCGTTTCTGGGAAATGCTACAGTTAAATTCTCCTTAATGAGATTGCAGAGATACTGGTAATTTTGGACTGCTTACCTGGCATGCTTTACAGTTACTTTAAATAAATACAGTTCTTTTTCCTGATGATTTTTTTAATGCTCTGTCTCTCCTCCCCCCCCAAATGCTGAGCTGTAAGCTCATAAAGCAGAACTGTGCACAAAACAGTGCAGGCCTGAAACTTCAACTACAGCTACTTAAAATAAGCTGAGTTATCCTTCTGAGAAAAATCTTTGAAGTTACAACTCTTGAACAGAGACAAAGAGTGTTTAAGACAAGGTAGGAGTGCAGTATTTTCTACAGTCAAACTAACAGGCCTTTAGCTGTGTTGATGTTTGTGGTGTCTCAGTATGATAAAGGAATTGCCTCTCCAGCACTTTAAATGACCAGGTAGGAATAGCCTGATAACCAAGTATGAGAGACTTTCAAGTTTCTGCAGCCTTTACAAGAGGCCACACTGCAGTGTAATATTTCATTAGAGAGGAGGAAACCAGAAGTATTAGGGAAGAAGCTTAATGAAATTTTACTTCCTGGTAAATCAGGAATTGTTTGGTGTAATTAATTTTAAAGAAGCCACATAGTTAAAGAGCAGCTACAGGTCTTTATCATACTTACCCTGATGTGTGAGGAAACACACAAGCAGCCTGGAAAACAAGGTCTGTGGCAAGATTTTACCTTGTTACCTCTTCTTCATCCTGAAAAATGTATTTCTAATTCACAGAACTTTATGTGAGGAAAAAAGACACTGACCCCTGTCCCCTCCAAGAAGTTTTAGGGTAACACTTGGGATCCTGCTACAACCAGCAGAACTCAACTCTCTGTACTCAGTGCAGTCACAATGTCCCTCCTGGATCAGAGCATGCAAGGAGGGCATGGAAAAGCATGGGAATACTGAGAGCCAACAGTATGTTCATATTTATTGAGTAACATCCACAATACTGCAGCTGTTTGTATATCTGTAAAGTAATGCTGATCTGCTGATTCTCATTCAGATGAAGCTCACTGTAAAGCAACATTGGCACAGGTGGGGTGAGGGGCCAGAGGTGACAGAGCTGTCCCCTGCTGTCCCATGGATGACAGGGAGTGCAGACAAACAGCCTGGGTCAAACACCAGTGAGTTGCTCACAGTGAAACACCTCGGGGTGTCATTTCCATCCAGCTTTGGCCCTTGCACCAAGGGAAGGATACAAAGAATCCCAACCCCTCCGTGATGCACTGCAGGCACTCAGTCAGACTCACTGTCCACTCAGTTCTGTCTGGGAGAAGTGACGAGATCTGGACAACCAGGAGACTTTAGCACAAACTAGAGTATGAACTGTACACTTTAAATAAAAATAAGAATATTTCAGAAGCACTTGAAACAGTGATTAACCAAAAAATACTGGGCTCTGTGATTATGATTAGTAATAAATATAAATTACTTAATGTTTTTATATATATCAATTTAAGTAGACTAACGTCACTTGATAAAGTCTGATCCTGAAGTGTAAAGCAGCACATTCTGCATCAATTTCAACATGAATATTTGCACACAGCCCATTCAGGTCCGTAATTAAGCTAATGCAAGGAAAGGAAAATACTCTCCCTTGGGACGGAGAGTTTGAAACCACTCCTGAAGCCATTCCAAACCTCGGAGATGAGCTGCAGTGGCCAATCCAAGTCCTCGGGAAGCAGCGCTGCGGTCCCCCGGCAGCTCCCCGGCCGCAGCAGCGAGTCCCGGCCCAGCCGTGTCAGAAGAAGGTGGTGTCGGCCGAGAAGGCGCCCGCCAGGCGGAAATCCTCGCGGGTCAGCACGCTGTACATGCGCTGCGGCAGCGCCTTGGAGTAGGGCGCGGGCCGGGGCACGGCGGCGCGCAGGATCACCTCCCGGCCCGCGGGCGGCGGAAACTCCGACTGCAGCCCCGGCCTGCGCTCCTCCGGACCGCCCGAGCGCCGCAGCTCCTCCTCCAGCGGCACGGCGGGCACCTGCGGCAGAGCACAGCGACAGGGCAGCTGCTGCCTCACACCGGGAGTCACACAGCTGCTCTCAGAGGAACGCCAGAAATGGGCTAGAGGCTTCGTGTGTACACAGAGCAAAGCGCTAATGGGATGCTGGGAAATAAAGCGAGCGTAACCAGATGGAAGAACCCTCGTGTGGATGGTGAAGCTCTGCCCGGCTGAAGTTCTGATGTGGCAGTGTGAAGCAAGGGCTGTGACTGGAGGAAATGGCCCCTCCTCAGACAGGGTGCTCTCCTCAGCTCCCTGCAGCTACAGGAGGCCAAGGCAGCCTCCACTTCAAAATCATCAGTGCCACCACTGCAGTCCTGACAGTCACCTGCCTTTCTGACTCCAACACTGCTGCAGGATGGGCTTTTCATGGCCAGAGAGCCTTGCTGAAATCCCCCTGCTGCACAATCACAATTGGAGTTCATTCTCTCAGAGCCAGGCAGTAGCAACACTGACACCTGGACACTGGAAGAAGGGCTGGCATGCCCACTAAACATTCCCTGATTACATATTCCTGTGGATATACACAACCCCACCAACACCCTAATAGGGTCCTTCCTAATCCAAGCATGTACAACTGCAAACTGGCACCATCCCTGAGGTGTGGCAGGAGTCACTGGCTGCCCCTTGTGGTCCCTTGCTGCTGCCCCTCTGCTCCCAGTAGAGGGACCCAGCCCTGCAGGCTGTGCCACAGAACCCACCAGGGACAAGTGCCACGTGTTCCCACAAGAACAGCTCGAGGAAACCAACAGAGAGGATCTTCCCTGTGCTACACTTCACACAGTTACCCTGCTTCTTTCCCAAATATCTATGTCCAGGAAGTTCCACACCTTCAGGAAGCACTAGTGTTGGGAATGCAGCATCCAGCTTATTGTTCATCACCACCTCCCCCCAAAACATCAACAAAAAAACAGTGATGACAACAAAGAATATAAAGGCATGGCCACATATTTCAGCATCAGAAAACACCAATACTCACTTGAATAAAGGTTTTTGTTTGGTTTGGTTTTTTGAAAGGCTTTTTTTTTTAAACATTTCTCTCTCTTTTCACTATGCATTATTTGGCTTTGAAAATAAAGTGTGAATACAGAAAAACCATTCTGGAAACACAAAGTTACTTTTATGCTCAACATGTGAACACCAGTACAAACTAAATCTGGCTGCTGCACTATATCCACCAGAAGGTTCAGCTCTATGCAGAGAAGATGAGAGGGAAAGGAGGGACAAAGTTGGTTACCTCATCAGAAGATTCAGTCAGCTTGGAAAGGGATGAGAAAAGAACCAGTGATGAAAGACAGAAACAAAGGCAAGTCAGAGGTGACTTACAAGAGGTTAGGAGGAGACTGTAGGTTTAAGAGACATCATGCACTCCAAGAACATGCACTGGCTATCAGAATTTTCCTGAGAAAACTCAAGAACAGAACACATTATACACAGCTCAGAGAGGAGTCCAGGTTCAAAAGGTAATGAACAGGGAACTCATTTCACTTCTGTTTATCAAACAGCTCTCTACTGAATTAACTCGTGGCAGGTTAAACACAAAGGGGGGTTTGTAGCAAGTTCGTTCCTGTCCCACTAAGAAACCTTAATCAACACTGACCAGCTGCTAGTGGGAAATACCTGTAGCCCTGCTTTAGTTAGTGGTGTTTCAGAACAGAACCCCAGAAATTTGTACACATCCTAAGGGTACTTAGATTTGAAAACCCACTGCCTCTCTTAAAGAGGCACATGCATGTGTGTGCATCACCTACAGGGCACAGATCTTGGGCTTTAAAGGCTAAGGGTGGCTGGTTAGCAGGTTCAGTTTGCAAACACAACTTCCCTAGACACTGGAAGAATAAAAGAAGTGTCCTGATTTTCTTTCCTCAGAATAACCATGGTCTGTTTTCAGAATGGTCCTTTTTATGCCGAGTTGCAAAATACAGATTATTACAAAAGCATTGATCCCTTTAAAGTGTTTAACATCCAATCACAACATTTTTCCAGCAATTATTTCCAAATGGGATTTCAGGCTACTACCTTGTTATTACCACTGTAATGAAATATGAGTTAGAAAATCTGATGCTATAAACAGGTGTAATTCTGATAGAAACTGAAGGCTGACTGCAGTCCATGAGGTTTGGAAATCAATACCTTTAGACTAATTATTCCAAAGATTGCTTAAGAGAAAAAGGCAACATTTATAACAATATCAGCAAGGGAAGGGTCTCCAGAAAACAGATGCAACACTGGCAATAGGTAAACTGAATGCAGAAACTGAAAAAGAACTGAAACTTCCTAAGCATGCTGGTTTCCACAGAAAAAATCTCAAGTATTCCAAGCACAAGCCTCAGTTTAGAAGTTACTGCTTCTAAAATATATAATATTATGACCAGTTTCTCTACATTCCTCTATGAAATAATCAACACTTGACCTTGCTGTGATAAGGCAGAAATTTGTCTTGCCTTAATAGCATTACTGATGTTACTATTTGCAGCACATAAAGCATCACTGCCACCTCTATCTACCCAGCTGGCTTCAACTCTTTAACCCCCCAGCTCACTCACTCTCCTTTGGTCCTGCAAGGTTCTGTTACTGCCAAAATCATGTTGAACATCACAGAAAACACCTCAAGCACATATATGACAATACATGCAGAAATGCAGACAAAATACACTGGCACCATGTGGTAACTCCCTGGCTCATTCTGGTTAAATCAGAAGTGGCTGCAGCACAGCCCAGAGCTCTCTCTTACCCTCTGAGCATTCACAAACAGCTTGTGAATGATGCTGCCAGCAGGTCCTCTTCCTGCACCAACCACTGACACTTCTGGCTGCTCCAGGAGACTGTTTACAAATCTGATGGAACAAATGATTGAAAAGGAAAAGGGGATGGTTAATCTTTGGCCAGACCCAGTGTGCTGACCTAAACGAGCTGTTGGCTGTGCCAAGGCTTTCACCAAGCATCATCTGCTCAGGGTAAGAACTGGCAGATTCTCTTGCTTCTCTATTCTAAAAGCTTAAGGAAAAAATTCTCCTCTCAGTTATCTAAGAATGAAAGCCAGGGTCATAAAGCAGATGTGTAAAATCAACAGGAAAGCTTCCATGGTGTTGGCCATGCAGAAGTATTCACAACGTGACAATTTTCTTTAGCACACAGACATTGCTTGGGTCAGACACCACATCTCTGAACTCCCAACATGTACTGCACAAATGTCATCTCTCCCTCCCAGCACAGCAGCAAGAAGTTAACTTGGGTTTTATAACATTACTCATCTTGAGCAGCAAGTAAATAACCTGACAGCAGGTAGTGATGCAAGGGAACATTCCCTGTCACTTCCCACTCTGAGCTGCTCAGTGATGTTTCACATCAGCAGGGAGACAAGAATAAGGAAACAATTGTGGAAGAGGCTATTTCATTCCATAATATTTATAAAAAATACTACATTTCTAGTCCTAATTTTAGGTATGATAACAGAGTTCATCAAATATACCTTTTATATACACAAAAAAAATTAGTCCCCAGTACTGTCAAGATAAAACCAAATCCTATTAAAAAAACCTGGATCAAATGTCTCCAAAGAGATGCTTAACTGGAGGAGCACTGAGGTACCCACACACATCATCTCTAGACAGTCTAGTGACAGGGATACCAAATATGATTCCTAAGTATTTCTTTATTGTCATCATTGTCCTAAGTACAAACAAAGGCATCAGAGGAAAAACAAAACAACACAGTGAAAAATAAGAATTCAAAAAAAAAAAAAAACAAGTCACCTTTGTAGATCTTCCTTCTCCTCTTCATTTTCACATTTCTCTACCCCAAATTTTGCTTTGAGAGACCTTGCCCTGGCAATGATGGCTTCCACACTCATAATCTGAGCAATGATTTCCTGCAAGAGTTTAATAAAAGGGAAAATTAAAAAGATGTTTTTTTAACATTGCCATGAACAGTGCAAAAGTCAATCAGGTTTTCAGCCCCAGCCAGTACAAAAGCCTTACTTCCAACTTCTTGTCCTCTGGACTGGGAAACCGAAGCACTTTGCTGGAATGGGATATTATCTGCTTAATAATCTTCTTAACTGAAGATATATCTTCTACTGCTTCTATTATAAGGAAAGAAACAAAGTTGTAATTATTGACTGCATCACTGTTCCCCCTTAAATATCTTAATAATTTATTAAACATTATTTACCTTCCTCCTTTACCTTGAGTACAGCTGCATGGATGATGCAAGGCAGGAGATGCCTTGCAAGGTCAGCTGGTTTCTGAACTGCAAGGTAATGAAGTACCTGCAACATTAGAAAATTCAGTATTGTAGTGATCAAAACTACTTCCCATAGATAAGGCTACTTGGAAAGATGAATTCACAAGAATGGAACAGCACTGTAAGACTTGAGAGGCAGTTTTACATGAATCTGCCCAACAGGTTGGAATAAAACTAAAAGTAACTGCATTAGGAAACTAAAATGTTCCTAATGTATATGCAGTTAAAACTCTGGTTTATTTACTAATAATTTAAAAAAATACCTAAATAACATTGCATACTTTTAGATACATCAAACACTCTCCTGTACAGCAGCAGGAATCTCCAATCAACCTAAGCCATGCACTGAACACTTCAGTAACTCCAAGGACACAGTGCAAGGGCCTGTCAGTGTTTAATGCTGCAGGGAGGGAGGGCAGGGCTGCAGGGAGCATCACAGCCCAGACTGGCACCAGCCCCAGAGCTTTCACCTTCTCAGCCTCCCTGGTGTCATCAAAAAGCCTCTTCTGCCTCCGTGCAGGGACTGGCTTTGCTGTCTCCCAGGCCTCCACCCACATGTTGCTGGGAATCTTCATCCGGGCGCTCAGCTCGCCCCTGATGACTTTGTTCCCCTTCTCATCGATCACTTCCTCCTCGATGTAGTCCCGAGGTGAGTACCACCTGACAAAATCCTCCAGACAACAGCCAGGGTTAGCTGCCTGCAGGGAAGAGAGGACAGAAAAACACAACAGCCTGAGTAGGAGGGAAATGTGGTTTAGTGGGTAGAGCACAGAGTAAAGACAAAGCTCAGGAAATTCTTTTGTCCACAGCCAACAAACTGTACAGCAGGACAGAGGGAATAAATCATAAACCAAGACAATGGCAAGGGGTAAAATCCCCATCAGCAGCAACAACAACAAAAAAATCACCTTCTCATCACCTACTATATATACTTTCATTACATTCATCAGTTATTTCAGTCAAGCTCAAAATTATATATACTGTTACAATTCTACCTGGCACCTGCTACATGCAATAAACAGGAATTTTCACTAAGCTTATCCCATTAAAGACTAAAAGAATCAGTGGGATGCCTAAGTATGCTTTCAGCACTGACTTTCCATCTTTTAACATTCCAATGACAACATTCTTCTTCTTTTGAAAAGGAACTTTAAAGAAGCATCTTCCTCAAACAAAGAAAACTTCATTTTCCATAGATGCAATATAACCACAATTAACATCTATAAGTCCAGAACATAAAAGGAATCCCAGTTTTCTATCTGATGTACCTATGAGGAGTGTACTTGTGCTTCCAATTATAGTTCTCTACTTTTACTTTGAGATTTTAGATTACTCACACCATATATATTTAATATGCCATGAGTCCCTGTTTATAAAGTGATTACTGTTATACTATAAATACTCTAACTGTACAGCACATTACATCCTTTTACCATAAAGACTGCAATAATTCAAAATATATATATGGCTATTTCATTACAAAATCTCCAATCTTGTTAGTGTTGAGCTCCTGTGATGACAGCAGTGGATGTGCTCTTAGCTCCCTCTGCAGAGCTCAGACAGGAAATGAAACCCAAAACCACAGTTAGTCCAGTCCCAACGTGATGAATGTTTGTTTTAATTCACAACTGAGCAGTTATATGTTTGATGTGCTTTCTCCCTTCCCACAGACATTTTGTAAATTTACTGGGACATTACAGTGTAACAGATCACATCCTCATAGGTTCTGAAATGCGCCAAGAGTTTTCCCAATACGTTTCTATTTTCAACTTGAAACTAACTGGAAACTGTTTTGTGGAGAAAAAAAAAAAAGCAACCTTCAGACCTGTCCAACCCAATGAAAGGGACAGGTGAATGAAGCAGCAATGCAGGGCAGTGTCACGGCCGCGCTACCTTGAAGGACTCCATGTCGGACAGCAGGCAGGCGCTCTGCATGCGCGCCCGCAGGTGAGCGCCCTCTGCCGACGTGCCCAGCTTGGCCAGCACCTCCGACTGCTCCTCCAGCAGGTCCTCGGTCATGGGGGCTGGCTCCTGTCACAGGGAACACTCAGGGTCACTGACAGCCCCTCCCGGAGACAGTAAGGGCAAGGCAGGAGAAGCAAGAAGCTCCTTCTCACCCCCAGTTCATTCCGCTTCCTTTGTACTCAGAGGAAATGATCACAACTTTCTGCTGCCTGAACAGCTCAGGCTCAAGTTGTGCATCTGAAGAGGACACTAACAAAGAAACTACACAGGGAATTACCTGGAAATAAGGTAACAATATAAGGATATATTGCTAAAATGCCAAAATCCTAATGAAATCCTGGAAATGTTTGACTGGTTCAATTTTGCTGAGATGGATGAAAATCTACCCAAAGCAATGCAGAATTTTTGCTGTCGATACTGTCAGCACAAAATTAATTGAGAACATTTTGCCTGACTACTCTCTGCTCATACATTTTACCCAAGCAAAGCAACACTAATTAGAAGTAATTTCTCTCAGGAGAATGCAAACCAATGCATTCTTCATGCATGGCTGATTTCAAACTACTTTCTGTGACAGCACCACTTCCTATTTCATCCCTGGTCACTCTGCAGGAAAGCTTGTTGATGTCAGGTAACATTTCTAGTTGTTCGATAATAAACCTGCTGTAGAGAATGGCACCAAACCAAATGACTATGGCCTTTTAGATGTGACAGAGAAATTATGAGAAAAACAAATAGAGCAGCAAAACTGATCCAGTACTGTGCAAAGCCAGGCAGAAATCTCCGTGGTGCAAGGACCACAGGAGCTCCTATTTTATAGGAAAGAAAGGAAGTAAGGAGGGGATGGAAGATGCCTCAAAAACTGAAAATAAAAAGAACCCCATATTTAGGTAGGCAAGGAAGTTTAATTCTTGCTTAAATATATTGTTTGGAGTGAAATTTGGTACAGACACTCACTCCCAAATAAAACAAAGAATGTGTGAGATTAGCAGCCTCATTCAGTTTAAAAGATTAAAAGCAAGGCATTAGGTCAAAAACACCCAGCAATTTTAACAACAGACAAGGCTGTAACCTGCAAACTGCTGCAGTTTCACAATGCCAGGTGAGGCACATTCTGTGCTCTCAGCTCCTGCTCCCTCACCTGTGTTATGGGAACGTAGAGAGGCTCTCCTGGATGCAGCAGCATCAGTTTGCCATGTGGGTGCAAACGACCTTCTGGTTTCAAGTTTACAGACTCTTTTGCTCCTTTCTTGCCATTTTCCTGTCCATTTCCTTTAAGATCTTCTGTGTCACTGAGACATTCAAAAAACTCCTCTTCACTGTCACTCCACGATTCCCAAGACTTGCCAAATTCTTTTTCCTTATCAGGGTTATCTCCAGAGTGGTCTCCTCCTTTGGCACCATCACCAGAAGCACCACCAGGTGAACGATCAGACATGCTCCCCCTTTTCCCCTCATCTCTTGCTTTCTTCCTTTCAATGCAACAATTTAGCATCTAATTTAACAAGTTAAAGGAACAAAAAGAAAATTGTTCAGCAATTATTTCCCTTATGGAGGCAATCATACAGAAAAACCTGTAGAGCCACTGAAAAGGTCTTACAATTCTAAAAGATAACAATTCCACTGAACTTGTTGCTGTAACAAAATTTTTCTCAAGAAATTAATTCCATGCCCAAAAATCATAAGCACCACTAAATCTACAAAACAACAATATTTAGCTAATCATTGCTATAATTTTGACAGTTTCCTTAGGAGAAAAATAATTCTTAAATTTGGGATATTTACCTGAAGTTTCTGGTGCAGTAAACAACATCTCAGATCTGGAGCGCCATTAGCTAATCTAACAAAAGGCAGAAATGTAACAATTATCAATTATAAAGTTGAATCTTTCACACATATGTGGTCTTAAATCACACCAAATCTAGAAGAGGGACAAATACCCATATTGAACCCAACCCCACCATTTCAACTACACAGCTCTTCTATTATCTCAACACACAAACCCAGAATTTAAATTACATGTATTTCCCAGAGGACATTTCAGGAGCTCAGAGATCACTCACACTAGTGTGAAACACTCTGCATTCCTGGTCAGTTTTCCAATTGGAAGTTGAAAAGGTAACTGCTTTCAAACAGGAATTAAGCATCTTTGACTGTACTTTTAAAACTGGAGTCATTGCTGTACATTTCAGCTTCTATTTTATCTGCTAGTGTAACCATTTTAAAGTACAAACTAGTGACTAAATAGCCAGTCTGTCAAGTTATCCAAAAACCCCAAATCCCATCCAAAATACCAGAACCCTAAAAGCAGGGTATGTTATTGCTCTGCCTCATCTTGAGAGAGCCCCTGGTTTGGTGTGTCCCAAGTTCTGCTGCAGCAGACAGAACCTGGAAGGGCTGGAATACCTGAAAAGGCCATTGCACCAGCAGGGCCTTGGAACAGCTCCCTTAGAAGAGAGGTGAAACTACACCACAGTAAGTTTTTTTCCCCATCCTCATTGACACAGTGGAGTGAATGTCTAAGCTGAGCTTCCCTGGGCATCTGAAGTGTTCAAAGGAGGGCACAGATGCTTGTCCTTACTCCCTGCCCTTTCTTGCATTAAGGAAGTAGGGTAATAAAAACAGAGACAGCATTTGCAATTAACAAAACCCCAAAACTGTGTGTTTCAAAGTCACAGTGACCCCACTCAGCTCCTGGAACAAAGAACATTTTCTATGACCAAGGAGCAACAACAACAATCTCACCCTGGAATAAGGTAGTTGTTCTCCCATCTGTAACGCATTTCCAGCACAAACTCTTGCCAAAGATGTGCCACTCCTTTGACTCCTCCATGGTAGAAGTTTATCATACAAAGACATAAAGCTAATTTGTATGTCAGACTGTCAGATGGAGCAGACTTAAACTGGCTGAAGAGATTCTAGGGAAGAAATAAAAGAAACAAGAAATACAGAAACAATGGCATTGTTTTCCAAAACCATGTGAGCTCTTTTCTGTTTGTCAATATAAGTGGCTAAGCAACATTTTAAGCTTAGAAGATACCAAAAACTACAGTATTTGGAAGAAAAAAGGAATTAGAAGAAAACAGGAATCATCCCTATTTCTACCCAGAGATTCCACAAAGACAAATTCATTTTTCCAAAAGCTAAGTATTACAAGATGTAGGGCAAGCACAGCAAAGTCTATATAAACACACAGTCAAAATTGCTTTCTCTGTTGTGTCACTCAACAAAACTTACATAATCTTCATTCTCTGGAGGAGGATTGTTTCCTGCTGAAGTGCTGGCTCTGTTTTCAAATACATCTGCAAGTTTGTCAGCAGCATCAGGAAATAAGAACTTGAAGAAAAAAAAATTAAACCTTCCATCAGTATGGTTTTCCTGCCTTTTCCACTTTCCCTATAAAGCTACTGCTGGTTTCATACCAGCAATCTCTATAATTAAAATTGTTAGCAGAGTTTAGAGATCAGGTTTAGCCCACTTATAGTGCACAGACTTGTAACAACTTGGGCTGTTCCAAGAAGCTGATAATTCAATTCAAGCACTGGAACTGACATCAGATATCTTTAAACCTGCCACAGGCTCTAAAGCAAATGCATCAGTGTATGAAGTGCATGTGCTCTGTGCATCCATGTGCAGGGCCAGCTCACTCACCAGGAGGATGGTGTTGAGCACTTCATTGTTCAGAGGAGACTCATCCACCCCTCTGTGCTTGCGGATTTTCTTCTTGGCACTGTGAACCATGTTTGTGACTGACAGTTTGGGGATGGGGACTGGTGCTGGTTCTGTGAGCTTTGACAGTGCATGGGTGATATCAGCAACCTCTAGCAAATAAAATAAAAACAATTAGAACAAAATAAAATAAACCCCCAAACACTAGAACATGTCTCTTCAAGAGTTCACCTGTCTTATTCAGCCTGTTTATCTTGTATTGATATTTAACCCCTCATGAACCAGAGCTACACCTCTGCTGCCAGGTTCCAGGCTGACACTCACTGCTCTTAGCTAATACAGGCAGCAGAAGGAGGTCACAAATGAGTCACAGACTGTCCTTGATTTAATTCACCAGATGAAGTCTAGACTGAGCTGGCTGCAGGTAGAGCCTGCTGTAGCAGCACTGCTCCTGCAGAGTTGCCAACAGAGTATCCCAAAAGCCTCCTGAAGACTCAATATTTAAACCTTGTTTATACAGACCAATAAACATGCTGCAGGTAACAAACACTGCTCCAGCATATGCTAAAGCTTTAGATAAATATTAAATAAATCCTGTATTAACCACTGGCCTCACATGGTGTAAGCACAATTCTGTTTTAGAGTCCTCAGGTAAACTTCTCAAATCAAAAGACTGGGGTTTTTTTCAGACCTACTGCTGGTAAACTCTAGAATGTCTCTTACAATAAACTGCATTAATATTGTTATAAGGAGAGCTGATAAATTTAAGTGAATAATTGAAAAAGCCCATCTTGGCAAGCCCAGAGGTAAGAAGGGCTAAAGGAACTGTATGTCAAGCACTGAGTAATACACACCATCCCCAGTCTAACACCTTTTTAAGCTCATAGCAAGCTCCTTCTTCAAAACTAAGATCAAGTACAACCAAGGAAAATACATTGACACAGGTCATATTTGGAGGGAAGAACAAGTGACAAGCAGCAGGAAGGAAGGGAATTTTCACTATACACATCAAGAAAAGCCAGAGGGTCAGAGACATCAAAAAGATGGCAGTATTTATACAGCTGGGATAAAGCCTGACTTGCTGGTCAGATACTTTGGGAAGTTTTAATTTTCTTTTTTCCTTAAAAGTCCTTAAAATGGGTGGAGAGGATGAGAGCAAAGCCTTTCAAACAGATTAAGGACACTTTAAACTGGCTGTTGACATGTACTACAGAGTACAACAAAAAGGAGAAAGAAGTGGAAAAAGCAAAAATACACAAAACTGTACAGACAAATCTGATTGCCCTACAGTCAACTCTTGTACATTCTAGTGAAATTTTAAGCTTTTCTCTTTTGTAAAAAGAAACAGACACAACATTATCAGAGGCAATTGTCCCTCTGGGACTCTTGGAGCTGAACTTGTCTAGAATTCATGAGAAATTTCACCATGAAACCCTGGCCAGAAAATTCCCAGGAGTATGTGTAAGAGTTATAAACACCAGTCAAGACAAGGGTACAGGGAAGGTAACTAACACAAAACTATTAAATACAAGTATCACAAATCAACTGGATTTTAGTTTTACCTTTTCCTTCCTCATCAAATGCAGACCTCCCAAGGATCTCATCCGTTGACTCCTTCCGACGGCAAAGCTTGAAGAACTCGGTCAGGAAGTCCCCTGGAAGAGGAACAGAGCTCTGAACTCAGCCACAAATCTCACTGAGCAATGAGCCAACACTCTAAATTATGCCCCAAGGACAGTCATTTCTATCTTTTCTTCTGAAAGAACATCTGATCATTTGTTCTGAAGCACAAATATCTTGTGCACAAAATCCACATAATGAAATTACCTGAAGCACAAAAGCCACATAATTAAAGCTTAGGTAAATGCACACCCAGGCAGCTCTTGGCCATCTCTCCAGAGCACAGCTCTGCCTGCAGTTTAATTCACCCAAAACAAGATCAAACTTGGAAAGTTTTGAAGCCCTTTTCCCCACAAGCTTAAAGGCAAGGACAGACAGAGGAGTACAGCTCTCCAGAAAATTAATTCTCCCTGTCAGAAAAGCTGGTTGAACTAAGGAGATGGATACATGCAAAATACACTTAATAAAATGGGAAGATTCTAGGAAATCTAAATTTTCACAGAACACAGTGAAAATTCTTATTTTCTGGAATCTGGTGAAATAAGAATAGCAATGAATTTCACCATACACAGACATAGAATAAACTACAACAGGAACTTATGTATTTACAAAAGTTTTGTTCTTGAAAAAGAAACACAAAATACTATTCACTCAAAACAATGAGGGAAGTGAGCAAACAGGCCATCAGGTAATCAACTCAACCCTAACTTCATAACTTGGTAGTTTTAGTTTAAAAGCTGCAAGAGAAGACAGGAAATTCTGATGTCTTACCCAACAGACACTGAGGGTTATCTGCTTTTCTCACTCTCACAGACCACTGGGGTGCTTGAAGTGGATCCAGGTCACTTGGGGAAAAAAAAATTAAAAAAGAAAAGAAAAAAAGAAAAAAGAAAACCAAATGCCACTGTAAGTATTGGAAAGATGAGTACCAAATTCTCAATAAATGTCACATCATAACCAGTGAGGTCACCACATTACACAGGAG
Source organism: Setophaga petechia (assembly GCA_024362935.1). Taxonomy (NCBI): domain Eukaryota; kingdom Metazoa; phylum Chordata; class Aves; order Passeriformes; family Parulidae; genus Setophaga; species Setophaga petechia. The sequence goes on from JANCRA010000005.1 coordinate 6,550,059, forward strand.
AACAAGACAATGAAGAACCCAATTCTTGCTGGTCATGTGTGTGCATGGCATGAACAAGAAACACTTCTTCCTCCTTAGCAGAAAACCTGGATGACAAGTTTTGGGAGAGGGATATCAAGCAGTGAATTGTTTTTACCTTTCATGCTCCATTATAATCTTTTCCAAGAAATATGTGACACACAAAATTTTCAAGTCTAACATGAGAATATGCTCAAAACCAGGGGTTTGTGTTCTGTTTAGATTACAACACAATAATATTTTCTCACAGAAATGCATTTCAAAATGTGTTTTCCCAAATTAGATGTTCTATCAGCTGACATTAGCATTCCTCAAAATGGGTTCTTTTCCACATGTGAAGCCACACAGTGTTTGAGATGACACTAAGATGCAGCAGTGAGCAAAAAAACCACACTCATTTGTAACTCAGGCAAGACACTTACGAATAAACATCGTTGTCAACAACAATCCCTTCTGCAAGGTGAGGCCACGTTGTAGCTAAATGCAGCTCACTGAAACAAAACCAGATTTCAGACTTTAAGTGACAGCAGAACGTTTTCCCTTCACCACAGTTCATGTTTTGAAAGGTATTTCTGATAGTTCATATTTTATTCCCTCTTTGTTCTCCAGTAAGTTTTCTCACTGCATACATGAGAGCAAGTCCAACCCTTGCACATATTTTTTAAGGTTTATCTTGAGGTATATTTCAAGATAATAATTTCAGAGACAAATGGGGTACTGCAGAAGTTTATTGTAAAACCCATATGAGCTTGAATCTGAGTATCATCAGACAATTTTACAAATGGTCTTATTTGCTATTAAACCATTACCCTTCACAGATGTTTCTGATGCACTTGAATAATTAAGTATCTGTTGGACATGCTAAGTGGCAGGTAGGCAAAGCTAAGACTTGAAATAACACATCTTTAAGTCCTCCATTAAAAAGTTTTCTGAACTCTTCTCTTACCTAATAGGATCTTCACAGGCACCAAATGGTAACTTCCCAAATTCCAGGCCTCCAACTTCTCCCCCAACTAGAGCATCTATATCTGGAGAAAAATCAACACATTTTCCATAAAGAATTTGTGGAACATTTGAAGCAGCATATCACCTTCATTTCAGTTCATTTCACTGTAACTTGCAGGATGACCAGAGAAGGTGACTGAGCCAGGAGAACACAATCCTAACATCCAGTCAAAGCAATTGCTTCCAACAGAAACTGAAATGGGACATTCAAAGGGACAGATACAATTCTTGTCATTGATGTTGAGGGAAGGTTATTCCCTTCATACAGGCAATGATGAAAGCTATAAAAACAGCCCTAGAGATTCAGTGCTGGCACAAGAACAGACACAAAAGTGCCATAAAAATGCTTGGCCAGGAAATCAGTTCCAAGCAGAGAAGGAAGACTGGAAGAGCAACTCCACAGAGTGAAAAAACAACTACTTTTAAAAGTTGACAATTTTATCAAAAGAGGACTTGATCAAATAATCTGGGGGACTCCCTGTAGTCCCAGGTACTCAGAGATGCCTCCCAGCACCCTCAGGCACTTCCCATGTTACAGCCTTCAAATACATAAATCAAAACCAGACAGCCTCCACTGAACAAAAATTAAAGTGGGCAATAATAATAATGTATTGTAATGCCATTATAATAATGCTATTACAGTATCTGATCTGCAATTTTACTGCATCTGGCAAACTGTTTACAAACAAAACAAGAGAGGGATTAGCACAGATGAAGTATCTGGATAACTTAATTACATAATTTCTTCTGCAGAGAAGATAAAAGACATTTAAATTCTTGGGTTTTATTTGAGAAGAGCTAATTGAGTGATGGTATATAATCTTCCCAGTGAACATAAAACCACATCTGCACACAGCAATAGCAGTAAAACTGATGCTGTCCATCTCCAGTTTCTGCAACACACCTTGACACCCTTACCCACAACACTGCTGCTAAAGGAGTGGAAGATATTCAAACTGCTCCAACCAAGAAATATGATCAGTGACACAACTCATCCATGACAAACCTGAGATCCTGACTTAGTGAATAACTACAGCAAGGCACAGAGACTTCAGAAAATAGATTTTGTCTGCAGAAACAATAAAAAAATAAAATCTGTGGAATTCATTTCCCAAGTTCTTTAGGTAAACTTGGTTAACCAAAGAGGAACTATCATTTAAAACAGCACTGATTTTCTCTCTAATAAGCAGAACTCTCCTTAAACATGTTCAACTTACATTCCTTAGCTACAGAGCACAGAATCAACCTCACTGCACACTTCTTCAAAACATAGGATTTTGATTACTGTACTTTTTTAAGCAAAGAACAGCCAAACAATTAGATAACCAAGGCCACATGAGTTCTGTCTCTCCAAATGTACCCTAAATATCTCAAGGTTGTTATGTAAAACTGCTACCAAGCCAAGGAAAGAACTTGGGCACTTTAACTGTTCCACCACTATGTACCTAAAACATCACATCACTAATAAAATGGATGTTAAGGAGGAACTAATATCTACCTTTTTCCTATGGGTTTGTTTACCTTTGGGAAGTTTATAATTTATTTTCTCTTACTACCTATACAAAAATAGGTCTGTTAAAACCAAATCCTTGATACTCAAAGAAGACAGCACCACCACCAAGAAGAAAAGAGATCATTTTGAGACTACCAAACAAGTAACTACCTCTGTTTTTCCTAAACAGCATCATTATGACAAACTTATCAAGTTCTGCTCTACATACTTTAAATTCAAGACTATATATTATTTCTCCCCTTCACACAAGGCTACTATAACAAAAGACTTGTTCAGAAATCCCTCCTGCATTAAATTTAGTACTGTGTCAACAATAATAAAAATCCAAACCTTTATCTCAAGTGAGGTCCATATAGTATTTTCTGCTTTTCCCACTGTAAATACACTTAGATAGTGAAGTACCAAAATAAGGTACTTTATGAAAACAATTGACAAGAACTCCCACAAAGTATTAGCATCTTCTAGAATATGAATATAAACATTTACCTAAGAAATCCAGGGCAGAATACTTCACAGATTCAGTCACTCTTTTCATTCCACATAGATACCACTATTTTAGAAACATCATTGTATTTCTAAATGCTGACCAACCCACATTTCCAGGCACAGCCCTACCCAAAACACCTGTCCCAGCCATGAGCTACAACCTGAGAGCAGCTTTAAGCTGCCTTGTTTATCATACAGGGTGGGAATGGACTGAAGCCTTTCCTAGCAAAGCAGAAAATGTTCAAATTCTTCTGGCAAGATACTCAAATATTTTCTTTAGCATTGTCTGGCTGTCTGAAAAGGAGTTACTGTGAGGACACAAGTCTCCTACCTGGTGGCTGCTGTGGCCAGAAGTACTGCTGCCAGTCCTGGAGCACAAAGGTAAGGCGAATAGCCATGCTAACTGGAGGCAGAGGTGTTAAAGGGCAGCCCTTCAAAATATCAGAGAACAAATCCAATGTAAAGAGTAAATCCTCTCAAACACTCCAGGGGTTGAACATAAACTATACATAGCATGAGTTTACACTCACAATCTTGGTTTTGAAGATGTCCAGCAGCCCTGCCAGGTGGGTGTACTGGCCGGGCACCTTGCGCAGATGAACCATCTCGAAGTCGGTGCGCACGCCCGGGCCCTGGCACTCCCCCACGTACATCCGGCGCCACTTGTGATGGATCTGCACGAACAGGGGCACCTGGCTGACAACAGGGACACTGCAGATCACTCAAGTGTCCTGCTGCCTTCGGGTCTCTAAACTAGCTGAATACTCTAGCACAATTTCAACATCATTTCAGCCTTTGAAATGTATTTTCTCTTAGACGAACACGCTTTGAAACACTTCACAGGAACCACAGAAAATCACTGTTAATGTCATAAAGCAGAATGCCCAGCAAATTGCCATGCCATAATCACAGCCCACTTCATGACTTCACTTACCTCATTTTCAGTCTATATAATTTTTGAGGACGATTAGAATGTTACTGTTACTACACATAGGGAAGAAATCCCCTTGCTAAAATGATGTTTTATAAACTACGTATTATTCCTACAACTTCTAGTAGCTTTTAACAGCCCTAAAGGTCTGTAAACAATAATGAAAATAAACAAGACATTGATTCAATCTTTACAAATGGGGATTTTTTCAATCCTTCTCTAACAATATTACAGTACAAATAAAGAAAAACTCTGCATGTATTTTGTTAACAATTTAATATTTTTTCCTCACCACTGCAGTATGCTGGAGTTTTACCTGGACATGTAAAAAGGTTTATGCTTTCACCTACCAGCCAGTGTTGCCCAGTGCAATGGAAACAGAACTCAGCAAGAGGTTGCACTTGGATTCACTAATAACAGCATCGTTATTGGCAGCTGGAGCAATAACCACAAACTCACGCAGGCCGTACCTTGAGAGACAAAGAGAAAAATGCACATTTCTAGTGCCTGGCAAGCCAGCTGAAACACAATTCTTAAAAAACATTGTGACCTGGAGAACCTAATTGCCACCAAGACACTGTGAAATCTGTTCATTTCATGCAAGTAGCTCTTTATTTTTAGAGAGGTCAAGAACTGAGTGGAGTGCTGCAGATCTGAACTCACAAACTACCTGAGTGCAACAGCATTCCAACCCTGTACTGTGTGTGACTGGGAGCACTGCCAGGTCTAGCAGTCCTGAGGTTCTCCAGTTTATGCTCACAATGGCTGAAACTGTTTATACATAAAACCAATCTCTCTAGAACAAATTCTATTATGTGCTCAGATTTGCATTACTAAGAATATAATTGTTGTTTGTTAAGGTGGCACAGATTTCCTTTTTAAGAATGTACCTAAATATTACATATATAAAAGCCTGGTTAATATATGGAATTGAGACAAATATTTGGGGGAAAAACGAAACAAATTAAAGATAGACCCACTATAGCAGGCTTTTTTTGCACTTCTTTCTTGTGTCTGGTATAAAGAATCATTTTATTAAAGCTTTAACTGACTGTGCCAGATTTTCCAGCTGCCATGCTCATTTGCAGTAGAGATGAGAGGCAGCACACATACCATCTCACCAGGCAGTGGGCTCGAGGAGGAAAGTCATTGTTCATGCACAGCAAGTCCTGCATTGGCAGAGGAAGGGCATCTGTGACAAAAATTGATAGATGATCAATGTACCATCACAAACATCCAGCTCACTTACAATTGCCTTGTGTTAGAACTGTGTGAATGCAAAGCAAACCAAAAGCAGAAATGTCAGATCACACTCTTCAGACCTCAGAAAATCCCACACAGACACAAATCAGCACACTGTGGACTCCACATTGTGACACTGTCTCCTGGCATTATCCTTACAACTATGGAAGGGAACTACCAGGTACCTTCTCCCAGCTCTTCCTTCCCATCTTTGTCACTGGGTTCTTGTACAAGATAATGATGGGTAACTGAGAACTTGAAGTCTGCAAATGAAATTTCATCTGATTTCTCTTCCCATGTTCCTGTGGTAAATATACCCTGCATATAAAAAAAGAAGATATTATCTCATAAATTTAGGTTAACATTCATTAGTCTTTAAAATTAATCTTTCAAATATTGCCTATGTGATCAATAATGTTGATTCACATTTTTCTACTGCCTAATGGCTCAGCATGATTTAATTTCAATAAGCAATTCTCAAAGCTGTTCATTATAAAGGTAGCTAGCTACTAAAATCCATGTTGCCTATAATCGTGTTCATTCCAAAAATCAAATATCATCTTGCAGTCTTCAGAACTACATGGCAATAAAGATTTGCACCCTCACATATGCAACTGTACATCTGAAGATATGCACCCTCAGCTTTGCCCAGAGACAGAAGTTTCCGACCTGGGACTTTATCTAAGCTACTCTGTGTAAATGCTGCCTTGATATTTACCTTCACCAACAAATGATTATTTTTTTCTACAACTTACAAAATCTGTGTAAGAATAAATAATTTTTAAATAAAAATACAGCATGGGAATGTCTAAAAAAATCAGCACCACTGCTCCTACTAAAAGCAACTTGGACAATCCTTTGATCTTACAGGGTGGCAGGAAGAGAGCTCTGGTCTCAAAAAGAAGACATGTAGAAATACAGGGACAGCTAAAGCGCAATTTATTAGATGGCATAAGTTTTATTCCAAATACTCTGTACCTGACTGGAATGAAGAGCACTGAGATTCCCCTGGAAACACAGCAGCCATTCCACACAAACCAGCTGAGTTTATCTGCATTATTATGCAGAAGAGCTCAGCAATTTCCTCTGCATTTCACAGGACTGAGAAAGCATCACAAAGGCTCTAATTAGTTGCTGAAAAAATCTCTCCCATCTATGAAACACACTGAGTCACAAGTAGCACTGTGCAAACCTCAGCCATAAATACATGAGGTGTGACAAAGGCACAGGACAGGACAAAAAGATTCCTTGACTATTTAAAGCAGCTTCAAGCATGTTTCCAGATTAAAACTTAAATTTTTTTTTAAATCTCTAAGGAAGATCCATCTTTGTCAGGGAAACAGCCTGTTTGGCAGATGGCCCACCAATGAATTTACAGTAATTGTTTGTCAAATTGACACTTCTACAAGTGAAATTCCCTAATAAAGTCATTATCTGCCACACCTACAAAAACAATAATAGACGAAATACATGTATACATTATTGTATTACTAATTAGCAATTCAAATTCTGCAGAAAATTCAGAAGTAGTAACTGACCTTCTCTAGAGGTTTGCCTGAAGAAATCCCAATAAGTTTCCAGTCATTCAGTACTTCTTCTATTTTTGAAATAAATCTATTAGGAGGGAAAAAGGCATTAATATTTGCTGAACACTAAACCTGTATTATAATCCAGCCACCTCAAAGCAGACAGTATGTTATTCTACTACGAAATTCCTTAGAAAAGCCCAAAGAACAAACAAACACCACAAGTATCACAGTAAAGCCAGAAAAACTACTTCCTTGTACACTAAACAGACTTCCTATGCTTAGATTTCACATAACAGTTAGTTTTAGCTGTGAGCGTCTTTTGACTCTTTTAAGAATCTCACCTTTTTCTTTTTCTCGTACTGCAGCACACAACAGCTGCAGCACATAACTCCTGTTTCATTGTTAACAAATGAAAAGCATTTAAGACAAAATTATCACTAAATTCAGATTTAAAGCGCAGCATTTGACATCTCTGGTCTCCTGTCATAAACGTTATCACTATTGGAAAAAGCATTTAAAAAAATAATACATTCACAGTACAAGAGCGTTCTTCGCCTTAAATTTCTTCGTACATTGTTCTACTAACTTTTAAAGGCTTCAGCGATGAGATGACCGTCTTAACAATCAGACAGCTACTTAGAAAACACATAAGCCTTCTGAGTGTATATTCTAATCCCTTGCAAACAGGTATTAAACCGGACCTTAAGTTCAGAACCAGCTCGACTAGAGCCTCTTAACCCGCTCCTCGGCCGCGGCCTGAGCCTAGGGCGGAACAGCCGGGAAAGGCTCCGGGAAGGGCTCCAGATGCTCCCGGCCGGGGGGAGCGGCTGCCCCGGCAGCAGCGGCCGGGCCGCGCTCGGCGGAGCCCCCGCGCACCCCGCGCCGAGTGAGGGGCGGGCAGCACCTACCTCTCCCACTCGGAGGCGGTGGTGAAGTCCGTGATCTCGAACACCTCCGACTCGGGCTGCGGGGAGAGAGCGGGACAGGCGGTGAGCGGAACGAGCAGGGGGAGGCAGAGGGAGAGTCGGGGGACAGGGAGCGGGCGGGAGGAGCGGGACACACACTCACTTCGCTGTCCGCCGCCATCTTGCGCCGCCGCCGCCCCCCCCAGCGGCGGAGGCTGCCGGGAACGTGGCGGAGGGCGGCGCCTCCTCAAAGCCCGGACCTCCCTCACAGCCCGGCGTTCCTGGGCTCCTTCCCAGCTCAGCTTCCCCTCGCAGTGTTTCTCTTGGGTTCTCTCGCTCTGTCCCCGGTGGCGCCTCCGCACAGCCCGGCTCCTGCCCCGCCCGGGCTTCCCACGCCGTGTCTCTCTTTCCGGCCGGCTGCAGCCCCTCACGGGACGCCCGCGGGCGCAGCCGCTTCACACCGGCGCGAAGCTGAAGCGGGGACTGCTCCCACAGATTCTCCGTCAGCGAGAGTCGAGAAGGGCTCCCTCAGATGTACGAGTAACACAGCCCTTGTCAGCCAGCCGGGGGCTGAGGTGTCCCCCGGGCTGGTGTCCCTGTCCCCGCCTAATCGAAAGCCTTCTCCGTCGCTTGTGTCACCTGGTGAAAGGCGAAATCCTTCTGGCATCCGGCAAAGGAGCTCCCTTAAACACTCTTTTAACTCAGCTTGAGCCCACTATACCTCTTTTATCCTGTCTTGTCCCTTATCACAGTCTGTTACTTCAAAAAAAGAGGAAATACCCTTAAAATCTGCGGCTAGAAAAGAAATTACAAATACTGGTGAGGGGACTGAGCGCGAAGTAAAAATGACGTGGAAACATACCAGGTACTAAAAACATAAACGGAGGTAAACATAAGATAGAAAAAGGGTTTGGTTTGTGTGCTGAGAGAACTTGTGATGGGAGCCTGAAGCGCTGCGTTTAGCTGGGCTGTGTTTGTTTTCACAGGTCACTGCTGCTCTTTGAATTGAATCCTGCCCGCCGCATTCCCCCGGGCTGAGGGGGTTACCGGGACGACACGAGGTAAACTCAGCAGCCGGAGCGCCTGCCCAGGAGCTGCCTCGGGAATGGCTCCTGCCTGCTCCGCACTCGGCGAAACAGCCGAAAATAAAATCAAAATGTGTGTCATTACTGTCCAATTCCTCGTTGGCCAGAGAAGGATGGCAGCTGCGAGTTGAAAATGCTCTCTAATTTCCCTTTGGGTTGCTGTGCCTCTTTCAGTTTTCGCTGCTGAAGAACCAGGTAAGATTTGTAAGATTCTGCCTTTTTACTAATATTCTGTTGTTATTTTGAAGTGTTTTTTTGTGTATCGGAAAAAAAATTGGAACGTTTTTAGGAAATCCACTACTCTTAACAGGCAAGCATAGTGGGATGAGCATTGTCAGGGATTATCTGGGCTTCAGCATGAGCCATCAAGAGCGCTGGCTTCTCTAGCTACCTCTGTAGCTAATTTCACTGTCCTTCATTTGTATTCTTGCCACTTGAAAAACTGAAGTTCACTATGTTTTTCAGGAAGACTCCCAAATCCATCAAAACTATTAACTGGGATTATTTTTCTTTTAAGGATTAGCCTTCTAGAATTTCAAAATTCCCAATCCTTTCTCTTAACCCTCTCATGTTTCTTCTTTACCAGTCTGCACTTTGGGTTTGTTCTGGGCTGTTTAGGCCACAGAATTTAATCTTGGAAAAGAGGGATGGTGTTTTTAGCAATATGAAGCAGCTCCCAGCACACTGACCACAGCCAAGAGCAGTGGTGACTGTGTCAGGGTCAGGGTTACCTGACACAGCTGTGCTGACCAGGAGGTGACAGGCAGCTCCTTTCCCACAGTTTCTGCTGATTAGTCGTAGGAAAAGAACATTGCAATCTTCTAATTAAGAGTAAAGCCTTCTCAAGTCAAGTTCAACATAGCATATGTTGTGGTTTTACTTCTAAAAAACTTTCTGAGCTCTTTGGTTCTGTGCATTCACAGGGAAGGGATTAGATGCTAAATTACAGTGCTTTGAATCATTTCAAGTACTTTTAAAATGTTTCTGTCTTACTTTTGTCTCAAATAATGGAATATAATGTAGCACTTTGTATACGTGAATTGGAAATCATTTAAATATTTTCTTTTCAGGTTTCTGGGCATTAATACATTTAAGGACAGTATGTCTGACAACAAACAAAAGAAGAGAAGAAGCAAAACAGGTAGTCTAACCCAAAGCTTATGTGTTTAAAGTGTGAAAGGTAGATCTGAAGCTGGAAAAGTACAGTAACAATTTGAAATTTGGCTATTTGTCAAAGCTTAGCAACCATAAAATATACAAAATCAAAGTCAGAGTAAGTTTCTACCTTTGTAAAGGCCTAAGATTTGCTTTATTTTTCATATTTTTAAATGCTCTAGTTCTGTAGAGTTTCTGTCAATCTTTGTCTCCTGTTTCTGTTCTTCTGAGATAGGACCTGTAACTGGCTTTTTAAAGATGTCCTTTGCTTTTGTAGCCCATTGAATTAATAAACTTACCAAAGAAATAAAAATAATTCAAAATTATACATTAACATATCAACAAATCACAAAAAATAGTGAAATGTAACTTGCTTATATTTCTTTTCCTGATATTTCTTTATAATAATGTTTTAATGCCCCAAAATAACTGCATTTGCCACGTGTTACTGGAATTAATCTGCTTTTATGTAAATATTGATGTATTACTGCAGGTTGTGGAAGTGTTGTTGCTTTTCAGAATGCAGACAATACAATGGAAGAAAGGTATCAGTCAGACAAAGCTCTAGGAAAAACCAGGTAAGAAGCATCAGTATTTAATTTGCACTTGGGTGTGCACAAATGGGAACAAAGAAGGTTCATAGCCTGAATAAGAAAAATATTTCCTAGACATTATTTACAACTCTGTATGTTGTGTAGTGTTTATCTCTTCCCAATATCAATTATTGGCCACTGCTGGAGGCAGGATATTGCATTAGGTGAACAAATTATTTAGTACAATAAAGAAATATGGTATATGGTTATTTGTCTTATTAAATCCAGACAACAGTCTTGTACACAGCTTTAAGAATAACTTAGACTGCACTTTTGTACCTTTTTCCACATTTTTCATTCTTCAGAAAACAAGTGGCAGGAAACTGAGGCTTGTCCACACAGCCTCTGTTTTTTCAGCAGGCCATAGCATATTTTGTTATTAACAAAGGCACATCTGATCTTCAGAGTTCTTCTGACACACTCTCCTGATGATTCATAAAAACTGCCCACTGGAAGCAATCAATTCTAGTCAGGAAGGGGAAGGTGAACAGTGTGGTTTTGGGTTTCTCTTGTTGCTTGGTTAATGTGGTTTGTCATTCAACCTCACTTTTATCAACCTCTGCATTGCAGTCTGCTATTTCCAGGGAGAGTCACAACTTCACAGATAAATAAAGAAAAGATACTTTGGCATTCTGGCATCTTACAAACCTCTTGGTCACATTATTCACCAGCCACATGATTGTTTGAACTGGCTTCTTCCACTTACTTTTGCTCTGTATTTTGGTTATTTTTGTTTTGCCTTTTAGCCAAATTGCACCAACTTCCAGAGCATGGCCAGACCAACAAGTGGAATGTTTTCCAAGTAAAAATCAGACAGCATTACCCAGGAGACATCACACTTCTTTACCTTTCTCCTCAAAGAAAGAGGACGTGGCATGTGGCTTTGACTTCAGCTTTCTGCTACAGACCTTGTGCCCAGAATCTAACATTTCAACAACATTTATGGCTTTAGATACTTTCCAGATAATAAAAGCACAAGTACAACAAAGTGAGTTTAACTTTAAAAGTCACAAATTTTATGTATAAAGTTATATATTGGTTATGATATTGCCTTTATGTCTTTTGCTGTCTTCAGGGAGACTTCAGCCATGCCAACCCTCTTCTTAATTGTAAGTTTGTGTGTGTTTGCAGAATGAAGGAGATAAAAGAAGCAATGACAAACTTCACCATTCCTGCTGCTCTGTGTACTGAAACTGAGCCACAAATGTGGAGTGTAGTTCTCTGTGCCTGGAGCAATGACATCTTTCTCCCTCATACTGGCAATATTAATTAGCTACATACTGTGGTTAGCAAACATCTGCAATTGAAAAGTATTTATTTGAATTATTAGTGTCAAAATATTTTAAAATGTTAGTATTTTATTGTTTTCTGCGGCAAATGGAATTGTGAAGTTCAGTATCACAATTAAATTTCAACCTACAACTTTTTTCTGCACCACAGATTTATAGCACAGTCCTGCAACCAGAGACAGATCCTTGATCCCCTGAACACTACAATTTAAAATTAATTCATAAATGTAAATTGTAGTCTGTTTGAGAACATCAAATTAATATTTCATTTGTTTTGGTTTTTAAGGGTTAACTGTAACAATGCTAAAAACCAGGAACAAGAAATCTGAGGTAAGAGAACATTATGTATAAAATATCACTGGCAAAAGCATTACATGCTTTCAAAAAATACCAAAGTAGTGTAGGTATTTTGCTTAATTTCAGGTGTTATTGGATTTTTTTTTAAGAATGTGAAATATTTTAAAATTTATTTTATATATGTGTGTCAGCAAATCTTGAGGTGTATATCAACAAATATTCAATAAGATGTTACATCAGGGACTTCTGGAGATAAAAGGTTGAAAGTTCAAAAAGATATAAAACCTTTAGAAATATGTAAATTAATTAAGATGTGAATCCTATTTGTTAAATTAGATGTCTAGTTTTGCCAAAACCCCCACACTTCTTTGAAATGGTAATTTAAAATTGAAGTTGAATTCTAAAATAGTCTTGAAATTGGATGATTGATGAAATTTACTGTGTTAACAAATAAAATATAGTCTTTTAGAATTAAACATACTTTACATGAGTTTTTGTGAAAAATGTAAATACGATTACACAAAATTTTTGTACCTAGAAACAGGCTCACAATTTTACATCTCAATACTTCACACCACTTTAAATATACTGTATTTAGAAAAAAAGAGAATTTGGCCTTCATGTATATTAATTAATAGCCTTTTGTAGAAAAGACTCAGCTCATTGAATCAGATGTAAACTTCAGTGAAACCATCACAGAATACAACAGATCACAGGAAAAAAGTGAAGTATGGAAGTTGGAGCAAGAGTTCTGACACAGGATTATAAAAAGGGTTATGAAAAAAACCCCCAAACATTTAAAGTGGAGGGAAATATTTAAGAAAGATAATTTAGCTGACCTTGGTGTGATTCAATGCAGCTTTATTTCATGTCTTGGGCTTTCCAGATGTATCCTTTGGGATAAACTGAGCATTCATGTTAATGCTGTGCAGGCTGGACAAAGCCTTCAGAACTGTCAATTTCAAACCAACACTTTGCTTTACCTGGCATGTTCAAACCTCAGTTTGCCCTTGGAATGCAAACAAAAATTTCCTGCAGATTGCAAACTGATGTTGAATATAGACATGCAAATGAGCACTCAGAGCAGATGACTGTGTGATTATTTCTATTGCATTCATTTGCATAAAAATATTCATTTCCTATAAAATAAAGAACAGAAATGCTATTTTCAGAAAATCATTCTCACTGTTCATCTGAATAGTCCAAACAAAGTACTCAGTTTCTTTGATCAGTTTCTCTACTCCTTCAAATGTACATGGTACCTTTCAAGAAATGAGATGGGGAGAAGGGAGGAATAGTAAAACACATCCCTGACCCAAGAGACTTTTGTGTCAGCTGCCTTTGGTTTTATCCATTTCACTTCACTGCAAATTGAGTGCAGGCTGTGCTGTCTTCCAGTGTACCTAAAACTGTGAGCTAAATCTGTGGCCATTTAACATGGATCTATATGTTTAAATTTAATATAATGTACCTTCAAGTCTCTAAATAACTTGTTAGAATTGTTTTCTCCAGGGGTGCAGTAGCATTCTGTTATAATGGTCTGCTTTTCCTTTTGAAAAATTGCTTACATAAGCTCTGGCTCCGTTGAGAACATAATTAGTGGTGTCAGCACATGTTGAGGGTTACATAAAAAGATTTTAAGTCTCAGCATTAGAGTGGTGCTCTCATTCAGGGAGTGCTCTGCGAGAGAGGAGCTCTGGCACATGAAGCCACTGCCCAGCCTTTGAATTCCTGTAGCAAACATGAAATGCCACAAGACAGAGTTAATAGCTGACAAGAGGATTTGGACGTGTGGACAAAACTTACTGGTTCTAAATCATGGAGAATGACTTGTGCCTTAAAGTAAAAGATCCCACTTTCTGAACTAAGAAATAATTAGAAATAGTTCTGGATCTGAGAAAATTAATGCAAGTAATGTGTGAAAAATAATGTATTTCCTCAAGAGTCTTATATTATACTTCATAATAGGCTTAATATAGGAATATATAAAAGAATAATAATTTTCTAATTTTTTCCTAAGTCTACTTGTCTCTTAGAGATTACTTTTTACCTGTATCTCTGATGTAGCACACTATTAATGTTTTTTTTATGAATATTACAGTTTCATTTGCCACCATTGACATGTCAATCTCTAAGAACAATTCATCTTGCTCCTCTAAAGGATGATATTGTCAATGAAAGCAGAAACATCAAAAATATTTTAAATATTATGAACTCTATTCCTCAGCCTATAAAACCAGTTACTAAATTTTATCAGTATCAGTTAGACAACTTATTAAACAGGCACAGTGAAAAGTCATCAGAATTGATCACAGCCACAATTTCTGCTAAGTGCACTCCAGTGAAGGACCTGTACTACTTCAGCATTGATAACTGTGATAAGTACCTCAACAAGAAGGAAGAAATGCAAAGCCATTTCAGATGGAGGGAAGCTGATGTGGCAATCCACACTGAGAAGAAAAACAGGATGAGATTCCAGTGTTCAGTGGTTTGTGAGAACATCAATGTTCAGAGCCAAGCCAGGTTCTGGGGTCAGAATCATCCCCAGCTGAGCTCAGGCAGTGCTCTGGTGAACTGTGGCATGTTTACAGCCCAGGCATTTACAGTGTCCAGCAACAGCAATGCCTCCAGGGCTGGCAAGAAGCAAAACAGAGCAGAGAATTGCTGTAGCACTGCTCCAGAAGAAGAAAATGCTACAGAGATGATGCTGGATTATAAACCACAGGAAGATGCTGAGAGTGCCAACTTTGTGCTCTACAATCAGGATTTAGATTCTTCCTGTAAAAATGAAGTGATAGAGGCCTACCAAGCCTTAGAAGATAATTCTGTAGTTGCAGTAATTCCCTTGAGAGTAGAAGCTCAAGATCCCTCTGGAAAACAGTCAGAAAATCAAATCTGTCTTTTTGAATCTGAAATAGGAAAAGAAGCCATGTCAGAAGCAACTTCAGAGGACCAAAGTGAGCTTGTAGCTGTTGCTCATGTTATGCTCTCTGAACAAGAGCCAGCCAGGGAACCACACACTGCTGAAACACCTGCCCCAAAAAAGAGTGGTGTCTGTACCCTGCCTCCTCATGTTCCTCAGAGCCTCAGTGTTCTTGCTCACAAAGAAAATGACAAAACTAAAATAAAGATGAATAGGAATAAATATTCATCAAAATCTAAAATTCATAATAAGGTAAAAGTATCTGAAGACTTAATTGCTTCTGAAGAGGTTACCACAAAATCAAATGCTAAGAGTCGGAATTTCCCATCTCTGGAACTGACAAAAGTGAAATCTGAGGCTTCCATGAAGTGTCAGAAAAAAACCTCTCAAGGACACAAAGGCCACATTGCTCAGAGTGCTCAGAAAATTAAAAAGCAAAGTTGCTCCTGCAGTTGCAGAAATTCATCTGTCTGTAAAAAACATGTTACTCCACTTTGTCTGCCACGTGCACCCTCTGCTTCAGATTTTGTAGATCTGAAATACACTGACATGTTCAAAATATTAAATTCGGATGAGCAAGGCCCAGGTATTTATGAAATGTTTGGAACTCCTGTGTATTCCCGCATGAGAGACCTCGAGCAGCACGAGGGCAGCTTTTATAGAGGTGTTGATTCTGTTCCACCAGGAAGATGCACCTGCAGATCTACCTGCAGTAAAGGGGGAGAAAGCAGCAGAGTCAGAAACACTCAAAGGAAAACACATTCCAAGCCAAAGAAGATCACACCTGGTGCTAAACAAAAGCAGAAAGGTTTGATCACAAAGGACAGAAGGACCAAGCTCAGTGACAGCAGCACAGAACAAGATAATGCAACAGCTTCTGACTTGGATTTTCAAACACACACCTTGAGTAGCCCAGCATTGTTCCATGGAGACACAGATCATCAGCTCACATTTTTAGAAGAGCTTTCACAGTCAGCTAAGCAAAATGAAATGTTTACAAATTCAAGCCTCTCAACTATTAAAGAGGTTTCTTTGGAGCAGTGGTTAGACAGCCAGGATAAATCCAGCCATGAGAGAGCTGCTGCCTGCAGCCAGCATCTCCTTCAGCTCAGTGATCAAGGCTGCAGAGAATGTGTTGCTGCAAGTGACAGTCTGGTACCAGCAGAGCAGGACATCTGTGTGCCCCAGTGCAGGGGGGAGAGGGATGGTGGCAAAGGCTGGGAATCACACCAGGACTCCACATCTGTCAATAAATGTGAGCTGCCCTTTTCAGATAGACTGGAATGTCAGTCCCCTACAAACATATTAGATCACAGTTGTGCAAACACACTTCAAAACAGTGGTTTGACAAATGAATTGACTCAACCTTCAGTGATTTGGACAAAAAATGCTGAAAGCCCCAGTTCCCTTACAAGTCAGAACATTGCTTCCTGGTCAGATGCTGAGGATGTGACTGATGAGTTGCTTTGTTGTCTGGCCAAAGAATTGCTAATGCTTGAAGAAAAAGACACCAACTCTTCAAGAACAAAAAATACATGTTCTAAAGTACAAAACACACAGGGTGAAGAAGAGGAGAATATGATGAATGGAACTGGAGCAATAATAAATAGTGCTCTACAGAAGGTAAAAGTAATTTCTTCTTGTAACTTGCTAAATAATTTGAGTGATGCTTCACACAAGTTTGGATGAAAAATGGGAAATATGTGCTTATTAAAGAGATTTATCAAGTCTTTTTTCCTTGGGCCAGCTGCCCACTGATTCTTCCAGTGCTCTGTTGAATATATCTGTGTTAGAGGCTGCATGTCAGGACACAAGCCAGAAGGTACTAGGGCATGACAGGAATAGCTGCCAAAGCTTATATAAATTGACAAATTGTAGTGAATAAAGAGAATAGGCTGTTTGAAGAGCTTGTATAAAAAGGTTTTGAGCAAAGCAAGAGCTGGAGATCTGGACAGGAATATGAAAAGACACTACAAATACTCTTGCATATCCTGAAGGGCAATTACCTTGAGTCTCTGAGTGCAACCAGATACTTTTATAGATATGAGCCATAGGTATTGGTTTATCAGACAAACCTATCAATTTAATTAATGCTTAATCAAAACTTCAAGCTCAGAAGGCTCAGATTTTGGCCCCCAAGTCAGCTGCATGCCTTCACCTACCAAGGTGTTTCTCTGCCAGTACTGCTTCTCCTTGGTCCTCTAAGCTCTTTGTCCATATCAATTACAAATGTGTAAGGAAATGTCTTTCACTACATATTGCTACACTCCCCTGTGCTTCTGCAGACACAGGTGCCAATTATAGCTCTGTTCTCACTTCTCCCAGGGAGACCCATGGCTAGATGAGATAATTATTGCCATCTTTCTGAAGCAGTCTCCTCTTCCTGGAGAATTCGTGTCCTGTTATTTTCATCATTTGTGTTGCATGTATTACTTAGAGCCTGATGATAGCCATATTCACCCTTCAGCCTAGCAAACTGTGAGACCAAAAAAGAAAGTGTAACCTGCTCTTTTAAGTGCTCTTCTGTCTTAGTGTCAATGGAAGAAGATGTCATGCTGTAACCTTCTGGTTATACACTGTTGTGATTTATACTTGAAAATATTTATATAGTTTTACCTAGTATAGCAATTCTATCAATGACCTGGACAATTTATATATATTATATTTATTAAAATTTATAAAGCAAAGTCATGGCAGGAAAAATTACTCTTTATGAAAAAAGGGGGGACCAAATGAAGCCTGTCTTTTCCTCTCTGCTTTCTCACCACACTGACCATCATCTTTCAAGCAGAGTTACAGTAAAGCCTTTTTGGCTTCAAATGAAGAAAAGGGCCTTCCAAACTCTGATGAATCTGCTAAATTACCAAGAAGCAGTTTAACTACCAAAGATCCTATCACGTGGACAAGAGGAGAAGTCCTTGGAAAGGGAGCCTATGGCACAGTAAGTTAATGTCTGAATATGCTGAGATGTGTTGGTCATCATTGAGCTACACCTTGTCTTAAAAATAGCTGTTGTCCTATTCAACAAATGGGTTTAATATTTTGGATTATACAGTGAGATATGAAACATGACAAGCACAAAGATTTTATGTAAAGTAAGTAAATACACAAGTTTTGTCTCGTGTCTTGTTTTGATACGTGCTGGTTTCACTGTAGGTGTACTGTGGTCTGACGAGCCAGGGACAGTTAATAGCTGTAAAACAGGTGGTTTTGGACACGTCAGATCAACTCACTACAGAAAAGGAGTATCAGAAGTTCCATGAGGAAGTTGATCTTTTGAAGACATTGAAGCATGTAAATATTGTAACTTATTTAGGAACTTGCCTGGAAGACAACATTTTAAGCATATTCATGGAGTTTGTTCCCGGCGGCTCCATCTCCAGTATTCTGAATCGCTTCGGCCCCTTGCCAGAAGTTGTCCTGTGTAAATACACCAAGCAAATTCTACAAGGGGTTGCATATTTACACGACAACTGTGTGGTGCACAGAGACATCAAAGGCAACAACGTGATGCTCATGCCCACGGGGGTGATCAAGCTGATTGACTTTGGCTGTGCCAGGCGCCTGGCCTGGGCCAGCCTGGGCGGCACCCGCGGCGAGCTGCTGCGCTCCGTGCACGGCACTCCCTACTGGATGGCTCCAGAGGTCATCAGTGACTCTGGCTACGGCAGGAAATCTGACATCTGGAGCGTGGGCTGCACCGTGTTCGAGATGGCAACAGGCAAACCCCCTCTGGCCTCCATGGACAGGGTGGCAGCCATGTTCTACATCGGGGCCCACCGGGGGCTGATGCCGGCCCTGCCCGATCGCTTCTCCAGCGCTGCCGTGGAGTTTGTGCACGCCTGCTTAACCAGGTATGGAGAGCTGGAGAATGACAGGGGAGATGCAGGCAGTTTGTGTTCTGGAGATGGCTCATGGGAGCTTAGGCTGTGGTACATGTGACTTTATTGTAAATGCGTGGGCTTTTCAGCATTTCAGAAAGCTTTTTGTCTATATCTATATCATCTATATCTAATCTATATCTAATCTATATCTATATCTATCTATATCTATCTATAGTGTATATATAAAAGAGCTTTTCTCTTTATAATGGTATAAAAAAGCCCTCACAGATTCTCTTTTTGCAGGCCTTATACTCATCATTTACTTTCTCTGTAATTTTCATGCAGAAACATGGCACTGTTGAGTTTTGGACAAAACATTTGATAAATTTCTTTGCCGTGCTTTGCTGTTCCAGTATTGCTTGAGTTTGGTCTATGTCAGACATGTTGTTTTAAGGACAGAATTCTAAATGGAAGTGGAATGGAATTAAGAGAGAATTTTAAAGAGTCTTGATTTAAAATGTGTTAAGTGATACCCACCAATTAGAGTTCAGGTTCTGGCCAAGCTGTAGCTCTACTTGGATGGAGTGATTGACAATCAACCCAGATGTTTTCTGCATCAAAAAGTATTTAAGGCCTCTTGGCTTGAAGTCTAAGTCTAAATTAAGTCTAAATGGACTTAATTCTTGTCTTCTGCAGTGGAAAAATCTACTATCACTGCCAGTCCAGGAAACAACTACTTATTTGAAACATAAAGTTCTCTCTGTAAAACCCCAAACCACTAGCATTCACACATTATAAGAATTATTTTTGTGGTGTTTGTTTTGTTTTTAACAAAGCCATGGGCTTCTTAAAATGCATGACATTGATTGGAGATGACAGAACAACCTGATTGACAGAGGCTCAAACAGATAATTATCACCCTTCTTAAATACATTGTTGGTGCACCTGAAATAGCCAGATCAGCAGAATTATTCAAAGATTTGCAAGGAATTCAGGGGAATAAGTAATGATTTCTTTAATAATAAAATATTTCCATTTTCATATATTCATAAATTCCAACAGTCTTTTCCCTTCAAGCCTCCCTTCTTTTCTGTCAACTTTACAAAAAAAAAAACCCTAAAAATGAGTAGTGAATGGATAAATAATAATAGTAATAATAAAGGCTAATTTTGCAATTAGGTTCTACAGGTTTTTGAATTAGGTTTTACATCACAGGCATAGATACTAATTTATATACTGATTTGTGGAACCTTCAATGCAGAGATCAACATGAACGGCCTTCTGCTCTGCAGCTGCTGGACCACCCCTTTGTGAAAGGAGAACAGTGAATTTTTCCAAACTCTTGCCAAATGAGCATGTATTTTCCATGGAAAAGATTTTCACTTGTGGAAAAAAGACCAGAAGGAAATGGATTTTAGCATGGCAGCAGAAATACTGGGGAGCAGTCGTGTTCAAGGAGTCTGTTATTAGGCAGCAGTGATTAAAGAGCACCTGTTCTGCAATGCCTGTCCTTCACTGTGAACACAAGGCCACGCTGTGTTGTATTTGGAAAGACTTAAAAGGAAAATCAAGTCACCATCACTGGCATGCAACAGGCCAGGTAAGCTGGAATGGCTGTAAAACCCTATGGAACAAGCTATGGGCAGAGAGCTCTGCAACTTGGAGATGAGTAATGAGTGTGAGGATCCCACAGGAACCTCAGACCATCTGCTGCATTAAAATGTACTGAGGCTTTTATTCAGTCAGGTGGGCCCTTTTGTTTTACTGGATGGGCACTTCAATTTTTAGCTGGTGAATAAGTTTTCTAGACACATAAAAAATCAGCCCTGTGTTCCTTTGGCCCTGAAACTCCACAGGATACTTTGCAAGAGATAATGATCTAAGCCATGGGACTGCCTGTTTTAAATAAATAGTGCATTTGATGGCATTTTCAGGTCCCATAAGGTTGATATCAGAAGGGGCTCTGGAGATGTTCAGGTCCAGCCCCAGTGCTCAGAGCAGGGCTGACTGCTCAGGTTGCTCAGGCCCTTGAACCATTGACTTTGACTGTGGATGGAGACTCCCCAGCCACTCCAGGCAACATGCTCCAGTCTTTAACCCCCTCATGGTAAAAGTGATTTTATGTTTGAAGACTGTCTTATAGGTCAAGTTGTCCTGTTGTCCCTTGTCCTGTCACTGCTAGAGTCTGGCTCTGTCCTCCTTTACTGTCTGAAAAGCTGAAGTGTTTCTCTGACCACTGCAGTGAGCACTGTCTGTGACAGGGTGGCAGAACAGAGCCCCTCTGCACTCCAATGGTCTTTACACTTAGTAGAACTAGCTACTACTAACTGCACAAAATTAAATAAAATCTAAAAAGCATTGTTAAGTATTAATAAAGCAAGAAAAGCAGGTGTTAGTATTTAGAATGTCCTTTTGTTGATAAGGCTTCTTCCTATCAAAATGGGGTAAATCTTTAGCCTTTGTGAGCAGCCAAGCTCCAGGAAGAGAAGCAGTAAAACTCAGCCCTACAACTGTTCAGAGCTGAGCTCTCAAGAATCCAGGACACTGACCACAGTGTCAGCTCTGATGTAATGTGGACATTATAAAAGCAACTTTCCTCTGAGTGCTAAACATCTTAGCTACTTAAATAGCTTTCAAACTTTATTTTATCCCAGTAGTCAGTCTCTTGACTTCAGAGAATTAAACTTTATAAAAGCAAAGAGAAATCAGTACTTCTAGCAAAATTCTTTATTAATAGTTTCTGTAGGTATAATGTCACATAACAATGACAGAACATTATGCCAGTATAAGAGAAATCCTAACATCACAGTAATCTTCAAAGTTCAAGCAGTTAACAGTCCTTTTTTGAGAAATATTGATTGGTGCTCATGCCAGACATCCATGGCAACATCATGTTAAAGAATCTTCACGTTAAAGTACCTTGCAGAATAAAGGCAGGAGCCTGGGCATGTGAGCTCTAGTGGGATGTACATAATTCCATGATGTGTACTAATTCTTCTCAGATTAAGGTAGAGTCTTCAACAAAGCTGCAAAGTAAATACGAGGGTTTATTTAGCATGAAATGAAACTGAGATGAGAGTCATAAGCAAGGAAAGAATGGGAATGCTCTAGAATATATAATTAATCAAAAAAAAGGTCAGAATTACAAACCCCCCTTCTTATGCACATCTTACAAGCAAAACCAACATCTCGTGTTAGAGTTCTCCAACATTAAGGTTACCAGTTATTTGCAAATTGTGATGCTTAATCCAGTTAATTACACTGCAAATAGTCATTAGAGGTTTGTAAAACTTGAACCTGAGGTTTTAATCAAAATTTGAAAGCACATTTTTGCTTAACCAGACTTCAAAAATGAGGGGTCTGTTTAAGGCCAGCACTTGCAACAAAGGTATTTCAGTTTAATCAGAGCTGTGCTTGCAGCAGAGCTCAGGGCCCAGCACAGCTAAACCAAGCCCTGTGTTAATCTGGGGAGCCTTGGGTCGCTTGGCTGAGCTGGTCTGGTGGAGCAGACTACAAACAAGGCTAACTTTGCATATTTCTTACTTGAGGAGATCAGAGATTTCCACACCAAAATCCAGGTGCCTAATTCCAGGTATCCAGTAACAAGGGAAAAGGGTGTGAAATCCTGAAAACCGTTTTTTTTTTGCCATGAGACTGAGCTACTCAGTGAGCAGGGTCACACTTTGCTTCATGAATTATAGTGTTGGAGCAGGGTTTAAAGGCTGCTTTAAAGGCTACACCTTCCTTTCTGAAACCAGTAAGGACCCATTACAGTGCATACAGCCTGCCAAGCTGTGACTGCAGGTTTGCTCGAGATTTGGAGCTAAACCCTCAGCAGCCGAAGGCACAGCCTGTCCCGGTATGAGGGCAGCGGTCCCCGTGTTTGTCCCACAGGAACGGGAGCCGTGGCTCACGCCTCGGCAGGGCGGGGCCGCGGGCAGGCCGGCCCGGCTGCCACACTGCTCTGAACTACGACCAGCAGCAGGGCGCAAAAACTGGCATCTAAAAATGCACACGTCTGCCTCTCTTTCCAAGGAAGCAGAGCCTGGTCCCCGAAAACACAAGGTCTCTTGAGATTATTTGGGTTCAAATTTAGTGCTGGTCCACAAAGCTCAGTGGGAACCCATGCAATTTCTACACCACTGCTATCAAAGCTCTGGTTCTTGCACACAGCAAAGAAGCAGAGTTCTCCCACGGAAGGGCCTCCAGGACACACTCCAGTGCTTTCCCCCTCCTCTTTCTCACTTCCCACAGGGACCTGCACCACGGGACAGCTAAGGAATTTTAGAGGTTTGTACAAAAACACAATGTCTGAATGACAGCAACACCAATGCTGTTGTTACAAGTGCAGGAGTAGAGGGGAGTCAAACCCAAGCACTGAGTATCACGGTTATCAATTTAGTTTGGATCTAAATTGAAGATCCACTTCAGAAGCCAGAGAAAGTCATTCCCAGTAGCAATGGGAGAGAAGATTCCTGGCAATAATTATCTCTTTAAGGTATAAGGAGTTAAGCCTTTTAGAGAAAGGAGGAACAAACTAGCTAGTTCAGTCTGACATAACTTCCAAGGCTCAAGACATACATTTTTAGAACTCATTATGCTTATGTGCATTTACATAAAATTACAGAAAGCAAACAGAGTCTTTGTCCACTTTCCCTGCAAAACAAGGATGGGGAACCCTTCTGCATAAGGTTTAAGAAAGAATGCATGGTGTAGCACTGTCACCCACCCCCTCACTGCTAAAAAGAGAAATAATACTGAAAACCCCTCCACTGTTACTACCATGCACAGGCTCTGCCTCCAAGGTACAGAGAAGGAGCAGCTTAAGGTAGCACAAAATGTCTACAATTTGCTCTTCAGGTACCAAATACCTGATCAATATAATGGAAATAAAGGAAAAAAAGTAAGACTTCAGACTTTCCAGCATTCCATTATTTGAGTGATTTGATGACAACTAGCAATGCTTTGCCAATAACTGAAAGGGGATCTTAGTGTTTACTAATGAAGTTGGAAAAATTAAACATAGGAAAATGGGATCATTTCTGCACAGTAGAGGTGAGGTAGGGAATTTTATTGAAAATACTTTTTTTTTTTACAAGTTCTTAGAAATAAACTTTTCTAATCTCACACAAACAGCTGTACCTCAAAAATTCAACTAAGCTATTATGAAACATTTATATTTACAGTTAGCCAAAAGAATATACAGAACTGCCATGTTATGCAAATAGCCAAGTACCAGCTCACAGTGAGATACATCACCCCAGCATTCC